>CM031244.1:74269288-75757738 GCA_018340775.1 Taxus wallichiana var. yunnanensis
TCTCCGTGCTTCATTTCCTTTTTGTATCCTCCTCAAAAGAATATCTCGCTCCTCTTTTTTTTTTGGTGCTATCACCCCCATAGTGTAGGATTTATTTTATGCACTCTTTTTTCCTTATCTCCTTGGAAGTTTAGGGTAGGTTTAGGTAGTTTTCTTTTCTACATTATGAGTAGTTATAGTATTAGAATTAGGAAGAGGAGGTTGGCCTTCTCTGGAGGGTTATCTCAAGTTTGCAAGTCCTACAGCTTGAGGGATAAACCCATGCAATGCATATTACATTGATGGCCCATGAACACACAATGGAGTTATCAAGGGTGTTGTAATTTTTCACTAACAATGTAGTTGTATAATCCCAACAAAGCAATATGAGTGTGTGCTAAACATATCTCTCACTAATAGCCATCCTAAAATCATTACCATTGTGGGTTAAATCAGCTTACGCACAAAGATAAATCTATAACCCCTCGATGCCACCACAATACCCATTCAACTTTATCCCCACCTCTCTGGGGCCACTCCACCACCTTCCTCTCCCCAAACTTTTCCCCGCATTCCTTTGCACTTGGTTTCCACCCTTAACCTGTTCCAAATGAGAAAAAATAAAAACAATGAAACTTGAGGGAAAAAGGATAAAACTAAATGAAAAATACACACTATAAACAATACTAACCCTAATTCTTCCTTGAGGCACGTGAAGGCATTTAGATCCTATATTAAGGATAAGAATTAAATTATCATTAGTGTAGTAGTTGCCATATATTAGGATACGTTAGTTTTAGGCTAAATATTATTATAATTTATATATATATATAAACTATATAATAAGTTTCTTTTATTAGATAATATATAAGTATAAATTATGATTAATCAAAATATAATAAAAAAATAGAGTATATATACATAAGACTACATTATAATCAATAATGTTATGTATAAGATATACAATGTATATAATCAAGGTCAAAATAATGATCATTATCATATTATACGTAATATTTTATTTTACATATATTTATAAAAAGAAATTGAGATGTAGTAATTGTAATGTTAGACTTAGAATAATATAACGTTATTAAATTGTTAAAATATGAATAACTTGATATTACTCTATATGAAATGATACGATTTATAATAGGCACAATAGTATATTACCTATAATGTTATAATGGTTGTATCGTTTCCTAAGGTTTGTAATGTTTATAATGATAACATTCTATAGTTTTATTATTAGGATACTAATGATGCCTTAATGTCTATATGGTGTAATGTGATAAGGTGATTCCTTTGTTAATATAATAAAAACAATTTGACCAATTACATAAGAACCTTGTAATAAGATATCAATACATTAGTCTCTTTGAAGGCATCCGATAAATTGGAATGATACAAATTTTTTTAGCATGGCCCTTCTCGCAAGTCCGACACACAACCCCGAAAACCATTAAACTAGCATCGTATCCCAACATGTAAAATAAAAAAAATCCTTGTTTTTGGTCAGAATTTATAGGGTGTTACACTTGATATCATAGTCAAAGTTTCCACACACATACTCTAGGAAAACAAAACAATAGACAACTTGTAAACTAATTAAATTATTAAACTTGTTTGTTTAGAAATCATCGTGAAAATTTTCTAACTTTGTCCTTGTATTTGCAGGGGCATGGACAAGGTGTGGTCACTAGAGCTACGGCCCGAGGGCTATCCACAGGAGTCGAGACCATGAGTTCTCATGAAGTTGCATTGAATCAAGAGCTAGGGTGGTCAAAGTGGTGGCAGATCTAGAGTAAGAACTCACATAGGACAAGCCAAAAATCCTAAGGTGGTTTTTGGGAGCCACAAGAGATAACAGATAAAGATGCACCACCAATTGATGATACTACACCCATATCCCCGTAGATTTTATAGGCATTGTAGGAGGTGGTCATGGCATTAAGAGAGAGAGTTTGTGATTGACCAAAAGAGTAGGGTTAGATTTCCCATCATGATTCACCAAAGTAGTTATCGATACATGAGGATAGAGAGGCTTCCTCACATCATAGGGAGTGATCTAGGAGCCTACCACCACAAGTGACCACATTGGATGTGAGACCCATAGACTATTCTAGAAAGACATCGAGCATATCGTGAGATCCTGAAGCTACATCCACTATCTTATTCTGGAGACACCATAGGGTTTTAGGAAGATCCATGGCTTGTGAGCTTGACTAGATGCTTCAAGTTATGTCTTTGTTTAAGCAACACTAAGGTGTGAGTTTTTATCCAATTACTCAAGGAAGGAGTTGGTATTTATTATAGCTCAAAGGAATAGAAGCTCCTAGTGGACTCTAAGACTATATCATGGGACATGTTTGATGAGATATTCAAGATCGTTTCTTAGAATTGTTACAGATGTAGACTATATGCGTGATGATAAATTTAGGGTTCATCGATTCATCGAGTCCTAAACATAAATTTCAAAGGTGTTATCAAGATGCACACTCCATATACACTATCTGAGGTAGTTGAAAAGGCCACCATTACAGAGCATAATAGAGGGGGACTTAGAAGAATAGAGAGAAGATGAGGGCACACCTTCGTAGTCACAGGATAGAAGATTGAGGGGTGCTCCACCTCCCCTGGGGTGGATTTATACCTTCATTATTTATCATTTATCCTCCACATTACCCATAATAGCAAACATACTAGCCATAGCCACATCATACATAGCATAGGATCTTTCCTCGACATGTCACTCGGAGAGGACATAGTGTAGGACCACCACCTAAAGTGCCATAGAGGGCATTAGCATAACCTAGAGAAAATTCTACATGATGGCACATAGAGAATCCATTAAGGATATGCCCCATAAAGATCTTCAACTATGATTATTAGGGGTCCCGAAGGTATATCAATATAGTGGAGGTCTACTCTAGCTTGCTATGGTTTTGGAAACCCATATCACTATTAGAACATGTGTCCACAAAACCCAAATGCAATTCAGGTAGGGAAGGCCCGAGTATCAAAGGCCACAATTGGTGATGTTGGACGTACACACATGACCTAAGTGGTAGTTGATAACCGCCAAGCAGTGCATCCAACTACTATGATTGAGACATCAGGTACTATTAGTGGTGATCCCATTCCAGTATTTTTTAGTCTAAGTCTTGAGACTCATTCATCTCTCCTTTATTATTGGATTGTTATAGGCCGGTGGTAGTGAGACAGGGTCCTAGATGGGATGTTGAGGTAGCATTGAGGGGTATACTTTCAATAGACTTTGTAGTTAAGGAGTGTGTTCTTGATATAGGGTCATTTTTTACCACATTTGATCTTCACATTTTTCCCTTGGGATCTTATGATGTGATTTTGGGTATGGATTGGTTATCATCCCATAGGGCTAGGTTAGATTTCCATCTCAAGGTGATTGAGTGTAGAGATGACATTGGTTTGGAGAGAGTAGTTATGGGTATTCAGAGACCCATATACATCTTTAATATATCCAATATGTGGTTTAACCAAAGCTATGCGGAAGGGGTGTTAGTTGTTCACCATCATGGTGAGTGATAGGATGGAGGAGTCCTTAAGACCATCCTTAGATGATTACCCTATTTTACAGGAGTTTTCTAATGTGTTCCCTAAGGAGTTGCCAGGGTTACCACCTTCTCATGAGATAGATTTCCACATTGACCTTGTACCTAGATCTGATCCTATATCTCATGCACCCTATAGGATGACCACTCTAAATCTTTGTGATTTCAAATTTTAGCTAGAGATATTATTAGAGAAGGACCTCATTCACCCTAGTGTAAAATGTTGGGGAGCGTCATTTATATTTGTGAAGAAGAAGGATGGGTCCTTGAGGTTGTGCATTGACTACAAATAGTTGAACAAGGTAATGATCAAGAATCGTTACCCTCTTCCATGCATTGACGACCTATTTGATCGATGAGAGGAGCGACTATATTCTCTAAGATTGACCTAAAATCAGGGTACCATGAGTTGAGGATTGCAGAGGAAGACATATAGAAGACAATGTTTTTCACTAGATATGGGAACTATGAGTTTACAGTGGTTCCTTTCGGACTCACCAATGCCCTTGTAGTATTTATGAGCTTGATGAATGGAGTGTTTAGGACCTTCTTAGATCGATTTGTTTTAGTATTTATGAATGATATTCTTACATACTCAAGGACTTAGGAGGATAATTAGGATCATATTCGTTAAGTTTTGTACTTCCTCAAAGAGTATTATTTGTATGGAAACTTAGATAATTGTTCCTTTTTCTAGATAGAGGTCTAGTATCTAGGGCACATTATTTCGGTGGAGGGGATTGCAATTGACCCTTCCAAGATATGATCCATTCTCGAGCATCCAAAGACCCACCAATGTCACGATTTTTACAGATTTATGGGTCTAGCAAGATATTACATGAGGTTTATGCACCCTATTACCTCTTTGCATTGAAAAAGGAAGAAGTTTGAGTGGACCGAAAAGTTTGAACATGCCTTTAGAATGTTGAAATAGTGTCTCGCTACAACTCCTATTCTTGTAGTGTCAGATCCATACAAGGAGTTTGTGGTGTGTATGGATGCCTCCTTAGCTTGTTTAGGAGGATTATTGATACAAGATGGTTGATTGATTCCTTTGGAATATAGGAAGCTCAAGGACTATGCTCTCAATTATCCTACACATGATTTAGAGTTAGTAATAGTGGTTCATTCCTTGTGTCAAATGGAGGAAACTCCTTTTGGGTTAGAGGTTAATTTTAAGGATAGATCATATGAGTCTACAATACATCTTCACATAGCCTAATTTTAATGCCCTTTTGTGGTGTTTGATGGAGATATTGTGTGATTACAACATGGAGGTAGTGCATGTCCCTCTTTTTGAAGTCAAGTTTTGAAAATTTTGAGTCGGTACCTTGGAGTAATGGATCACGTCGAGCCTGGTATTGTTTTCATTTTTCCATTCCATGGAGAATAATTTTAAATTTGGGCGTAAGGGTGGAGTTTTCCCCTTCTTTTTATTTTTTCCCACAATTGGGAATGACAGACGTATCTTCCCCATCAATGTTTTCCCAAACATCCATGGGTAAGACGTGGACATCTCTAATTGGATGCAAAGCATGGCCATGTTTTAAGTGGAAACGAAAGCCTCCATGTGTCCAAATTACACAAATCCAAGGGCAGGGCCCAAGGGATAGTCCTTAAATAAGTGCAGCTTTCCACGTGTCCCAGGTCCAAAATGAAGATAGAATAAGCCTAAATCAGCTAAGTATGGAAGGTTCAGCGACGATGCCACATGCCTCATCCGTAACTTCAAAGGTCGAATTCAAAGGTGGTTCCCAAACTTGTGCTATCCCTTCACGTGTCCTAAGTCCAAAAAGAGATAGAGCCGATTGCTTAATCAAGTTTAATCAGCCTACATATAAAAGAACCAATGGATCTCTCCACGTGTCTCTGTGTGGTCGACGCAACTTCAAAGGAAGAATCATGAGCGGGTCCTCAAGTGTGGCAGGGCTTGCCAACTCAAATGTGGTTAAAGTCAAAGAAGGGGAAAAGATGACCATTGAATCGGCTAAGTATAAAAGGGTTTGTGGAAACCTCCATGTGTCAGCTTGGTGTAACTTCAAAGGAAAATCCAGAGGTAGGTCCCAAATGAGCGCCAACTCTCCACGTGTCCAAGGTCAGATATACGGCCCCGCCAAACAAAAGATACTTAGTTAAAAATGCAAAAATATTGAACTGGCCCGTAAAGGACACATGTCCATGTTTCAAGCGTCGAGGGGAGGCGGGCCCTTTTTGTTTTGATGCCATTGAAAATTCAAAGCAGGAAAGTGAGTCGGGTCAGGCGATTTGAGAATTTGAGCTTTGTTTTCATAAAGGAGCTTAAAGTTAAAAGTGACCCACAGCCCCCCATGCCAAGGGAGAAATTCAAATATTAAGCCTGCATTGAAGGTCAAAGTGGGGAGGCGGGAGGTCGGTGAGAGTAATTTGTGTTTTTGAGCCCATATTGAAAAGAGGTAAAATTATAAAAGTGAACCGCATGACTCTATCCCCACTCAAGTAAGGCCACGTGTCAAGACCATATCAAAAGCGGGTGGGTGGGCCAAAATGTTCCAAAGTGCCATTTCTCCAAAGGGCACAAAATGCAAAAGGTGTCCTCAGGCCCACTTCATTTTAAATCTCTCCCACGTGGATGAATCAATTCAAAGTTTGCAAAGGCAGATGAACAACTGCGATTCAATGTGTCTAGTTTTGCCACCAGACATGGAAATGACCGAGGTGTTGAGAGACTTAGACATCGGTTTCTTGAATCAGTTTCATCATTTTTGTAACCAAATGTAACCATTCTTGGAAACTATTTAATGGATTCTCCATGTTGTTTTTTAGGTTGGATCCTAGTACTCTATAAAGTAATAGATTCAAAGTAATCAATACATAAGTTTTTCCCTTTCTTCCTCTGATTTTCTTCTTTCCTTATGTCTAAAACTTGGGAATCATCCATCTTTTATGATAAGAAACTTTGTGTTCTTGTTTATATGATTTCTAGAACTTTGTGTCTATGGAATTATATTGGTTATGAAAGTGAATGATTCTATTTCTGCAACTCCTTGGTTCAATATGTATAAGGTGATACTCTGCCATCTATATTTCTTGAAGGTATTGTTATGTTCTTCCTTCCTCATCTCCTTAATTCTTCCATTCTTTTGTATTGATGATCTTTGGGCATAAAACATTTCAAAGTATCAGAATCCACACTTTGAAAGTTTTACATTTGTATATAAGTTTTTTTGCTTGCTTTCAATAAGGGAACCTCTCCCATTAAAGAGGAGGGACTTGTTGTCCCCTGACTGTGGTTTGTTAAAAGGATCATTTTAAAACCCAACAGTTTTTGGTGACTCCACTGGGATTTCATTTCAAATGGATCCCTTTCTAAAAGAACAACTTCAAGATCATTGTTGGTCTTGGTGACTCTACGGTATACACGTGGGAAGAAAGCTCTCGGGTTGAGGATTCCCATTTTCAACTTTGGAGCAAAAAACTTCTCTCTTTCCTAAGAAGAAGGAATAGAGGAACTCATTCTACAAGCACACCTCCTACTAAAGATAGAAATTCCAAGGATAGCATTCCTCAGGAGCATCTCAGTCCTAATCTTCATGCTTTGATACTTGCTGGTGTTTCAGTTCCCCTTCAGTCAATTTTTCCAAAGATGGCAGTTCCTTTGCCTTGGGGACAACAGTTGGGCCTCTTGCTCTTCCTCATCCATTGCATGAGTTACCTAGGGGTAACAGGAAAATTTTTCCCAAGTTCCGGGGTGATGGGAAGGTTCATCCAGATGAACACATTGCAGCCTTCATTGTTGCATGTGGGATTCTTGGGGTTGAACATGAAGATGTCTCTGTCAGATTTTTGTGGAGACATTGCAGACAATGTTGTTGATTGGTTCTACCATCTTCCTGTTGGGTCTATCACTAATTGGAATACCATGACAACTCAGTTTGAGCAACATGTTTCAAACCTGTTGAAGATGTGCATGCTCTGTTAGCACAAATTTCTCATATCAAGAAGGAGCCATTTGAGCCCATGAGGGAGTTTGTGGCTAAATTCAACAAGCTAATTAATAAAATTCCATAGAACACTCATCCAGTGGATCAAATCCAAAAGTGCTTCTTCCTCAATGCCCAGTTTCCTGAAGTGAGTTATGCACTAAGGAGAGCTAACCTTGCAACTTTGGATGTTGATCAACATTTGGCTATTAGTGTTGAGGATGATTTGATCATGTCTGTAAACTAAAAGAGAATCCTCCAAATCTAAAGCTTCTTCCTCTTCCTCTTCCCCTGGAGCCAATTCTGATCAATTAGTACAGAAGCTTGCAAATGATCTCATTGCTCTCAAGAAACAATTGGCTCAACATACCCCTTACCAGATGTTCCAAGGAAAAATTTTCAGCCCAGAACCACCTTCCTTCTTCTCTTAGACCAGATTGGCTATTGAAGGCCCACCCATCAAGGTTCCAATCAATGCAACTTGTGAAGTTGAAGAACCTGATGATGAGGAGTGTAATGAACTCTATGAAGAACCAAAAGAAGAAGGTTGATGAAGAACTGGAAGAGCTTGGTGGATCTCAAGTTCATTTCCTCACCACTGAAGGTATGGATGATGAAGATGAATATGATGAAAGAGTGGCAGATATGAATAGTGAGTCATATGTTGTTATGACTCGAGAAAACAAACAGAAAAGAGAAAGTGGTGCAGCCTACTAAGAAGTCCAAGGAGTTTCCTATAACTATTCCAGTGATTGCAAGAAGAGGAGCTCCTATTCCCACTACCTCCACACAAAAGGTGAGTAATGTTAATCCTTCTTCTTCTACTTTTATTTCCAAAACTCCTTCTCCTTCAAATCCTAAAACTGATAGATCAAAAGTCTCTCAAGTTCCTAGCAATGATGCCCCATCTACCTCTGGATCTTTTGATATCATTGATCACCTCAAAAGACCAAAATCCAAATTTTAGAGGCAGAGTTTTACCAGACTCATCCAAAAGCTTTTGCTAAAATGGTAAACTTTGTAAATTCCAAATCCAAAGTCTCATCCAATACTTCTAAAGGTATTTTTCCCACCCCTCTTCCTCACCTCAATCAAGCCTTGTGGCTGCAATCACTTCCCCTAATGAGAAAATTGAACCATTTTATGTGACTCTTCTCATAGCTGGCCATAAACTCAGTAATTGTGTTATAGACTCAGAGCATCAGATAATGTAATGCCTACAAAGGTAGCCCATGCTTTGGGTCTGACCCTAACACATGCCTTTGGTTCCTATTATTCCATGGAAAGTAGGAAAGTGCCTTTGGTTGGAAGAATTAAAGATGCACAAGTAGCTTTTGCTACTTTTCCAGAGAAAAGGGTCTTAGCCACCATTTTGGTAGCTGATATTCCTCCCTCATATGGGATGTTGCTGAGTAGAAATTTCTATAAGGAGGTAGGAGGTGAAATTCAAATGGATTGGTCACATGCTTTGATCCTGGTCAATGGAAAAATGAAGAAGTTGCTACCTGAGAAACAAACTGAATACATTGTGCAAAAGACTGATGATCCAAAAGCACATATACTCTATGAGGATGCAGGGCATGGTAACTACATGATCATGTCACAAGATGAGGCAAGGCTTCCTAAGGGAGTGATTCATGACCCCAATGGCATTTGGACTCTGAGTTTGATGGAAGCTTCTCTTCAGCTGGTTCTGAGCTGGAGTGGTGTTGACCTCTCCAGAAGGGAACATTCATCCTTTCTCCTTCAAGCTTTGTTTTGAAAATACAAACAATACAACTGAATATGAGGCACTCATACTTGGATTGAACATGGAAAAAGAAATGGGAGTGAAGAATATTTGTGCTCATGGTGATGCAGAGCTTATTGTGAAATAGGTCAAAGATCTTTTTCAAGTCAAGAATAGGAGATTGAAACATTACAGAAATCTTGTCTGGGATTCCATTGAGTTTCTTGATGCTTTCTCCATTGAAGTTGTGCTAAGAGAAAGGAACACTAGAGCTATTCTCTAGTTGTCTCCAAATCTTTGTTGATTCCTCATCCATATTTCTCTCAGAGAAATTTACCATT
Source organism: Taxus wallichiana var. yunnanensis (assembly GCA_018340775.1). NCBI lineage: Eukaryota > Viridiplantae > Streptophyta > Pinopsida > Cupressales > Taxaceae > Taxus > Taxus wallichiana. Next base: position 74,278,887 of record CM031244.1, read on the forward strand.
GAAATGATTCATAGGCCCAACGTATACCGATAATGCAAATAATTGGTAGGTTTTCAATGATGATCAACATTTTCTCTCTTTCTTGAGCTTAGGATAATTTTGACCAGTTGTATTTTGAAGGAAGTGAGACCTTTCCTAGAGAGTGTGTATCCTCTAATGAAGGGGATATCAAGGAAGAGACAGATCAAGATGGCTGCATCAAATTGAAAGGTAACAAGATCCCTAAAGGGATGGTGAGTTTGGAAGACCTATTTGATAAGCATGATAGGTACATTAAGTCTAAAACTTCCCAAGGAGCTCAACAGTCCATTCTGAATGTGAAAAAGTTAATATTGGGAGTCTTGATGAACCCAAGATGGTGAACATTGGAAAATGTTGCACTCAAGAGGAGAAGAAGAAGGTAGTAAATCTGCTAAAAAGGTATGTTGATGTTCTCGCCTATTCATATGATGATCTCAAGGCTTTCCAACCAAAGGAGATGCAACATTTTATCCCTCTAAAACCTGGGATCAAACCGTTCAAGAAAAAAAAGGCAATACAATCCCAAGGTTGTTGGCACTATTTTTTAGGAGATCCAAAGTTTTAAAGGAAAAATCATCTTTCCTATACACCATTCAACATGGATTGCCAACATTGTGCATGTCAGAAGAAGAATGGTGAGATTCACATCTGTGTGGATTTCAGAATTTGAATCAGGCCTTCTCAAGGACAACTACCCTCTCCCATGATGGATCAAGTTTTGTAAGTTGTCATAGGCTCTGAGATGTTGTCTATGCTAGATGGATTCTCTGGATACAATCAAGTGGAGGTCAGTACCCCAGATCAACACAAAACTGCTTTCACTACTCCTTGGGGCACCTTTGCTTACAAGAGAATGCCTTTTGGTCTTATCAATGTTGGTGCCACCTTTCAGAGGGAAATGGACTTGGATTTTGGTAGTTTGAAGGGAAAGTGTGTGGTTGTGTACCTTGATGATTTGATTGTTTTCTCCAAAACAAGGGCAGATCACTTTCAACATCTTGAAGCAGTCCTCCAAAAGTGTAGAGAACATGGAGTCTCTCTCAATCCAAAGAAGTTGTCTTTTTGTGTCACTAAAGGCAAGTTGTTGGGGCACATTGTCTCCAAAGAGGGAATCAAGATAGATCTAGAAAGAGTTCAAGAAATCCAATGAGATTCCTCTTCCCACAAGTAAAAAGGGTGTTCACTCTTTCTTTGGTAAGATTAATTTCCTGAGGAGATTCATTCCTGATTTTGTAGAACTTGACTATGAGCATTTCTCACATGATGAAAGGAAAGAAAAAATTTGGTTGGTATTCTAAGGGTAAGGAGGCATTTGAAGGTATCAAGAAAGCCATTGCTAAAACCCCATCTTGGCATGTCTTGATTTCAACAAGGATTTTATCATCTATTGCTATGCTACAAGAATACCTTGGCTGTTGTGCTAACTTAAAGAATTCTGAGGATCATGAACTTCCAATTGCCTTCATGAGCTATGTTTTGAAATCTCATGAGTTGAAATATACTATGATGGAGAAACATGCTTTTGCAGTGGTCAAAGTTGTCAAGCAGTTTCATTTTTATATTCTTAATTCTCACTCTATTGTGCTTGTTCCTGATACAACCATCAAGTCTATTCTCACACAACAGGAGTTTGGAACTAAGAGAGGCAATTGGGTAGCAAAGGTCTAAGAATATGACCTGATATCAAGCCAACTAAGCTAGTCCGGGGTAAAGGCTTGTGTGAGCTTATTGTTGAAGGAGCTTGATGCAACATTGTCCAAAGAAGCAGTTGATGTTCTTGTTGTCCTTTTCCTCAGTTCAACAAATGAATGGTATGTGATATCACACATTTTCTTACTTATGGAGAGTGTCCATCTCACTTGAGTGCCAAGGAAAAGAGGGCTATTAAGCTAAGGTCTACACAATATGTGTTATGGGAGAATGCTTTGTTCAAGTGAGGCATAGATGGAAGATTCTTGAAGTGTGTAGACAAAGAGCAACAGAAGAAGTTGTTCTCATCTTTTCATGATCAAGCTTGTGGAGGCCATTTCTCTTCTATTGTCACTACTCATAAAATTCTTCGTGCTGGGTACTATTGGCCTACATTGTTTAGAGATGCATCCAAATGGGTAGGTAAATGTGAAGCTTGTCAAACTTTTTTGTTGGGAGACCTAAGTTGGTTGCTTTTCCACTAAAGCCAGTAGTGATTGATGAGCCTTTCAATAGTGGGGATTGGATTTCATTGAACTCTTAACCCACCTTCCAGTGTTGGGCATACTCATGTGCTAACTGACTAACTACTATAGACTACTTCACTAAGTGGGTAGAGGCCATTCCAGTCAAAAGCACTACTTCTGAGGTGGTGTGTAATTTCATTAAGGAGAACATATTGATAAGGTTTGGGGTACCAAACAAGATTGTGACTGATAATGCTTCAAATTTTTCTTCTTCTGAGATGATGGATTTCTGCTATGGTTATGGAATTTCCCTTGCTCATTCTTCAGACTACTACCCCCAAGGGAATGGACAAGTAGAATCAACAAACAAGAATCTAGTAACCATCGTTCGAAGCTTGTCAATGACTCTCAGAGGAATTGGCACAAGAAACTTTATGATGCTCTCTGGGAAGATAGAATTACACCCAAAAGAGAATTGGGATGTCTCCATTTCAAGTGGTGTATGGTGTTGAAGCTTAGTTACCAGTAATAATGGAATTACCAGCCTTGCACTTAATGAAGGCTATTGAAGATTCAAGTTTTACCAGTTCCTTGGACAAGAGGATCATGTATCTCCATGAAGTTTGGATGAAGACAAGTTGTAGGTTTTTGATAGATATCATCTCATCAACTAAGGTGAAAAGATTTGTTTGACAAGAAAGCCAGACCCAAAGATTTTCAAGTAGGAGACATTGTTCTGTTGTGGGACAAAAGGCATGAACCTCGAGGAAGCCATGGTAAGTTTGATTCCCTTTGGCTTGGTCCTTTTAAAATCAGGCACTTTGTTGGAGAAAATTCATTCTATTTGGATTATATGGATGGTTCTCCTCTCCCACTTCCTTATAGTGGGTAGTATCTAAAGTTGTTCAAGTCCTAGGTGACTAGGCGGTCCTTCTATATATTGTGTATAGTGTTTTGGTTTTGGGTCGTTCCTTTGTGTTTTGTTTCTGTCTTTCCTTTTGGTTTGTTTTCTTTTCGTGTGTTTTGTCTTCTGTGTTGGTTTTCCTTTGACTCTATTTTCCCAATGGATAAGGCACTGGTCTACTTTCCTAGAGTTTTTCTATGGTCCTTGATCTTGCCTCGTTCCTCTGTCAAGTCATCCCCAGAAAGAGCTAGCTTGTTGTCACCCTCAAAATTCCCCTCTTTTTGAAGTCAAGTTTTGAAAATTTTGAGTCGGTACCTTGGAGTAATGGATCACGTCAAGCCTGGTATTGTTTGTAGTTTTCCATTCCATGGAGAAAATTTAAAATTCAGGCATAAAGGTGGAGTTTTTCCCCTTCTTTTTATTTTTCCCACAGTTGGGAATGACAGGCGTATCTTCCTTGTCAATTTTTTCCCAAATCCATGGGTAGTACATGGACATCTCTGATTGATGCTATGCATGGCCATGTTTCAAGTGGCAATGGAAGCCTCCATGCATCCAAATGACGCAACTCCAAGGGCAAGGGCCTAAGGGAAATCCTCAAATAAGCATAGGCTTTCCACATGTCCCAGTCCAAAATGAAGACAGAACAAGCCTAAATCAGCTAAGTATGGAAGGTTCAATGACAAACGCCACGTGCCTCATCGACGCAACTTCAAGGGTCAAAGCCAAAGGCGGTTCCCAAACTTGCACTAGCCCTCCACGTGTCCCAGGTCCAAAAAGAGACAAAGTTTGATCATTTAAATCGACTAAGTATGAGCCGGTTGGTGGAGCCTCCACGTGCCTCACATCATAACTTCAAAGGAAGAATCAAAGTGCCAGGTCTCAAATGAGCACTGCCAGCTTGCCACGTGGTCAAAGTCAAAGAAGGGGAAGAGTTGGCCATTGAATCGGCTAAGTATAGAAGGATTTACAAAGTGGAAACTCAAACCTCCACGTGTCAACAAAGTGGTGCAACTTCAAAGGAAAAATCTGAGGCAGGTCCCAAATGAGCGCCAACTCTCCATGTGTCCAGGGTCAGATATACGGCCCCACCAAACAAAAGGGACTTAGTCAAAAATGCAAAAATATTGAACTAGCCCATAAAGGACATGTGGCCATGTTTCAAGCGTCTACGGGGAGGCGGGCCTTTTTTGTTTTGATGCCATTGAAAAGTCAAAGTGGGAAAGTGGGCCATCGGGGTGATTTGAGAATTTGAGCTTTTTTTTCATAAAGGAGCTTAAAGTTAAAAGTGACCCACAAATTTTGCCCATGCCAAGGGAAAAAAATAAATTAAGCCCGCATCAAAGGTCAAAGCGGGAGGCGGGCCAGACGGTGGAGCAATTTGTGTTTTTGAGCCCACATTGAAAAGAGGTAAAATTATAAAAGTGAACCGCAACTCTGTCCCCACTCAAGTAAGGCCACATGTCAAGACCATATCAAAAGCGGGTGGGTGGGCCAAAATGTTCCAAAGTGCCATTTCTCCAAAGGGCACAAAATGCAAAAGGCATCCTCAGCCCACTTCATTTTAAATCTCTCCCACGTGGATGGCTCAAATTCAAAGTTTGTAAAGGTAGATGAAACTGATGCGATTCAATGCGTTTGGTTTTTCTACTGCCAGACATGGAAATGGCCAAGGTGTTGAGAGACTTAGACATCGGTTTCTTGAATCAGTTTTCATCATTTTTGTAACCGAATGTAACCATTCTTGGAAACTATTTAATGGCTTCTCCATGTTGTTGTTCAGGGTTAGATCCTGGTACTCTATAAAAGTAATAGATTCAAAGTAATCAATACAAAAGTTTTCCCTTTCTTCCTCTGTATTCCTTCTTTCTTTGTCTAAAATTTGGGAATCATCCATCTTTTATGATAAGAAACTTTGTGTTCTTGTTTATATGATTTCTGGAACTTTGTGTCTGTGGAATTATATTGGTTATGAAAGTGAATGATTCTATTCTGCAACTCCCTGGTTCAATACATATAAGGTGATACTCTTCCATCTATATTTCCTAAGGTATTATTATGTTCTTCCTTCTTCATCTCCTTAATTCTTCCATTCTTTTGTATTTATGATCTTTGGGCATAAAACATTTCAAAGTATCAGAATCCACACTTTGAAAGTTGTACATTTGTATATAAGTTTGCTTGCTTTCAATAAGGGAACCTCTCCCATTAAAGAGGAGGGACTTGTTGTCCCCTGATTGTGGTTTGTTAAAGGATCATTTTAAAACCCAACGCATATATAGTGATGGATACATGAGGGGGCATAGATTTTTGTCACAGGATTCTCAGTAGTAACTTCCTTATTATAGGTGGTATGTGATAATCAAAGTAGATATTTGTTCATGGATACCCCTTAAGGGAAATTTTCTAGGGATTACTCTTGATTCATATGGACTTCTTAGGCATAGAGGAAGGATATACGTTCTTAAGAAGGGTGGTCTATGATATCTCATTCTAGAAGAGGCCCATCATGCACCTTACTCATCCCATTCAATGGTTAAGAATATGTACATTGCCTTAAAACATATTTATTATTAGGTAGGGTTACGATGAGATATCACAAGATATGTAGCTAGATGTCTTGAATGTCAAAGAGTGAAGGTTAAGCACCAACATCCTGCAGTCTTTATCTACCCACATGATGTTCTAGTGTGGAAGTGGGATGTTATATCTATGGATTTCATTATGGGATTACCTACATCCACTTACAAGCATGACATGATCATGGTCACAGTTGAAAAATTGACCAAGGTCACTCATTTCTCTCCAGTGAATACCACTTACACTGTCAGGGCTATTGCATGATTATACTTAGATGAGATAATGAGATTTCACGAAGTACCTAAGAAGACCATTTCAGATCGTGACCCATAAGTACACATCTAATTTCTAGACCACCTTACAGGAGGCTTTAAGCACTCGGAGTCATCTCAATTTCAGCAAAGCATATCACCCCGATACGGATGGTCGATCGAGATGGTGAATCATGTATTGGAAGACATGTTTCATATGTATGTGATAGATCAAGAGTAGTCTAAATGGGAGGAATACCTCTACTTAGTTGATTTTTATTACAACTACAGTTACCATAGCTCTATTGGCATGACACCATTTTAGGATTTTTGATAGAGAGTGCAGGACTCCACGCAGTTGGGACAAACTTGAGGATTGGGTTGCTATTGTACCATCTTTATACATGAGATGGAGCAAGAGGCGACTCTCATTCATCGAGAGGATTCTTGAGGCACAGGATAGAAAAAATAAGTATGCAAATACTAAGAGGATTGACATGAACTTGGATGTTGGATTGAAGTTGTTCTTGAGATTTATGCCACACAATATCCCTATCCACTATGAAAAATTCTCTAAGTTATCTCCATGTTTTATTGGATTTTTGATATTTTTGAGTGGATTAGACCCATAACTTATCCTCTCGCATTGCCACCTAGCTTATTGTGCATCTATGATGTTTTTTAATTATCTTCATAGAGGATATATATACCGTATCCATTCATGTTTTGGATTAGACTGCATTTTAGGTATATGAGGGAGGACATGTCATGGTAGAGCTTGTATGTATCCTAGAGTGCAAGACCTTGGGCCTCCAAGGCCACGAGATTGATCAAGCTTAGAGTGTAGTGGGATATATATGACAAGAAACAACTACATGGGAAGATGCAACCACTCTTTGAGTGCACTACCAACATCGATAGGGGATTTCGATGTTGATATTTTCATATTGGGACATTATTTATATCAGCATGACATGACAGACTCAATTAAATGGTGTTGATGTTTATATATATATGTATATATTATATACATGGATGGCATTAACCTTGTGATGCAAGATTATGGTATTATTGTGTTTATATTGATCATGTGATTATTTTTTTATTTTGATAATGTACTAACTTTCATATTTTCAAAAACTTTAAATGATGGAATGTTTTACTAACACAATTGTTCTCGAATTTCTTGTGTTACATGTAATTATGTTAATAATGATTATTGATGATTGATATTGGTGTATCTTGGTTATGATGATCTTAGTATATGCAAATGATTTTTTGGAAATATTTTGTATAACTTTGATGTGTGTTTAGTGTGCATCATTGTACTATATATATATAAAGCACACATGGTGACCAAGGGACCAACATGAAAATAATGTTCGGGCCAGACCTTTTGGTCACTTTGAACAACATTATATGTGGATTAGGAAAAGTGGCTATGACCTTGTAATTTTTATAGTTGTTTGATTTATTTTGGCATACCTATGTTGAGGCCCCTTTTGGTTGTGCACCCTTGCATTTTATTTAATTTGGAAATTTTGTAATTTTCCCCTCTCCTCATGTGATTGATTTGATTTTTCTATGACCCTCTTGGTAGGTGGGAACAAATTAATGAGTTCCAAAACCAAAAAGTAATGGAGGGGCGGATTTGGACTTGGAGTGAATTTTTGGGTAACCATCTTGTCACCTAACCTTGTCCTAACAACTTTAAATAAACCCTACCCATAACCTATCATAGGTGGGGTAATTTTGTAGACTTATTTATGATTTTTGACTCATTTTTGTAGCTTTTGTCATAGGGTTTAAATGCACTTTCATTTCTTGGTTGAATTGCATTGTTAGGTGGATATTTTTCTTTGATTATTGATGTGAGTTTTGGGTGAGGGATGTGAAAGGTGATGGCTTGTTTGTTTCCCTTTTTAAGTCATTTATTTTTCTTTTTGGATTTTGTGTGTGTCCTTGATTTGAGAAATAATGGTCTTTTGACTAAATCTTGGGAGAAAGTAAATGTGCATGGGGGAAAGGAGTGTACCTTGGGTGAGGTGGAGAAGGTACTCCTAGTTGGCATCCATGTGGAGCCAACTCACCCTTCCCCCTTGCTTATTCTATAAATAAGTGTTGTGTTTAGTATTTGGGGTTGGAAAAATTACACTCTTGTTTTCTTTGGGAATTTTAAGTTTGGAGGAGCTTATAAAAGTATAGAGAAGTTGTAACAAGTAATGGAATAATATATGGATTTAAGGTAGGGTTTGAAACCTTTGTTTTACATTTTTGTTTGTTATCTTGCATGATGAAAATGGTGTGCTTGGTTGATTTGTTTACTTTTTTTTTTTTCCTTGGATGATTTTGATCATTTTCACTCCCTTTTAAGTTGTTTTCTTTGTTGCATTGAAATGAGTTTGGATGGGTAGAGAGCCTCTAGATTTGGGTTTTGGAGGGAGTATGTTGGGTTAGTTTTTGTGAAGGGTAAAGGATTTTAGGATCGTTGTGGATGCGATATTGTGGTATTTCATTTGGAGGGAGTTGGGGTAGATAGGGATTAGCCTTTGGTGGAGAGAAAAGGCGTGGTTTATGAAGTATAATGTGTAGTGGAGAAATAAGGAGGTTGGTAACTTGGAGGTTCAAGGCCAAATCCCACTACCCATTTCAAACAATAAGGATACTAACCCACATTCCTACCTTTCCCACTTGGTTTATTTTGTAAACCTTTGTTCTTTTTTTTGTTGCGTGCATTTGTGTGTTTTGTGTTTGTGTTTGGTTCTTATGGAGCTAGACCATTTTGTTTTCTCAAGGGGGTTATTGGTTCATCTATTGTTTGCTTGTTGGGGCTCAAGGGCCATTACGAGAGACCTCCCCTTCTCTAATGGGTTTTATTGGGTGGAGAGCATCGATTGGATCCCTCCCGTGTGCTTGGAGGTAATTGAAGATGACTAGTGATTAGACCTTACAACTCTCTTCTTATTGTGATGGAGAATTTAAATCCATATTGTTGTCAATGTAAACGTGGATACTTCATTTTTAAGCCTTGGAAAGAATTATTGAGGCATTGTAAATTTGAGGGGGATTCATTGTAACATTGTAAACTTACAACTCAAATGAAATTGTAGAAATGTAAATATGTCCTCATTTATAATGTATGCATCAGATTTATCCAAGATGAAAAATATTGTTCTCGATTGGTATTAAACTATTTATATCTACATTGTATTGGATTTTGAATAAATGAATCTTGGAAGGATGAATAAACTAAATTTAGTTGTTAAATAAATGTAATATGGGAGGATGGTCTAAGTTTAAATGTCAAGAAAATCTTATAGCTAGTGCATCCCAGCCAGTAAGAGAACATTTACAAGTATGTACTCTTACTAGTTGGGATACACATGGGTATGGCCATCCTTCCATGCAACTTGCATGGAAGGGTGACCATATCCATGGTGCACCTCTTCAACTCCATTTCCATATTATAGTACATTTGAAAAGGAAATTTTATTTGTGTTTCAACGTATAAATGATTTTTTAATCTTACTTGCTTTTGTAAGCAATGAAACTTATTTTGGTTATTTAACGAACAATTTTAATGTTGTTGTAAAACGAAAATTTTATCGATGATGTTCATTCTCATTTAGCCAATTTTACCATCTGTTGCTACATAAATATTATAAAATTTGGTCTTGTTGTATTTAAGTCTCATAATATTATCTTGATGCTACAACAAAATTGTATTTGTTTAACTATAAGAGAAAATTATAGTGTTGTTAGCAACAAACCATGTTGCTTGATAATTTTTAATTTTCTATTAATGGTTAAAGTGTCAAGTTTCATGTTCCCTATGTAGGAGAATAGTCACATTCCCTACAACTATGCCTTATTATATGTGTGTGTGTGGGAGCGCACATGTGTACATAAATAGATTTATTGACTGAATAATATATATATATAAAACAAATGATGATTAAAGAAATTATCTAATTACTTTTGAACCCCATGTATTGATAACGATTTATCCAAATTGACCTTTAAGACAATTCATTTTCCTTGCATGATAATGCAAGCACCACATTTGAAGATATTGCGTGTTAAGCACGCTGAAACCCAGCTAACGTTGCCAAAGTCGATATAATAAAAATCAGCGAAGCGGCACATGCCTCCCCTCGACCCCCCATGTGGCGATCCTGCATGACTTTAGCTCCCATGACCTCCCTCCTCCCCAATCATGTTAACCTCTTTTCTCGAGCAATACGGTTCGTGTTAAATGGATCTCTCGCCAATATCCATTTTAAAATGAGGCTACACACAAAGATACATCTTTAACCTCCACGGGCCATCCCTCTCCCTCCATTAGCTTCCCTTAACTCGTTCCAAATGAAACAAAAAGCAAGTAGGTAGATGAAACCCGAGAGCAAAAGGATAAAAACAAAAAAATACACCATACATTACTAACCCTAATTCTTCCTTGAGGCCTTTAGAGCCTATATTAGGGATATGAATTAAATTATCATTAATGTAGTAGTTGTGATATATTAGGTTACGTTAGTTTTAGGCTAAATAGTATTTTATAATATATATAGTTATAAAAAATTTATTAGATACTAGCAAAAGCATATGAAAGTGCTTGTGAGAGGCCGATAGGCAGATTGGAGGAGTATTTGAATGGAGTAAATTAGTAATTTTAAGAGGTTTCAGATTGCGAAATATTGGTAGACTTTTAAGAGACAACAATCCATGAGAAAAGCATGCAAAATATGTTGGCTTTGAAAGGTTTAGGCACCAACCTCTAGGGCACCACAACAGGGATGTGGATACGCCCAAATTATCTTGGAAGAATCCAAGCAGATCTAGCATGTTGTTGTACCTTTGGACGAATCCAGGGCGGAACCGCTCCCGAGCCCCGTATTAGTACACGTGCCAAATCATACCCAGATCCCACCTTACCAGAAACCATACACTTCCACATATCCCATGACAACACCAAATGCAACACCAAAACTATTTATTATCGATATTCAATATTATCGATATCAACAATGGTTGCGCACGTAGTTACTACCTGGAGTAACCGTTACTTAGATTTCCAAGTCATGTGTTGCGTAATAGTATTCCCTAATGAAATTAACGACTTAAATTCTCTATAGTTTATTTGGCGGGGGGGATGATGACAAAAAAATGAGAATTGCAAGAATAGTCAACTTTCGGTAGGAATCGCCTGAGCCCCATATTAGTACACGCGCCAAATCATACCCAGATCCCACCTTACCAGAAACCATACACTTCCACATATCCCATGACAACACCAAATGCAACACCAAAAACTATTTATTATTGATATTCAATATTATCGATATCAACAATGGTTGCACGTAGTTACTACCTGGAGTAACCGTTACTTAGATTTCCAAGCTATGTTGCGTAATAGTATTCCCCAATGAAATTAACGACTTAAATTCTCTATAGTTTATTTGGCGGGAGGATGATGACAAAAAAATGAGAATTGCAAGAATAGTCGACTTTCGGTAGGCCTATCGGCAAATAATACCATAATTTGATAGTATCACGTGCCAGTGATCATAGGATTAGAATCCATGTATTGTATTGTTGAGAATTTACTTATACATTGTGGTTATTTTATATATTGATTTTTAATTTTTAAATTGTTTAATGGTAAAATCTAATATTTGGCTATAATGAGTTTAATGTGTTTAAGCTTTGGCTTGTTGACAGTCTAAATTCAACTATAATGAGTTTAATGAGTTTAAGCTCTAGCTTGTTGGCAGTGTAACAATGGATAATATTCTTTAGTTAGTTTAGCTAAGTTTGACCACTGAATATCATCACATATGGCATTGAATTGTCAATACTTTTTGGTTATTCAATTTATTTTCAAATATTTTGTTCACTGCATGCATAATATGTGGTTAAACTTGGCTTTTTTTGCTATATTTTATCTATTTATGTATGTGTGTTGTATGTATATATACATATATTTGTTGTGAACAACTCTAGCCAAAACATGTCCGGGGCCCGAAAAATTTGTTGTACTGATGCATCCCTATCAAAAAACCTTTATCCTTAATAAAGAATTAATTTTTCATGGATTGTTGTCTCTTAAAAATTTACCCATATATAACAAATTGGAAGCTCTTTAAATTCATTTACATTCATTGAACTTGTGATTTAATATTCAGATAGAAGTGTTTCCTCAAGCTAGAGTGGGTTAATAGAAAAAATAAAAAAGGTGTGCCGTGAATTTACAGCCCACAAATCTTCAAATGTAAAATAACATACCAATGCTATGAATCCATCCCCAAACACCATTTAGAACCATAATGGATCTTGACATGTTTGAAGAACACTAAGAAAACTAACATTAGATACATTGAATGAAAGTAGCAGCAACACATTCGAAAAAATTAAAAGGTGCCCCCTCTCATAGGCATTGCCAGCGGTAGAACACAAATCTTTTTTGAGTGGAACCAGCTCAGACCCCACCAATAATAGACTCTCACCCCTTCACATAAATATAAATGATTGGTTCCACATTTGGCACAATTGATTACTCATACCAACAAATGAACGAGGAACATTCAATCAACATTGTTTTTTCATCTCTCTATTATCAATGTTTTCTCCCATTCCTCCTTTTGCCCCCACCGCCGGTATTTGTATCTTGTGACTGTAGCACATAAGAACAAATCATACATCTTTTCTAACTCCAAAACGGGTATTCAATCCATACAAAATATCAAAAGAATTGTGCATGGTTAAAAAAAAAATGCAAGGATATCACACTTACTCCTACACAAAAGGATCGTACATTGAAAGAAGAACAGAAGGTGCCCATCATGAAGCTGGTGCCATCCATTCTCACAGATCCACAACAATTTCTCAAACTGTCACAGCTGCTCTGCATTGCAGGCTTATCATGGAGTTCGCCCTCGAACCTTTACATTAACAAGTCTTGTAATTCCTCAAAGCTGTCAGATCCGCTCGTCTACACGAAACACATCCACATCTTCTGACAAAGTATCTTAATTTTCAATGGTGGAAATTTTCTCTGAAATATAAAACAGGGGAAAAAACCAAAGACGTGACTTTCCCCAACTCAAAAATTTAAACTCGTCACAATCCCATCATTTATAACCGGAATTCTACTAAACAAACAATAGGATTAAACATACATCTGAAAATTTGGGGCGAAAAAGAAGAAAATTTTGGATCCGAACCATGGCAAGCTTCTTATACACATTTCTGAGCTCTGAGGTAGTGCAGTCCGATTAAAAATTCTTCGCACCTCTTCCTCCGCCTCCGCCAGGCATATTAACATGTATCAGATGAAATCCCTGGATGTTGTGTCAAAGAAATAATTGATCCACAGAAAATTCTCCCATAGTAAAGGGTGGCACCTGAAGGTTGAACAATGTAGATGCTCAGATTCCGGGGATTTGGTCTCATCTAATGCCTCGTCTTATCTAATGGCTCCTATTCGTCAGCTGGAATTTTTTTCATGGAACTCTAGATCTAGAAGCTTCTGCCCACATAAAGAATACAAAATCAAATTCACTACAAGTATACATATCAATAGCAAACATCAAACCGACCTATTAAAATCCACATGTATAACCCTAAAACATTTCTCTACGGTGGTTAAAAAGAAAAAAATAAAAATAATCCTGGCGTTGAATGTCCTTTTCTACGAAAATGTCGTAAGGAGAGTCCTGATTGGGGTAATGTTAGACTTAGTATCATATAACATTATTAAATTGTTAAAATATGAATAACACTATTATTATAGATGAAATGATACGATTTATAATAGGAACAATGTTATATTAGCTATAACGCTATAATGGTTATATCATTTCCTAGGGTTTGTAGTGTTTATAATGATAACATTCTATAGTGTTATTATTAGGATACTAATAATGCCTTAATGTCTATATGGTGTAATGTGATAAGGTGATTCCTTTGTCAATATAATGAAATTAATTGGACCAATTACATAAGAACCTTATAATAAGATATCAATACATTAGTCTCTTTGAATACATCTAATAAATTGGAATGATACAAAGAAAATCACCATGGCTCCTCGTGCAAGTCCAACACACAACTCGAAAACTATTGACCCAACGCTCTTTTTTGACTCATAAAATAAATAAAAATTGCCTCGTTTTTAGTCGAATTTCTAGGGCATTACATTTACGTACATTATGTGGTATTTTGCCAATGTTGAATGAGATCAATGTTTTGATGAAGCATGTGTAAGAGTATTCCATCTACATTACTGACTTCATATGACTGAGAAAACATGTATGCATGAGTCTAGATAATTTATATTTTTCGATGGAAGTTTTCAAGGACCTATTTTTGAAAGATGGAATACATTAACCGACCTTAAGAATCTAAGTTGCTACTTAAAATTTAATATAAATGATCATCTGTGTATAACAGTTCATGGGAAAGAGATACCACTTCACAATTTTCAGAGAAGAGCAGATTTGGTTGGATCAAAGTTTGAATAAGTATGAGTGACACACAATTCATGTGAAATGACGTTACTAAAACATCAATCAGTAATTTATTGATAAAATAGATTAATAGTCTAATGAAACATTTCTGTAAGCATGAAGAGATAAACGTGTGTTGTAGTTGAAGGTATTTTGCAAAATAAGTTACTGAGTTCTCATTCACAACATTTTTCTCTTACTATGCTAGAGCAATTTTGTTTTCTAGACGAGCCAACAGAAAATGGTTCCATTAAAAGGCTTTGGAAGAAGCTTTATTCAAGCAGTATTTTGCGAGGCAATTTTAGCGAGTATTTTTGACTATATGAATTGTGCCAAACTATGATCCTAGGATATGTTGAAGATGAAAGAGTATTCAATGCATTATCCTTCATAAAATCAAAATTTCATAACAGATTGGATAGAAATTTAGAAAGTTGTATAAGATTGTATGTTTCCAGTTATTTTGTGGAAACTTTTCCTTATGAGAGAGCACTTGCATTATGGAATTCACTCGTAGAAAGAAGATTAGGTAACATTTTGATTGATGTAGGGGATCTAAACATATCCACCAAACACACTTCCAATTCAATAGAATTTGAGGACACTTATGAAGAACAAGTTTCTCCAACGTTATGTTTCAATTGCGAGTCCTAATTTCTTGTCTACATTCTAGACACTATTGACAAAATGATTTGATTATTTATATATTCGAATAAGTATCAACTGGTCTTACTAGACTATATATGTTGTTTTACTTGTAACAAATTCATTTTTATATTTTGTTTTATTATTTTAAGAAGGATAGTGATTTATTTAGATCCATCTCTATGTGATTAATATTTTATCTCTACATGAAACATAATTCCTTTCTATACTCAAACAAACACACACCAAACATCTAAAACCATGTAAAACATCTCCAAATAGTAACATAAAAAACATTCACAAGAAAACATAAATCCGAATACAAGAGTGCATATTAAATTGTTCAAAACTTTCAAAAATGTGTCACAATTGTAAATAGAGTTCCAATTCATAAACTTGTATACATACTAACAAGTGGAATATTACTTTATGAAGACATACATGTTTTCATAAAGCATTGTCAGCCAATACAATTACAAAATTTTGGGTTATCAATTTCTTCTCAAAGCTTTCATGCAAGTTTTTTCATATAAGAACACATTACAAGGGAATCATCTTCTCTGCCTATGATTTTGAGTCATATTTTTCCTTACGTTTGCCACACGGAATAAAAAAGTAAAAATTGGTTTTCATCTATCTTTTAATTCCTACGTGAGTGTTAGAATTATGACAACACACCTGTCACATGGTAAAACTAACTTTTTTCAAAATTGTGTTGCAAGGAAGCTTGAACTTCTTCTTGCAATGGAGGAGTTTTCTCAATTTTTGTAATGCTTTGTGCTAAAATTCATACTACTTGCAAATTGATATTTTCAAGAATATTCTATTGATATTTTCAAGAATATGCTATTGATATTTTCAAGAATATTCTTCTCCTCCTTGCAACATCTTCTGATGACAATAGTGATGGATCAACATTTGTCTTTTCTTTTAGTAAGATTTATGGATCCATCTTATGCTCCTTGATTATCTTTCTCAATGTATTATTTTGTTTATTTAATAATAAAAAAAAAATCAACTGTATAAATGCATTCAATCTTTTGTGAGCATTGTTCAAATGTGCATTAAATACAACTACTTCTTTCTTTAAATTTTCATATTTTTCCTGCAAAATAAAATGTATTAGATAAGTTATAAATAATTTATTTCAATACTCATAATTTAAAAAAAACTCACGCATAAAAAGTGACCTACCACAACTTTTCTTTTTCGTATTTGAAATTAAATCATTATTTTTTCTCTAGACCATTTTGTGTAGTACAATTGGGCTTCAACATTAATATTTTCCAACCTGTTTAACATTATATCTAAAACTTCATCATCATAATCATTATTATACAAAATTTTACCAGACTGAGCTTTATTTAGCAAAATGTCAAGCCTTGTTGGTTGGCTCTCTATGAAAGTGAACAATGAATTCCTTTGAGCATGATTATGATAACAGGTATTTGATCAAAACTTTGGCCCTATACTCCCAAGTGTGCACTAAATCCACATCTGACATAACCACTTCCTGAATTATGGCCCCCATACTATCTGATACCATATTTTTGATGGAAAAATTTGTCTTTTGATCATCCATGAGTGGAATTTGACTTGGTGGAGGAGGGGAATCTTTTATTTCATGGATATTTTTTGTGTTTGTGGTTGAGTAGGTGGAGTACTTTGTATCATATCATGGGTGTCAAAATAGTTACCCATCTTGGTGTCAACACTATCAAACCCCAAAAACTCATCATCGAGCTTGATCTGGTTCAAAATTTGGGTACCAGTTGCACTCTGGATACCACCTAGTGAAAAACTTGGAAATTTAGAGGTTGTAGGGGGACTATTCTGTGGTGTCAACAGAAATGTAATATTTGTCCCTCAGAAATTTTCTTTTTTTTTTTACCGCCCACGCAAGCGTATTAGAGTCCTATTTGCAATCTATTGTGTTCATCTGTTAATTTGTAAGAAGAAAAGTATTACAAAATTAAACATTATACCCTTGTAAATACTATATAAAATATTTGCAAGTAAACAAAGAAATTAAACATTATAAATTACCTAGCATGGTTGGAGATGTGACCATATGAATTTGTTACGAATACTGAGTTTGATCTACATTGTCAAACTCAAAATTTGCTACAAATAAAAATGTACAAATATTAAAACACTTTAACACTTATAAAATAGATAGCTTGTTAGTGATTCCTGCTAGTAGCTTAGTTATAAATAATAATATAAATACTAGAAAATTGTGGAGGGAAAGGTGGTGGCGGAGGTATCGACCCCCTAGGTATTTTATGTTGACTTTATAAAATCGGGTTCGATTCCATGAGAATACATATACGAATCACCGAATCCTCTCAAGGGGATTTATCCTTAGCAATAGCCTCCTTGTGAGATATTACAACTACAATTCTTCTCTACAAAATATAAATTATTGTTATTATTGCATTCAAAAATAATTAATTGTTATAATGTTAAAATTAATTGTTACCTATTGTTCTTCAACTGAAAGACCTATCGATAGCAATTTTTCATTTATTGCTTGGAATTTTTCGTTGTGCAATTGGTGAAAATCTTCTTGATAGAAAGCAAGAAGATAATTGGTATAAGAAAATAGATTCTTCAATTTATCAGATGCATTGATATTGGAAAGGGCATTGTTGACATTTGTTTTAATTTAATTGGACAAATACATGCACTAATTGTATTGTTGCCTTGCCAATGTCCGTAATAAATATTGAACTACCCAAAGCGGAATGTCAATGGATCTACCCTACAACACAATCCTAGATTGAAAGAGTGATATCATTGCAAGAAATAAATTATGTGTAACACCTTGTATAACAAGGCCTCTTTTGGAACGATTAATCAATCAAAAAACACACAAGAAAAGTTAGATGCTTGGGTAGTCAATTGATATTAAGAAAGTAAATAATTGAAAAATAAAATTGAACTTACCATCAACCTACACATTGTAATGAGATTCCATATTTTTTTGGATCAATTAAGACAACCTTTGTAGTCACGACCATCTGGTTTTGATATGGTAAACCAATTAATCGATGGACATCTATGGGATCCACACCAAATGAAAATGTATGATCCATTAGGGATACAACAAACCTTCTATCCGACGGGTTGTAATAATTGATCAAGTAATTGAGGACATGAGTGTCTATTTAAACTTGTAGCATGTTGACAAGCCTTGTGAATTATGTTTTGTGTATCTAGTCTTTAGGTGTATCTTTAAAGTTCTTTAGTACAGTGATTTAAGGGAACATGATATTTTTATATTACAATTTGGAGGTAGGAATAGCTTTGGAACCAGCCATTGTTGAAATCTTTGTTGTAAAGTTGCACAAGAGGGAAGGGTTGGAGGTGTGGGGAAACCTCCACACTTGGAGACAAGCATAAGCTCAATAATAAATTTAATTCCATATATTAATCAATACTATAGTTACATATTTATAGGAACATAGCTAAAACCACTCCTCTAACCTCTCACACTAAATCTAGGTGGATGGTACAACCACCTTTATTCCATATTTCTCTCACACCCTATTTTTACTCAACCTACCCTAGAATCTCTCTCCTAAAACCTATGTGAGTTGTTTCACAACTCACTTACATTATTTAACTAATATGCACCACATATTAAATATACACACTTATTAATCTAACCTAACTAATGCACCCATGTTAGGACTACTTCCTAACATTCTCCCCTTAGTGCTAACATGGGGAGAGGAACATTACCCATCCTTGGAATTGTTTCATAAGTGCCCCCTCGATATATATAACACTTGGATGTCGGTTACAACTGAAAATGCATCCAAATACAATTTCATCCTCATGATTTTTGAAACTAAAGTATATTTCTTCCCCCCTTTTCGAAAAAAATACAATACAATTTTTTTTTTTTAAAATGTGCTCGAGATGGTTCAAACCTTCTACCACTCTCCTCATATGCCTTTTTGAAAAGGATAACCACCAATAATAGATGCTTCTATAATCACTCGAACCATCCAAATAAATGTATTCATTATTGTATTGGAGGATTTTGATGCCAAGCACAAGATTTAACAAAGTTTGTTGGCCGCCACGCTTTCACTGCCAAATATGGGTTCGTTGTCCACCATTGGAGAGAAATCCTTGATGAAGATAGGATGTAATGAATGGAGCTAGGTGATGCGTATGGAGGTAGCTTAAAACCAAGGCCAAGCGATAGGATTTGACGCAAAATCCAATTTGCACTAGTTGCCATCAATTTATAAGAATATCTCAACAAGATGGCCACACCCCCAAAAATTTCCAATAATTTAGATGAAACTTCTCTCAAACCCCAAAATAACTTTACCCTAACGCATATAGATACACTTTACAGGAAAAATCTTAGACAATACAAAACCTGAAGAATATTTTCCTAACCGACTCCAAAATAGTGAATTGTTTCCTTTGGCATAATCCATAGAGTTGCACGCTTGATAAAAGGGTAAACTACACCTCGAAGGATGTGAATAGGAACTAGAAGACTGAGTTTCATCACAATCTCAAATGTGTTACTCTTATTTTCCACATCCGTAAGCATCTCAAGTTTCAATTTCTTCACATATGATGGATCACTGTAGCGATAATAGAAATGCTTATAATCTGATGAAAAAAGTATTGGAGCACACATCACCAGTAGATGGCTCAAAATAACATACGAATGTTCTAAACTACCTAAATAAAATGACAGAACCAGAATGTTGTGTCATTTATCATTTGAACCATTACATAGTTATATAGGAAATTCATTTCCTATAATCATGGAGATCATATCTCCAAAAATATCTCGCTAACAATATTCCCGTAATATTTATATATATGGTTTTAACAAATTAACACACCATATACGTGAACTCACTAATTACATGTGAAAACTAACCCAAATATTCCTAACATCCCCCCCTTAGTGTGAACATGGGAAGAAAACACATCTCAAGAATTGAAATGCAGATCGTATGCCTCCGCATACTTTTAGGTCTGCATACTACTGGCTTGGATCTTGCTGCACATGACCAATCCGCTTCACCATAGTGAATCCCATACCGGATGATCACACTTCCATCGATTCACCTACATACATGAACTCAATAGTTTCCTCTTTCACTTCCAATGAACGCTAGATTTCACCGGTCGATTGATGTTAGAAGTACAATAGTCGAAGAATCTTTGTAGTTAGAGGATCACTCCAGTTCAGCTGCCCTCCTATACAACTATTCTCAACATCCAAAATGCACATCCTCCTTGTTTCAATCATAACATGGGAAGGAAACCACACACCATTTTATTCTACACACACCACTCTCGAAAAAACAACGAAGTAATATAAAAATATGCCACCAATTTCATATGTGACCTCCTCATTGGTGACTGATGAGAGGCGTTGATCGCCCTCCATTCTTTGTTGCCTCCAACCTCCAGTGCACAGGTTTCTAGCTTAGAGGATTTGGATTTTGAAGATCAATAGTTGTCAGGACGTCGGGTAACACCGATAATACATCCATCCATAAGACTTTTTAAAAATAATTTTTACAAACTTTTGACTCTTGACTTAACAAGACAAACCAATTTGAATTTTTTGACTCATGAAAAATTGACTCAAGACTTTAACAATTAACACAATTTTTTTCAAAATAACAAGGACTATATGGCAAGCTATTCCTAAAGACACAAATGCCAATAACTCTCTCTCGACTATTTTTCATGAAAAATTATATATATTAGCACCAAACCTAAATGCATATTTATCACTACCAACCCCTTAACCACTTGACATATATCTTATTCAATGAAACTAATCTAGCTATCAAATTACTCAAACATGTAGTTGTAAACATAGCCATATGATTTTTACCTTGGCATTTGATGATTTAAATATCTGCAGTGTACAAGGAAGAGGTTGCGTTCAAGACAGGATAGCAGATCTGAGCACTCTATCTACGATTGTAATTTGATGCCAAATGTCAATGCAGAGATTAAAATGAATTTAGTGTTTTATCTAAAACAATAAAAATTTTTGACGTTGATGAAGGATATAAATTCTTGGATGCACAGACCGATCTGAATATTGAGTGGATTCGCCACAGTAGAAGATGGAAACTAAAATTTAGAAATCTGTGATAGGAGTTGTAACAACACAGTCACAGGTATTGGCAAATTTCGTGGATGATAGTGTTAGATCCTGTCACTGCCTTGCCTTGAAAATGCATCTGACACAGATCCAAAATACATGCGCTTAGCAGTCTTAATGCCTTTCCTTCTAGTATATCAACTAAAAACATCTGCCTGCTCTTTTTAAGGATCTTACACAAACTACCCACGATTCACTTGTGCATATCTCCTGAATAGGATGAATCTTCATGGTATATGATATTTTGATTGGCTGATGAGTGGAACAATCCAAGAATGCAAAATTTGATAAACTTTGCATGTTGGAATGCTTCAGTCTTCACAAGATATTGGTGCTTCGTTCTTCACGTGCTGAGTAATGGTGCTGGATTGAGAGATATTGTTCAAAAGATTCAAGGTCGATATGAATCCAACTCATCTTCACACTTACATTGCAGGTAGGGACTAATCAATGGAGCTTCTCTGGCCAGCATCTAAGAAAGAACAAGTGTAAATATTTTGAAGATATCAAACTTGGGCCAATGAAGAAATCAAGGATGCCCCTGATATACGAATTAGCTTTCCATCACAGGAATAATGATACCAAATAAAATGATAGAACCAGACTGTTGTGTCATTAATTATTTGAACCATTACATCGTTATATAGGAAATGTTTTTCCTATATTCATGGAGATCATATCTCCAATAATATCTCGCTAACAATATTCCCGTAATATATATTGTTATAACAATATATATTAAAAAATTAACACCATATACGTGAACTCAATGATTACATGTGAACACTAACCCGAATATTCCTAACACTGAACCCACCAAAGTAAGCGAAGGAGCCTTGATTCTTTCATATACTTGTTGTACATCTGCCATGGAGATTGTCAAATGAATAAATACATTAATTGTAGCTAAGACGACAACATTATTTGCGCGTTGTAGCCTGTCCTCAAACTTTCTTAGCAGGTCCTTCACAAGTACCAGAGTTTTTGCAGTTACGTAATCCTTTTCCATCTCTATAAACTGAAGCAATCTGTAGGAATCGAGATGGGTGAGATACTGAATTTTGGGGATCAGAATGCATGGTTCACCACCGAATTATTGAGGGCCTTTCCGAGGAGAATGAGAGTGCATCTGAAGCTTGAACCGAATGCTTTGAATTCTGATGCATATAACAGAATTATCTGAGTGTAGAGATCTACAAAACAAACCGATCTGAATGTATATCTCTAGAATGTTGCAAAACTAGAAACTAAACTATAATAATTTTTATTATTTTTCTTATTTTTGATGAAAACTGTGAACAGAAAGGATGAACAAATTTAAAGAGAGAAGATTATGCATGTGAATGATGGATGTTAGTGGGTTCGCTGCAAATTTTGTGTTATCTAGTAGTACCGTTGACAAATATTCAAGCAAGGTGCACATACGAGCAAAAGTGTTACACAAGGTGTGTGGTATCCTGCTAGCCTTTGCATGTATGTTTTGACCAAAACTACAAATAAATGGGCATCGAAAATGGAATGGGGTCATAGAGGTCCGTGGGATCTGCTAACCCATTTCTTTCATCAACTTGACAAATGCAACATGAGTGGAGTGAAAAAATAATAGAGGACCCTTTCGAAACCAGATCTCGATACTGGATGTGGGGAAACCCCCATATTTAGAGACAACCATAAGCTCAATAATAAATTCAATTCAATATATTCATCAATACTATAGTTACAAATTTATAGGAACATAACTAAAACCATTCCTCTAACTCCGTCACACTAAATATAGGTGGATGGTACAACCACCTTTATTCCATATTTCTCTCACACCCTATTTTTACTCAACCTACCCTAGAATATCTCTCCTAAAACCTATGTGAGATGTTTTCACAAATCACTTACATTATTTAACTAATATGCATCACATATTAAATATACACACTAATTAATCTAACCTAACTAATTCACCCATGTTAGGACTACTTCTTAACAGGAGGGGGTGGGTTAAGACTCAAGCTACACGTTTGTTGTGGGTACCGCGTCGAGATGGTTCCATAGAAAATTGTATTCAAAATGCTTTAGATTTGTAAAAAAAATTAGCAAATAGTAAAGAAATGAACCTCGTAGTGATATATATAGGTCGAAGGTTCGCAGTGAGGACGAGTGGCGGAAAATGATAGGTGGAGAGTTTTGAGGCAACACGTGTTTGGAGATGGATGATTAGTAGACAACTACCATGATCAAGTAAAGGGACTATTTAGGACACGTGGTGACCACTTGAGTGATTAAGAGACACTCATTTGTTTCTAGGTGAGACATCCATCTAAGAGACGATCATGCATAAAGGCACACGTCACGTACATAAATTAGACAAGTAGTAGAAGAAGAGCATCCAATACAACGTTGTCTAAGCCGGGAGAGATGACTATCCATTATTAAATATACAATCAACTAAGAGACGTTCATATATAAAGACGTGCATCTATACATGGATGGGAAGGAAATAAAAGATAAATGTCCAATATAGAGTCATCTAAGTTGTAGAGACGACCATCTATTGTTGAAGATACGGTCGTCAAATAAAGGAATGCATATGTCTAAGATAGACATTCAAACAAAAGAAGTTTATCCAACACAATGTTTTCTCGATGCTACATGTAGACATCTGTCTAACTTTCCAAAACCACATAAATCTTTGACATATCAAATTATTTTTGCCACAAAATGTCTTTTTGGATATTTGGCATTTTTAGAAAGTCAATTTTTGAGATTCATTAAAAATTTCTAATTTTTCTGGAGGGGGGTCTTAAAATGAACCCTACAGTAAGGACGATGTTGGCAATTTTGTGGTGTTTGGCTTTACCTCAACCAATGCATTTTCTAGAATCTTTTAAAGCATTTTCAATAGATCTGGATTGTGTGAATTGTTATGTTTGTGGAGCCTATTTTCATGTTAGAGTGTGGTACACCTTCTATGTGTTACACTCGGGTATTTTTATGGCGGTCCCACTCGTTGGTGAGCGGGTCAGGGGGTTTGGGGCGAAGCCCCGAAGCAAATTTTCATGGGTGGTTTATCAACCCATGGGTAATGGGTAACCGTTATGGGCTGTTTTTGGGCCTATGTTTTTTTTTCGATACCCATTGTTTTGATACCCACAGTTTTGTTGCCCAATGTTTTGATACCCATAGTTTTTGCCCATGGTTTTGATACCCATGGTTTTGTATCAAACTGCTTAAGCAATTGTCTATTTATATGGTCTTATGCATATGATACATATACAAGAAAATGCATTGTAGATGTGCTTTTTTGTTGAGCATAGCTCCAAACGGATCTAGGTATTGTATTGAGAGAGTGGAGGCTTGTAATAAAATCTGAGCAAGTGATTCTTGGTGGACGTAGCCCAAATTGGGTGAACCACATTAAATACTATCTCTCTGTGTTGTGTTATTTATTCTGCACTTTTATTTGAGATCTGTAATATTTTCTGCATATTAGTTTCTACTGTTGTGATTCTGTAAGGGATTATTCTGCATATTTTATCTCTTATTTCCTATCATGAATCTTACAAATCAATGTTTTCCATGAGACTAGAAAAATTTCAAGTTATTTTTATAAACATTTCACTTTCCTTGTCTCATTATCCCACATTTTCCATACTTATCTACCCGTGCATAAGCACCAGAGCTCATGTCAAGCAAATCACATTTCTTCAACATATTTTGTCAAATGTTCCATGTCCATAGTGTATGTGTCCTCATTTTTGCATATCTCGGCTCCAAATTCCAAGAAAAATTCCATAACACCCTCCATGTATGTCGTTAGTATCAACAACTTAATCATGATGCATTACAATTGTCAACATAACTAGCCAAAGCCTTTTCACATACCCAAC
Organism: Taxus wallichiana var. yunnanensis; assembly: GCA_018340775.1. Classification (NCBI taxonomy): domain Eukaryota; kingdom Viridiplantae; phylum Streptophyta; class Pinopsida; order Cupressales; family Taxaceae; genus Taxus; species Taxus wallichiana. The sequence goes on from CM031244.1 coordinate 74,303,998, forward strand.
TTGTGCTTTCATCATGCATCCACATTATACATTTTTTCCAAGGTAATTGTAGCTACAACGCCTAAAGAAATTCCTCTATCCATGATTTTTTGTTGGACGTCCACACTCACATTCAAATATCCCAAACTTGGATGGGGCAGGAGGATTTTGGAAACGATTATAGGGTCTTTTTAAAACCTTTCAATAGCATTCACTTGACATTTTCTAGACAATTTCCAACATACCCATTTTATGCATATCCTAGAATCATTTTTTCAATGTTACCATGTCAAGGAGGGGGAAAGGTCCTTATTCCACTGTAGTGAGATGTTAGTGAATGTTGTGGAGTTTCAACACACTCTGTTTACAAAACTCAGCCTCTTGTAACCACTTTTTATGAATCTTCAACCATTGCATACCTGTTTTAAAAAAATTACCTTTATCCATTAAGCTTAGCTAGACGTCCCTTTTTTTAAAATAAAAACATTCTTTCCATGTCTTGAAAACATGGTGTTCCAGAGGCCACATTTCTTGAGTATCTTTTCCAACGTACTGCATGCCTACTATCTGTGTTTGCATTTGCAATCATATTTACCAAATTTTCTAGACTACAAGTTTTTTTAAGATCTCACTACCCAATACGCTATGGAATAAGACAACACTTTGAATCCAAGGATCCCGATTTAAACAGGATGAGAATATGTTGACAATAATGGTTTAGGTGAATTGGGAACCTCACATTTTAACATTAATTTTTGTCATGAACTGACATTTGTAACATCTAACAAAAATTATCTATATTTTATAGATATGATCAAATTTCATACCCTATTCTAGAGATCATATTGGGGTGTAGGTTGGGAATCATTGGAACCGGTTGAAGACTTACTTTTAGCATACAATGAATAATGTGACTGTCATGAGGTCACCCATTTGCTTTTTCTTGAAGACCCACGTGCATTTCCTTTTCTCCCACACAATGTAGGGAATTAGCAATAACAACACTGGAAAAGTTATGAATCTTCGCCAACCTTGTTAAATCGACATCCACCGTCAAACTCCATCCACTCTCTTTTATTTATAATAAAATATCATTTTATTATATTAAATTTGTAAATTTCCATACTTGTTTTATTTTATTCTATTTTTCTATTGATTTGGGCACTACATCTACCTTTTATCACAAAAAAACACCCTCTGATTTTTCATGCATGTGTAGATGAGAAACCAGTGTTTTTGGGTAACATGGGATTGTCTCTAAGTGTGGGACCTTGTTGTTGAGACAATCCTCTAGAGAAGGCTAAATTCCTCTTCCTAATCCTAATGCTAAACTACTCCTAAGGAATAAAATGCAATTGTCTAACCTTGTTCTATCAATCCAGGACTAGGGAGAGAGGGAAATGCATAAAAATGGGAAATCCTACACTAACAGAGGTGATAACACCAAGAAAGGGTGGAGAGACACTCTCAAATGAGGTAAAATGGAATCAAAATGATGAAGGAGAGGCAGATATGAGTGCCACAGTCCAAAACAACCTTTAAACCTCCATTTTCAAGGAGCACAATAGATTTAGATCCTGCAAGGAGAAAAAAGATGCACAAAATACCTACAAATACAATGAAAGGAAAGAAATTGCAATATAAAACAAGCTAGGACATATTAATAGCCACAAAATAAGTATTTTATTACTTTAGAAGGATGCACAATACATTACAATGAAGGTGAAAGGAAAGATTCGTCATGGAGAAACCAAAATCTGAGACCTACAACTCATACACACATGTGCAACACTTCAAAGAGAATGCACAAGAATTACAAGAATGTACAACATTACAAATGAGTCCCTTTTTACATTATATAGAAGAATGGGAGAGAAAGAAGAGGGAAACCTGAAATTCTACCTCCACCCACCAACAAGATGCATTAATTCTCTGAAAAATAGTATGGGTGACCTACCAAATCCATTTCCCCATGATCTTTTGCTTATCAAGAAGACAATGTCACCAATCCATTGGATTTGCTTTCTATGCTACCTAGAACTATGCTTATTAATGTTGGGTATGTTTTATACCTTTTCATCCACCCACCCATGCCAAAATTTAATTTTCTAGATTTCATAACGAACAACATGAAAATAACTTTTCAATAATATTAAATTTATGAAATTTGGAGCATCTAGTGAAAATATATTCCCATGCGGATCTAGAGGGTTCAGGGAGGAACACAGTTCCTAGGTTAGATGGACAATTTGTATTTAAATGTCCTTTTTTCCTTTCTCTCCTTTTACTCCTTTGTCTTCATGCAGTATTTTGGGTTTTAGGAGCATTGGCGGAACTGGGGAAGTGTCCCTTTTGTTCCTTTTGGGCCTACATTGTTTGGTTCCCTCGCATTCAACTTTCTCCACACTACTCGTGCCCTTTACCTTTTCATCTTGAGCACTCATGTGGGGAACTCACATTCACGTGAAAATTTTTCCGCCCGCTCTTCATTCTTCCACACCACCCTTGATCCACATTTCACTACCTCCCCATCACATTTTGTTTTCCAAAAATTTAGAAATGTGGGGAACAAGTGGCCCACAGGAACTTGTTCCCGAGTTCCTCCTCTAACCCACAAACCCGCAATGAACTAGCTCCTTTAACCTACGGATCTCTAGCCAATGCGGGGAACTTTAGTTCCGAGAGAACAAGTTCCATCCGCATCCCTCAGACCCGCAATACACTAAAATGACCAATTTTCTCATTTTTCCAAATTTTCCTAAGTCTTTTGGCCAAGTAAAGAGTTGAGGAGCTAGGCAAGGAATAGTAGAGTGCCTCTAAAGCCAATTTTTTCCAATTTTTCCATTTTTCCAAAGTTTTGGCTTAGTATATAATCTTCTGAGCATACAGAGAAGGAGATAGATGCCTTAAGACCATTCAAGTTCCAAATACAATTGTGTGTACCCCAAACATGAAAAATACCTTATTTTTCTAGATTCCTACCAAGATCCCATGAAATTTCCCAAGTCCAATTTTGTCAAGTTGTCCAGTTTTGCAAGGGGTGTAAAAATTTATAAGAATTTTGTGACTCATGGGATAATCTTCCTGCTAGATTGAAATGACCAATAGCTTTATTGCATCCATTGGGCATGGAGTCATCTTGATATTATGAAAACTAATCTAAGACTTAAACAAATCACCCTTAAATCCACTTGAAGAAATTCCTGAACCCGAATTGATTCGAATCCTTAATCTTGAATTGACCATTATCATTCTAAGAATTTTTTGAATTAAGTTTTATGGGAGTGGAAAATTGTTTTGAATCTAAAAATTTATCTTTTACCTTTCAGAATGATCTTTTGGGGTTGAATGAACACCTAAAACTACCCCAAAATCTGATTTTAGTTACTTTACATTTGTCTCTATGGAGTATTACAATTGATCCTTGACACTTGGAATCCCTCTTCTCCACATACTTCCTCTGTAGTCTTTTATGAGCAATATTCAACAAGAGCATCCAAAAGTGAAAAACTGTGCAAAACATTTATGGAAATTTAAACTACGCTACCAACAAGACAATATGTTGAAAGAACTTAGAGGAAATTGAAAACTAATCTACTATGTACAAGGGAGGGTATTTCCTTCAATAGAAATGCTTGAGGTGGATCCCATTAACCGGGATCTACAATTCTTCTCCATCCAATCTTAATAACTAGAAAGCTTTGTTTGACTTGCATCCCAAATCATGTAGGGGCACTCGATATTGCATCAAACTTGGAATGTCTACCTGGTTTTGAATTTTCTTCATCCCACTTTAGGACTAAGTCTCCTTCTTATAAGCTCCTATCTTTTTACTTCCTGTCGACACTTATCTTGATCTCGAGATTGATCCTTTTCCATTATTTACATTGTTAGGTTCCTCAACTCTTCTAGCTTTATGATCTCTGTATACCTACCTTCCATAGCTTCAAATGCAAATTACTCCAACTCGCTTTCAATGAGCTCCAATGTTGGAAAATTAGGAGATATTGACACCTTTCTTCTTTTCCAATAAAATATCTTGTAAGGAGAGTTATCAGTTGATTTCTTGGGAGTAATCACATCAACCCATAGGGCATATTTCAGTTTTGTGTGCCATGTTCTATGATTTTCATCCAAAGTCCTCCTTATGATTCTCAAAAGGTTCTTATTTGTAGACTCATCCTAACCATTACCCTGGGGTAATAATTTGAATATGTGTTCAAGTATATGCCATTATTCACAGCCCAATTATAGATCTTTGTGCCGAGAAATGCTAATGCATTATTAGAATTTATAGTTGCAAGAACACAAAACCTGGCCACAATACCTTCATAGAAATAAAGAATGTTGGCCTCATTTTCTTCCTTCGGTGTAACTTCCTCTGTCCACTTGGTGAAGTATTTTTTGGTTGTGAGGATCCATTTGTAACCCAAGCTTTAATTGTGTTTGATTACTCCAATGAATTCTAACCCCATTGCATGAATGGTTCATTTATAGAGATGGGGTGGAGTGGAAGGGATGTTAGTATTTATTTTCCCGTAAAAAATACACATTTATTACATTTCTTAACCCATGAATAGAAATTATTAAAGAGATTAGGCCAATAATAATTAGTCTTCAAGATCTTGAGAGCTATCAATCTTGGAGAAAAATGACCTCCCGCTTCTCCATCATGAGACTCATGTAACACTTTTCTATCTGATATATTTTAATGCATCTTAGGAGAATGGAATTCACATCTTTATTGAATAAAATTCCATTAACAAGCACATATGGAATGGATTGAAGTATGAAATACATTCTCTTAGCCTTACTCAATCCTTGAGGGCATTGACATATGTGCAGGAAGTGCACTATATCCTGATTCCAACAAGGGTTAGGTAAGGCATTAGCTGGTTGGTCTTGATTATCCTAAAGCACTAAAACTTCCTTTTCATCAATTTATTGGTCTAAAACCAATTTCTCAAACAACCCTTGACCCCTGACTAGCTTAGTTACCTTGATGTAAATGTCATATTCCATCACCTTGGTTATCTAACCAGCCCTTTTCTTGTTCAGATCCTTATTCACGAGCATGTCATTCACACCAGTGTATGAAACCATTAGATGGATTTTGTTATTGGACACTAGATGTCTAAATTTCTTTAAAATTATTTTCATGGAAAGGAAATGCTTCTCAATGAATGAATACATTACCTCATAATATTCAAGATTTTTACTGAAGAATGTAACTGAAGTTATTCCAAATCATCTTTGTTTGGTTGCACCAATATAGCGAGATATTGTCTTAACACTTCTAAAAGTGTACAAGATAAAATCTTTAGAAAAATTTGGGTTAATGAGAGTTGGTGGTTGTGAAAAATATTGTCTTATAGCTTCAAATTTGTCTTTTCCTTCAATATTCCACTTGAATGCCATACTCTTCTTCATCATCAATTTCAGTGACTTGAAAAGATTGGAAAAATTTAGGACAAACCTTCTAATGTAGTTAATCCATCCTAAAAATATTTGGAGTTCTTTCTTATGTCTTGCAATGACAATGTGAGGATGCCATCAACTCTTACTGGATCAATAGTCAATCCTTCTTTAAAAACAATGTGGCTAATGAGTTTACCTTCATGAGCTAGGAAGACACACTTTTTGGGATTGAGAGAAACTCCAAACTGCCTACACCTTTCAAACACTTTCCTGAGATGAAGAAGATGATCAGATGCATTATTGGAGAACATCATGATATCATCAAGGTAGATAAGAACAATCTTGTTGATCAACCCTTTGAATTCCATGTCCATGGCCCTTTGAAAGGTTTCTCAAGTATTGGATAGACCAAATGGCATTTTCCTATAAGCATAGGTTCCCCATTTTGTATTGAAGGTTGTCTTGAATTGATCCTCCTCTTTACCATGATTTGGTTGTATCCTGAGTATCCATCTAGGAGATAAAACCTTTTAGAACCTGTTACCATTTGCAATATCTATTCTATATAGGGAAGCAGGTAGTGATCCTTCAAGGAGGCCTTGTTTAAATCCCTGAAATGAACACATAGTCTAATTTATCCATTCCTTTTCTCCACTTAAATAAGATTAGCAACCCATGATGAATTATTTATATGAAAAAGTATGCTTTCTTCAATTAATTTTTTTTATCTTCCTTCATTAGTGTCTCAATATGCAGATTTACATGTCTCTACTTCTTCTTTATGGGTTTGGTAATCGACTCCAACTCAATAGTGTGCTTGAACCAAACTAATGTCAAAACCTTTAAGATCTTCATAGCTCCATACAAATATATAACCAAATTCTTGGAAAATCCTTACAAAATCATGTTTTTCTTATTGGGTGCTTTATTATGCTAGAACGTGAAATAATAACCTAATACAAGGCAATTTTGCAAGTAAATAAATGAATATTGAAATACTTTGAAATAATACCCAAGAAAACTAAGTTAGAAAATATGAAACCCTAATGTGTAAATATGGTTAGAAGAGCCTCTGTTGATTCGCAGAGGTTGATGGACTATGTTACGGTGAAGATTAGATAAATAGAGATGGAGGACCATCACACAAAAGCCTAGAAAATATAGATCCGGTAGATTTGACTGACCTGGGGTGCCGGGGAGAAGGATAGGGGCACCCATGAGCACCCCGATTTAGATTATAGGAGCTCTGGTCTATGTAGATACTAAAAAAATCCTCTTAGGTGTCGTAATAGGTTTGGACTACTTCTCCTTTTGTCATGTGTATGTCACTGAATTCCACCGAATGTCTTTACAAATCTGGAATGAATGTATCACTTGTAAAAATTCAAACAAAGCATCAAACCCTAAAAAATAAAGATGCAAATGAAGGGGCCAGATTGTCCTCGCTTCCAAAATGATGGACTTATCATTGAGTGCTACACTACATATCAGACCCAATGTAGTTTTGTGTGTGTGCGCGCTCGAGTGGAATTGTTCCATAGGTTGCTCTTGTCTAGTCACACTTTGTAAGTAGCGAAAAAGTAACTAGATGTAGAATGTAAGTAATATGTGCATGGAAACAATAAACTCCCCTCCTATGAAGTTTGATGTAGATGAACCAATTTTTTTCCTTGTGATGGAGCTAGATGGATGTAAATAGAGCTATAGATTCCTTTGATGGATGCAACCTTAGGTGGAGATAGTAGATGTTTAGTGCTTAGTCCCTTATTATGATCACATAACTTTATATTTATATGATTCCTTTTCTTGAATTTCGTAATCAACCCCGAAAAGGACAACTACCAAAATATAAGATGCTCAAACAACTAAAAAGGACCCAAAAGCGTAACCAGAGTACAAATAGAACAAGGGTACCTAGAGGGGATGGGGGTACTTAGCATTGGCATCTTGGTTGGGCGCTAGTGTCTAGAATGAAAAATGTTGAAAGGTAAAAAGATAGACTGAGCAAGTAAGAGTGAAATACTAAAATCAAAAGCATAAAGCAAAGAAAGGTGGCAGAGGAAATTGGTTAATCATTACTTTTCTTACTTAGGAACCATATGAATAGTAGTATGCGATCAAGACTAGATAATTACCCAAAGTGCATGATTTTGTGTCTACATTTTCCCCAATTTATGTTGGTGAGTGGAAATATTAGTAACATAAAGTAGATAGAGATGCGTACCTGATATCCATGTAGATTGATGTAGAAAGTGTACCGAGGGACTAAATAAATTTTGGAGTGATAAAAATATGGAGTGTGGAGACTAAAGATGCATAAATGTAAAAAGGTGATGAGAATGAACCTAGGGTGGAAACGCGTGTGTATATGCCAATGAGTGTGATGTACCTATTATTGGCATCGATGTGTGTGATGTTTTGATGTTTTTATCGCTTGCTTGCCATACGGACCTACCCGTAAAAGAGAAGAACACTTATTTCACTAAATATGGACATATTCTAGTAAATCTGGACTCCAATATTACAAGTATTGGAAGAAATCCATCTCCATTTTTGCATATGTTGCATTCTATTTTTTGCTATACTGGATTCCATTATTACTATTATTGGATTCCATTAAGCAGCAATATTGATTCTAATATTGTCATTATTGGACTTATTCAAGTTCCAATTTCACTATTATTGATTCCAATTTCCTTTTATAGCACTCCAATTTCGTTATTACTAGATTCCACTAATGTAATTAATGGATTCTAATTTTTCCACTAATGGAATCCAATTTCTAAATCCTTATTTTTGGATTTCAGTTTCTCTATTTTAGGATTTATATTTTTTTAAATTTTATTTCCCCACATAAGCCTCGTGGACGCCAACTTACATAAGCCAATTAGTTGTTAACCTACATAAGCCAAGTGATTTACTAACTTCAAGATAGTGTGTAAGTGCTTGTTGTCATTTATACCACATATAAATCTTAATATCATCATACATATACAACTATTTATGCATACCTTATTATAATCAATAAACGTTGACGTTGAAAATCATATCCTTGAATGGCATTAAATTTAACGATTGTTTAGATGTTTTTCATTATTTTAGACGTAACATAATTTTAAATATTTTATAGAACTGGCACATGTGACTCGCATGTTTAAAAGGTTACCATCAATTTTAATATAAATTTATTTAAAAAAATTATTCTTATATATAGTTTAAAAATCTAGAATTGTCATTTATAAATTTTGCAAGTAGTGTATAAGTGCGAGTGATCACACTTACAAGTGCAATTGGTCACATGTCTAAGTGCGGGCCTCGACTTGCACTCCTCTCGACTAGCACTTTTAAGTGTGAGTACTTGCACTTCTAAGTGCGAGTCTCAACTCGCACTTCTAAGTGTGAGTACTCACACTTCTAAGTGTGATTCTCGACTCAAACTTCTAAGTGTCGATCTCGACTTGCACTTCTAAGTGTTAGTCTTGATTAACACAACTAAGTGTGAGTCTTGATTTGCACATTTAAGTGTGATAACTCACCCGTTAAACACTTGTTTGGGTAACGATAAATTTTCAATGCTGCCCTTCAAAAATACAAAACAATGTTTATTTATACCAATTATTATGTATAAATTTCATTATTTTTAATATATATTGATGTAAATTTTTATAATTTTTATAATTTATATATAAATCTATATTAATAATTGATGGTTAAATATTAAATATGTAATTTGTGTGTGACATTTATTACAAATATTTGCAAGTATTTTACGGCTACAATCAACAAAAATGTCTAAATGGGCATCAAGAGTCGCACATCAAAGTGCAAGCACAAGAATTAAGGGCTTTATTTTACCCGAATTATATAAGGGATTTTATTTACAGTACAAAAATTATAATATTAAATTCTTACATTAATTCTTTACAATACCAAATGCAATATTAATGATAACCATTTTGTAAGGAAATTTTTTAATTAATGTTGTGGTTGCCTCAACATTAATTAGCCATTAAAATGAGCTATGTAAAATTCTCCATTTAAAAGTACATGTGCCATTTGAAATATGTGCGCCTTTTAGAGCATGTAAATGTTGTCAACCATTTAATGTAAAGCAATGTAAAATCATATGCATGCCCTCTTAAATTCACGTGCCAATGAAATTGGCGGTTGGATTTTTCAATTACATATCACTATAAATAGACATTTTTGATTTTATATTTTTAATATTTGCCTTTTTATTGTTTTTGTCAATGCATAAGCTTATTCATCAATTAAAAAATCTCACTACGGAAAGTGTCAAAATTATGTGCTCGATTTCTGAAATGATTTGATTTCCTCTCTGTACAAAATTGGTATGCATTCTTACCTTCACCCCTCCCACAATTATGAAATTTTGTTAATGTAAAATTTTCCATAACTAATTAGGGCTTATATCCATGTAGGGCTTTTGTAGATAATTAAATGTAGCAAGTTTGTTATTCAATATTTTGTAGAAGGTAGTTTTTTCTATCAAATAAATAATTTTGTAATATAGTAAACATTTTTTAGAGTAGTGAAAGAGGACAAAATGCAGCACACATCTTGATAGATAAATGACATAGATTAATCCATAATAACATGAGAGGAAAATATGCATAATTATTAAAAACCCATAACACTGCGCCAAGAGCTTGTTCATGTGTTTTGAAAAAGAATCCGGTGGTATGGATGGCTCAATTTGCATAAAAAAGAATATTGGAATCGATTTATGGTTATGGTGGTGTGCAAGAATCAATGAGAAGATGTATTTGATAAAATTTATATTATTTTGTTGGCATTATTGTTGTCCACAAATAGTCCTCTGTTGCACATACTCAGCAAAATTCAATGGCTACGATGTCATTGACATTGTTAATGACAATATTTTAGAATATATTCATGTTAAGAATGAGAACTGTCATTTAATGTGTTGGTGGTGGATTACAACTACCTATTTTCTAAAAATATGGTAATGCAAGAGTATAGGAACCAAACAAATTTTGGAGAACAAAAGAACAGAGTACAGATTTGTGTTGAAGGAGAATTCAAGGAACAAGTAAAATCTAAGATGTTTCTTATTATCTTTAATAGAAGCACCACTACTGTTACTTTGGAAGCAATAGCTATCCTCAAAATTATTCACAAAATCTAAATTTTCTCTGTTTGGGTTGTACTTATGTAGCTTTTATCTTTTCTTTGCCGCATACAAGATTTCTCTCTTCTATGCTTCACCGTCATATTCTACCTTAAGGGCCTATTTATAAAGGGATGTGGGTCCTTTCAAAACCCCCATATTCACTCTTTTACAAAAAAATGAACATAGTAGTTGACACCAAAATATCTTGTTGTGGCATAACCTAAGAGTAGACTCTACGATGACAATATCTTACTTTATTTTGTTAAATCCTATTGGTCGATAATATCCAATTACTATGGCGTCACATAAACTAGTAAATGCTAAGATAAAAATAATATTCTTTGACTTGTTAAATGCTAGTGATCCATAAGCTCAAAATATTATATTGTGGAAGTATTATGTTACCTTAATGGGTGCTAAGCTCAAAACATCTTTATTAGCTCCTACCTCATGTAGGAATTCTATACATTTCAAACAAATAATTTCTCCTTAATCCACCAATCAAAATAAAAAAATCTATAACTTTTCAACTTTCTAATGTTTATATTTTGTTTAAATAATTTTTTAATCTAGAAAACTTATATTTTTATTTATTTGCTAGTTAGTACTAATTTGACAAATATGAGGCCTTATTAAACAATAGTTTATTCGTCTCACAAATTCTACCTTCGGGGTTTGGGATCTCAGGGGTGTTTCCGATCATGCGAAAAGAAAGGAAAGGAAGAGGGGATGAAGAAAGAGCAGGTCCGAAGGGAGAAAAGAAATGAATTCCAAAGCGTAAAGGTCAAGGTTTATGTTTTGGGATCGGGTAGTAAAATGTAGAGCCAAACCTACTTGCATAAACGAGCAAAGCAATACCGATGATAAATAAATGACAATAAAACAGAAGCAGATCCAACAGAATAAACACACAGATCTAACGTAAGAAAGATCTAATGCACATAACACATGTATTCAGCACAAAGTCTAAATATTGTATTAATATTTTCCTTCTGTTACAAAAAGCTCAAAGTCTTTTCTCCTCACTTCTATTTTTCATCTGAAAGATATTCATCCATCCATAATACAACAAGTATTGGGGTATTTATAGAAGAAGGAGAGAAAAGAAGGCAAAAAGGAGCCAACAACTTATTTACAAAGATATTTACAAAATATCTAAAAGTCATGTTGACTTTTGACACTATGGATGACATCATCCCATGATGCAACATGGATGATGTCATCATTTGTGTCAACATACTCCAGATATTCCCAAAAAGAAAGTCGAAGAAGAGAGAGAGAGAAGAAGAAGAAGAAGAAGCTACTCTCATCGCCGTCCTCGCGCGCCGAAAGGGGGTGGACTCGCTTTTGTTGTTGCTCAGTGACGAGATATGGAATCGAGAGCGGTATTCCATAAACTTGTTGATCATCGGCCCTAGCTGATCCCGGGAAGGATCCTCGTGCCGATCACCGATCACCTCACAAGTCTCCCGCTCATCTATGAGTTTCTGGGAGTTTGAATAGTCTTTTCCGCTTCAATGAGTAACCCAATGAAGTCTCTAAGCAGCCAAAGCAGTTGTTGATAGACTCACTCGCGCCAAAAGTGACCTCTGCCCCATCCTCGAGAAATGATCTCTTTAAAGATCCGGGTGGTTTCATCAGCCTTTCCTTAAAGTGAAGGAAGGAGTAAGTAACCCCGGACATGTTAAGAACGATCCGCTCCATTTGGTGCATCGCGTCCCGTGGCTTCTTCCTTCACTTTGTCAATCTTTTCTAGGACAAATTCCAGCTGATCCACCCGGTAATCCAGAGTGGACATGATTTTGTTGAGGGCCCTGGGATGGCCGAAGACGCCGAACTTGACCAGATCTTCGATCAATAAATCCAACATTTGTCGAAGGTCTCGTGCTGCAGTCTAGCATGTTCCAGCTCTTCCGATATGGGTCCCGCTAACGCTTGGAGCTCTTTATTCGCCTTATTGATGCTTAGATATAAGTTGGAGAACTCGGCGATTACTTTTTCACTGTCTTTGAGGATTTGGCTCCTCCAAGCGGAAACGGCCATACCCTGCTCGCCGATCTTTGCGTACTCATTAATTTTCTCCCGCCGAGAAGCTCAAAGTCTCGCAGCAGCAGGGGAGGCGCACTACCCATCTTCTGTAAGGCTTGGAGCAGATATTTGTTTTGCTCTTTCAATTGCCTGTTTTCTTCCTTTTCGTCTCTTGAAGCTTCTTGCAGAGGGCGTCAACTACAGAAAGGGCCTCCCCCGAAGGCTTTCGAGATGTCCCCATCAGTGACTGGGTCACAAGATAATCTGCCGAGACACAGATCCTTTTTCTCCTTGAGGGGATTGGGGTACGCGATCTCCATAACCCTCTCTCCCGCAACACTTTGAGAGAAGCGTGTGACGGGCTTCTGCTTCTTTGCCCCCTTAGATGGGATTACAGAAAAGTCCATCGGAGCGATGGGAACTTTCCTCTTTTGCTGACTTAGCTGCTGGGAGATCCAGGCTGGACCTATGGGAGAAGGGCCGGAAATGGAAAAGGGGGCAAATGGCAGAGAGAGGGGAAAACGTGGAGACACGTGGGGCGGATGGAGAGAATAGCCGAAGAAGTGTCCACTGGGAGGAAGGGAAACTGCAGCTGCGGAAGACATAGGAAGGGAAGGGAGCTCAGAGATGAGGGAAGAAATGGAGGAGGAAAGATCCGCAAGGGAAGAGAAGATAGACGAAGAAGCGGGGGGAGGAGTAGAAGAAGGGGGAGAGGACACGACCAAAGGAATGGCCGCCTGAGTCACTCGAGGAGGGGAAGGAAGAGAAGAAGAAGGGATAGAAGGGACCTCGGTTGCTGTAGTAATGCCGACATCCTGAGTGGATGGGCCTATTGGAACATCCTCTTCTGCTTCTTTCTCCGGCGAAGCCAGAGTTATAACCTGTTCGGGTGCGGCGGAAGGAGGACTCCCGTGAGCTTCTTCTCGAGCGGTGCCGATTCACCTCTACGCCTTTGCCCTTGCCTTTAGGCTGCTGTTTGATCGAGGAGGTGCGTTACCCAATGGGGAGGTTGTGAAATCAACCCCGAGGTAGATTAACCCGTTCATCCGGCACCAATGCTCTGTCCTGCGCAGAGTTTCCTTGACCCTCTCCTCAATCGTCTGAGGTGCCTTAGTTCTATCAATGGCTGGAAAAGGCCAATTGTCCCCATCCGTGTTAGTATATACTTGGTCTATTTCATCTTCCGTAGTCTGGAAGCCTTTGGGGACAATTACTACCCCATATTGGATGATTTCTGCCAAGGCTAAGCGAGAATGATCCTTTCTCCTGAGCTCAACCTCATGGATGATGTCGATGTAGATGTCCTCGATCTGGGGACGTGGATCGATCAAGTTTCACCCTCGCGCAAAATTCCTTGGGTCGAAGGTAGGCCTGGCCGGGAAATCATGTCTCAAATTAAGCAGCTCCAGCTCTGCGAACATGTCCTTTGCCTTGTGGTGGGTAAGGCATGTATATCGCCCACTGTGAGGGGGAAAGGAGTTCCACCCTTCTTTCTTTTGAGGCACTTCTCGTGATATGTAATCAGCTGCCTTGATAGCTCCAGCAAAATCAGCTTGGGCCCAGCATACCTCGGCAGTCTGGTCGGCTCTCCCAAGAAGTTGGCCGCCCTCAGATAGGTGAATGTGGGAAATTGGGTGAACAGGGCCCCCCATTTCTCAGTGGCTGCCACTATGCTTTTGGTCGTACGACCGTAAGTCATATTTGGCCTCAACAGGCAGATGATGTGATAGAAAAACACATCGTTAATCTTTGTGAATTGAGAGATGCTATTCTCCAGCCTCAATTCTGGGTAGTACTCATATATTTTGACCTGAGGCCAAACCCCACTTCGTATCAGGCCTGGGTAGTCTCTCTCTGATGCTGCAACGCATAGACAACATAGGAGTTCATGTAGAATCTTCCCTGTAAGAATTGTTGAAACCGCTCGAGATCAGTGCCGCTTATTATTTCTCCCCAAAGAAAAGCGCTGATCGGGCACATTCTTGTTCATGGTCTCTAAGTACCGCAACATCCATTTATGGAAAAAGTGGGCATCAGGAAGCCCAAAGACCCTGCTCAGGAATGTGATGGTGTCACTGAGCTCCTCTGAGAAGTCACTGCGGTGGATGATTTGAGGCCATCGGGTCACCACCTTTTTGTTTTTCAAATAGACCTCGTTCATCACCGCATGCACGATCTTCGTTGTCTTCCCAGGCCTTAATGCAATCCTCTCCTACTGACGGCCACGAAGTGCCGGTGATGAGGGATGCCGAGTATTATCTCAAAGTGGCGGGCAGTGAGGTTAATGACTACCTCGCCTTTGTCATTTACGACACACCTCAGGTCCTTGTCAGAGACCGGTGACCACCATCATGAATTCATTGTTGATGGTGCTGACTGGGATTCCTCCAGTGAAGTGTAGGGCACGCCATTAGTTTGTCCATCCATGGACTTCTAGTTACCTTCTGAGTTCCCGACCAGAATTCCTCCATATCAATGTGACCCAACTCTGAGTCCCTGATATCTAGGTCGCATTCGGCCTGGGAGTCAGGCATTCTGACTCTCTGATACTTGTATTTCATCTCTTCTTCTGTAAGTTTGGCCTTGCCTTTGGATTTGGTAGGTCTCCTGCTTGATGTAGACATATGTTCTTTCGAGCTTAGTTGCTGATCTGCACGAAGAAGAAGCGAGACCCAATCCAAAAAGGTCGTATTAGCCATTTGATCTTCCATCAAATGTTAACAAGAAAGAGTTAGTGATTTTGAGGCTCAGGGTGCAGGCGCATGAAAGCTGCAGCTTACAGGGCTAAATAGGTAAGGCACACAGAAAAGAGGTGTTGCAAAGGTTAAATCAGCACCAAAGGCGCATGGCGCATGGATACTGCAGGGTACATTTTGTAAAGGGCGCATGGAAACACCGTGTTACATAGAGACAGGATGCGCCAAAGGCGCATAGATTTTTCATGTTGCATGGAGATTTGGTGCGCCAAAGGCGCATGTATGGTTTGTGTAACAGGAACTTTTCGTGCGCCAAAGGCAACTTGGCGCGGCACACGAGGGTTTACACAACATGATGTTTTTGCAATGAGGAAAGCACCTGCGCCTTCCAAGTTTTACACTTGGCGCAGATTAAGCTGATGTTGCGCAGATGCTGGGTGCGCCAAAGGGATGCATGTTTATGTGATGTAACAAGGAAGGTTGGTGTGCCAAAGAGGGCGCAAGGCTAGCGCTTGCAGCATGTGAAGGAGGCGCGCCTTGAGGGCGCAAAATTCTTGATGCAACAGGCATGATGGGTGCGCCATTAGGCGCAGATTTTATTCATGTTGCAGGGGTGACAGATGCGCCAAAGGCGCAACTATTTTTGATGTTGCAGGACGTGCCAATGCGCCAAAGGGAAAAAGGAAAACAGAGTCTTTTTTAGAGCTTTAATCACCCTCAGAGGGGTTTTTCACATGGTTTAGCTTCTCTTTTCTTTTCTTTTCCTCTTTTTGCAGGGTTATTTGGGTAATGAAATGGCTTAACCAGAAGGGATTTAAACCATGCTTTCAGAACAACTTCCTCTACCAGCAGATCTGGAAAGAGGGGGAGGAATATGGAAAGACAAAGAAGGGGGGGGCTAGTTCAATATTTCAATTCCAAAACCAAACCAACAAGCATACAAAGAACCAAAAACGTAAACACACGAAAGAGATAAGAACCTCTTACCCGGATAAATAGTGAAAAACGTGCAAACGGGTCCACTATGTGTTTGAAAACGACAGGTAGGTGTGCTGACAGGTTCAGAGAATATAATAAAAAAACGTGATTGCTCTGGTGATAATGACATTTGCAGGCGCGCAAATATATATATATATATATATAGGTGTCAAGCAATAAATGCGCCACCAACTTTGTAAAGGGCGCATGAAAATTACTGTCGACATAGGAAAGCATGCGCCCTTTGGCGCACCAAAGCATTTGCCAGCATGGAATTAAGTGCACCTTTGGCGCACCAAAAGTGGTGTCGACATGAGATTATGTGCGCCTGGCGCACCAAAAAGTGGCGCAACAAAAGGGTTGCTAACACGAAGGCGCATGCGCCTTGGCGCACGCAGGGAAGACTCAACATATCAAGGCGCACCAAAAGGTGTGTTGACACAGGAAAATATGCGCCAAAGGTTTTAAAGGGGGCGCACCAAAAGTGATGTTACATAGCAATTCCATGCGCCCAACCAAAAAGACCAAAAATGACTAAGTTCGGAAAACCAGATTTCCTAAAAGGGATTTTGCAACGTTCCGAACGCAAGGGATCCCTAATGAGGGATCGAACAAAATTTTTGGTATGGTTATCGGTAAAATTGCCCTTGTCAATTTTACGATAACAGCTGGCTCTTTCTGGGGACTATCCCTGAGCAAACTTGGGGGTAGAGAATCCCAGATCTCATGTGCCTATCCATTGGGTAACAGAGTCAAAAACAAGGGCGACCGGAGGGAGAGCAAAAGGAAACACACAACAAACCGAAAGCAAACACACGACGAAAACAAACACACAACTAAAGAAAATTGTACAAAGAAGAGAGCAAGCTCTACTTCTTGAAAATTTTCAGGTGTTGCCCGCTATAAGGAAGCGGAGCTCGGTTCCATCCAGATATGAGAGATAGAAACTATTCTCTCCGTTGAGCTGCTTGATTGAAGGGCCCTCTCCACAGGGAATCAAACTTTCCGTGCATGCCCTTTGCTCTCTTCGCTTGTCCCACGTATGACGAGGTCTCCCACTTGGAAATCCCTTTGCTTAGCTTTTTTTTATCGAATAATCTCTTGACTTGATTCTCGATGTTCATGTGATCCCGTCACCACCACTCTACTCTCTTTTCTTCGAGCTCATCAGATACATGATTCTCTTTTCAAGAGAATTTTGGAAAGTTTCATCTTCGATAGCTCATGCAAGCAAGCAAGCAGAGAGCAGAAGTTCAAGAGAAAATGGGAAGCTCAGATCGCGCCATATAACACTTGAAAAGGTGACATGCCGAGAGACCTCTTGGGAGTAATACGATCGGCCCACAAAGCGTCGTACAAAGACTTGTGCCACATTCGCTGATTCTCATCCACTAACTTTCGTATGATGGTCACCAAGTTCTTGTTACTGGATTCCGCCTGACCATTTCCCTGAGGGTAATAATCTGAGGCGTGAGCCAAAGTTATCCCATATTCATAGCAAAAACTAATAACTTCTCGCGAGGAGAAGTTAGAAGCATTATCAGCAATAATCTTGTTTGGAACGCCAAACCTGACAATGATATTTTCTTTAATGAAATTACAAACCACCTCAGAAGTGGCATGCTTGATAGGTATGGCTTCCACCCACTTGGTGAAGTAATCCGTTGCTGTAAGGACATAGCTATGTCCGGCACTCGATTGAGGATTGAGTGCACCAATAAAATCAATTCCCCATCGCTGAATGGTTCGTTGACAATGACAGGCCTAAGGGGAAAAGCAACCAACTTGGGCTTGCCGACGAATCACTGCCGGCAAGGTTCACACTTCACCACCCAGTGGCAGATTCTGAAGAGCGCCACCAATAATAGTACTGCTCTGATGATCTTATGTGTCATCACGAGGAAGAGAAATGACCTCCACAGGCTGAATTATGAAAACTTTCGAGTAACTTTACCTGTTGTGGTTTGTCAACACATCGCAAAAAGACGCCATCTATCCCACGTTTATATAAACCGTCATCCCAGATGACATATTTAGCTGCTCTGAGCTTTATAGTGCTTCTCCTTTGCAGTTAGGTGCACTGGGCATTCGCCGTAGGTGAGGAAGAAAGCGATATCGGAATACCATTCATCACTAGTCGCAACAAATAGGACCAGAGGCAATGAATCGGGTTTTTCCAAATGGTCCCGTGCTTTCATCTGTAGTCACCCCTTTCATCAGGGTTTTCTGAATCTTTGTTTTCAGCCATAAGCTGACATAGGCCCTTGCCCCTTACCAGCTTGGTTGGTTTAATATCCAGGTCATACTCCTAGACTTGTGATCCAATTTCCTCGCAAGCTTCCTAACTCCTGTTGAGTTAGAATTGATTTGACCACCGTGTCAGGGACCAGCACCACCGTATGAGAGTTTAGAATGTAATACCTGAAATTTTTTACCGCTTTGACAACGGCGAAGGAATGCTTTTCCAGTTGAGACATTTTTAGTTCGTGAGGCTTGAGGGGAGAGCTCATGAACGCAATCGGAGATTCAACATCCTCCGAATTCTTTTGCATCAAGATCATGGACACAGATGCTCGATGCGTAACTATACATGATGAAGTCCTTGAGAAATCGGGACATACCAGATCGGTGCATGAGCAACTAAGCTTTTATTTCTTCAAACGACCTTTTCCTTCCTCGCTCCATCTCGAAAGTCAGGTGACCCCTTCATCATGTTCAATATGTGACGAGTCTTCTCAAGAAAGTCAGAACAAAACGCCCGAGAAAGTTCACCTTTCCGAAGAAAGAATGAACACCAGCCTTGCTTAGAGGCAGTAGTAAGCTTTGAATAGCCTTAACTCTTTCTGGTATCTATCTTTGTTCCTTCTTTTCACTAACCACATGCCCTAGCAACTTTCCTTCCGTGACTCCAAAAATAGACTTTTTTGGGTTTAGGGAGATCCCATGTTCTCGGCACCTGGCCAATACTTGCTCCAAATGATCACAATGATCATTTCATTGTTTAGAGAACACAGTTAAGTCATCTAGATAAACCACAATGACCTTCCCCATCATACCTTTGAATGCAAAGTCCATGGCCCACTGAAAAGTGGCGCCAGCATTAGTTAGGCCAAAAGGCATCCTCGTCAGTAGGCAAATGTACCCCAGTGAGTAGTGAATGCTGTTTTAAATTGATCTTCAGTGAAACTTCAATTGATTGTAGCCTCAAAACCATCAAGCATGGATAACATCTCTCGATCCAGCCATCGCCAGAACTTGATCCATTATAGGAAGTG
This sequence comes from Taxus wallichiana var. yunnanensis, assembly GCA_018340775.1. Classification (NCBI taxonomy): domain Eukaryota; kingdom Viridiplantae; phylum Streptophyta; class Pinopsida; order Cupressales; family Taxaceae; genus Taxus; species Taxus wallichiana. Next base: position 74,323,527 of record CM031244.1, read on the forward strand.
GGTAGTTGTCTTTCAAGGAAGCCTCGATTCAAATTGTGAAAGTCTACGATATGCGTATCTCGCCATTTTTCACAAGACCGGCACAATATTTGCTACCCAAGTACTGTGATGGATAGGAAAGATGATTCTCGCATCCAAAGATCTTCTCGAATTTCGCCTGATAGTACCCGAGATCTTAGGATTATAGTGCCTCGCTTCGCGAAAGGCTTTGACATCTTCTTTCAATGGGATGTCATGCGACGCCCTTTGCTTAAAAGACTTTAGATCGGCATAGACCATGCCAATACATCCATATATTTCTTCAAAGAATTTGACAAATTTCCGCTTCTCTTCAAGCGCAAACATTTTCCAATGTTCACAAATCATGGGTGCTCTACCGAACCTATATTGACCGGTTCGGCTTCGGGATGAGTCGATCATCTCGCCTTTTTTTTTCACAAAACGGTCATGCCTCGCCGAACAACCGCTCCAGAGAAACCAGCCCTTTGGAATTTTATTTCCTTTGAGCTGACATATGCCGCTCATCCCTCTGCATTCATCATCTTGATCGGTGACTCGATTCACGGCAAGTGGAAGTAGATCCTTCAAAGTGCAATTCTTTAAAAATTTTCCGCCTTCTCTAGAAAGGCAATGAGTTGATTATCGTCGTTGAATACTTGCCAATGCCGAATTGTCTCGCACGCTTGGGCGAAAACCACCTCAATGGTGTATTTGTTTGTTTTCAAACCCGGGTGAGGGAGCAGGAGGGATGTCAAACAAATGCAATGAATCGCCATGTCATTTTGGGCTCTTGAATGGATTCAATCAAAAAGCATCAAACTCTTCAATGTTGTCCCATACCGCATTACGGTAATGCCCGAGCCTTTCATTCTTCACTTGGTAAATCCTTTTAACTTGATTCACAACTAGCTCCGCATCACCTTGCACTTTCGCATTCTTAATCCCTCTTTCTTTTGCGGCTTGCATGCCAAAGTAAAGAAAGATTCATACTCAGCAGATTATTTGTGTTAAAAACTCAAACTTGAAAGAGAGAGGAATGACTTCTTCCTGGGAGATATTAAGACGGCTCCGCGCCACATCCGCCGGTCAGCACAAATGCCATCGAACCGCAAGGTCCAGATCTTATTAAGATCTCCTTCTTGAACGAGAACAACCATTTTGTCGACTCTGAGACAAGAAATAGTTCCCATCCCCGATGATTCAAAAAGGATTTGAGCTTGGGGGTCCTCGTGAGCTAGTAAACCAAGTACTTCTTTTGTGATTCCGCTCCAAAGTCTCGCATTACACCTTTGACGGGAATTCTAGCTTTAGACCAATCCATATGAATCTCTCCACCAACTTCGCTGCAAAAAAGCTTCTTCCCAAAGAAAATTCCGTAGGTCACTGGAATGTCAAAGAACGAGGACTATCATCTTTACTCTTCTCTCGGGAATGCCGCAAATGCAAATTACGCGCCTTTGATTTGGCCAATCAACTAACCTCGCTTGGTTTCCAAGGAATAACATCTCGCCAAAAGGCTTGGTAAGGTGAGGCCCAAAGCATGGGTGACTTTTGCGCATGACGTTATCGTAAGCCCTAATCAATTATGCAGCTTACTCAACTTGTGACTATTGATTAGAGGGAGAGATAGAAAGGCTCTATCTTGCCTCGATGCAGATGTCAGGCAACATTTATGTGGGATTCAGTAGGAGTGGAAAGGATTCCTTTGGGGAAACCTCGCTTAGATACAACAAATTGACTTTGAATATACTTGGTAATCTTACAAGTCAAGTTCGGGATTTGACCGAAGGTACTCACCTTCGTACATTTTGATCTTGGTCTTTTTTTGCATGATCTATGATATCAAATGCGGCCAAGGGTCATGCAGGTGAAGGAATGAGTCCTCACTTCGCGATGGTGTAATAGGATTACCGGTCTTGGTAGGAACATGAGAGGACTGATTTGGAGGAGAGATGGGGGAAAGGATTTCTTGTAAAAGATTTGCTGGAGTTGAGTAGAAGAGGATTACCTCTTTTAGCAATGATCGGAGGCGCGTTTGACACAAATTTCTCCTCGCTGGACATGGGCAGCAACTTCCGCTTCTTTTCCTTATGAGCGGGTAAAAACAACATATGACTGTCCGCTTGCATATCCCTGGGTACCCTCTTCTTCATCAGATTCTTCCTCATCAAATTCCATATACCCGATAGTAGAGTCGCCACTGGTTCACCGACATCTTGATCATCTTCGCCTTGAGACGAAGGTTCTTCATAATACTACTCTTCTTCTTCGATTTCGCCAGAGCGTTGACCGAGGAGCCTCAAGCGCCAACCGTGAGCAATAAGCAGGTAAGCGCGGCCTTTGTGAAACATTGTTAGGAACGAAATTCCTCCGCTGAATATCCCGGTATGAGGAACTCGGGAGGCCTCGCCAACCGCTTTTTAATGCAAGCAAGTCATTCGCCATCTTTTGAAAGGCCGATCGACGGCGAAGTAAAGTGGGCGAAGGGCCCAAAGATTTAGGCTTGATGATTCCTTTTTCAATTCACCGATATTATCAAATTATCTTCTATTCGAATGGCAAAGGGCTGGCCTGGCGAGAATCAAGGTAGCCACTCGCTCAAGGAGCAAGAAACTAACTTTTGAGCTCATAGCATTTATTTAAGAAACACTTTTGATTTTCCGTGTTGAAGCATGGCAACAGGGACACGATTGATTAATGCATTGAACCTAGCGATAAAATCACGCATGGTTTCATTTGCCTCCTTCTTTAGGTGAGTGATCCGTGATAATAATGCAAATGCATCTTCTGAAGGTTTGTACCTGTCTTCAAAAGCATCCCGCAAGGTGGCCCAACTCGTAATAGATCCGGCCGGCAAATGCTGAAACCATTCAACAAGCGGCCCTCAGAGAGTTTCCGTAAAAGGTGAACCGACACGTCCTCGTGAGTTACATCCAGGATACTGCATGACATAATGAATGCAGATATGTGGGAATCCGTGCTTTGATTTCCGCTCCCATCGAATTTGGGAAAATTCTTTCGGTTTCCGTGAGGGAGCGCGTGAACTGGATGTGGTAAAGCCAAGGGACCCATAACATTTCCCCATGGTACCGCCATTTGAAAAGCCGGAAAAGAACACGAGCTGGAAGTGTGGTTCCACTGAGTAGCAAGGCACTACAAAGGGATGTGGATGCCCCTTGCGAAAGATTTTTCCTTCGTGGAGGTGAGACACTCCTGGATGACCGGTCGGCCGAGCTTAGCATTGAAAAACGTGCCGGTGTTACGCTGAAATTGTGCCTTTGAAGCAAATCGAAAATAGGATCAGCTTTCTCCACGAGCTCCCCGCTACGCGTAAAGGGTTCACCCGCCAAAGCAGTGTCTTTCCGATCTCGCGATTTAATAGCGCAGATTCAAAATTTCTTTTGGTCAGTTTGCTGATTTTCTCGCTTTTCCGCAAAAACCAAGCAAAGATGTACTTTTCTAAATATTTAAAAACTATCCTCTTCAGAAAACCGATTGTGGTTAATGACAAATAACAGCGAGGATAAAATGGCAGAGAAGATTAGTAAGCTGATTTTCGGATCTAATTTTGACTTTTTTCAAAGGGTTTCAAACTTTTGGCAAACAGTCAAAAACTCAGATCTATGGCAAAAACTGATTTTTATAAAAACTCAGCGAACTAAAGGTCTCCAACTAGGCCAGATCTATGGATCTCAGAAGAAAATTTTTCAATTTGAGTCACTTTTGCAAAATTTTGGATTTTTGACAAAATATGCAGATTTGCAAACAGGCAGCAATTTTCTTATTTTTCTGATTTTCTATCCTACCACCATCATAGATCTGATAGATCTATTCGATCCCCAGAGAGTCGCCAAAAACTGTTGGTCCGAAAATCACTCGCATGGGCAGATCTATGGATAAACGAGCTAACAAAGCAGCAGGCATAGCCCTCTTTGAGTCAAAAAGCGAAACTGGTTTATTGCTATTCTACCAAAGCAGAATCTGCAAGTCTCACAAATTCTCCTTTCGGGGTTTGGGATCTCATCCCAAAGAGGGGTGTTTCCGACTGCGAAAAGAAAGGAAAGGAAGAGGGGATGAAGAAAGAGCAGGTCCGAAGGGAGAAAAGAAATGAATTCCAAAGCAGAAAGGTCAGAAGGTTTATGTTTTGGGATTGGTAGTAAACAGAGCCAAACCTACTTGCATAAACGAGCAAAGCAATACTGATGATAAATAAATGACAATAAAATAGAAGCAGATCCAATAGAATAAACACACAGATCTAACGTAAGAAAGATCTAATGCACATAACACATGTATTCAGCACAAAGTCTAAATATTGTATTAATATTTTCCTTCTGTTACAAAAAGCTCAAAGTCTTTTCTCCTCACTTCTATTTTTCATCTGAAAGATATTCATCCATCCATAATACAACAAGTATTGGGGTATTTATAGAAGAAGGAGAGAAAAGAAGGCAAAAAGGAGCCAACAACTTATTTACAAAGATATTTACAAAATATCTAAAAGTCATGTTGACTTTTGACACTTGATGGATGACATCATCCCATGATGCAACATGGATGATGTCATCATTTGTGTCAACATACTCCAGATATTCCCAAAAAGAAAGTCGAAGAAGAGAGAGAGAGAAGAAGAAGAAGAAGAAGAAGCTACTCGTCATCGTCATCCTGCGGCCGAAAGGGGGTGGACTGCTTTTGTTGTTGCTCAGGTGACGAGATATGGAATTGAGAGCGGTATTCCATAAACTTGTTGATCATCGCCCTAGCTGATCCTCGGGAAGGATCCTCAGTGTTGATCACTAATCGCCTCACAAGTCTCCCGCTCATCTATGAGTTTCTCGGGAGCTTGAATAGTCTTTTTCCGCTTCAATGAGTAACCCAATGAAGTCTCCTACAGCCAAAGAGGTTGTTGATAGACTCAAGCCAAAAGTGACCTCTCGCCCCATCCCTCGAGAAATGATCTCTTTAAGATCCGGGTGGTTTCATCAGCTTTCCTTAAAGTGAAGGAAGGAGTAAGTAACCCTGGCGACATGTTAAGAATGATCCGTTCCATTTGGTGCATCGCGTCCAGGGCTTCTTCCTTCACTTTGTCAATCTTTTCTAGGACAAATTCCAGCTGATCCACCCGGTAATCCAGAGTGGACATGATTTTGTTGAGGGCCCTGGGATGGCCGAAGACGCCGAACTTGACTGATCTTCGACTCAACAACAACATTTGTTGGAAGGTCTCGTGCTGCAGTCTAGCATGTTCCAGCTCTTCCGATATGGGTCCCGCTAACGCTTGGAGCTCTTTATTCACCTTATTGATGCTTAGATATAAGTTGGAGAACTCGGCGATTACTTTTTTCGCTGTCTTTGAGGATTTGGCTCCTCCAAGCGGAAACGGCCATACCCTCGCCGCACCGATCTTTGCGTACTCATTAATTTTTTCTCCCCGGCCGAGAAGCTCAAGTCTCAAGCAGCAGCAGGGGAGGCGCACTACCCATCTTCTCGTAAGGCTTGGAGCAGATATTTGTTTTGCTCTTTCAATTGCCTTTTTTCTTTCCTTTGTCTTCTCAAGCTTCTTGCAGAGGGCGTCAACCGCAGAAGGGCCTCCCCCGAAGGCTTTCGTAAGATGTCCCCATCAGTGACTGGGTCACAGATAATCTGGCCGAGACATCCTTTTTCTCCTTGAGGGATTGGGGTACGCGATCTCCATAACCCTCTCTCCCAAAGACTTCGAGAGAAGCGTGTGACGGGCTTCTTTTCGCTTCTTTTCCCTTAGATGGGATTACGTAAAAGTCCATCGAGCGATGGGAACTTTCCTCTTTGCTTGACTTAGTGGCGGGAGATCCAGCCGACCTATGGGAGAAGGGCCGGAAATGGAAAAGGGGGCAGCTGCACAGAGGGGGGGAAAACGGAGACACGTGGGGGCGGCATGGAGAGAATAGCCGAAGAAGTGTCCACGGGAGGAAGGGAAACTGCAGCTGCGGAAGACATAGGAAGGGAAGGGAGCTCAGAGATGAGGGAAGAAATGGAGGAGGAAAGATCCGCAAGGGAAGAGAAGATAGACGAAGAAGCGGGGGGAGGAGTAGAAGAAGGGGGAGAGGACACGACCAAAGGAATGGCCGCTTGAGTCACTCGAGGAGGGGAAGGAAGGGAAGAAGAAGGGATAGAAGGGACCTCGGTTGCTGTAGTAATGCCGACATCCTGAGTGGATGGGCCTATTGGAACATCCTCTTCTGCTTCTTTCTCTGGCGAAGCCAGCAGTTATAACTCTTCTCGGTGCCGTGGAAGGAGGACTCACTGAGCTTCTTCCCGAGTGGTGTGCGATTCACCTCTCTACGCCTTTGCCCTTGCCTTTAGGCTACTGCGCTTTGATCGAGGAGGTGCGTTACCCAATGGGGAGGTTGTGAAATCAACCCCGAGGTAGATTAACCTGCTCATCCGCACCAATGCTCTCGTCTCCACGCAGAGTTTCCTCGACCCTCTCCTCAATCGCCCCGAGGTGCCTTAGTTCTATCAATGGCCGGAAAAGGCCAATTGTCCCCATCCGTGTTAGTATATACTTGGTCTATTTCATCTTCCGTAGTCCGAAGCCTTTGGGGACAATTACTACCCCATATTGATGATTTCTCCAAGGCTAAGCGAGAATGATCCTTTCTCCCGAGCTCAACCTCATGGATGATGTCGATGTAGATGTCCTCGATCCGGGGACGTGGATCGATCAAGTTTCGCCTCGCGAAAATTCCTCGGGTCGAAGGTAGGCCTCGGCCGGAAATCATGTCTCAAATTAAGCAGCTCCACTCTCGCGAACATGTCCTTTGCCTCAGGGGTGGGTAAGGCATGTATATCGGCCTACTGTGAGGGGGAAAGGAGTTCCACCCTTCTTTCTTTTGAGGCACTTCTCGTGATATGTAATCAGCTGTCTTGACAGCTCCAGCAAAATCAGCTTGGGCCCAGCATACCTCGGCAGTCTGGTTGGCTCTCCCAAGAAGTCGCCGCCCTCAGATAGGTGAATGTGGGAAATTGGGTGAACAGGGCCCCCCATTTCTCAGTGGCTGCCACTATGCTTTTGGTCGTATGACCGTAAGTCATATTTGGCCTCAACAGGCAGATGATGTGATAGAAAAACACATCGTTAATCTTTGTGAATTGAGAGATGCTATTCTCCAGCCTCAATTCTGGGTAGTACTCATATATTTTGACCTGAGGCCAAACCCCACTTCGTATCAGGCCTGGGTAGTCTCTCTCTGACGCTGCAGCATAGACAACATAGGAGTTCATGTAGAATCTCCCTGTTGTATTGAATTGTTGAAACTGCTCGAGATTGTGCTGCTTATTATTTCTCCCCAGCAAAAGCGCTGATCGGGCACGTTCTTGTTCATGGTCTCTAAGTACCGCAACATCCATTTATGGAAAAAGTGGGCGTCAGGAAGCCCAAAGACCCTGCTCAGGAATGTGATGGTGTCACTGAGCTCCTCTGAGAAGTCACTGCGGTGGATGATTTGAGGCCATCGGGTCACCACCTTTTTATTCTTCAAATAGACCTCGTTCATCAGCTGCATGCACTGATCTTCGTTATCATCCCAGGCCTTAATACAATCCTCTCGGCTGACGGCCACAAAGTGCCGGTGATGAGGGATGCCGAGTATTATTTCGAAGTGGCGGGCAAAGTGAGGTTAATGACTACCTCGCCTCTTGTCATTTACGACACACACTCAGGTCCTTGTCAGAAGACCGGCCACCACCATCATGAATTCATTGTTTGATGGTGCCGACCGGGATTCCTCCAAATGAAAGTGTAGGGCACCGCCATTAGTTTGTCCATCCATGGACTTCTAGTTACCTTCTCGAGTTCTCGACCTGCACTCCTCCATATCAATGTGACCCAACTCGAGTCCCCGATATCTAGGTCGCATTCGCCCGGGAGTCGCATTCTCGACTCTCTCGATACTTGTATTTCATCTCTTCTTCTCGTAAGTTTGGCCTTGCCTTTGATTTGGTAGGTCTCCCGCTTGATGTAGACATATGTTCTTTCGAGCTTAGTTGCTGATCTCGCACGAAGAAGAAGCGAGACCCAATCCAAAAAGGTCAGTATTAGCCATTTGATCTTCCATCAAATGTTAACAAGAAAGAGTTAGTGATTTTGAGGCTCAGTGCGCAGGGCGCATGAAAGCCGCAGCTACACAGGGCTAAATAGGTAAGGTGCACAAAAAGAGGTGTTGTAAAGGTTAAATCAAATCCAAAAAGGCGCATGGCGCATGGATACCGCAGGTACATTTTGTAAAGGGCGATGGAGAACACCGTGTTACATAGAGATGTGATGCGCCAAAGGCGCATAGATTTTTCATGTCGCATGGAGATTTGTGCGCCAAAGGCGCATGTATGGTTTGTGTAACAGGAACTTCTCGTGCGCCAAAGGCAACTCAAGCACGGCAGCACGAGGGGTTTACACAACATGATGTTTTTGCAACGAGGAAAGCACCTGCGCCTTCCAAGTTTTGCACTTGGCGCAGATTAAGCTGATGTTGCACAGATGCTGGGTGCGCCAAAGGGACGCATGTTTATGTGATGTAACAAGGAAGGTTGGTGTGCCAAAGAGGGCGCAAGGCTAGCACTTGCAGCATGTGAAGGAGGCGCGCCTTGAGGGCGCAAAGTTCTTGATGCAACAGGCATGCTGGGTGCGCCATAGGCGCAGATTTTATTCATGTCATAGGGGGGGGATAGATGCGCCAAAGGCGCAACTGTTTTTGATGTTGCAGGACGTGCCAATGCGCCAAAGGGAAAAGGAAAACAGAGTCTTTTTTAGAGCTTTAATCACCCTCAGAGGGGTTTTTTACATGGTTTAGCTTCTTTTTCTTTTCTTTTCCTCTTTTTGCAGGGTTATTTGGGTAATGAAATGGCTTAACCAGAGGGGATTTGAACCATGCTTTCAGACAACTTCCTCTACCAGCAGATCTGGAAAGAGGGGGAGGAATATGGAAAGACAGCAAGGGGGGCTAGATCAATATTTCAATCCAAAACCAAACCAACAAGCATACAAAGAACCAAAAACGTAAACACACGAAAGAGATAAGAACCTCTTACCCGGATAAATAGTGAAAAACGTGCAAACGGGTCCACAACGTGTTTGAAAACGACAAGGCAAGTGTGATGCTGACATGTGCTCGAGAATATAATAAAAAACGTGATGCTCTGGTGATAATGACATTTGCAGCGCAAAAATATATATATATATATATGAGTCATATATATATATATAGTGAGTAAAATGCGCCACCAACTTTGTAAAGGGCGCATGAAAATTATCATGCGACATAGAAAGCATGCGCCTTTGCGCACACAAAGCATTTGCCAAAGATGGAATTAAGTGCGCTTTCGCACACCAAAAGTGGTGTCGACATGAGATTATGTGCGCTCGTGGCGCACCAAAAAGTGGCGCAACAAAAGGGTTGCTAACACGAAGGCGCATGCGCTTGCGCACGCAGGAAGACTCAACATATCAAGGCGCACCAAAAGGTGTGTTTTAAAGACACAGAAAATATGCGCCAAAGGTTTTAAATATACGTGAACATAATGATTGGCTACTTTATACAGGATTAAGGCACCTAAAAACTTTACAATAGAATGTATCGTGATCATCACCAAAAAGGAAAAAAGAAATAGGACAAAAAGGGCTAAAACAACTTATCCCAAACTACAGTCCAACAAATCAATACAAGGAAAAATCACAAAACATGGAGGGGAAAACATCCCAAATGATACAGTCCACAAATAGTCAAACAAAATCTCCAAGAGCCAAGGGACTAATTAGTCTTCAAAAATTTTTACTCCTTCAAATTGATGCACTTCTTGTCCTTTCATTTGATCATCTGCTCACTCATGGTAGGGATGTCATCTTCAACATGTTCTTCCTCATCATAAATACTAAGGTGGAGATTGTACCTGCGAACTTTGTGTCCCTTCTCCACTTGACCACATGTCCCCGCAACTCCAAAACAAAACTTTTGATCTCTACCATATCCTCGCAAAAATATTTTTGGGTGATGCAAATTTTCTTAGAGGCGTCAATGTAATGCATGAAATTGTTTCCCATATTCGTTCCAACTTCTCCTAAGGACTCCATATCACTTTTCACCTGACTCACCTTGAGAGTAATTTTATCAAAATCCACATTCCAACCTAGCTCCACTCTCTCTTTCCGTTTAGATGAATCCCCTTTCATATCAATCATAGATCCTACAGCCCTAGTACCAAGTGATGAGGGTCTTCAATCAGCACCATTAATAATGTCAATCCAAGGTTGGTGTCGATGGTTGTATGCATTAAGAGAAGAAGATCTTGAAAGTAACTCCTTTAAACACAAACCAAACTTGCATAAAATAAAAGCACACATGCGGAAATTTAAATGCACACTTGTAGAAATGTAAACACACTTGCATAAAGGAAATCACACTTCACACTTGTAGGAATAAAACACACTTGCATAAATTGAAATTGCTGAATGGGAAATAAGAAAAATTAAATGAAACACCTACAGGTTTACAACAGATTGAATTTTCACAATACAAAGATAAAAACAATACAATAGAATGAATTAAAGACAAATGAATAAACATAAACATAAATACAAAGATCCATCTTCCTTGAAATGAGTGGCCAAATCATTTCTTGGAAGAGGATTTAAATCATACTTCTGAGATCTTAAAACTACAGAATATTTGAGAGGAAAGAACAAATCTTTATTTCTTGGGAGAAAAGCATTACATATCTGAGTGTGGAAGGTTGCATTTATAATTTATGCATCCAACCAAATCCTTATTTTAGAAATACAATATGATCTTATCTTTATTCCAATCCTAACAACTAAGATCTCCATCTCCACAAAATATGGAGAGAGATATATTATTGAAGTCAAAGTCTTATCTCACTTATTTTAGGAAGATTTGCTCCCAAATCTTCTCCTTGCTTTTCGATAACAAGAATCATAATGATTTTATTCCTCTACATTATTGGAAGGAGGATTTCCTCAAAATATGATTTTGACCAAATAACTTTCTTGGATTTTCCATTTGACTTTGTTGTTTTTGACTGTGGAACTTTTGACGCTTGTTTGATATACTTTTTCCTCGGACTGCAATTCACTAAAGTTAGATTTATATTCATTGGTAAAAATTGTTGCAAATATGAATGAGGTTTTTGTTAAACACATTTCTATGAACAAAAACCTCTCTCATATTTTTGTTTAAATTTTCTGTTTCGTTTATGGAAATTTTAGCGCTCATTTGATACACTTTTTCTTGATCGCATATCACTAAAAGTTAGATCTCTCTTTATTGGTAAACCCCGTAGAAAATATGAATGAGGTTTTTATTAAACACATTACTAGTAACAAAAAATCTCTCAGATTTTCTATTTTAATTTTCTATTTATGTTTATGGGACTTTCATTGCTCAAATCGATACACTTTTCCTCGGACTGCAGCTCACTAAAAGTTAGATCCTCTTTATTGGTAATACCTATAGCAAATCTGAATGAGGTTTTTTTAAACACATTTCTATGAACAAAAACCTCTCTCATATTTTCCATTGGATTCTCTGATCTTTCACAATTCCTCAAAACTTTCAAAATCTGCTTAGTTCCGGAACTAAGCCTACGAGTTCTAGAACTAACTCGTGAGTTCCTAACTAACTCTATGAATTTTGAAGCTAAGCCTGTGAACTTAAAACAACTATAAATTTTGCATACGATCTTGGATTGAGATGATTTTTTTGTTTGAATTTGCATAATCTTTCGAGAGGAATTTGAATATGAAATTAGATTTGAGTTTAGATATACCATCCATGATCAATTTCACTTTTCTCAATACTAGCATTATCTTTCCTTTATGGCTTGCATACATAAGAAATTGTATCTTTTCCCAAATAATCAATAGGATTAGTCAATAAAATAGATAACAAAATATTTCTAAAGAATGAAAAAGATATATATCCTATATTCTATCTTAAGCAAACTATAATTTTCTAGATTACATTTAAATCCACTTTCAAAAGTAACCTAGAAGGACAAAATAATGGTAATTTATGGCCGATTTATGGCCTCATCATTACCCCACACTTAATCTTATGCATGTCCACATGCATTATATTAGTATCTCATCTTCTTAGAGTCTTCTCCACATTGAGCTTATGCATGTATGCATTCCATATATAGTTCAAGATAAGTTCTTGTGGATCTCTTTCGATGTTTTTAATTTCCTTTCTTTTAAATTACGGCCTTCTGTGTGGATCTCCTTCTGCTGTTTTTTATTTTATTTCTTGTACATCAGGTTCTTGTGTGGAGATCCTTCTATTTATTTTGATTTCCTTTCTTTTGCAGTAGGTTCTTGTATGGAGAACTTGTTGTCAAAATTTCACCCCCTAGGGTAAATTTCGATAACATGCATCGTAGTTTGCGCTTCCAAGCATGTAGATTGATCCAGAAAATCATAAAAATGACTAAGTCCTAGTCCTAGGGGCAATCGGACATTTGGGACATCTAGGCGTGGATCGGCCGAAAATCCTCCAGCGGCCGTGAAGCAAAGGGACATCCGGGACAGAAGTACACGCGGGCGCGAGAAGCCGATCCGCCGAAAGAGGAAGAAAACGACTAATCGCCGAAGAGGGGCGATTCGGGACAAGAGTACGCTGGTGACGCGAACCCGGACGGATCGGCCGAAATGAGAACAAACAGTCCGGAAGCAATTGGGACATTTGGGCCGTGATGACGCGAACCGGCCGGTTCACCCAAAATAGAGAAAGTTCGTACTGGGACATCCGGGATGAAGGGACGCGTGGGACACGGATCGCCGAAGGAGCCGAAAGCCAATCAAACAACGCCACGTGTCATCGGCCAAATGAGGGACGAGGAAGCCCATTTCGGGCGGATCGGAAGTTTTTGGCCCAAGCAGTTTGGGACATCTCGGGACATAAAGATGTGAAGGGCACGAAGGAGCCGAAAGGGCCGAGAACCAACCAAATCACGACACGTGTCGCAGGGGAAAGAGTCCAAAAGTCAAAGGGCGAGTTTTGAAGGGTCAGCCCGAGCCAATCAGAAGAGGACACGTGTCCAAGTTTAAGGGGCCCACAAGGAAATTTCAAAAGAAAGCCCACCGAAAGGTAGAGGAGAGAGAATCATGCGACCAATCAATGCGTGCCACGTGTCATCCAGTGGCGAGCGTGGGAAAGATTTCAAAACATGTTTTCACCTGTTTTGTGCCTAAAACTTCAGACCTCCATAACTTTCGATCCATACCTCGGATTTGCACGTTCTTTATATCAACGGAAATATTATGAAATTCTCTACATGATTCTAGGATCAATCTCGAATTTTGGTGCAGTCTAGAGAGAGAAAATTGAGAAACGGCTCTGACGCGTGATCATGGCTAGAAATGACATTCCAAATGACCGAGATTTAATGCACGGGTCGCATTCTCCTCCAAATCGGTCAGAGATGGCAGGGTATGTGTTGGTAAGGTATCCCATGCCGTTTTAATGCATCTGTAGTCAATGAGGAATAGGCTTACACGTTTCCCACATTTCTATCCCCCGGCTCGACCCACGCAATGTAAAAAGCCGATTTGGCTCATTTTATAACAAGTTGTTCATATTTTCTCGCTCGCCTCCCTTCTTTTTCTTCTCTAGGGTTGAAATGGAGTTCGAACCTCCTCCCTTGCTCAGTAATGGCGTTTTGCCTTTACTATTGAAATGATGTTCGGCAAACTGGAGCAACAAAACGTGTTTTGTGATGCATCCGCCCATCCTTGCTCGTTTTTGCTTGTTTCTCTTCTCGCCTCTCTTCATCAAGCAGGTATTTGTGCATGTTTGAATGTTCATTGCAGGTTTGGAGCCGTGTTCATGGAGTTTTGGAACATTTTCTCGTGTGAAATCTATCCTTGGGCCTCGTGATGCATCTCGTCCATCCTTCCCATTGCTCACCTCTCTTTGTCCCATGGCGCTTTGATAGATGTCCAACATTCTCCTTCTCTCGGTGTATCACCGCTTTAGTGTAGGCTTTTGTTCTTTTCCTTTCTCTCTCTCTCTCTGTCTCCTTGGCATTGTTAGATTAGGATTAGATTAGCTTGCCTGCACTGGAATAGCTTGTGGCAGGTAGTTTAGGAGCAGGAACTAGCCTTCTCTGGAGATTCCTCTCTCATTTTACAGTGTCCCACGCTTGGAGAGAGGTTTCCATGTTGTGCAATCACACTAGATGCCTAAGTGATCAACCTAGAAGCCTGATCTGCATCCAGGGGTGCTGTGATTTTGCATCAATAGTTTTGGCACACCGGGTAGGACCTTAGAGGTCTTCCACTTCATCTTTTACAGGTTGGTGTGTTCCTGTGAAGATTTCAGCCTTTGGAGGCACTTGCAAACACATCCGCAACTTCATCCGATCAAAGCAACCCATTTCTCAAGTCAGCACTGCTTTTCCATCCATTCGCATTCATCCTTCCTTCCATCTCTTCCATATTCTTTCATTCTATGAAGTTGTGCAATCATGACTTCATTTCCATCATGGAATTCACATCAACAACAACAAGATATCACACCTCCAACATGTTTTACAAATCCTCCAAATCAGCATTTTGAGCAGATTCAAGATCGATATGCATACCCATATGAGCAAAATCAAAAAGTCGGGCCATGGCTATGGAGCTTTCCAAGAACAAGGGTGTGCATATAATGAAGACCATCGATGCAAGATGCTGGTCTCGTTGGAGAAAATCCAAAAGATGGAGGCAAAGATGGTGCAGCCCAGAGCAAGGCAAACGAGATGAGAGCTTTCAGAATGGTCATAGGACTCCTTGTCCATGGGGAGGCCCTTTTCCAAGACACTTCAGCCCTCAAGAGAAGCTGGACTTCATGATAAAGATGCTGCCCCAACTTGCACAATGGATAGCAGAAATAGAGGCCTATACATTCGGTGTTGAACAACCTTGTCAATGGGTAAGTTCTACACCATCATCTGGTTTTTCTCTTCCCATTACGCAAGCAACATCATCTCATTTGGACTTGCAAATTTCAAACCCTCCATCTGCTGTCCCAAATGTTGAATCTATGTCTCCACCTCTCAGTCTTCCATCTCATCTCGATTCTTCTTTCCTTTTCCCTTCCAAACAGTCATTCCCTCCACAAGAGCTAACAGAAACACCCCCTCCTCCAAAGAATCAAGAGGTTTCACTGCCTCCACCACCACAAAAAATTGCAAAAATCAGTCATCAAGGACAACAAGAAGAGGAGCCCAACAGAAAAGAAATGACAGACAACTTGAAGGTTTGGGCTGCCAAATTTGGGATGACAAAGATCCCTTTGTTGGTGAAGCCCACAGAAGAGGCTAGGGTTGAGAACAAAGTGTGGTTAGGACTGATTTTGTTGCAAAGCAGAAGAAGAAGATCTTGCAGTCCCAACTTGTCCTCTAGAGCAGCAGATTGAAGAGTTTGACTTGACAAACTTCTTGCTTGGAGGAAGAGTTCTATCAAGAGCAAGATTGTATTCAATGTGTAGAGGAAGGAGAAGTTGCTCCAAATCCAAAAGAAGAGGAGCACATTCCACTGTGGAGGAGAAAGTTGCGTATCCAAGGGATTTGAGCACAAAGCAAAGCTACAGACTTCACCTCTCTCAAGTTCCAAGAGTCAAGAGGAGTTTGACCTCTCAAACTCAATGTTGAAGGGAGAAAGAAACCATGGTGGTCAAGTTACGTATCAAGAGGACACCATGGAGGAAGTTGAACATTTGCAGCAGACAGCCATGAGGCGCTTTATCTGCATCGATTTGGAGGACCGCTTTGATGGAGAAGAGCCGGTTGAGTTTCCACCATTCTCTCTTTCATCATCCACGTTCCAAACAGCTGAGTCTCTGTCATGAAGGAGAACATTCATTTGCAGCACTGCAACTTATAACATCTCTTCGAATCAAGATTGGAAGATTTTAATCTTTCATGTTCTTCATCGAGGAAGAGAAAGGACAAAGGAACTTCACCATTTCTTCCACACCATCCATTCAGAGGGTCTACAAGAGAACTCCATCCTTAGAGTTGAAAATCACAAAGAACGGGCATACTCAACGGATCGACCTTGCCCAATCGTATTTGGCTTCATTGAGCCAAAGGAGAAGTCACAACCAGTCATGCTTTCTTCCGAGCATGAGGGTGAGCTACAAAGTACCAAGGATCAACCGTCATACCTCTTCAATCCAAATACGAGCAACTAAAAGAGGTATTGAATTTGCTTTCAGCTGATACCTTGATGATTTGGGTGGAATACCAGCTTCTTATTGATTTTCCACTCATCCTAACAGCCATGATCAGCTCCAAATCAATTGCATGGCCGCCACTTTTGAGAAAGGGAAGCTATTTCTCACAACCAATTGTAGGGTTTGTTTAGCTTGCCTTTGCTTCCAGTTAGAGTAGAGTAGGTAGATTTGCTTTCAGCAGAAGAAGTGCTTGTGCACACTCTGCATGTTTCATTTTGGAGCATGTATGATTTTCAGTTCTGTACATAGTTTTTGTTGTGCTGGTTTTGCTCTTGCACGCTCGCTTCAATGGCATTTTGGTGAGAACAACTCCTGTCCTGGGGATTCAAGTGGCTCGAGGGAAGTTTTCAAAGTTCGATCAGTTTTCAAGCTTGCTTATGACTCCATGCCCAATGGATTGCTTCAAAGCACGATCATTCATCTAGCAGTAGATGACCCCACCGAGTCACCAAACTATTGTCAAAATTTCACCCCCTGGGTAAATTTCGATAACATGCATCGAGTTTTGCGCCCAAGCATGTAGATTGATCCAGAAAAATCATAAAAATGACTAAGACCTAGTCCCAGTGGCGCCGGGACATTTGGGACATCTAGGCGCGGATCGCCAAAAGCCTCCAGTGCCCCGTGAAGCAAAGGGACATCTGGGATAGAAGTACGCAGCAGCGTGAGAAGCCGATCCGCCAAAAGAGGAAGAAAATGACTAATCACGAGGGACAGTTAGCGGGACAAGAGTACGCTGGCACGCGAACCGGCCGGATCGGCCAAAATGAGAACAAACAAATTAAGCAATTGGGACATTTGGGCCATGATGACACGAACCGCCGATTCACCCAAACAAAGAAAGTTCGACCGGGACATCCGGATGAAGGGACGCGCGGGACGTGGATCGCCGAAGGAGTCGAAAGCCAATCAAACAACGCCATGTGTCATCGGCCAAATGAGGGATGAGGAAGCCCATTTCAGGGCGGATCGGAAGTTTTTGGCCCAAGCAGTTTGGGATATCTAGGACATAAAGATGCGAAGGGTGCAAAGGAGCCGAAAGGGCCGAGAACCAACCAGATCACGACACGTGTCGCAGGGGAAAGAGTCCAAAAGTCAAAGGGCGAGTTTTGAAGGGTCAGCCCGAGCCAATCAGAAGAGGACACATGTCCAAGTTTAAGGGGCCCACAAGGAAATTTCAAAGGAAAGCCCGCTGAAAGGTAGAGGAGAGAGAATCACGTGACCAATCAATGCGTGCCACGTGTCATCCAGGTGGCAGAGCGCGGGAAAGATTTCAAAACACGTTTTTGCCTCGCTTTGTGCCCTAAAACTTCAGACCTCCATAACTTTCGATCCATAGCTCGGATTTGCACGTTCTTTATATCAACGGAAAGATTATGAAATTCTCTACATGATTCTGGGATCAATCTCGAATTTTGGTGCAGTCTAGAGAGATAAAATTGAGAAACAGCTCTGATGCGTGATCATGGCCATAAATGACATTCCAGTGACCAGATTTAATGTAGAATGGGTCGCATTCTCCTCCAAATCGGTCAGAGATGGCAGGGTATGGGTTGGTAAGGTATCCCATGCCATTTTAATGCATCTGTAGTCAATGAGGAATAGGCTTACATGTTTTCCCACGTTTCTGTCCCCTGGGCTCGACCCATGCAATGTAAAAAGCCAGATTTGGCTCATTTTATAACAAGTTGTTCATCTTTTCGCTCTCGCGCTCCCTTTCTTTTCTTCTCTAGGGTTGAAAATGGAGTTCGAACCTCCTCCTTGCTTTATAATGGTGTTTTTGCCTTTTACTATTGAAATGATGTTCTGCAAACTTAGAGCAACAAAACGTGTTTTGTGATGCATCCATCCATCTTTGCTCGTTTTTGCTTGTTTCTCTTCTCGCCTCTCTCATTGCAGGTATTTGTGCATGTTTGAATGTTCATTGCAGGTTTGGAGCTTTGTTCATGGAGTTTTGGGACATTTTCTCGTGTGAAATCTATCCTTGGGCCTCGTGATGCATCTCGTCCATCCTTCCCATTGCTCACCTCTCTTTGTCCCATGGCGCTTTGATAGATGTCCAACATTCTCCTTCTCTGGTGTATCACCGTTTTAGTGTAGGCTTTTGTTCTTTTCCTTTCTCTCTCTCTCTCTCTTTGTCTCCTTGGCATTGTTAGATTAGGATTAGATTAGCTTGCTTGCACTGGAATAGCTTGTGGCAGGTAGTTTAGGAGTAGGAACCAGCCTTCTCTGGAGATTCCTCTCTCATTTTACAGGTCCCACGCCTGGAGAGAGGTTTCCATGTTGTGCAATCACACTGGATGCCTGAGTGATCAACCTAGAAGCCTGATCTGCATCCAGGGGTGCTGTGATTTTGCATCAACAACCTTCTATTGCTTTTGATTTCCTTTCTTGTACAAAGCAGGTTCTTGTGTGGAGATCCTTTTCTTTGCTTTTGATTCCTTTCTTGTCACCGCAGATTCTTGTGTGGAGATCTTTCTACTAATTTTGATTTTCTTTCTTGTATAACAGTTCTTGTATGAATCTTCTTCTATTATGTCTCATATCTAAAATCAAAATGCATACCTCGTGCTTCTCCTTCTCTCTTGCACTTAATCTCATGCATGTCCTCATGCATGTTGTTTATTCATGGCTGCCCATAAATTAGACTCTAAAAGTTTGATTGTAAAGAGGTGCACATATTTTTCATATAAGTAGGGGAGATATGAATTTTATTTTTCCTTCCTTGGAGATCTTAAAAGTGGATCTAGCTGTAATAAAAAAACTTACAATAAAGCTTAAAAATAAAATAGTAGAACAAAATAACTTGATCATACCTCTAGTTGTCCCTATCATCCTATTGTTAACATGGTCAAATAGTGTCAAGAAAGAAGCCACCGGTAATAATTTATTACTTTTGAAGAAGGGCTACCATTTTTTTACCTTTGATTGGCCAGCAAGCTGGTTTTCCAATCAAAGTTGTTTTTTTGTCTTTGATTGGCCAGCAAGCTAGTTTTCCAATCAAAGCTTTTTTTTTGCCTTTGATTGGCCAGCAAGCTGGTTTGCCAATCAAAGCTTTTTAATTTTTTTACTGAAATGATAGCATGAGAAGGATTAGAGAAAAATTTGATCCATCATCAAACTATATTCATCAAAGTACAACTTGTGTAAAATAGAAGCAATGTCTGAGATCTCATAAAAACTTTTTACATACTTGGTAACTCTAAGAAGATTTCTAAAAATTGTGTAGACAATTTCTAGGTCTTCAAAGCCCATCTTGAATTGTGCATTATCAAAATCACCATAGTAATCTTCAAATCCCACTAGTGATCTCAGGAGTTGTTAAAAGAGAGAGTGAAGGTATCCGTGTGTCCCTTCAAAATTTGCATGCTCCTTGGTTGATACTGTTGGTGCTCCAAAATCTGCATGTTGGTATCAAGAACAACTCTAGAAATTCCTATAGATCTAGTCCTCAGATGTTAGTACGTAAAAGTTCTTGCCTTGATATTTACCATAATTGCTTCTTAACGTTATACAAACATATACAAAAATGAAGAAATTGAAAGACATGAATTTTTTTTTCTAATGGATATGGTTCAGGGATTGAATTTTATTATGGGATGAAAACTAATTTGGATGGGTAGATTTATTATGAGTGAGTTTTTATTTTGGATCTAATGAAATCTTTGAATATGGATGGAGTTAACTAGAAATGCTACCACTTCATTATTACAAACTGGATAAGTCGTTTTTGACTAAGGTTATGTGTAATAAGATCACTGAGCTGTTAGTTGATACAAGGGGAAATGGTGGTGGTTATAAAAAATGGCATATGATATTTCATCAACTGGATCTACTTCCAGATTCAATATCATATTATACCATTTCCAGATCTGAATTATTTGTTCATACCATTATACCTCTTGATCAAACATCACAGTCATTTTTCTTATACACAGAGTTAGTTTGTGGGGATATATTTACAATCTAATATTCCTAATTACATAAATGAAATTTTAATCTACTTGCAGAGAAATAAAATTCTAAAGAAACTACTTACCAAATTCTTCCTGTCACATAATTGCTAAAAGGTATTCTACTGTCACTAGAATATTCTTTTAGAAAACTCTGAATCTCCTAATAACACCGTGTCCCCGGAACGACGCCAAAATGATGAGATTTGTCAATCCTCACCATTAATAATGTCAATCCAAGGTTGGTGTCTCGATGGTTGTATGCATTAAGAGAAGAAGATATTGGAAAGCAACTCCTTTAAACACAAACCAAACTTGCATAAAATAAAAGCACACATGCGAAAATTTAAATGCACACTTGCAAAAATGTAAACACACTTGCATAAAGGAAATCACACTTGCAGAAATGTAAACACACTTGCATAAAGGAAATCACACTTCACACTTGCAGGAATAAAACACACTTGCATAAATTGAAATTGTTGAATGGGAAATAAGTAAAATTAAATGAAACACCTGTAGGTTTATAACAAATTGAATTTTCACAATACGAAGATAAAAACAATACAACAGAATGAATTAAAGACAAATGAATAAACATAAACATAAATACAAAGATCCATATTCCTTGAAATGAGTGGCCATCTCATTTCTTGGAAAAGGATTTAAATCATACTTCTAAGATCTTAAAACTATAGAATATTTGAGAGGAAAGAACAAATCTTTATTTCTTGGGAGAAAAGCATTACATATCTGAGTGTGGAAGGTTGCATTTATAATTTATGCATCCAACCAAATCCTTATTTTAGAAAATACAATCTGATCTTATCTTTATTCCAATTCTAACAAATAATATCTCCATCTCCACAAAATATGGATAGAGATATATTATTGAAGTCAAAGTCTTATCTCACTTATTTTAGGAATATTTACTCCCAAATCTTCTCCTTGATTTTTGGTAACAAGAATCATAATGATTTTATTCCTCTACATTATTAGGAGGATTTCCCTCAAAATATGATTTTGACCAAATACCTTTATCAGATTTTCTATTTGACTTTGTCTTTTTTTACCATGGAACTTTTGACACTTGTTTGATACGTTTTTTCTCAAACTGCAGCTCACTAAAAGTTAGATCCTCTTTATTGGTAATACTTGTAGCAAATCTGAATGAAGTTTTTGTTAAACACATTTCTATGAACAAAAACCTCTCTCATATTTTCCATTGGATTCTCTGATCTTTCACAATTCCTCAAAACTATAAAAATCTGCTTAGTTCCGGAAATAAGCCTGCGCAAGTTCCTAATCCCGACTCTACGAGTTCCTAACTAAGCCTGCGAACTTAAAACAACTATAAATTTTGCATATGATCTCGGATTGAGATGATTCTTTTTTGAACTTGCATAATTTTTTGAGAGGAATCTGAATATGAAATCATATTTGAGTTTAGATATACCATCCATGATCAATTCCAATTTTCTCAATACTAGCATTATCTTTCCTTTATGGCCTACATACATAAGACATTACATCTTTTCCCAAATAATCAATAGGATTAGTCAAAAAATAGATAACAAAATATTTCTAAAGAATGAACAAGATATATATCCTATATTCTATCTTAAGTAAACTATAATTTCTTAGATTACATTTAAATCCACTTTCAAAAGTAACCTAGAAGGACAAAATAATGGTAATTTATGGCCAATTTATGGCCTCATCACCAAGATTTCCCTTCCTTGAGATGTCATACTCTTATTTCTCCTCATTTTTTTCATATAGTCAACAAGAGTTCACTTTTCATCCGAGTCCCTAGATTTAGGATATGATTCCTTTTCCACCATTGGTTTACTATTCTTAAAAATAAAAATAATTAGACCATAGTGTATTGGGGTATAAATGTTTCCCTATTAAAATTCATTCACCAACGCAGAGAGTGACATAAACAAGAAAAAGGGAAGGCTCATAGCAATCTTATACCTAAACTTACTAAGCATAGTAACATGGTGAGTAAATATATTTCTATAATTCACTTCCGAGTAATGTACCTCATAAGGTGGAGGAAGACCATATTCCAAATATCATGGATGCAAAATGTAGATATATCATCTACTAGCAGTAAACCATTTCTTTCTTTGCAAGAAAGTATCAATTTCTTGATAGAGTCTCGGTGTAGTATTTGAATATATTTAATCCCTCTCGTCTCCATTCCAAATGCCCGCATTATTAAATCCTTCAAAACCTAAATTTCTATGTCACAGATCACCATGCTACCATTGTTCCATGTCCAACCAAACTCCAATGTAAGATAAGGATCGGACCCCATGATTTTTAAGATGAAATTCCTAAATACCCCAATTTTCGAATGCACCACAAGGAGGGGTTGTCCTTTAGGTCACCATAGCTCGTGGGCTCGATTCTTAAATAACCACCTCCCATGGTTTTAGTTGAATGAGATTGAAAATGGATGAAATAATGGCCAAAATGAATCGTAAGAGAAAAATTAATGTAAATCCCACCATATGTCCTACACGTTTACGAAGGATCCTACTAACCATAAGAACAAAGATGACATCCCAACGAGGTAAAAGAGCCACCATCACATTAATACTTAATGTTATTACTGAGATTAATATCATTGGTGATATCGTCTCCCCTCTCACATAATTTAAAATTACTACCTTTAGCCCCCAAATTAGAAAGATGATCTCGCACATTTATAACCATTTCTAGGGGTATTAATAATTACATTTATCAAACTCTTTTAGAAAATTTTCTTTAGTATCTTTAAGGATATTGATTAAGGTCCAATTATTAATTTTATCCTTTCTCACATTCTCAAGGGTTAAAATATTGTTTTGAACAACTAACCAAAAAACATGTTGACATTGGGGAGTAAATCCTTAATCCAATTTTTCCTCTAGAAATCCTTCGCAAGAAAACATATGTTCTGAAAAATTAATATATTTGTTCCAATAACTCGATGTGTCGTGTGTTATACTTAAGCATTGTAGTGATTGATCTCTATCAACGCATGTAGGAAAATATTTTTGTGAAAATAATTGATCTAGGATGTTTAAAAGACATCAAACTATTTTAGAAACATGTTCAATATTTTTCATTCAAACAACAACATATTATAAGTACAACATAAAAGGTATTTTGTAGTAATTAACAAATATTTCAAATAAATACAATTTTCCTCCTCCAATCTTTACAATTCAATTCTTGTTAAGAAAGAAAAACTTCAAATTAGCGACCTTGGGAGTAAATATTAGTCCAATTTTTCCTCCAAAATTCCTTTACAAGACAACATATGTTATGAAAATGAATATGTTTGGTCCAATAACTAAAATGGCATGTGTTATACTTAATCATTATAGTCATTGATCTCCATCAATGCATGTAAGAAAAGTGTTTTTGTGAAAACAATTGATCTAGGACGTTAAAAAGACATCAAACTGTTTTAGAAACATGTTCAATATTTTTCATTCAAAAACATATTATAAGTACAACATAAAAGGAATTTTGTATTCATTAACAAATATTTCAATCCTTCCAATAAGAATAACTTTTAACATCCATGAAGCTAGTCGCACTTCTATTTGAGTAGTAACGAATTTAAAAAGTAGGTTACAAATTTCAATTTAATCCCGAACTACTATACTTTTTTGGTTATATAAGTTCAATCCTCCAACTAGGTGGAAGTTTGTCACAAGATTAACACTGGAGATAATAACATAAAATAAAATCAATATGTATTTATTTAGCTTGTTAAATGATACTTTGAATCTTTATCTCAAACTATTTTATTCTTCAAATACATCCAAATGCTAAGCTAGCAGACAATAAGTTCAAAATATCATTTAGTAACTTGTTAAATGAAAGCGACAACTAAGATTGAAATAATATAAATAACCAACTACCAACTCGTACTTGGAACAAAACAACCTTGATTCAAGTTAATATATATTTCTCACACCAATCAAGTCACGTAAGGGTTCAATATAATAATAACTTTTAACATCCACAAGGCTAGTTAAAATATTAATACTAGGCCTATATTTATGCTTTTCCAAATAGGTGGAAGTTCATCACAAGATTAATACTGGGCCTACATTTATGCTTTTCCATGTCAACATGAAAAATCATATTATTCTTGTCATGTACCATTAATTGTACCTGTAATAGAACAAAAACCCAATAAGCATATTATTCTTGTCATGTACCTGTAATTGTATCTACATTTAAGTTTATCTTAGTCTAAACTACACACGGTGCTCTCTGTTGAGAATCTCTGTAAACAACATTATCCCCGCCTCATTCTAATCGAGACAATGTTTTGTGAAATCACCTCACACAATCTCGTAAACAAATTCCCATCAGAAGTGTTGTTTGTGCTCCCTGTAACATCTTTGTGCTTACCCTCTTCATTTCCATGTGTAGTATGAACAACCTTGGAGAACCTAAATGTAACAAACAGATGCGTTGATAAAGAAATTCTAATAAGATATTTCTTTTAGATTTATTTTCTAATAATCTATACAATATGAAATCATGTATAATAATGTTAGTTATTTCACCTTGCTCCATTTTGTTTGCAGATTCTTCCTTTATAATATATATTTAACTAAATACATCTAATATTGCTAACATTCAAACCTTCAACCTCCACTAAATGTAGTAATTGCAAGAACATTAACTAATTAATGTTGCAGTTTCCTAAACATTAACTAAGATTAAAATAAAAAAATTTAGGTTATGTTGAGGCATAACCTATTTTGGCGGTGGCAAGAGGATATGACATTTGTGGATTTTTTGGGCATTTATGACATTCATAGATTGCATTCGTGTGATGGATAGGATCAATTAATGAATATTACTAATTAGGAAATATTTCAATTAGAAATATTGGAGACACATGTTGAAGATTGGAATGAAGGTGCTTGACATCTCTATTTAAGCATTGTTTATATCGGGCCTTTAGAAATTGTTCACTATGGACGGTGCCATCAAACGCATTGAGCCTTCTTCCTATGAAGAGGTCAAGGCCAACTGTTATATGAAATATTTTTCATGATGGTGGTTTTACAAAATTTATGGAAAGACTATCTGGTCACTCTATCTCGAGTGACTAGTAGTGTGTGGGAAACCCGGAAGATAGGAAGAGTAAAAGTGACAAAGAATAAATTTATTATTTAGAAATATTCCATCGAACTACGATGAGGCTCCTGTAGAGGGAGAGATTTATTTTAAACACTCTCTTTAGGAGGAGATGGATATTTCATGTGTCTTGGTGAAAATATGAGAATGTATGACTCAAGCTATGAACAGGAATTGCTTCCATAACCTTGGGATAGGGTTGTTGAGCAATTGAGAGGTCCTTCATGATGGAGAGATTCTACAAATTGAGCTATGGAACTCGTCTTTTTATTTTTTCGCATCTTCGATATGATCTAAATGTAAAATTTGTGGCTTTTCTATTTCAACCACATGAGAAGTACCTTAAAATGGCTAGAGAAGATGAAGGTCCCTTCCTCCACCAAGGCCTTTTGTATTTTATCTTTAAAATGGAAGATTCCTAAAAAGAAATCACGTGCTTCCCCTCTTAGCCGGAAAGTAGAGTTGTGTCCCCCGCCACTTCTACAACCAACTCCCTCTTTTCATTGTCGTTGTTTCCACCTTCGTTTTCCTTCCGACCCTGATTTAGACATCATGATCATTAGCCAAAGCATTCTCGGTGGTCTCCCTTTGTTATTTCACTCTTTTCTCTTCCTCATCTTCTTTGGTGGATCTTAACCCTTTGGACCCCTCAAATCACTCTCCTAAGGTCTCTGAATTGCTTTCGGACTCGACATCTACTTCCTTTCCACATCTTACCAATGTTTCTTTGGCTTCTCCTCTCGTCTCCCTAGACATTGTAATGGCTACAACCGACTCAACTCACCTGATCATGGAAGTCGTTATGGCTACGCCCCCTCTTTTTGCATGGAAGTTAGCATGGAATCTGAAATTCCTAATGTGTTGCAGTAGATCTCTCATCGGTTTACCCTATTTATCCTCTGTCAGAGAAAATAGGCTTCCCCACTGCAGCTTCAAAACACCATGATCATTTAGAGAATATCTCTTTGACCCACCCACACTAGGCCATTGAAGATTATGTTACACTTTGTATCTGTTATCAAGGAATGGAAAAGTCACATAGACATGATCTGATGAAAATCAACAAAGACTTCCTAGAACACATAAATTTAGTGGACGTGTTGGTTAAAGGAATCCCTACTATTGATGTTAAGGATGAATAAACTACTCTCATGAATATCCATAAAATGCAATTTGGCTTTGTCTGATTTGGGACTTTTCATTTTTTTGTTTTTTTTGCATATGAGATTTTTGTCTTCTTGTTTCATTGTAATATCTAGTTGTGACATATTTTTGTACAAGTATGCAGTCATTCGGAAAAACCCATTTTTACTCTAATCCCAAATAGTTTTATGTTTTGGCATATCGTAGCCACAACTAAGCTCCTAATATCTTAATGAGATTTCTTACATCCTTAAGATTACTATGCTCCAAATATTATGTCTTGGTATAACCTAACGGCTTCTCAGATCACAATATCCTACTTTATTTTGATAAAACCTAGCGACCACTAAGCTCCAAAAATTTATGGTGTGGCATAACGTATCGTTTCCTAATATCAAAATATAATTATCTTACTAGTTAGGTGCTAGCGAAAACTAAGCTCAGAATATTATATTGTGGGATTAGCACCAAAAAAGTTATAAATATCTTCCTCTAATTTGTTAGATGTTGTAAAATATCTTAATTATGAATTATTAAACCCTAGTGATGAAATCTCCAAATAACATGTTGTGGCATAACCTAGCAGTTGCATAGCTCAAAATATCTTTCTTTTGTTTGTTAAATGCTACTTTTTTGAGCTCAAAATAACATATTGTTTAAGTACCCAATGTGCTAAGCTCAAACTATTTTGATTCAAATTTGCTAAATCCCAGTGACCATTAAGATCCAAATATTATGTTTTGGCATAACCCACCAACAGCTAAGCTAATAATATCTTATTTATTTTTTTTAAACCCAAAGTGAGCGCTAAGCTCCAAATATTATGTTGTGTCATAAGCTAGTGACGCTAAGCTCAAAATATCATTCAGTAAATTGTTAAATGATAGCAACCACTAAGCTTGAAATAATATATTATGGAAGTACCTAGTCTCCACTTAGTTCAAAATATGTTAATTTAATTTTTTAATCCTATCGACCATAAGCTCCATATATTATGTTGTTGTTTAAACTAGTGTCAGCTAAGTTCAAAATATCTTCCTGTAATTTGTTAACTGCTATAAAATATTGTAACTATGAATTATTGAACCCTTGCGAATACAATCTCCAAATAATATGTTGTGGCATAAGCTAGCGGATATTAAGCTCAAAATATCTTAAACCACCGGTAGTCTCCAAATATTATGTGGTGGCATAACCTAGCTTGGCACTAAGCTTGAAATATCTTAATTCCAAATCTTAAATTCATACAAAAATTCAACTAATTTATACTAGTCTTGATTTCTATAAAGATCTCCAAAGTTAATGTCATTGATTAACTTAGAGGTCGTTAAGCTCAAAACAACATAATTTAATTTGTTAAACCTAGCGACTTCTAAGTTTACAATATAATTTGTTAGGTTATGTTTAAGCATAACCTAGAGGACATTGGACTCAAAATGTCTTTCTTTTGTTTGTTAAATACTAGTGACTTTTTAGCTTGAAATATTATATTATTAAGTACCTAGTGGCTACTAAGCTCAATCTATGTTGATTCAAATTTTCTAAATCCCAGTGACCATTAAGATCCAAATATTATGTTTTTGTGTAACCTACTAGCTGCTAAGCTTATAATTTCTTACTTTCTTTTGTTGAAACCTAGAGACTGCTAAGATCTAAATATTATGTTGTGGCATAACCTAGTGGCCGCTAAGTTCAAAATATCTTAATTTGATTTATTAAATCCTAACCACCGATAGGATACAAAGATTGTGTGGTGGCATAACCTAGCGGGCGCTAGGCTCAAAATATCTTAATTTAAAATCTTAAAATCATACAATAAAGTTGACTAATTTATATAGATCTTGATTGCTATATAGTTCTCCAAAGTTAATGTGGTTGATTAACTTAGAGGTCAATAAGCTCAAAAAAACTTACTTTAATTTTTCAAAACATAGCGACTTATAATATTTTAATAAAAAAATTAGATTATTCTAAGGTGTAACCTTTTTGGTGGTGACAAGAGGATATGGCATGTGTAGATTTAATGGGCATTTATGACATCGATAGATTACATTTGTGCGATAGATGATATCGATTAATGGTTATACACATGTGAGATGTAAGATGACATTGAAAATTTAAGATTTTTAATGGGAAGCATGATATTTATGATTAGGATATCTAATTGATGATCTTTGGTACCCTCACACTTGCCTCCTTTCATGTGTTGCATGGTGGTGGCTTTATATCTCTAAGTCGGATGGACATTTCACTACCCCTTTCCTCTTTTATTTTTTGGTCATTGTGCTTCGTGTCTCTCTATGACAGTGACAGGGGTGCTGGTGGTTTCTTGGGTAGCATGGAGTGTGGTCTTAACAGGAAGAGGTGGAGAGCTATAACAGAAAGGATGCTAGGGAATCGTTTACTTATTGGATGGATGGGAAAATACAAAATGTAGCTATGCAGGGTGGATCAAGAATGTCTCGGTCGATCATACATAGTTTTGAATAAGAAGATGATGGTGAAATTTTTGAGAGCATGTGCAAGATGATGCTTGACCCAAACCACCCAAAGGTCGAAGGAACATTTTGACATGGAACAAGGGTTGAGTGCGGAAAACATATTGTCCAACTCTTTGGGGCAGTTTATCTTACATAAGGACCATGAGAAGTTGGAAGATCATCTAATCATCCTTCAGTATCATGTCCATGCCTTGACGTGGGGATGTAGGTGATTGTACATGCTCGGAGGTAGTTGAGGGAAATTAGGGTATATAACTCTTTGTAGGGGCTAAAGTTAAAATGTTGGAATGTTGCATGGATACGTCCCTCCTCTAATTAGAGTAAAGGGGACTTGGATGTCAAGATCATCGGCAAGGTGAAGTCGAGAGGAAAAAGGCCTAATATTTCCTGGATGCATTTGTCTTTAGTGTTTGATTAAGGTCCATAATGGTTGTCTGTTTAGCAAAGTGTATAGATATAGGAAGAATTTTTGGGTGAAGTAAATTTGATTACTTGCTCGCCTCCCATTTATTTTGGTATATATTTAGTACAAAAATTTTCTTGCAATCACCATGGAATTCCACTTCTTGGAAGACTTATCATGGAGTGGTTCCTCTTTTACTATTTTTGAAGTCTTGTCATCGAAATATCTCAGTTTAAAATCTTAAAATCATAAAATGAATTAAACTAATTTATATATATCCTCTTTGCGATACATATACTAAACTCAAGATAGCGGACAATATGTTCAAAATATCATTCAGTAACTTGATATACTAGTCGAAACTAAACTCAATATTTATTTCTTTACTTAGTTAATTAGTAGTTACTTTTCAACTTGAAATGTTATATTGTTTAAATACCTAATGCAACCATTAAGCCCAAACTATGTTGATATAATTTATTGTTTAAATACCTAGCAATTTCTTAAGCTCAAACTATGTCGATTTAATTTGTGAAATCACAGTGACCACTAACATCTAAATATTATATTTTGGTGTAACCTAGCAGTCACTAATATTGTAAAATATCGTAATTGAAGTTATTAAACTTGAATACCCAAATAATATGTTGTGGCATAACCTAGCGGCCACTAAGCTCATAATACCTTAATTTAGTTTATTAAATCCTAACCACTGCTAGGCTCTAATGATTATGTGGTAGCATAACCTAGTGGGCACTATGCTTGAAATATCTTAATTTAAAATCTTAAAATGATACAATATATTCAACTAATTTATACATATCTTGTTTACATCTTTGAAGATTACACTATTATTTGTTGAAGTTTTGTTGAAACAAAACCTAGTGGAAACTAAACTCAATATGTCTTTCTTTAGTTTTTTAAATGCTAGTGACTCTTTTTGTCGAAATAATATATTGTTTAAATACCTAGCATTTGCTAAGCTCAAACTATGTTGATTTAATTTGTTAAATCCTAGTATTCACTAAGATTGTATTATTATGTTTTGGTGTAACCTCTTAGGATGCTAAGCTTATAATATCTTAATTTATTTTACTAAAACCTAAAGACTGCTAAGATCCAAATATTATGTTGTGTCATAAGCTAGCGGATGCTAAGCTCAAAATATCATTCGGTAACTTGATAAATTATAGTGCCCACTAAGCTGGAAATATTATATTGTGGAAGTACCTAGCACCCGCTTAGCTCAAACTATTTTAATTTAATTTTTATAATCCAACCAATCGTAAGGTCTTAATATTATGTCTTGGGCTAACCTATTGGATAAGAACCGTGAATATTTACAACTTTTTAGATACGACGTGATATACTCAATGAAGCCTAGTGGTACTAAGCTATTCTTAAAAGTAAATATATTATTTTTACAATGAAGTTGTGTTATGAATTTAATTGTTAATCCTTGCGTATTTAACAAGAGACAAATAAAAAAGTGATCACTTGACCAAAAAAAGTGTGTTTCCTATAACAAAATCCACTTATTTGTGAGTCTCGCCAAGGTAAACAAAGACTGCCTCCAAATAAGAATTTTAGCCTGGTTGTCGCTAGAGTAGGCAACATTTTTCATGTAGATTGTATTCTTACGGAGCTTATATACATAATTATAAATAAATATGGAATTTATATAATGGATATATAAATATATGTGTAGAATCATGTATTTTATGTGATATACAGGTATACGTATAGACTTGGACTAGTGACCGAGAAGTTATATAACCAGATTTTAAGTACGATGCGATCTACTCATTGTACCCTAGTGGTCGCTAAGCTATTCTTAAAGGAAAATACCTACTCTATAAGGCCGTAAAGGTAAATAAATGTTTTCTCTGAATAAGAATTATTTCCTAGTGGGTAGTAGTTTACTGCAATTATTTTCATGTAGATTGTATTCATATAGGAGAAATCATATTGAAAATTTGTAAGCGATAACAAATAAATCTGGAGTTTATATAATGGATACATAAATATACATTTAGAATCATGTATTTCATGTGTTACACAATTATATGTATATATTTCTCTATTTCTTATGAGATTTTGGTAGAATATTTTTTATTTATGACAAGAAAAGAAACTTGGACTAGTGACCCATAATTTATAGAACAAGTTTTTCAATACAATGTGATCTACTCATTGTACCCTAGCGATTACTAAGCTATTTCTAAAGGTAAATATATCATGTTCATAATGAAGCTATGTTATAAATCTAAATTCTTAATCTTTGCATATATAACAGGAGAAAAACAACAAAAGCAATTGCTAACACCAAATAAATGGTTTCTCTAAATAAGAATTATAGCCTAGCGGGTGCTAGTGTACGCAACTTTTTTCATGTAGAGTGTATTCATACAGGAGAAATCATATTGAAAAGCTATAAACGATAACAAATAAATTTGACATTTATATAATAGATACATAAATATACGTGTAAAATTATATATTTAATGTGTTATATAGGTATACGTATAGATTTCTCTACTTCTTATGATATTTTGGCAGAATTATTTTACATTTATGAAAGAGAAACTTGAAATTGTGACTCACAAGTTTATACATACGACGCCATCTACTTGTTGCATCCTAGCAACTACTAATCTATTCTTAAAGGTAAATATATCATGTTCATAATGAGGTTGTTTTATAAATCTAAATTTTTAATCTTTGTGAATATAACAACAGACAAAGAACAAAAGTGATCGCTAGGACCAAAAACACTATGTTGCCTATATAAAAACAATGATCCGCGATGGGCCAAAGAAAACAATTTTCTTTTCAAATAAGAATTATAGCCTAGCAGACATGCTAGGGTAGACAACGTTTCCCATGGTAGAGTATATTCATATAAGAGAAATCATATTGAAAAGATATAAACGATAACAAATAAATCCATAATAGTGTATGTAATTCGAAATAAAATTTGGGTTTAGTAAATAGGTTATCGAAACAAAGAATTATATCATGGTTGCCTCAAATATATGTGAATTTTGGGCATAGATTAGTGAGCGCAAAAGGAAGAATGTATTAATTATTAAATACATATTGATTAAAATTATATTTAATGATATTAACACATATATAATGTGTTTAACTTTCAATGTACAAAGCATAAAATTTCTTAAGACATTACTTTTGGTTAATTCTACATGGAAACATGTATATAATGGGAAATAACTATCATACAATTGAATTATTAATATGGTTTTATATTTTTCAAGTAATTTTTAACCTCATGTGTTATCCTAAAATTTCTAAACGGAAATGATGTAAAATATGTAACATGAATTAATTAGTGAAGTTTCTTTCTTTCGCTTAGAAAGCAAGGCTTAACTATGGAGCACAATTCAAGTAGGGACAGTAGGGATGGTATGGATCACGATTGGACTAATATGAAAAAATAGAAACCAATCAACTACAGAGAAACTCGGGTTCATTTTAATATACCTCTTGGAAATCGGAGGTGGAAAATCCCTAACGAATATCCCCATAACCGGTTTCGTTGGAAAGGAGATTTTTTAGGGTTTGTGTGTAAATTTTTTCCTAAAAGAAGCTTTCATTTTCAATTTATGTGACAGAAAGGTGTAGACGCACGATAGGAGATTTTTTGTCGTGTGACAACAAAATTGTTGTTGCATGATAACAAACCTCTGTCGCATGTCAATAAGCTTGTTGTCTTGTGACAACAAACTTGCTGTCACATGATAATAACCTTGTTTCCATGCATCAGCGAGGATGCTAAAACAACATCCTCACTGACATGCGATAACAAGGTTATTGTTGCATGAAAAAAAGTTTGTTGTCACATGACACCAACCTTATTGATGCATGATAGGAGGTTTGTTCTCACATGACAACAAGTTTGTTGTATCAAGACAACAAATCTTTTGTCATGCGTCTGCATCCTCCGCCCTCCTGTCACACGTCAACAAAATCTCCTTGTTGTGCATCAACAAACTCTCATTGTCACATGTCAACAAACTCTCTATCATGTGTTTTCAGCCTCTACCTTCCTCTTGCATGTCAACAAACTTCCTTTTCACACGCCAACAAACTCTCCTTGTCATGCATCAACAAACTCTATGTCACGCATCTATAACATCTACCATCCTGTTGTGCGTCAACAAACTCTCCTTGTCACGCGTCAAAAACTTTCCTTATCATGTGTTAACAAAATATCCTTGTCATGCGTCAAAAACTCTCCTTATCACTTGTCACTGAAACTTTCTTGTCGTGCATCTAAGAACAATACTTTTCACTTGATATTGAATATGATGAATATATATAAAACTACACTTTGTGTACTGGCCTCTGTTGCTTCAC
This sequence comes from Taxus wallichiana var. yunnanensis, assembly GCA_018340775.1. Classification (NCBI taxonomy): domain Eukaryota; kingdom Viridiplantae; phylum Streptophyta; class Pinopsida; order Cupressales; family Taxaceae; genus Taxus; species Taxus wallichiana. The sequence goes on from CM031244.1 coordinate 74,357,335, forward strand.
AAGTTTAATGTACTTGATAATAGATATGCCCCCAGGTGGTATGAGTGAGCTAGTAGTGTTATTTCTGATGAATAATCTAGGATTATATAAGGGATATTTTCAAGGATAGATGAATCCAAACCCTAAAAAATAAATTGAAATTTTAGGTGAGCAGTCACTTGCCTACGCCGAGAAAATTTGCCTTTTCAAATTTTTCAAAAGGAAATATTCACCATATTACGAATATTCACCAGTAAAAAAACCTTGGAGAAACTAATAGAGCCCACAATAAATAAAGGTACACCTTTACTATAAATACCTGATTTAGTAATATCTAAGATTATTTTGTGCTTTATGTTGTGAGTGAAACCTCCATCTGCTACCTCAATCAAACAATCTACGCGATTCTATCCGTAAATCTCTCATTTTTGCCTCCTTCGTGTGAGTAATTTTTGTGCATCCTTTATGTGTGTCTTTTGTGTGCCTTCTCTACAAACAAGATTATAATCACATGCAAAAAACAACCAGATTCAAACACTTTGCCTTGTAATCTATGTCCTGCGCATATTTTTTTATTTTAAAGAAATGCTTTTTACGTGACCAAAAATATTAAAAACCCTATTCAACATTTCTCCGAGGTATTTAATAATTTTTTAGCACATTCCACAAAGAAATTTTGAAAATAGAAAAATAGTGGATAATAAAAATTTTAAATTTTCACTTTCCCCCTCTTAAAGCAAAAGGGTGGGCTATTGAAATTTCAAATATCTAAAAAAATGGGGGATTCAAATTTCCCTATTTTTATTTTTCCATGGTTTAAAAATTAAAACTAAACATGAATTAAAAACAATGCAATTTTTCATTGTCTATAGCCTATAATAATATAAACATAATAACAAATATATTATATAACATATATTAAAACAAGCATAATAAAAATATATATTATAAGAAAACAAAAGAAATAAATCCTAAACATAGTTTTGAAGTTTATTAGAATAATATACAGACATTTACATTCCATTATTTATCAAAATCAATTTCTACATTGTTAGATATAGTGTGCGCTAATTTAAATTAATTCTCCAATTAAAATGTGCCACGTGGCAAGTTCGAACAAGCTATTTGGGATACATAATAAGGCTAGTGATCCAAGATTGTACAGATAGTGTTATTGTATGGCTATTTTCAAAATAAGAAACGTTTGAGCCTAGGGTCTGATATGTCATTTCTGTCTATAAGTAAAGGAGCTTAGCGGGCGCTAAGAATTTTCTTTGTTAGGAAATGATGTGAAATATGTGTTGAAAACCATGTATCTTATGGAAACTACATACTAAGGCTAGCGATCCACAACTTTACAGATAGTGTTTATAATGAGAAGAGGTAAAGGTAGGAGCCTAACGACCACTAAGCTATATCATGATTTGTTATTTTAGGGATATTTTCAAAATAAGAAATTTTTGATCATAGGGTCTGATATGTCATTTCACATCCGATAGTTAAAGGATTTTAGTGGTCACTAAGCATTTTCTTTGATAGGAAACAATGTGAAGTATGGGTTTAAAAACATATATCTTATGGGAACTACATATTAAGGCTAGTGATCCACAACTTTACACATAGTGTTTATAATGAAAAGAGGTAAATGTACGAGCTTAGAGGCCGCTAATCTATATCATGATTTGTTATTTTATGGTTATTTTCAAATTAGGAAACTTTTGATCCTAGGGTATGATATGTCGTTAATGTCAATAAGTAAAGGATCTTAGCGGGTGCTAAGCATTTTGTTTGATAGGAAACGATGTGAAGTATTATTTGAAAACCATGTATCTCATAGAAACTACATACTAATGTTATTGATCCAAAACTATAAAGATAGTGTTTATAATGAGAAGAGGTAAAGGTATGAGCCTATAGCATTGCTAAGCTATACCATGATTTGTTATTTTATGGCTATTTTCAAAATAAGAAACTTGTAAGCCTAAGGTCTGATATGTCATTTTTGTCAATAAGTAAAGGAGCTTAGTGGTTTTTAGGCATTTTCTATAATAGTAAATGATGTAAAACATGAGTTATAAACCATGTATCTTATGGGAACTACATATTAAGGCTAGCAATCCAAAACTGTAAAGATAGTGTTTATAATGAGAAGAGGTAAAGGTAGGAGCCTACTCGACCACTTAGCTATACCATGATTTGTTATTTTATGGATATTTTCAAAAATAAGAAACTTTTGAGTCTATGGGAAACACATAATATGTCTCGATCCATTTCAAGTGTATGTAATGCGGACTTTCTCTCCACCATGCATAGCCTATCAAATATGGTACACTTAAAATAAATGGATATCAATTTCATTCAAAAATCATGCACATAGTGTTGAAATAAGAAATAGTTGATCCTAGCAGTCATTAGGTCATTCCATTCAATATGTACGAAGCTTAGCGGTCATTTAAAATTTTCATCTTGTATGAATAGATGTGAATTATATGTTACAAACAATACATCTTATGAGTACTACATAAGTCATGATCCTTCTTGAGGGTTTACAGTGTAGCACTTGGATCTACCAGGGATGACACAAACAATATGTTACAATTAGAATAAATGAAAACATAGTAGTGACCCAAAGCAATACATATAGTATTTATAATGACTGCAATAATGGTGGGAGCCTAGCGACCGCTAAACTAGAGCATGATCTTTTATTTTATCGCTATTTTAAAATTATGAAATTATAAAAGGTGAATTTTTTGTACGCACGGTCAAAGACTTTGTTGCCTAAAAATATAGTTTAATTTTTTTAAGGGGTCAACTTTGCCTACCCTTGAAACTATCCCCTATATAATCCTAGATTATTCACCATGTAGAACACTACTTGCTTACTCATACCACACGGGGTATATATATTATCAAGTATATTAAATGCGTGAGATGAGGGTGGAGGTTGTAGATGTGCGACAAAAATTTTGTTGACGCGTGACAAGGAGAGTTTATTGACGCATGATAGGAGTGCGGAGGAAGTAGATGCGTGACAGAGAGTTTTTGATGAGAAAAATAGAGATTTTGTTATCACATGACACGGGAGGGTAGAGGTTGCGATGTGTGACAACAAATCTCTCGTCGCGCGTCTGACCTTCTCGTCACATCACTTAAAAATTAGGTGAAATTTTTTTCGTCATACCCCAAAAAAATTGCCTTCCCGCGAAACCAATTTCAAGGTTATTCGCGATTATTTTCCACCTTCGGTTTCTAAGAGGTCTCTTAAAATGATCCTGGTTAATCCTAGTGTCTACATTATGCGATTAATTTTGATAAGGAAAATAAGCTTAACATTCACTAAGAATTTTATCCCATAATATCTGATGTGAATTATGTTTTTCAAACAATATACCTTATGGGAACTACATAAGGATGGATCCCTCTATATGGTATGCATGTAAAGCTATTGTCTCTACTAGGTACATTCCAGCCAACATGATACAATTATAATCAATGGAAAACACTAACAATCCAAAGTTGTACAAATAGTGTTTACAATGACCGTAATGGTAGGAGCCTCGCGATCACTCAGCTAGGTCGTGATTTATTATTTTATCACAATTTTCAAAATAAGAAACTCTGTTGAAACTAGCATATGTTGTGTTGTTACTTTTGATAAGTAATGAAACTAAGCATTAGGTAAACAATTTTTCCCATACGAAACATTGTGAATTATATGTTACAAAAAATATATTTTATGGACAATACATATGGCTTGATCCCTATCGAGGATTTGTAGAGTAGCACTTGTTTCCACCATGGATAGTCTATCAAATATGATATAATTATAATCAATGAAAATCACTAGCAAGCAAAAAGTGTACAGACAATGATTACAATGACAAGATGAAATGGTAGGACCCTAGCTTCTGCTAAGCTAGGTTGTGATTTGTTATTTTATCGTTATTTTTAAATTCTTAGTGTTTTTACCCTCAATCAATACAATGTATCGGATAGTAAATGTTTGCATCCTAAGAAGACTGGCACTCTAAATGCGTTAACATAAGTTCAAACAATTTGGAATAAATTTCTTCAATTAGTATTGTAAATCTAACTTATAGTCAAAGTAAGAGAGAATAGACCCTTTTTTTGTGGTACTCATTAAACATTGTTAATAATCAAATCTTTTCTCAAATAGGTATAACCCACCATGACCTTATAGAGAGCATTGTTTCCACGAAAATGGCTATTGTGACGATGGCCATACTTACATTTAGGAAAAGTGTAATCATTCCCGTTTGTTTTTGATAGCTTGTTGTGGAATTTCCCACCAAGCACTACACTTAAAATATCATACTTAGACTAGTTATATACATTTAAACATAATGAATAAAGTATGTTCGATATACATATATTTCACATTGTCTTATATAGCAAAAAATGATGAGCTATCACTAACTCCGTTAATGTGATTTGTTTCTCAAATAATCTCCTCAAAATACCAAACATTAGATCTTCTGACCACTATCCTTTAAACATCTTCCTTAGTCTTGTTATAGGGATTTAATCCTTACTACTACAAGTATGACCGATATACACATAAATCACATTGAATTCTAAAACATAAAATCTCGAGCTACTATAAACTCTATTATTGTGATTTGTTTCTCAAACACTCTCTTCGAAATACCAAATATTAGATCTTAATGTCCTCTATGCTTTTCCATTCAATAGGTGTAAATGGCTTAAAAAATGTTTTACGTTGTTCTTTTATATGTTGACTAGAAGTCTATCTGCCACTAAAGTGTATATTTTTTAACATTCCTATCATGACATCTATATAATGTTATAGCTTGTCCGAATCATATGTAATCCTTTCAAAAGGTGCAAATGGTTTTGTATCTTTTAATGCATCATAATTCAATTTCAGACTTTTAGAAAAATTCTGTTATTATTGATTTGATCCACAAAATATGAATTATCAGTAACCAGTTGAATGATACATAAGATGTCATATAAAAGCCTAATAGTTGCTAACCATTAATTTAATTACTCTCTTATGATACATAGTAAATAACTCTAGAGATTAGTGTTCGCTAGGGTAGTATTTAAATTCCTTATCAGACAATGGGAGAAAAACACTTTAAATTTAGGAAATGACATAATTATTAATGTATTTTTCTCTAATTATGGGTCAAATGTCTTCCATTATTTACACTCCATTTAGAACAATTCCATTCATCGCATTCAATATTTTTTGGAAGAAAATATACGAGGAATGGTTTGTTGAAATTCCCTAAAAACTACCACGTCGACCTATGGTTGTTTTTATATAGATGATAATCACAAGGAAGTTGGTATTGTTCTATCATCATAAGTTATTAATTAGGGGACACTACATGTCCGGATGGAATGCTTTGACTTTGAAAACAATAAGTGTATTATTATGGATTTAGAGTTGGATGTTTCTTTGTTTAGGAAGCGGAAATGCATGCCTCCATAAACAATGGACCATATTCCTATTAAAAATATGGTTGGAATTTGGATATTCTAATAGATTCTCGACAAAACCGGTTGTTCAAATGTAGAAGCCATTCATAATGGTATATTTACGATATTTAGAAAATTGTATAAAAACCAAAAACATATTTTTTTGTCATTTCTTGCATAGAAATTTTTTTATTTCACCTCTAAAACATGCCAAGTTGTTTACTATGCTGAGGCAAACATACTTGACTAAATTAGGGATAGACCCATTTAAATCAAAATTACATGGATTAAAAATGAATACTAAATCAACTGGGTCTATTGAGGCTAGTGTAATAGCAGAGACATTTGATTATTATTGCCAAAGAATAAAAGGAGACAACAAAATAAGAGCAAAGTTTCTATATTATTTGAGAAATAATCATCCGGATAATATTGTATTAACAACTTGTAGTGAATCCAATGTAATTGAAAAATTTAAATTGCATGAATCACACTACCACCTATTGTCTGTAATTTTGGGTGAAGAGAGAAATGGAAAAATAAAATATGATTCCCATATAGGGAAAATGGAAAAATAGAAAAAATATCATGAGGTAGAAGAATTTCTTCCCGTCGAGGCTCAAACAATATTAGACAACTATTTGATGTCATTAGAAGGAAATATACCAGCAAGGATGGAAGATAGACAAATTTTCTTGTAAATGTGCATATCCATTCCATCTTCCATCAAATTTATCAGCAATTCCTTTAACTAATCATTTCAATGTTGAATGTGTGATCGCTGATTTTTGTAATTTGGCCAGCAATATGTCTTCTGATGTAATAATGGAGCTTCTAATAGTTATCGAAACCGGTTTGCTTGATTGTATTATTATTATTCTAATACCAATTGGTTATTCAAAAATGTTAAGAGATATATTAAAATCATATATGGAAAATGTTAAAGACAATGGAGTATCAATTCTAGATGGATTCTACAGACTCTACGATAGCAACGAGATATTGAAAAAAAATTTGTCTTATGTACACAATATTTAGTGTGCACAATTGCGATAATAATGATGATTATAGAAAACATGTCACTATGGATTGGATGGAGAAACGCCACAAAAATTGGTAACTACAAGCAAAATTGGCCTACAAGGAAACATCCATCCTTTTCCTTGCAAAATATCATATGAGTTATGGGCTGAGATGTTCACTCAATGTTGTTCAAAATATTCTCTAGAACTAGTGCTTTATGGTCATAACATCCCTATTTCATGATTACAAAAGTAAGTGAATTTTTTTATAATCTTAATGTTCACTGTTCTAAATTCGTCATTTAAAACCACATTAAATCTACTAATCAATCCTACAATAGTAACCATATGCAATTTTTATGACTCAAAGATCAAACCGATCTCTCATATTTCATTTCATTGTATACATTTTATACTTGTGTTTCCATTTTTTTATTTAAGGGTTTATCAAGTACAACTTACTAAACAACTTATGTAGGTATTTTTACTAATACCCATCCTATATCCCACATCTTTAGTCCAGGTGAATTTAAGACAATGCAACCAGCAACTTGCGATACTTTGGCCAAAGTTTTTGACATGTTTTCCATGCCTATATTCCAAGACAACATACTCGTCATATAGGAATACATCTTTCACCACACTTGAAATGGTTATCTAGATTAGAATTTCTTGACTTATGTCAATCATTCCCATTCTAAGATGGCCTCGTTTAGAGGAGTTGAATGGATTATTATGACATAATGGCTGCTCCACAATAACCATTTAATGACCCTCATCATTAAATGGGTACTATGCAATAAATATTATGTTGCAACATCCCATTAAGTTCCACTAGGCGGAACCTCTTATCTTAACAAGTTCATTAAACCTTTTAATTCACAACTTGTCAATCCCACCCTAGTTATTTTCAGTCATTAGGTGTTGTATAAGTACTAACTCGGGTTCTATCAACATTCCAGATAAGGAACGTTATGTTACCACTTAATCAATAAAGAGTACAGATTAAATATGCTCATAACTTAATCACCTTAAGCATGTAATTTATTTTAATTGATTGAGTAACTTAGAAACATAATGCAAGTATATATTATAGGGAAACAACCACATATATCCATGTATACTTTTAATGTACTAGAAAGTTATTTTCTTAAACCCCAAGGCATGTTCTAAAATTTTAGTTCCATAATAGTTCTCATGACTTAACATTAATTCCCTTAAGTCATTCAACCATTCATACTGTTATAACTTAGTTAAATATCATCCCCTAAGTATAAATCTTCTATGTTGGGAGGGCATCCCTCATCAAGAATCATAGTCTAACCAAAAGGCTAATTATCTTACCACCTAGTTAACGGTCCTTCATTAAGATTTCATAGCATAAAAGCTTGTCGAGTATAACCGTGCATGCATGATAACTGAATCTCAAGTACATGGTTAATTGATATGCCTTAAAGTTATGTGTGTGTGTGTGTGTGTGTGTGTGTGTGTGTGTGTGTGTGTGTGTGTGTGTGTGTGTGTGTGTGTGTGTGTGTATATATGTATATATCTTACCACTTGATCTCATTGCAAGAAGAACTTTTTCTTAACATCTTAAGGAATGGGCTAAGTGTAAACTTAGTCCCTTAATATTAGTCCTATCCATTACTAAGTACAATTCTATTTCAATATTGTACTTAACTCATCAATTAGGACAGATATGGTTGCATTATTAATATAATCACTTATACTTTCACAAGGAAGATCCTTATGTATACTTAATGAATTTAAGTATCATATGTGATTATTCTATAAGGTTTGAATCCCCTTAATTTTAGTTATGCAGCCCATACTTGTTTTATAACAATCCTTATAAAATAGTCACACAAATATTGACTTATAATGTTGTAAATAAGCATAGTCATTTATAACTTAATTCCCACAACAATATAACTCATTTATTACAACTTATTCATTGTTATCTTAATCAATATGAATTCAGTAAATAGAATTATATAAGTCAATAACCAACTTATATTTAAGTTCTTTTCAATCATACTTTTCATATAAGTCTAATAAAAAAAGATGATTCCTTATATCTTTCCCTTAAGCCTACATTCTTATAAGTCAACATTAGCATTCACTACTGCAAACAATGGTGTGGATTATATTTAAAATTTCATTTGACATCATTCAAGTTTACCAAACAATATCAAGGAATAAGGCATTGCATATCAGCTAATTCCCTACAAGCCTACTTTCCCAATGAAATATTTGAAACTGAAATCTTCATTCACACACAACTTAACCAGTCAAGACAGAATGATTCAAAGAAACAACTTTCCTTTATTTCCAGAATAAGATGTCAATTCAAGTAAACAAGAATAAATCATATTATTTTCAACAGTTTACATAATTGGCCACATGCCCTGATTACTTCATCACAAAAGTAAATCAATAAATGAAAACATAATCTTTTCATCAAACTACATTTCTTCAATCAATAGAATAAATGTAGCTTTCCATAAGTCTTCCTCTTTTCTTCTTCACAAATTCCATCTGCAAGATTGTTAGCATTTGTCAGTTCATTTGAACTAAGCATGATAGGAGCTAAATACTTGGAACCATATGTTCTAACTAGAAACTTCAAGAAGGAACACTGCTTATTAATAGAAATATATCAAGAGTTCATAAACATCTTTTTCCTTTTTGAACACTTCCAGAAGAACATTACTCAAGTGTATCACAAAACCCTGCAGATGTCAACATCTAATATTCCAACCAAGTATGAATTCTATCAAATAGAAGACATTCAAAAAAGTATATTGAACATTCATTCATTGTACATCCAAGTAAAGTAACCTACTACATTACAAGCATACATTCTCACTTTAAGTAGTATTATAATAATAATGCAAAGCCAAGTATACATAACAACAGAAGACAAGGCTGAGTAGAAATGATTTAATCATGTATCCCATACTACATGATTAAATTATTATACCCGCCATAAGTTAATTACTTTCGGTATGAAATCGATTCCATAGTCACCTTCAACCTACAGTTTGATAAATGTTTGACATTAGTTGAGCAGAAAAAGACTAAACTAGTAAAGAACAGAGCTCTCGAATCACACAAGTCATTTTAGCTTAACAAATAAAAAAATCCATACATTCACAATGTGGCTGCAACTAACTCGAATACATATGAGGCATTGGGATAAAAACACAAGGACACTTACGGTCCGATAGTCTTTAATCAAGACAAGTAATCCATTTTATAATAGACAAAGGCCATACCCCAATGAGTACATCAATCGAAACATAACCCGTATGATTCAAACTACGAACAAATAATGCTCATAAAATATACAACCTTCCAAACTTGAATAATTGATATCCTTGATCATATTCGAATGATCAAGGGTTTCGATAAGATTTGAATCGATCAAACTTTGAATAAGAGTAAGCATTGTAACCCCTCCTAATAATTCCAGGTTAGGGTCATCAATAGAGAATACTTTCCAAAGAAGATAAAAATAATAACTATGTTCAAAACTTATTCATACCATAAGTTAGAGAACAGTTCGACACCTCTTTAATATCGGTATTCCTACCAACTAGGGCCCATTAATTCTCAAAAGGATTTATCGAAAACATAAGGTAACCAATATACCTTATTGGTTCGAGAAGGAATATAAGGCTATAGGTCAAGCCTCCTAAAATCAAATTCAAAACTTTGTCCAAACCTTTATCAAATTATCCAATGCATAACAAGAATCGAGAGAAGGAACAGACGTAATGAAAAGAGAGGTAGAATCCATATTCATTCAACCCTGACATTTTTAATATCTCCTATGATTAAAGATGTAAATCTAAATGGATAAGATCTAAAAGAATGATCAAAATCCAACTCAACACAAACTATGATTACATAATGTCACAGTGGGTTTTGAAAAACATCCAAAAGGTTAGAGAAGCTTAGCCCAACATGGGTTATCAACAACTCAAATGAACCTTACCAAAACTGTAAACACATCACTTACAAACATGATTATATATCCACTGGGTGTGTGAGTTTCCAACTCCACCAAAAGTGAAGTCGATCAAAGTAAGCATGTAACCCAACAAAATTACAATGCCTAAATCTCAAGAGTTTGAGTATTCGAACCATTCTAACAAATACAAACCCAAACAGGTCAAATAAATAAATCACTAAACAACACCTATTCAACTCGATTGGGTGCTCGAGTTCTAACGCAACCCATCAAACACAAGGTTTTCCTTTAATAAAGAATACAACTGATAAGTTTATAGTATACAAAAAATCACACAAATTTCAATAACCCATTTTTTAGATTGATTATGATCTGGACATAAACATGCAACTCGAAGTATGTATATGTTCTTCCCATTACAGTCATGGTGAGTCATTTTTTTTACAAACACCTAGAACAAATAGAGTGGAAAATATCGACATGCAGTTCATATAAAATCATTTAGAGAAAATCTTGAACAAAAACCAATTCATAAACTACTTACCAAGTAAGAGATTTCATTTTAATATGCAATATACAAAAACCTAGAACCCCAAAATGCTTTCTATTATAAGAAGTTTCTTTCATGAAATAATTAAATAGAAAATGCTTTTAGAGCCTATCATGCCTAGTAGATCTTCCAAAATTCTTCTTCCAGCTCCCAGCTTCTTCCTTCAACTCCCACGATAGCCTTCACAATTGAAATAAATAAACCTTCACATAATTCCCACAGTCCTTCTCCACTAAAATATTCTCCAACAATATCTCCACAAAAAAGAGAAGTGTATATTTCAAAACAAATTCAAAACCAAATAAAACACCCCCAATCTCCACATATAGAACAAGAAAGGAGAAGTGGAATGACTAAATAGAATCTAAAACAACAATATTGCCTTCGCCAAATTCGACATGTTTTTTTCCTAGGAAATTTGGAACAGGTTTCAAAATAATTAATTCCTAGAAAAGACAATCCGTCCATCCTGCCCAACCAACCGACCTCCTCCAAATTCATTTAGGTAAGCTACTAACTATTTAGTTGACCAAGAAATCACGTTAGAACCAATTTTAGCAACCTGCCAAATTCAAATTTGGCTTACCGCTAAGGAGTGGTGGTGGCCACCATTAAAACAAGCCATAAAAGCTTCAAATAACATGCAAGGGTGGAGCCAATAAAAACCCACCACATAACCATTCATCCCCACCCCAATGTTTATTGGGATCAAACATTGAGTTAGGATCCAAGTCCTTTCCCTTCTCATCATAGGTTAGGGTTTAGATCAAAACATAGAAACATAACAACTTAGCATAGGTTATTTAGATTAGGTTCCCAAGAAACCAACATAGTTCATATGCCTTAGGTCTAGGTTAGACCCTTAGAAATTTAAGTGTTGTCAAAACATTAGTTATAGGCTAGGCCTATAGTAACAACAATTCAAGAGGCCCTTAATAACTGCAACAACAAAGACCTTACCGAAATTTAATATATTTTTCAAATGAATAAAGTGCTACAACGAACCATCTCTCAACACTTTCCAGCCCTTAATAAGGGACTAAAATCATAGGAAAAATAGAACAAGATCACCAAGATTAATTAGTATAAAATTGATAATCCATAATCAAAAGAATAATTGTAATCTCTTACATTCAATCGTATTTGCAGATCAAATTAAGAGAATGCCTTGGATCAATGAAACTAATCCAAGGTACTTTCTTAATCGATTCTCAATACTAATAATCAATTATTCCAAACTTAGAGTAATTTTCCCAATTACCAGTTCACCCATTAGTTCCAAGAATAGAATTCAAACCTTCCACAAGATGAAGACATCAGTTCATTTCACGAACCAATTAAGTAAACATCACAATCAAGAGTACAATGCAAATAAATGGATGATTAATTGAACAAATCTCAACTGAGATAAATATTAATCTAGCAACATGATTTAATAAGTTCCACAGAGCAACAACTCAAGAACAATCACATGTCAACGTTGCAATCCACTTCACAATGAGCAAGTATAGATGAAAGAATGACATAGGTGTTATAATGGCGCAGTGTGTCACACTCCATGCATTAATGGATTCCAAATTATCTTTGTTTTTATTGTTAAGACACATAGTCAAGAAATGTTTTTGAAACATTACTATTCTCATATGAAGAAAGGTTCATTGCAAAGTCAAATTCAAAAAAGTTATTTTTTTAAAGGATTTTAACTTATATATGTTACTTATACATTTATTTTTATGTAGATAGCCATAAAGCTACAAAATTTGATGTACAACCCTTTTACCTTGACGTTACACAACCAGTTCAACATGGTGATTTACCTTCAATAATTTTATAAATATGTTTAATGAGCTCTATTTTCAATTTGTCGTGGTTTCAATTTTTAACAAACTTATGTTTTTTACAGTTTAGATGATAGATGTGGAGGACACAGGCACAACAACGAGAATACGCCATCATATCTAGGTATGTTAATCATGTGAATTTCCAAACAAAACCACTAATAAGCCCCACAAATTTATAAGACAATAAATGATTATGCAGACAACCAACAACTGGAGAATGTAACCATGGAGGGCATGGAGGTATCCAACATGAATACACACTCATAACCTGGTATGTTAGCCATGTGTATTTTAAAACAAAATCATTTATAAGGCCCAAATATTTATAGGAAACGATAACTAACAGACATTAGTTTATATGCTTGGCATATGGTAGAAGAAAAAGTTTAAGGAAATCCATTTGTAAGCTATGATAACAATTTAAAATGAAGTATAGAGCTTAGTGAACTCTATGCATCCACATTCAATATAGTAATGGTTAGACTTAAAACATTACATTCATCAATATCTCACTGATTTACAACTACATACTATCTACAATGTTTCACTAATTCACTACTGCATATTGACTACTTACATTGAATTAAAATTGTTTTGGCTTCAACATCATCATAAAAATAACTACATACGGCTTGATCCGGATCTTACGTATGTAAATAAGCACCGTTAGCCTCATTAAAGGTTATCCAACTAAGTGTAGTTCAACTAATGATGTCATAGCCTAGGAGTCACAAATTCTCATCAATAATCGAGGACTATTTTCCACCGAAGGGTGGTTTGACAAATATAAGCATAGCCTAAAGCCGCTAAATTTGAATTATAAGATAAAGAACAATTGATATTGTACTTACCATATCACAATATAAACCACTATGTTTATCCATTTGAGATTTCATTTGTCACATCATGAAATCGATTATGAATTGATTAATGTTTATTTGAAATATATTATGCTCACGTTTTCAATAGCAATAAATAGATTATGAATTGATGATTTTTTTTTGAAATAGCTCTTGCATCAATGGATCTAGCAGCACGTAAAGGTGATGTAATCCAATCCACAATATCAATCGATAATCGTTTTTTTAATATTGATAACTGTTATCCATAAGCTAAAATGTTGTTTATTTCAATTGGTTATAAATGATATGTGGTTGATGAAAATAAAAATTGTTTACATCCTGTAGGTAGAGATAATATTTATTTACTTATTTTAGATATGGAGGACCTGCTATATGGGATAAAAAACATATAATAGGAAGATTTCATTCGGAGTTCGGTATGAAAATTATCAACTTTGTGAGGTGGCCTGTCAAAATTTATAAAATTATTATCACCATATTGTGAACTGGGATTCTAGTCCGACAACATCATTTCTTCTGATGTTAAAAAGATATCAATGGGCTTCAATAAAAAATATCAACTTTATTATATCCAAGACTCACTTGGGGAAAGGAACATTGCAATATAGTCAGGGAATAACAATAAGAGACCTAGAAAAGGTTTGGAGTAGAAATGATTTTTCATACAGTTCTAAAAACACTTTGTGTATTACATTAGGTGTAAAGGGAAACCCTCCTAAAATTTTTATGGTGGGGATGAAAAGTAGACATAAATATTGTACAAAAGATAAATGGTTGATGGCCGATTTGTACAAAAATATATCACAAATAGTGTCTCAGGGATTGAATGTGGTAGAGGGCATCAAATATTTGGAGCAAGAAAATGCTAAATAACTATTTATCTTTTCAGAATGTTGTTATGATGGTACTGCTTAACATTTTCAATAATATATACATTCATATGTTATTATGAATGTATTGTGTAACTCTATTATATTATGTTGAGATTGTCAAAATATAAGTTGGGAGGATTTATATTTTCACTAATTATAAGATGATAGTATGATTGAATAACTTCTATGGTGAATTATCAAAAAATTTGCCCTTGAAAAATTGTAAAATATTTTTTTACATTGTTCATAAAATAAATATAAAATTATATTGTATATACTTAATTTTTAAAAATATTTTTAATATAATTAATATATAAATAAATCTCTAGAAAAATTGACGATCATATATAAAATATGCAAGTCATATGTGACAGTTATTTCAAATATTTACAACTATTTTACGGATAAAAATGATTAAAAACGTCTAAACGGGTGTCAAATTTAACACCACATTGTGGCCTTTGTTGCAACCATTGAAGGACAAGAGAATATGTTTGGGATGATATTTGATCAAAAACCGAATTCGAGGGAGCTTATTTTTAGAGCTTCACTATGATTTATTTTGTTAATTTGGGATCCCAGATCTTCGGGAATAGTGTTATAATAAAATTCAAACAATTCTTAAAATGTTTTTCTACATTTCTATCTTTAGTAAAGCAATTTAAATTTATTTCATATCTATAATTGAATATGCAAATATATCTAGATTGGTTTTACAGTTAATTACATTCTCCTACTCTAAATTGTCACCCTCTTCTAATTTCTTCATAATATCTTTAGTAATTCTCTAGTTACATTGAGGTTCAATCACATCATACTGCATGAACCTAGAAGTGTCTCAAATATCTTGAATTTCATTAGCCTAGTGGCCACTGGGCCATAAGGCATTTTAATTATTCAAATCTTCATTAATATTAAAGGCATTTAAATATTGATAAGAACCTTATTACAAAACATTGATAATGCCAGCAGTCGATACCTCATATAAAAAAAAGACTTTTTCTATTTATAACAAAGCATAAATAATGCCTAGCATTTGTTATCTCATATAAAATAAAAACGTGTTATGTACATAACATGTCATAAATAATGTCTAGCGTCTGCTAGACCGTATAAAATAGAAACATGATATGTATATAACAAAGCATAAATAATTCTTAGCGTTCGCTAGCCCGTTTAAAACATAAACATTTTATGTATATAACATAGCATAAATAATGGTTGATGGCCGCTAGCCCTTATAAAACAGAAACATGTTCGGAAATAACATATCATAAATAATGCCTAGCGGTACAATTTGCTAACCCATATAAAACAATCTTCCCTATAAAATCCATTATGTGTGATTTTTTTACTGTGGTGAACCCAATCGATTTGTGATATGCCCCTTGTCTTAGGTAATCCATGTAGGTTCGTTATGTGATAGAAAAAATCTAAAAATTGTACTATACCCATACTATGTTGTGTTATATATACTCTATATGGGGTGACTAATTCACCCAAATTATGCCCCCTCTTTGGGGGCACATGTCACGTCGTCGAAGGAGAATGTGGCCCAAAAGAGGACCAACTATTGAAAATGTTCCCTGCCGGGGAGGGTATTTTCTTGGTAGAAACCAAGGCACATGTAAACAAGTGGCTAGAAAAGAAGTGTTGAGTACGAAAAAGATATACATGCATGTATAAAACGAAGGTTAAGCTAAACAAACAATGTGTAAACACACAAGAAGACAATGTAGACTGTAAAAATTTGGTTGCAAACATGGGACATCACTTATGATGTTGTAAGATAATCAATTCCGATGAAGGAAAATACATACAAGTGTGTAAACAAGACAAAAGTAAAATCCTGCAAACAATGCCATACAATGACAAGAAAGTACAAGTAATATAATAGATAAATATAGTGGCAAATATTCCTGCAAAAAAAATGTTGCACATGAAGCACCCGTTAGCATGCTAGAAGGATAAAATGTATGTCAAAGAATGTATAAATCGATAAATGAGGGTGTTATGAACAAAAATTAAATAAAAACACCTATAGTGTACGAAAGTGAATGCCCCCAAGAGCCTCTCGTGGAATTTGGTACTAGGTATTGTACCAAGCATCCATGTTGTGTGTAATGGACTGTATAATCTATGATCACAACTAGAAAGAAAGTGAATGTGCATGTGTTTATGATAAATATAATGACATATAAGATATCTATCTAGCATGTGTAATAAAGTGAACATGTACAAGTAAATGCAAGCAAGAGTAAATGAAACCAAGATATGCAATATGTTGTGGATGGATGGAATGGAATGCGAGTGAATGATAGGAGCCATGTGCCCCCGAGTGAATGGAATTGTATGTAGTGAGGTTCATTTATTTATTCCCCCTCAATAGTTAAGAATGAACTATAAACGAGAGTGCATCATCGAGAAATGGTTTGAATGATGTGTTATGTGTAGCATGATGTGATGAATGTGTAGTGATGATATGCAACATAGAGATGAGGTGTGAGAATGTGTGATGATTTATCCTAAAGCATATATCACAAGATGAGTGAAAGAAGTGATGATTTAGCCTAAAGCATATATCACTAATGGATGCTAGAAGAAGTGATGATGTAGCCTATGGTGTATATCACTAAATGATGCAAGAGGAAGTGATGATGTAGCCTATGACGTATATCACTAACCTAGGAATGTTGCATGAGAAAAAATATTGAATGGTGAATGTGTGAGTGTGATGAGGTCCATTTGATATGTATACCCTCAACATTCTAGTATGGACTATGAGACTAGAGTGTGTCATAGGGTAGTGAGTGTAGCGCATAAAAGTAGATGTGTAAAATTCATAATATGTGTAATAGATGTGGTGAGGATAAATCATCATGTGATGTGTAATGTGTAGTGTGTAATGTAGGATTTATGTATGTAAGATGTGTGATGTCTAGTTTCTATTATGCGGTGTGAGGTTCATGTGTATAGGATGCCCTCAATAGTCAAGTGTGAACTGAAGCACAAGAGTGTGTCATCGGGTAATGGTAGTAAGAGTGTGTATGTTGTGTGTAAAGGTGTAGGTGTGATGTGATGAGAGTATAAGACACGTGTTAATGTTATAGGGGGAGAGAATAATCGTGATGCCCCTAAACATGTAATAGTAAAGATGATCAAGTGAAGTCATCTAAAAGGTCATCATTTTCATGGTCAAAATCGTATGGTGAAGCATCTGAGACCTGATAAGCTATGGTGTCAGGTTGGTCATGTAAAACACCATCTAAGCATAATTTTTACATGCCCATAGCATATTCCTCATCAGTGAAAGGAGGTAATGGACACCCATGTGCATACCAACAAGTCATATTAGGTGAATAACCAAGGAATGAATCATTACAAATGAAAATGTGACCAAATGGCATAGGAAATGATATATCAGTGTGAGCAAGGTCTAACATGCCCCTAATGTAAGAAAGAAAATATTGTCCTAGTGTAAGTGGAGAAGAGGGAAGGACTCATGCAAGGTAGATGGTGAGATGGAAGACACATAGACCATAAGTGGAAGTGATAGTGATAAACCCATGATAGAGATGAGGGTCATGAGTTGGAGGATAAAGATCCTTGAAAGAAAATTTGAGTCAATTCAAACCATCATGTGAACATATAGTGACATCACAAGTAGGATCAAATGGAATGTTCTCCCAATAAGAATCATTCATGAAAAGTGTGCATGTGAAAGGAGGTCGTACTGATGGAGGTGGTACATGAGAAGGTAGAGTAGCTAGAGTGGCATCTGTTGTATAGATAGGCCCCTGATAAACAATCACAACAGGGTAGAAGTAGCGGGAGACATAGATGTAGTTGGCACATAATCGATCATGTAAATATCACCTTGAAGTGGTGGTAAATGTGGTATCTCATCTATAGGTTGTGGGTCATCAGTAGTGTCAGGTCTTAGAATAGGAAGTTTAGTATTTGGATCATGTTTGCAATAATTGTATGGATGACGGTCACAAAGAATATTATGATCGACACCCTCATGTAGAAATTTGACACAATGATGCACTGTAGAGGCAAAAACTTGCATGACATAGAGCCATGTCCTACTAAGTAAACAATTATAAGAAATTGGAAACTTAATGAAAAATAAGATTGTGTTGAGATTTTTGTTCCCTACAATGATAGGTAAAACAATGTGACCTATGCATGGATCGAATAGAGCCATCATATGCATGAAGGGAGAGACATGATGGAATAACATTAGCAGCCGACATACCAATATTTTTAAGGAATGACATGGGACATAGATTAAGTTCAGATCCATTGTCAATTAAAGTATGCTTGATACCCATATTATAAATGTGAATCATGATATGCAAGGGTGGATCATTATCAAAAATAGAAATATCAGCATGAGGATTAGACAAGAAAGCAATATGTTGAGAAAATGCATCAAAAAAGAATTATATATGGATTTGGATGCATATCAACAAGAATGTGAGTAGTAGCAAGGAGATGTTGTACTCTATGTCTTAAATCAAGATTGGCAAGAAAGAATTCATTAATTGAGATACTCATGATGATAAAGCAACAAGGATCCTAATAACGTGTAGATTGAGTCGGGTTCACCAAAATGATTATGCTAAAATGTGAAATAATAGCCTAATCTAATGCAAGTTTGCAATAAATAAATGAATACTAAAATACTAAAATAATACCCAAGAAAATTAAGCTAGAAAATATGAAACCCTAATGTGCAAAGAGGGTTAGAAGAGCCTTAATTGATTCATAGAGGTTGTTAGACTATGTTTCCATGGAGATCATCCAAACAGATATGAATCCTCGAAAAATGCAGATCCGAAGATTTGATTAGACTAGGAAACCTACGAAAGGATTGGGGTGCCATTGGGCGCCCTAGTCTATGTAGATGCTAAGAAAACATCCTTTGAGGTGTCACAAGACATTCACACTTGTTCATATTTTTTCACGTGTTTGTCGCTGAATTACGGCAATTTCTATGTAAATATGGAATGAATGTATCACCTGTGAAACCCCAAAAAAAGCATCAAACCATAAAAAATAAAGATGCAAATGAAGGGTTCAAAATTTCCCCGTCATCCAAAATGATGGACTTATCACAGAGAACTTCAATACATCTCATATCCAATGTAGTTGTGTGTGTGTGTGTGTGTGTGTGTGTGTGTGTGGAATTGTGCCCTAGGTTTACCTTGTGTCAGTCACACTTTGTGAGTAGTGAGAAAGTAACTAGATGTAGAATTGAAATAATCAACTCCCCTCCTATGAAGTGTGATGTAGATAAACCACCCTTTTCCCCCTTTGATGGAGTTATATGGATGCAAATGGAGCTTTAGATGTTTTTATGGATGTAACCTTAGGTGCATAGAATATGTGATTAGTGTTTGGTCCCTTATTATGATCACATAAGTTTATATTTATATGATTCCTTTACTTGAAATTCATAATCAACCCTGAAAAGTATGACTACCAAAAAATAAGATGCTCAAATACATAGAAAGGACCCAAAAATTGTGACCAAAGTATAAAAAGGACAAGGGCATCCGAGGGGATTGGGGCTCCCGGCACTAGTGTCTTAGCTAGGCATTAGTGTCCGAATAGCAAATGTTGAAAGGTGAAAAGACAGAATGAGAAAGTAAGAGTGCAAGACTGAAATTAGAAGCATAAAACAAAGAAAGGTGGCCAAAGACATGGGTTAATTAGTACTTTTCTTACTTAGGAACCATATGAATAGTAGTATGCGATCAAGACTAGATAATTACCCAAAGTGCATGATTTTGTGTCTATAGCTCTCACTTTACCATTTTGAAGGAATTTTCCTCACCAATTGAGATGGGTTCTAAGTCTTCACCCTTGATCGTTATATTTTCTTTTCTTTCATGAATCACCATAAGGGTTGAAAATAGATTTCAAGGTCACTAAGCTCTTGGGCATCTTACTTGATCCGAATTGAACCATTTGGTCTTTATAATTCCCTTCTAATTTTCATGATTCCTTAAATAAAACTTAGCTTCTTCTTGAATGAAATTGACAATTTTTTAATCATTCTCAAACACCTACCAATTTGTGTTAATTTTAGGTACAACGGGTCTCACTATCATCTTGACATGAGACTAAAATTTGTCTCTTTTAACATCCTCAACAACATCAAACCTTTCTCTAATTGTAGCCAACCTATCAGCAGCTTGATTTTATTTTATTAGAACATCTTAGATGTTGAAAGCTTCTAAATCCTCCAAAAGATCCCAAACCTTGTGCTTATAGGCCTTAAGTAAGTCATTCTTGGTTGCATTTGATCCTCTGACTTGGTTCACAATCATATCACTATCTCCAAAGGTTTACAAATTCTTGATATTTTTCTTTCTGTCCCATTACAATTTATTTATAAGGGACTCATACTATGTTTTGTTTTTGGAGTAGATGAACGGAAATATAAAATATGAATAATAATTGATACATGTAGGATATATAAGGAATACACCTCCTTCTACTCCTTATCTACTTTTTGATCCATTAAAGAACATTTTCCAAATACCATCCTCTTCCTCATCATTTTTCTTGATCACTCTAGGAAATGGTGCATTCTATTCATGTGGACAATAAATACCCAAGCCATTATCTTCAATCTCCTGATATGGTTCAAAACTATAGCATACATTTCCCCATTAATCAAGTAGCAAATCAGGAATGCCTCCAATTTGAGTGCTTGGACAATATTCTTTGTCAAAAATCATGCAATTTACATTAATAGGGTTAGGCACAAAGGGTTCTATATGATATGTATCAATTGGTTTAGACTTGATAGTATCCTTAGTTCCATACCTGGTTCTGAAAAGCATATGAGACCAATCAACTAATAAGTATCCTCCAATTTTTGCAGTGAAGTTCCTAGATAGACATAGAGAAAAGAGTGGAGGTAGATCAATTATGGATACATCTTGAGGAACTGAGACATTAGCACATGCATGCAGTGTGAGGATTATACCTCTAGTAATTCAAAAAGTTACTATTGTTCCATCTAGTTGCACCACACCTTTAGAAAGAGGTTCATACTTGAGGCCTAGTTGGTTTGCAATTTTCTTTGGCAGGATTGAACTACTTACTCCGGATTCAATCATGCAATTATGCACCAAGTGATTTCCTATGACCAAAGATACATACAAAGGTGGGGGTTTCATGTTCCTTCCTGGTTGATCCTCCTTTTGTTGTATTGCATTAGTGAGAACATTTTCTTGTTCCTTGGATGACTTACTTTGAATAGACACATTGGTCATAGTTTCTTGTAAGAGATATCTTTATCCCGAAATTACAAATAATTCCCACATTGATATGCTCACATTAGTCTTCTTCATTTTTTCAAGGATTTTTAGGATTTGGATTGTCCTTCTACTGCACCTTGCTTGTAACATCATTTTCTTGCACTTGAGTTGGTATAGAAGGTCCCTTAGGTTGATTTTGTACATTTGGAGCTATGTTTGTAATTTCACCTCCTTGGAGTGTCATAGAAGGTTGAGAAGGAACTGGATCAATTGATTTTCCCTCCTTCATATCCCTTTTCCCAAATCTAGTGTTTGTAGCCACACCTTGAAGAATAATCTGATTTACTCCACAAAAAATAAATTCTTGCCAATTCACAAGTGAAGTATCACTTGGTGGTGTCTCCTGACCGACTATGTGTTGGCGATTATCCTCCGTAGGAGTTTCTTGAGAGACAAATGTATTTTACACCATCAAAGCATGGTTTAAAATGCCATTGAGGCATGTTTCTTGGTTGTGTGGAATATGAAAAGGGAAACACCACTCATAATCTTGCACAATATTGTTTTGAACATGAACCAGAGCTTGAGATGAGCTAGCTACATTGGGATTATACAATTGAAATGGTCTAGTGGAGGGAAATTGGTTCTACTTTATATTTGTAGCTTAGTATGGAGGATTTTTTTAGCTAATAAGGGGCCTTGCTTTGGTTAGTATGGATGTTGATAAGGTTTGAATCTTTTTGTTTTTGCCTCTTAATGGATACCAACCCATTCGTAAAATTTTACAACTATTTTATTACCTCATGTAACTCAGTTGAGGTACTTGAGGAAGTAAATGCTTCATTAGAGATATGCTTTCTTGAAGTTGGGACATGTGTTAACTTAGGGGCTTGATGAGAAGAAGGTTTCTCAATATCTCGGTAAAATACGCATTGGAGGTATAGGGAAAAGTTTCCCATCATGAATAAGACTATTCTTATCCCTAATAACAATGTTATAGGCAATTTGTAATGTTTTACCCCCATAGACTAAATCATGATTGAAATATCACTATTCAAAGCCTTTAGATAATAAATAAATGCATATTTTGGCATAGGCCTTTCCACTTGAGGGATTCGGTCCCAAGTTATTTGAAATATTGTGTTAAAATTAGTCATCTTCTCATTATGTGTTCTCTTCGTTGTTGTCAATTGTTCTACCAAATACAATTGATATGACTTATCCTCAAAATAATTACACAGGATTATAGCCAAGATCATCCCAACTGATAATGGATGCAGGTCTCGAGATTATATACCATTACAGTGATTTTACCTTGAGTGAAGATGCTAACATCCTAACTGCTACATCATCTTCTGTAACTAGATGAACAAAACATACATTTGCAACATCCTGAATGTGCTCAATAGGGGTAACTTGATTCTCACTAGTGAAGTATGGAATACTTTTGAGTGTAGCTACTGGTATGTCATGTTGTGCATTAAAAACAAGAGGGATTCCACCAATGAAGTTGAAAAATGGTAAATTCCTCTATGGTGTTTTCATAATAATAGGTCTCAAAACTCTAGTAGACTACAAGAAAGGCCTACCAAGAGGTGGAGTAGAAAGATTCCTATTTGGTGGTGAAAGTTCCCTCTAAACTACTCTTCCTATTTTTCTTCTTCTTGGTGATAACTCTAGGTATTCAAAAGATCCTTCCATTATTCTATATCTTGTCCGAATCCTTCTCATGAACATGAGCCACCAATATTGCTAAAACCAGTTGATTTGATGCTTGGATTTGTTAGATGTGTTGCTACAAATCCTCCAAAGGATGGAATTTCACCAATATACACACCCAAACTTGGAAAAAAATAAAATATTAACTTCCAAGGTCCCACCAAGCATCCCAGAACTATTATCACCAAAAAACATCACCCTTCAATTTTTCATGCATGTGTAGATAAGAACCATTGTTTTTTGGTAACATGGGATTGTCTCTAAGTGTGGGACCTTGTTTTTGAGATAATACTCCAAAGAAGTCTAACTTCCTCTTCCTAATTGTAATGCTAAACGACTCCTAAGAAATAAAATGGAACTATCCAACACTATTTCATCAATCCAAGGGACCAAGAAGAGATGGAAATGCATAAAATGGGAAATCCTACACTAACAAAGGTGATTGCACTAAGAAAGGGTGGAAATACAATCTCAAATGAGGTAAAATGATGAAGGAGATGGTAGACATGAGTTCCATAGTATAGAACAACCTTCAAACCTCCATTTTCAAGGAGCACAATAGATTTAGATCCTGTAAGGAGAATAAAAGATGCACACAATACCAAAAATCCAATGAAAGGAAATAAATTGCAATAGAACACAATTTAGGATAGATTAATAGCCACAAAACAAGTATTTTATTGCTTTAGAAGGATACACAATACATTACAATGAAGTGAAAGGAAAGATTCACCATGGAGAAACCCAAATCCTATGTCTACATCTCATACACACGTGTGCAAAGACTTGAAAGAGAATGCATAAGCATTACAAGAATTTCCAACATTACAAATGATTCCCTTTTACATTATATAGAAGAATGAGACAAAAAGAAGATGGAAACCTAAAATACTAGCTTCACCTACCAACAAGATGCATTAATTCTCTGAAAAGAGTATGGGAGACCACAAATCCATTTCCCCATGATATTTTTCTATTTAAAGAATAAAAGGGCATCAATCCATTGGATTTGATTTTTAGCTACCTGGATCTATGCTTATTAATGTTGGGTGCATTTTATTCCTTTTTCATCCACCTACCCCTTCCAAAATATAATTTTTGGATTTCATAATGAAGAACATGAAAATACCTTTTCAATGATATAAATTTTATGAAATTTGGATCATCTGGTGAAAATATATTCCCATGCAAATCTGGGGGGTTGGGAGGAACACGGGTTCCCAAGTTGGATGAATAGTTTGCATTTAAATGTCCTTTTTTTACTTCTTCTCCTTTTACTCCATTGGCTTGCAATTATTTCATGTTTTTAAGCACCGGAGGAAGTGGGGAAGTGTTCCTTTTGTTCCTTTTGGGCCCGCATTGTTTGGTTCCCACGCATCCAACTCTCTCTCCACTACTTTGCACTCTTTAAATTTTTGGCCTAGGAACTCATGCGAGCAACTCACATTCCTACACAACTTGTTCCACCCACCCTTCATTCTTATGCACTACCCTTGATCCGTATTCCACTATCTCCCCTTTGCACTTTTGTTTTACGGAAAATTCAGAAATGCAGGAAACAAGTGGCCCACAGGTACTTGTTCTCAATTTCTTCCTATGACCCGCAAACCCGCAATGAACTATCTCCTTTGACCTATGGATCTAAATCCAATGCGGGAAATTTGGTTCATAGATAAAAAGTTCCATTCGTAGCCCTCAAACTGCCATACACTAAAATTACCAATTTTCTCATTTTTCCAAATTTTCATAGGTCTTTTGGCTAAGTAGAGAGTTGAGGAGTTAGGTAAGGAATAGTAGAGTACTTCCAAATCCAATTTCTCCAATTTTACCATTTTTCCCAATTTTTTGGCCAAGTATGGAATATTTTGAAGCCTAGAGAGAAGGAGATAGATGCCTTAAGACCATTCAAGTTCCCAAGAAAACTGTGAGTGCCCCAACTATGAAAAATAAATGATTTTTCCAAATTCACCACAAAGATCCCATGAAATTGCCCAAATCCAATTTTGTCAAGTTGTCCAATTTTGGAAGGGGTGAAAAAATGGATAACAATATTGTTAAGGAAACATCTAAATCCTTTATGGATCCTTGAATATTTTCATCTCAAGTTGCCTTCGAAAAGGGGTTAATGATTCCTCTACAAACCATTATACATACTATTAAGGATGGACATCATAGGATATCTTTAGATAAATTTTTTGATTCATGTATCATAGGAATGAACAATCTCATTCATGACTTTTTAATCTCTTTGAGCACAATAATGATATCTTTCTCTAACTTTAGAATATAAAACTCCTTCACAAATGTCATAATCAAAACATCAAAATCAATCAATTATCTATGGGTCTAATTTCATGTAACAAGTATGCACTCCCTCTTACAAGGTCATCACAAAACTTCAAAGGATGTGATGCACATGGCCCTCTATGCAAGTACATTTTTGTACACATGTTTTATACTTTTCTACTCAAGTAACTTCAAATTCACTTGATAGACCAATTACAATTATGTAGGAATTTCCACATTTACAGCCATATTTTGCATAGTCGGGAAGGTCCACTTGTAATCCCCACAAGGGTAGCAAATATATTCCCCTTAAACTATGTCACACCCCGCCATGTTATTCGCCTTCTTGAAAAAATAAGTTATGGGATGTTAAATTACTGCGGAGGTAAGTTGTTGTGTGTCGATGTGAGGCTGCGTATGAAGCTATAAATTCACACATACTTCTATAAGGAAGTATGTACAAGGTTCATTTTAAGACCCCCTCTAAAAATTAGTTTAGAATTGGTGGCAAATCACCAAAATCGACTTATGTATAAATGGTGAATTTCTAAAAAACCATTTTTGGAAAATCCAACTGGGTGGGACGGTTTTCCATCATCTTCCATACAACCTAGGTTAGACACCATCCAACCCAGGTTATACAGAAGATGATGGACGATCGTCCAACCTGGGTTAGATGGTCTTCCATTTTCTGTTGTCCAACCTAGGTTAGACGGTTGGTTTGGACAAAAGACAATGGAAGACCGTCTAACCTAGGTTGGATGACCGTCCATTGTCTACCATATAACCTGGGTTGGATGATGTTTAACCTAGGTTGTATAGTAGAAGATGGAAGGTCATCCGATCTGGCGGAAAACCATTCATTATCTCCCGTCTAAAGTAGCCATCCAAATTAGGTTGGATGACTGTCCATTGTTTATCGTCCAACTTGGGTTAGATGACCATACATTTTTTGTCATCCAACCTGGGTTAGACAGTCATACATTATCTGTGGTCCAACCTGGGTTGGACAACTATCCATCATCTGTCGTCTAACCTAGCTGTCCAACCTAGGTTGGACATCTATACATTATCTGTCATCTAACGTAGCTATCCAACCTAGGTTGGATGACCACAAATTATCTTCCATCCAACTTGGGTTGGAAGGCTGCACATTATCTACCATCCAACCCAGTCGTCCAACATGGGTTAAATGATTGTTCATTATCTATCATCTACCCTAGGCATCCAATCTCTACCATCCAACCCATCCATCTAACCTAGGTTGGACAAATGTACATTATCTTCCATCCAACCGAGCCGTCCAACTTGGGTAGGATGATTTTCCATCGTTAGTTGTTAAACTTGGGTTAGACGATCATATATTATCTATTGTCCAAATCATCCATCCAACTTTGGTTTATATTGGCGTACATTATCTATCATCCAACGCAAGTTCGATGACTAGGTTGGATGGTCATCGTTCATTTTTCATCTAACCTAGTTTGACAACAAAAAATGGTTTTCCATCCAACCTAATTCGGATGAATAGTCACTCTTTGTTGGATGTCATTATTAAATAGGTACCCCCTACAACCACCTATCTATGTATTATACCTCGGTGAATACATGTATAGGTTTTTTAACATATAAATAGTAGGTGAACTGACTCATACAATTAAATTATCAACCGAAAATTTGGCGAACTAGGTGGCAATTGATCATGAAAAATTTCCATTTCCAATTTCCAAAATCCCTAATATTCACAATTTTATGAAAATTCACCACTAAAATTTTCCCTAGGTATATGCGACTGCGTAGGTGCACATCTTGCATTGCACTGCACCCGTCACCTTTCGGTCACCGATAAATTAATGAGTCACAACCTATTCTTACCTTTTTGTAATATGAATGATCTTCATCTTTGTGGTCGCAAGTGATTGTATTTCGATTCTACTCTTTGTTATGATATTTTGATGTAAATCAGAGGATTTATTTCACTTACCAAAAATTGATAATTGCTACTGATTATGGAAATTTCTAGTACTAACCATCTTGGATGGCCATATAGATATACTGGGTGACTATACTTGTTCATTGTGGAAATGATTTCACAGCAGTGATAACTATATTGCATGGATTAATATTGCATATAATAAGACTATAAGAAATTAGTGATTAATATCTTGTCGTGGACTCACCATTATGTAGTTTTAGGTGTTATAATTGTCACTTTGCAACAACAAGATAATGTTGGTTTATTAGATGCAAAACCATTATTATATAAGCTCTAACCTGTGGTTAAGTCTTAGTGCTTTAGATAGAGGTTCTTAAGACCTCATCATGTCGAATTTTGAAAAGAATGGCATTTTATGTATTTCATAGCCTTCTTGTTATAATTGGAATTTGAAATTGGTAATTACTTGGTATAATCAACCTCACCATGTTGAGTCGAAAGGTGGATTATTTGATAATAAGGATGAAGTTTGTATATGTATGGTTGATTATCTTGAAGCAATAAGGTTACTTAAACCATATTAAGGCTTGGTATTGTCGAATGATTGGGAAATAATGTTTTTATAGAAATGATTATTAGCAGGGTCTAAGCAACCCATGCAACGACAATGTAAACATGTCAAATGGATTTTAATGATTATGTTAAGGTTTGAAGTGGTCAAGCATCCATGCTCGAGGTGGGGTTTACCACTTGATTGATTAATCATAAACGAAGTCAATATATTCAAAACATGTGTAAAGGTAAACTTTGGCAATGATTTAACTCGAGTTACCTTGAGCTATTCTATTTTGAATTAACTCTTGTTTAAACATGCAAATGATGGATTATCCAAACTCCATCACCACCATTCTTGAAGCGGGAATTTAGTAAAATTTATTAAAAGCCACTAAGTGGTAGTTGCAAAAATTAATTGACATTTATTACTCCAATTGTAAACCTTGGGGATATCACCATCAATTCACTTTGTTCTAACCCTAGTTCTTTTTTTCCATTCACTATTGAGATCTGTATGTGAATCCATGGCGACCTAATTTCAGAAATTTCAGTTTGTTTATGCATAATATAGAAGTTTTATGCAAGATGTGGGATACTTTGGGTGCTATAAAAATTGTGATGTAAATGGAGCGCAGGTTGTGAATTATTTTGAAGGAATGTTTCTTTGGTGCCACTTAAAGAGCTTCAATTCAAAGTTACAAATAGTGAGGAAATAACATGAAGGAAGAATCTTCTGTGGAAAGGTCTATTTGTGGAAGGAGGTTTTAGCTTCCTAATCTTGGACAAAACAATAGAAATCCTTCATAAGTTTAGGCATGAATAGTTCTTACCCTCTCTTTACAATTTAACCCATTTTGTATTTAGATTATTATGAGATATCTGTAGTAATTTCTCCCTTTGGTCTTTTTAGTTGGGTTGTGATTGATATACTATTGAATATGGTTATATTTGGAATTTATTGAAGTGTATTCATTTTGTTTTCCCTGATTGGAGAAGTTGATGTGTGCATCTATTTATGAATATTTTTCTCGTAAACACTGTTGGGGTCTTTTTGAATTTTATCGATTCGGTACCACATTAAATTTGGATATATGTGTGTCTACATGTGTGTGTGTATTAATATAAAGAACCATGGGTTTGGGAATAAGTTGTATTACTGTTTGTATATTTACCCAGAATCGTTCTATCATTAAAAGGTAGACATTTTTATCTTCTGAAGGGATTCAGGGAATTTTCACCTTCCCTATGTTTCATAGTTGCTCTTAGACCTACAACCTTATATGGGTAATATGATTTTACTTAATATGATTGAATTTCATAAAATGGGTTTAGGTATTCAGCTAAAATATGTACCTTCCTGTGATTCTTGGAATCAAATGACACCGGAGATTATATATGACTTCTGGAAAATATGGATTGGGTTTTGACGTCGATTCCAAACTTAAATGTAAATGGGAAAATCATGAGGCATACAATCTGAGGTGTTTTAACTACACTTGTTCAATCGTTGGTAATGGAATTGATAATTATTGATTATTGTCAAATTGGGTTCATCTTCTTTTTGTCTGAGGTTTGTAGAAATAGTAACCCCACCATTGATTAGGTAATAGTTGTGATTTATATTTATATAATCACATGTTCTAAGTTCTTCACCTTGAGTCTCTATCGTGAATATAATTTTATGTGGATAGAATGGATGGTAGTGACATATTTGTTGCTCCTTTAAGTGATTAGTTGGAGGTGAGACACTAGTTGAAATGAATAAAATTCATTTTTAGTGGATTCTTGCCAAATCTTAGGCACAGATAGGAATAATCTTATTTAAATCTGCAACTTAGACTTTCAATTGTTGAATGCATATTTGTATCCACTAAGCCATCTATAAACAACTTCTTTGCAAGTATTTAACCTAACCTTTTAGTCTATTGAAATGTTGTTGATGGAAATCCTATATTGTCATAAAGTAACTTTGTTACTTGTCACTTCGTAAGATTTAAGGTAAGAAAGTTTTCTCGGTCTTCTACAAAACTGTAGATCTCTTGCTTGAGGATAGGTAAATAGATTTTTGTACTCATTGGTGAGTCAATACTTGTTAAGAGTTCCTTAATAAAATTTGTTGATGGCTCATTATGCTTGGGTAACCAAGTCAACAATGTTCTTTGATCAAACTAGGATTTATGAGTAAAATGAGTAAGATATGTCGAAGTGGCAGATAGTTGATATATGAAATATTTAAGTTATAATCAAACGAATGATGGATTGTATCTTGCTTAATGATTAAATACTGTGAAATATTTACCTCAAACTAGGAAGTCTTTGACAAGGTAGACACATTTCGAAATATTTTCTAAGTTTTTGGATGATCAAATCCAAATGCATGACTGAGAAGTAGACACTTAGTCTCGTGTGCTACTAATGTCCGATTATAATCAAGATCTCATAACTACGTTATGAGGTGATTGTTTGGATAAGGATGTATTCTTTGTCTGATGATATAGTTAAGTATGAATTATATCATAATGGATGTTTAGTTTATACCCACTATAATGAAAGGCTAAGGAAGCCTGGACTTATATATATAAGTATAATCAAGTTTCGGTTGTGGCCTTACTTAAATTTGGATCATATTATGACTGAATGTAATAGGAATTAACTCAATTTGATGTGTTTTATTAAATATTATACAAGACTATATGCAGAGTTATGAACTATATTTTGCCTTAATTCTTGCAATTTATTATTGTATATAACTTAGAGGTATATGATGAAAAGGGCCCATACCTTGTTAAGGTATTATTGGACTAATAAGAAATATATTGATTGTTGAAGTTATGTCTACGGACTTCTATGAATTGGATATAATGTTACATCGATATAAGTATGGGCTTATATGGTTGTAATATTATTATTCCAGCTTTGACTCTTCTTGAGTTGATTGTAATTAGTTATGTTGATTGGATTAATTTATGTTATTAGAATGGACTGAATATAACTTTGTAGTGACATAAATATGGGCTTATATGGTTGTGGTATTACTATTTTGGTTTTGGTATTACTAGGATTGATTGTGATAAATTGGATTGAGTAGATACTTATGAAAAACATTAATATATATTGGTTGAGTATTATTTATTATAGCCAACATTGTATAGTTTTATGATTGTTGACTTGTTTGGTTTGTAATGATAGACCCTTATGTAATGACATTACCCAAACAAATGAAACATAAACTATTAATCTTGAGGTATGATTTATGTGTGATGAATCAATTTTTATGCGGTTAAATAAATGAATGTTCTGAGATTACTATAAAATGGGATCAGTAAATGAATATAGGATTATAATTATTAAGTTATTCTTGAGTGGTTGCAATTAAGTTTTAGTATTTAACTAAAGTATATCTTTTTATATTTACAAAATTTATTTCAAGTAAGGTTATAATTCTGATTTTTTTCCCATTTAGGTCGAGTTAAGTAATTGTAATCTAAATGCAGTTTTTCCTTTAATGAAATACTAAATGGTTTAAGGTGTAAATTTGGGGTAAGGATTATTCATGCCAGTTTATATCAAACTGACCATGATTCCATCACGCAGGTTGAGAGGATCAACTAGCTGGTAAGAAAGATTTAGTTGGTTTTATTTGGTTGGTTGTACTACTTTCATTAATGAAAGGATTGTAATCTTAAGGATCTATGTGCAAGACATAATTTCAACTTATGATTAGTTCATGAAAAATGAAAATGAAAAGTTGGCTAAGAAGACTGCATGATAAAATGAATGACCCCTATTTGATATGGTACCTTGGAATTCATCGGTTAATGGTTGATGATGCATCAAAAATGTATGAATTTTTCATTTGTATATGAACATGAATTTAGTAAGATAACTTGTTCTATATGAATAAGTACTTGAGAGACTTTGTTGTTGAATCAATAATGTATTAGTTATAAATTCTAAATCATTGAGATTTGCTATTATTAAGTGTGACTGTGAAGTATTTATAAAGGATGTAAATTAAGTATAAATGTTTATATATTTATTGCATATGATACTGCTTCAAACATTGAAAAAAATACTACGACATTGATCTGTTTAGTAGTTACAAAAGATCTAAAGCCTCAAAATATCCCTAGTCAGGAAGTATGAAATAGGGTGAGTAATTATCTAAAGGGAATATGAATATGTATATACGTCTCCTAATGAATGATCATAAGTTGTCATTTGATTATATGATTGAATAAGTAATGTTGAATTGTTTAAATAATTACATTACTTTGCATAAGTACCTTGATAAGAGAAAGAAATGGGTACTTAATCACTTGAAAAAATTTACATTATTGTTTACCAAAATTAAGGGCGAATATAATAGAGAATATAGCACCTTAATCTAGAAGCTAAAGTGTTCATGACACTTAAGCTAAATTAAGGCAAGCCTAGGTGATACAGATATCTATCCTTGGGGGAAAAGTAAATATAGGTCATATAATAAGTATTAACTCAGAGATGTTAATTATTGACAAGACCACATGATTGGGTTTTCAATCATATTCAAAAATGGCTAATGTAATCCCAGGTGCAAGAATTAAATAAAATTTGTACCACACTTATTTAAGGTCAAAAAGGGACTCCCTCGAAGGTTGTAGAGCCTATAGTCCATTATGTGAACTACCAACTGATAGGTGGATAATGTGATGATAGGCCATTGTTAATATCTGTTAAATACTAAGTACATAGTAATGTCTTAGCAAATGTGTTAATGTGAAAGATACCTGAATAGTATTCAGGAATGTTGTCTTAACCAGATAGGAACCAGTTGCACGTTGATTAACAAGGATAGATTTGTTGTCATCTTTAACAACATTATATAAGATAAGATGTTATCAATGTGGTGGATTACTTGGTTCCTCTATAGCAGAAAATAGTGCATTGATACAGAATAAGTATGTTGGTATATTAACAAAGAAAATATGTTTACTTTCATAATAAGAAGATATATATATATATATATATGTGTGTGTGTGTGTGTGTGTGTGTGTGTGTGTGTGTGTGTGTGTGTGTGTGTGTGTGTGTGTGTGTGTGTGTGTGTGTGTGTGTGTGTGTGTGTGTGTGTGTATGTATCTTCTTATTATGAAATTAATATATATATATATATGTTATACCTTGGTTGACATAAAGGTGCAAGAGTACACCTGGATAACTTGATTCAGTAGAATAGAATAAGTGTTATTAAAAAGGGGATAATGAAAGTAATACAGAGTATCATAATTACTGAGTAATTATGTAGCTTTTCATGATTACACATAAGGGTAAAGTATAACATTGATAGTTGTTTACTCCTTTGATGATGAGAATTCATCATTTATAAAAATTGAAATGAATTATTAATGTGTAATAGTAAAGTATTGGAATACAGATCTAAGGCAGTGAGCTAACTTATATCTGAAGTTGTTAGGTTGAATGGAATGTAAAGTACTTGGAGGAACTACATTCAACCTATTGGGATATAATGATGTCAGACCCTAGGTACGAGACTTGTAGTTTTTATAGCACCATTATTGAATGGTAATCCATATAACTGAATAAGTGATTAAGGTGAGATGACAAGTTCAAAATGGCGAGTGTGTCATCATGGAACCGAGCATGGCATAGATGTCTCTAAAAATTTGTGCAAAGTAGTGTAATCTGCTGATTACACATTTGTTAATTCACCAAGATCTAAGTTTTGAGATGTCGAATGGGAATTCCGTGAGTGGAACCCATGTAGACACTTAGAAAACATCGCTTTATTATCACTCCTTGATAAAGGAAAACCAAAGAATATAATTGATGTATTTGTTCATAAAGAGAATTGAGGATGATCGAGTAGGAACTGTATACTCTCGTGCAAATGCACATGGTTTATGATAGTTATCGGAGATGGATTGCATTAAGTTTTATGTTGTATTTAAATATATGGGTATTTAAATCATGAAGCATAAAGCTATAAAAAATTCCGTGGATGTGAAGTGACAAAAGTGGTTGTTACAAACTATGTTGCTTAGATGGATGGCATGGACAATGAATGTGCCCTAGCATATAAATTGAAATAATTGGTATGTTGGTCACTTATATTGAGATTAAAATCCCCATTCCCATAATTCCAACACTAATCTTCAGAATAACTCTCTTTTTCCACTCCAAACTCCCAATAACACAATAACATTTTTACTTTATACACATAATTAGTTTTCCCAATGTCAAATATTATAATCTATTTCATAAAAACACTTCTCTACTCTCTAATACTTTCCTCTCTCAAACACACCAACACCTTCACTCAATTTTATTATAAAAGAAAAGTGTTGTTCTTTGGCATCATCTAATGTCTTCTCCAAAAAGGTCTTCTTTTGTATCCACATATCCTTCACCTTCCTCATTGATTTCTTTTCCTTGTGACTGAAAAGATCTTGATTTTATGACACTTATATTTTTCCAAGGAATTCATAATGACTCAAGCCAACTTTATGCCCTCATCTATTGTAGGTTATGTTGGCATGCTCAAAAGCTAACTTCCCCATTTAGACACAAAATTTGGGTCACATTCCCTTAACCCCTTTAATTAAATAAATTCATACTATACCCACTCATGTCCCTAGTGCACACATGTTAATTAATTTCATTGCAATAATCAAATTAATTAATTACCTCACCCATCCACCTCACCTATAGCCAACTCACCTATCCACCTCACTCAAATACCCATTCACAATTTATTAATTAACTAGGACTAATTCTATACCAATCCTAACCAACTAAGACTTAGTCTAAACCTAGCATTAACTCCCACTACCTCTCCTAGAAGAACTCATACTTATCTGGGCAGAATCTATCACTTGAGACCCGGATTAAGGATATCAATCACACCAAAGATAGAAAAGATCAGGCTATTTTGGAAAAACCTATACTTATCCTGCCTTAACCGATGCTAGTTATTCCTCAACCGACATCGATCACCTAGCCACCATTAGTTACTTTATATATAACTTGGCAACCATTTACCTAGGTTGGTCATTCAATTATTGGGTCCTTATTACATTCAAGAATGAATCTTCAAGCCATCCTACATCCATGTGATGAACACACATAACCAATGTGCAAAACAAGCATCTGGTTCTCCTTCTAGAGCATTGAAATACTTGCGGGAGCACACAAATTGTACTATCATAGCTTGAACTAGATACCAACTCACCAATCAATCACCAAATTTCATCGAGCCATGAGATCTTCATAGCAATAAGTAAGTAACGTGATCTTAATCATTTTTGCTTCCTTTATTGCAGATCTCTTTTCTTCGATTTCTAATATTACCTGTACATCACCTTCTTCCCATCAACCCACTATTCAACCACCCTAATCCTTTTCACCATTCTAAACCTCCTTCTTAGTATCCATGAGTCTTTTCAGCCATATTATGACCCAAACCACACTACCCTCACTCTTTGTGCAATCATAGAGAGCCTAAAATCCCATTTTTAATAATTTAATACCTATTACCCCTACCGATGTAGGTTTAGACCCCACACCAAAGATCGGTCACTGGACCGATATTAGCCCCTGTGTCATTTCACATTCTCATACCAAAAAGCTTCCCACTCACCCAAAATCAACCCAAACCTCAACCAATTATCCCCAGGACTGTGTCTTGGACCTTTGTGAACCTTTCGACTGAACAAACCCTAGTTATAAGTACATTTAGTGTTATTTTAATATCTAGCATAAAATCTAGTGTATTGTGTGTATGAGAAACCTAAATCATTACATTGCAATAGGAACTATTTATTTCAATTTCTTATTCACATTGAATTATATTAAATAGAGGATTGACAACCATTCAAGGAAGCATCATGCTTCCCGGATCTAGCCTTGCTAGGTAGTCCTTTGACTCTTGCTATTTAATATAATTTGGTGTTCTTGTTTTGTTTCTTATACATTCGTTCCTATATGTACCTGAAATTGTAGGGTCTTTGCACCGCTTGAATGATGTTACACATGCCCCAATGATGATACAAGTCTCTTTGCAAGGTGTTCGAAATCTAGAAAGGATTGCCAAGTATACGGTTATATCCCGCATGCCCCGCTCAGCCTCCACATGCTTTGTTTTTCCCTTTTCCCCCTTTCTTCTTGCTTTTTGTCTTCAGTGATGAAACCACCACCCTTCCTGGGTGGCGGTCCTGTAACCACTTGCCACAGACAGGTCACGGGCGGTCCTGTACGCATTTTCTAGATCCTTCTGACGATCACGTCAAACATAAATCTTGAGTTTTACACACTTTCTTCAACCACTTTGGCTTGCATTAATGTTTTTGGTCCCCTGGTAATATTTTTTTCCTTTGTTTATAGTAAAAGAGATCAAATGGGAGTTACCCTCTGGTAAATGCATTGGTTATAAATAGCCAACTTGTTTTCAAGCAAATGGCCCCTCATCTTCTCAATTCTCTTATTCAGTCTTTCAATTTCTTGCTTAGAATTCTGTTAGTTTCATGTTTTGCTTCCATTTTTGGTATTTTAGAGGTCATATGATCTTCTTGTTTCAGTCTTGTTCCATTGCTGCTGCATATAATCAGTTTAACATAGAATAGCTTCATTTCTAGACTAGAATCCATTAAAGTTGTAGGTTTTGTTTTGTCACAAGGATAGTTTTTGTTTTGTCACAAGGATAGTTTACGAAACTCTCGGTACACTTGTGTTGTATTC
Organism: Taxus wallichiana var. yunnanensis; assembly: GCA_018340775.1. Taxonomy (NCBI): domain Eukaryota; kingdom Viridiplantae; phylum Streptophyta; class Pinopsida; order Cupressales; family Taxaceae; genus Taxus; species Taxus wallichiana. The sequence goes on from CM031244.1 coordinate 74,394,419, forward strand.
CCACAATAAATCTCATTAGGAATTACATAGTCAAGCTCTGTTCACTTGCGTTATCTCTCTCATAATCGCATTGTACTCGAGTCTATATCCAAAGCCTGTCATTGTTCAAATACCATATTCTATTGATACGATCATATACATACTTTCTGGATTCACGAGGACATGAAGGAACGAGGAGATCACACTGAGGGGACGAAATCACACACAACTAGATTTACCACTATTTTGTAATTGCCAGGTTTGAGCTATCAAAGTTCTAGTTACAACATATCAAATAGAGTAGTGAATTATTTCATTTCAGTTAAAATTTTGTTCTTGATATCACCGGGGAAGCTGTGGGGATTGATAGTTTCTGATAAATTGTGATTCGTTCCCCAATTTTGAGGTAGGATCGAGAGCCTTTCAATTTAATATATTCAGTTGATTAGATATTTAGGATAAAATCACGTTGCAACGACAAATAGCCATACTAGGTTACTTTTCTTGTTTTTATTACATCACTAGATTAGTTGTTCATTTTATAAATATACTAGAGTAGTTGCTCTTTAATTTCATTAAAATACGTCATTGAAAATACAAAAATAGAAGAATGCTTGCATAGTGTAATACCTCTTTCGTAATCAGTTTATTAATTTTAGTTAAAAGTTGAATCATTTTGTATGACAATCACAGGACCTAGAGAGCCTAGAGAATATATATTTGAACCCGTAGTGCCTTAGCCAAATCTACCCACAACATTAGCTGATATAGATCAGGACCTCAGGATACAGGTCTTTCAAGCAACAACAAACTTACAAGAAATTAGTGAGCAACTAAGAGGATTAAACATCGAAGATGACAAAGCTTACACATTCTAGTCAAACCATCCAAACTATAGATTGCCTTGATAAAACATCTTAATGATTGTGCAAGGATTTGAATGAGAGAAAACATTTGGTTGTGATCCTTTGGTTCCATATCCTAATGCGGGAGACCTCCTCATCGACATAGACACCAACTTACGTATTCAAGTTGTCAGAACACCTGTTAGGTACTCCGAGAAAATCATACAACTTCTAGTTCTAAACATAGAGGCTAAAAAGGCATACAATTACTAGATAGTTGGGAGAAGGAATTGATTCTTCACATGACCATAAAAGGTCCACACCAACCACAAACTCATGGTTTTGATTCCCAAGTCTCACAACCCAATGGGCTTAAAAATCAATTAAGTATTGACACCCACTTATAAACGTTGGTATTTAGATCCTCACCACTCCCTGAGATATTATAGTATAATTTTACGTATTAAATATAGAAGCCAATCAATCTAATATTTTACTCGGATAGACCAAAAACCACCCATAGATAACTACAAATCCACTAAATCACCCATCACCATTTTATGACCTTGTCTAGAGATATATACAAAGCTCCCACAGGTCACTTCCCACATATCCAACAACCAATAAACAGGATCTTGGCAGAGCTTGACATTGATTGGAGCCTCTGAGTAGCCATTATATATGAATGAACCATTACACCAATTCAAGTTAGGAGGGCCTTCTTCACCTTAGATTCGCAGATTCCATTATTGCGTATTGAAGATATAAGATTACCCGATTAGCTTGTTTGTATCTATTCACATTCAACATTCACCGGCTTTGTCTCAACACAACCTCGGGAGGTCGGGTACGAGGAATAGGTACTTGTAGATTCCCATGCTCACATGTCACTTTTCCATCGTACAAAATTGGTGAAACCAATGTGAACAAACAGTTCTTCATTTTATTATTTTCATTTCTCTCATCCACCTTCGCTCTTTCCCATTATTTTGTGGGTATTCATATAGCCCCCGAATATGTCGGGATATGATGCATATGGCAGACCTCTCTCAGGTCTTGAAGCAAGTTATGGCCAAAAAAATAGGCAACCATCGCCCTCACTTTCTACATGGGCTGATAACTATTCAAGTAATTACTTATCATCACAAACTCCCCCTCAAAGAACTAGCTCAAGTTCATTGTTCGTATTGAGGGTTTGATCGGTTGCACAAACACAACAGCCGAGTCATCGGGCTCTAATAATATGATGTTCTTGGGAATCCGCTTCATCTCCTTGAGTCTTGTTCAAACCACAGATCAAGAGACAATCAAACCCACTCCCCTTTTTAGATGAGTAATACTTAGCATGCTTCGCTAAAAGCAAACGATGTTTCCAAAACATGTATCCACCAATAGGAATTTTGTAAATACAGTCGATACCCTATTCTAGAAAACACCCCCATTCCTCCACCTATGGGAATTACCCTCGTTGAAGCTTGGCGGCAATGATCAATTCATAGCAGGTATCACACCCCTTACAACCTCAAGCTATACAAAAACATCCCTAAGGCAAAGCAATGGGTCTTCACCAATGGAGGTCATTTCAACCTTAGCTGAGAAGGTTAGAGGGCTGGAACTTGCTCAAGAAAACCAAAATTCATACTTTGGGCAAGCAGGAATTCCCAACCCTCTGCATCATCCCGGTCAGTCGACCTCCTTACGAGAACAGAACACGTTAGGCATGTCTCCTCAAAATCCTTATAGTTACCCACAACAAACACCAACTAGGACCGTGTTTTCAAATGTCGTTCGATTGAAAACATGACACCACCCGGCTTAGCACCAAACAACTGTGCGAAACAATGCTCCTCCTTACTTAAACATTTATTCAAAATCACCACAAGCAAACATGTTCTCTTCTCCCGGGATGTTCGTTTAACCACAGGGATTCCCATATGTCCCTACAAACGCATATGCTATGCCATATCAACAACCCATCCCACCTCAACCCCCTCAGTAAGCCCCATCGATGGTCGAGGCCTACACAGTAGGGACTTATTCAGAATATTTAAAAGAGCCCCTAGACTTCACCATATGAAGTGTTATGCTTCCAAGACCTCTCCCTGATTTACCCAAATACAAAGGGGAAGGGGACCCAAACACACACATTAAGGCCTATGCCATAGCCATACGGGAGTTACTCCCTTGGGACGAGGTTGTTGCTAAGATATTCCCTAAGACCTTAGAGGGTATTGCCCTTGATTGGTATTACAGAATACCTAAAGCCTCGATACACTCATTTAAACAACTCGTGTCAGAATTCATCAAAGCTTTCGACATGAACAAATTGTTAAGAACGGGAATCAGGGAATTCTTGCATATCAAGCAAGAACATAATGAGTCCGCTACTCATTTTATTCAAAGATGGTGTATGGTTCTCTACTCATCGGCAAGTGCTCCAAACATGGATCAAATGGAACTATGTGATTTATTCCTTAATTCTCTCAATAGAGAGATAAAGGAAGAAGTCCAGAAGTTCCCACTAAGAACTTACGATGAAGTACTCAAGAGTGCTCTCTGAATTGACCAAGCAATGATAGATAGTGGTCACAAGACATATTAGAGAAATGGGAAATTAACCACTCCCAATCAAAACACTGCGGCCTATTCTAATACAGGGAATGCTAATCAAGGACTTAAAATCCTTAACAAAAACCGCAGAGTTACAACAGATGGAGTAATTGACCAAGTTAAAAGGGAAAATGTTGTAAATGTTTTGCCACTTGTTAATAATCAGTGAAATAACAATTTTACTCCAATAGTCAACGCGGTGGATTTTAATCATCCACCACAAAAACAACAACAACAACGACAACAAATCCAAACGTAAAGTTCAAATCAAAACCCAACTGGATATCAGAGTCAAAACCAAAGGCAACAACCTCAAAATTTTAACTCTAACAACTAGCAACCTTATCAGAATTTTGGGCCACAACAGGTTTTAAATCAATAGCCTCGAAATTATAATCCCAATCTATATTGTGGCTTCCACAAGATTCAAGGCCATGATACTAGGACTTGTCATGAATATAATAAATTCATGCAACGTTTTCCCAGAAGATCAAAAGCAACTCTGTATAGATATGTCTTTAGCAAATTTTGTAGTACCCACGCCAAACACTTATGTAGGGGCATTTTTTCCTCAAAATGTATCTCTCAAGATCTTTAATGATCCACTCCCAAACCACCCCAACAATAACAGGCTAGATCCTAACAGAACAAACAAGGGTGTCATAACAGGAAATAATGATCATGAAGCTTCAACTTCATTAAATCCACCAATCGCACCCCAATTAGGAACTCGACCTCAAACTAAGATTGTTAGTTTAGTGGAGTTAGACACCGAGCTACCCATAGAAACCATAAAAATAACATGGGATTATTCATCCCAACCTACTCCAAGCTATCCATTGGAACCAAACGATAGTCAAAAAACGTTGGTAAAACCCATAGGTGCCTATGATTTAATTAACGATTTAACTAAAACCTTCTCTCACATCTTCTTTTTGGATTTATTAAAGAAATCTCCCACCCACAGAGATGCCCTCTTAGAACCATTAGGCCTTGGTCATTTAATCAACATCACTCCTCCTTTGGAAACACAAGTAAACCTTGTGGACTTTGAGATTTATCCTCCGGAGCAGCCAGATAGGGATACGGAATTTATATTCGATATAAGCAAAATGCCAATAGACGCTGAAATTACACGAAGAGGTGACCCAACTTTACATTTGCAAGTATGGATTTACAATAATTATGTTAAATGTGTAAGGGTTGATGATGGGGCACCGGTTAATATAGTCCCCTTCACTTTTCTTCAAAATTTAGGATATGGAGAGACGAACTGTTCCACAATGTGAAATACACTAAGAGCTTATGATAGCCTCAAATCCACTTCGATTGGAACCATAGTTTTACTAGTCACTTTAGGGCCCAATACGGTTCTCATCGAGTTTTATATTATATATCGGGAAACCAATTATAATATGATCCTTGGTCGACCATGGATACACCGCATGAAGGTAATCCCTTCCACGCTATTCCAAGAAATAAGATTTCTATACTTAGGGAAAATATTCGTGGCACAAGGTAACCCAAAACCCTTCGATATACACCTAGCTCATTTGAAGAAAATATCGGCGTTCATGTAATGCCCCATTCGGCGGTTACCCTAGTTCTTTTCGCAATGACCCTCTTGTGGAGCATCGAATGGCTGTGTGTAATTCTGATATCTTGGCTCCATGGTAGGTCTTTACTTCATGTTCACTTTCGAACTTTAACATCTAGTTTATCCCCTTGGTTACTTAGGCCTATTCACATGTTGTTTTGATCATTGTAAGTAATATTCTCCTTTTACTTTTCTCTATTCATTCTACACGTCTAAATTTGTAGAACATGAGAAATCGTTTCTCTTTTCACTTTTTGGTTGTTACCTATGACAGCTATTCCTTGTGATATGCTTATTTAATAGAGAATGAATAGCCAAATGTTATGGAAGACTTCTACAAACTTAGGTTTTGCTAAAGGATTTTTCTCTGAGCTAGGGTGCATTTGTTCTAAGCCAACATTTTATTAGTATAATGGTCAAAGCGTTTAACAAAAGAAGCGGTGACAAGGATTCTGGGCAAAAGCTATTTATTATTTGTCCCTTACTTGAGAACGTATATTCATAAGTTTCAAACAGAATATACAAAAGTATCATTATCAGTGGGCTTGGAGTAAATATATTGAGGCCCATTTGTTTTATATCCCATTCTTATAACCTTTTATCCACTGTAATAATGTCACATACTTTAACCTCTCCAAGTTATATAACACAAAGTTAATTTATTATTCTTATTTTTCCTTCATTGATATCGATGATTGACCAAGACTATTGAAAGATGAAATCATGGTTCTGAATCTTTTTTTTTGTTGAGCTCTCAGAGGTTCATTCCTATGTGTGTACTGAAAAATCCTCAAATGATTTCCTTGTAAAGATCGAAGTGGTTATTGACCTTTGGTCAAATATTTTAATTACAAACTACAGAAGGACTTTTGGCAGTTTATTGTGGTTAGAGTGGGTATCGATGGAAAAGCAAGGATGGACCAAGTAGCTTGCAAACCGAGTATAGGAGAAGCTTCAACCAATGCAAATTTGCTGGGATCTTAAAAGCAAATTCAACCAACATTGAAGCTGTCACCGGGATGCTCTCAAATGAATTGCATTGTGTTAGAGCACAATAAAGAGTGGTGGCGACAGCCTATCTTTAAATATAAATTTAGGGCTACTCATGGGTGTGGAACGAGTAAATCTAGGGGGTGTTTGTAGATAGGAGCTTAGTCTCTCTCATATTTGGTTGGAAGGATAGACTTTGAATAAGTGAATGCTGATTGTGTTTGTGAATAGGATTTAGTCTCCTCCCAACCACCTACCCTACAGACCATAATGGCCATTATGTTTCTACCTTGCGTGAGGGAGATGGGAGTCGGTGGAGTCCTATTTTTCTTCACCTGGATCTCTTTTTGATTCTTTTATTCAATGCGTATGGGCGCAGTCTGGTTGACATGATGGCTAGATGGAGCTTCAAGCTAGTGAAGCAGGCATGTTACCTCCACCTTCATTGAGTGTTGTGAGGTGTGTTCTTGTCAAGGATCCTTTAGATGGCGACCCGCAATGACAACAATTAGCTAGGTAGTAGGAAAGATAGCGATGTCATTGCGTTTTTAGCCGATAGCAAATTTTGCAGCATCGTGCATAGTCTGTGGGTTTTTTGGGTTTAAGAGAGGATTCGACCTGTTTAACTCTCCCTTCAGGAGCGCGTGGGATCAAAACGCGGGAAGGACATTCACTGTTCCAGTCGCAGGCTCTTCTTCTCCCTCTGTCACTTCGTTTTCCCACACTTTGTGAATGCAGACACCCCCCTGGCATGTCACGGCTCCTCCTCATCGGATGGACGATACCGTTGCAGTTGAGTATGGAAGAAATGCGGCGGCAGGCATGTTGCAGTATAGTAGAAGCCTTTGTGGGCACTTCCAATAAGTAGGTTTTCCAACTATGTTGTTATCTGTGTAGTATCAAATGCATCCTCAAAATCGGGTTTCTCCTTCAAGATATTTTTATCAAAATCGACTTTGTGATAGTGAGAGTGTTACCAGGAGACTGGATGAAGTTTATTACTAAGATTATCTATTGAGACCTTACTTGTTTTACGATGTAACTCATGGAAGAGGATCTCATAGAGGCGGATCTGTTTCATATCAGAATATTCATGAAGTAAATTTCCTTGCTGCATATTCCTACCTTTTTTCCCCCCATCGATTTGTGGCATTTTGTCACGTTTTGCACGCTTCGTGGATTCTCTTTCTCCTTGCATACGTTAGTTTGGAGGCATGTTCTTCTTCAAATTTCCATTATCCTTGTTCCTTGTGCTGTTTTGATGTCTCTATCCTTCTCTGGTGCCCCATCTTTAAGGCAGGCTGGAAGGTTGTTTAGAGGGTTGTGCGGTTTTAGCCTTGTCCCTTTCTTTCAAGTATGTGCTAGAAATTTTTCATTAAAACCATATTGTGCATACCGTAGTCTTGACAGCACCTGAGACCACCATTCTTTCCATTCGACGTTTCTTATAAAATGGAGCTCTCTGCCCAGGCTAAGCATAGACGAGAATGGAGCTTGAGTGCCCAGCCTATAAAAGGGAGATTCGACCTGAGGATTGTTGTTGCTGGTCCGGGCTGGTGTCCATGAAACCTATTGAATCTGGAGAAAAAGGCAAGATATTTCTACACTTTTCTACTGTTATTATATTTAAAATTATTGTGAAATCGAACCACTTTTTCCTTGCATTGATTTGTCAGTTGGATGTCATGATGGGAGATTTCCCCTTTCTGCTTGTTTCTTCTTGTTTTAGCTTTTATCGTTGTCAGTATGTTGGTCGAAAGGATGTGTGCCCTCTCCTCTGGGTGTTATGTTTCTCTTGCTCGAGTGATAGACCTTCGTCTGTTGTTTATGTATTAATTCTTCTCTGCGATTGAGTTGCAAGTTATTATGTTGATCAAACTAGTATTTTCGTTATCATGGAAGTAAGTTTACGATAACTATGAAGCCCCTCCCTAGCACCCAAGTTTGTCTTTTGACATTTTTGTTAGCTCCTTCTCAAGTCCCTTTGATAACCTTTTGGCATCGAGAAAGAAAGGTTGTAGGATTAGTGTGATCAATGCTTGGGCTAGCCAGCTTAGAGTTTCGGTATTAAAACTTTTAGAATGAAAAGGTTTGTGTGCAATGTGTTTTCCGTCTCGCGTGTTTAGACTCTTATATTATCTTTCATCTTGTTTCTAGGCTTTTAAGGCCATCCTCAAGAAGTACCTTGACCATCCCTATCAACTTGAACCATAACTAGCTTTTCGGATCAACTAAGCTCGAGGTTTCATTGTGCGAATCCAGTACCTCGTTGACACTAGAATAGTTTTGGTCTAATCCCCTCTCGGAATTATTGTTGATGGCGCTCTTCTATTTTTCCTAACTTGCATTATTTCTCCTTTGTAATGTTAATGCTATTAATTAATATTGGTCGGTTTTTATGCACGTAATTACCTTAATATTTTGTGATGGAAATTTCCTTAAATGTGATTAATCTTCGGGAAAAACTCATCTTTCATTTGATAGTCTTATGGATTCATAGCGGAAGGTTTTGTTTTGATAATGTCACTTAGAAATTATGTTTGTATCTATGTGTGACGGTTGACTGTGTTACCAAGGTTGCCTTAAAATATTGTTGTTTTGGGAAATAGGTAATTTATTTTAAATTAACCAAACATTAGAATTGTTGTGGAGGTTTGCAAATCTTTAGTGTTATAAAATTTGTTGATGACATTATTGTATACTCTTGTTTGACGGAACTCCCTTCTTCTCTCGCGTGTTTCTTTACTAGCCTATAAGACATTGGCCCTTCTTGAATGATTGGAAAATCTTTGTAGTTAATGGTCAAAACTAGTATACTTTTCCTTCACTTCGAAACTTATGTTGTGTGTATACTCTATTTGATTTCCGGTTTGAAACTCAATTATACATGGCTTTTTGTGTTAATTTTTGAAACCCGTGGTTCCCCTTTCTTGGGCGATCAACTCTTGTTCTTTTAGAAATATATTATTTTAGCCTATGCGTTTGGTACCTTTGATAAATTTCTAGATGGTTGGTCTATATATCAAATCTCAATCTTGTAATTATTATTTAATTACTTACTTGATGGGAATTCTGTTTTTTGCTAGATTGTTTATTTTCTCCTTATAGGGCCAAGGGCCATTCTCATACGATTGCTATACTTTCGTTGCTTTTACTCCTAACTGAAGTACAAGGTCTTCTCCTTCTTGATTGGCATGATGGAGACTTTATTATAACTTGATGTGTTGATAGTGTTTAGAGGTTTGACCCAATTCTTGTAATAAAGTGCTTCCTTTTGTGGTATTGTTAGATAATAGTTATGGTGGTTTTGTGTAGCCTTATCTTGCTCAGTTCTCGCGAACTGACTCTTGTGGAAAAATTTGTTGCAGATGGATTTTGCGAGTAGATGAGGGATAGACTTGTAGATTTTTACATCAACCTCAGTTGAGAAGTTCTTTTGCATGAATCCTTTTTATATTGTTCAACTATTGATAACATCTAGTGGAAAATTTAGAAGAGGATCAATGTCTTAGTATTTTGTATCGTGGATTATGTCGTCTTAACTTTGGAACCTTGAATTGTCTGTCTATCTTGGAAAATATAAGAAAATTTGTTTACCGCTTGTTGAGTGACCTTAATGGATTATCGGTATTCTAAGAGTTGATGTAACCTTATTTCGTTTTCGTAAATGAATATTGTTAAACTTTATCCCCTACGATTAAATGTTGAGTTAAATCTTTCTAAGACTTAGTAATAGTGTGTTATAAGTAAAATAAAATGGGTTGTTTAATACTTATAGAAGTTAAACTAAAATTTATATTGCAAATAAATTAGTGTAGAGGTGACCAACTTGAGAGCATGTAATTCCATAAGTGATCAAAGATGAAACTATCCTTTGTTAAGTAACATTATATAACTTGATATCCCTAGCTACACTAATGAACACTATCCCTTTCATGGTGAAATTCTTAAACGAACTTAAAGGAAATCTATGGTTAGTTCTGGAAGATAATAAGATTTAATAAGCAGGAGAAAACAATTTAGAAACCACACAATCTATCTCTTAGCCATTGGAAGGTAAATTGTTTTATTTTTATAAAACTCATTTAGTAAAGCCTAAGTAAAATCTTTAATAATTCTGGTTAAGTTTTCAAGTTTCAATTAAATCTTGGTAATAAAAAATGAGGTCTTGAAGATGATTTCAACTCAACCTTCTCCTCTAACCTTTTTCCAAGGTGCTTTGTCTTTCTTCTCTTAAGTGTGTTGAAAAACCCATGTTGTCATATGGGCATGAATGAAGTTCTAGTAGCGTAAGTGTAAATAGATGGCCTTGTGGAATTAAATTACCCATTTCTCTAAATAAACGAATTAAGCAAATAAATGTCATAATAGAGAATTTAAAGATGATTACTATCTTGGTAAAAAGAATAAACTTAGCTTGGTAAGATGAATTGTATGAATCATATCTTGAGCCTCCTTGAAAACGTAAGCTAAGAATTGCAAGATGTCTTTTTAAAATAAATAACCCTCAAGAATATCTCATTGTGGTTGGCCCTAACTGTAAGTGTGTTATGTGGTTGGACTTCTATGTTGTCATGTCAAAAAAAAAAAGTGTGTATTATCCTTTTGGGTGTGAACGTTTCCGTGCTGACCTTGTGGTCATCCCCATAACAAGTGGTTCCCAGAGTTGGTTGTAACTTTGTGACGACATGTTGTGTCGTGTTATGTGTGGAAGCAAGTCAAAAAAAAAAAAATTATCCTGTCTTTTACTGTGTTGTTCGTGTGTGAGATTTTGGGTCGTTACACTTGGTATCAGAGCGTAGGTTCATGCTCTCGAACCTATGGGCCAGGATTGGAGTGGTGGTGGTGTTACATGATGATGATGGTATTACTGATGCATGATGATGATGTTGCATGATGGTGGTAGATATTGGAAGAGTAATGTGCTTTAAGCGTGATGTGATCCATGTCGTAATTGTGATATTGTGAACGCACATGATGTGTATGTCACTTTGTGCGTGTTTGTGATCATGTTGATATGTTGGGGATGGGAGTATTCTCTCTCCTTCTTGTGGATTCTATGAAGAGTTCACGTGTGAATTACTTGTTTGTGATGTGTGAAAAGAATTATAATGTGGATGATGTAGTGTTGGAGCATTGTGGCATATTGTGGTATGTAGGTGTATCAATGTGTTGTATGACTAGATTGATGTTAAAAGAAATGAGTTGTATCATGATGTTTTTACCATGTTTTGAAGAAATGTGTGTACCACCTTGTTATGTAGCAATGGATGTTATGTTGAGATGTACTATGTTCATCATATGTATGATTTGTGCAAATATGTAATGCTTCATGTTGTGATTTAGGGTCATACGGTGAGTGTATGAACCCTATCGTATAGTGATTGCACTTTGGGTGCAGAATGTGGTAAAGTGATGTGTTACACTCGGTGAATGTATGATTGTGATCTACCTTGTATATGTACCACCATTGTGTTAGTGATGTAGTTACATGTTATGTTGTGAACCTTACGCTAACCGACCCTGAGGGAAATCGGTAGAAGTGTATGTTGAGAGTGAGGAATGGTGTACCATGGGTCAATAACTCGAGCTGAAATTCGGTTTAGTAGATAACAACCTGTGATTCTTTCCTCTCTCCCTATGTGGTTGTATGTATGCAACCTAAGTGCAACTATGACTATGTTTAGCCTTGTCGAAGTGGTGGCGGGATGATTCAGATAGAGGTGATGATAGTTGTATTATTGATATGTATTTTACGAGCTGAGGCTCGATGTTCCGAGTGCTAGCAACTCGTTGAGTACCCCTTTGGTGGCTAGATAAGGCCACACAGTTATCGTAATGTGACATTATTATAAGTTGATTTTATTCGTAAATTGAGCTTTTTACTTTATTTTGTAAGGACCAGCAGCTTTTCTTGATTGCCATGCTTTACAATTTTGGGCATTTCCTTGGTTTTGGCACTAACATGTGGATTTTGACACTAACTATGGCTATTTGGCCATTTATTTTGCTTGGTTTTGGATCTTCTTTTAAATTTTAAGATTTTACCGCCTTGCCCAAGGCTTGTACTTTGCCACTTGGCACTTAGATTGGATTGTTGTGCTTGTTCTATTGTCGTGATGTGTGGAATAGGGTCATGGGATGCACCATGGAATGGTTGGACCTATGGACCCGCTTCGTTGTATGGGGGTACACCCCAAGGAGTTACAGATAACTAGCGGGTTGTTGAACCACGCGTTATTATGTCACTTGGGTTAGGAGTGTTCGAACTCTATGTGTCTTAGGCCATAGGGTCAACCGGCCTCCTTGAGGGAGGCATAAGAGTTTGAGGGAGGCATAAGAGTTTGAGGGAGGCATAAGAGACTTGAGGGAGGCATAAGAGTTTGAGGGGCATAAGAGACTTGAGGGAGGCATAAGAGTTTGAGGGAGGCATAAGAGACTTGAGGGAGGCATATGATATTTGTGTGTATGGTTGATGTTTCGGGATATATGTTGAGTTATTGTGATGTTTTGGTAGTGGTATTTTGATGTATGTGTTACTCATGTCAGATGGATATGTGTTGTGATGTTGTGGTTATGTCATTGATTCCCTTGTGGACCCTATGTACATGTAGTTTTTTGGTGTTATGTGAATTTTCATCGTGGAATTGAGGAAATGTCGTGGATTGTAGTACTCTTTTGTTTGAGTATTTTGTATGTCAGTCATTGATGTGTGATGAGTACTATGTTATGTGGACTGTGCCTATTCCATTCCGTATTTGAGTAACCTTTTGTGGTGTAATACAATCTTGAAGTATATACTTGTGTGCTTGTGAATCAGTAGTGTCTTTTGAACTCCGATAGTAGGGTGTTGTGTTAGCTTGAGTTCATGTTGGGCACCTGACAATAAGGAATAAACCAAAACTCTTCAATGATGAAATTTTAAAAGAAATTAAACTAAGAATAATGCTAATGGAAAGGAACTAATGAAATAATAAATAAGAGGGAACTGCCAATCTTCACAGAACATTGAAAGTTAAAATTTCTACCAAATGTTCCTAAGGCTACCCTGTGGCCGTGCTTTAATCAACTAAAATTTTAAACCATAGGGTGTACTTTCTCCTTTACCTGTTCTTGGTTGCGAACCATTTTATTTCCTTCCTCGTATAATGTCGCATCGAGGACGATGCTTTCTTAAGGGGAGGAGAATGTAATGCCCGTTCGGCGTTTACCCTAGTTCTTGTCGCAATGACCCTCTTGTGGAGCGTCGAACGGCTGTGTGTAATTCTGATGTCTTGGCTCCATGGTCGGTCTTTGCTTCGTGTTCGCCTTCGAACGTTAACATCTAGTTTATCCCCTTGGTTGCTTAGGCCTGTTCACATGTTGTTTTAATCATTGTAAGTAATATTCTCCTTTTACTTTTCTCTATTCATTCTACACGTCTAAATTTGTAGAACATGAGAAATCGTTTCTCTTTTCCCTTTTTGGTTGTTACCTATGACAGCTATTCCTTGTGATATGCTTATTTAATAGAGAATGAATAGCCAAATGTTATGGAAGACTTCTACAAACTTAGGTTTTGCTAAAGGATTTTTCTCTGAGCTAGGGTGCATTTGTTCTAAGCCAACATTTTATTAGTATAATGGTCAAAGCGTTTAACAAAAGAAGCGGTGACAAGGATTCTGGGCAAAAGCTATTTATTATTTGTCCCTTACTTGAGAACGTATATTCATAAGTTTCAAATAGAATATACAAAAGTATCATTATCAGTGGGCTTGGAGTAAATATATTGAGGCCCATTTGTTTTATATCCCATTCTTATAACCTTTTATCCACTGTAATAATGTCACATACTTTAACCTCTCCAAGTTATATAACACAAAGTTAATTTATTATTCTTATTTTTTCCTTCATTGATATCGATGATTGACCAAGACTATTGAAAGATGAAATCATGGTTCTGAATCTTTTTTTTTTTGTTGAGCTCTCAGAGGTTCATTCCTATGTGTGTACTGAAAAATCCTCAAATGATTTCCTTGTAAAGATCGAAGTGGTTATTGACCTTTGGTCAAATATTTTAATTACAAACTACAGAAGGACTTTTTGGCAGTTTATTGTGGTTAGAGTGGGTATCGATGGAAAAGCAAGGATGGACCAAGTAGCTGGCAACTGAGTATAGGAGAAGCTTCATCCAATGCAAATTTGTTGGGATCTTAAAAGCAAATTCAACCAACATTGAAGCTATCACCGGGATGCTCTCAAATGAATTGCATTGTGTTAGAAGCACAATAAAGAGTGGTGGTGACAGCCTATCTTTAAATATAAATTTAGGGCTACTCATGGGTGTGGAACGAGTAAATCTAGGGGGTGTTTGTAGATAGGAACTTAGTCTCTCTCATATTTGGTTGGAAGGATAGACTTTGAATAAGTGAATGCTGATTGTGTTTGTGAATAGGATTTAGTCTCCTCCCAACCACCTACCTGCAGACCGTAATGGCCATTATGTTTTTACCTTGCGTGAGGGAGATGGGAGTCGGTGGAGTCCCGTTTTTCTTCACCATGATCTTATTTTGATTCTTTTATTCAATGCGTATGGGCAGTATGGGTTTCTGCATGATGATGAGATGGAGCTTGAGTGAGCTGTTTTCCAACGTTTTTGATGAGTTCCACTTTCATTGAGTGCTTTTCCCACCTTGTGTTTTTGTCCTGTTTCCATCTTTTTGTGAAGTGTGTGACCTTTTTTTTTTTGGAGCGTTTTTCCCTTAGATTCGACCTTTTCAAGCCTTCGAGCATTAGGAAAGATAGCGATTTATGTAAAATAAGATGCATTTTTGGGACTTCTTATTGTTTTTTCACTTTTTGATGGTTTTATAATCTGGGTTTAAGAGAGAGATTGACTTTTAACTCTCCCTTCAGGAGCGCGTGGGATCAAAACATGGGAAGGAAGGTCATTCTTAACTTCCAGTTCATTGGAGTCTTCTTCTCCTAGCTCTTCTCCTCTCCTGCTTTCGCTTTTCGATTTTTGCGCTTTGTGAATTATGACTTAGGTACACCCCAATGTCATTGGCATGTCACGGCTCCTCCTCATCGGATGGACGATACCGTTGCGAGTCGAGTATGGAAGAAATGCGGCGCAGGCATGTTGCAGTATAGTAGAAGCCTTTGTGAGCACTTCCAACAAGCAGGTTGTCCAACTATGTTGTTATCTCTGCATCATATCAAATGCATCCTCAAATTCGGGTTTCTCCTTCAAGATATTTTTATCAAAATCGACTTTGTGACAGAGAGTGTTACCGGAGACTGATGAAGTTTATTTACAAAGATTCTCTATTGAGACCTTACTTGTTTTACTGATGTAACTCATGGAAGAGATCTCATAGAGGTGGATCTGTTTCATATCGAGAATATTCATGAAGCAATTTTGCTTTACATTTCCTGAACCTTTTTGGCCCCATCGATTTGTGGCATTTTGTCACGTTTTGCATTTTTTGTGGGATTCTCTCTCTCTTGCATACCCATTAGTTTGGAGGATGTTTCTTCTTCAAATTTCTATTATCCTTGTTCCTTGTGCTTTTTCGATGTCTCTATCCTTCTCTGGTGCCCCATCTTTAACGCAGGCTGGAAGGTTGTTTAGAGGGTTGTGCAGTCTGGCCTTGTCCCTTTCTTTCAAGTATGTGCTGGACATTTTGTCATTAAAACCATATTGTGCATACCGTAGTCTTGACAGCACCTGAGACCACCGTTCTTTCCGTTCGACGTTTCTTATAAAATGGAGCTCTCTTTGTTAGGCTAAGCATAGATGAGAATGGAGCTTGAGTGCCCAAACTATAAAAAGGGATTCGGAGGACATGAGGATTGAATGTTGCTTTGGTCCGGAGGTGTCCATGAAACCTATTGAATCTGGAGAAAAAGGCAAGATATTTCTACACTTTTCTACTGTTATTTTATTTAAAATTATTGTGAAATCGAACCACTTTTTCCTTGCATTGATTTGTCAGTTGGATGTCATGATGGGAGATTTCCCCTTTCTGCTTGTTTCTTCTTGTTTTAGCTTTTATCGTTGTCAGTATGTTGGTCGAAAGGATGCGTGTGCCCTCTCCTCTGGGTGTTATGTTTCTCTTGCTCGAGTGATAGACCTTCGTCTGTTTGTTTATGTATTTATTCTTCTCTGCGATTGAGTTGCAAGTTATTATGTTGATCAAACTAGTATTTTCGATATCATGGAAGTAAGTTTACGATAACTATGAAGCCCCTCCCTAGCACCCAAGTTTGTCTTTTGACGTTTTTTGTTAGCTCCTTCTCAAGTCCCTTTGATAACCTTTTGGCATCGAGAAAGAAAGGTTGTAGGATTAGTGTGATCAATGCTTGGGCTAGCCAGCTTAGAGTTTTGGTATTAAAACTTTTAGAATGAAAAGGTTTGTGTGCAATGTGTTTTCCGTCTCGCGTGTTTAGACTCTTATATTATCTTTCATCTTGTTTCTAGGCTTTTAAGGCCATCCTCAAGAAGTACCTTGACCATCCCTATCAACTTGAACCATAACTAGCTTTTCGGATCAACTAAGCTCGAGGTTTCATTGTGCGAATCCAATACCTCGTTGACACTAGAATAGTTTTGGTCTAATCCCCCTCTCGGAATTATTGTTGATGGCGCTCTTCTATTTTTCCTAACTTGCATTATTTCTCCTTTGTAATGTTAACGCTATTAATTAATATTGGTCGGTTTTTATGCACGTAATTACCTTAATATTTTGTGATGGAAATTTCCTTAAATGTGATTAATCTTCGGGAAAAAAAAAAAAACTCATCTTTCATTTGATAGTCTTATGGATTCATAGCGGAAGGTTTTGTTTTGATAATGTCACTTAGAAATTATGTTTGTATCTATGTGTGACGGTTGACTGTGTTACCAAGGGTTGCCTTAAAATATTGTTGTTTTGGGAAATAGGTAATTTATTTTAAATTAACCAAACATTAGAATTGTTGTGGAGGTTTGCAAATCTTTAGTGTTATAAAATTTGTTGATGACATTATTGTATACTCTTGTTTGACGGAACTCCCTTCTTCTCTCGCGTGTTTGCTACTAGCCTGTAAGACATTGGCCCTTCTTGAATGATTGGAAAATCTTTGTAGTTAATGGTCAAAACTAGTATACTTTGCCTTCGCTTCGAAACTTATGTTGTGTGTATACTCTATTTGATTTCCGGTTTGAAACTCAATTATACATGGCTTTTTGTGTTAATTTTTGAAACCCGTGGTTCCCCTTTCTTGGGCCGATCAACTCTTGTTCTTTTAGAAATATATTATTTTAGCCTATGCGTTTGGTACCTTTGATAAATTTCTAGATGGTTGGTCTATATATCAAATCTCAATCTTGTAATTATTATTTAATTACTTACTTGATGGGAATTCTGTTTTTGCTAGATTGTTTATTTCTCCTTATAGGGCCAAGGGCCATTCTCATACGATTGCTATACTTTCGTTGCTTTTACTCCTAACTGAAGTACAAGGTCTTCTCCTTCTTTGATTGGCATGATGGAGACTTTATTATAACTTGATGTGTTGATAGTGTTTAGAGGTTTGACCCAATTCTTGTAATAAAGTGCTTCCTTTTGTGGTATTGTTAGATAATAGTTATGGTGGTTTTGTGTAGCCTTATCTTGCTCAGTTCTCGCGAACTGACTCTTGTGGAAAAATTTTGCAGATGGATTTTGCGAGTAGATGAGGGATAGACTTGTAGATTTTTACATCAACCTCAGTTGAGAAGTTCTTTTGCATGAATCCTTTTTATATTGTTCAACTATTGATAACATCTAGTGGAAAATTTAGAAGAGGATAATGTCTTAGTATTTTGTATCGTGGATTATGTCGTCTTAACTTTGGAACCTTGAATTGTCTGTCTATCTTGGAAAATATAAGAAAATTTGTTTACCGCTTGTTGAGTGACCTTAATGGATTATCGGTATTCTAAGAGTTGATGTAACCTTATTTTCGTTTTCGTAAATGAATATTGTTAAACTTTACCCCTACGATTAAATGTTGAGTTAAATCTTTCTAAGACTTAGTAATAGTGTGTTATAAGTAAAATAAAATGGGTTGTTTAATACTTATAGAAGTTAAACTAAAATTTATATTGCAAATAAATTAGTGTAGAGGTGACCAACTTGAGAGCATGTAATTCCATAAGTGATCAAAGATGAAACTATCCTTTGTTAAGTAACATTATATAACTTGATATCCCTAGCTACACTAATGAACACTATCCCTTTCATGGTGAAATTCTTAAACGAACTTAAAGGAAATCTATGGTTAGTTCTGGAAGATAATAAGATTTAATAAGCAGGAGAAAACACTTTAGAAACCACACAATCTATCTCTCAGCCATTGGAAGGTAAATTGTTTTATTTTTATAAAACTCATTTAGTAAAGCCTAAGTAAAATCTTTAATAATTCTGGTTAAGTTTTCAAGTTTCAATTATATCTTGGTAATAACTAATGAGGTCTTGAAGATGATTTCAACTCAACCTTCTCCCTCTAACCTTTTTCCAAGGTGCTTTGTCTTTCTTCTCTTAAGTATGTTGAATGCAAACCCATGTTGTCATATGGGCATGAACAAGTTCTAGTAGCGTAAGTGTAAATAGATGGCCTTGTGGAATTAAATTACCCCTTTCTCTAAATAAACGAATTAAGCAAATAAATGTCATAATAGAGAAGATTTAAAGATGATTACTCAGTGTAAAAGAATAAACTTAGCTTGGTAAGATGAATTGTATGAATCATATCTTGAGCCTCCTTGAAAACGTAAGCTAAGAATTGCAAGATGTCTTTTTAAAATAAATAACCCTCAAGAATATCTCATTGTGGTTGGCCCTAACTGTAAGTGTGTTATGTGGTTGGACTTCTATGTTGTCATGTCAAAAAAAAAAAAATGTATTATCCTTTTGGGTGTGAACGTTTCCGTGCTGACCTTGTGGTCATCCCCGTAACAAGTGGTTCCCAGAGTTGGTTGTAACTTTGTGACGACATGTTGTGTCGTGTTATGTGTGGAAGCAAGTCAAAAAAAAAATTATCCTGTCTTTTACTGTGTTGTTCGTGTGTGTGATTTTTTTTTGGGTCGTTACACTTGGTATCAGAGCATAGGTTCATGCTCTCGAACCTATGGGCCGGATTGGTGTTGTATGGTGATGTTACATGATGGTGATGGTGTTACATGATGTTGTTTCATGGAGATGATGGTATTGCATGATGATGATTTATATTGGAAGAGTAATGTGCTTTAAGCGTGATGTGATCCATGTCGTAATTGTGATATTGTGAACGCACATGATGTGTATGTCACTTTGTGCGTGTTTGTGATCATGTTGATATGTTGGGGATGGGAGTATTCTCTCTCCTTCTTGTGGATTCTATGAAGAGTTCACGTGTGAATTACTGTTTGTGATGTGTGAAAAGAATTATAATGTGGATGACGTAGTGTTGGAGCATTGTGGCATATTGTGATATGTAGGTGTATCAATGTGTTGTATGACTAGATTGATGTTAAAAGAAATGAGTTGTATCATGATGTTTTTACCATGTTTTGAAGAAATGTGTGTACCACCTTGTTATGTAGCAATGGATGTTATGTTGTGATGTACTATGTTCATCGTATGTATGATTTGTGTAAATATGTAATGCTTCATGTTGTGATTTGGGGTCATACGGTGAGTGTATGAACCCTATCGTATGGTGATTGCACTTTGGGTGCAGAATGTGGTAAAGTGATGTGTTACACTCGGTGAATGTATGATTGTGATCTACCTTGTATATGTACCACCATTGTGTTAGTGATGTAGTTACATGTTATGTTGTGAACCTTACGCTAACCGACCCTAAGGGAAATCGGTAGAAGTGTATGTTGAGAGTGAGGAATGGTGTACCATGGGTCAATAACTCGAGCTGAAAAATTTGGTTTAGTAGATAACAACCTGTGATTCTTTCCTCTCTCCCTATGTGGTTGTATGTATGCAACCTAAGTGCAACTATGACTATGTTTAGCCTTGTCGAAGTGGTGGCGGGATGATTCAGATAGAGGTGATGACAGTTGTATTATTGATATGTATTTTACGAGCTGAGGCTCGATGTTCCGAGTGCTAGCAACTCGTTGAGTACCCCTTTGGTGGCTAGATAAGGCCACACAGTTATCGTAATGTGACATTATTATAAGTTGATTTTATTCGTAAATTGAGCTTTTTACTTTATTTTGTAAGGACCAACAACTTTTCTTGATTGCCATGCTTTACAATTTTGGGCATTTCCTTGGTTTTGGCACTAACATGTGGATTTTGACACTAACTATGGCTATTTGGCCATTTATTTTGCTTGGTTTTGGATCTTCTTTTAAATTTTAAGATTTTACCGCCTTGCCCAAGGCTTGTACTTTGCCACTTGGCACTTAGATTGGATTGTTGTGCTGGTTCTATTGTCGTGATGTGTGGAATAGGGTCATGGGATGCACCATGGAATGGTTGGACCTATGGACCCACTTCGTTGTATGGGGGTACGCCCCAAGGAGTTACAGATAACTAGCGGGTTGTTGAACCACGCGTTATTATGTCACTTGGGTTAGGAGTGTTCGAACTCTATGTGTCTTAGGCCATAGGGTCAACCGGCCTCCTTGAGGGAGGCATAAGAGTTTGAGGGAGGCATAAGAGTTTGAGGGAGGCATAAGAGACTTGAGGGAGGCATAAGAGTTTGAGGGAGGCATAAGAGACTTGAGGGAGGCATAAGAGACTTGAGGGAGGCATAAGAGTTTGAGGGAGGCTTATGATATTTGTGTGTATGGTTGATGTTTGATATATGTTGAGTTATTGTGATGTTTTGGTAGTGGTATTTTGATGTATGTGTTACTCATGTCGATGGATATGTGTTGTGATGTTGTGGATATGTCATTGATTCCCTTGTGGACCCTATGTACATGTAGCATTTTTTGGTGTTATGTGAATTTTTTTCATCGATGCAAATTGAGGAAATGTCTGGTGGATTGTAGTACTCTTTTGTTTGAGTATTTAATATGTCAGTCATTGATGTGTGTCGAGTACTATGTTATGTGGACTGTGCCTATTCCATTCCGTATTTGAGTAACCTTTTGTGGTGTAATACAATCATGAAGTATATACTTGTGTGCTTGTGAATCTGTAGTGTCTTTTGAACCTGATAGGGTGTTGTGTTAGCAGTTCATGTTGGGCACCCACAATAAGGAATAAACCAAAACTCTTCAATGATGAAATTTTAAAAGAAATTAAACTAAGAATAATGCTAATGGAAAGGAACTAATGAAATAATAAATAAGAGGGAACTGCCAATCTTCACAGAACCTTGAAAGTTAAAATTTCTACCAAATGTTCCTAAGGCTACCCTGTGGCCGTGCTTTAATCAACTAAAATTTTAAACCATAGGGTGTACTTTCTCCTTTACTGTTCTTGGTTGCGAACCATTCCTTTTTCCTTTCCTCTGTATATGTCGCATCGAGGATGATGCTTTCTTAAGGGGAGGAGAATGTAATGCCCCATTCGGCGTTTACCCTAGTTCTTGTCGCAATGACCCTCTTGTGGAGCGTCGAATGGCTGTGTGTAATTCTGATGTCTTGGCTCCATGGTCGGTCTTTGCTTCGTGTTCGCCTTTGAACGTTAACATCTAGTTTATCCCCTTGGTTGCTTAGGCCTGTTCACATGTTGTTTTAATCATTGTAAGTAATATTCTCCTTTTACTTTTCTCTATTCATTCTACACGTCTAAATTTGTAGAACATGAGAAATCGTTTTTTTTCTTTTTTGTTACCTATGACAACTATTCCTCATGATATATTCCTGTGTGTTTATTATTTAATAGAGAATGAATAATATTGTTATGGAAGACTTCTACAAACTTAGGTTTTGCTAAAGGATTTTCTCTCGAGCTAGGTGTGCATTTGTTCTAAGCCAACATTTTATTAGTATAATGGTCAAAGCGTTTAACAAAAGAAGCGGTGACAAGGATTCTGGGCAAAAGCTATTTATTATTTGTCCCTTACTTGAGAACGTATATTCATAAGTTTCAAATAAATATACAAAAGTATCATTATCGATGGGCTTGGAGTAAATATATTGAGGCCCATTTGTTTTATATCCCATTCTTATAACCTTTTATCCACTTTGTAATAATGTCACATACTTTAACCTCTCCAAGTTATATAACACAAAGTTAATTTATTATTCTTATTATTTTCTTCATTGATATCGATGATTGACCAAGAAGATTATTGAAAGATGAAATCATGGTTCAATCTTTTTTTTTTTTTTCTCGAGAGGTTCATTCCTATGTGTGTGTCTTAAAAATCCTCAAATGATTTCCTTGTAAAGATCGAAGTGGTTATTGACCTTTGGTCAAATATTTTAATTACAAACTACGAATGACTTTTTGGCGTTTATTGTGGTTAGAGTGGGTATCGATGGAAAAGCAAGGATGGACCAAGTAGTTGGCAATTTTTTAAGTATAGGAGAAGCTTCAACCAATGAAAAATGATTTGCTTGGGATCTTAAAAGCAAATTCAACCAACATTGAAGTGAAATCACTTTAGGATGCTCTCAAATGAATTGCATTGTGTTAGAGCACAATAAAGAGTGGTGGCGATTGCCTTTCATCTTTAAATATAAATTTAGGGCTACTCATGGGTGTGGAACGAGTAAATCTAGGGGGTGTTTGTAGATAGGAGCTTAGTCTCTCTCATATTTGGTTGGAAGGATAGACTTTGAATAAGTGAATGCTGATTGTGTTTGTGAATAGGATTTAGTCTCCTCCCAACCACCTACCCCCCCTACCATAATGGCCAATGGCCATGTGTTCTACCTTGCGTGAGGGAGATGGGAGTCGGTGGAGTCCTGTTTTTCTTCACCTTGATCTCTTTTTGATTCTTTTATTCAATGCGTATGGGCATGCATGCGGGTTCTGGTGGTGTGGCTGATGATGGTTTTTCCAGATGATGAGCTTCAAGCTAGTGAAGCAGGCATGTTACCTCCACTTTCATTGAGTGTTGCGAGGTGTGTTCTTGTCAGGGATCTTAGCATTGTGATTTTTCCATTATTGCTTTAGCTAGCGGCTGCAGGAAAGATAGCGAGCATTGCAGCTTTCAGCTTTCAGCTTAGATTATTCAGTTTTATGGGGTTTGGGTAAGAGAGGATTCGACCTGTTTAACTCTCCCTTCAGGAGCGCGTGGGATCAAAATGATGGAAGGAGAGGTTCAAGGAATTTTGACATTCCAGAGTCGGAAAATGAGCTTCATTCTTCTCTTCTCTCTTTGTTCACTTCGTTTTTTCCCCAAGCTTTGTGAATGCGAGACACCCCCCAGCTGCATGGCATGTCACGGCTCCTCCTCATCTCCTCCTCCTCATCGGATGGGATACCGTTGCGATCAGAGTATATGGAAGAAATGCGGCGGCGAGCAGGCATGTTGCAGTATAGTAGAAGCCTTTGTGAGCACTTCCAACAAGCAGGTTGTCCAACTATGTTGTTATCTGTTCTGTATCAAATGCATCCTCAAATTCGGGTTTCTC
The DNA here is from genome assembly GCA_018340775.1 of Taxus wallichiana var. yunnanensis. NCBI lineage: Eukaryota > Viridiplantae > Streptophyta > Pinopsida > Cupressales > Taxaceae > Taxus > Taxus wallichiana. The sequence goes on from CM031244.1 coordinate 74,417,985, forward strand.
CTTCAAGATATTTTTATCAAAATCGACTTTGTGACAGTGAGAGTGTTACCAGGAGACCTGATGAAATTTATTGCAAAGATTCTCTATTGAGACCTTACTTGTTTTACGATGTAACTCATGGAAGAGGATCTCATAGAGTGTGATCTGTTTCATATCAAATATTCATGAAGCACATTTCCTTTACTTTTATTTTATACCTTTTCCCCCAACGTTTGCATTGTTTTTTCACACTTTTGTGCATTTTTGTTTATTTACAATTCTCTCCTCTCTCTTACATACGTTACGTTTGGATGGATGTTCTTCTTCAAATTTCCTTTATTTTGTTCCTTGTGTTCATTTCTGGCAGAGAGGCCATAGAAATCCTTCTCTGGTGCCCCATCTTTAACGCAGTGGAAGGTTGTTTAGAGGTTGTGCATGGTCTGCTTCGCCTTGTCCCTTTCTTTCAAGTATGTGCTGGACATTTTGTCATTAAAACCATATTGTGCATACCGTAGTCTTGACAGCACCTGAGACCACCGTTCTTTCCGTTCGACGTTTCTTATAAAATGGAGCTCTCTGCCCAGGCTAAGCATAGACGAGAATGGAGCTTGAGTGCCCAGCCTATAAAAAGGGGAGATTCGACCTGAGGATTGTTGTTGCTGGTCCGGGCGGTGTCCATGAAACCTATTGAATCTGGAGAAAAAGGCAAGATATTTCTACACTTTTCTACTATTATTTTATTTAAAATTATTGTGAAATCGAACCACTTTTTCCTTGCATTGATTTGTCAGTTGGATGTCATGATGGGAGATTTCCCCTTTCTTTTGTTTTCTTCTTGTTTTAGCTTTTATCGTTGTCAGTATGTTGGTCGAAAGGATGCGTGTGCCCTCTCCTCTGGGTGTTATGTTTCTCTTGCTCGAGTGATAGACCTTCGTCTGTTTGTTTATGTATTATTCTTCTCTGCGATTGAGTTGCAAGTTATTATGTTGATCAAACTAGTATTTTCGATATCATGGAAGTAAGTTTACGATAACTATGAAGCCCCTCCCTAGCACCCAAGTTTGTCTTTTGACGTTTTTTTTAGCTCCTTCTCAAGTCCCTTTGATAACCTTTTGGCATCGAGAAAGAAAGGTTGTAGGATTAGTGTGATCAATGCTTGGGCTAGCCAGCTTAGAGTTTCGGTATTAAAACTTTTAGAATGAAAAGGTTTGTGTGCAATGTGTTTTCCGTCTCGCGTGTTTAGACTCTTATATTATCTTTCATCTTGTTTCTAGGCTTTTAAGGCCATCCTCAAGAAGTACCTTGACCATCCCTATCAACTTGAACCATAACTAGCTTTTCGGATCAACTAAGCTCGAGGTTTCATTGTGCGAATCCAGTACCTCGTTGACACTAGAATAGTTTTGGTCTAATCCCCCTCTCAGAATTATTGTTGATGGCGCTCTTCTATTTTTTCCTAACTTGCATTATTTCTCCTTTGTAATGTTAACGCTATTAATTAATATTGGTCGGTTTTTATGCACGTAATTACCTTAATATTTTGTGATGGAAATTTCCTTAAATGTGATTAATCTTCGGAAAAAAAAACTCATCTTTCATTTGATAGTCTTATGGATTCATAGCGGAAGGTTTTGTTTTGATAATGTCACTTAGAAATTATGTTTGTATCTATGTGTGACGGTTGACTGTGTTACCAAGGGTTGCCTTAAAATATTGTTGTTTTGGGAAATAGGTAATTTATTTTAAATTAACCAAACATTAGAATTGTTGTGGAGGTTTGCAAATCTTTAGTGTTATAAAATTTGTTGATGACATTATTGTATACTCTTGTTTGACGGAACTCCCTTCTTCTCTCGCGTGTTTGCTACTAGCCTGTAAGACATTGGCCCTTCTTGAATGATTGGAAAATCTCTTGGAGTTAATGGTCAAAACTAGTATACTTTGCCTTCGCTTCGAAACTTATGTTGTGTGTATACTCTATTTGATTTCCGGTTTGAAACTCAATTATACATGGCTTTTTGTGTTAATTTTTGAAACCCGTGGTTCCCCTTTCTTGGGCCGATCAACTCTTGTTCTTTTAGAAATATATTATTTTAGCCTATGCGTTTGGTACCTTTGATAAATTTCTAGATGGTTGGTCTATATATCAAATCTCAATCTTGTAATTATTATTTAATTACTTACTTGATGGGAATTCTGTTTTTGCTAGATTGTTTATTTCTCCTTATAGGGCCAAGGGCCATTCTCATACGATTGCTATACTTTCGTTGCTTTTACTCCTAACTGAAGTACAAGGTCTTCTCCTTCTTTGATTGGCATGATGGAGACTTTATTATAACTTGATGTGTTGATAGTGTTTAGAGGTTTGACCCATTCTTGTAATAAAGTGCTTCCTTTTGTGGTATTGTTAGATAATAGTTATGGTGGTTTTGTGTAGCCTTATCTTGCTCAGTTCTCGCGAACTGACTCTTGTGGAAAAATTTGTTGCAGATGGATTTTGCGAGTAGATGAGGGATAGACTTGTAGATTTTTACATCAACCTCAGTTGAGAAGTTCTTTTGCATGAATCCTTTTTATATTGTTCAACTATTGATAACATCTAGTGGAAAATTTAGAAGAGGATCAATGTCTTAGTATATTGTATCGTGGATTATGTCGTCTTAACTTTGGAACCTTGAATTGTCTGTCTATCTTGGAAAATATAAGAAAATTTGTTTACCGCTTGTTGAGTGACCTTAATGGATTATCGGTATTCTAAGAGTTGATGTAACCTTATTTCGTTTTCGTAAATGAATATTGTTAAACTTTACCCCTACGATTAAATGTTGAGTTAAATCTTTCTAAGACTTAGTAATAGTGTGTTATAAGTAAAATAAAATGGGTTGTTTAATACTTATAGAAGTTAAACTAAAATTTATATTGCAAAAATAAATTAGTGTAGAGGTGACCAACTTGAGAGCATGTAATTCCATAAGTGATCAAAGATGAAACTATCCTTTGTTAAGTAACATTATATAACTTGATATCCCTAGCTACACTAATGAACACTATCCCTTTCATGGTGAAATTCTTAAACGAACTTAAAGGAAATCTATGGTTAGTTCTGGAAGATAATAAGATTTAATAAGCAGGAGAAAACAATTTAGAAACCACAATCTATCTCTCAGCCATTGGAAGGTAAATTGTTTTATTTTTATAAAACTCATTTAGTAAAGCCTAAGTAAAATCTTTAATAATTCTGGTTAAGTTTTCAAGTTTCAATTATATCTTGGTAATAGCTAATGAGGTCTTGAAGATGATTTCAACTCAACCTTCTCCCTCTAACCTTTTCCAAGGTGCTTTGTCTTTCTTCTCTTAAGTGTGTTGAACGCAAACCCATGTTGTCATATGGGCATGAACAAGTTCTAGTAGCGTAAGTGTAAATAGATGGCCTTGTGGAATTAAATTACCCCTTTCTCTAAATAAACGAATTAAGCAAATAAATGTCATAATAGAGAAGATTTAAAGATGATTACTCAGTGTAAAAAGAATAAACTTAGCTTGGTAAGATGAATTGTATGAATCATATCTTGAGCCTCCTTGAAAACGTAAGCTAAGAATTGCAAGATGTCTTTTTAAAATAAATAACCCTCAAGAATATCTCATTGTGGTTGGCCCTAACTGTAAGTGTGTTCTGTGGTTGGACTTCTATGTTGTCATGTCAAAAAAAAAAAAGTATTATCCTTTTGGGTGTGAACGTTTCGTGCTTGACCTTGTGGTCATCCCCATAACAAGTGGTTCCCGAGTTGGTTGTAACTTTGTGATGACATGTTGTGTCGTGTTATGTGTGGAAGCAAGTCAATTCGTGTGTGTGTGATTTTTGGGTCGTTACACTTGGTATCAGAGCATAGGTTCATGCTCTCGAACCTATGGGCCGGATTGGTGGTGGTGGTGATGTTACATGATGGTGATGGTGTTACATGATGATACTGCATGATGATGATGATGTTGCATGATGGTGGTAGATATTGGAAGAGTAATGTGCTTTAAGCGTGATGTGATCCATGTCGTAATTGTGATATTGTGAACGCACATGATGTGTATGTCACTTTGTGCGTGTTTGTGATCATGTTGATATGTTGGGGATGGGAGTATTCTCTCTCCTTCTTGTGGATTCTATGAAGAGTTCACGTGTGAATTACTTGTTTGTGATGTGTGAAAAGAATTATAATGTGGATGACATAGTGTTGGAGCATTGTGGCATATTGTGGTATGTAGGTGTATCAATGTGTTGTATGACTAGATTGATGTTAAAAGAAATGAGTTGTATCATGATGTTTTTACCATGTTTTGAAGAAATGTGTGTATCACCTTGTTATGTAGCAATGGATGTTATGTTGTGATGTACTATGTTCATCGTATGTATGATTGTGTGTAAATATGTAATGCTTCATGTTGTGATTTAGGGTCATACGGTGAGTGTATGAACCCTATCGTATGGTGATTGCACTTTGGGTGCAAAATGTGGTAAAGTGATGTGTTACACTCGGTGAATGTATGATTGTGATCTACCTTGTATATGTACCACCATTGTGTTAGTGATGTAGTTACATGTTATGTTGTGAACCTTACGCTAACCGACCCTGAGGGAAATCGGTAGAAGTGTATGTTGAGAGTGAGGAATGGTGTACCATGGGTCAATAACTCGAGCCAAAATTTGGTTTAGTAGATAACAACCTGTGATTCTTTCCTCTCTCCCTATGTGGTTGTATGTATGCAACCTAAGTGCAACTATGACTATGTTTAGCCTTGTCGAAGTGGTGGCGGGATGATTCAGATAGAGGTGATGATAGTTGTATTATTGATATGTATTTACGAGATGAGGCTCGATGTTCCAAGTGCTAGCAACTCGTTGAGTACCCCTTTGGTGGCTAGATAAGGCCACACAGTTATCGTAATGTGACATTATTATAAGTTGATTTTATTCGTAAATTGAGCTTTTTACTTTATTTTGTAAGGACCAGCAGCTTTTCTTGATTGCCATGCTTTACAATTTTGGGCATTTCCTTGGTTTTGGCACTAACATGTGGATTTTGACACTAACTATGGCTATTTGGCCATTTATTTTGCTTGGTTTTGGATCTTCTTTTAAATTTTAAGATTTTACCGCCTTGCCCAAGGCTTGTACTTTGCCACTTGGCACTTAGATTGGATTGTTGTGCTTGGTTCTATTGTCGTGATGTGTGGAATAGGGTCATGGGATGCACCATGGAATGGTTGGACCTATGGACCCGCTTCGTTGTATGGGGGTATGCCCCAAGGAGTTACAGATAACTAGCGGGTTGTTGAACCACGCGTTATTATGTCACTTGGGTTAGGAGTGTTCGAACTCTATGTGTCTTAGGCCATAGGGTCAGCCGGCCTCCTTGAGGGAGGCATAAGAGTTTGAGGGAGGCATAAGAGTTTGAGGGAGGCATAAGAGACTTGAGGGAGGCATAAGAGACTTGAGGGAGGCATAAGAGTTTGAGGGAGGCATAAGAGTTTGAGGGAGGCATATGAGATTTGTGTGTATGGTTGATGTTTTGGGATATATGTTGAGTTATTGTGATGTTTTGGTAGTGGTATTTTGATGTATGTGTTACTCATGTCAGATGGATATGTGTTGTGATGTTGTGGTTATGTCATTGATGCCCTTGTGGACCCTATGTACATGTAGTTTTTATGAGTCATGGAAAATCCTCATACATGGAATTGAGGAAATGTCTGGTGGATTGTAGTACTCTTTTGTTTGAGTATTTGGTATGTCAGTCATTGATGTGTGATGAGTACTATGTTATGTGGACTGTGCCTATTCCATTCCGTATTTGAGTAACCTTTTGTGGTGTAATACAATCTTGAAGTATATACTTGTGTGCTTGTGAATCTGTAGTGTCTTTTGAACCTGATAGGGTGTTGTGTTAGCAGTTCATGTTGGGCACCCACAATAAGGAATAAACCAAAACTCTTCAATGATGAAATTTTAAAAGAAATTAAACTAAGAATAATGCTAATGGAAAGGAACTAATGAAATAAAAATAAGAGGGAACTGCCAATCTTCACAGAACCTTGAAAGTTAAAATTTCTACCAAATGTTCCTAAGGCTACCCTGTGGCCGTGCTTTAATCAACTAAAATTTTAAACCATAGGGTGTACTTTCTCCTTTACCTGTTCTTGGTTGCGAACCATTCCTTATTTCCTTTCCTCTGTATAATGTCGCATCGAGGACGATGCTTTCTTAAGGGGAGGAGAATGTAATGCCCCGTTCGGCATTTACCCTAGTTCTTGTCGCAATGACCCTCTTGTGGAGCGTCGAACGGCTGTGTGTAATTCTGATGTCTTGGCTCCATGGTCGGTCTTTGCTTCGTGTTCGCCTTTGAACGTTAACATCTAGTTTATCCCCTTGGTTGCTTAGGCCTGTTCACATGTTGTTTTAATCATTGTAAGTAATATTCTCCTTTTACTTTTCTCTATTCTTCTACACGTCCTAAATTTGTAGAACATGAGAAATCATTTCTCTTTTCCTTTTTGGCTTATTACCTATGATAGCTATTCCTTGTGATATGCTTTTTGCATTTAATAGAGAATGAATAGCTTCAAATGTTATGGAAGACTTAGTACAAACTTAGGTTTTTCTAAAGGATTTTCTCTATGAGCTAGGGTGCATTTTTTTGTAAGCCAACATTTTATTAGTATAATGGTCAAAGCGTTTAACAAAAGAAGCGGTGACAAGGATTCTCGGCAAAAGATATTTATTATTTGTCCCTTACTTGAGAATATATATTCATAAGTTTCAAACGAATATACAAAAGTATCATTATCGATGGGCTTGGAGTAAATATATTGAGGCCCATTTGTTTTATATCCCATTCTTATAACCTTTTATCCACTTAATAATGTCACATACTTTAACCTCTCCAAGTTATATAACACAAAGTTAATTTATTATTCTTATTTTTCCTTCATTGATATCGATGATTGACCAAGACTATTTTTTCAAAGATGAAATCTCTGGTTCAATCTTTTTTTTTGTTGAGCTCTCGGAGGTTCATTCCTATGTGTGTCTTGATGAAAAATCCTCAAATGATTTCCTTGTAAAGGCCATATCCATTTGGTTATTGACCTTTGGTCAAATATTTTAATTACAAACTGATGAAGGACTTTTTTTTTATTGTGGTTAGAGTGGGTATTGGAAAAGCAAGGATGGACCAAGTGTTGTAAAGCGCAATCTATAAATATAGGAGAAGCTTCACCAATGAAAATTTGTTGGGATCTTAAAAGCAAATTCAACCAACATTGGAAGAAGCTGTCACCGAGATGCTCTCAAATGAATTGCATTGTGTTAGAGCACAATAGAGTGGTGGCGATACCTATCTTTAAATATAAATTTAGGGCTACTCATGGGTGTGGAATGAGTAGTAATCTAGGGGGTGTTTGAAGATAGGATCTTAGTCTCTCTCATATTTGGTTGGAAGGATAGACTTTGAATAAGTGAATGCTGATTGTGTTTGTGAATAGGATTTAGTCTCCTCCCAACCACCTACCCTGCAGACCATAATGGCCATTATGTTTCTACCTTGCGTGAGGGAGATGGGAGTCGGTGGAGTCCTGTTTTTTCTTCACTGGATCTCTTTTTATTCTTTTATTCAATGTATGGGGCGGTCTGGTTGACATGATGGCTAGATGGAGCTTCAAGCTAGTGAAGCAGGCATGTTACCTCCACTTTCTTTGAGTGTTGTGAGGTGTGTTCTTATTAGTGATCCATCCCAGCATGACCCCCGAATCATGCATTAAATTTAATTCATTTTGTAGCAGGAAGAGATAGCATTTATTATGGGTTGTCAGCAAGCTTACTGATCTCATTCTTTTTGTGGGTTTTTGGGGTTTAAGAGAGGATTCGACCTGTTTAACTCTCCCTTCAGGAGCGCGTAGGATCAAAACATGGGAAGGATGTTCGTTGTTCCAGTCATAGGATCTTTTTCTTCTTCTCCCTCTGTCACTTCATTTTCCCCATGCTTTGTGAATGCAGACACCCCCTCTGGCATGTCACGGCTCCTCCTCATCGGATGGATGATACCGTTGCAGTCGAGTATGGAAGAAATGCGGCGGCAGGCATGTTGCAGTATAGTAGAAGCCTTTGTGAGCACTTCCAACAAGCAGGTTGTCCAACTATGTTGTTATCTGTGCAGTATCAAATGCATCCTCAAATTCGGGTTTCTCCTTCAAGATATTTTTATCAAAATCGACTTTGTGACAGTGAGAGTGTTACCAGGAGACCGGATGAAGTTTATTGCTAAGATTCTCTATTGAGACCTTACTTGTTTTACGATGTAACTCATGGAAGAGGATCTCATAGAGGTGGATCTGTTTCATATCAAATATTCATGAAGCAAATTTCCTTGCCTTTACGTATTCCTACCTTTTTCCCCCATCGATTTGTGGCATTTTGTCACGTTTTGCACGCTTCGTGGATTCTCTTTCTCCTTGCATACGTTAGTTTGGAGGCGTGTTCTTCTTCAAATTTCCATTATCCTTGTTCCTTGTGTTGTTTCGATGTCTCTGTCCTTCTCTGGTGCCCCATCTTTAACGCAGGCTGGAAGGTTGTTTAGAGGGTTGTGCAGTCTGGCCTTGTCCCTTTCTTTCAAGTATGTGCTGGACATTTTGTCATTAAAACCATATTGTGCATACCGTAGTCTTGACAGCACCTGAGACCACCGTTCTTTCCGTTCGACGTTTCTTATAAAATGGAGCTCTCTACCCAGGCTAAGCATAGACGAGAATGGAGCTTGAGTGCCCAGCCTATAAAAAGGGGAGATTCGACATGAGGATTGTTGTTGCTGTGTCCGGCGGTGTCCATGAAACCTATTGAATCTGGAGAAAAAGGCAAGATATTTCTACACTTTTCTACTGTTATTATATTTAAAATTATTGTGAAATCGAACCACTTTTTCCTTGCATTGATTTGTCAGTTGGATGTCATGATGGGAGATTTCCCCTTTCTACTTGTTTCTTCTTGTTTTAGCTTTTATCGTTGTCAGTATGTTGGTCGAAAGGATGCGTGTGCCCTCTCCTCTGGGTGTTATGTTTCTCTTGCTCGAGTGATAGACCTTCGTCTGATTTGTTTATGTATTAATTCTTCTCTGCGATTGAGTTGCAAGTTATTATGTTGATCAAACTAGTATTTTCGTTATCATGGAAGTAAGTTTACGATAACTATGAAGCCCCTCCCTAGCACCCAAGTTTGTCTTTTGACGTTTTTTTGTTAGCTCCTTCTCAAGTCCCTTTGATAACCTTTTGGCATCGAGAAAGAAAGGTTGTAGGATTAGTGTGATCAATGCTTGGGCTAGCCAGCTTAGAGTTTTGGTATTAAAACTTTTAGAATGAAAAGGTTTGTGTGCAATGTGTTTTCCATCTCACGTGTTTAGACTCTTATATTATCTTTCATCTTGTTTCTAGGCTTTTAAGGCCATCCTCAAGAAGTACCTTGACCATCCCTATCAACTTGAACCATAACTAGCTTTTCGGATCAACTAAGCTCGAGGTTTCATTGTGCGAATCCAGTACCTCGTTGACACTAGAATAGTTTTGGTCTAATCCCCTCTCAGAATTATTGTTGATGGCACTCTTCTATTTTTCCTAACTTGCATTATTTCTCCTTTGTAATGTTAACGCTATTAATTAATATTGGTCGGTTTTTATGCACGTAATTACCTTAATATTTTGTGATGGAAATTTCCTTAAATGTGATTAATCTTCGGAAAAAAAAAAAAAAAACTCATCTTTCATTTGATAGTCTTATGGATTCATAGCGGAAGGTTTTGTTTTGATAATGTCACTTAGAAATTATGTTTGTATCTATGTGTGACGGTTGACTGTGTTACCAAGGGTTGCCTTAAAATATTGTTGTTTTGGGAAATAGGTAATTTATTTTAAATTAACCAAACATTAGAATTGTTGTGGAGGTTTGCAAATCTTTAGTGTTATAAAATTTGTTGATGACATTATTGTATACTCTTGTTTGATGGAACTCCCTTCTTCTCTCGTGTGTTTGCTACTAGCCTGTAAGACATTGGCCCTTCTTGAATGATTGGAAAATCTTTGTAGTTAATGGTCAAAACTAGTATACTTTTCCTTCGCTTCGAAACTTATGTTGTGTGTATACTCTATTTGATTTCGGTTTGAAACTCAATTATACATGGCTTTTTGTGTTAATTTTTGAAACCCGGTTTCCCCTTTCTTGGGCCGATCAACTCTTGTTCTTTTAGAAATATATTATTTTAGCCTATGCGTTTGGTACCTTTGATAAATTTCTAGATGGTTGGTCTATATATCAAATCTCAATCTTGTAATTATTATTTAATTACTTACTTGATGGGAATTCTATTTTTGCTAGATTGTTTATTTTCTCCTTATAGGGCTAAGGGCCATTCTCATACGATTGCTATACTTTCGTTGCTTTTACTCCTAACTGAAGTACAAGGTCTTCTCCTTCTTTGATTGGCATGATGGAGACTTTATTATAACTTGATGTGTTGATAGTGTTTAGAGGTTTGACCCAATTCTTGTAATAAAGTGCTTCCTTTTGTGGTATTGTTAGATAATAGTTATGGTGGTTTTGTGTAGCCTTATCTTGCTCAGTTCTCGTGAACTGACTCTTGTGGAAAAAATTGTTTAGATGGATTTTGCAAGTAGATGAGGGATAGACTTGTAGATTTTTACATCAACCTCAGTTGAGAAGTTCTTTTGCATGAATCCTTTTTATATTGTTCAACTATTGATAACATCTAGTGGAAATTTTAGAAGAGGATCAATGTCTTAGTATTTTGTATCGTGGATTATGTCGTCTTAACTTTGGAACCTTGAATTGTCTGTCTATCTTGGAAAATATAAGAAAGTTGGATTACCGCTTGTTGAGTGACCTTATTGGATTATCGGTATTCTAAGAGTTGATGTAACCTTATTTCGTTTTCGTAAATGAATATTGTTAAAACTTTTCCCCCTACGATTAAATGTTGAGTTAAATCTTTCTAAGACTTAGTAATTGTGTGTTATAAGTAAAATAAAATGGGTTGTTTAATACTTATAGAAGTTAAACTAAAATTTATATTGCAAATAAATTAGTGTAGAGGTGACCAACTTGAGAGCATGTAATTCCATAAGTGATCAAAGATGAAACTATCCTTTGTTAAGTAACATTATATAACTTGATATCCCTAGCTACACTAGTGAACACTATCCCTTTCATGGTGAAATTCTTAAACGAACTTAAAGGAAATCTATGGTTAGTTATGGAAGATAATAAGATTTAATAAGCATGAGAAAACAATTTAGAAACCACGCAATCTATCTCTCAGCCATTGGAAGGTAAGTTGTTTTATTTTTATAAAACTCATTTAGTAAAGCCTAAGTGAAATCTTTAATAATTCTGGTTAAGTCCTCAAGTTTCAATTAAATCTTGGTAATAACAAATGAGGTTTTAAAGATGATTACTCAGTGTAAAAAGAATAAACTTAGCTTGGTAAGATGAATTGTATGAATCATATCTTGAGCCTCCTTGAAAACGTAAGCTAAGAATTGCAAGATGTCTTTTTAAAATAAATAACCCTCAAGAATATCTCATCGTGGTTGGCCCTAACTGTAAGTGTGTTCTGTGGTTGGACTTCTATGTTGTCATGTCAAAAAAAAAAAAAAATGTATTATCCTTTTGGGTGTGAACGTTCCGTGCTGATCTTGTGGTCATCCCCATAGCAAGTGGTTCCCAGAGTTGGTTGTAACTTTGTGACGACATGTTGTGTCGTGTTATGTGTGGAAGCATGTCAAAAAAAAAAAATATCCTGTCTTTTTACTTTTTTCCGTGTGGGAGATTCTTGGCCATTATAGTTCACTCCAGGTTTGAACTCCCAACAAATCAACTCATTAAACCAATTAATTCAAAACCAAAAGAAGAGTTGATACCCACAACGGAATTGGAGATTACAACAAAGCAAAAGAAATATATACGACAGATATCCCAACATTCGATGTTTTCCAAACAAGTATTGGACTCTCCACTTCGATGGAGCTAGATGCCGCTTTGGATCTGGAGTGGGATTGATCTTTACTTCACCCGACGGAAAGATCCTACCTTTCACCTTTAAATTAAACTTTGAATGCACAAAAAATGGGGTGAGTACGAAGCTCTCCTCCTTTTCCTCATTCTATCTAAAAGAATGGGTGTTAATAACATTAGAGTACTAGGAGACTCGCATGATTGGTTGCAAACTAAGTATCTCGAGGTCTATGAAACTAGAGTTGAACACTTATAACTCTATAAAATGGCGATATTATATTTAAGTAAGGGATTTGACTTCATATCAATTGAAGCAATCCCACGAGATCAGAACCTTCTCGTAGACTCGATAGCAACCTCAGCTTCCTGTTTCACTCCAAATAGTGAGTTGGAGGATACAAATTTCATGGTATCACTTTGTACCCAGCCATTAGTGCACAAAATACCAACAAACTCACTCCTGACTCATGGAGAGACTAAGGATGATTTTTCCATTGTAGATCATTTTCACGATGATAGAGTCACTCTCGAATATCTAAAAGCCTATGCGGAGCTACACCTTGCTCACCGTATGGTTGATCTTTCCTTAATACCACATTCCTCTTCCTATTTTTGAAATCTCATGATAGAGTCTCCTCCACAGAAGGATCTCGATATCTACGAGATAGAAGATGGAGAAAGTTTGGAACTACCTCTAGCCCCACCTGAATTTGAATAAGGTAACGCTTATTTAATAGAAGAAACCATTGACATGAACATTGGAACGGAGGAAGAACCAAAAATTTTAAAGTTGGGATCCTCGTTAACTCCAGAGGAGATAGAAATAAACACCCAAATCCTCAAAGAAAATCAAAAGGCTTTTACATTTAATTATAAAGAAATGATGGGAATTACACCACAAGTCGTGGTATATAATCTCATCACTAAACTAGATGTGAAACCAATTAAATAGAAGTCAAGACCAATGGAGTCAAAAGTGGCTCTCATGGTAAAAGAGGAAGTAATAAAACTTCTCCAAGTAGGATTCATCAAGCCCATTGACTATTCACAATGGGTGTCTAATATTGTCCCCGTCCTCAAAATAATGGGAAGATATGCATTTGCATAGATTTTCGGATATTAACAAATCTTGTCCCAAGGATGACTTCCCATTACCATCCATTGATGTCATCATTGATGCAACAGCTTGGATTTGAACTATTATCCCTTATGGATGGGTTCTCGGGGTATAATCAGATTGAAATATCTAAACAAGATCAATCCAAAACTACATTCATAACTCCTTGGGGAACTTATTGCTACGATGTCATGCCATTTGGTCTTAAGAACGTCGATGCTACATATCAGCGGGCAATGACATATATATTCCATGATCTTATCCATAAAATTGTGGAATCATATGTGGATGACTTGTTGGCCAAGGCCAAGAAATGTTGTGATCATCCGTAAGTGCTCGTATAATCCTCTCCCAATTAATTGAATATGGTGTCACATTAAATCTGAAAAAAGTGCATGTTTGGTGTGACAGGAGGAAAACATCCGGGCTACATTATATCTTCACGAGGGATTGATGTTGATTAAGCCAAAATACGGGCTATTCTCGAAATGATCCCACCATCAAATGAGTCTGGAATCAGGTCATTTCTTGGGAAACTTGGTGCAATCCGCGAGTTCATCCCGAGATCTAAGTTTTTCCATTCATCCAATGAACAATCTATTAAAGAATGATTATAGCATTGATTGGTCGAAGATTGCAACGAGGCCTTCAAAGTAGTTAAACACTTCTTGTTGTCTCCACCCATGCTAATGCCTCCCAAACTAGACCGCCCTTTGATCTTATACTCATGAGCCACTCATGTCTCATTGGCTCGCATCTTTGGCTCAAGAAGACAATGATAAATGAGAACGTGCGGTCTATTTCATCAGCCAAACATTGCTCAATTATGAAACATGCTATACATAGGTAGAGAGAGAATGGCTTGCCATAGTATTTGCAACAAAATGTTTAAGACATTACATGTTAAACCAAGAAACAAGGTTCATTGTAAAGATAGATCATTTACTGAATGTTTCTCACACAAGGGTCTTTATCTAAAAATGTTGGACGTTTCATAACCTTATTTGGGAAAATTCAAGTTGACATTCATACACCAAAAATCCCTTAAGGGACAAATCATTGTAGATTGGTTAGTCGATAATCCACTAGATTGAGGCAATTTGGTAAATATGGACTTTCTGATGAGTGTGTATACTTCATGGAAACCGAGGCCTCCCATCTCTACATGTCCGTGGTAAATAGCGATATCATCAATTTCATCATAGACCACACATACCCTAAGGTTCCATATTTGTTGTCCACTCAAAATTCCCCTGCTCTTAAGAAAGTGAAAATTTAAAATTTTGAGTTTAAGTCTTTTCTCTGTTGTACAGAGATAATGTGTAATGCCAAAGAAATTGAGAAATTTGCGTTTTTGGGTCATTTTGTGTGTTTTTCAGGCCGTCGACATTTTTTCCCGCGTGTCCCAAGTTCAATTGGGCCCTCTGTTCCCCGATCAGTTGGTTCACCCAAAGTATGTTCTTTTCGGGCCCGTCGAACTTTTTATCCCAAATGTCCCAAGTTCGCCTCGACCAATTGTTCCATTTTCGTCCGATTCAGCCGAGCCGCATACTTCACGTACTTTTGTCCCACGTGTTCCAAGAGAATTTGTGCGTCTTTTCCCGCATCGCCTGAATCGACCGAGTCACGTACTTCACGTAATTTTGTCCCGCGTGTTCCAAGAGCATTTGTATGTCTTTTCCCCGCTTCACCCGAATCGGCCGAGCCGCGTACTTCACGCTTTCACGTCCCACATGTCCCAAATGAACCAAAGTGCTATTTGTGCTAATTTTTCCCACTCTACCCGAATACCTTGCTTTTCAAATTAGTATGTATTAAATGCACATTCATTTCCTTTCTCTCTCCTAAATGGCTATATAACGAGTGAACCCCTATGCATTTTGCACACTGCTTTCCTGCTATCTTTTACTCGAACCTTTGCAATCTAAATTCCTACACGCGTATCCATTTTTCTCTACAATTCCTTCCCAAGTCTAGCTTGCAGCTTCGCCCTCCGAATTACTACCAACATGAAGATCAAATTTCAGGGGCAAGAACAAATCTCACCACTAGAGTCTGCCATTCCCGATATCGGGGACAGTGAAGTTCGCCATCTTGACTTTAGTGATTTTTGGTCAAGGATGACAGACGCAAACCCTACGCCAATGGCACAGATGATTCATGACAGCGGTTTGGCTTTCGCTGGTGGTTTCCCAATCTCTGTGCAATGTGCAGATACAGTGCTTTCATGCGGAGCTCATTTCAACCCTGATTCGAGTGAATTGACCAATATACACGTGGCAGAGACATAGCCGAGGCATTGAAGAGATTCAGGCAGTGGATTTTGAAGTCAGTGGGTCCCTCCCAGTCATAAGCACCTGTCTTCTTCTCCTTATTCCTCTCTTCTCTTCCTATTCTTTTTCTCGGATTTATTGTAATAAGTTGAGGTATTGCGATTGGCAATCCTTAACTAATCTTTAGTTAAAAGAAGTAGTTACCGAGAGTAACTGAATTGTAAACTATATAATGGCCTCTCCTCGCCATTTTGAAGGAGGAAGAACTTGGCTTATTTTCTAAAAGTGTAAATAAATCATAAAGAAATCAATACAGAAGGGCTTTTCATTCTTCGTCTATCTGATCTCTTTTATCCCTAAGCTTTTCATTTAATCTTGTTAAGATCATTTGTCTATATTATATTAAGAAGCTTTGTATTCTTGCAGATGTTATTGATAGAACTTTGTGTCTTTCAAATTTCATCTTATTAGTATGATACAAATGATCTTGTTTCAATTCATTGTACCTTCACATGCATAAAGAATTACTCTGTCATCTATAATTCTAAATGGTGCCTTTCTGCTCGTTCTTGTTTTCTCATTCCTCAGTCCTTTTGTAATTGATGATCCTTATAGAAAACACTTTCGTAAATATCCAAGTTCCACAAGAAAATCATGTTTTGTATATGTGTAAATAGGTTCGTTTCTGAATAAGGGAACCTCTCCCATTAAAGAGGAGGGACTTCTTGTCCCCTGACTGTTGCTCTTCGTGAAGTCCTATTTGATGACCAACAGTTTTTGGTGACTCCGCTGGGGAAATCATATTCCAGTTCTGTAATTATTGATCATCCTTTGATCTGGTGACTCCGCGTTTTACTCGAGGGAGAAGGGCCCTTGGTATTGAAGATTCTCAGTTTCAACTTTTGGAGCAGCAGGGTTTTCCTTTCCCTTCAACAAGAAATAGAAAGACTCGTTCA
Source organism: Taxus wallichiana var. yunnanensis (assembly GCA_018340775.1). Lineage (NCBI taxonomy): Eukaryota > Viridiplantae > Streptophyta > Pinopsida > Cupressales > Taxaceae > Taxus > Taxus wallichiana. The sequence goes on from CM031244.1 coordinate 74,434,374, forward strand.
ACAAGTACTCCACCTGTCCAAGATAGAATCCCTACGGGTGGTATTCCTTCAGAGTCAATCAGTCCTAATCTTCGAGCTTTGATTCTTGTTGGTGTTGCAGTTCCTCTTCAAGCCATTTTTCCAAGAATGGTGGTACCACTGCCCTGGGGTCATCGTGTCGGGCCCCTTGCCCTTCCTCAGCCTTTGCACGAGTTACCCAGAGGTAACCGGAAGAACTTCCCTAAATTCAAAGGCGATGGTAAAGTGCATCCTGATGAACACATCGCAGCCTTCATAGTTGCATGCGGAGTTCTGGGAGTTGAACATGAAGATGTCTCCGTAAGACTTTTCGTTGAGACTTTACAAGATAATGTTGCTGATTGGTTCTATCACCTTCCGGCCGGTGCTATCACCAGCTAGGATACAATGAGAACTAGGTTTGAAAACTGGTTCAAACCAGCAGAAGACGTGCATGCCTTGCTAGCCCAAATCTCTCAAATAAAGAAGGATTCATCAGAGCCCATGAGAGAATTTGTGGCCCGATTCAACAGGTTGATTAACAAAATTCCACCAAATACTCGACCTGTAGATCAAATTCAAAAATGTTTTTTCCTAAATGCCCAATCACCTGAAGTTAGTTATGCACTAAGAAGGGCTAATCTCGCAACATTGGCTAAAGATCAAACTCTTGCTGTTAGTGTCGAAGATGATTTAATCATGTCAGGGAAGTTGAGGAGAGACCCTTCTAAATCTAAATCTACTTCTTCCTCCTCTTCCACCCCTGGACCTAATACTGATCCATTGGTACAAAAACTTGCAAATGATCTCATTGCCATAAAGAAACAATTGGCTCAGCATGCTCCCTATGCAGACATTCCAAGGAGGAATTTTCAGCCTAGAAATCATTTACCTGCTGCTCAAACAAGGCTAGCGCTTGAAGGACCTCCTATTAAAGTTCCCGTCAATGCAACTTGTGAAGTTGAGGAACCTGAAGATGAAGAGGTTAATGAAGATTGCGAGGAATTTGTTGAAGAGGTTGATGATGAAGCAGATGAATTTGAGGGATCTCGAGTTAATTTCTTCACCACTGAAGGCATTGATGAAGGGGATGATTATGACGAAGTAGTAGCAGACATGAATAGCGAATCATATGCGGTCATGACTCGAGAGCAGAAAAATCAGAGGGAGAAAGTGATGCAGCCCACCAAGAAATCTAAGGAGCAGCCGACAACTATCCCCGTAATTGCAAAAAGAGGATCTTTTATTCCCATTTCATCTACACCAAAGGTGAGTCCTGTCAATTCTACTACTAAAGTTACTTCTTTTTCACCTAAAATTGATAAACCTAAGATTTCAAATGATGATAGCCCGTCCATTCGGGTCTTTCGATATTATTGATCACCTAAAAAAGACTAAGGTTCAAATCTCAGAAGCTGAATATTATCAAACCCATCCTAAGGCCTTTGCTAAAATGATTCACTTTGTCAATTCCCATTATAAAACTACCTCTAAATTCCTTTTACCCACTCCTTCTTCTTCGCACCACAACCTAATATGGTAGCCACTTTGTCACCTCGCCTAATGAAAAATCAAACCATTCTATGTGACACTTCTTATAGGCTGGCCATAGGCTCGATGATGTGTCATAAACTCGGGAACCTCAAACAATGTGATGCCTACTAAAGTAGCTCATGACTTAGGCTTGACTCTCACACGTACTTATGGATCTTGTTATTCTATGGAGAGTAAGGAAGTGCCCTTGGTCGGAAGAATTAAAGATGCACAAGTGGCTTTTGCTGCTTTGCCTGAGAAGAAAGTTTTGGCTACTATCTTAGTAGCAGATATTCCTCCTTCATATGGGATGTTGCTAGCGGGAACTTCGTAAGAATGTGGTTGGAGAAATTCAAATGGATTGGTCACATGCCCTCATACCTATTAATGGACAAATGAAGAAGTTGCTGCCTGAGAAGCAATCTGAGTATATTGTACAAAAAACGGATGATCCCAAAGCACAAATACTCTATGAGGATATGGGGCATGGCAACTACATGATTATGTCTCCTGAAGAAATCCAACTCCCCAAAGTATCACCTAAAGATCCTAATGGTGTTTGGATTTTAGAGTTTGATGGAAGTTGTTCCTCAGGCAGTTACTGGAGTGGTGTCATCTTTGGTGTCACACAAGGAAGCCTTCATCCTTTCTCATTCAAGTTGCAATTTGAAAATACCAATAATACAGCAGAGTATGAGGCTCTCATTCTTGGACTACAGGTGGCAAAAGAACAAGGTGTGAAGAATCTTCTAGCTCGTGGGGATGCGGAATTGATTGTAAAGCAAGTTAGAAACCTCTTCCAGGTGAAAAATGGAAGGTTGAAACATTACAGGAATCAGGTGTGGGATTCCATTGAATTTCTTGATGCTTTCTCCATTGAAGCAATACCTAGGGAGAAGAATACCAGGGCTGATTCATTAGCAGTCTCTGGGTCACTGCTTATACCTCATCCTGACTTTTCCCAAGATAAGTTCACCATTGAGATGATCCATCGACCTAGTGTACCTGATAATACAAATAACTGGCAAGTTTTCAATAATGATCAACATTTGCTTTCTTTCTTAGAACTCAAAGATAATTTTGAATAGCTATACTTTGAAGGAAGTGATAACTTGCCTCGTGAAAGTGTGCCCTTTGACAAAGAAGCCACTCAAGGAGAAGAAACGGATCAGGATGGATGTATCAAACTCAAGGGAAACAAGATCCCTAAAGGATTGGTAAGTTTAGAGGAACTGTTTGATAAACACGATAGGTATGTAAAGTCTAGAGCTTCTACTGGACCTCAACAATCAGCTGAATATGACAAAATTAATATTGGGAGTTCTACTGACCCTAAGCTCGTGAACATTGGAAAATGTTGCACAACAGATGAGAGGAAGAAAGCAATTGATCTTTTAAAGAGGTATAAGGATGTTCTTGCCTACTCTTATGAAGATTTAAAAGCTTTCCAACCAAAAGAGATGCAACATTTTATTCCTCTCAAACCTGGAATTAAGCCTTTTAAACAAAAGCAGAGGCAATACAATCCCAAAATAGCTGACACCATTTTTCAAGAAATACAGAAGTTGTTGAAAGCCAAAATCATTTTTCCTATCCATCATTCAACATGGATTGCCAATATTGTACCTGTTAGAAAGAAAAATGGCGAGATTCGTATCTGTGTTGACTTCAGGAATCTGAATCAGGCTTCCTTGAAAGATAATTATCCTTTACCTATGATGGATCAGGTCTTACAAGCAGTAACAGGATCTGAAATGTTGTCTATGCTTGATGGATTCTCAGGATATAATCAGGTAGAAGTTAATACTGTAGATCAACACAAAACAACTTTCACTACCCCTTGGGGTACCTTTGCTTACAAAAGAATGCCTTTTGGGCTCATTAATGTTGGTGCCACTTTTCAGAGAGCTATGGATCTGCCTTTGGAAGTTTGAAAGGGAAGTGTATTGTTGTATACCTTGATGACTTGACTGTGTATTCTAAAACAAGGGCGGATCATTTTCAGCACCTGGAGACAGTTCTGCTAAGATGTAGAGAACATGGGATCTCTTTGAATCCTAAAAAATCCATCTTTTGTGTCACAGAGGGGAAATTATTAGGGCACATCATCTCCAAAGATGGTATTAAGATTGATCCTGAGTGAGTTCAAGCTATTCAGCAAATTCCTCTCCCAACCAGCAAAAAGGGCGTGCATTCTTTCTTTGGTAAGATCAATTTTTTGAGAAGATTCATCCCGATTTTACAGAACTAACTCTGAATATCTCCCCGAATGATGAAAGGTAAACAAACGCGTTTGGTTGGTCTTACGAAGGAAAGAAGCCTTTGAAGATATTAAAAGAGCCATTACTAAAACTCTTGTTTTAGCATGTCCGATTTTAGTAAAGATTTTATTATCTATTGCTACGCCACAGATAACACCTTGGTTACGGTTTTGACTCAGGAGGATTCTAATGAGCACGAACTCCCAATTACATTTATGAGCTATATTATGAAAGATCATGAGTTAAAATATACCATGATGGAAAAACATGCTTTTGCAGTGGTTAAAGTTGTTAAGCAGTTTCGTTTTTACATTCTTAACTCTCACTCCATGGTGTTGGTACCAGATACAACTGTTAAGTCAATTCTTACACAGCAGGAATTTGGATCCAAGAGAGGGAACTGGGTGGCTAAGGTCCAAGAATATGATATTGACATCAAACCGACCAAGCTCGTCCATGGAAAAGGCCTTTGTGAACTCATCGCTGAAGGAGCTAGACATGAGTTACTAGAAGATAAAGTTGGTCTTCCTACCATTCTGTTTCTTAGCTCAGTTGACGAATGGTATGCTGATATCACCCATTTTCTCACCTATGGAGAATGCCCCTCTCATTTGACTACCAAAGAAAAGAGGATTGTTAAACTAAGGTCAGTGCAATATGTGTTGTGGGAAAACACCTTGTTCAAACGTGGGTTAGATGGAAGGTTTTTGAAATGTGTGGACAAGGAACAATAGAAAAAGCTACTCTCAGCTTTTCATGATCAAGCATGCGGAGGGCACTACTCATCAACCATCACTGCTCATAAGATACTTCGTGGAGGATATTACTGGCCTACCTTGTTCAGAGATGCATCCAAGTGGGTTGATAAATGTGAGGCTTGTCAGACTTTCGTGGGTAGACCCAAATTGGCCTCTTTGCCTCTTAAGCTAGTTGTAATTGAAGAACCTTTTCAACAATGGGGTTTGGACTTCATTGGAACACTTAATCCCTCTTCTAGTGCTGGTCATACTCATGTATTAACTGCTATAGATTATTTCACAAAATGGGTAGAAGCCATTCCAGTAAAGAGTACTACTTCTGAAGTGGTGTGCAGTTTCATCAAAGAAAACATCTTGGTAAGGTATGGTGTACCAAACAAGATTGTGACAGATAATGCTTCAAATTTTTCTTCAACTGAGATGATGGATTTTTGTTATGGATATGGCATCTCTCTGGCTCACTCTTCAAATTACTATCCTCAGGGAAATGGACAAGCAGAATCCACTAATAAAAATCTGGTGACCATAATAAGGAAATTAGTCAATGAGTCTCAACGAAACTGGCACAAGAAACTCTATGATGCTCTTTGGGCAGACAGGATCACACCTAAGAGAGCCATTGGAATGTCTCCTTTTCAAGTGGTATATGGAGTAGAAGCTCAATTTCCAGTAACAGTGGAGCTGCCAGCCTTGCATCTAATGAAGGCCATTGAAGATACCAGTTTCAATGATGCTTTGGATAAGAGAATAATGTACCTTCACAAATTGAATGAGGATAGATTGGAAGTTGCTGATAAGATATCTGCTCATCAACAAAAAGTTAAGGTCCTGTTTGATAAGAAAGCCAGGTTCAGAGATTTCCAAGTTGGAGACACTGTTTTGTTGTGGGATAAAAGGCATGAACCTCGTGGCAGCCATGGAAAGTTTGATTCCCTTTGGCTCGGACCTTTCAAGATCAGGCACTTTGCTGGTAAGAATTCTTTTTACCTTGATTATATGGATGGTTCTTCTCTCCCACTTCCTTATAGTGGGCAGTACCTGAAATTGTTCAAGTCATAGGTGATTAGGGAGTCCTTTGTATATTCTGTACAATGTTTTGTTTTTCTTTCCCTTTGTTTTGGTGTGTTGTCCTCTGTATTGGTTTGATTCGATGACTCCGTGGCCCAATGGATAAGGTACTGGTCTACTTCCCCGAGTTTTCTAAGTTCTTACCTTGTCTCATTCCTTGAATTTATGCCAAGTCATCCCCAGAAGGAGCCAGTTGTTGTCCACTCAAAATTCCCTTGCTCTTAAGAAAATGAAAATTTAAAATTTTGAGTTTAAGTGTTTTCTCTATTGTACTGATAATGTGTAATGCCAAAGAAATTGAAAAATCTGCATTTTTGGGTCATTTTGTGTGTTTTTCGGGCCTGTCGGACATTTTTGTCCCGCGTGTCCCAAGTTCAATTGGGCCCTCTATTCCCCGATCAACTGGTTCACCCAAAGTCTGTTCTTTTCGGGCCCGTCGAAACTTTTTGTCCCAAATGTCCCAAGTTCACCCCGACCAATTGTTCCATTTTCAGTCCGATTCAGCCGAGCCGCGTACTTCACGTACTTTTGTCCCGCGTGTTCCAAGAGCATTTGTGCATCTTTTCCCCGCATCGCCCGAATCGGCCGAGTCACGTACTTCACGTACTTTTGTCCCACATGTTCCAAGAGCATTTGTGTGTCTTTTCCCCGCTTAGCCCGAATCGTCCGAGCCGCGTACTTCCGCTTTCGCGTCCAACATGTCCCAAATGAACCAAAGTGCTATTTGTGCTAATTTTTCCCACTCTACCCGAATACCTTGCTTTTCAAATTAGTATGTATTAAATGTGCATTCATTTCCTTTCTCTCTCCTAAACGGCTATATAACGAGTGAACCCCCTATGCATTTTGCACACTGCTTTCCTGCTATCTTTTGCTCGAACCTTTGCAATCTAAATTCTGCATGCATATCCATTTTCTCTGCAATTCCTTCCCAAGTCTAGCTTGTAGCTTTGCCCTCCGAATTACTACCAACATGAAGATCAAATTTCAGGGGCAAGAACAAATCTCACCACTAGAGTCTGCCGTTCCCGATATCGGGGACAGTGAAGTTCACCATCTTGACTTTAGTGATTTTTGGTCGAGGATGACAAACGAAAACCCTACGCCAATGGCACAGATGATTCATGACAGCGGTTTGGATTTCACTGGTGGTTTCCCAATCTCTGTGCAATGTGCAGATACAGTGCTTTCATGCGGAGCTCATTTCAACCCTGATTCGAGTGAATTGACCAATATACACGTGGCAGAGACATAGCCGAGGCATTGAAGAGATTCAGGCAGTGGATTTTGAAGTCAGTGGGTCCCTCCCAGTCATAAGCACCTGTCTTCTTCTCCTTATTCCTCTCTTCTCTTCCTATTCTTTTTCTCGGATTTATTGTAATAAGTTGAGGTATTGCGATTGGAAATCCTTAACTAATCTTTAGTTAAAAGAAGTAGTTACCGAGAGTAACTGAATTGTAAACTATATAATGGCCTCTCCTCGCCATTTTGAAGGAGGAAGAACTTGGCTTATTTTCTGAAAGTGTAAATAAATCATAAAGAAATCAATACAGAAGGGCTTTTCATTCTTCGTCTATCTGATCTCTTTTATCCCTAAGCTTTTCATTTAATCTTGTTAAGATCATTTGTCTATATTATATTAAGAAGCTTTGTATTCTTGCAGATGTTATTGATAGAACTTTGTGTCTTTCAAATTTCATCTTATTAGTATGATACAAATGATCTTGTTTCAATTCACTGTACCTTCACATGCATAAAGAATTACTCAGTCATCTATAATTCTAAATGGTGCCTTTCTACTCGTTCTCATTTTCTCATTCCTCAGTCTTTTTGTAATTGATGATCCTTATAGAAAACACTTTCGTAAATATCCAAGTTCCACAAGAAAATCATGTTTTGTATCTGTGTAAATAGGTTCGTTTCTGAACAAGGGAACCTCTCCCATTAAAGAGGAGGGACTTCTTGTCCCCTGACTATTTCTCTTTGTGAAGTCCTATTTGATGACCAACAATATCACAACAAAGAAGGTTTTTGTACATTATTACCGCTAAATATGTTGTATTAGAACAATTACTCTATTGTAAGGCCTTCGACAGCATGCTTCTAAGATGTGTCGACATAGAAGAATCCAAGAATATTCTTCATGAATCCCACAGTGGGATATGTGGAGGCCACTTCGGTGGTCACGCCACCACTCGCAAAATACATCGAGATGGGCTATTTTTGGCCCACTCTTGAGCATGACGCAGTGGAATTTGTACGTAAGTGCCACAAATTCCAAGAATTCTCTCACAAGATTCATATGCCAAAGACAATCCTGCAACCAATAGCAACTTTGTGGCCCTTCTCCACGTGGGGTGCAGTTGATAGGGAAGTTCTCTCCCTCATCAACCGATGGCCATAATTTTATAATTACAGCCGAGGGAATATTTTACCTAATGGGTGGAGGCCATGCCTCTCACCACCGTACCCGTGCAGTTCGGTAATTTCCAAATTCATTCTTAACCAAATTATCTTCGGGTATGGTGTCCCACAAGTCATCATCTCGAGATAATGGCACGTTGTTTAAAAATGAAAAAGTCCATGAGTTATGTAGCAAGTTCAATATAAACCATCACACACCTCTCTTTACTATCCTAAAGCCAATGGGTAGGCCAAAGTGACAAATAAAATGTTAAAAGCTATTATCCTCAAAACATTCAAGAAGAACAAGCGAGATTGGCATTTAAAACTATAGCCACCTTTGTGGGTCCATCGAAACTAAGTAAAAACACCAACAGGAGCAACTCCTTTCTCGCTAGTATTCGGGCGAAGAAGTTCTCCCACTTGAGGTTGAAATCCCCGGTCTCTGTATCTCATTACAAGGATTTTGGATGAAGAATCCTAAAGGGAGGCATGTCTCTATCAACTAGAAATCCTTGACGAGATCGGGCTAAATGCTTTGAACAAAGGCATAGAGCCTATGCCAACCGGATGTGCTGGCAATACAACAAAAATTCTATGAGTGAGAAATATATGAAGGAGATCTAGTTCTAAGACTAGACAACCGGATCAATAAGAAACCGCAAAGGAAGAAAGTTCCAGCCCAAATGGTTGGGCCCATACCGAGTCATGAAAGACTACGAAAATGGTGTGTATCTCTTGTGCACACTAAAAGGTGAGGAATTCAGTGAAACTGTCAATTCCTTGCATCTTAAATGGTTTTACGCATAAAACATCAAAATCACCACTTATACATTATAGTTACCTACATTGCATTAGTCTTTTAGCTGCTTCATTCTTATCCATTTCGTAAAAGTGGTAGTCCGAAACTTTCTCTTAAAACAATCTGTTACAAATTTCTAAACGTATTGGCAAAAGCATTCAAAACACATCTCTTCAAACATCATCAAGTATTTTCAAATCTTCTCATCGAGTTTGATAGAAAAACATTGATGAAAACCATACCAAGGCCTACATACTTGGCTTTTCTCTTTCTTTCTACTAAGTTAAGTTGTCCTTGCCTATGGTCTGTTCTAGAAGCTTCTTGGTGGCACATCTATCCCTCTTAAATCTCTTTGAATGAAAGGATATCCCAAAGTCATAGATCAGAAATGTCAAAATCAAATGAAATCTAAAGCACCAAGCAAACAAAATATTTTATTTTTAGACACTTCTTTGCCCCATAACCTTTAGTGATAAGCCCACATCTCTTCTTTGGTGGTGTGAGGTTGGGAAACGAAAGAAGTGCCCTTACTCACCTATATCTTGCCTTTGGTGACAAACCCATGCTTCTTACTAGTGGCGTGAGGCAGGGTGTGGGGGGTCCAGTCACACAAATGAACAAATCTTGGTATGCTAAAAACACAAATCAAGTTCTATTAAGAGAAAACAAATATCCAAATTCCAAAGAGATCAGATCCTCAAAACCAGATTTTGTCAACCAAGTTGCCATTTATGAATCTAAGTCTAGATAAACTGGAAAGTAAGTGGCCTTCTAAGCGTGGTAGTAGTTTTGAGTAGGGTAGGTGTGTAGGTCCAAATTTGGTTGCTGTTACTGGTTTGTCTATCTCTCATCATTCCATTCTCACAAAACTCATACAACTTGTGCCCTTCCTAACTCTTGGTGTTGAGCCCTCACATCTTACTAGTTGCGTGGATTTGGGATTGGGGCAAGTTCATCTCTTTATCACTATGCATTCATCACGTTTTGCCAACATAAGAATAAATTACAAACATTTCCCAAAGAGTTCAAAAGTTCAATACTACCATATGTTAGTATCATCTCATATCAGCATTACAAAAGCATAAAAAAGAGAAACATTATATTTACTATCATTTGTTATCCATCGCATCCATACTAAAAAGCATGAAAGCAAGTACTCTAAAAACATCTAGTAGACATACAGAAACAAGTCATGAAATTCTAGGTACCAAGAGTCTAGATCCAAAGAGATATATATATATATATATATATATATCAATTTTTATGTACAATGCCATCATGCACTAGGCATGGTTAAAACGCTTAATGAGCCCGAAAAGTACAAAAAAACACTCATATGAATATCCGACAAAACACTACAAAAATGGCATCTCAATCCCTATAGGATCCCTCAAAGGGTGCACGACCACACCTAGGACTCTAGCTACATCGGCGCTTCGAATGCACCGAGGGGCTTGCAGTCTCGACCGGTGGTTGTCGTCTCATTTGTGAAAATGACTCCTCCTCATCAAGCGCTTGGCCATCCTATATCTAGCTACCTCATTGCGAAGAGAATTCATGATCTTTTCTGCATGCTAGACAAGTAAAAAAACATCAATATGCCTACTGCCGCCGACGGCTCCCCACGTCCACGGAAATCTCAGCTGAGTCTTCTCCAGGGGAGAAGCAAGGCATCCATCCATACTCGGTGAATCAAGTCTCGCCATCATTAATAATCGTTGCAAACAAAGGAGAAAACAAGTTAGAAAATGATCAATGATAAAACCAAGAGTAAACAAAAAGAAATAACAAACTAAGACAATTATAACTAAAACAAATGTCAAGAGAAGATTGACAACTCACTCGAATCTCTGGGTCTCCAAGAAGGATCTATAGGATCCGTGCCTACCACTGATGCCACCACCGACTGGTGTCCCTCTCCCATGTCTAGGGCAATGTGATGGCCTGCAATGGACTCGCCATCTCCACCTAGGTCCCGAGAGAGTAACTCCTCTAAAACCAGAGTCACCCTCTCTGCACTCTGCTCCGCCCTCTTGGCCTGTAGGATCTCCTAGGTATCATACCAGTCAAGATCACTATCATCCCCCCACTGTCTCACTAATATCCATCTCCTCTATCTCCTCCTCGGTCTCTCCCCCAGTGAACTCCTCAGACTCGGAGTCCACGTCAATGGGCTCATCATTGCTATGGGTGGGACCGGTGGTAATCCAGAAGTAAGGGTGCCTAAGGAGCACCGGCTCTCCCTCATGCACATACCACCCTCTTGGCCACAATAGGAACACCGAGAGTAACAATAGTCCAACCTTGGCCTCTAGGACCTCCCTGAGCCTCGCGGATAGATCTATACTGGTAGTCTTCTTTGGAGGAAGCATATCACTATAGGGAGGCCAAATTGATGTGGTACTTTGTCAAAGGGGTGGATTTCCAACTTCCCGCCCTTTTTATCAAGCCGGTTGGTGGTCGACAGAAATCAAGGTAACGGTCTCCCCTCCCCATACCCCTGCCATGGTCTTGATAAGGAGTGGCCTCCATGTCTGCAGTGGTCGTCGAGAGGCCACTTGGGCTGGAGGGGTGCTCTAAGAATTGTCATCCTCGTCCACCTCAACTGCTCAGATGGCCCCACGATCCTCCACCTCTACACCTCTCCCATATGGGGTGATATGCTCATACACATAACTCATGACAAGAGTCGGGTGGCTCGGTGGTTGTCCCTATAATCGGACTACCACCAGTATAAATCATGATAGGTAGTCCCAAGGATATCTACTCCCCAAGCGTAGACACGTCCATGGCCCTCAATCTGTGCAATAATGGGGCCTAGCAATATAAGAGGGTGTCCCCTCCCTTATCCCCAATCAATCTGGATGCAAGGATGCCCATGATGGCCTTACGAAGCAAGGGAATGTCTGACTCAATGATAGAGCAGATCCTCACTCCCTTCTTCAATCCCATCGATACAACTGCATCTCCCATGTAGGTGGCCCACTAAACCACATGATCTACATATTGTTGTCTTTAGAGACAGTCCTCGGCCAGGATCGAAACCCTAATATATGGTAAACATCCTCTAAGGTGATGGACCACTCACCCCTAACTCCTAGCAATCGAAAGGTGTTCCGATCTACATCCCAGTATGAAAATAAGTCACACAGTATGTGATTGGCAGGTGCAACGTGAGGGACCTGGGCAATCCTCCAAATACCAACCCTCTAGAGAGTATCCCGCTCTGCCTGGGAGAGTGCCTCTAACACTATTGAGAGCCAATCACACTCCCTCTCCCGGCTCCATCTAATATACTCCTGCATACACCCAAAAACACAAAAAAGGAGTAAGTACTAAAATCCAGTTGGAAAAACTATTAAAAACACGTAAAAATGTTGAACATGCAAAAATAAGCTAAGTTTTGTATTGTTTTGGTCCTCTATCATGGACCGCCACCCTGTGTAGAGCGGTGGTTACATGTAACCGCCTTTTAAGGCAGCGGTCCCATAACCGCCGCTCTATATAGGCGGTGGTCTGTCCTCGCAAAGTCAAACGGGTTGTATACCTAAAAATACTTAAAACCAACAAAAACACCATTTTAACAAAAAAAAGAAGCCTACCCTATGGGCACCCCCCTAGAGACACTAAGGCGGTGGTCCCGTAACCGCCGCCATACTGCAGGCGGCGGTCCCCCTGTCATCCGTCACCACGCACGGGCGGCGGTCCCAGAATTCCACCTTGCAGGGCGACGGTCCTATCTCACAAAGTCAAACGGGTTGTATACCCTAAAAATTCTTAAAATCAAACAAAAACACCATTTTAACAAAAAGAAGCCTACCCTATGGGCGCCCCCTAGAGACATGTTTGAAACTAACATTTTCAAAAATGACCCCCCCAAGAAAAATATTTCATCATTTCCACATTTTAGGTCTAAAAACAATAAATCGAGAAGAACTAACCTGAGACTTTGTGGGTCGATGTTCCACTCTCGGAGGCATGATCGCTATCTCACCACGAACGTTTTGACTATACTCTCGTCAAAAACTGTCACCGTGGGTCCCAGAGCTCAAAAATCTATCAAATCAATCCACATAAATGAATAGTAAAATGACTTTGTTTTATATAAATAGCCCCCTTAATTTGATTTTGAATGTCTTTCACAGGGTCGGAGCGCCGATGGAGGTAAGTTCTAAACCTCACATAGATGGTAAGTCCTCTTTTCATATCAATTTAGCCTTATCTCTCCAATTGTTTTATCTATCTGCACTTGAGTCCCTTGTTTTATTTTTCCGATAGCGAGAACTTTGGATGGTGACTTTCCAACACATGGGCATGTTAGGTATAACTCCTAACTCCCCATTTCGGGACCACCATACTTAGATCCACCGTTTTATGCCTCTTCATGGCTAAGACACTTCTCTCGAGGGGATATGTACGTGCCGAAATTGTAGGGTAATCTTGCACTGTGTCGGAATGATGTTACACATGCCCCAATGATGATATCGGTATCCTTGCAAGTTATTCGAATATAGAAAGGCTCGCTAAGTATACACTTATATCATGCATGCCCCGCTCAAACCTCTGCATGCTTTGTTTTCCCATTTCCCCCTTTCTTCTTGCTTTTTTGTCTTGATGATGAAACCACCACCTGCCTTGCAGGGGCGGCGGTCCTATACGCATTTTCCAGATCCTTCCGACGATCGCGTCAAACGTAAATCTTGAGTTTTACATGCTTTCTTCAACCACTTTGGCTTGCATTAATGTTTTTGGTCCCCTGGTAATAGTTTTTTTCCTTTGTTTATAGTAAAAGAGATCAAATGGGAGTTACCCTCTGGTAAATGCATTGGTTATAAATAGCCAGCTTGTTTTCAAGAAAATGGCCCCTCATCTTCTCAATTATCTTATTCAGTCTTTCAATTTCTTTCTTAGAATTTTGTTAGTTTCATGTTTTGCTTCCATTTTTGGTATTTTAGAGGTCATATGATCTTCTTGTTTCATATTGTTCCATTGTTCTTTCTGCATACTGATCGCTTTAACATAGAATAGCTTCATTTCTAGACTAGAATCCATTAAAGTTGCAGGTTTGTTTTATCACAAGGATAGTTTCTAAAACTCTCGGTACACTTGTGTTGTAATCCCACAATAAATCCTATTAGGAATTACATAGTCAAGCTCTGTTCACTTGCGCTTTCTCTCTCCTACTCGCATTGTATTCGGTCTATATCCAAAGTTGCCATTGTTCGAATACCATCTTCTGTTGATACGATCATATACATACTTTCTGGATTCATGAGGACATGAAGGAATGAGGAGATCACACTAAGGGGATGAAATCACACACAACTGGATTTACCACTGTTCTGTAAATGCCAAGTTTGAGCTATCAAAGTTCTAGTTACAACATATCAAATAGAGTAGTGAATTATTTCATTTCAATTAAAAGTTCACTCTCAATATCACCGAGGAAGCTGTGGGGATTGATAGTTTCTGAGAAACTGTGATTCATTCCCCACTTCTGAGGTAGGATCAAGAGCCTTTCAATTTAATATATTCAGTTGATTAGATATTTAGGATAAAATCACAGCTACACAGCAAATAGCCATACCAAGTTACTTTGCTTGTTTTTATTATGTTACTAGATTAGTTGTCCATTTTATAAATATACTAGAGTAGCTGCTCTTCAATTTCATTAAAATACGTCATTGAAAAATACAAAAATAGAAGAATGCTTACATAGTGTAATACCTCTTTCGTAATCAGTTTATTAATTTTAGTTAAAATTTGAATCATTTTGTATGACAATCACAGGACCTAGAGAGCCTAGAGAGTATATATTTGAACCCATAGTGCCTCAACCAAATCTACCCACAACATTAGCTGATATAGATCAGGACCTCAGGATACAGGTCTTTCGAGCAACAACAAACTTACAAGCAATTAGTGAGTAACTAAGAGGATTAAACATTGAAGATGAAAAAGCTTACACATTTTGGTCAAACCATCCAAACTATAGATTACCTTGATAAAACATCTGAATGACTATGCAAGGATTCGAACGAGAAAACATTTGGTTGCGATCCTTTGGTTCCACAGCCTAATGCGGGAGACCTCCTCGTCAACATAGACACTAGCTTACGTATTCAAGTTGCCAGAACACATGTTAGGTACTCCGAGAAAATCATACAACTTCTAGTTCTAAACATAGAGGTTGAAAAGGCATATGATTACTAGATAGTTGGGAGAAGGGATTGATTCTTCACATGACCATAATAGGTCCACAACAACCACGAACTCACGGTTTCGATTCCCAAGTCCCACAACCTAATGGGCTTATAAAATCAATCAGGTATTGACACCGAACTTACGAACACTGGTATTTAGATCCTCACCACTCCCACCATATATTATAGTATAATTCTCCGTATTAAACATAGAAGTCAATCAATCTAATATTTTATGGGATAGACCAGAAAACCACCCATAGTTAACTAAAAGTCCACTAAATCACCCATCACCATTTTATGACCTAGTCTGGAGATATATATGAAGCTCCCACAGGTCACTTCCCATGTATCCAACAACCAAGAAACAGGATCTCAAAGCGAGCTCGACATTGATTGGAGCCTCCAAGCAGCCATTATATATGAATGAACCATTACACCAATTCGGAGTTAAGAGTGCCTTCTTCGTCTTAGATTCACAGATTCCATTATTGTGTATTGAAGATATAAGATTACCTGATTAGCTTGTGCATATCTATTCACATTCAACATTCACCGGCTGTCTCGACACGACCTCGGGAGTTCGGTGTACGAGGAAGAGGTACTCGTAGATTCCCATGCTCGCATGTCACTTTTCCATCGTACGGTTCCTCCTAGCCAAAGGGTAGCTCTTCACATTGATTAGATCAAAAATTCATTAACACATGCATTCAACCTTTGACCTATAGGTATTCCTCCTAGCCTATTTCCTCACTCATTCTAACCAAATCAAATCAAAAATTAGGTGAAACATCTTGGCATGCCCGGTGGGACCCATTTGGGTTCTTTTGCATTGTTCATTCCTAGGTGAATCATGTTTATTTCCTTTTGAAAGAGTTCACATTAAAATTTCTCCCTTGGAACATTCTTTTTCTTCTACTTGTCTCAGTGAAACTCATATTTTGGACTAAAAAAAACGCTTCTTTCTATTTTTATTGCATTAGTGAAAGACATACTCTTGCCTATTCATCATTTCTCTCATTGAATTTCATTGTGGATTTGGGTCTAAAATATTTACATATCATTTTTGTGTGTTGCATCTGTAGCTCATTTAAAAATTGTGGGCAACCTATATGCTGGAAGTCATGACTGTTGATGGTTGATGAATTAAATTGTAGCTTACACTTTGTACCCTTATTTCTCTATACCAAAAACTGAAAATAAATTACTCATTTTATTGAACATCTTTCCTGGAAGAATTTGTCAATGATCACATGATCAAAGGATTGACAGTGGGCTCCAAATTGGTTTCTCTATCCAATTATCATCTTAGAGAAGGATCCCCACGCCAAAACATACCTGAAACTATCCATAGTTGTCGGATTTTGTAGGGCACCTTTATCAAACCAAAAACTCTACTATATTCACAAGTCAGTCCAAAATGGCATAAGCCAGAACATAAAATCTACCACATAGGATTTCATGTTTTCTAGCTTTCTGCTTGATCTGTGTTTTGAGGTGTGAGTTCGTTTTCTCCATTATTTTTCCTTCACACTCCATAATCATAGTTGGTGTATTCTAACTCTTTCTAAGTGTGTTAGGGTCAATCATTGCCATACTCTTTATGGGTTGGTCTTTTACTTGATCTAAATCACCAAATTCATTTTTTCCATCTTTTCACAAATTTCACGATGAATCGGTGTCATTCCAACAACCATTGTCAACTCCCCGATCTGACCATCATCGGTTTATTGACCGTTGTCAGTTTCCTGTAGTTTTGGTCATTTTAACCAAAGTAGCATTCACCACATTTTTTTATTTTTGGGATTTCTTCAATTACCTCACCATATCTTTGTGTCTCTAAAATCACTTTCAAAGTCCAAATTTTCTCCATTTTCATCATTTGTTGCCAAATTTACAAGTCCTTTTATTTTCCACAGTGACTAGTATCAGTCCTCTGATTGGCATCAATTACCCTCTATCACCGACACTAGTTACTCAACTGTCATCGGTCTCTGTGTATTAATATTTCAATTAAAACAGTGATTTGTTGTCACCTTCTAGAACCATTTTCTCCATTCCTTTTTTGTTTCTGCATCATCAGTGAAGCTCAAAATACTAGTTTTATCATCAATCACATAGTTTTGACTCATAAACAAGCTAATGCTCTCATGTTTCACGTTAGCCTCCAGCCGCTCCCACCTATCCCATCTCCCCCTTCAATCTCATCACCTATGGATCCCAATCAGACTCTTTCCATACCCACTGGTGATGAGGAGTTCGCACTACTCCTTTATCAAAACCTCACTACTCTGCAATACTATCTCACTCACTCACCTACCCATGATTCATTTGGGTATCTTGTATAAGACATGCCTTTGTCCATTCCTCCTACCCTTACCCACTTATGCATCGATTCTTACTAGATTGGCCTTACCCTCTTCAACCTTACCACCTGTGTTGTCCTAGATTGACCCTACATCATCGATATATGTTGCAATTATGGCATATATTGTGCCTTTGACATCATTTACTACTACAATGTCAACCATTCCTTTATCAATTGCCTTGAGTATAGGTCTATCCACACCCACCACCTCTCATATGCCTATTGCATCTCAATCACAATGGTGTCGAAAGCCCATACTTGATTCCAAAACATTATCCTCTTCATCCCGCATATCTTCCTCTGATTACTATGAGGGTCATTACATCCACTCCACCTACCTACACTTATCACAAACATCCCCTATTTCATCTATCGCTTATCTAGGATACTTACCATCTACATCTATTCCAACTTACATTCCTCCCTCACAATTTTTGTACTCGGCACCACCACATACTGGGATGCCGCCCATGTCATACCCTTCTCATTTACCTCCTTATAATAAAGGGATTATCCAGGACATCACAACCTACCAATGATCTTATCAAGATGATGATGGACAAGATGCAGACATTGGAAGCATATGTCTTTGGCTCACGTAACTCTTTAACATACGATGAGATTTGTAATGAGCCCATTCACCCGTCTATTCTGATTTTTCCATACCCTATGCATTGGGAAATTCCTTAATTCAACTGATTTAACAAAAATAAGATCCTCAATAGGACTTGCGGTCTTTTAAACATGGGTGTTATTTGATCGCTCATGATGACATTTTTCTCTTACAAACATTCTCAATGTCCTTGACAGACCTACTTTGGATTGGTATAGTGCTCTACCTAGGCACTCTATTTTCTCATTCAACCAAGTAGCTCAAGCTTTCCTAGACCACTTTTCTATCAACATTGTCAAGAAGGTCACCATGACCGACTTGTACATGACACGCCAATACGAAGACAAATCTATCGCATATTTTTTTGCTCGTTGGCGGAGCTTGATTAACCAGATCACATTCTAACTACCTCAAACCAAGTTAATAGAGTTGGTCACCAGGGATTTTGTTAGATACATCTCGCAAACTCTCTAATTTCAAACCTTCCACACATTTGACAAGGTATTCACCATGTCCTAGAAACTTGAAATTTGTGCCATTGAAGAGAAGAAGATACAATTGTGTAACAAGAACACTGTGTTTAAATCAAATGATACCTTTTCTTCTTCTAAACTATAAAATAATTACTCTAAAGAAAAAGGATCTTCCAACGCAATAGTTTTGAAAGCCGGCCCATCTCACCCATCCAACCAATCAAAGCCTTCTTCCAATATTTCTCTTGTTCAGGATTTTCAATTCAAGCGAGCAACAAAATATACTCCCATAGGAGAACCCTACTCTTCGGTTTTAGAAAAACTTCTAAAAGCTGGAGCAGTCACTCTTCCACCCATCAAACCACATACTGGTTTTGACTCCTCTTGTCTTATGCCTGTATGGTACAAAGAAAATGATTACTGTAACTATCATCACGTTAAAGGTCATAGTGACGGTAATTATATAACTTTAAAAAATATTGTCCAAGAAATGTTAGATAATGGAGATCTTGTTTTTGATAACTCTAATGCACTGGCTAATCAGACCCTTCACATCTTCAAGAATCCATTCCCAAATCACACCTTGTCGTCTAACAAAATAGGAGAAACCTCGACCAATGATAGTAATGCTCTTGAGGTTCATGTTGTTTTCGACATCATACCAGCTTATTCCTATATTTCCTCCTACTTCATCTATCGAGAAGATTCTTGCACGAGATCCTTCATCCATAGAGGGAGTTTTTTCATCTACTCCTTTACCCACAGAGGAGTCTCCCGTATGTCCTCCTTTATGCACAAATGAGTCTTCCATACCCGCCGATGTAGTTTCCCCATTCACCTCTCAACTCGAAGAACAACCCGCATTACATACTCTTCTACCCATAGGAGAGCCTTTCTTACCTTCTTCTTTTCCAACAGTTTAAAATACCTCATCCAACTTGTCATCTTCCCTACCCACATGGGATCCATTAGTAGCATCCATTCCTATTGGTGACAATTCTCCATTGGATTTTAAGGATCCTATTGATTTTCTCTCGGCTCTTTTACCACTGAGTCTAAATCCAACCAATTCCCTATCTCATAGACATTCTTTACAGGGATTAATACCAAATCAACATCATCCCCCTACAACAGTGTCATTTCCATTTTAGCCGATTGCTTGGATTATGTTGACAATTCCATGCTTTGGGGACACCTTCGACTTCCTTTCTCAACTCAGATGCAAATATTGTTTTCTAGATACTTCCATGATCTATCCAAAATTATTTCAAACAACCAAACTCATCATGCTCATGCCAGTTATAAGGACCTCTTCTTCATCACCCTCACCCACACCTAAACCTTTATCATTAAATGAACTTTTTCCAATGCCTAAAACCTTACCTACACCTATATCTTCCTCCACGTTCAGACCCATTACCACATTGGGATTCATGCCGACATCAAGCCTAGTTCATCCTCTTGTCAAACTAGATTTAGGTACATCCTCACAAGTCATCACAAATAATATTCCCACACCTAAGATGATTACACAACATCTTATGCCACATAAACTAGCTTTTCCCATTACTCCTTTGTCACCTTCACCACTTCCATCTATCCTAGGTCCCCACCCATCAACCTTGGTCAAGAAGCCTCCTACCCAAGGTAAACCAAAAACACAACAGCCCACCTCCTCATCATGATTCTCTACTCCACCAAAATTACCTACACAACTTACAACTTTAACATCACCTACATCCTTTTTACCTCCTATACCTACGCCACTTCCAAAGATCCTCATCAATACTTATGTCATTCCCTTCTCTTCAACCAATACCTTCCACATTACCTCTTACTACAACCTTCACTATACCTCCATTATCGCCTTGGTTAACCCATCCCCTTCCACCATCTACCTTCCCTTCTACATCACACACTTCTTCTTCACCTTTACCCAAGAAGGTGCAACCAAATTCCAAGAACCCACTACCCTCCAAAGAGGTAGTTAAACCTACACCACCTTCAACAACTAGTTCACTGCTACATATTTACCCAAGAAGGTACAATCCAAACCTAAAACTGTACTATCTACTAAACAAGTGGTCAAAATTACTCAACCTCTGATTCCACCTCTGGTGGCACCTCTCCCACCAAATTCACCCACACTTCCATCTAGACCCACACTTACTTCACATTGTGATCCATTGGCGGGTCTTACACAAACATCCTAGATAACCTTTTAGAAACCTCTGTCATCACATTTCCACCACTTAGACCTTATGACACACTCAAACCTAAACCAGAAGGGTTTGATGATACCAAAATTTATGCTTACCATCATGTACCAAGGCATGATGTGAAAAACTGTAAGGCTCTTAAGACTATCCTCCTCCAACTATGTCCTCCCGAAGAAATCTTTGATGATGATGATCTTTTAGATGAGGACCCTATTCCACATGCACCTATCACCACACATCCTCATCTTATACCTATTCAATGACCTTCATCTCCCCCTCCACAACCCTTTTATCCTCCTCCAACATTTGAGATCAATATGGTCTATATAAGAGAGCTAGCCAAACCTCTACCAAAATGCCAATGTGTTGCATTGTTTTCAAAAACTAGTATATTCCCTCACCATATTTTTCCATGTCCTATCGCTACACCTATCATGACTCACTTGATCCTTTACCATAGATTAATATGGTTCAAATTACCACTCAATCCTAGAAGGACAAAGGAAAAGAGAAAACAACCAGTGCATCTACCACTCTTTTACCCAATATTCCATCTAGCACTGCACCAAAAATCACCATCTCATGGACCCACATACCCTATTTCTAATAGGGTTTCCCATCATACAATTCCTAAATATTTGCACTAGTCTCCTCTCAAAATTTCTTTTATGACCTCGTCCCAAACTCCGTGAGTCTCATCGATGGACCCTCATTGAGGTTCTACAATCGATTGAGGTTTTACCTAATGATCCTACTCTTGTTACATCCATTATCACTCTTCATCATGTTGCATCTCTCACCACTTCCTCTCCTTCCTCTACACTTGCTACCACTCATGAAGTAGCCACTCTTTGTTTCTCTCGATGACGAGATTATACCTCTCTAATTATATGATCATGATTCCACCCTATTTATTTTTTTCTACATTGATAATATAAGATTTTGATGCATTATGATCAATGATGGTGTCAATATCAACATCATTTCCTCCCATGTGTACAACCAAATGTGCATCCCTGCTAATTACATGCATAATAACCCAGTTATGTTGCGTTCATTCAATGATGTCATGACTTCCACCCTTGGCACTATCATTCTCCACATTTTTGTGGGCCCCCATACCATTCTTGGATTATTCTGTCTTAGAGGGGGATTCTAGTACAACATGATGTTTTGATGACCTTGGATTTGCACCATGGTTTGTGTTCCTTCAACCTTACATTGTTGTTTAAAATTCAAACATGAAGGACACAACTATACCATTCTAGCCAACCCTTCACCATTCAAGACCTGTAACATGTTGTATCAACCCAATGATGTCCTTATACCAGTTAAGGAATCTACCACTGCTACCACTTATTCTTCAAATTTCTACTACCTCATCCACTAATGTTGCTACTACATCTTCCATAACTAACTCCTTTATTCCCACTAGCTGCCACAACTTTTTGCAGCTGACCCATCCAACCCATCTACTTCTCAAACAACTAATGCTTCTTCTTCCCAACTGACCAATGATTCATCCATTCCCACTACCCACATACCCACTACTTATCCCTTAGAGGTGTTACTAAACACCTCACTCTTGGGGAGTACCACCTTTATAACATTGACACATTCCTTACTCCTCAAGAGTATGGTAACCTTCACCAACATCCTACGCTATGATCATCGCATAGGAAAGGTTTTCCCCTATGGTCATCCCCACATTCATACAAACTTAACATATTAGGGACTTGATGCTTCTACCTACTCACCCAAGCCACCTTCCCAATATCGACCATTTTCCTCTGACCTTCAATCTCTCACCAACCATTGCTTCACCCACATCTTCCTCCATCGTTTTTCTTGGAAGGGATTCACTTTGGTTTCTATGAATAAGGCCACCATATTGTCATTCCTTGCACCACTCGTAATCATAAAGACCATTTTGGTATTTGATTTCCTAAACCACCTCCCAAGAAGGCTCGATTATAACTCATTAAGGGCGATAAACATTCCCCACCCCATTCACCAACTTCACCACCTTCACCTACGATTCTATGGATCCATAACCCATTTCTCCTAACTTCTTTTCCATGAACACTATTTCCTGGACCTCTAACTTATCAATGAGATGGCCAGGCTCCTCTTATCTTCCCTTCCCGTATCCTAACATGATCGATGATGATACACTTATTAACATTGTTCAATGTTATCAAGGGGTTAGCACAAGGTTGTATAGATAATATATCAGATCTAAGCATACATGCAATAAAAATGGATATTCTACCAGAAGAAATATACAAAACAAGAGATATAAATCAACACCATATTTAATGTGGTTCACCTAGTGTGGGCTACATCCACCAAGAAACAATCCAATCTATTATCCAAAGCTTTCAGAAGATATACAATGAATATTTATAATCTTCCACACCTCTCATGATGTACAATACTTTCTTTTTCTCAAGCTTCTCTTTCTTCTCCAAGAATTCTCTCTCTCACACAATTATTCTCACAATAATCATCAATTCTCACAATCCTCTACATTTAAACCCTAGATTTCATGCTTATATAGGCATATAAAAACTTAGGGAACTTATCCATAAAATTATAATCAATATATTTTCTTTAATGCTAAAATTAGATCTAATTCCCATGAGTTAAATAAAACACCCATGCACGGTATTTGATGTCGGTTATCCCTAACCGATGTCAGTTACTCCTTTCTTGACCGATGTCGGACATAGGTGACAGATTCTGGTCCCTCCATAACCGATTCCGGTTATTGTAATTTCCTACAAGTTTAACATAACATGCTAATTTAAAGTAATTGGACTCCACAACTCAAAAATCTCCCACTTGGAGATAGATTACTACAATATACCCGTACATCATCATTATTGGATCCTTTCCTTAGCTTTGTTTCTTCCTCTTCAATTCTTAAACTTGAATACCAACGTAGTGGAGTGTAGCTCCAACTTCTCTTTTGCTAATGGCTTCGTTAGCATATCGTAGGGTATTCACTTATATGAATCTTCTCCGCTTTCAACTTCTCATCCTCCAATACCTGCCATATAAAGTGATATCTCAATCCGAATGTGTTTCATTCTAGAATGAAAGGCCGAGTGATTTGCCAAATGAATTGCACTCTAACTATCACAAAAAAATTACAACTATATTACTCCTTTCCCAAATTTTCCATGAACCTGCTCATCGATATCATCTCTTTGCTAGCATCTCGTAGCTATAACATAATTTTCCTCTATAGTAGACAAAGCCACAACCTTCTACAATCTCAAAATCTAGCTAACTATCATTCCATCTACTTGTGAAAATATATACGGTAGTGCTCCTTCTATCATCCAGATCTCCAGCCATATCTGAATCAACATAGCCACATACAAAATATTTGAACCTCCATAGCATAATTACATGCTAGATGTCCCTCTCAAATACCTGAGTATCCATTGGACTTCTTTCCAATGCTCTTTACCTAGATTGACCATAAATCTACTCATAACTCCCACTTCATGTGTAATGTCTGGTTTGGTACAAACCATAGCATATATGATACTCCCAACTGCTGAAGCATATGGTACTCATGTCATGTATATGATCTCCTCATGTGATGAAGGGCACTAGTCTTTTCTCAATTTGAAGTGTCTAGCCATAGGTGTACTTACAGGTTTTGAATCTTGCATGTTAAACCTTTCAAATACCTTATTGATATAAGCCTCCTGAGACATATACAATTTATTTTTCTTTATTTCTCTGTGTATTTGCATGCCAAGGATTCTTTTTGTAACTCCTAAATCCTTCGTAGAAAATGTGTGAGTTATATTTTCCTTAATCTCACCAATGTCTTGCATATTAGATCCTGCAATAAGAATATCATCCACATACAGTAACAAAATAATATAGCTCTCATTTTCAAGCTTCTTGAAATAAATACAATGATCAGATTCACATCTTAAGTGACCATGATCATGCATGAAACTATCAAAACTCATGTACCATTTCCTTGGAGCTTTTTTGAGCCCTTATGGACTCTTTCTCAACTCTCGCACATTAATTTCTCTTTACCCTTGACTTTATACCCAAGTGGCTATTGCATATAAATATCTTCATCCAAATCACCATGAAGTAAAGTCGTCTTCACATCTAGTTTCTCTAAATGTAAATCATGTACTGCAACTATACTCAATACAATACGTATGGAAGTCATTTTAACAATAGGAGAAAATATTTCACCAAATTCAATACCTATTTTCTGTGTAAATCCCTTTACTACAAGTCTTTCCTTGTATCTTTTATGTCCACCCTCTTCTTCCTTGATCCTATAAACCCACTTGTTTTGTAATTTCCTCTTACCTATTGGCAACTTAACCAAATCTCAACTCTAGTTTTATTCCAAGGAGTCCATCTCCTCATCCGTGTCATGCCCCGATGCACGTGAGCCTTATCTGCATAGCTTCTTCAAAAATTTATGGTTCACCATTATCAGTCAATAATAAATAATATAGAGAAGGTGTAAATATTTTAGAGGTTTACTTACCCGTTGGGACCTTCTCACAAAAGTTTGGGTAGTCAAGGCTCATGTTGGACATTTGTTTCTAATTCGACAATGACCGATGCCGGTTCTGCTAACTAATGTCAATTTGGTTATTTTATAACCGATGTCAGTTTAGCTGATCGATGTCGGTCAGGGGTCAACTGACACCGGTTATTGTGTAACCCTGTAGATATGAATTTAAAATATGAGAGTTCATTTTTATTTACAAAATTCTCAACCTGTTCGTCCTTAGATACCAAAATTTTACCCCGTACATTCTCTCTTCATTCCATTAAATTTCACAACTCCTAATAATTTTATAATTCTCTAAATTCTAAAAATGGAATCTCAAATCACCAGATCCATAACCAATGAAAGTGCATCTCTTGGATTTTGCATCCAACTTTTTCCTATTTTCCTTATCAATATGCACAAAATCTTCTAAACCAAAAATTTTAAGAAAAAAAAGATCTACCTCTTTTCCAGTCCAAGATTCCTCTGGTATTCCTCCATCTAGTGAACTTGAAGGCTGCAGCTAATAAAATAAATTGTTGTATCAATTTTTCTACCCAAAACTACAATGGCAATCCAACATGTATCCTCATACTTCTAGCATGTTCTATGATTGTCATGTTCATTCTTTCTGCAACACCATTCTCTTGTGGTGTTCTTGGAACCTTCATTTCTTTATGTATTCCATTCACTAAACAATAATCATTGAAAGCCTTGCTACAATATTCACCACCATTATTAGATCTAAGGCACTTTAAATTTGAATTTGATTCATTCTCAACAAGGTTTTTCTATCTTTTAAAAGTATAAAAACATAAGATTTATGTTTAATACAATAAACCCATACCTTTCTTGTAGCATCATCAATGAAAGTAACATAATACTGGGATCCTCCATGAGAAGATACCTAGGATGGTCCCCACACATCTGAGTGTACAAGCTCTAATTTCTACTCCTTAGTTACCCCAACTTTGAGAAATATTACTCTCTTTTGATTTCCAAAGACACAATGCTCACAGATATCAAGATCTAAATCTTTCAAATTTGATAACTTACCCTTAGCCTTTAAGATCTACATTTCTTTTTGACTCACATGGTTCAACCGATTATGTCACATGCATGCATCTAAATATAAAGTAGATAACAAAGAAAAGGAATTAATAACACAAGTAGATAAATATAACGTTCATAGATTCTTACCTCTTACCACAACAAAAGCACCCTTGGTGACTTTCCAAGAGTCTGCTATGAATGTAAACATGCAACCAACTTCAGCTAGTTGTCGTGTAGAAATAAGATTCCTCTATAGGCTTAGCACATGCCTCACATCTTTGAATACCCATGTATTTCCATTCTACAATTTTAGATGAACTTCCCTTTACCAAAGAATATTGTAAGGTTCATCATCACCCAAATAAACATGTCCAAAATTGCCCTGGACATAATTTATGAAATAACCCTTATTAGGGGTTGCATGGAAAGAAGCTCTTGAATCTAAAACCCATGATTCTATTCTATTATCCAAAGAAAGAATAAGAGCATCTTGCATTACCTCTACTATAATATTTACCTCTTTATTTGACTATTTACCTTTGTTTGGGTGTTGGTTCTCTTTATCATTTGACTAACAATATTTCTTTGCATGTCCTTTCTTTCCACATTTCCAATAGGTAATTCCCTTACCTCTAGATTTAGATCTTCCATCCCTTGACTTTGATTTCCCATTATTCTTACTCTTGGATCTCTCCTTTTTCCTTCCTTTTCTTTCTACATTCAAAGAATTCCTAGATGATGATTCCTCTGTACTTTTCCTGTGAATTTATTTATTCAAGATTATATTGACCATATCATCAAAATTTAAAATATTATTAGAAAATGATGTATTACTAACATCCATTACTAAGTTATCCCAACTATCAGAAAAGAACATAAGAATAAGAGTGCTTTCACTTCATCATCAAATGGAATATCAACCAATTTTAATTGATTTATAATAGATCGGAAATCATTCAAATGACTAGATGTAGATCCACCTTCATGCATCTTAGAACTAAATAGTTTCTTCATAAAAAAATTATTTGAAGCACTAGGTTTTTCATATAAATTAGCAAGAGAGATTATTAACTCTATTGTAGAAGTCATACTGTAATATTAGAATCCACAAATGCTGTCAGGATCAATCTTATAGATCCCAAAGCCTTTCTGTCAAGAATATTCCATTCTTCATCAGTCATCTTCATAGGTCTATACTTTTCATCCAATGGTAAATACAAATCTCTTTGATATAGATAATCCTTAATTTACATCTTCCATAATTGATAATTTCGGTCGTCAAAATTCTCTACCTTATATTTGTTTTCTTCTACCATTGTTGTAGCTCCCACTCAATTAGAAAACCCTCTGTGAGTAAATATGTTAACACACAAAACCCTCAAACAAAGCTATGATACCAATTTTTGGGGTTAACACAAGGTTGTCAGATAATATATCGATCTAATAATACATGTAATAAAAATAGATATTCTACTAGAATAAATATACAAAACAAGAGATATAAATCAACACCCATTTAACGTGGCTCACCCAATGTGGGCTACATCCACTAATAAACAAGCCAATCTATTATCCAAATCTTTTAGAAGATTTACAATCTTCCACACCTCTCACAATGTATAGTACTTTCTTTCTCTCAAGCTTCTCTTTCCTCTCCAAGAATTATCTTTGTCACAATTATTCTCACAATGGTCATAAATTATTATAATCCTCTACATCTAAACTCTATATTTCATGCTTATATAGGCATATACAAACTTAGGGAACTTATCTATGCAATTAAAATCAATAGATCTGCTTTAATGCTAAAATTAGATCTAATTCCCATTATTTAAATAAAACACCCACGCACAAGTAACCGACGTCGGTTAGCCCTAACCAATGTCAGTTACTTCTTTCCTAATCAATGTCGGTCATAGGTGACTAATGTCAGTCCCTCAATAACGATGTCGCTTATTGTGCTTTCTACGCAAGTTTAATATAGCATGCTAATTTGAAGTAATTGAGCTCCATAACTCAACAAATATCGGAAGATGATTCTATTCTCACCTACCTCGGTGTGGGAGATTCTTATATTCACTAGTCATTACCTTATGAGAATTAAACCATCTTGAATGAATCGACCATAAAAATCAACATTCACACTCAAGATGACCCGCATATTCTAAAAATAGGTCAATCTTTAGATGTTGTTGAACATGAAGATTTTACTTCTTTCCTACGGGATCATATCAATGCTTTACTTTGGTCCTATGTTGATGTGCCCGGTATTGACACAAACATTGTGGTCCAAAATATTGTAACCATTCCTAATGCCAAACCCATGAAATAGAAGCTACGAAAAATGCATCCTCGTATTTCCCTTCTTATCAAAGAAGAACTCCAGCCCTTCTTTCGGTTTCCTTCATCCTACCCATTGATTATCCCCAATGGATCTCTAACATCATTCCTGTCACAAAAGCAAGAGGGGGCTCCGCATTTGCATAGATTTCCATGACCTTAACTTAGCTTGCCCCAAAGATGAATTTCCTCTACCTAGTATTGACCAACTAGTTGATCTCACCGCCGGCCATGAGATGCTATCACTCATGGATGGTTTCTCGATTATAAAAAAATATTACTTTCCTTGAAAGATCAACACAAAACCACCTTCATCACTCCTTGGGGGACCTTCTACTATCATGTCATGCCCTTTGTCCTTAAAAATGTTGGTGCTACATATCAGCAGGCTATGACTTATATCTTTCTATCTCACCTTATTCTTGATAAATTAATGAAATATATAGAGGTTGATAGGCCAAGAAGGAATACATGTTTGTGATGTTGGTTGAAGGTTGTGTGTGTGTTCTGATTTCTTGATTCAATGCTAATTGCGAATACTCCCTTTTGGCTAGGAGGAACTACTTGTAAAATGCAAAACAATACCACCAGATAGAGTTAAATAAAACAACAAGTGGACTTCCTAGCAGAAGCTAGATCCGGGAAGCATGATGCTTCCTGAACAGGTTATCAATCCACTTTTTAAATAATAGTATTAATGTTATCCAAAATAAACATGAAATAACAATCTTATTGGAATTGAAATGATTTAGGTATCTCATACAAAACAAATAAGAAAGGTCAGATAAAAGGTGATTGAGGTCAAAACGGGTCAGGTGATGGGGTGGTATTAGATTACAGTGCAGTACTGACAGCTCTGGGGTAAGGTTTGGTCAATATTAGGAGTGATTTTGGGGTTGTTAGGGAATGGGTATGAGCTCGTTGGTCTGAGGTATGTTGCCAGACACAATAACCGACGTCAAATGTATGACTGATGTCATTTTTACAGGATGACACACGTCGGTTGGCTAATTAGCGTCGATAGGGGAAGTTGATAAAAATATCTTATAAGTGGTCTTCGACTCTCTATGATTACAAAAGGCTGGAAATGTTGGGGGTGAAGTCATGGAATGGTCTAAAAGGTTCGAGATGATTAGGATAGGGGGAAGATAGGTGGAAGGTCTAGGTATGGTAAGGTGATAATTTGGTGGGAGGAAGGGAGGTGTACGGATGTGTAGAAGGATAAATTACTGAGATGAATAATAAATCCTACTGAAAGAAAATAGAGATAAATGAAGAGATATTAGGTACTTACTGAAGAATGGGTTTGGAGAGTGCAGGTGATGAGGATGGTGATGGCGAGATCCGAGAGAAGAGAAGTTTCATTCATTTCACATAATTTTGAACCTTTTTTCTTCTCTGTTTGTATTTGTGATCGTGAAGAAGATGATGGATGCCAATGGTTGTTGGTAGTGTTCTGGGTGCTTTCTATTTCCTGAGTTCTTTAGAAAATTTGAGTGTTCTAAGTCTCTATTCATATGAGATCCTAAATCAAATGACCAACCTCAGCAAAGGATTTTAGAAATGTATTTAACCTAACCGATGACGGTTAGGGGACCGACATCGGTTGAGGTATAACGGCATCGGTTAATGTGGGAATATCTAATTTCACCAAAAAAGCCTAATTGTTGTTATTTTTGGTGTGGTCTTCAATATTCATCTAAGTCTTGAGTGATAGACCATGGAGGAATGAGTAAGAGTCCTCTTAGGTTTGTTAATAGGATTTAAGTCTAGGTTTAGACTAAGTCCTAGTTGGTTAGGATAGGCTTAGACTTGGTCTTAGGTCATTAATGGGGTTTGAGTGGGTCGTGGAGTGAGGTGGCTAGGTGAGCTGGTCAAGTGAGGATATTAATTAAATTAATTAGAGTAATTAATCCAATTAATCATGTGCATTATGGGATATGAATATGTAAGGTATGGTTAATTTAATTAACGGGGTTATAAGGGTAGTATGACCTAATTTTGGTGTCTACATTTTGCCCCTTTTTATCACGTAGCTTGTATTGGTAAGAGACACTGACAGAATAGGAATTGATTGCCCCATGTATGGGTGAGATGGAAGTTACCCCAAGTGTGGGTGAAGGTGATCACCCTAAAAGTAGGAACTAGTGAGGTGTTATATAGAGTCGGTGGGTGGTTTGATGAATGTGTAGTTGGTGCAAGTTAAGGTAGGTGGGGAAGAGTATGGGTACTTTGGGGAAAGGGTAATGGTCAAATTAGGTAATAAGTAATAGGCCAGGGTCAAATTGGGTAATGGGTAATGGTCAAATCGGGTAATAGGTAATGGGCCATGGTCAAATTGGGTAATGGGTAATGGCAATCGAACACACACACACACACATGTATAAACTGTAACACGGTACAAGGTTTAAGAGATTACAAACTCTACATCATCCAAGGTCAATAGTTTTATCTAAACAAGATTGAATTGATTCGGGTATCTGTTCCAAAAACACAACGTAGGTTAGGTACAGGAATGTTTAGGTATGATCTAGTAAACCACGGGTTTGGTCGGGATAAATGGCACAAAAATAAGCAAGGTATGGTTGTTAGGCTAAAACAACATAGGTAACGGAATCACAAGGTATAGCGAGTACACAAGTTTAATGGTCACAAAAAGTAGGTCAGGTCCAGGTAAATAGGTCGTGGCATGGGTAAGGCCAAGGTATAGGTAAAATAACAAATCCTTAAATGCAATTAAGGAATTGTATGGGTAGTTTAGGTTTGTGGGTAGGGTATAATGGGTGTTGGTACTCAAAAAAAAGGTATGTGGAAATAATGAGGTTAGGTCAAAATAGGCAAAACATGGAGGAAATGGTATTGGCAAATGACCGATGTTGTTTATCGTAATCGACGTCGGTCATGGTGGGTTAGGGTTATAAAGTTAAAATTCCATATTTTATAAAATCATTGTTTTTGTTGACTTTAAGAAAACAACATATTTGAGTGACTTGTGCATTTTTCGGGGGAAAAATACAAGTCATTGTACCACGCTGAGGTGGAGGTGATAGAGTGTGGAGAGGAGCCAAGTAGATGGGTCCACTAGCGTAGTTGGAGACATGTGATTGGTGGAGAGGTGCGAGGTATATTTTGGTATGATAGAGGAAGGAAAGGGGTCAAGTGGACCATCGATGTAGTAGCCTAACATGCCACCACGTAGACACCATCGATACGAGGTAGGTGACATTTTGTATCTTGTATTTATTTTGCTCCAATTGTGTTTTTATAACGAAGAAATTTTTAGGCAGGAATGTTAATTTTGAAATATGGGTAAAAATAGATGAAATATAGGGGAGGAGGTCAAATATAGGCTAAGTAGGGGAGAAATAAATGTGGGGTGTAAGTGTTCGGGATTAATTAGGATTTTAGGTTGGTTTTTGTCAATTTTTAAGAAATAGAGGAGGGGGTTAAAGTTTTGGGGTCGCGACAGAGACCGACGCCGAAGCGTCGGTCGAGTTTGGCCGATGTTAGTCAACTATAGCCGACATCACTCAAGACTAAGGTGACCAACATCGGTTAACCCGAACGATGTTAGTCAAGGAGAACCGGTGACGGTCCAGGAGACTGGCGCCGATTATGGTGAAAGAGGGACTGGGGTAAGAAGGGATATGCTTCAAAAGGAAAAAGAGGTCAAAAAGTGGTAAGTAATGTGTGTTGTAGGGGGTAAGGGTAACATATGGTCATTAGCTAGATGAGTTAGGTGAGTAGGTGAAATAATGTGAAGGTAATGAGTCATGAGTGTAAAGGGTAGGAGGTTGGTATGTGAATTAGGTAAATGGGGTAAGTAGGATTGGTGTGATTGGGTATGGTGTTGGGGTTAAGACGTAATTGGAGGTAGTGAGGTCTTAACAATACTATGTTTTGTTGGATATAGGCTAGGGACCAGCTACCCGTGTCGACGACAGTGACACCGTTATTGGTAGATATGTGGTCAAGTGTGACTACAGAGGAGTGGGAGCACATGACTGATGTTGGATTGATTGGGATCTGACGCTATAGGCATGTAGCACGAGATCCTAGTTTGATGGTCACACTCATCGATAGATGGGATTCAACGACCAACACTTTTCATTTACCGATGGGTGAGATTACTGTCACCCTAGAGGATGTATATAGGATCCTGTGGCTACCGATTGTGGGTGAGTGAGTGTATTATATTTCTTCAAATGCCTTTGTGGAGCCTATAGTGGTTATGTTTGGGGAGCGAGGCATGAGCTTAGGTACTATAGTGCGAGCCTCAACTATAGAGAGATCTATGCATCCCATCCTCGAAAAATGAGGTTGGTTGTTTTGATGATGGAGGCGGTATGTTGTTTCACCCTACCAAATGCCGAGGGTGGTATATTCTCATGATCATTAATGGGAGTGCTCTAGGACATGGTGGAGGATCAGATTGATTTTACATGGGCACCGACATTCCTGGTGCAGCTATATAGGAGCTATGGGCCTATGGGAGGCTATAGAGGTTTAGTTTATGTTGCACTTTTCTTTTACATTGTTGGGCATAGGATGACATTGTATGTGTGCATCTAGTTGGTTTTCCCCACTTGATTGGTTTGGGGTGGCTTGGTCGAGAGTCACTTTCAAGGTGGGTACCAGTTGGTGGGGAGAAAAGGGTGGCTAGGGCCACGCATGATGTTTCATTTTATAGGTGGGTACTGGAGGGATTTTCTGGTGTGAATATTGTTTGGAGGCCCTATGTTAGTTATCCCTCATACAAAGACATGGTGGAGGAGTTAAAGGAGTTACAACTGCTCAAGTATATACATGGGTGTCATTTCAGCAAGCATGAGATGATACCTGTAGAAAGGGTTAAAAGGCAATTTGGGTTGCCACAGGATGTGTCACCACCCTTCCCTCAGTATAGAAGAGATGACATGGAGAGACCTATGTCTCCACCATGACCGAGTGTGCCAATAGGACAGGAGGAGCAAGTGGTGGATAGGTAGATTGATGATGTTGGAGTCACTGATAGATATAGGAAATGGTGGGTGGCACAGATACAAGTGGCACCCCTGAGGCCATGGCAGCCAGACTTAGCCACCATCACAGTGCAGAGGGATACCTTGCAAGGTCATGTGATCACTCCTCAGTAGGAACATATTATAGTTTTACACGGTCATATCACAAGGTCGAGGCACAGTGGCCATTTTACAGGCTTCGGTGTTAGCACTACAGGCCCAGGTTACATAGGGACAGGCACTTGCAAAGGGTAGAGATGGATATGGGGTACGGGATGCCACCTTATAGGTGCATGTAGCAAGTTTATAGGGCTATTTAGCCACCGTACAGAGTTAGGTTGTGGCCCTACATGCCCGGGTTACAGCATAAACACCCCACAAGCTCGGGGAAAGAGTCCCACACTACATGTAGCGATGACATGATAGGGTCCCCGAGTACAAGGAGGGAGGACATGGAGCACAGGTATAGGGTCTGAGGCTATCCCTAGTAGGACAGAGCTCACATGTTGTTGTGAGACCCATGACACCACCTCAGATGGTGTCGATGGAAAGGTTCATGGATTCTATGAACAAGGCACATATTACCAAGATCATCGATGATGTAGGGATACACGTCCCCTCCTATGCTGAGTACAGGGCACAACAGGTAGTGAGTGAGAGGACTAGATCCCACACTCATAGCTTAGAGAGAATAGGGGGTCGAGAAGCCTAGAGACAGGGTCAGGGTGAGGTGATGAGTTCATAGAGGCCAGACCCAACTGTGGGCTAGGCATAGATTAGACCAAGACCCATACTAGGTGGAGAGATATTGGTAGGTCACCGTGCTAGAGGAGAGGAGGAGACATATGAGAGACATGACATGGATATCAGATGGAGTGACGAATAGTCACCGGATATGATTTTTAGTATTCTTGTATTGATATATACCGGCCTACATGTCAATGATAGTGAGGATGTACATGAGAGTTTTTATTTTGATCTTATACCGCCAATGTGTCAAAGATGGTGAGGATGTATCGAGCATTTGGAGATACATGTATGTATTTGTATCGGTGTATATTTGTATTGATATACAAGAATTTCATTGTTATAGATGATGATATTTATGGTATGGATGATGTACTTGTGTTTTAATTTCTATTTTTATTTGTGTATGGATGGAAACTATGTGAATTAGGCATGGTGGAGTCGAGGTCATGTAGGCATGATGGAGTCTAGGTCAATTAGGCATGATGGATTCTAGGTCAATTAGGCATGGTGGAGTCTTGGTCAATTAGGCATGGTGGAGTCTAGGTCATGTAGGCATGGTGGAGTCTAGGTCATGTAGGCATGGTTGAGTCTAGGTGAGTTAGGCATGGTTGAGTCTAGGTCATGTAGGCATGGTGGAGTCTAGGTCATGTAGGCATGGTTGAGTCTAGGTGAGTTAGGCATGGTTGAGTTAAGGTTTGTTGGTTTTGATTTAATTTCCAAGTTATTGGTAACATGGGAAATAAATGATGATGTATATGTATGTGATGGTGTAGATTTCAAAATATTTGATATCATGGAAAGGTGAAATAATGGATGTATGATATGATGATGTAAGAAATAGGTAGATATACATGTTTGTATATTTGTATTTTTGTTTAATTTCCAAGTAGTGTATAAGATGGAAACTAACTAAGGTAGAATGTGAATAGAAAAATGGGGGTGGAAATTGGTTAGGGTAGAGAGTGGTCGAGCTAACCTCCAAGGGCCCCATGCCCTCGAGTGTTGCCTACATAACCCTCGGCTAAAAGGGGCCTCAGTGATGTAGTTCTCCCATAAGCTAGGGAAGAATATGATGAGGATAGATGAATGGGTTGGTAGGTTTTAGGCATGTTTTGAGTCTAGGTCATTTAGGCATGGTTGTGTTTAGGTGATTGTAGGCATGGTTGATTTTAGGTCATTTAGGCATGGTTGAGTTTAGGTCATTTAGGCATGGTTGAGTTTAGGTGATTGTAGGCATGGTTGAGTTTAGGTCAGTTAGGCATGGTGATGTTGGTGAAAGAGGAATTCTTAAAATGTAGGTGTCGATGGTCTAATCTTGTATAGGAGAATCAACAAGTAATGAAGAAGGTGAAGGGTAAGAGGTGACCAAAAGAGTCACCTAATTGGTAAGAACCATAACAATTCTACCATACCAAAGGTGGGCTTATGAATGTAAGACCCTAAAGGCGTTGCATGATTGACTATTCTAAGGGTGAAGAAAGTCACATGATCATGAAATGTCATTTTTATGGTAATTCCTTTGATAAGGTAGGAAATTAGGGTAAAAAAGGCAATGAGGTGAAGATGGTTGGTTTTTAGCATCACCTAGTGTAAGACAGCATGCCTACTTAGAAAGAGACCTAAGATCAAAATAGACAAGTCCATGACAAAAAAAAGTTATCATTTTCTTCTTTTTGTTGTTGTTTTGATAGACTGATCGATGCGGGAAGTCTATGAGGGATGAGTATATTATCTCCTTGAGGTCTTTGTGAATTTTATCGATGCGGGAAGATTCTGAATATTTTATTTTATTTTGCAAGAATAGTCCTCTTTTGATGAGAGACTAAATACAATATGGATAGCTTTGCATAGTTTTCCTTTGAGGGAGAAGTCTATTTATAGCAGTGAGGTCAAAGAGAATAGATGTCCTTTTTTAGGGAATCATATTTTTGCTAGAATTTTGACTCAAGGAGTTGAATCCCATTTTACTTTTGAAATTTCTTTGTTTTTGGACTTTTAAGTCATGGACAAGACTATAGAGAAAAATAGGCCCTTATTTTGAATACAAAACTATATCACACAGAGGTTAAATATGAAAGAGAGGGTTTAAGTGATGAACGACCATGGGATTCCATATTTGAAAAATATGAAAAGTATCCATGAGAATCATGCCATGAGTAGAGTCGTGATACTCATATTGAAGACAAGGTTAAAAGGTAATGGGTAATCACATGATCCTATTTTAGTCGTTGATCCTTAAATTAGGTAAACTGGAAAGTGAACAAAGTGCTCAAGGGGTGAGCATTTAATAGACAAGAGGTGATATATGACTTAATTCAATGGTAGAATAGTCTAATAAGTAAGGCATTAAGGGGCTCAGTTTGGGTTTACCTTCGAGAGAAGACAGATGATAAGCACTTGATCCATAGGTATTAGTAACGATATAAGGTCCAAGCCAATTAGGAGTGAATTCAGCCCGATTACTTTTCTCGCTCTTTGGTTACATGTTGCTTTTCCTTCAGGACAAGGTCACTGACTGGAAATTTTGTTCATGGACACATTTTTCTTAAGCATGTTTGATACGTTTTTGGCATATTTGGAGATGATCAAGAGTAATAAGGAAACGTTCGTCTAATAACTCAAGTTGTGTCAAACGGTCATGTCGAAAGTCATCATCGTTAAGCATCTCTTTGAGTGAAATACAAAGATGTGGAATATGGAATTCGAGAGGAAAGATAGCCTCTATACCGTAGACCAAAGAAAAAGTTGTGGCCACAGTTGAGGTACAAATACTATTACGGTAAACCCATAAAGAAAAAGGAATGTGCATTTTCCAATCCTTTCCTGTATCATCAACCACCTTGAAGAATTTTGTTCAAGGTTTTGTTGGTTGATTCATCTTGGCCATTTTTTTGTGGGTAGTAAGGTGAAGAAAAACTAAGTTGAATTTTGAAGGTGTCACAAAGTTTCCGTAGGGTTTTTTTTTTTGAACGGTTTCCCATTATCGGTGATGAGACGGTGACGGACACCAAAGCAAACAAATAATGTGATGGTTGATGAATTCAAAAAAATTCTCATATTTTTTTGCTACAGATGAGGGTGATGGCTTCTACCCATTTAGTGTAGTATTCGGTTGTGGTAATAATCCATTGATGGCGTTGTGAAGAATGAGGATTGATCTCTCCGAAAATATCCAAACCCCATTAAGAGAAAGGCCAAAGATCTCGTGTGACATGTAAGGCATGACTAGGTGTGTGATGAAGATTAGCATGTTGTTTTAATTTCACACAACATTTGACATAGTCACAATAATCACAGATTGAGGGTGGGTCAATAATAGCCCAGGAGAAGAATGCATTTGGTGATAACCAAGCCACTGAAATGACCTCCAAAAATTCCATCATGAACCTCCTTGATGGTGTAAGGAATTTCAGAACTTGTAAGGCATCATAAGAGGAAACCGTTAAAGTAACTTTTATAAAGAAGGCCACCCATGATGACATGGTGAGAGACACCTTTGAGAAAGGTGTGTTGCCCATTATGAGTAAGTTCGGGAGGTAGAATCAATATGGAAAGGTAGTTCTGTAAATTGCTTAACCAAAGGTCAAGTGGGTCAGTTTTGGTCCTCAAAATATTAGCTAAGTACAAGAAGGCGCGTGGGCACTCGAGGTGAAGGCATGTAGGATATGGTTTTAGAAGGGTTTAGTAGAACCCAAGGCACGTGCACTAGACAAAGGAAGGGGTTTTAGGACTTATCCATATTCGGCATCCTAGGAGGCACACAAGAAAAGTGTGACCCGACTGAGTATGCAGAGTGGATAAGGTACCAGCTTGGCAGCTCGATGGTCAAGGAAGGAATATTCCATACAATGGAAGGATCCAGAAAGACATAATTATAGAAAGTGGAGAGATCAGAAGGGAAGAATCATGCTCCATTGAAGGACCACATGGACACTTGGAAACCAATCTATTACTTTAGGAAGGAATTATGGTGGATGCTAAAGCTATATATAGATATGCTTGGGTAGAAGGAAATGGATGACTGTGCTATAGAAGAAGAGTGAGTGGTCATTGGCATCACATTGTGATCAAATAGGAAAATCTCTACAAAAGTAGGGATGGGTTTTAGGGAGTATCATTAGGAAGTCTATAGGAGAGATGTCATATCTAGAGGGATGGGTCTATGAACATCTTTGTAATCTAGAAAGCATATTTTAGGATTCTGATGTATAAGTCTTATCTACACTAAGAAGTTTGGTATGTAATGACCTTGAGGAATGTAATGTGGTTACTGAATAGAGAGTAATATGAATATATGGATTTCTTTTAAAATATATACATTGTTCATGGGTATAAACCCTAGTTCATTTTCTTTGTATTATCATATCTATTATTTGTTATTTGTTTGATATTTCTCCTATTGTCTGAAAGGATGTATTAATATAATGCCTCATATTAGGTTCTCGGAATGAATGCATGTTTCATTACTCATTTTATAATTCTCTATCATCTATCAATGTATTCTCACAAGACTCACATAAAGGAAGGGCTCGGCACCTGCGCGTGCCTCGAGTGAGTGCCTAGCA
This sequence comes from Taxus wallichiana var. yunnanensis, assembly GCA_018340775.1. Lineage (NCBI taxonomy): Eukaryota > Viridiplantae > Streptophyta > Pinopsida > Cupressales > Taxaceae > Taxus > Taxus wallichiana. The sequence continues at coordinate 74,473,329 of CM031244.1, forward strand.
CCCGTTGGGTGATAGGCCGACATGCATGGGATTAGACTGTTATTCTAAAAGCATAAAAATGACTACATTCAAGTGTAATAGTTCTGACGAGGTTGACGTCTCGAAATAGATAAGAAGGTGATTGTAGCCTTTGTATTGTGACAAATATTTTTGATTCAAAAGGTGAGACAAGAATCGAGAAGCAAGGAAGACTATGGTATCCACAAATGTTTTAGTGGAACATGGAGTGGTTTGAAGCTCATAACGGGCAAATATAGTCAAAAGTATGTCTATACGATGTTTATACTTTTGAAGTATTGCATTATGACACTGGTATATACCATTGACTTGATTTACAACTAGTTCAGAGTCACCAAATATATTAATCAATTTGACGTCTAAGGAAATGGCGGTTTAAAGGCCTAATATAAGTACTTCATATTCGACAATATTGTTAATATAATCAAAATCTAGTTTGAAAGATAAAGGAATAGGTTCACCATCAAGAGGAATGAGGATAACGCCTACACCACCCCCATGCTAACATTTGGAGCCGTCGAAGAATAAGTTCATTTGGTAAACGGTATCATCTAAAGAGAGGGTAGCAATGGATTCGTTTGGAAAATCCAAGTTAGAAGATTGATATCTATGAGGGGGTGAATTTTTGAGTTGGTCGGTGATGATTTGGCCTTTGATAGATTTTTTATGCATGAATTAGAGGTCGAAGTCTACAAAATCATTATCCAACGTGTACCACGTTGATGTTAGTAGGGCTTGGCATATATGTAATGTAAAGGGTCGATATTGGCGATGATAAAGGTTTTGTGATTGAGTAGGTAATGACGAAGTTTAGTGGCAATAAAAACTAAGGCTAAGAAGAGTTTTTGGTGTGGTGTATCTATTTTCATAGTCCAAAATGGTATGGCTTATGTAATAAACCACTTGCTCCCAATGTTGATCATCATGATGGGCGAGCATGGCCCCCAAGGAATGATCCATAGCATAAATGTAAAGGTAAAATGGTTGGTTATCCTTAGGAGGAACAAGTACATGTGGTTGGAGAAGGTATTGTTTTAAGGCCTCAAAGGCTTTATGGCATTCATTATCCCATTTGAAAGAGACATCCTTTTTGAGGAGATGATGAAATGGGTGGCAGCGGTCGGAAAGATGTGAAATAAAATGATGAATAGATTACAACTTACCTTGCAAACTACGAAGTTAGCAAAGGTTAGTAGGAGGAGGAATTTCAAGAATAGCCTTGATTTTAGTGGGATCGACTTCTATGCCACGCAAAGAAATGATAAAACCAAGGATCTTTCTGAGAGAATAGCGAAGACACACTTCTTTGGTTGAAGGTGAACACAATATTTGATGAGACGGTCAAAAATAACCTTCAAGACTATAAGGTGTTCGGACCAATGTTTTGATTTGGAAAGAAGGTCATCTACGTAATCTTCCAATATACGATGCATGATGTCATGAAATATATAGGTCATAGCCCACTGATATGTAGCACTAGCATTTTTAAGGCCAAAGGGCATAACACGATAGTAGAAGGTCCCCCAAGGAGTGATGAAGGAGGTTTTGTGTTAATATTATGTGGTGAGTAATATTTGGTTATAACACGAGAAATTTTCCATGAGTGATAACATCTCATGACCAATAGTAAGATCAACTAGTTGGTCAATACTAGGTAGAGGAAAATCATCTTTGGGGAAAGCTAAGTTTAGGTCACAAAAATCCATGAAAATGTGGAGTCCTCCTGTTGATTTTGTGACAAGAACGATGTTAGAGATCCATTGGGGATAATCAATGGGTAAGATGAAGGAAACCGAGAGAAGTCATTGAATTTCTTCTTTGACGAGAAGGGCAATGTGAGGATGTATTTTTCACAAACTTCTGCTTTATGGGTTTGGATTCGAAAAGCATTTATAATATTATGGACCACAATGCTTGGGTCAATAGCAGGCATATCAATGTAAGACAAAGAAAATTTGTTGTTATAATCCCGTAGGAAAGAAGTGAAATCTTCCCGCTAAGCAATATCTAAAGATTGACCAATATTTAAAATTTTCGGATCGTCACCCGAGTGTTAATATTGATTTCGATGGTCAAATCATTTAACATGGTTTGTGTATCTGAAGGCAATGACCGGTGAATATAAGAATCTTCCAAACCAAGGTATGTGAGGATAGACTCATCATCTTGACATTGGATGACGTTAATGGATGGTGTATCATCATCGATCATGTCAAGATATAGGAAGGGAAGAGAAGAGGGAACCTCACCATTGCATTAATAAGTCAAAGGTCCCAAGGAAATCCTGTTCACAAAATAAAATTTAGGAGGAATAGATTCAGGATCTATAGACTCCATGGGTGAAGGTGGTGACGTTGGTGAATGGGGTGTAGAATGTTTTTCATCCTTAATGAGGTCAATGCGGGCCTTCTTGGAAGATGGTTTGGAAAATCCAATACCACTGCGGTCTTTGTGTTTATGTGTGGTACACAGGATGACAAGAAGATGACCTGCTCCTAGAACCCAAAACCAAAGCCTTTCCATGCACAACGGTGAAGGAAAGTGTGGGTAAAGTGGTGGTTGGTGAGAGATTAGTGGTCAGATGAAAATGGTCACGTTTAGGAAGGGGGCTTGGGTGAATAGGTGGAAGTGTCAATTCCCCATATGTTAAATTTGTGTGAAGGTGGGGAAGACCATAAAGGAAGACCTCACCTATGCGATGGTCATAATGAAGATGTTCTTGTAGGTTACCATACTCTTATGGAGTAAGGAATGTGTTTATGTTATACAAGCGGTATTTTCCCGCAGTGACGTGTTGAAAAACACATTCTAAGGGATTGGTAGTGGATATATGTATCCAAAATAGTTGAATTAATAAGTGATTGGGAAGAAGAATGATTAGTTGGTTGGGAACTAGATGATTTAGCAAACAATTCAGTTGTAGAGGTTGTGGTAGCAGTGGGAATAGAAGAGGTAGGTGTAGGTGAGGTAGCGAAACATCGTGTGGACGAGGTTACGGGTGAAGGAGAAATGGTGGCGTGGTAAATTCCTTAACATGTATAATGACATCATTATGTCGGAATAGCATGTTACAGGTTTTGAATCGCGAAGGGTTAGTGGGGATGGTATAGTTATGTCCTTCATGTTCAAATTTTACACACCGATGTAAATTTTAAGGAACACAACCCATTACATGGATCCAAGGTCGACCAAGAAACAAGTTATATTGGAATTCCCCTTCTAAATGTAGAATAACTCTAGCACATTATAGGGGCCCATACAAACATGAAGAATAATGGTGCCAAGGGTGGAAGTGATGGCGTCATTGAAGGAGCGTAGCATAGCAGGTTATTATGCATGTAATTTGAAGGGATACACATTTGACTGTACACTTGGGAGGAGATGATGTTGATGCTAGCACCACCATCTATTATAACTCGTTTAACGTGATTATTATCGATATAGATGGAGATGAAAGAGAGGATCGGGGTCATCTAATTGGAGAGGTAAGATCTCCTCATCGAAAAAAACTAAGGGCCACTTGATGAGTGAGAGTGGGGGTAGAAGGAGATGATTTGGTAAGAGAGGCCACATGGTGATGGGTGATAATGGAGGCTATGGATGTGGGGTCGTTATGTAAAACCTTGTGGATTGTAAAACCTCCTTGTGAGGATGGAAGCCTATGTAATATATTCATCTAATTTAACCAAGAATACAATGGAGTGCTGAAATTCTTATAGGAATTGTACAGCATATGAATATAATAATAATTGTTACAACAGCTTCCAAAATTCATCCGGAAGCACATAATTGTTATAACAATCATAACAATTATACCTATGGAAATAAAAGAAAAATATGGTTTAAAAACCATATAACAACATTATTTAATTAATAACATTAATTAAATAATTAATTATATGATGCATAATTAATTAACCTAACATTCCCCCTTAATTGTGCATTGTCTCAAGGGATGAGGAGAGGAATTCTCTGAACAACTTGAACTTGTCACGTGTAAGTGACTTTGTGAAGATATCTACCTATTGTTTAGCTATTGGACAAAATTGAAGTTGGATGTTGTGCTTCAACACATGCTCGTGTATGAAATGAACCTGTACCTCAATGTGCTTTTTTCTTTCATGAAACACTGGATTGTGAACAAGTTTGAGAACACATTCATTGTCAACATACATGGTGGTCAGTTTGTCCTATGGTATTCCAAGTTCTTCTAGTATGCAACGTAGCCAAACCGCTTCACAAATAGCTTCTCCTGTAGAATGATACTCATCTTCTGTGGAGGATCAAGAAACAAAGTGTTGCTTCTTACTTCCCCATGATATTAGTCCAGATCCCATAAGAATAAAAATCCAAGTGGATTTTCTATCATCAATGTTACCTGCATGATCTGAATCCGAATATCTAGTCAAGAAGAATTTTCATTCTTCTTGTATTCTAGACCAAGATCCATTAATCCTTTGAGATATCTAAAGATGCGCCTTACTACTTTCCAATGACAAAATTTGGGTTCTGCGTGAACTGGATAGATAGCTTCTGGAAATTTGATATTTGGTCTAGTATAGGTAAGGTAAATGAGACTCCCAATCAACTGCCGATAGAGAGTGTCACTTACCTCAGGAGATGGATCTGAATGAGATAACTACAATCTGTTCTCCATAGGTGTAGCAATTGGTGTGTAATCCATCATCCTGAATTTCTCAAGCATTGTCTTGGTATATTTCATCTGAAAAACAAAAATGTGATTCTCTTTCTCTCGCATACTTCCAATCCAAGACAATAATGCATCATCCCGAGATTGGTCATGTCGAATGATCAATTAAGATCTTTCTTCATTGTATCGATCATCTTCACCGAACTCGCTAGTGATGACTAAATCATTGACATAGACAACAAAAATTGCAATCTCCCCTTGCTTTTTGAGGTAAAGATTCGGATCGTATTTGAATTCTAACAAATCCATGTTGTACGAGATGCTCATCAATCTTGATGTACCATGCATGGGGTGCCTATTTGAGGCCATACAGATATTTCTTGGTTCTCGTATACCTCTTCTTCTTGACCAGGTACAACATATCCCTCAAGTTGAGTCATATAAACTTCTTCTTATGAATATCCATTCAGGAAGGCACTTTTTACATCCATTTGATGGACTTTCCATCCAAACTGAGCAGCTAGAGAAAATATCATCCTAATCATTTTGATCTTAGTTGTGGGAGTAAATGTCTCCTTGTAGTCAATTCCTTCTTTTTGTGCATACCCCTTTGCTACAAGTCTCACTTTAGACTTGTCCACTGTCTCATCTTCTTTATACTTTGTTTTGAATATCCATCTACATCCAATGGGTTTCTTCCCTGGAGGAAGATCAACAAGCTGTCAACTATTATTTTTCATCACTGATTGATATTTAGAGTCCATGGTATCTTTCCAATATTTTTACTGTAGGGATTCCTAGACTGTAGAAGGCTCATCAAACTCAATAACTCTACTCAAGAAATAAAATTTAACTCATTCTCTTGCTTTACCATGATTTTTTGGTCCATGGGTGGATGTATCCAGTGGAGCATCCATTCTTACATCTCATAGTGTGCTAGTAAACCACTTGGGCATACGCTAAACTGTTCCTGTGGGTTTTGGTTCTATCATATCAATGCCATCATCACTATCATCATCTATGGGAACATCAACTTCAATTTTTACAATTGGTGAAGAATCTACATCAAGAGAGTCTAGAGGAGGAGACTCGGCTTCCTTCTTCTTGAAAAAATCAACATCTTTGCTAGTGTAGGCTTTCCTCATCTTTGGATCCATCAATCTATACCCAAGAGTCTCTTCATTAAACCCAATGAAGATGAGTTTTTGTGACTTCATGTCCAATTTCTTTACATTACGCTTGGGTATGTGCATACTTACTTTACACCCGAATACTCTGAGATGTGTAATAGATGGTTTCCGTTTTGACCATGCTTCTTGTGGCGTTACTCCGTCAAGAGAAAATGTGGGCACTCTGTTCAACAAATACACTACAGTATTTGTTGCTTCTTCCCAGAATATATTTACAAGTCCTAATTCATCGATCATGCATCGCACCATTTCCATGATAGTATGATTTCTTCTCTCAACAACACCATTATGTTGTGGTGTGTGTGGAGGCATTTTTCAACAAATCCCATGAGTTTGTAGGTATTATTTGAACTCGTTATTGGTGAATTCCCCCCCTTAATCTAAGTAGAGAGTTCTGATATGATGATCAGTTTCATTCTCAATGGCTACTTTGAACCTCTTGAAGGTTTCAAAAGATTCACTTTTCTTGCGAAGACAAAAAATCCACATTTTCCTTGAATAGTCGTTAACACATAGCATGAAGTACTAAAATCCAGAATGACTTGGTTGCATCAGACCACAAAGATTGGTATAAACCAGATCAAGCTTACCACAGAGTTTGATATGTACTCTTCTAGAATGATGCTCTGTGTTGTTTTCTGTGGGCGGTGAGGACACTTTTTGTATCCTTATGAAGCTATGGAAGCCCATGTACCATATTACGCCGGTGAAGTGTCTCAAGATACTTGAAACTTACTTGACCAAGTCTCTGATGCCACAACTGAGCTGAGGTATAGTTCTTAGCCATAACTTCTTGATCATCTCTATGAACAAAATCAAGTTGGAACATGCATCCCACATTGGAGGCTTTTGTAACTATTTTCAAGCCTCATGATTTATCTTGAATCAAACATGTTTTCTTTCCGAATGACTATCAAAGTCAATTTTCAAGTTATGATCTAGGATTTGACTGACTGAAAGTAGATTCTTTCTCAACCCAGGGACATATAAGACATCGATAGTCTGTAGTTGTGTGAACTAAGGGGTAGAGAGATGTTCCCAATCCCCTGAACTGTATATGAAGAATCATCTCCCAATGAAACATGATTTTTTGATGGTGTGTCCCAAATTGAATTAAACCAGTCTCTGTGGCTGATCATATGTTGAGTGGCTCCCGAATCAACATACCAAACATCACTAGATGACTTGGATGGTTCACTTGATCGAGAAGTGTACAAGAATTCTTCATTATCTAAATGTTCTTCTTTCTCAACAATATTTCCTTGCTGATGGGGTCTTCTTTTCTAGTTCCCCTTTTTCTTCCCTTGATTTTAGTTAGAATGTCCCTTATGATATTTTTGTGGAGGTCTAGAGTTACTTGATGAACCTTTCTTGTAAATATTGTACTAACAATCTTTTAGGTCGTGTCCTCTTTTACATATTGGACATTTCATCTTCTCGTTGTTTGTCCCCTTGATACTAATTTTGAATTTGGGACTTTTGATAGGAATTAGGTTTTCCTTTCCTTTTTTATGTGAATAAAGTTCCTACTCCTCTTCATCATCCTTATTGTGCATTGCTTCCTCTTGTTGCAATAGGTTTACCAATTTGTGAAAACTAACTATTGTATTTGATAAGTTTAGTGTTGTTACAAAAATATGGTATGAAGAAGGGAGTGATCTCAGAACAATGGGAATGAGATCATCATCTTTGACCATTTCTCTTAGGGCTAGAAGTGAAGCCCTCAATTCTGTAACTCTTCTTAAGAAAGCTTCAATTTTCTCATTTTGTTTTAACTTCAGTGTGTGTAATTGACTCTACAAATTCAGAATGACATTCTTATTTTTGGCCTCATACACCATGCTCAAATTATCCCACGCTTCCTTTGCTATTTTGGCATCACAAATGTGGGGTTGTACATCATCAGACACTCCAAACAAGATGATGAGTTTGGATTTATGATCTGCTCTATCAAACTGTCACTATTGTGTTGTATCAATAGTTGATCTGGTCATAGTACCAGTCACAACAAGCCATATCTCTTCAAACTCAAGTTATGTCTTGATTTTTGTCTTCCATGCAACATAGTTGTTTCCTCTGAGTAGTTGTGAATCTGGAAGAAAAAAATTGGGGGCATTGGTGCCCATTTTACATAAAACACTGATAGGGTTTGGCTCTTATCACTCCAGGTATAAGGTCTCCCAATCTATATACTGTCAGTCTGATAAACCCAACCTTTCTATATACGTGCCCTTCCGATATACCCATCGGTAAGTGGAAGAACCTCACCCTTCGATATACCCAGGCAGTACATAAAAGAGGCATTAACATATGTGAAAGAGTTTGATATGTGGTACCAAGATAGTACTGAAAAGGTTATGTGTGATTATTGACACCGGCTCAAAGAAATATCCTCGTATGTGCGCGTAACCGCTATATTCTCGGATATTTTATCGGTCTAGATTTATGTTGTGCAATCATTCACAAACGGATGGGATGGCTCATTGTGTGTGTACTTGTGAGCTTATTACTCCCGATCTATTTAAAGGGTCGATGCCTGACAGATGATGTTGTTGCAGCTATATTAGGTGTTAAGTACGGTAGTAGTCGTGACGGCTTTACCCATAAGCGCTTCCCGGAGGCACCGTATATACCGAGGCGTTGTGAATGAGATCTAGGATCTTGTGAGTATTTGAGAACCAATTTTTATTTTTTAGTACAATATTTTGCCAGTTTCTAAGTAGTTACAAAGTATGTAGTTGACTATGGCAACCTACAAATTAGTGCAATATTCTAAAGTATACAAATTGCATTCAAAAATTTGGAAAAATTGAATGGCGAGGCAAAAAAATTGTTTTGTCGCCGTGGTGGCCTTCGTGTTAGGAAATAAGGGATAAAATATGCGTAATAATCCCTCAAAAATCAAACAAGAAAACTAAATAAAATTATGTAATAAAATAACACAACACAAAAAGATAACACATTTAACGTTTAACGTGTTCACCCAATTTGGGCTACGTCCACCAAGAATCACTTGCTCAAATTTTATTACAAGCCACCGCTCTCTCAATACGAATACCTAGATCCGTTTGGAGCTATGCTCAACAAAATCTCTGCAGTAATTCACACCAATTCAAAACACATCTAAAATATATTTGCTTATACATCTATCATATGCATAAGACCATATAAATAGACAATCGCTAAGCAGCTTTTACAAAACCGTGGGTATCAAAACCATGGGAAAAATCATCCCATAAACCTATGGGTCAAAAAACTCGCCCATATGAGAAAATCACGTTTCCCGATATGTCGGGTGCATTTTTCGAGGCCAAAAAATTTTACGCCTAAAATTTTTTTTTGGGCCTATGCCCCAAACCCCTACCACTGGGGCTATCACTCGGGGGCCCGCCCGCCCCGCCCCGAACCCCGGCGAGGATACATGAAAAGTGTACAAGACTTTAGTGTATAGTCTTTAACACTTTCACACATGAAAAATAGGCTCCACAACCTAACAATCTCCCACTGAGACTAGTTTTCCTCTCGAGCAAGCTTCTCAACCCTTCACTAGTTTCTCGTGAAGACCAACCAAAGCTAAAACACAACTTTAGTTTTTCCTCAGTGACCACCTTGGTCATCATGTCTGCAGGATTTTGACTGGTATGAATCTTCTCCAACTTCAACTTCTCTTCCTCCAAAGTTGTCCTGATGAAATGGTACCTTAACTGTATATGCTTTGTCCTAGAGTGGAAAGCAGAGTTCTTAGCTAGGTGTATAGCACTCTGACTATCACTATGCAGCTTACATTCCTCCTGCTTATGCCCCAACTCCTCAAGCAATTGTTGTAACCAAATCATCTCTTTGCTTGCCTCTGTGGCAGCAACATACTCAGCCTCTGTGGTTGACAAAGCCACCAACTTCTGTAGTCGTGAAATCCAACTCACTGCTGTCCCACCTACAGTGTAAATATAACCTGTCGTGCTCCTCCTGCTGTCTACATCTCCAGCCATATCTGAATCTACATAACCACGTAAAGTGGTGTTTGATCCACTGTAGCACAAAACTATCCCCATGGTCCCTCTCAAATACCGAAGGATCCACTTTATCCGCTTTTCCAATGCTCTTTACCTAGATCACTCATAAATCTACTCACCGCTCCCACTACATGGGCAATATCAGGCCTAGTGCACACCATAGCATACATCAAACTACCAACTGCTGATGAGTAAGGTACCTTGACATCTGGTTTCTCTCCTGCTCTGTCTTGGGACACTGCTCCTTTGATAACTTGAAATGGCCTACCAAAGGAGTCCCAACCGGTTTAGCATCCTTGCATATTAAACCTCTCCAAGACCTTCTTAATGTACTCTTCCTGAGATAAAGTCAGCTTTCATTCCTTCCTATCCCGAGATATCCTCATACCAAGGATTTGTTTGGCTGCACCCAAATCCTTCATAGAAAATGATTCACTTAGCTGCTTCTTGAGTACTTTTATTTCCTGCATGTTTTTACCTGCAACCAACATGTCATCAACATACAAACACAGGATAATATAACTTCCATCCTCAAATTTCTTTGTATACACACAATGGTCAGAATGACATCTAATATAACCTTGCTCCATCATGAAGCTATCAAATTTCTTATACCATTGACGTGGAGCTTGTTTCAGGCCATACAAGCTCTTCTTCAGTTTGCACACCATCTCCTCTTTACCTTTGACTTCATATCCTTCTGGCTGCATATATAGCTCCTCCTCCAAATCGCCATGGAGAAATGCAGTCTTTACATCTAACTGTTCTAAGTGCAAGTCTTCTGCTACCACTATTCCAAGAACAGTTCTAATAGAAGTCATTTTTACTACAGGAGAAAAAATCTCATCAAAATCTATACCTTTTTTCTGTGCAAACCCCTTGACCACCAACCGGGCCTTGTATCTTTTCTTGCCTCCTTCTTCCTCTTTGACTCTAAACACCCACTTATTCTGTAATGCTCTTTTTCCTTCGGGTAGCTTTACCAAATCCCATGTCTGGTTCTCCATGAGAGCCTGATGCTCCTCATCCATGGCTTGCTCCCACTTCTTCCTGGCATCTACCTGCATTGCTTCATCAAAGCTCTCTGGTTCTCCACTATCAATGAGTAATAAATAATAAAGAGAAGGAGAAAATGTTCAGGTTCTCTTCTTACCCTAGAAGACCTCCTCAATATAGGAGTTTGGGGTTCCTGTTGAGGGGGTTCCTGAACTAATTCATGTGTCACTTTCCCATCCGAAGATCCTCTACCGCTGCATATTCTTTCTTGGATTCTTCCCTATTTTCCTGCAACTGCTGCTTATACATGACTTTCTCATTAAAGACCACATCCCTAGATCGAATGATTTTCTTGTCCTTAATACTCCAACATTTATATCCAAAGTCATCACCACCATAACCAATGAAAGTACATTTTTCTGATTTAGCCTCTAGCTTAGTCCTATCATCCTTGTCTATGTGAACAAACACCTCACATCCAAAGACTCTAAGAAATGAATAATCAACTTTCTTACCATACCAAGCCTCCTCAGGTATGCCTCCATCCAAGGCACTTGAGGGTCCTCTGTTTATCAAGTACACAGCTGTGCTCACCACTTCTACCCAAAAAGAAAGAGGCAGTCCTGCATGTAACCTCATGCTCCTAACACATTCCATTATTGTTCTTGTTCATCCTTTCTGATACCCCATTCTCACTGCGGAGTTCCCGAACCGTCTTTTTCCTCGTGATTCCATTCTTAGAACAAGAATCATCAAATTCATTGCTGCAATACTCCCTCCATTATCCGACTCCGAGACATTTTAGCTTAAGACCTGTTTCATTCTCTACCAAGGCTTTCCATTTAACAAAAGTGTCAAATACATCAGATTTGTTTCTAATACAATAAACCCAAACTTTCCTTGTTGCATCATCATCAAAAAAGTAACATAATAACTTAACCCCAAGAGATGATACCCGAGCCGGCCCCCACACATCAGAATGCACCAGCTCTAACTTACTCTCTTTCTTTGTAGGTCCAACCTTGAGAAACCTTACTCACTTCTGCTTTCCCATATATGCAGCTTCACAAAAATCCAAACTATTTCTCGTATATCTAGGTAAATTCTTCTTTATGATGTTCATGCCCTTATGGCTCATATGACCAAGCCTATAGTGCCATAATGTTGTATCTACATCTGAAGCCACAAGATTACAATCATTAGTACTATCAGTGGTTAAATACAAGGTTCCAACCTTCTTACCTCTTGCCACCACAAGAGCACCCTTAGTAACCTTCCAAGAGTCCGTAAATATCACAGTACAACCATCACTTCCCAACTGCCCTACCGATATCAAATTTCATCTTAATGTAGGCACATGTCTGACATCCTTCAATAGCCAAGTATTCCCATTCTGCATCTTAACCCGAATATAACCTTTTCCAACTATGCTGCAAGGCTCATCATCACCAAGAAAAACATGCCCAAAATCTCCTTAAACATAATCAACAAAATAATGCCTATGTGGAGAAGCATGGAAAGAAGCCCTCAATCTAAAACCCAAGATTCAATAATATTGTGCAAAGAAAGAATCAAAGCATCCTAACATACATTACCCGTTGCCACATTTGCCTCCTTGTTTTCTTCTTGTTGTTTCTTCTTGTCCCGAAGCTCCCAACAATCCTTCTTTGCATGCCCAAACTTTCCACAATGCCAACATACTATCTTTCTTTTGGATTTTGACCTTGCCCGATCTTTTGATTTTCCACGGCTTCCTCTATTCTTCTGTCTCCCTCTAGTTTCCACTGTCAAAGCATTCCCTGAAGTAGAAGATTCCCGAGCTTTTTCTTCACATTTCCTCACTTAGAATCACCCCTACAACATCCTCAAACTTCAACTTTGAGTTAGCTGAACCGAAGTTTCTTACCGCCATTACTGTGCTATTCCAACTCTCGTAAAGAGCACATAATTAATAAAGCCCTAACTTCTTCATCAAATTCTATCAGAATCGGCTAGCATATTCACAACCATATTAAAATCATTTAAATGATCTACTACTGAACTATTCTCAGACATCTTCATATTAAACAACTTTTTCATTAAAAATATCTTATTAGAGGCAGAGGGTTTTTCATACAACTTCCCTAATGCATCCATTAGATCTTTTGTAGTCTTTTCCTTTGAAACATTAAATAATACCGAAGATGCAAGACTCAATCGGATCGCCCAAGTGCCTTCCTATCCAACAAATCCCATTCCGCATCCATCATACTCGAGGGTTTGTTCACCTTCTCGCATACAATGAGTATAAAGATCCTTCCGATAAAGGTAATCTTCCATCTCGCATCTTCCAAAGACTCAAATTCTGCCCGTTGAATTTATCAACCCTAGATCTTCCTTCATCTATCCATAGCTCCCACTCAAGCTAAAAACTTTCCTCGCGATTCAACACTTCAAGCAAACCAAACCAGGCTCTATACCAATTGTTAGGAAATAAGGGATAAAATATGCGAATAATCCTCACAAAATCGCAACAAGAGAAACTAATATGCGTAAAATTATTACAGATCTCAAATAAAATTGCGTAAATAAAATAACACAACACAAAGAGACAAAGATTTAACGTGGTTCACCCAATTTGGGCTACGCCCACCAAGAATCACTTGCTCAAATTTTATTACAAGCCACCGCTCTCTCAATACAATACCTGATCCATTTGGAGCTATGCTCAACAAACTCTACTAGAATTCACACCAATTCAAAACACATCTCGCAATATATTTGCTTATACATCTATCATATGCATAAGACCATATAAATAACAATCTGCTAAGCGCTTTACAAAACCGTGGGTATCAAAACCATGGGAAAAATCCGTCCCATAAACCTATGGATCAAAAAACTCGCCATATGAGAAAAGCCATTTCCCGATATGTCGAGTGCATTTTTCGAGACCAAAAAAATTTACGCCTAAAAAAAAGTTTTGAGATGCACCCCCAAACCCTCTGCCGGGGCTATCGCTTGGGGCCAGCCCGCCCAACTCCAGGCTGAGGATACATGAAAAGTGTACAAGACTCTTAGTGTACGGTCTTCAACACTTTCACACATTAAAACAGTCCACAACCTAACATTTACAACACTAAAATAACTCATTAGATGTGTTCAAAAAATTGTAAAAATATAACTGAAAATACCTTAATTTCCCGATAGGCCTCCTTTTGCAAAAATGCCCGAATGAAAAACACAAACTACAAAAAATAAAATTTACCTACTAAATTAGGGAACTCCTCGCTAAATATTTAGTTTCATTTTAGATTATAACTAAATGGTTTCCAACATTGTTTTTCCTAGGGCATCCAATATTCCTCAACAAATCTTGCCTTTGATTTCCCACTATTTTTCTAAATATGCCTTCAAATTTTAAAATTTCTCTGGATACAATCAAATAAAAATCATGGAAGAAGTCAACATCAAACAATTTCAATATGCCTTAAGAATTTTTCTCATCAAAAACTTGTGTTTTTGTGTGATTTGAACCATGCACTTCACACTTCTAAGTTTATTCCTCTATCCACATAAAACCTTGTGCACCTTTAACATGCCATGAAAAGAACAAACTTGTATTTAAAGAAGATGAATTTCGAACTCACCTTTTGAAAATGTGATATGTTTGAGTCCCATGGCCTGCATGTGGAGTTAGATTAGATCCATGAGAATTTGAGCAAAGTTACTCACACCTTTGTATTTCTTTTGTGTATTTTTTCTTTTGATTTTGATCCTCACGCCTTTTCCTTTGATTTGAAGCCGCTTTATTTGTTTATACGTCGTGTTTTGGTTTAAATTCATCGTGGCTTTAAACAACTAGTCAATAAGGAAAATTCAAGCCTTAGCCATTATTGGTTTGTGTTCCATCCATTTTACATGTGGAGGGAGGACAACTCGTGGCATGTCCGCAAGGGAGTGCACTTTCTCATGATGTGGAGTGTTGTTGGGAGGTCTTGACCAATGTTACAACATAGCCCAATCCATCAATGAAGAGCCCAGTTTGGATTTATTACACAAGAGCAAGGGACTTCTAGGTGGGACCTTCCGATGCTTTGTAATGCCCCGGCCATCTAAAAAAATGGCCAAGCAAATAATTATAACTCGTGCCTCGATCAGAAGAGGGCTCGACCTGAGTCTCTAAGAAAATCAACATAATACTAATGAACAACAAAAGAACTCGGTCTAAAGCCTTTGCAAACAATGTAACTCAAGCAAATTCAAACCAGCTTATAAGTTCCTCCAATGAGTGACGAGCCTCTACTAATATTAGCAGAGACTAAAGGCACCTCTAATATTAGAGGTAAAACCCCTTTTGGGGAAAAAATATAGATATATTTTTTTAAATGCATCTAGGGAGAAAATATTTCCAATGGTGAAAACGGGAGGCACCAAGGCAAACTAAAATTACCTTACAAGACTGCTAGAATACACTGAGGTCTGTGAGGTCCACTAGGGGAGGTTACCAAAGCTCAATCAACACACTCTCCTAAGGAAAAAAATTTCTTCTCAATTATTCCTTCCTTCACATCCTACACCCCATATCTCCAGACATTGTTTCAATTCACTTTGGTACCAAATATTGAATAGGATGGAAGCCTATGTAATATATTCATCCTAATCAAAGTCAGAATATACACAGTCTATTTTGGGGAACTATTCATTTAGGAATTGTCAAATATGAGAAATAATAATTGTTACAAAGATCTTCGACTTCTTTTCTGCATCCCCCCATCTACATAATCGATACCCGTTATAAAATCATAACTCTTATACTCGCCTGTGGAAATAAAAGACAAATATGGTTTAAAATTTTTACCATATAACAATATTATTTAATTAATAAATCCATTAATTAAATAATTGAATTATATTATCCACATAAATAATTAACCTAACATCATGCAAACTATTACATCATAACTACATCTCATAATAATATTATCGATATAACGGAGATGATAAATCAGTACATCTAAGGTCATCTAATTGGAAGGTATGATCTCCTCATCGGAAAACTAAGGGTGGCCACTTCCCAGTAGTCAGAATAGTAAGGGTCAAATAATCAAATGATTTGGTAAGAGAGGCCTATCCATGGTGAGGGGTGATAATGGAGGCTATGGGTGTGGGGTCGTGTTGGCGAGAAAATTTTCTTGTGAACAAATTGGTGGGTTTCAAGCCAACACAATGGGAATCTAAGTCCCTCTACTTGAACGGTGTAGCTTCTGTAGGTTCATGCATGAAATATGGGTTTCAATGGTGGCCTTTCAATCAAATATCCACCAGGGGCACTCCACTAACCCTATGGTAAAGCTAGCAATGTCTCACTTAGAGAAGAAACTTTGTCTTGGAAAGGGGATGGGGAGTGGAATTAGAGGTAGGAGAAAACTAATGTTGTGAGTAGAATATCGATTCCCACACACATTAATTAAAAATTTCATTTACATGTATTTATAATCAGAAGAAAAACAAATCCGCAGGAGAAGCTACAACACTAAATGAAACTCATTGGTCTCAAAGTACTAATTAATTCCTCAATCAAAGAGGTAAAAATTCCTTATTTTATTATTGAAGCTCGAGCAGAGTTTGTACATAGCTTGAGAATGGAAGAAATTCAAGGAAGAAGAGAAAATAGAAGAAGAATGGCATTTTCTATCTTTTTCTAGGTATAAAGCACTCTGGTCTTTTTGAAATCAATCACCACCCTTTGGAATGGTTTCAGAAGCCATTATATTCTTCACAGAAACCGTTACAACTTCACAAATCCTCAACACCTTTTCAAATTCCTCTATTGTGAAGAAAACGCTCATGGCGGGTTAAAAACTAGATCTTGCAAAGCAACCATTACATTCGATTTGCCAATTTAAATATAGACCATTTGATTTGCTCCTCTAACTTTGAAATTGGGCCATCCACGTGGTAGGAAGGGATTAGAGCGGTTACAGGGGAAGCCTTTTGCATTTTGTGATTTTTCATGAGATTTGGCAATTTGGAACAAATTGGCCCGTAACCCCACTTTGAATTTTCAACTTAGACACGTGGCACATTCTTATTGGAAATGGGATCGCGACCCTTTTCTCAACATTTTAACCTTTTTTGGAAAAAGGCTCAAAACTCAATTCTCTCACCGACCGCTCTCTCCGATTTGACTAGGACATGTGGAATGTTCTCGTTGGAGATGGGGTCATGGCCCTTTTCTAGACATTTTAACCTTTCTTTTGGAAAAGGCTCAAAACTCAAATTCCTCCTCCGTTCCGCTCTCCTGCTTTGACTTTTCAACTTATACATGTGGCACATTCTTATTGATAAATGGGATCGCGACTTTTCTCAACATTTTAACCTTTTTGGAGAAAGGCTCAAAATCTCAATTTCCTCCTACCGCCCGTTGCTCGCTTTGACTTTTCAACACGTGGCACGTTTCCAATGGTTGGAGACAGTGGTCACGGCTCTTTTTCAACATTTTAACCTTTTTGGAAAAAGGCTCAAAACTCAAATTCCTCCGTCATTTTATTGCTCTAATTTGGATTGACACGTGACATCCTCTCGATTGGTTACGAGATTCAGGAAGCGGTGAAACTTTTTCCTTTTTAACCTTTTTTAGCAAAAATGCTAAAAAAATTGAAGTTCTCTGTTGGCCCGCTCTCACGCTTTTGAATTTTTCAGCAATTTCGGCCTTTCCGCCATGAGTTTTACCATTTTTCCAAAATGTTACCAAAAGTGTTAAGTTCACCAAACAAAACCCATTCCTCCCCATCCAATAGATCTCACCACGTATCACTTGCACTCATTGGCGCAAAAATTTGATGGGGAAAAGGCACATGTCATCCCAATCATGGAAAAACACGGAGGAAGAGAACTTCATCGTTTTGAGTCCAATTTTCAAATTTCCTTCGCGGACAAGAGGCATGGAGGAAAAAAATGATTTGACGACCCAAGTATTAGAGCAAGTGAACAATTTCGATCAAAAATGGAGATTACAAAGAGGGTATTACGTGCGAGCACTGGAAATGGATGATTTCTTAAAACAAGAAAAATAGAGGTTTAAAAACTTTAGGGCAACGTCTTTTGCTAATTTCTTGAATCTCTAACTTGGCTTAAACACAAATGAAGGGCATGATCTCAAAAAAATTTAATTTTCCTATGAAATTACGAGAGCAGCTTTCAGGAGACAACAATTGGCTCTAGCTTGGGGACATGGCGTGAACTGGGCATGGCTAGGCACGACATGAGGATCCAGAATCTTGAGTTTCAAAACATATTAAATTGACCAGTGCCTTATCCATTGGGCCTTACAGAGTCATGTATAATTATAAGAAATACTGGAAGAAGGAGGAAACACACAATCCAAACCACACACAACAAAAACTAAACAAAATTTAAACCAAAACCACGCAACAAAAAAGGGAAAAACATACCTACGCAAATCACCTATGGTATAAGGCGGGGGTAGCCCACTTTCACTGATGATACAATTTCAAGTATTTCCCACTTCAAGGTAATTCCAATGGCGTTCCATCCAAGTATGAGAGGAGAAAAACATTCTCACCACAAGTTCCATGAATTTGGAATGGGCCAAGCCATAATGAATCAAACTTTCCATGGCTACCCTTTGGTTCTCTTCTCTTGTCCCATAGCAGGACAAAGTCTCCAACCTTGAATTCTCTTGCCTTTTCCCTCTTGTCAAAGATCTTATTCACTTTCAATTGGTGTTCTTTAATTCTATCCACCACTTGGCATATGCTTTCCTCCAACTTCTCCAGAAGAGGAACCTCTTGTCAATGGAGTCTTTATATTGCCCATCTTCTATTTCTCGCAGCAACTTGAGAGCTAGCATCTCAATTGTGAGGGGAATCTCTGCCTCAACTCCATACAACATTTGGAAAGGTGACATACCTATTGCTTTCTTAGGAGTGATCCTATTGGCCCACAATGCATCATATAACTTCTTGTGCCAGTTCCTTTGATTCTCATCTACCAGCTTGCAAAAAATGGTCACAATGTTCTTCTTACTTGACTCATCTTGCCCATTTCCTTGTGGGTAGTAGTCAAAAGAGTGGGATAGGGATATTCCAAATCCATAACAAAAATATGTGAGCTCCTTGGAAGAGAAATAGGTGGCATTGTCTACAACAATTTTCTATGGTATTCCAAAACAAACAATGATATTCTCCTTGATGAAGTTGTAGATTGTTTTAGAGTTGGCTTGCTTGGTTGGGATGGATTCCACCCATTTAGTGAAGTAATCAGTTGCAGTGAGTACATAAGTATGCCTTGTACTAGAATGAGGATTTAAAACACCAATAAAATCTAGCCCCCATTGCTGAAATGGTTCTTCAATCACCACAGGCCTGAGTGGAAATGCGGCTAGTTGTGACTTTCCAACAAATTGTTGGCATTCTTTGCATTTGAAAACTCAATCCTGAGTCTATTCAAAGATGGAGGGCCAATAATATCTCCCTCTCGAGGATCTTATGTGTGGTGATCATTTCACGAGAAATGTCCACCACAAGGTTGATCATGATATGCCCTGAGCAACTTTTCTTGTTGCTCCTTATCTACACACCTGAGGAAACAACCATCTAGGCCTCTCTTGTAAAGTGCATGATTCCAGATCACAAACTTGGTTGCCTTTATCTTGAGTGTCCTTCTTTGTTTGTAATCAAGATGAGGAGGGCATTCTCCATAAGTGAGATAGTAAGTAATGTCAGCATACCACTCATTAGTAGTGGTGACAAAGAGCACATGTGGATTGTCTCCTGAACAGGTTGAGAAAACACCATATTTTTCTCCCGATGAGCTTTGAGAGCTTCATCTTCAACAATCACCTTGCACAAATCATTTCCTCTTACCATATTAGAGGGTCTAATCTCCAAGTCATACTCTTGGGTCTTTGCAATCCAAATTCCTCTCTTAGCCCCAGGATCTTATTGAGTCAAAATGGACTTGATTGCACTTCCAAGGACCATCACCACTATATGGGAATTGAGAATGTAGAATCTAAAACTTTTAACAGCTTTGACCACTGCGTAGGCATGTTTCTCCAATTGGCTATACTTTAGCTCATGATTTTTCAAAGGACAGCTCATGAAAGCAATGGGTGCTTCCAAACCTTCATCATTTTTCTAAACAAGGATAACAGAGAGTGTATGTTTTGATGCATAGCAATACATGATGAACTCCTTGTTGAAATCTAGAGATACAAGAGTTGGAGCTTTGGCAATGGATTTCTTGATCTCCTCAATTTTTTTTTTTCCTTCCTTATTCCACTTGAAACTTGTTTGAGGCTTCATCATGGAAGTTATATGCTTAGTCAGTTCAGAAAACTCAAGCACAAAATGACGAAGGAAGTTTAAATTTCCAAAGAATGAATGAACTCCCTTCTTGTTGGTTGGTAAGGCTAGTGCTTGGATAGCTTTGATCCTCTCAGGATCAATGTGTGCTCCATGTTTGTTCACAATGTGTCCTAAAGAACTTACCTTCTCGTGACTCCAAAATGCACTTCTTTGGATTTAGAGAAATGTCATGTTTCCTACACCTTGCAAATACTTGCTCAAAATGACTGATATGATTTCCCCTCCTCTTTGAAAAAACCGTGAGGTCATCAAGGTAAATGACAATGTAATATTTCAAATATTTGAAGGCCAAGTCCATCGCTCTCTAGAAAGTGGCTCCAGCATTGATCAAGCCAAAAGGCATTCTGCTATAAGCAAAAGTGCCCCAAGGTGTTGTGAAGGCTGTTTTGTTGCAATCCTCTTCTGCCACCTTGATTTGGTTGTACCTTGAGAATCCATCAAGCAAAGAGATCATTTCAGATCCCATGACTACTTGCAAAATATTATCCATGATTGGAAGAGGGTAGTTGTCCTTGAGAGATGCCTGATTCAGATTTTGGAAGTCTACACAAATCCTTATTTCCCCATTCTTCTTCCTTACTGAACAATGTTAGCCACCCATGTTGAATGGTGGATGGGGAAGATGATTCTAGCATTAAACATCTTTTTCACCTCTTCTTTGATAACATCAGAAATATTTGGATTGTAGGGCCTTTTTTTTTTTTCCTGAAGGGCTTAGCTCCTTGCTTCAAAGGGATGGAGTGATGCATTTCCTTTGGCTGAAAATATTTGAGTTCATCATAGGAATAGGCCAGGACATCTGAGTAATTTTTTAGCAGAGAAACAAACTTTCTCTTCTCTTCTAGTGAGCAGCATTTACCAATGTTAACCATCCTTGATTCTCTAAATTGCCAATGTTTTCTTGATCAAAATCATATGGACACTGAGAAGACTATTTTTATTTCTCTTGGATGAACCTATCATGCTTTTCAAAGAGGTCTTCCAAATAAACTAGGCCTTTGGGGATTTTGTTTCCTTTTAGTTTGATTACTCCCTCTTCATCAATTCCCTCAATTCCTTCCTTCTCTTCTTTGGGGACTGATTCACGATGTGGGTTTTTACTTCCTTCAAAGAAAATGTTATTGAAGTTATCCCTTTATTCTAAGAAGGCTAAGATATGATTGTCATCATAGAAAACCTACCCGAAGATTTGCATTGTCCGGTATGTTAGGTCTCGAACACCATCTTAATGGTCACTTTATTCTTGCCAAAAGAAGGATGAGGTGTCACTAAGGAAGAATTTGACACTACTAGAGAATCAGCCTTTTCATTCTGCTCCCTAGGGATAGCTTCAATGGAGAATGCATCAAAGGATTCAATGCATTCCCACACTCTATTTCTATAGTGCCTGAGCCTTAGATTTTTCACCTAATATTGTTAGCAAACCCGTTTTACCACAACCTTTGCATCACCTTTACATCTCAACCTTCTTTATTCCTATGTCCTATGCTGCATTCATACCTAAGAATAATGCTTCATACTTTGTTGGATTATTTGTATATTCAAATTGCATCTTGTAGGCGAAAGGGTACACCTCATTGGAAGGATATTACAATACTACATCAGCTCCTGAACCTGTTTATGGAATGACTACCATCAAATTCCATTGTCCAAATTTGATCTTCGTCTTCCTCCATGAGAAGTGGCAATTTATCCTCTTTTTTTGATGTGAGGAAGTAGTTTCCAGCCCACAATCCTGAAAGAGGATGTTAGCTCTTGGATCATCATATTTCCTTACTGTGAATTTCATTTTCCTAACTAGAAACAACTTCTTCATTTCTCCTTTCATTAGGATAGTTGTAGATGACCAATCCATTTTTATTTCTCCACGTAGGTCTCTGTAAAAATCTGCTCAACAGCATACCAAAAGAGGCTAGGATGTCTACCACCAAGATGGTCAGGAGTATCTTCTTGTACAAGTAGTCAGCTAGTGCAACCTGAGCATCCTTGGTTCTTTCTACCAATGGAAATTGTTTGGATTCCATTGAATAGCATGTGCCATTTACCTGGGTCAAAGTGAGGCCAAGAGCATTTGTAACTTTTGTTGGCATCACATTATCTGAGGCTCCAGATTCTATGATGTAATTGTTCAACTGGAATCCTTTAATGAGAAGTGACAGGTAGAAAGGATCAACTCTGTTGGTGTTGATGGCACTGAGGGCTAACATGTTTTGAGAAGGTGATATGGATAGTGTGGGTAATATGCCTTTAGAGATTGGGCTTGAAGAAAAAGGGTTACTACCACAAACTTCCTTGATGAATCTATCAAATTGGGAAGGATGTGTTTGTAGGTATTCAATCTCAGAGAGTTGAACTTTGGTTTTTCTTACATGCTCCACAAATTTAAATGGAGTTATGGTAGATGAGGAAGAGGTTCTAGTAGTGGGATAGGATTTAAATGACAAGGGCTTTTTACTTTTGGTGTTGGGTTCTCCTTTTCAAATGTAGCAATTGGCTTGGAAGGAGGTGAGGGTATAGCCTTTGATTGAAATTTAGATGTTTTTACAAAACCAGCATTTAGAAGAGAATTTTTCTTAACAACTTTTGAGTTGGGAGAAGAATCAGATAACTTACTTGGCGTACCAACATGATCCTTGGCAACCAGTGAATCTGATTTCTCTTTGGATGATTCCATGGAATGTGGTAATGGTGATCCCCTACTAATGATCTTGTTTAGTGGGGGCTTTGAAGAGTTATCTTCTTTTTTCTTCCTACTCTCAGTTACAACTTGAGGCTGAAACACCATTCTTGGGTTGTGCATGAGTGAAAAAGAACATGAAAAACTTGGAGCTATTTCATCACCTTCCTCCTCATCATCAATGTATTCAATCAGTCCATTGTGCATGCCAACCTCTTCAATTTCAAGATAGTTTTCATATTCATCCATGCTTTCTTCTTCAGTTTCCTCAATGTATGTTCCTTCTTCTGATTCCCTAGTGTCACAGATGGTATTGAATTGTGGTGCTTCAAGAGAAAACCTATGAGGAGGTGGAGCAATTCTTGGTCTATCAGGAGGATTTGGTCTCTTTGGAGTATTCCTCATTGTGATTTGTGACAGCTTCTTCTTCAAAGCAACTAGGTCATTTGCCATTTTTTGGAACATTGGATCAGTGGTGACTGAATTTGAACTCTGACCTTTTTGCTTCCCATTTGGTCCTTTCACTTTTCTAGAAATAATTAGATCATCATCAGTCTCAACTGCAAAGTCTTAAACTTCCCTCAATGTTCTTGGTTAGGATCTTCTGAGGAAGAAACCAACTTCTGATGGCAAAGCATTGATGAATAACCTTTTCAAGTTTTTTCCAGGGGGTACCACATCTTCTGGGATCCTTCTTGTCAACCTATTATACCTTACTAAAAAATATCTCATTGATTCAGAGGTCTCCTTCTTCATCTGAACTAATTGAACTAGCAGATCCTGACAATCTTATGTGCTCTTGAACCTATGTTCAAATGCACTTCTTATATCTTCCCTGCATGTGACAGATCTTGAGGGCAACATGTAGAACCATTTAGCAACTATTTCTTGCAGTGAATCCACAAAGAGCCTAACTGAAACATCTTCATCTTCAATTCCCAACACTCCACAAGTAGTGATGAATGCTGCTACATCTTCTTCAGGGAGATGAGAACCATCCCCTTTGAATTTTGGGAAATTCTTTCTTGAGCCTCTTAGGAGTTCATGAAGTGGTTGTGGAAGAGAAAGTGGACCAGTATTTCTTCCCCATGGTACGTTAGGCCTGTGTTCCTCACGCTCATGATCACCCATTATATTCATGTTTCTATCCTCCAGTCTTGCTAAGGTTGCTTCTATTGCTGCTCTTTCTTCTGCTTCAATTTGGAGTCTTTCTATTTCTTCAAGTTAATCCCTTATCTCCTCCTCAGCAACTGCCTCTCTTTTAAGCTCTTTAAATGTGGGATCAATTTGTCCTCCTTTCCTCAGTTGTCGGGTGTATCTTCTATCAGCCAGCTTGAAATTTTATGCTCTTCTCTAGGGTGATGGAATTTGTCTCTGCCTTTCTAATTCGACAGCACGTTCCTCTTCCAGTCTAAAATCCTTACGGCAATGAAGTATTGATTGACACTTTGTCTACTCTTCCAAATAGCTTCTTACGGATCAAAAGCAATGTCTTCTTGGTTTTGAAAGCAGTAAATCAGGTCTCCCAACATGAGGAATTCCCAAAATAGCCATGATTTACATCCATGTAGTTTGTGTGATTATTCAATCTCTAGAAAATTTTCTTCTAAATTTTTTTTTTTGTATTTTATGACCCCGAGGTCATTTTTAGGTGTAAATGCTACAAAATCACCCCTACGGTGGGCGCAAAAAACTATTGGCGAGAAATTTGTCTTGCAAAAAAATTGGTGGGTTTCAAGCCAATGCTATGGGAATCTAAGTCCCTCTACTTGAACGATGCAGCTTCCGTAGGTGTATGCATGAAAGATGGGTTTCAATAGTGGCCTTTCAACTAGAGATCCAGCAAGGGCACTCCAATGACCCTGTGGCAAAGCTAGCAATGTCTCGATAGAGAAGAAAATTTATCTTGGAAAGAGGAAGGGGAGTGGAAATGGAGGTAGGAGAAAACTAATGTTGTGAGTAGAATATCAGATGCCCACACACATTAATTAGAAATTTCATTTACATGCATTTATAATTAGAAGAAAAACAAATCCACAAAAGAAGCTACAAGACCGAATGAAACTCATTGGTTGTAAAGTACCAATTAATTTCTTAATCAAAGAGGAAAAAATTCCTTCTTTTATTATTGAAGCTTGATCGGAGTTTGTACATAGCTTGAGAATGGAAGAAATTCAAGGAAGAAGAGAAAATAAAAGAAGAGTGGCATTTTCTATCTTTTCCAGTGCTGAGCACTCGGTCTTTTTGGAAATCGATCTCTAGCCCTTTGGAATGGTTTCGAGAAGCCATTATATTCTTTGCAAGAAACCGTTACAACTTCGCAAATCCTCAATGCCTTTTCAAATTCCTCTGTTGTGAAGAAAACGCTCATGGTGGGTTAAAAATAGATCTTGCAAAGCAACCGTTACATTTGATTTTCCAGTTTAAATATAGACCATTTGATTTTCTCCTCTAATTCTGAAATTGGGTCGTCCATGTGGCAGGAAGGGATTGAGCAACACAGGGAATCCTTTCACATTTTGTGATTTTTTGTGAGATTTGACAATTTGGAACAAATTGGCCCGCAACCCCGCTTTGAATTTTCAACTTAGACATGTGGCACATTCTTATTGGAAATGGGATCGCGGCCCTTTTCTCAACATTTTAACCTTTTTGGAAAAAGGCTCAAAAACTCAATTTCCTCTGTCGGCCCGCTGCTCCAATTTGACTAGGACACATGGCATATTCTGGTTGGAGACAAGGTCATGACTCTTTTCTCGACATTTTAACCTTTCTTGGAAAAAGGATCAAAAACTCAAATTCCTCCTCTGCTTCGCTCTCTCGCTTTGACTTTTCAACTTAGACACCGGCATGTTCTTATTGGAAATGGGATCGTGGCCCTTTTCTCAACATTTTAACCTTTTTGGAAAAATGCTCAAAACTCAATTTCCTTCACCAAACCCGCTGCTCCGATTTGACTTCTTCGACACAGTACATTTTGGTTGGAGATGGGATCACGTCTCTTTTCTCAACATTTTAACATTTTTTGAAAAAGGCTCAAAACTCAAATTCCTTCATCGTTCATTGCTCCGATTTGGGTTTCAACACGTGGCATCCTCTAATTGGTTGCAGGATTCAGGGAAGCGGTGAAACTTTTTCCTTTTTAACCTTTTTTAGCAAAAATGCTAAAAACTTTAAAGTTCTTTGTTGGTTCGCTCTCACACTTTTGAATTTTTTGGCAATTTTGGCCTTTCGTGTCCGCGGGGCAAATTTACCTTTTTCCAAAAGTGACCAAAAGTGTTAATTTCACCAAAAAAACCCATTCCTCCCCATCCAATAGGATCTAACCACGTACCTGCACTCATTGGGGCAAAAATTTGATGGGGAAAAGACACCCATCATCTCAACTATGGAAAAAACATGGAGGAGAAGAACTTCATCGTTTTAAGTCTAATTTTTGAATTTCCTTCGCGAACCCGAGGCATGGAGGCAAAAAAATGATTTGACAACCCAAGTATTAGAGAAAGTGAACAATTTCGATCAAAAATGGAGGTTGTAACGAGGATATTACGTGCACAGACCGGGAAATGGATGATTTCTTAAAACGAGAAAACAGAGGTTTAAACAAATCTAGGGAACGAATTTTGCTAATTTCTTAAATCTCTAACTTGGCTTAAACACAAACGAAGGGCATGAGCTCAAAAAATTTGAATTTGTCTATGAAAACATAGAGCAGTTTTCGGAGACAATAGGTCGTTAGGTAAAACCTTGATGGATTGTAAAACCTCCATAAGGCCTTGTCGATGAGATTCGAAGTTTGGATGAGATCGTCATGAAAGAAATTTTTGGAGGGATTTGTGTAATCATTTTATCATTGTATGATGGGTGAACCTATCATAAAAAGGGTATGTGGGCCCTCGAATGGTAATTTTGGGTGTGGGTGTAGAGGGTTTGTTAGGTACATGATTAGTGGATGGGCTAGTTTCTTTTTCTTTTCCTTTGTCTTTTTGGGCACGAGTGGCAACTTGGATCATGTTAATCTAAGGGAAAGAGGTGGATGGAGAAGGTATGTCATGAGTATTATAACAGCATGATGGACAAAATCTTAATGCGGGGTAAGAACCTTACGAAATGAGTAGGGCACACTAGCATTTAGGTGGTGGTTTGGCTAACTCTCTAATATAGACCATGTTGATCTCGAATGTTGGAGGTGGATAAAAAGGTTGTGGAAGTGGAGATGTGGGTGGCTGAATAGGTAGTGGACGAAGATGTGTGGTGATTCGTGAAGGTGGAGTAGATTCCTCATCTATAATATCATCGTCGTCAAAATTTACTTCAGGGGGGCATAATTGGAGGAGAGCAGTTTTGAGATCCTTACAACCCTCTACATCATGTCCTAGTACACGATGGTAGACACAAATTTTAGTTTCATCAAACCCTTTTGGTTTGGGTTTGAGGGGGTCGTAAGGTCTAAGCAACGGTAATGTGATGACCGAGGTCTCTAAGAGGTTGGCTAAAATGTTGGCGTAGGACCCTACCAATGGATCACAGTGGGAAGTGAGTGTGGGTTTGGGTAAAGGTGTGGATGATTGTGGTGGAAGAGGTGTTATAGGAGGTGGAATAGGTTTGACCACTGGTTTGGTAGGTGGTACTATCTTAGGTTTTGATGGTACCTGCTTGGGTAAAGGTGTGGTAGATGAACTAGTAATGGAAGGTGTTGTTGGTTTAACTACCCTGTTGGAGGGTAGTGGGTTCTTTTCTTTGGATTGCACCTTCTTGGGTAAAGGTGAGGTGGAAGTATGTGATGCAGAAGGGAAAGTGGATGGTGGCAGAGGATGGGTTAGCCATGGTGATAACAGAGGCATGGTAAAGGTTTTCGGTAGAGGCCGGTGGAAGGTATGGGTTGAGGAGAAGAAATTTGCATAGGTAGTGATGGGGTTATGGTAGTTGGTGGGGGTATAGGTGGTAAGGAAGCTACGGGTGACTATGAAGGTTGTGTAAGTCGACTAGATGTAATAAAGTATCATGATGGAGAGGCGGTTGTTGTTGCACTTTTGTTTTTCTTTTGGCAGGAGGTTGTTTGAGCAAGGTAGACAAGTGAGATCGAAGGATAGATGGAAAGGGTGAAGGTGACAGAGGCATAGTGGGTGAAACTGGTGTATGTGTCCTAGAAGGTTGGGTCTTCCTTTTAGGTGGAGGAATGGTTTTCGTGTGGGCTTGGGAAGATGTGGATAAGTCCAATTTTATGGGTGGATGGACAAGGCTTGATGTCGGCATGACACCTAGGGTAGTGATAGGTCTGGATGTGGGAGGAGATGTAGGTGCAAGTAAGTTCTTAGGCAAAGGAATGGGTTTGGTTATGGGTAAAGGTTCAGATGTAGGTAAAGGTGACGAAGAAGAATTTTTTTCAATAGGCATATGCGGTCGGGGTTGATTTGGTTGCTAGAAATGCATTCTTATAGATCATGGAGGTATCTGTAGGAAATATTTGCATTTGGGTCAAAAATGGGAGCTGAAGATGTCCCCAAAGCATGGAATTATCAACGTAATCCAAGCAATCATCCAATCATGAAAATGGCACTTTGTTGTAAGAGGAGATGTAATTGGTTTAGTGGCAATCCCTGTAAAATATGTTCATGAGACAAGGAATTGGTTAGCCTTAAACTCTTTGGGTAAAAGAGCCAAGAGCATATCAACGAGATCCTAGAATGCTAATGGGGAATTGTCCCCAATAGGTAGTGGTGTGTCTAAAGGATCTCCCATGGGTAGGAGATATGGTAGGTGGGGTGAGTTAGATTCCTCTTTTGGTGGAGAAAAAAGCAATGACGATTCTCCTGTGGGTAGGATAGTTAATACCATTGATTGTTCGGTAGGTTACGAGGTAGATGGTGAAAAAACATCAACAGAAATAATGGACTCCTCCATGGGTGAGGAGGGAGATGAAGGGGACTCCTTTGTGGGTGAAGGAGTAGATGAGGTAGGCTCTTATGTAGGTAGAGGAGCTCATGCTAGAATTTCCTTGATAAATAGAATAGGTGGAAATTGAGGAACGACTGGTAGGATATCGAAAACATTGTGGACTTCATGGACATTGTTGTCATTTCTTGAAGGTTCACCATTCTGATTAGATGATGGTGTATGATGAGGAAATAGATTTTTAAAGATATGCAAGTTTTTATTTTCGAATACGTTTGGGTTTTCCACATTTCCTAGACAATGTTCTTGAAGGTTATGCTATTACCATCGCCATGGCCTTTAACGTAATGATAATTACAATAGTCATGTTCCTTATACCAT
Organism: Taxus wallichiana var. yunnanensis; assembly: GCA_018340775.1. Lineage (NCBI taxonomy): Eukaryota > Viridiplantae > Streptophyta > Pinopsida > Cupressales > Taxaceae > Taxus > Taxus wallichiana. The sequence goes on from CM031244.1 coordinate 74,502,524, forward strand.
GTAGGCATAGGACGAGTGGGATCGAAACTAGTATGAGGTTTTATGGGGGAAGTGCAATGGCTCGGCCTTAAGAAGCTTTTCCAAGACTGAAGAATAGGGCTCTCCAATTGGAGTGTAATTTCATTGTTCTGTTGGAACTGAAAATTTTGAACGGGAGAAAGATTAGATGAAGGTTTGGTGTGGTTAGATGGATGAGATGGACCATCTTTGAGAACTACCATGATGGCAGATCCTTTGGATTTTGAATAATTGTTTTGGGGCTTTGAAGACAAAGAAGTATCATTTCATTTTAACGCAGCATTTTTGTTTCGCAATTGAATTTTCTTCTCTTAAATGGCACGAATTTCTAGTTTTCACGCTATGGTAAATGCTTCATCAAAGGTATGGAAGGTTTGTACCTACATATTTGGTGAGATGTGTCTAGAACAAGCTCTAATGAACAACTCTATAATCTCATCTTGAGGTAATTGGAATGTTAATTGGTTGATAAGTCTTCGCCAGCGAGAAGTGAAATCTATGATAGTTTTGTCGTCATATTGTCATGTCAAGTATAGGTCAGTCATGGTGAATTTTTTTACAACATTGATTAAGAAATGGTCCAAGAATGCTTAAGCCACTTTGCTCAAGGAGTAAATGGAATGTCTGGGTAAATCACTATACCAATCTAAGGCGGGTCCTATCAAGGACATGGGGAATGTCTGTAGGAGTAAAGCATCGTCATTGGCAATTAGATAGCACCCATATTTGAACATCGCAAGTGTTATTATGGGTGTTTTTTACTATTGAAATGGTTGAACTTGGGCATTTCCTAATGTATACGGTATGGGTGAATGGGGATAGATGGATGAATAGGCTCATTATAGATTTCATCATAAGTTAAGGAGTTACAAGAGCTGGAAATTGATGCTTCTAATGTTTGCATCTTTTTCATCATCATCCTAATGAGGTCATTGGTGGATTGTATGGAATGGATGCCCCCTGCAGAAAGGGAGGGTGATGATGGATGTATGATGTGGACGTAATCCCGGATATGGGGGTTTCTAGTATGATAACTGCGAAGGGGAAATAGATACGGGTGGAAGATATATGGAATAAGAGATAGACGAGATTGGGGTTGTTGGTGATGCGTGTAAATAGGTGTGGTAGTCGTAATAAATATTGTGGTAATTAGGGGTAGCATCTGCAAGATGGAAAGGATGAGGTTTTAGAATGGGGTGTGGGTTGCCAAAACCATGGGTGGTTACGATACAATGGGTATATATGAGGTGACAGGTGTAGACGAGGCTATGCTAAGGACGGCTGGTGAAGGGATGGTTGACACCACGGGTGTGATAGATGCCACAGTGCAACAGCTTTTAGCGGATGTGGGGTCCAATTGAGATACCACATGTGGTAAGGTGGATAAAGTTAATGTCAAGCTAGTGGTAGTTGATGTGGAAGTGGGGGCAAGGGCAAGAGTGATAGACACGTGCGTACCATATACCAACCGTCCCCGAGGAGTCTCGGGTAGAAGAGTGGGCAAGATAGTATTGTAGGGCGCGGGATTTTGGTCAAGCGCCTCTTGCGAACTCCTCGTTGCGTACTAATGGTGAGGGGTTGAGTTGGATCCATAGGTGACAAGATAAAAGGCGGTAATGGGCTAGGTGGAAGCGGCTGAAGGCTAGCGTGAAACACACTAGCGTTGGCTTAGATGCGTGTTAAAACCCCGTGAAATAGAGTAGATCAAAAAGTGTTCTCTCAGTAAATGACAGAAAAACAACTAAAATGGAGGAGAATATATTCCGGGAGGTGAAACCGATTGGTGTTTTAATTAAAAATTAAAACAAAGTAACTGATGGCAGTTAGGTTAACCGATGACAATTATAGAGTGACCGATGACGGGTAGGGAAACCGATATCGGTTATTGTGGGAAATCAATAGTTTTGCAAATGAGGCAAAACCATGAAAATGAAATAAAGAAGTTGTATTTGACTGTGATTTTAAAATTCTAGGGGTATGATGATGTCCTAAGAACTTCAAAAGAACAGAAGATGTGATGAATGCTATTTTTGGTAGAATGACCAAAAGAGCTGGAAACCAACAATGGTTAGATAAACCAATGTCGGTCAGATGTAAACCAATGATGGTCACTAGAGCAACACCGATCACTATGAAATTCGGAAAAGTGAAGAAAATTTGATTTTTGTGAATTAAGTCAGATGAAATATTAACCTAGAAAATTGAGTATGATAATAATGGATCCTGACACACTCAGAAACATTCGGAATACACCAAATATGATGGCAGAGTGTGAAAGGAAGAATAAAATGAAGAACATAACCTCACACCTCAAAACACAACTCAATAAAAAGTTAAGAAAAACACACAATCCTATAAGTGAATTTTTATGTTTTAGCTTATTTTATTTTAGACTGACTTTGTGAATTAGAGTAGAGTTTTTAGTTGGGAATGTGTCCTATGAAGAGGAAAATTCTAAGGGTGGTTTCAAGTTATGTTTTGGCGGGGTGTTCCTTTCTCTGATAATGACTAGATAGAGAAACCAGTTGGGCACCCACTATCAATCCTCTGATCATGTGATCATTGAGAGCTTCTTCCAGGTAAGGTGTTGTTTAAGAAGATGTGTGAATTTTTATTTTTGTAGTTTGGCAAAGAGAGAGAGAAGAGGAAGTGCTCTATGATTCAATTATGTCAACCATCGCTAGGCATGAATTCTAGTGTATAGGTTTCCCTCGCTTTAATGTGAGATTAAAGAAATGCAAGAATAGAAGTATGAAATGCAATTATTTTAGAACCCAAATATAAATGTGATATTCGATGTAAACAAAGAGTGAACAGGAGAGAGAATGACTTTCACTAATGCAAAACAAGAAGAAAAATAAGGATTATTTTTAGTCCTAAAATATAAATGTCACTTAGACAAATAGAAGGAAGAGAAATCTCCCAACGAGAAGATTTAATGTTGACTTCTTATCAAAAAGAAAAAACATAAAAAATATTTCCCTAAAAATGAATGAATGCAAGGAACCCCAAATGGGTCCCACTGGGTGTGCCAAAATGTTTCATCGGATTCTTGATAAATTAATGAAATAGATAAAGGGTGATAGGCCAAGGAGGAATACTTGTTTGTGATGTCGGTTGAAGGTTGTGTGCGCGTTCTGATTTCTTGATTCAATGTTGATTGCGAATAATCCATTTTGGCTAGGAGGAACTACCTGTAAAATGCAAAATAATACCACCAGATAGAGTTAAATAAAATAGCAAGTGGACTTCCAAGTAGAAGCTAAATCCAGGAAGTGTGACGCTTCTTGAAATACTGTCAATCCACTTTTTAAATAATAGTATTAATGTTATCCAAAATAAATATGAAATAAAAATCTTATTGGAATTGAAATGATTTAGGTATCTCATAAAAAAATAAGAAAGGTCAGATAAAATGTGATTAAGGTCAAAACGGGTTAGGTGATGGGTTGGTATTAGATCGTGTCCGTGCAGGCTCTGGGTAAGGTTTGGTCGATATTAAAATTGATTCGGGTTATTAGGGAATGGGTATGACCTCGTTGGTCTCGAGGTATGTTGTCGGACATAGAATCGACGTTGGTTGTATGACCGATGTTGGTTTCGCAGATGACTCATGTCGCTTGGCTAATCAAGCGTCGATAGGAGCAATTGATAAAAAGCTCTTAGAAATGGTCTTCAAACTCTCTGTGATTGCATAGAGGCCGGAAATGGTGGGGGAGGTCGTGGAAAGGTCTAAAAGGTTCAAAGATGATTAGGATAGGGGGAAGATAGGTGGAAGGTCTAGGTATGGTAGGGTGATAAGTTGGTGGGAGGAAGGGAGCTATATGGATGTGCGTAAGGATAAATTACTAAGATGCATAACAAATTCTACCGAAAGCAAACATAGATGAATAAAGAGATATTAGGTACTTATCAAGAATGGGTCCGGAGAGTATAGGTGATGAGGATGGTGATGAAAGTGATCCATAGAGAAGAGATTGCATTGCATGCACGTGGTACTTTGAACCTGTGTGCTTCTCTTTTTGTATTTTTGATTGTGAAGAAGATGATGGATGTCAATGGTTGTTGGTAGTGTTCCCGTGTGATTTCTTTTACCTGAGTGCTTCAAAAAATTTAAGTGCTCCAAGTCTCTATTTGTATGACATCCTGAATCGAATGAAAAACCTCATAAAAGGCTTTTGGAAATGTATTTAATCTAACCGATGATGGTTAGGGACTAACATCGGTTGAGGTATAACTGGCATTGGTTAAGGTGGGAATATCTAGGTTGGCCAAAAATAGCTTGATTGTTGCTATTTTGGCATGGTCTTCAATCTTCATCCGAGTCTCAAGTGATAGACCATGGAGGAATGAGTAAGAGTCCTCTTAGGTTTGTTAATAGGATTTAAGTCTAGGTTTAGACTAAGTCCTAGTTGGTTAGGATAGGCTTAGACTTGGTCTTAGGTCATTAATGGGGTTTGAGTGGGTCATGGAGTGAGGTGGCTAGGTGAGTTGGTTGGGTGAGGTGGTCAAGTGAGGATGTTAATTAAATTAATTAAAGTAATTAATTCAATTAATCATGTGCACTATGGGATATGAATATGTAAGGTATGGTTAATTTAATTAACAAGGTTATAAGGGTAGTATGACCTAATTTTGGTGTCTACACTTTCATGACATTATGCATTACATATGAAAGATTACATTGACGATCTCCTTTCCAAATCAAAATATCTCGGATGAATACCTTACATCCTTAAGGTTATATTTGACCACCTCATCAATTATTGTGTTCACCTTCAACCTAAGAAGTATGTCTTTGATGTTCTCTTTGCAAGCTCCTTGGTTTTATCGTTTCTTTGTGTGGCATTAAATTTGATCCCGTTAAAATCAAGGATATTCTCGAGATTCCTCCACCTAATAACCTTTGTCAACTTTGTAGTTTGCAAGGAAATTTGCAATCTATTCGTCACTTTATTTCTCATCTTTTTGACCGCTATCATCCATTTCATCATCTTCTCAAAAAGGAGTTCTCCTTCAAATGGGATGATGAATGCCACAAAGCCTTCAACGCCTTGAAACAATACCTCCTCTAACCACATGTGCTCATTTATCGTAAGGATGACTAACCATTTTACATTTACATTTCTACTATTGATCATTCCTTGGGTGTCATGCTCGCTCATCGTGACGAGCAACACATGGAGCAAGCGGTTTATTTTATAAGTCATATGTTTTTAGACTACGAAACTAGATATACTCATCCCGAAAAGTCTGTTTAGCCTTAGTTTTTGTCTCCACTAAACTTCACCATTACCTACTACACCAAAAAACTTTTTGTCACCAATACCGACCCCTTACATTACATGTACGCTAAGCCCTACCAACATCAACATGTTGCACGTTGGCTCATGCTTCTTACAAACTTAGATCTTGAATTCATCCATCAAAAATTTATCAAATGACAAACAATTGTTGACCATCTCGCAGATGCACCTATCTCTGGAAACCAATCCTCTAACTCTAATTTCCCTGATGAATCCTTCACTACCCTCTCCTTGGACGATATTATTTACTAGATTACCTTATTCTTCAATGGTTCCAAATGTCAGTGTGGGGGTGGTGCCGAGTTATCCTCATTCCTCTTGATGGTGAGCCTATGCCATTATCTTTCAAACTGGATTTTGATTGTACTAACAATATCGCCGAATATGAAAAACTCGTGTTAGGTCTTCAAACTGCCATAGCCTTAGATGTTAAATAAATTAATATCTGTGGCGACTCTCAACCAGTTGTGAACCAAATTAATGGTATATACCAATGTCATAACGAGATATTTAAAAATTATAAGCATCATGTTGACATATGTTTGACTACCTTTGACCGTTATGAACTTCAAACCACCCTGCGTTCCACTAATAAATTTGTAGATGCCATGGCCTGTCTTGCTTCTCAAATCCCCACTTCGCCCTCCGACTCGAAAAATATTTTTCATTGTAAAAAGGTTGCAATCACCTTCTTATATAATTTGAGACATCATCCTTGTAGGAAACATTGAGATTGACCCACGTGACCTTTGGTATAAGAAGTTTGTTGACTATCTTTCCCTTTCCATCCTACCTCCAGATCTTACTCGCAATGGACAATGAGCCTTTCTCAAAAGTGTCTCTCGCTATGTCATCATGGGTGGTCTTCTCTATAAACGTGGTTTTGACACTATCCTCTTACGATGCCTTATGATTTTTGAAATTCCATACGCCATCAAGGAATTTCATGATAGGATTTGTGGGGATCACTTAAGTGGCTTAGTTGTTGGTAAGCATATTCTTCTCTTGGGATATTACTAGCCAACCCTAAACCACAATTTTTGTGACTATGTCAAGTGTTGTGTGAAGTGTTAGCAACACAATAATCTTCATCACACCCCTAGTCACACCTTACAGGTCACACGAGACCTTTGGCCTTTCTCTCAACAGGGTTTGGATCTTATCGGAGAGATTAACCCTCATTCTTCCCAACGTCATCAATGGATTATTATCGCTACCAAATATTACACTAAATGGGTGGAAGTTGTACCTCTTATTTCTACAAAAGTTGATAAAATATGTGAATTCATCAATCATCACATCATTTGTCACTTTGGTGTTCCTCACTACCTCATCACTGATAACGGAAAACAATTCAAAAACAAAACCCTACGGAAACTCTGTGATGCCTTTGGCATTCAACTCAGTTTTTCTTCACCTTATTATCCTCAAAAAATGGCCAATCTAAATCAACCAAAAAACATTAAACAAAATTCTTATGAAAGTGATTGGCGATACTGGTAAGGATTGGCACACGCACATTCCTTTTTCCTTATGAGTTTATCGCACTAGTATTCGTACCTTGACTATTGCTATACCTTTTTCTTTGGTCTACGGTACAAGTTGTATTGTCGCTCAAGTTCAAATTCCATCGCTTCGTATCTCACACAAAGATATATTCAATGATGATTATTTTCTCCAAGACCATTTGACACAACTCAAGTTATTAGACAAACGTCGTCCTCAATGCTCTCGATCACTTCCAAATCTATCAAAAACGTATCAAACTTGCCTATAATAAACATGTCCAAGAATGAACCTTTTAGGTTGGTGACCTCATCCAAGAGGAAAATCAACATGTAACAAAAGAGGAGAAAAGTAAATGGGGCAAGTTTTCTCCAAATTGGCTTGGACCCTATATTGTTACTCATGCTTATGGATTTGGTGCTTATCGCTTTTTCTTCACTCGAAGGTAAACCTAAACTTGACCCCCTCAATGCCTTGCATCTTCGACCATTTTATTGTTGAATCAAGTTCGATCATCTTTTGTCTATTAAACACTTGTCCCTTGAGAACCATTCACCTTCCACTTACCTATTTTAAGGATGAATGACTAAACAAGAATCATGTGATTACTGTCACCTTTTAGCATGATCTTCAATATGAGTACCACATCTCTACTCATGGCATGATTCTCATGGATACTTTTCATCTTTTTCAAGATGGAATCCCATGGTCATTCGTCACTTAAAACCTCTCTTTCATAAGCTAACCCCGTGTGCTATGGTTTTTGTCTCCATAAAAGAAGACTATACTTATCTATAGTCTTGTCCATGACTTAAAAGTCCAAAAAAAAAAGTCGGAAGTAATATACGGGATTTTCAAATTCAAACTCATTGAGTCAAACTTCTAGCAAAAATATGACTCCCTCAAAAAGGAAATCTAATATTTCTATCTTGCTGCTATAAATAGATTGCTCCCTCGAAGGACAATTATACAAAGCTAGCCATATTGTACATAGTCTATCACAAAAAGAAGACTATTCCTACAAAAATAAAATAAAAATATTTTGAAGCTTCCCGCATTGATCAACTTCATGAATACCTCAAGGAGATATTATATTCATCCCACATAGACTTCCCGCATCGATCAGTCTATAAAACAAAAGCAAAAATAAAAATATAAATTTTTCATCATGGACTTGCCTATTTTGATCTTGGGTCTCTTGCCAAAGAGGCATGTTGTCTCACACTAGGTTACGCTAAAACTTCTTTCACCTCACCGCCTTTCCTCTCTAATCTTCTACCTACTCAAATGATGTGCCGCAAATGTGACATTTTGTGATCATGTGACCTTCTTCACCCTTAGAACAGTCAATCATGCAACGCCTTTAGGTTTTTATGTTCATAAGCCAATCTTTGGTATGATAGACTCGTAATGGTTCTTATCAATTAGGCGGATCTTTTGTCTCCTCTTACTATTCACCTCTTTTCTTACTTATTGATCCTCTTACATAGGACCAGACCCTCAACACCTACATTCTAGGAATTCCTCTTCCACCAAAATCACCCATACATATTCAACCTAAACTCAACCATACCTAAATGACCTAAACTCAACCATGCCTATTCGACCTATACTCAACCATGCCTAAATGACCTCGACTCCATCATGCCTAAAACCTACCAACCCATTCATCTACCTCATCATATTCTTCCCTAGCTTATGGGAGAACTACATCGGCTTGAGATCCCTTTTCACCGGGCTATGTAGGCACCACTCCGAGGGCATGGGGCCCTTGGAGGTTAGCTCGCCACTTTTTCCCCTAACCAATTTTCCCCCTTTTATATTCACATTTTACCTTAGTTTCCATTTTACACAAAACTTGGAAATTAAACAATCATAAAAACATACATACCTACCATTTTATAACATCAACCATATCACACATCAATCATTTAACATTTCCATGATATCAAATATTTAGAAATTTAAACCACAACATACATATACATCATTATTTATTTTCCATAATACCAATAACTTGGAAATTAAATCAAACGCAAAAACATGACCAAACCATGCCTATACCTAGACTCCACCATGCCTAAATCACCTAAACTCCATCATGCCTATATGACCTCGACTCCATCATGCCTAAATCACCTAAACTCCACCATGCCTATACCTAACTCCATCATGCCTACATGACCTCGACTCAATCATGCCTAATTCAACTAGTTTCCATAATACACAATAACAATGGAAATTAAAACAAGTACATCATCCATCCAATAAACATCATCAACTATATAATGGGAGTGTTTGTGTATCAATACATATATACACATATATAAATAAATATCAGTATCTCAAAAATCTCATGTATAATCTCACGTCTTCAATACGCAAACCCAGTATATATATCAAAAATCAAAATAATGGTACACTATCACATACAGTGACCAATCACCCCCACCTAATGCCCTCCTCTCCAATCTCACCTGTCTCCTCCTCATGGCCCTCTGCCGGCCCGGTCTCCAAGAGCTAGTAACCTCACCATGGCCCTATCTCTAGGGTCGACACCCCCCTGTGCTACCAGAATTGTGAGTCCTAGATCTAGTCTACTCACTGGCTACCTGTTGGGCTCGGTACTTGGCATATGAAGACACATCAATCCCTGCAGTGGCTAGATGGTCCTGATAATAGCGAGCCTTGTTCAAGGCATCCCTAAAACTCACCATGGATACGGTCTAGGTGGTGCCATCGGCCTAACTACCCCTATGAACTATTCCCGACCAAAAGTGTACCTTGTCCTGGTGCAGGTGCATGTACTATGGGACCTTGTCCCTGTGCATGTGTCGGTACCTGTGTAGCTACATGGGCTGCAGGCCATAACCTTTGTCTGTGTAGTGGTCAACTAGCCCCGTAATCTGCCACCTATTCCCGTAAGGCGGCTACCTACCCTCCATCCATATCTCCACTATGTGCATGAGCCTATGCTTGTGCTACCTAGGCTTGTAGGGCCGTCACCGTGCCTCGCAAGGTGTTCGCCCGTGCCTCGACCTGTCGGCTTTCCTTGTAACCCTGTAATTTGTGCTTGTAGGGTGGTCACTTGACCCTGTAATGTATCCTCTCGCACTATGATTTTTGCTAAATCAGATTCCCTAGCCTAGATAATGTCGCCCGTAGTTGTGCCACCCACCACTTATCAGTATCCAACAAAGTGACACCTGTAACATCAATTTGTCTATCTAGCACCTGCTCCTCCTACCCTGTGGGAACACTTAGACATGGTGGAGACATGGGTCTCTCCACGTCATCTCTACAGTATTGTGGGAAAGGTGGGGCCACTTCCTACCACAGTCTAAACTGTCGTCTGACCCTATCCACATCTATCATCTCGTGCTCCCCGGGACACCGCCCGTATCTATCTCGTAGTCAAGCTCCTCTAACTCTTTAGTCATGCCTCTATATGATGGATAATCAACATATGGACACCACACGATATCCTCCGCTAATAGGCCCTCTAAAACCGCCTATAGTATATAACATCATATGTGGCCCTGGCCACTCTCGGTTGTGCTCGGCCGGGTACCCATCTCATGAATCCTACTCTGTACAATCCACCCTCAAACCAGTCTTGTCGTGGTAACCCAACTGGACACACACACACAATGTGCTCATACGCCCAATAGTGTAACAAGAATGTGCAACACATACCAAACCTCCTCAACCTACCATAGGCCCATAGCTCCCTATACAGATGAACCAGAAAAGTTGGTGCCCAAGCAAAGCGTATCCGCTCCTCGATCATGTTCTGTAGCACCCCCATCAGTGCTCGCGAAAATCTCCCACCCTCGGAATCCGGGAGAGAAAAACAACCTACTACCACCATCATCAAAATAGATAGCTGGTCTCCTGTGGATATGCCGCATACATATCCCCATAACTCAGACTCGCACTGTGATAACTCAACATGCCCATCGCCTCACCAAATATCACCACTATTGGCTCCACTAACGCCTCACTCAAAATTGAATACATTGGCTCCCAACAATAGGAAGTCTCAGGATCCTGTACACATCCTCCAAGGTGATGGCCATCTTGTCGGTCCAAGAGATGAAAAGTATTGGTCGCGGAGTCGCATCTTTTGATAGGAGTGACCATCAAGCAGATCTTGACCTATACGCCTATAAGTACCTAATCAAACTCGGTCCTACATCTCGTTATGTGCTCCCACTCCTCGGTTGTCATGCTAGGCCACATCTGTACCAATAGAGGTGGTACTTTGTCTCTCATAATCAGTTGATCTCTCACCTGCATCATCCAAAACAACACTTTGTCAAGTCGCAACCTCTAAAATTACCAATTCCTTACCTACATACCTATCACACATCAAAAACATAGTGCCTTACCCTCTTCCACCTACATTAGCCTTCACCTACCCCTGCCTTATTTGTTTAACTTTCCCATCTAGCCCTTCTTTCACCTAGTCACTTTTTATAGTGACCAAGATTTGGCCACCTAGACGATACGGGTCACCTAGAACCGGTGTCGTACACCCTTTTACCAACCAAATCCAGAAAACAAACGATGTCACCAACCCTTAATCGACATCGGTCTCTCAGATCAATGAAAAATTGAAACCCCACACCCCATTTCACAAAAAATCACCTAAAACCTATCCCACCCCACCCAAATTCAACCTACATTTATTTACCACCCTATTTAACCTAAATTTGTCTTTCCCCACCTCAATTTCACCCATTTTTGCCCATATTTTTAAAAAACAAAACCTCCCCAAATGCGTTCATTCAAAACACATTTTAAAATTAAACAAGAGGTTTAGGAATGCCTCCTACCTCTACTCGGTGTCGTCTCTGCGGTGGCACCTCTGGTCTCTGTGTCGGTGGTCCTCCCGCTCCCTCTCCCACCTCCACCATGCCAAACTCCAACCACAAACCTCCCAACCAATCAAATCGCTCCAATCGATCTCGTGGACCCGTTAGTCGCTCACCAACTCAAAGAGACCTCGTACCATCACTTTCCCACTTTCCACTTCTTCTCTATCATTTTCCACAAATGGCAAAGTAACAAATGAATCCGTAAAACACGTATTTTACCTTTTTTAGCCCCAAATCGACATGACCAACATCAGTCAAGTTGTGCCCTTGCCAACTAACGTCGGTTAAGCTATAACCGCATCGGTCACCCGACATAACCATTTGACCCACACTATGCCCACTTTGCCTCCAACCCATGTTGCTCAAACAACCTTTCACCCTTACCCACACCTATTACAACTCACCCATAAGCCTATATTACCTATACATTTCCTTAATTGTGTTTAGGGACATGTTATTTACCTATACCTCGGCCTTACTTGTGCCCCCGGCCTACATGTCTTGACCTGAATTGCCAATCGACGTTCGAATTTGTGTACTCGTGACACCTTGCGATGATACTACCCATGTTGTTCAACCTAATGACCTTACCTTGCTTAATTCCGTGATGTTTATCCTGACCAAACCTTTGGTGCCTTGGAACAACACCCAATACTCGTTCCTCCACCTTTCCTGGTTGTGATTCAATACGATATCATATACCTTGGATACTTGAACCACTTCAACCTTGTTTGGATAAACTTATCGACCTTTGACGAAGTACAGTTTATAAGCTCTTCGACTTGGTACCTTATCGCAATCTATACGTGTGCGTGCATTTGATTGTCATTACCTATTACCCGACCCGACCATTACCCTTACCTACACCCCATCCACCCTTGTTTTTATTCACCACCTATTTATCAAACCATTCACCGACTCCGTTTCCTACCTCATCAGTTCCTGGTTTGAGGGGGATCACTTTCATCCATACTTGGGGAAACCTAATCTCTGCTCATACCTAGGACATCAAATTCCTATTTTTGTCAGCATCACTTACTAATACAAGCTACACGACAAAAAGGGGAAAATGTAGACACCAAATTTGGGTCACATTCCCTTAACCCCCGTCAATTAAATAAATTCATACTATACCCACTCATGTCCCTAGTGCACACATGTTAATTAATTTCATTGCAATAATCAAATTAATTAATTACCTCACCCATCCACCTCACTCAAAGACCCATTCACAATCTATTAATTAACTAGGACTAATTCTATACCAATCCTAACCAAGACTTAGTATAAACCTAACATTAACTCCCGTACCTCTCCTAGAAGAACTCATACTTATATGGGCGGACTCTATCACTTGAGACCCGGATTAAGGATATCAATCACGTCCAAATATAGCAAAGATCAGACTATTTTTGGCAAACCTATACTTATCCCCTTAACCAACATCGGTTATTCCTCAACCGACGCTAGTCACATAACCGCCATTGTTACTTTAAATACAACTTGCAACCTTTTACCTAGGTTGGTCATTCAGTTATTTGAGCCTTATTGCATTCAAGCACGAATCTTCAATCTCTTCGCATCCAAATGACGAACACACACAACCACAGTGCAAAACAAGCATCTGGTTCTCCTTCCAGAGCGTTGGAATACTCACGAGAGCACATAGGTTGTCAGACATGCGACTCAACCAACTACCACCTCACCAATCAATCACCAACCTTCATCTAGCCACGAGATCTTCATAGCAACAAGTAAGTAACGTGATCTTAATCATTTTTGCTTCCTTTATTGCAGATCTCTTTTTCTTCAAGATTTTTTAATTTCTATCACATTACCCGTACATCACCTTCTTCCCACCAACCCACTATTCAACCACCCCAAGCCTTTTCACCATTTTAAACCTCCTTCTTAGTATCCATGAGTCTTCTCACCATATTACGACCCAAACCACACTACCCTCACTCTTTGTGCAATCACAGAGCCTAAAAACCCATTTTTAATAATTTACTACCTATTGCCCCTATCAGCGTCGGTTCCTCGACCGACGTTGGTTTAATCCCCATACCAACATCGGTCGCCAAACCGATATCGGTCTCTATGTCATTTCACATTCTCAGACCAACAAGCTTCCCACTCACCCAAAATCAACCTAGACCTCAACCAATTAGCCCTAGACCCTTATTGGACCTTTGACAGACCTATCTAACCTGAACAAACCCCAGTTCTAAGTAGATTTAGTGTTATTTTAATATCTAGCATAAAATCTAGTGTATTGTGTGTATGAGAAACCTAAATCATTACATTGCAATAGGACCTATTTATTTCAGTTTCTTATTCACATTGAATTGTATTAAACAGAGGATTGACAACCATTCGAGGAAGCATCACACTTCCCGATCTAGCCTTGTTAGGAAGTCCTCTGACTCTTGCTATTTAATACTATTTGGTGGTCTTGTTGTGTTTCTTATACAGGTTGTTCCTCCTAGCCAAAGGGAAGCTCTTCATGATCAGCTTGGATCAAAAAGTCAGTAACGTGCGCATTCAACCTTCGACCTACATGTATTCCTCCTAACCTATTTCCTATTCCATTTTAACCAAATCAAATCAAAAATTAGGTGAAACACCCCGCACTCATAGAGTCCATTTTATCAACTTCACTCTATTAGCCTTAACCTTATTTATCTTTCGGTCAAATCCTCCATTTTATCAATACACGAAACCCTAAGTTTTACCTTCAACTACTTTAGCCACCCTACAACACATATTTACCCCTCCATGTTCACTTGTTTAAACCTTGGATCAATAAAGAGCATCTTAATGTAAAAAGCGCAGTCCATAAGAAATGATCCTCTTGCTCTGGTAAAAACTAAACTTCGCTTGCTTTGGACAAGAGTATGCATTACCACAACATCTAACACAAATCTACTAAGTTCCATGCTACCACACATCCACAACTCTAGTGCACTCTTCATCAATCCTATTTTTGCAAATCTTGTTGCCATCCAACCTTTATATTTCGCAAGATTTCATCTCTTTCCATCAATCAAAACAATCCACGTATAAAGATGTTGAGGAAACTCCACAAATAATACATAGAATTCATTGTATAATGCATCTTCCAACCGTGTTTTGGGTCTACAATCATCATGACCTTTCGCTTCTAATCGTAATTACCAAAGTCTTGCTATAAAACCATGTCGTGATATGTCCCTACGTGATCCAATCCACCAATCCACAATTCATGTGCTTGACTGCTCCTCATGGCACAATTAATCTAAGTCCCGATAATGAAACCAAATGTTAGGCTAAAATTCGACCTTAGGGTTTTGCACTAAAGAACATAATTTTATCTATGTCGACATTTTGAATCAAGTTTTTGCTTGAATGTCTCACTCGAAGCATAGTAAAATAGACTCCACAGTGCTCAAATTTGTAGATTGACACACAAAGAACAAAGATGCACACAAGCTTGACAAACACAACCAATGTAGCAAACCCTAACAATTATCATAACAAACACACAAATCAACATACAACTCCACCGATCTATTGTAGAATCACATAAGAACATCCTAATTGCACAAACTATGTAGAAACCCTTAATTTTCATTATATTCCTTCATGAATAATCAATTATATCATCATCCATATAATTCATGTGCAAAGTTTCATTATTACATCAAAGGCCTCCTCTTTGGAGAGAGTCCTATTGGAAAACATATGTTTCTCGGTGGGCTTCGTCCCAATTTTGCACTTTCGCTTTTCTTGGTGACATTCCCCGCCGGTCTTCCCTTTCCCAACGACCTTCTTTGTTTAGTTACTTTGACTATTTCGACGGCATTAACGTTTCATCAATCGCAACCCTCAAAACTTCATGCCTTGTTCCGTATTCGAGGTCTCCAAGAAATGAAATTGGTAGGTGTACAACCAAGATGCTCATGAGGTGTTTGAATGAATGCCCGAACACAAAGTGTCGCAGCGAACAAAAGACATGGGTGTCCTCACGCAAATTGACATTGTTTCACCAAATGCAATCTCTAGGTCTCCAATATGATCCGATTACTTTGCAGCATGCTACCAGCTTGTGCAAAAAAGAAGCTTTTAATAGGGTGTGGCATCTGTGGAAGCATTATGTTTTGGCAAATGTTGTAGTTGCAAGTGCTAAGGTAGTTATGCTCGCAAAGTGTGGAAACATGATTAGGCCATGTGAACTGTTCAACTGAATGCCTGGAAGAAATGGTCTTATGGATCGGAATGATTGCAAAATGTAATATTGACAAACTTGGACCCGTTTACCTTGAAACAATTTAAATCCAAAAGTCGAAGAGCGCCGCGTATAGCCATTGATTTGTTCAAGAGCTAAGGCCACCGTATACTAAAAGTTACCAAAATATTTTAAAGGGACAATGAATTTTAATACAAGACAAGCCAAAACTTCATTATTATCCATATGTCGGTGCAAACATCCACCCAGTGGAAAGTTCAAAAGAAGAAGCTCCGAACAATGGCAATGTTAATTGCAAAATTTCTTGTTTCTGCCTTGAATTTGTTGAGAGTTGTGCATGGAACATGGCATGTAAAAATGCCTTGTTGAGATGTGGTCTTGTGAATTGCAATGAATGCAAAATATGCACAAAATGGTTTTTTTAAAGGCCTTTGAAACTTTCAAACAAATGCATTTGGCAACCATCAAACCCATGTCAAAATGAAAGGTTTAGAAATGTGGAAGTATGCAATTGGCATGTTACTTATTTGACTAAATGCTTGACAAAAATTCAGCCTTACGCATTACAATGATCGCAGGGTATGCATGTAAGGGGTCTATCAGAAAGGCCTTGACACCTTTCTAACAAATGCAATTGACAGGGGGTAAAGCCAAACAACACAACCTTTGCCAACATTCTCCCAACGTCCACCAAAATGGGAGATTTAGATCATGGCACCTAAATTGTTCAATAGAATGGTGAAATGTAATCTTGTGGTGTGCAATGAGTTTTAACCACATAGCTAAGTTGCTCAAGAAATATATCAGCAAATACTTTATCATTATCCCTAATGTATGTCCATGCCCTATTACAAAGCTCTTATTTTGCTATGGTCCCTAAGGATGCTAGTAAAGGTGAGGTAATCAAGTTGAATATTTGTTTGTTGCATTTGGTGAAATAATCTCGATGGTTCTTGAGGATGACCATGTCTTTTGTAAGCTATAATAGCTCCCATTTTGTTGATCAAAATTTGGTGTAATGACATGTAAATCCTAAACTTCCTTGGAGGCTCCACACTTCGACCATTGACGAGTTAAACTGTTTGCTAAAATCTAATCCCTTTAATTCCTAAGCAAAGTATGTAGAAACTTTCTTAGTGGATTGCTTAGTGTATGCGCAAGCTTCCAAAGGTACTATTTCATTGCTAAATTCCTTAATAATTGAGTTTTTAGTTGTCAAATATTTGTTCTTAATAGCTACTATATTTTGTGTATGCCACCAACACAAGACATAAATCTACCAAAACATTATACATTTTACTACAAATTACAACATGAACAAACTTAACATTGTTATCCTCCTCGACATAGTTTGTAACTTATGTGCAAATTGTCATAAGACAATTTACAACAGAATTTTGTATCGCATTAATAGCGGAAAGTGTCCATTCATGCAACAATAGGGAATTATACAACATCTTGAACTATTTAGTTTTGGAAATGTAATTTTCTAAATGCCAACAGATTATATATAAAAGATTTGGTCATCTTTTGTCAAATCTGGATTAAATATGTTCATAAAAAAACTAAAAGTGAGTTAGAAGATTGATTTTGGTCAATTGGTGGTAACATTTAGTAGAGATAGAGATAGAGAGGACAGCGTAAACTCGCATCAAAGTGCACAACTATTGGAAAAGGCACCAAATATGGTGAATGTGGAAAGCTCTTTCACAAAAAAGAAAAGGATCTTTGAGTTTGAATAGGTAGCATAGCATCGAATCTTGAAAGAAAATAAATAAACCCGCACCCGATGCAGCTTTAATTTAATCACAAAGTGGTGGGGCCACATAGCCCGTGTCACCAGAGGGGGCTCAAATTCATTGCGGTCACAAATGGTAAAGCCGCCAAGAAGAAAGCTGCTTTGGGCCCCGCTGCAGACACGTCGTCTAACTGGGAGGAATCAACGGGAGGGGCATTTTCTGCCGGTCGGCGCTGCACGTGGTCGTATGGGGCGGAAGACCGCTGTACATTAAGGCCTTGAAAACTGCCGAAACAGTGGGAATGTAGACCGTTTTGTTCTTAGCTAATAACCATGTTAGCCCCATGAGCTCGCAATCCCGGCTATAAATCCTGTTCGTTCTGTCTGATCTTTCGTTCACCTCTGCCATTTCATTAACCTATTAATGAAAACCCACTAATCAGTTCAGTTTACACAGTCGATTCTCAACAGCTTGGATATAAATTAGGGCACGGCTGCATAGGAGAGATTATTTTGACATTTCTCCGGCAACATTAGGCCGGCTCTAATTGGGATACAGTTTCCGCCGGAAATAGAAAGAAAACAAAATATAGGATTCGCACTGGTAATACTATAAATGAATTTTAAAACAAATAAATGTGTACCTGGTGCAGGGCCCTGAGACATGTAGAACAGCCGGAGGGAGTAGGCGTTTTGCAGCTATCCTGAAGAGCAAGGAGGGAGGGAGAGGCGGTCACATGGTCGGTGACATTGAAGGCCTGCGGGCACGTGAGAGCGCTAATCTGGTGCAGCCGTATCCCGCAGAAACACAGCACGGGGTCGCAGGTGTCGTTAGGCTGGGGAATGTGTATTCCGCGGCTAAGCAAGGCGCTCTGGAAATTATCCACGCACCTGTGGGAATCGTCGGGAAGAACAGGGGAGTCTTCCGAGACAGGTAAGCGGAGGGTTCTGAGGGCCGTCTTAGCATGGGCTGCATACAACCACGCCGCTAGAACAGGGCAGCATTTGTTTCTGTTCAACTCCTTGCACGCGCCCTTAATGCCGCTATATAGCTCCTCGCTTAGATCTAGCGGACATGCCTCTATTTCTGACTGAACTGGTATTGCAGGGATTATGCCTCCGTTGTTCGGATTCAGAGGCTGTAAAGTAATACTGCTACTGCTGTTTTCTGTGGCGAATACCAGGCGGAAAATCAAAATTTGTATGACACCAACAAAATGGCTGGCCCTTTCATTGCTGTGCTGGGCTGGGATTGCATTGCAGTGGGGATTTGTGATGGTGCGGGTACCCCTTTGAAACCCTAACACCGAGGGACTAAAATATTCTCGGGATGAACTTGTGCGCAAACCCTAGAGAGAAAAAGAGGGAGAGAGAAAGCGAGACAGTGACAAAAAGGAAAAGCTGAGGCCGATTGTTGCTGTCGAGTGGGTCTAGGCCTACCTATGCTGCTTTTAAGCTCGTGGCTTTCGACTGTAAAATAATATGGAGCAGCGATTATTTTGTTATAATTATGTGCAGAGGGGATCGCATCAGCATGGATTCGTGACATTAGTTATGGGCATGTGTTTAAATTTATGCCAAGTACGTAGGTACTACTACTGGGTGAAGGGCTAGTCCCAATTTCATTGTGAAGGGTAAATATTGGACCAACCCTTCAACTATGAAAAGTATTATAATCATTTTACACTTCATATGAAAATAGTAAAGAAATCACACATGTCGTAAAAAATTGAACACTTTTTACAAAGAGAGTGTCTCCCCTTAAAATGTAATAAATTCCATTTCATAAATAATGTATGAATAAGTTATATTGCGAGATCCAATAAAAAATTTAAAATTAAACTCTCTAATTGACATTGGAATTACAAAGTGACAAACAAAATTTTTAACACACATAATGAACCTAAAAATTAATGACAACACAAGGTTCTTTTACTCAAATTTAATTTGTTAAATATAAGAGAAAAAATAATTAGTTGTATAAAAATAATTCATGTTTCATCTAATAAATAGTATCAAGAAAAATATCAAACTACCAAAAAATTGTGATCTAAATAGAAAGTTTCTCGTGTTCACCTCAATGTAAGCAAAACATATCACCAACACATTTTTTAGGCTCCCTTCAAAAAAGAAAATACCTGAAACACAAAATGAGATATAAGTCATTACAAGACACATTGATCAACATTTAGACCAAGTCAAATGTTCTTGACAAGTATTCATCAATTATTTCGAAAAAAAATCTTATTAAATTAGTAGTAAAATATTGAAAACACTTATCTAAACTTCCAAAGAATTTTTTTATAAATAAAAAACAATAAAGAACATATTTTATAGAAAGAACTTCCAAAAACTCACCATCTATTTGTCTAATGGAAGCGGTTTTCGAGTTTTTTTATTCTTCCATGCATCATAAATAGCATCCCAATCTACCTCATTTAGAGCATGAGGTGCACAAAGAGATAGAAACATTAGCATATCCAATGTGCTCAAAGAAAGCCTGGATCTATCATCATTCTTTATCCTATTTAACTTTGAAAAACCTCTTTCACATACGGCTGTGCTTGCTGGAATTACAAGAATAGCTTGCCATAGTTTCATCGACATGGAAACCCGTCAAACCATTCAGGTTCACCGCCACATAGATCCCATGCTCCAAACATATGTTTTTTTGGATATGATCTATAAATAGTACAAATAAATTCATCCATCTCACCCAAACATTTAACACTGTCCACAATAGGCGAGTTTCCAACACTAAATTTGTCACATAAACATGTTAGCCATCTTTTTGTTTGACGATCTCTATCTTCTGTCTCCTCGTAGTAATTACGAGGACTGAAAAATTTAGCAGCATTAAATATAGGTAAATCTGTGAATCTTGTATCAAGAGAATCAATTACCTTAATTATAAAGCTTTTCCCCAATTCAATGCAATCATCTAGTGTCCCTGATCTTTGTGACTTAGGCAAGCTCTCAAATCTCAATGCATGTACATGTAATGTACCTGTTCCATCTGCAAACTCAAGAGATCCTCCTTGTGCCCTGGTTAGAAAAGATGATGTATGTAGAGTACCTGTCCCAAATATGCCTCTTTGAAATCTCCTACGAAGCATGTCAATTGTGATATCTAATGTAGTCCCAATGGAAGTAATATCAATATGATCCTCTTGAAATTTTTTATTCAACTTATTTAACTCAATAAGCACATCTGCAAGTAAATGGATGCAAAATTGTACCTGAAATATTGTTGCCAAATCATACATGTTTTTCTCCTCTAATTCCCATTCTTTCAACAAAGCAGGCATGAGTTTGACAAGTCTTTCCATGACCTTTCCTCTAGAAAGCCACCTAATTTGATGAATTTGTAACACTTCCAACCTCGTTGATTTGAAATGACTCCATCAACTCTCTCAATGCTCCATGTCTTTTAGCAGATTTTCCAAGCCATGAATATATTTTATTTGCAAATTTATCAATAAACTGCAACTCTGGAAAATGAGATGAAGCATCATTTGCTGCTAATGCTTCTCGATGAGCTATGCAATGAATATCTAATAAATGAGGAGCATCTCGACGAAGCTTTGTGGACAAACCTTCACGAATTCCCCTCATGGCAGACGCCCCATCAGATCCAAATCCAACTAACTTCATTAAGGATAAATTCATCTCTGTCAAAAGAGTGATCACGGCATCATACATAGCTTGAGCTGTTCCATCCTTTATTTCAAGGAGTCGTATAAATTTTGTTACACATTGACCTCTTCCTCCATTTGTCAAGTATGTAATATAAACAATCAAATGTTGTTCCATAGTACAATCAGTGCTTTCATCAACTAAAATAGAATAAAATGGACTATGAAATATATCATCTTTCAACTTTTTCCAGTAAACCTCCTTAGCAGCTTGTAAAAACTCTTTTCCAGGATGTTGTATTTGTATATGCAGAATATTCATCTGTGAGAGGCATGTGTGGAGTTCCTTTATACCTGTTCAAGTCACAAATCGGCTTATAGAGCTCCAAAGATAAATCATGTATGGCAACAAAATACATATTTTCCATCACTGATATGATTCTCTCCTTCTCAGCATCTACCATTAGTTCTATGTGTTTAGTGATTGGAATGTTACTTTGTTTATTTTCTCCCTCCAAACGTTGTGATGAAAATTTATGAGGATCTGATTCTGCATGGGTAAGAAGGCCACTAACTTGAAGGGTGGTGCTTCCATCTTTAGCAAATGGAGTATCTCTCTTATATTTGACACACCAAGAACATTTTATCCTTTCTACACCATTGCAGTCTTTTATAGCATAAGCCCATGGAAATCTTGTTTTCCATTTGGCCTTGAATGTCCTTTTAGGTTTCTTTGATGGGTGTTCCTCTTCCCCAAATTCTGCTCCATCTAACTCATGCTCTTCTTGTGCAAGAATATCAAATTCTTCATTTTGAGAATCACATGGTTGACTAGAATGCCGAGAGATGCCAAATGCATCAGCAAGTGACAATTGTTTTTTATCCTTCTTTGGACGACCAATGGAAGCCATTTTCTCAAACTTCTTACACGACACTTGTCACCTATTCCAATGAAATAATTATAAAAATATCAAAATAGTGTTTTCACATGAATTTTTGTGTATTATTTTGATAATTTACAATTAGAGATTAGAGAATATTTAAGAAAATAATTTAGAGTAATTTGTATAATCATGCAACACTAAAATCTCAAATATAAGATTGCACTAACAATAATATCTAATTTTAAGATGGAGAAGTGTTTAATCAATACTTTTAGTAATGAAAATATAAACTGTGCAGAGTTTATTCTATTTTTCAGTATAAGCTGACTCACAAGTGTACCTGTTTCAATGTCTGAAGCAAGATGAAAGCAATACCCCAACTGGTCCCTTTGATTCTGTACCTTAATTTGTATGAACCAGTCTGCCCCTCAGCGCTGAATAGAAATCTGAAAATGATGAAATACTTATTTAACTTACAAACTCATACAACGTATTGGCCCTCTCCAGTTCCACAATCCAAATGAGATTTTTAATGTGTAGCTACATTAACTACTCATTCAATTGTTACCAACAATAACTTATGCTTAAGAAAAATTGAGACACAGAAATATACCTTTGCTTTATGGATTGTAATTCGATAAACCTCTATGTCTGTAACATTCTCGCTTTGTATATATGCTACAGCTGTAGTTGAATTTAGGATATATTTTAAGCTGGAAAACGGTATCAGGTTTCATTCAGTGGCTTTTAAAATTCATCAAATTTGTCCCTCCAAAATTATGATGTCCAGGCCAGTACACCTGCAATAACTTAATTTACAGCCCATCTTACAAAATCACTACTTCAAGATGGCCTGTCGAAATACATATCTTGTTAACAATCATAACTTATGTATAGGAGAAAAAATTGAGACACAGAAATATGACTTTGCTTTACAGTGTCGTTTGATCCGCCTGTGTGTCTACAAAATCCTTTCTTTGCATATATGCTACAGCTGTTGTTGATTATAAGATATAATTGCTGGAAAATGATATCAGATTTTGAACAAACCCATATCCCATAATGCCAGCGCAGCCTGCCAGGTCCTTTCCATAGGTTCTCACGACTCACTATTCTCAAATAAACTTAACTGCTCCCAAATTCCAATATCAAATAACCCTTTAGGCTTTGTCTTCTGACAATCTACGGGGAGGCTCAGTATAATAATATGTAGGGTCAACAAATTGAAAGTCACGGAAGCAGCCGTGCTATAGAAAGGCACTGCCCCCGCCCTCGAATTACAAAAGTGTACCTTCAAAGCTTGGTGATCCCGGGACCGATCCGCTTTCTATCGACGGTTTCTTCACGAATTTGATGCACATTTGAATAAATTAAACCTAGTCAGGCTCTCTTGGGAGTTGAATTGCTAGTCGAGATTCTAGACTCCTCTAGACTATTGGCAATGGCATTCAATGAATCAATACAGTCTGCGCAGCTGAATCTCCAATTAATTTTTTTTTATTCATTTGCACATGGATGATCATTGATGGGATACAGTTTGAGTTAATGTTTATGTGGACTTTCAGGCTTCAACTGTGGAACTGGACGGTGTCATTGGTCAATACAAATCTTTACAAATTACAACACATAATTAATATGATGCAACTGCACTCTGTTCTTTGTCAATGGTGTCACTGTCCCGACTTCCTCCAAAGCCGTGTTTTAGCAAATTCAATGAGCCGAAGGGATTTTCATTTCAATACAAATCTTTACATTTACAACACATAATTAATTTGATGCAACAACTGCACACTACTCTATTCTTTGTCACAATGGTGTGATCATGTCCTCCAAAGCAAAGTCTCCGACCGCCAATCCATTGCGGCTTGCCTCCTCGCCTATCCCTCCAACATTTTCGAATGTCCCTCATTTTTATTAAAATGCTACGCTTCAACATTGTCAAACAATTTTTATATTTTGAATTTCTTTTTACGGGCCAAAATTTTTCTCGCCTTTTCTCGAATTAAAGCCCTTTGGCGACCCGTAACAAAAGTGACATTTTCGAATTTTGCCCTTCATATGACATTTTTACTAAAATGCTACGGGCCTTGGTACAAATTTTAAAAGTTTAAATAATTTTTATATTTTGAATTTAAAATTTTAAAAATGTAGTTGAAGTTTTGAGGTGTTAGACCTAATGAATAAATTTGTCCAATCAAATTCCTTTTATATAAAAATTCCTCTGATTTGGTAATGCCCAATGTTAAAATAAACACTTATCAATATTAAGTAGTGGAAACTTATCCTTATGACATGGATCAATATCTCAAAACTTTGTGCATTCTATGACACCGCCAATTGTTTTTGAAATGGGTAATTGAGTGTTGGAAATTTGCACAATATGGTTAATCAATTTAATAAAACCAACGTTGACTAATTTTTGGATTTCTTCTTTTTCTAATAAAACTACTTAAGAATTATTTTTCTAATTTTTTGACTTTACAAATTTGACATGAATATTTATAATAATGATAGAGGTGGAAACACCGATATTATCAACATATAATCATACAAAAGTATCCTAATATTTAAACAAAAGATTAATATATACTTTTAGGTTTATAGACATATAAATTTAGTAACTTATCATTTGGCAATGCCAAGTTTGGATTTGTCTTTATACTATGACTTGTGTGTGCATCCTAAGTTTAGTATTTTTCTATTTCTTGTATGATTTGCTTTACTACACACATTGCTCGAGTCATTCATATAATCGGTGTATTTATCCATAGCAGTGCATTACTCTTAGGCATGTTGCCCAAACATTACAAACAACATGTCTAAAACTATATGGTCTCGAGACCATGGTACTACAATCTCGACTAACCCATATAGTCTTGTCTCCCTCTCTCCAACAACTATTTTCTTAATTTGAATACCTCTCTTTGAATTGTTTCTTATGTTATATGCATGCATGGTAGGCCAAGAATGTGTCTCAATAGCTTGCACTCCTAAATCATTCATTCTACAAGGGTATCGAGACAACTAATAAAGAATTCGCATGAACCAACGTACAATGGATAGATTTAAAGGGGCTACAATGAGCGCTAGGGTCGCATATCTAGAGGGTAGTAATCCCTACACTAGGTCAACCTAGGGTTTCCAAGGCTCGTAGTCAAGATAGAGGAGAGAACCCTACTAAGATATCGGTAGTTGGGTGTGGAGAGGTATGGATCAACAATAGATGAGACAAGCATGCACAATATAACTGAAATGAAAGTAATGTAAAGCTAAGGAGTTGATCATGAATAAGAGTATTATGCTAACTAGCATCCAAACATGTGTAACACTAAGTTTACATAGCATAATGAAGGAAGGGAAATGAACTAATCTATGCAAAATGACAAAAGATGGTTAGAGCACTCACCTTGTACATATAGGGTGGTCACTGATGCATCTATCTCTCCAGAGAAGTAACACATCGAGAGAGAATCGCTATTAGGTGGAGAAGGGGAACATCATTCCTATCCTAGACTCATTGTAGATGACCCAATAGTGCAAGCAAAGAAACCAAGAAGAAGAGTGTCCAATCCGATCTAAGAAAAGTGCAAAATGAACCAAGAGCTAAGTGAGCAGATGCAAAGATAACACAAAAGAGAAAAGCAGATGGAAGTTCCTAGGTCTCGAGCTTCCTTCCTTTATGATGTCGAACCGAGGTGAGTAGTATATAGGATGCCATCACCGGTGGGTGATGGCGTCAGCCAAGATAAACATAACACCGACACCATCACCCACGATGATGATATCGACTAAGGGTGATAAAAAGAGGTGATGTGTCATGTAGAAAGTGAAAGAAAGGTGTTGTAGATCATGGACATAGATAAATAAAGTGCAAAGTGGTGAGATTCCAACAAGAAGTTGTGAATGCAATGTGCATGAGACATAAGAGGACAAGGATAACTAGTTTAGGGACAACTAAGGCCAAGATCAAATAGTGACACTCTCTTTGTGTATTGTCTCTAACCTATAATGATTATGTGAATAACCATGTCACACCCCACATTTTCATTATATTTTGATGCAAAAATAAGATGTGATGTATTAAATAATTTACGATTGTAAGTTGATTAATGTCGTTATGGGATTTTATATGCAGTTACACATATGTACATATTTTATGAAAGGATATATGTAAATGTGCGTGAGTGAATACCAAGACCGTGAATCGCACTCGTCATCATGCAATTGTTGATTATTCAATACTTTTAGCTTATTTTAGTGTACTTGTTTGGATGATTTTACCTTGCCTTGTTGTTGTGTGTGATGATTTTGTAATATTGATAAGATGTTTCGTTGATGCACTTGCATTAATTGGTGTTTGGAAGTAATAATTGTTTGATGATGTGAATAACCTTCTTGTGCTTGTTATGTCGATCATAGACCATAAAGAATTAGAGCAAACTTCATTGTTGTCTCGGTAATGTTCTTGATCATCAAGGTAAATGTTTATTTAAGATTGATTTAAAATGATATTGAATATGAAAAGGTGTAAATGCATTGTTTAAATTCATAGGGTCTTAGACCCCAATTAGATTGGTTGGTTGTAAGAAAATAATGACTTTCTCCTTTGTTCCTAGAAGGCAATAAGGTAATGTGTTAATGATGCTTGAATCGATCACAGACCATAGCAATTGGCAATTTTAAAATGTTAAGGCAATGTTTGATTCTTAAAAGGGTCATTGACCATGGCAGATTAGGTAAGGTTCATGATTGTGTATTATGGTTCTAAGCCCAAGCAAATGTATTGACTTGATTAGTGCAAGGTTTGATGTTTATTTAAGTTGGGATAAAATGGTATTAAAACCATATGCGGGGGCATTAGTAAGTGTTGGAGCTAGTAAGGATTATGGTACCCAACCATATCCACATGCATTTTGATTGTCGATCATTAAAACTTGATTATTGCTACCATGAAATTTTGGGTTATTAGTTAGTTTAAACCAATCTTTTACCCTTGTGGAACACCAAGAAAACTTGGAAATTTAATTGTTTTTGAATTAATAAGTCTTGGACCGCTTGATGCACCGCCATTCTTATGGAGGGAAAATTTGAAAGCCATTAATGGCACCTATAAAAATTAAAGTCATTTAATGAAGGTACTTGGGGCATTGGAAGTTGTGAAGATTCTTAGAGAAGCAATCGCATGCAACCTAAGTTCATTTTAATTTCATCTTTTTACTCTTTGAGCTCTTTAGGTGAGTTGTGCATGGCAGTTTAGGAGTCTATTTGCAGTTGATATTTTTAAGGGTTTAATCTACTAAAATTACATGTGGTTATTTTGGGCATCAATGGAATTAAGTTTGTTTATAATGGTGGGAAAATATAAGGTTTTTGCTGTTTGAAAATATGGATTTTATTGGGTTGAGTTTCGTGGTGATTTTGCAAGGAAACTAGATGAAAGTTGTAGAAGTTTTCCAGGTCTTCAAGCATGGATTATTGACTCCCTTTCTTATTGTTTTACTTTGAGCTTGATGAATATTGTTCGAGATTATCTTATTGCTTGATCTGTGTGTTTATTCATTTGTAAGTTGTTTTAAAAACATAGAAAACCAATGCAGAATGTGTTTTCTCTTAACGGGTATTTGGAAAGAGTAAAAAATAGGGTTTTCCTTTGCTAAATACATATCTAGGTTTGAGTGAATGGTTGTTTTTGTTGAATCACTATTTGAGTAAGGATTTCTTAACTCTTTTGCTAGATTGTTACATTTCGAGCTATACGAAGTATTGGGTTTTCTCTATTTGAAAATAAATTGATGATTTGTAGGTATTTGTGAATGTGGAGTAGATGTGTTTTTCCTTAACTAGGTATTTACAAGCAGAGCTATATTATATACTAAGTGTTATTCCATTGTTGTGAGCATTTAGATTCTATTACAAATTGCATTGAAATGGGATTTCTAGCATCGAGTTTTCTTTGGATATCTCTTTCTGGTTTGTAAGAAATACACCATTCTCATCTGCATACTTTAGATTATGAAAATGATATTATATCTCTGTTGTCAGCCGTGATGGATTTTGATAAATAGGGGTTTGGGTGTTTGTTAATTCTTGTCGTTATTTACAACTTTAAAGCATGATAATTCCTCTACAGGAATCCAGGGCATTGAGGTTTGGTTAGTAAATACTTTTCTTAAAAACCCAAAATGGGCTCTTGCCTGAAACGATACATTCAACTTTTGGAGTTCATTAATGTATACTAGAATACTAATGACATTATTTTCTTGACTTGGATAATTTGATATAGTTCCTTCATTATATCACTATGACTAGTTTGTTCTTAGAGGGGATTCTATGTATTTGAGTTATGTTTCGTGTGTGTTATCTGCTTATTCATTTTTCCCCTCGAAAAAATGGAAAACTTAGGAAAAATTAGATTTTGGCAAATTGATGGGACCTCAATGGAGAATCAAGAAATCAAGGTAATTTTCATGCTTTGGGGCACTCATAACAATTTGGATGCATTTCCTTCTTCTTAGAGGCTTCAAGACCCAACACTTAGCCAATTTTGAGAAAAGATGGGCAAAATTGGAAAAATTGGCTTTTGGATTAAAACACTTCAATTTTTATAGCTCCCCAAATCAATAGAAATCCAAAAAGTTAGGAAAATTTGGAGAAAAATGGAAAAGGAGGTCTTCTCGTAATGTTTTTGAAGCACCCTAACCGTAGGAAGACAACATTTTTTATGCTACCGAGCACTAGCATAAAAATGATATTGGTCAGCAAAGAAGAACACAGCTAGACGACATGAAATTTTGCTACTTGGCGGTAACATTTTGGAATGTAGCATGAATGCAACCAACCGGAAGTAAAATTTTGCTACCGGCCAACAATAGGAATGCAACCAGCAACAAAGAAGTATGCTACCGACTGCCAGGGCGTAAATATGTAGTCAACTAACTCCCAAAAAAATTGCTACCAACCCTCACCGAGTATGTTACAACCGGTCGTCAACAAGAGCATCAACTATGGGATGAGTATTAATAAAGGTAGTTTAAGTAGCTCAACTACCTATTAGGCGAAGTAAATAATGCTTGGTAGGTGGGATCTCATTTGCTATATATATGTAAAATTCACCCATTTGAAGGAGTTATTTTTCGCTCTTTGTTGTCAAAGGCATCATGTCAAAATGGTAGTGACTTCCCATAAGTTCTAAACCTCAAATATGTCCTCTGCAATGTAATCTCGTACCTTCTACCATGAACATAATGAAATTGTGCATATTTTTAGTAGAATTTATTTTGTGGCATGTTTTGTCTTCCCTAACTTGTTTTACTTGCAGTCTTTCCTTTTTATTCATTTTTGGCATGTTGTGTATTTTTTTCTTGTAGGTTCCATTTTTGTTGTGTTGTTAATGCGTGGGTGAGTGGAGTATGCATGGTTCTTGATTTGTGGCACATTTTTCTACCCTCTCCCCATATCTTCCCCTTTCCTTCCCCTCATGGAGAGTGTTTAACCACCCCCTCTTTCTGGTGCTATCACTACCCCTTTAGCTTAGGATTTCCTTTTCTACATCTCCCTCTCTCCATGGTCCCTTGGAATTGATAAATTAGGAGTAGTTAGTATCCTTTATTAGGAGTAGTTTTATCATTAGGATTAGGTAGAGGCGTCATCCTTCTCTCGGAGGTCTGTCTCAAGTAGTAGGTCCCACAACTTGAGAGACGGTTCCATGTTACCCAAATACACTAATTGCTCATCCATAGTTCATGACATATCGAGGGTTTTGTATTTTGGTGATAATATTTTTGACACACTAGGTGGGATGAGTTTGAAGAACTTTATAACTTCACTTCATCAAGTTTGATGTGCTCTTAGTGAAGATTTCAACCTTTGGAAAAAAATTCAAGTACATTTGGCAACTCCACTATTCCAACAAACCCATTATCTTATCAACAAACCTTTCTCTTTTCTTCCATCCATTTCCATTTTCCTCTTTCATGAAGTTGTGTAGTCATGACTTCATTCCCTTCATGGAATTATTATTTGTAGCAACAAAACCAGTTCCCTCCATCCCCACAGTTTTCAAAACCTTCCAAATCACTTTTATGAGCCCCATCATGATGAATATGCATATAACCCAACCCCCACTGATCCATATGGTTATTTTTCTAACCATGATGTTTATGAAGAACAAGGTTATACAGTGATGGTGGCAACTTCATGGAAGATGCTGATTTTTAGAGGCATATTCAAGAGATGGAGTTGAACATGGTGTAAATTAGGGCTAAATGTACCATGAAGGCATTCAAGATTGGTTTCAAGGTCCCTTGTCCATGGGTAGGCACTATGCCAAACTGGTTCACCCCACAATGAAGCCGGACTTCATGGTTGAGATTTTGCCCCAAATTGTAGAATGGGTTGAGTTTTGGAGGTTCATGAGTCTAGTGTCAAGAAACCCTATCAATGAGGCAACCTTGCACTACCATCTTACAACCCTCCCATTCCTCCTCCTTAACCTACACCATCTCAACTAGCTTTTCATATTCCTATCTTTTTCCCACTACCCTCATTAAGGATTACCCTTATCCATCTTCTTCCCTTCCATCCCAACTTCGAATCTATGCCCTATTTCCTTCCAAATCTCCATCTCCTCCACAAGAAGATCCCACATCTCCCCTTCCACCAAAAATCTTGCAAAAATAGTTGAAGATCACATGCTCTCATTTGA
Organism: Taxus wallichiana var. yunnanensis; assembly: GCA_018340775.1. Classification (NCBI taxonomy): domain Eukaryota; kingdom Viridiplantae; phylum Streptophyta; class Pinopsida; order Cupressales; family Taxaceae; genus Taxus; species Taxus wallichiana. Next base: position 74,533,423 of record CM031244.1, read on the forward strand.
TGTAGAAGGCACATACCCATGAACCAAGAAAATTCTATCTTGGGTGTTTGAATCCCATGTCGATGAACTTGAGTTTGAGGTAAGCCAAGGGGTGCTAATGAAGATGTCAGAAATAAAAGGGATAAACTCCTTGGTTAAAGCTAAACAATTATCGATAAGCACTTACAGTAATGCACTCAACAAGGTTTCACTTGAGGTCGAGGCTAGACTTTTAACAAGGAATGATAGGGTGAGGTTCCTAGAGGCAGAATGGATAAGGAGGAGGAGCTTCTCGAGAAAAGAAAGGATCTGAAATAAGAAGAACTAATCAATGCACAACTAAGGTGTGAATTGAAAGAGGAGAAGGCAAGTGTGCACAAGTATATAAGAAAATTGAGATGATTACATATGTTATTGTCTTAAAGCATCCCGACCTAGCACCGATCAAAAAAAAATATGAATCAACCTTGCAATGCCTAGAGGATTTGACTCGCATCCTCATAATGGAGAGGCAACCACTCACCTTAGAATCTACAGAAGAGGTGTTGGCATGCCAAGAAAGGGAGGAGAAGTTGAAGGTGGTAGAAATCATTGCTCGATATACCAAACTCCTCACCGATGTAAAGGCTTCGCACAAGTTGTTGAGGCCACTTATGATAATTACGCTGATAGGGATAGGGTAGCAAGCATTTTAGTTGCTACACATGAAGCGGAGCTCAAGGAATTTCAAGAGAAGAATAAGGGAAATAAAGTAGAGAGGGATAAGATCCTGGATGAAGTGGAGAATAAATCGAAACTATCGATACCTTACAATGCTCAATAAAAATCGGTCAAGGATTTATATCTCCAGATCACCCGTAGAATGGATGCACTCGATGACCTTGGAAAACAACTAGAGGGTATTGTTGATACGATGATTTTCAAGGGGAGGGAGATAAGTTTTGAGGAGTTGAGCGCCTAGTGGCGACCTCTCGTTAGTAAGCGCAGAGTGGGGTAGATGCCTGGGAGAAGCTCGAGGTAGATATTGGAAAGGATTTCCCACTCCTCCAACAATAAACAAACTCTTCTTTATCCCCCCTTTCTTTAATTCATTCTTTCCTCATTCTTAATCCCTTCATTATTTATTCCAACTATTCGAGTATGTCATTCTTTATTCATTGAAGGAAGGTGTTCTGATGATAGAAAACAAGCTTAGTATGGGGTGATGTTGGGCCTCAAAATATTGGCTAAGTACAAGAAGGCGCGTGGGCATATGGGACCTATATGGAGAAGGTAACGCGAGGTAAAGACACACATGACAAGGGTTTTAGGAGGGTTTAGTATAACCCACGACGCACGTGTAAGGCAAAGTAAAGGGTTTCGAGACTTAGCCATATCCAACATTCCTAGCAACATACGAGAAAAGCATGACCCGACTGAGCATGCGGAGTGGTTAAGGTGCCAGCCTAGTAATTTGGTGGTCAAGGAAGGAATATTCCATATGATGGAAGGATCCAGAAAAACACCATTGTAGAAAGTGGAGAGCTTAGATCATAGAAACCATGCTCCATTGAGGACCACATGGACACTTGGCAACCAATCTATTACTTCTAGAAGGCATGGCGGTGGATGATAAAGCTATATATAGAAATGCTCTGTAGAATAAAGGGAGAGGGAGAATTTTTGAGAGAAGTGTGTGCTTGTTGGCATCATATAGAGATTTAATAGGTGAAGCTCTGCATAAATATTAATGGGTTCTATGGATTCTCATTAGAAGGGCTATAGGAGAGATGACATATCTAGAGGGATGGGTCTATGATCATTTTTGTAATATGGGAAGCATAGTTAGGATTTCTGATGCATGAGTCTTATCTACATTAATACATTGGTCTATTATGGCCTTAAGGAATGTAATGTGGTTACTTGAACTAAGATCAATGAGGAATATATGGTTCTATTCTAAATATACATTGTTCATGGGTGTAAACCCTAGTGTATCTTCTTTATATTATGAATCATATTTGTTATTTATTTGATATTTCTCTTTTGTTTGAATGGATGCATTAATATAATGCCTCATCTTAAGTTCTCAGAATGAATGCATGTTTCTTTACCTTTTTTCTAAGTTTCTTTCATTGGTCAATGTATTCTCACAAGACTCACATAAAGGAGGGGTTCAACACCCACGCATGCCTCGGGGTGAGTGTCTAACATCGCTAGGTGATAGGCTGACACACATGGTGTTAGGCATTGTTATAAGGGCTTAAAAATGGCTACATCTTGGTTCCATTGTTGAGACCTCTTTTTGAAGTTTTTGTGAGAAATGGATATATCTACATCTTGGTTCTGTTGATGTGTGATGATTGAGCACTTGATCTTGGAGAGTGTTGAAGCATGGTTTAGGAGCATGGAGGATGAGTTTTCTCAAATATTTAGCGTTGGACTTGAGTTTGATGCATGTAGATGGGTAGAAGAGCACATGTAACATGATTTGTATGAAACTTTCTTTTGCTACTTTCCAGTAGAATTGTATGAATGGCTTTCAGTACATACATTCGGATCAAGTTAGTACTATAAATAATACGTATGTACTCAAGATGATTACCAAAATTCGCAGGATGCAGATTTGACTTGGACGTGTGTTGTTGACCACTGGTGGAGAGGAGTGTTGACTAGTAATACTCTAGAATACATCATTTCTATTTATTCTTGTGTGGAGGTTGCTGAATTTGAATTCCTAAGGGAACTGAGAGGATTGTTTTTACGTGTTTTCCCTTTAGCTATGAAGATCTTGATCATTACCCTAAGTTTAAAGGCATTTCTTATGGACATCCAAGCTTCTCTCGAGTCTTGGGTGAGGGACTAGGGTGGAGGAAGATGGCGGACATTCATGGTGAAAAAGGAGAGGGAAGAGAGATAACTCAAATATAGTGAAGCTCATGAAATGGATATGGCTAGACAATGCGAGGTTGTAGGAGTGATGGATCTATAGAGGCAAACGTTGTGGGAAGGAGTTGAGATAAACACAAAGGAAATGGAACCTAAGCGATGCATGTATACCCCATCTTGGAAAGTACGAGAGAGAAGCCCCTTCAACATATGATGAGAGTTCGTTGCATGGAGAAAGGAGAGCCGTCGGTTCACATCTGAACCCACCTAGTGACCAACCCCTGACGCTTGGTTTTCCATATTAAGGGAGAAGTATTGTTAACCTAGTTATTATTGGTGGAAGTAACCAATCTATACCTAGGAGATATAATTTCTCGTTTGGAACATCTATGGCTGCACAAACCTATGTTTAGAGGAATTTTTGGGAAAAGTGCAAGCACACAAGTTTTGGGCATCATGCTTGGGAGTGGCATGGGATACACGTCTAATAGTGGAGCAATATCACAAACCATTGGTGCGTAGTTCAAAGGGACATTGAGAACATTAGGTACGATGATCGCTTCAGCTGTTATCGGCCACACGGGAGGAACTAGTGGATCTAGTGGATTTGGAGGCACAAAACTGGGCCGGATCTAGTGGATCCGGAGGGTAGGAAACACCGAGAGGAAACCAAGGTTCTAGATCGGGGGAAAGGGCCTCACCACCTCCGCAAGTATTTTTTGAGATGTCTTTCCACTTACTTGGACTACGAGGTATTGAGGATGCTTTGCAGAGCACGTACATAAATGTGAATTATTATGGCATGCAAAAGGAATCACTACCCCATAGTGAAAAATGATCCAGCTTTACAACAACATTGCAAGGGCACACACATAGTTGGTACCAAAAGTATGACCCACATCGAGATAGTGTTGGATTACACCATGTGGAATAACACCTTTCTAGCGAGAGTTCCATATCTCGAGTTTGAGCGAGAATAGTAACAACGCTCCGAAAGAAATCCAACAAGGAATGGAAGAGAGTGTGTGAGAGTATGACGCTCGGTTTAAAACTCTCTTATCAAAACTATCCTATGCCATACACCCCTCTCAACATGCTCAATGGTTTTTTTGGGGGATTATAACACTGTTTATAAGGGCACTATCACATAAGATTTTCACAGACTTACGCGAGGCCTTGGAGGCTGCCATGCACGTTGAGGCTTTTGGGAACGTGGATACTGGTGTGAGCCCTTTCCTAGAGGCTCAAATTGCTGCAATGGCCAAACATTTGGAGAAGTTGTCTCAGTGAAATGAGCGCATGAGGTTTGTTATGGTCTTTGGTGCACAGATTGTAAAGTGGAAGGGAATATAAAGGATAGTTTCCTCCAGAAAGTGGTATGCGCCATGACGTAGGCTATGAGATTTACCATGGGGATCATGATGCAAGTAGATTCCCTACTACTGTGTGTAATCCACAAAAATGTTTGTTTCTATTATAAGGTCCGTACTCTCTACGACCCATGATACCAAGGATTATAGGCTAATTGACCAAATTCATGATGTTAATGATCTTGGTGTTTGTTAGACTAGCCTTGCAAGCAGTTCCAAGGATGATGAGCGCCACTATGAAGGGTGCGTAGAAGGAGGAGCAAGCGAAGAGATTTTTGTGGAGGATTTCTTGGTCGCAGAATAGTGGTGGAGGAATAAGTGAGTTCCCGCATGGAACCTGTTATAATTATGGATCAATGAAGCATTATAAACGTTAGTGTCCTGACCTATTGCAATGCTTGCGGTGCAGAAAGAAGCATATGTACGAGGAGTGTCCCAAGCTATTTGAACATATGATCCAACAACACCGAAAGGATAAAGGTGTTGTGATGGTAAGTATAAAGAAGGCTGACCCATAGTGGATGCTAAGAGTGGCACATGAGTCAGGATTAGAGCCTGTACTAGTGACAATGCGAGTAGAGGATATACACGCAAAGGAGATGCCAAGGTAGAAACTAGTTGTTAGGGAAGAAGTGGTATATGGGAAGTATCCAGACCCTTCTCATTAGAAGGAAGTGTACCAATAGACTATGGAGTAGATTCAGGGATTACAAGGAGAGATCCAATGTCTAAAGGAGAATTCATGGTAGTTAGAGCAAAGAAAGAATGTTGAATCTTTGCGAATGATCTGGATGAGGTCATGGAAGTGTGAAAAATGTTAAGGTAAGAGAATATCATTCCCTTGTTAGGATAATGGTTATGGGAGAAGGTACCACACATCGAGGGAGAGAGTGAAAGGTAGGTCCCGCATGCCAACCTTCTTCCTCATAAGATTGACTATGATAAAGAGATCACATTGAATACAGTTGTTGATGGGTGGCTTTTGAGTAATATCCTCATTGATACTTGGGATGAGGTCAATATTCTCACCTTGGATGCATGAAATCAAATGGGAATTCCCGCATTACAACCATCTTCAAATGTGTTGTATATGGTAAACAAGACAAAAGCAATGCCCATTAGAGTCTTGAAGGATGTAGTTATCATAATTCAAGGGGCCAAGTTCATTGGGGACTTTAAATTCTTGGTGCTCGCCAAGGCGGATAATTTTCCAACATTACTTGGGCACCCTTGGTGTTATAAAAACAATGTTGACCTGCGGTTTAACAAGGGGTATATCAGTTTCAAGAACAAGGAAGAAAGGGTGATCATCCCTTTAACAGATGGGAAGTCAACGCCCTATATTGAGCCCTTAGGAGAGGAATTCCTTGAAAAATCTAAGACCAAAATAATTCATCCTACAAAAGGAGTTATCCAATTTGAAGATGCTCAGTCGATAAGTGATACAACTAGCATATCATGTGACAATTGGGCACACAGGGACTTATAAGTTAATTGGGTGACAATTGAGAGGATCTGTAATAAGGGTGACAAAGGCACACTCAATCAAGCACCTGGGAAGAAATAAGATACCAAGTTACTCCGAAGGAGAAATCCTTGATGATTTCTTATGAGAAATGGAGGCTCAATGGAAAAATGAGGACAAAAGGAGAAGTATGCTTAGTTATAACTTTCTCGGGACTGCAACACGTTGGTGGGTAATACATCGCGAGAGTCTCCTAGAGTGACGTGAGGTAAGATTCAAGTTTTCTGTAAGGTTATACAGAAGCAACGTGCCTACCTTGTTATCCAAGACTACCATGGAAAATAACCCACCTCTTCCCATATCCAAGCATGTGAGAAGGCTTGGATGGAAGACACATAAGGTTTACCACCTTTGGTATGGGTGCATAAGTTATATTCAACCTTACGAGTTGTGTGCGTGTATGATATATTCACTCGTGAGACATGCCGTCGAGACAGGGGGTGGAAAAAATTAACGACTGATCTCATTCAAGAGTTTGAGTATCAAAGTACCAAGCCATCAATAGATAAGGCATTGCAAGTTGTCAAACACCTTACAATGGGAGATAGTGCCATGACAAAAGATAGGTTACTAGAATTATTGGGTGAACCTAGTTTGGAGATGCGTTTCAATGAAGAAGAATCATAAGAGATACAACTTGAGTGCATGTGCATTGAAAAGGAAAAAGGGAAGATGGTCTATGTAGTAGATGGTGAAGAAATGGAAAGTTTGGATGCTAACCATTTTGAAGGTACACACGAAGTCATAGATAACACTGATGAGAGAGTGCGCACCTACTACGAGCCCTTGAAAAAAAAGAAGGTTAACATTGAGACAAAGACATAACCTAAGGAATCTATCATTAGGGATTATTGGTCGGAGAAAGAGGTTTCAAAAATCATTGATTTGTTACACAAGTTTCAGGATCTATTCCCGCGTGGGTACCATGAGCTCAAAGGTGTTCACCATTCCTTGGGGGAGATGAGGATCAAGTTGAAGGAAGGTGCATGCCTGATTTGGAAGAGACCCTATTGGATGAATCCAAACTTATGCGTAAGATTCAAGGAGGAGATAGACAATATGATAACATCTAGTATCATTGAGGTTGTGGAAGAATCAAAATGGGTAAGCCCAATGGTTATAAGCATTAAGAAGGATGAAAGGATAAGGATCTATGTTGATTACAGGGAATTGAACGTAGTATGTGTCATTGACCCTTTTCCAACCCCCTTCACTAAAGAAATTATGGAAGGAGTAGCCGGGCGTGAGGTCTATTCCTTCACGATGGATTCTTTGGGTATCACCAAGTCAGGATTGCAAAGGAAGACTAAAGAAAGAAAACTTTTTCCACTAAGTGGGGAAGTTTTTCATACACGATTATGCCTTTTGGATTAAAGAATGCACTGTTCTCACACATCATGGTACAAGCATTTCAAGACTTCATCCATAAGTTTCTTCAAGTCTACCTGGATGACTGGATGGTGTATGGGCTAGTGAAAGACCATTGTGACAATTTGAGACTAATGTTTGAGAGATGTTGGCAGTTGAGGATATCCCTCAACATTAAGAAATGTGTCTTTGCTACTTCATTTGGAACCACTGTTAGGACATATTATATGTAAGGAAGGCTTGTTAGTGGATCCTACCAAAATTTTTGTTATTGTGGGATTGGGAGAGCCTATTAATCAGAGTGCAGTGCACGGATTTATTGGGCATATGGGGTACTACAGGAAGTTCATCAAAGGATATGCCAAGATCGTTGCACCCTTGACAGAATTGCTTAAGAACAAGAGTGCCTTCCATTGGGGAGAAGTGCAATAGAAGGCATTTGAAACCTTGAAGGATAGGCTTATTACTGCGCCCATACTACGTTTCCCTTCCTGGGATAAGCCTTTCCATGTGCATGTTGATGCCTCATGAACAACCATTGGGGCAATACTAACACAACTGGTGAGGGGATTATTGATCATCCCTTGTGTTTTGTAGGTAGGAAGATGATACCAATAGAACATAATTACACAATTATTGAGAACAAGGCACTCACATGATCTATGCATTGCATAAGTTCAGCAAGATATCTTAAGTAACACTGTTTATATTTTCTATAGATCACATGGCACTGAAATATTTGGTAAATAAGCCCATTTTGTAAGGGCGCATATGTCATCGGGATCCAATTAATTCAAGAGTTGAGTTCACGATGGTTATAAAACCAGAAAAATAATTCAAGACCTGACCACTTATTAAGGATTGACTCAGGAGAGGATGCGCAAAGTATTGAGGATACCATGCTAGACGTGTTACTATTTAGGTTGCGGCCTATGCCCATGGACTTAGAAGATATTGCGGTATTTCTTAAAATAGGTGTGGCACTCGGATGGGATGAAGGCTTTGGAGAGAAAATAGTTAACAATACGCATCGCACCCAACATGTTGATTAGTGGAGATCTATACAAATTAGGTCATGATGAGGTTCTGCGCCGATGCATATTAGAACATGAGCACAAGGTGATTATGGAGAAAGTGCATGGTAGGATTGGAGGAGGGCACTATGTAGGAAATGTAACCACGTGAAAGATTCTACTCACAAGGCTTTGGTGGGAAAGCATCTACTAGGATTGTATTGAGTTTTACAAGGCCCGCGATCATTGTCAGTGCCTAGGAAAAGCAAGAAAGAGGGATGAGATGTAATTAAGGATGATAGTCAGCGTAAAACCATTTGAAAAGTGGGAAATCGAATTTGTAGGACTGATTTTTCCAACCGTGTGAAGGATTGGTTTGCGGTACATCATTACTTACACTGATTACTTGAAAATATGGGAAGAGGCAACACCTACAAAGGATTACACTGTAGTGACAATTTGCCAGATTTTTATGGGAGAACATAATCAACATGTATGGATGTCCTTTGAGTTTGACATGTGATAGGGTGATAGGGATACACATTTTGTTAATGAAACTCTGTTAGGATTATTTTAGCAGAGTTTATGGTGGCCCATCACAAGACTACCCCCTATCATCCTCAGGAAAATGGAACTACTGAGGCATTCAAAAAGATATTGAGTCACATGTTGACCAAGATTTGTGATGTTGGAAGACAAGACTAGGATGACAAAGTATCATCCGTTTTATGGGCATACAGGATAACCTACAAAAGGTTGAACAAGGCCACACTATTTCAATTGGTGTTTTACGTGGAAGCTATTTTTCCAATGGAATTCAAGTTACCATCGTTGTGTATAGTGCGTGCAGGAGGGTTGGATAATGAACAAGTGCTTGAGGAGAAAATCAATAAATTGATGTAGTTAGACAAAAGATGATCACTTGCTAGATGGAGTTAGAAGATTGAAAAAGCTAGACAAAAGGCATGGCATGATTGTCATATCAAGAATAAGAAATTTGAGGTTGGGCAGATGGTTCTGTTATATGATTCCAAGTTTTTATGCCATCCTGGGAAGTTGAAAGTCCATTGGTTGGGCCCTTACATCATCTCGTACATCCTTGATTTAGGCGCATGTCAGTTAAAACGCTGGATGGGATGAAGTTACTTGGCCATTTCAATGGGAGTAGGTTGAAACCCTACTATAAATAAGCCTTCCTTGTGTTTTTAAATAAGGCAATATTTCTAGTTAGATTAGGATTTCCCTTTATGCATTTTCTTTTCTTGTGTTTCCCTTTCTCGTTGTTTTCTCCTATCTGTTTGTTCTATTTTGTGCCTTGTGCACCGGTAACCACTTATTACTTCCAAAAGGTTGTGTATGCATAGAGGACCATACATATGATTTTAGTGTGGGGTGGAGTAGTGTGAAGTGAATAATTATTTGGAAATGGAAGTTGTGTTAAGTGGCCCAGTTGAAAGATAAAAAACACGTGAGAGCATGTGGAAAAGGTGGAAAATAAATTTTGGTGTCAAGATAGCTTAACAAAGACCACATTTAAAGGATGAGAAGCACAGAACAACACGAGGTAGGTGAGGGAAAAATTGGGGTGACAAGAAGGGCCTTTGGCGCTATAGATGCGTGTGTAAGAGTCTTCGGTCAGTAAGGAATTTATTACTTGCGAGAAGGTTATGTAGAAGGTTCCGCATAGGATTGGGCACATGGGTAAGGGTGCTTAAGGTTGGATTTAAGGGAAAAATACACATTTAATGCTAAGTATGTTGGTTAGTGGTGTAGCATTTATTGCTGGAAAGGGGGAAAAAGCTATAAGTATGAAGTCGGGCACATTATTATTTACCTTGCGATTACGAAATTGAAGAGCTCTTATGAACTAGGGCATCCACAAAGATAGATTTGTGCAAAGAGAGAATCATAGATATTTGAGTACATGACTAGGGTTGATCTGTAAACTAGAGTGGAAGGAGTACACGGGCGTAGGGAAGAGAATTTCAAAGGAGTACGCCATCTTGTGGAAGATTTTTTCCAAGTTAGGGTTTTACAGCTAGGGCACGGAGGAGAAGGATTCTTCCACGGAGTTGAGCCACAAGATCAAGCAGAGAAAGGAAGAGAAGAAAGAAGAGTTTAGGTAGTAACCCGATAAGTAAAAATGACACCAAAGAAGGTGACCATTTCACCGAAGAAGAATGGAAAAGGGAAACAGACTACCACAACTATTTTTAATGAGGAATGATATGCATAGATGTAGTACCTAGATGGAGTATTTATGAGGAAATAATGGGTATCACATGTTAGGAATATGGCAGTGATTGACTACAACCATCACACGAGTACCATATAGAAGGAAATGAAATCGAAAGTGGGTCATCCAAATGATACGAGGACACTGATCTCAGAACTCTTCAACTTTGGAATCATCCACGAAAACACAAATAAACACTTTGTTGTTCTACTTTCTAGTAGAAAATGACAGAGACAACTAGTGAATGAATGATGTTTATGCTTAGAATCCACAATTGCGGGAAAGGAAAGAATTTAAGCTCATTAACACCAAAAATTTTATCCTCGAAACCTCCAGAGGAGGAAAAAACCCGATCGGGAAGGGCAATTTCTCTTTCTTCCCACTTTTATTGGCAAATTCAAAATAACTAGTACAAAATTTACAATAAGTATGAAAGAGAAGTAGATAATATCTCACACTTCCTCCCAAATACTTGTTTGCTTTGTCTCAACACTCCTTTCTCCTACAAAACACAATTCCATGCTTCCGATGATTCTATTATTTTCTACAAACATGTATTTATAGCCTTTTCCATGTCCTCCTTACATTGGAGAATGGGAAAGGTCATGGAGGAGAAGAGACACGAAAAACCTTCCAAATTTTAGGTCATTCATTTCATTTTTTTTGTGTCCGAAGGAGCCGAACCGCTTCCCAATGAAGACCGATGGTCCTAGGACCACCACCCTGGTTGGGCGGTGGTTCTGTAACCGTTGCTCTGCACAGAGTGGAGGTCATGTTACTAAAATACAAAACTTCCATGTATCATTTTTTTCTTCTTTGTGCTGATTGTTTTGATGAAGTAGATTCATTTTGGATCGCTATGGATCACACCTGCCCCTGCCTAGAGGCTTTTGGTCCCATAAAAGCTTAGTGGGGGATTAGATGAGGAAATAATTCCCTCACTTGCTCCTTTGAGTACCACCATGCTTGCCTTGGTGTCTTTCCTTTCACCCAATCTGCCAAGACTCTTGTGGACCTCTCCTTGTCTCTAACCTTCCTTCCGCAACACTACATCCTCCTCCACCCGCCTCGTGAGTCCAAGATGCAATCCTCAATGGAAGGTAGCAACTATAGACCTTCATCTTCATCTAGCATGGATGGCTCATATAGGTGTAAGTTATCACAATTTACTACATATTACATCCTCATAAATGATGGCAAGTCCAGTCAAAATCATTCTCTCCAACCTACTCCAATATGGTGAAGGGCCTATATCGTAGTGGCTTGAGTTTCGTGATTGACCTTGTAATCTCTCCTTGCTCAAGTAATACCAAAATCTATTGCCAACATGTAGCTTATGTTCTCTCCTATGCTGATCATTCCTAGCTTTGTACTTGGCTTGATATTTCTCTAGCTATTCTTTGACTTTGAGATGGATTTTCCAGATCCTCTCAATGAATTTGTTTTCTCTAGTCACCTCTGTGTCTCATGTCTCCTCCTCATCCTGCTGCCCAACTGCTATGTCTAGTGGATTTGTAGGTAGATATCCCAAGCATGCTTCAAACAATGACTTCATAGTGGATGTGTGTACTACCTAGTTATATGAATGTTGAATGTAGGCTAAGGACTCATCCCAAGTCCTTGGATATTTGTTATACCCTCTGATAAACTATACCAAAGTCCTGTTTACCACCTCTATTTTTCCATCTGTCTGTGGATGGAAAGTTGTGCTCCTCTATAACCTGGTATCCATCTTGTCCCATAAAGTAGTCCAAAACTTCCCCAAGAACCTGGAATCCTTGTTAGAAACAATAGAATTTGGCAAACCAAAATGCACCCATACATTAGCAAAGAAAATATCTGCTGCCTCATGTGCTTTTACTATCTTTTTACATGCCATAAGAATACACATCTTACTAAATCTATCAACAACAACATATAGATAGTCATGGCCATGTTTAGACATAGGTAATCCTCCTACAAAATCCATAGAAATTTCCTCCCACAAATGAGTAGGTATTGGAAAAGGCATATACAAACCCTCCTTCCTAGTCTTAGGCTTGCTAGTACAACAAAGTTTACATCCACGTATAAATTTTGATACTTCTTCTTGCATATTGGGCCAATACATGTACCTTTGCAAGTGGGCTAGGGTCTTACCAACACCGAAATGTCCTGCTACTTTTGAGGTATGTGCTTCCCTCATCAATAAAATTATTTCTTCTTTTGGCATGCAAAGCTTCCCCCATCGGTAGAGCATCCTATCCTTGAGATAACAATATTCAATCCCTATCCTTTCAACACCTTGGGACTACAACTGCTAAAATGTCACCCCAAAGTCTTTGTCTTGGGCATATGACTCTCCATAAGCATCCTTCGTGAAGGGATTGATTTGAGAGATAGTGGCCAAACAGGAAAAATTCTCCTGTGTGGGTGGCCTAGACAACATGTTTGCCACCAATTTTGTACTACCCTTCTTATATCTGATCACCAGATGGAACTGCTAAAGGAACCCCATCCATTTATAGTGCCTTCCCTACTGCAATTTAGATTGTGCTTGCAAATACTTGAGAGGTTTGTGGTCAGTGTGCATAATAGTTTCTTTACCCAACAAATAATTCTTCCATTTTTAATTACTTGAACAAGTGCATATATTTACTTATCATATAATGAATATCCTTTAACTTCTAAAGTGAAAGTTTCAGAATGATAACATATGGGTTTACCTCCTTGAAGCAATAATGCACCCATGGCGTAATCACTGGAATTGGTCTCTACTTCAAAAGGCTGCTGCAAATTAGGAAGATCAAGTATTGGATCATGACTAATCTTGTATTTCAATAAATCAAAGGATTTGTCTTGTTCCTTACCCTAGTCAAAACCTTACTCTTTGTGGCCACTATGTGTAGAGGTGTTGCAATCACGAAGAAGCCCGAATGAGCTTCGCATGTACTGTATCTTGCTCCCACAAAACTCCTAGTCTCTATGGCTCCTATTGGCATTGGCTAGTTAGTGATGGCTTCCACCTTCATTGGATCCACTCGTAGCTCTCCTCCTCTAACCATGTGCCCAAGATAGACAAGTGACTATCTGGAAAATTCACATTTCTTCATTTTACAAAGCAATTGTTTCTTCCCGAGAACTTGCAAGACTTGTTGTAAATGGGTTAGATGTTCTTCCCATGTGGCACTAAAAATCAGAATATCATCCAGATATACAATGACATGTGAATCTATGAAATCCCACAATACATCATTCATTAATCTCATAAATGTAGCGGGAGCATCAGATAACCCAAAAGGAAGTACTAACCATTCATACAAAACCCGTTTTATTTTGAAGGCGCCTTCCATATATTCTCCTCCTTCATTCTGACTTGGTGATAACCGGACTTGAGATCTAACTTTGTGAAGAATTTGGCATGTTGTAGTTGGTCCAAGAGATCATCTATGCGGGGAAGTGGATATCAATGCTTTATGGTGATCTTGTTCAAAGTGTAGTAGTCGATGCAAATTCTCCAAGAACCATCCTTCTTTGGCACCATCAAAATAGGTGAACCACATGGTGAGGTTCTCGGATATATCACCCCTTGGTCTAGTAGTTCTTGGAGTTGTTTCTTTACTTTAGTACTCTCAAGCAAGGATTGCCTATACAACCCGATGTTCGATAGAGGGGACTCTGGCAATAGCTGAATCTCATGCTCTACTTCCCATTTTGGTGGTAACCCACTGGGAGCCTAAAAACTTCTTGAAAGGACTAAATAATACTATCCAAATCATGCTTTCCTTGGTTAGAAATCTCTGAAACTTCTACCCCATCTTGTTTATCCTTTAACAAAAGTAAACAAAACTGATTATGATTTTCCTGAATAAGTTGTTTTTCTTGGTTAGCACTCACCATAGTAACCCGTGTCTTACGCTGGTGTGCCCAGATGTTGTATCTAATCCCATCCTTGACCCATCTGTACCAATTTTCCCTTCTCATAAATATAGCATCCCTAATATACAAGTAAGGACTCCCGAATACAACATCAAAAGCATCAAGTGGAATAATGTCAGCTTCCAAAACATCAATATACTGGGAATTTATCCCAAACTTGACCTTACATCTTCTTGTTACCTGAATTTCAACACCCTTCTTCACCCAACCCAAAGGATAAGGGTGTGGATGCTCATAAGTCTCAAGACCAAGCTCCTTTACAATTGCTTCAGAAATCAAGTTAGACCGAGAACCAAAGATCAACCAAAGAATTTTCCTTAGTTCTCTTGATCTAGATTCTGATCTAGAATAGTCTACTCATCTCCTCTTCTTGGTTGTGCATGTTGGTGGCCGTGCATCCAAGCCTTTCATCTACATTAGAGTCATCTTCGATTTCTACCTCCCCTTCTGTTTTTATAGCTGTCATGGACTTCTTTGAGTCCTTGGTTCGGTTCTTCGGATGTAACTCCTGGATGTAACTTACAACATGTAGTGTCAATATGACCATTAATATCATAGTTATTACAAAAATTCTTGGGATCTTTATAAGTATTTAAAGTAGTGGTAGCTTTTTTACCTTTCCCTTTCCACTTACCCTTGTTACTTGTTTTCCCATACTCTTTTTCTATTGATTTGTCGACTGCTTTGCCCTTGGCTTTGCTTCCCCTTGCTTCTTTTCATCATCTATGTAGTATGCTTGCACACACACCTCGTTGAGATATTTGGGATTGGTGGAGATGACTTTTCTTTGAAGGTGAGTGTGAAGTCCTCCTAAGTACTTAGTCAGAATATTCTCATCCTCCAAGTCCATGTTTAGCAACATGGACTACCTCCGAAACTCCATAGTATATTCCTACACACTTTGACCACTACCTTGTCCAAAATACTGTCATTTAATCATTTAGTTAGTCTTGTGGCCAATAGGATAGAAGTTATCTCTAAGTAATTCTTTAAATTCTTGCCAAGATTTCACAATAGGACGCTTCTTCTTTTCACAGTGTTTAGATGGGTTTCCCATCAAACCAGAGTGTGTCCCTCCATTTTAGACATGCAAAGGTGATCCTCTATCCCTTAGTGACATTATGGATGCTAAAGTAGACTTCTAACTGTTTTAACCATTTATCAAGAAACTCTGCATCTACTTGTCCTTCAAATATTTTAATACCAACTTTCATCTCAGCTTTAAAAGGAGTATGATTGGATTTTATCTTTTCTCTTGTGTTTGAAGTCTCTTCTTCATGCTCCTCCCCATAAATTTCCTCATGGTGGCTCCTTCCTATGTGAAACTTTTCAGCTAAACCCCGAACCATTGAGTCTATGGATTCTTGTTTGATAGAAGTTGTCTTCTATAAATCAACAAGCTCTTCTTGCCTTGTGAACATCCTATCCATCATGGTCTCCAACATCTCAATTCTACGGACCAATTTCTCTTCCTCCATTTATCCCCGAATTCTCTGTTTCCACTTCTTTGTAGAAATTTCTGGATCGCAAGGTAAATCCTCTTCACCTTTAGATCTCACACATCGTCATACAAATCCAAGAATGAATACCATATTCTGGATACTTCTTAGCTCGATACAAAAATGATCTCAGAAAATATTCAACTTTGGAATTATCCACGAAACACAAATAAATGTTTCTATTCTACTTTCTATTAGAAAATGATAAAGATAGCTAGTGAATGAATTATGCTTATGCTTAGAATCCACAATTGTAGGAAAGGAAAGAAATTAAGCTCATAAACACCAAAAATTTTTATCCTAGAAACCTCCAGAGGAGGAAAAACCAGTTGAGAAGGGAAGTTTCTCTTTCTTCCCACTTTTATTGGCCAATTCAAAATAACAAGTACAAAATTTACAATAAGTATGAAAGAGAAGTAGATAATATCTCACACTTCCTCCCAGATACTTTCTTACTCTTTCTCAACACTCCTTTCTCCTATAAAACACAATTCCAGCACTAAGAACTTCTTGCTCACTTTCTTCCATGCTTCTGATGATTCTATTCTCTTCTAAAAACATGTATTTATAGCCTTTTCCATGTCCTCCCATGTACTAGAGAATAGGAAAGGTCATGGAGGAGAAGAGACACGAACAACCTTACAAATTTTGGGATGTTCATTTCATATTTTTGTTTTTTGTCTGAAGGAGCTAGGACCACTTCCCAATGTAGACTAGCTATCCTAGGACCGCCACCCTAGTTGGGCGGTAGTTTTGTAACCGCCGTTATGCACAGAGCGGTGATCATGTTACTAAAAGATATAATCTCCGTGTATCATTTTTTCCTTCTTCATGCTAACTGTTTTGATGAAGTAGATTCATTTTGGATCCCTATGGATCAACACTAGAAGGTATGCCGATCTACAATGATAAGGTGAAGGTGAAATTGGGTAAGTCTGGGTTGCTTTGCACTTATATGAGTTGCCCTATTTTGGAAAGCCTAAGAAGTTATACCAATGGTTGATATCGCGTGTGTACGAAGACCACTTCTATTTTGTAGGTCACAAAATGTGCATAAATCCTCGACTTATATCAAATTTTACTAGCCTGGTTTGCAAAGGGGACTCCATAGATGATAACTTGGATGATAAGGAGGCCATCAAGGAGATTGTGGAGGCATATGACTACAAGAAGGGTTCATGCTACTTTGATATCGTAGATATCCCCGACCCTGTAATGAGGATGGCTGCATGCTTGGTTACCAAGTGAAAGGTCAAGAAAGGTGGACACAAGTAAACAAGGCATGGTTGAATGTATCTTTGGAAGATTTTAGAAGGAACCATCTATAACTTGTCTTCCTTTATTGTAGATGAAATCATTAGCAGCGTACAGGAGGGGGATAAGATAATGTTTGAAATGTTCTCCTCACCATCATTTTCTCATAAATTGGAGTGCTTGATGGGCCAGATAAGTTCGTATGGGAGTATCTAGAAGAAGATCCCTCACCCGCGAAAAGGTTTGAGAAGTATACTTGTGATACCACGAAGGCCACCCAAAAGGTACACCTGGAAAAATGGTACGAGCGAATGCGTGATGCTTTCAAGGTAGAGTGGAGGATACCTAAGTAATTTCTCACATTTGTAGGTTAAGAGGATGAGTTTGCTATATATCAATGTTTCTACATTGGAAGATTCACTCTGACGGATGGGACTCAAAGTCCTTCATGAAAATTTCCATTCTCTTTCATCGTGAAGTATTTCCAAGAAGGGGTAAATCATTTCAAGGAGGCCAAAAGGCTAAGGTTTGATCTAAGTGAAGTGGACCAAGACCACCAAAAGTTTCACCGAAAGCATGTATATCTGAAAAAACAGAATATGTGGAGAAGTATGTCTCCGTAAGTGTAAATGATGAAGTCTGTAAGACTGCCAATTACCAGGAGGACTACAAAGAAGAGTATACTTACACATCAGACCAAAGTTTGAAAAGGGAGCCTACCTGGAGAATGATGTCTCCATTCCTGAGGACCCCATAGGGAGAAAGAAGGTTGCGCCAAAGAAAAGGGAGAGAGAAATGCAGGAGAAGAAGGCATTAAGTGTGTAAACAACACAATCTATGGGCGCACTCGAAGCAAGCACTAAGCCAAACACTTACGTTCACAGGAAGAAGTCCCTAGTTAAGGAGAAGACCCCAAAAGAAGAGGCTCTAGAGAAAGAGGAGCCTCCCACACAAGAAGAGTCGCTAAGGATTCACCTGCTAGAGAGAGAGAGAGAGAGGGAAGAGGGTCCTATATTGGAATCACTAGTTAGGAAGAAACAAAAGGCGGTGGAGAGGGAAGACTTAAAGGAAGAAGAGAGCTTGGAGGCCTACAGGGTGTGAAAAGGATGATGATGAGGATGAAGAAGTTTGGAAGAAGAAGGAAGTAAAGAGAATAATGTTAAGGAAGAAGCAAATGCTCAAGGAAAAGGAGTGAGCTAAGAAGTGAAGATAAGAGATCGAGAGAACCCAAGCCTCACCAAGGAATAAATAGAAGAGGAAGCAGAGAGAGAAGTGGCAGGTATTATCAAAAGTTAGTGGAACAGAGGTAGAGCACAACGCAGATGAAGTGCTCAAGAAGATAGAAGACAAAAGCATTGGAAAAGAGTATGGAATCATGGGTGGAGACCCCAACCTAGCAATATGCTTTCTAAAGGCTATGTGAATAGGTGGGAAGAACATAGTGGCAACATAGGGGAAAGGAATGGGATACATCAATGATCTAAGCAAAGGTGTTACATGTGTGCTTCCAGAGCACCGTGCCAATAGAACAAATCCTTGCCATGTCCTCATTTGACGTAGAAGGTGCTTACCCACGAATTGAGAAAATGCTATCTTGGGCGTTTGAATCCCATGTTGATGAACCTGAGTTTGATGTAAGCCAAGGGGAACTAATGAATATTCCAAAGAGAAAAGGGATAAACCCCTTGGTTAATGCTAATTTTTTTAGATGAGAAAGTCTGTAATGCACTCAACAAGGTTTTAGTTGAGGTTGAGGCCAAAATGTTTTGAAGGAATGATAGGGTGAGATTCCTAGAGGTAGAATTGGAGAAGGAGGAGGAGCTTCTTGAGAAAAGAAAGGATTTGAAACAAGAAGGACTAATTAGCGCAGAACTAAGGTGTGAACTAAAAGAGGAGAAGACAAGGGTGTGTGAAGTATATAATAAAATTGAGATGATTACGGATGCTATTATCTTAAAGCATCTCAACCTAGCACCACCAAAACAAAAATATGAATTAACCTAGTAGTTCCAGGAGGATTTGAATTACATCCTCATAATGGAGAGGTTATCACTCACCTTAGAATCCGCAGAATAGGCATTGATGTGCCAAGAAAGAGAGGAGAAGCTGAAGGTGGTAGAAATCATTTTTCGATATACCAAACTCTTCGCTGATGTAAATTCCATCGCGCAAGTTATTGAGGCCACTTATGATAATTTTGTTGATAGGGATATGGTAGCAATAATTTTAGTTGCTACACATGAAGCAAAGCTCAAGGAATTTTAAGAGAAGAATAAGGGAAATAGAGAAGAGAGGGATAAGATCCTAGCTGAAGTGGAGAAGAAATCAGAAGCTATCGAGACCTTGTGGGGCTCGATCAAAAACTAGCTGAAGGAGTTATATCCCCAGATCACCCACAGAATGGACACACTCAATGACCTTGGAAAACAATTGGAGGGTATTGTTGATATGATGAGTGCCAAGGGAGAGGAGCTAATTTTTGAGGAGGTGAGTGCCCTAGTAGGTGACCTCTGACAAGAAAGCAGTGAGGTATATTTCTGGGAGAAGCTTGAGGCAAATATTGGAAAGGATTTCCCACTCCTTCAATAATAAACAAACTATTCTACATCCCCCCCATTCTTTAATTCATTATTCCCTCATTCTTCATCCCTTCCTTCTTTATTCCAACTATTTAGAGTCTTCCATTCTTTATTCATTGAAGGAAGGTGTTCTCAAGACGGAGAACAAGCTTAGTGTGGGGTGATGTTGGGCCTCAGAATATTGGCTAAGTACAAGAAGGCATGTGGGGGTGCAGGACCTATATGATGAAGGGAACACTGGGTAAATTCATATAGGACAAGAGTTTTAGGAGGTTTTAGTAGAACCCACACCACGTGAGTAGAGTAGTATGGACCCATTACTCCACCCATACTATGGTTCCCTTCCTAGGATAATCCTTTCCATGGGCATGTTGATGCCTCAGGAACAACCATTGGGGCAGTTCTAGCACACACAGTGAGGGGATTTTTTTATCATCCCTTGTGTTTTACAAGTAGGAAGATGACAGTGAAAAAATATAATTACACAACCACCGAGCGAGAGCAATCATCAATGATCTACGCGTTGCATAAGTTCAAGTAGTATTTGCTAACAACATAGTTTATATTCTATACAAATCACATGACACTAAAATATTTGGTAAATAATCCCATTTTGTAAGGGCGCATATGCCGTTAGGTCCTATTATTTCAATATTTTTAGTTCATGGTGGTTGTAAAACTAGAAAAAGTAATTCAGGACCTGACTACTTATCTAGGATTGACTTAGGAGAGGATATGTAGAGTATTGAGGATACTATGTCGATGCTCTACTATTAAGGTTATGTGCATGCCCTCAAACTTAGAAGATATTGAGGTGTTCTTTAAAATAGGCATGGTGCCTGACGAGATGAAGGCTTTGGAGAGAAAACAATTAACAATATGTGTTGCGCCCTACATTTTGATTAGTGGAGATTTATACAAATTAGGCCATGATGAGGTTTTGTGCCGATGTGTATTAGAACATGAGCGTGAGGTGATTATGGAGGAAGTGCATGGTGGGATTGCAGGAGGGAACTATGTAGGAAATGCAACCATGTGAAAGATTCTACTCGTAGGGATCTGGTGGGAAACCATCTACTAGGATTGTATTCGATTCGCAAGGCCCGCAATCATTATCGGTGCATGGGAAAACCTAGAAAGAGGGATGAGATGCCATTAATGCTGATAGCCAGCATAAATCCATTTGAAAAGTGGGCAATTGAATTTGTAGGACCAATTTTTCCAACCACACAAAGGACTCGGTTCACGGTACATCATTACTTACACTGATTACTTGAAAATATGGGTAGAGGCAACACCTACAAAAGATTACACTACAATGAAAACTACCAATTTTTTATGTGAAAACATAATCAAAAATTATGGATGTCCTTTGAGCTTGACTAGTGATAGGGGTACACATTTTGTGAATGAAACTGTCGGGATTATTTTAACAAAGTTTATGGTGGCCCATCACAAGACTACCTCCTATCATCCTCGGAAAATGGAACTTCCGAGGCATTCAATAAGATCACTCGAGTCACACGTTGACCAAGATTTGTGATGTTGAAAGAAAAGACTGGATGACAAAGTATCAATTGCTTTATGGGCATACATGACAACCTACAAAAGGTTGAATAAGGCCACAACATTTTAATTGGTGTTTGGCACATAAATTGTTTTGTGAGTGGAATTCTTGTTACCATCACTATATAATGTGCATATGAGGGTTGGATGATGAACAAGTTCTTGAGGAGAGAATCGATAAATTGATGCGCTTAAAAGAAAGACGATCACTTGCTAGATGGAGTCGAAGACCTAAAACCCGGATAAAAGGAATCGCATGATCGTGATATCAAGAACAAGAAGTTTAAGGTTGGGTAGATGGTTTTGTTGTATGATTCCAAGTTTCGTGCCATCCTAGAAGTTGAAGGTCCAATTGTTGGGCCCTTACATCATCTCGTACATCCTTGATTCAGGCGCATGTCAATTACAAGCGTTAGATGCGATGAAGTTACTTGACCATTTCAATGGGAGTAGGCTTAAGCCCAACTATAAATAAGCCTTCCTTGTGTTTTTAAATAAGGCATTATTTCCAGTTAGCTTAGGATTTCCCTTTATGCATTTTCTTTTCTTGTGTTTCCCTTTCTCATTTCTTGTTCCTCTCTGTTTATTCTATTTTGTGCCTTGTGTGCCGATAACCACTTATTACTTCCAAAAGGTTGTGTATGCAAAGAGGACAACACATCTAATTTTAGTGTGGGGTGGAGTAGTGCAAACTTAAGAATTAGTTGGTAGTGGAAGTTGTGTTAAATGGCCTAGTTGAAAGATAAAAAGTGCGTAAGGAGGAGAGTGCATGGAAAAGGTGGATGATAAATTTTGGTGTCAAGATAGCTTAACAAAGACCAGGTTTAAAGGATGAGAAGTGAAGGAACAACATGAGGTAGGCGAGGGAAAAAAGCTCTGGGTTGACAAAAGAAGTGCTTTAGACGTTACAGATGCACACATAAGAATCTTTGGTCGGTAAGGAATTTATTACTTGCCAAAAGGTTTCACACAGATTGGGCATGTGGGTAAGGGCACTTAAGGTCAGATTTAAGGGAAAAATCCACATTTAATTCTAAGTACGTTTGTTGGTAGTGTAGCATTTATTGCTGGAAAGGGGGAAAACAATAAGTATGAAGTTGGGCACATTATTATTTACCTTGCAATTACAAAATTTAAGAGCTCTTATGAACTAGGGCATCCACGAAGAGAGATTTTTGAGAAGAGAGAATCATAGAGATCTGAGTACATGACTAGGGTTGATTTGTAAACCAGAGTAGAAGGAGTACACGGGTGTAGGGAAGATAATTTCAGAGGAGTATGCCGTCTTGTGGAAGATTTTTTCCAAGTTAGGGTTTTATAGCTAGGGCACGAAGGAGAAGGATTATTTCATGGAGTTGAGCCACATGACCAAGCAGAGTAAGGAAGAGAAGAAAGAAGAGATTAGGCAATAACTCGACAAGTAAAAATGGTACCAAAGAAAAGACGATTTCACCAAGAATAAGGGAAAAGGGAAACACACTACCACAACTATATTTAATGAGGAATGGTATGCATAGATGCAATACTTAGATGCATTATTGTTAGGGAAAGAATGGGTATCACACATTAGGAAAATGGCCATGAGTGACTACAATGATTGCACGAGTACCATATAGAAGGAAATGACATTAGAACTGGTTCGCCCAATTGATACGAGGACACCAGAAGGTATGATGATCTACAACAATGAGGTGAAGGTGAAGTTGGGTAAGGCCAAGTTACTGCAAATATATGAGTTTCCCTATTTTGGCAAGCCCAAGCAGTTATTCCAATGGTTTATGTCACATGTGTACGAAGACCACTTCTATTTTGCAAGCCATAAAATGTGCATAACTCCTCAACTTATATCAAAGTTTACTAGCCTGGTTTGCGAAGGGGACTCCATAGATGATGACTTGGATGATAAGGATGCCATCAAGGATATTGTGGAGGCATATGAATACAAGAAGGGTTCATGCTACTTTGATATCACAAATATCCCCAACCATGTAATGAGGATGGTCTGCATGCTTGGTTACCAAGTTGAATGGTCAAGAAAGGTGGACACAAGTAAACAAGGCATGGTTGAATGTATGCCGAAGATTTCGAAGGAACCATCTACAACTTGTCCACCTTTATTGTAGATGAAATCATTAGCATCGTGCAAGAGGGGGACAAGATAACGTTTGGTAATGTTATCCTCACCATCAATTTCTCATAAATTGGAGTACTTGATGGACCGTAGAAGTTTGTATGGGTATATCCGTAAGAAATTCCCTCGTCAACAAATTTTTTTGAGAAGTATACCCGTGATACCATGACACCCACCCATAAAGTACGCCCGGAAAATGGTATAAGAGAATGCACGAAAATTTGGGGTAGATTGGAGGATACCCGAGAAACTCGCACACACTTGTAGGTGAAGAGGCTAAGTTTGTTGTATATCAGCATTTCTACATTGGAAGATTCACTCCGATGGATGAGACTTAGAGTCCTTGGTGAAAATTTCCATTCTCTTTCACCGTATAGTATTTCCAAGCAGAGGTCAAGTGTTTTAAGGAGGCCAAAAGGCTAAGGTTTGACCTAAGTGAAGTGGATCAAGACCACCGTGAGATGCACCAAAAGCTCGTATATTTTAAGAAGCACACATATGTGGAGAAGTATGTCTCCCACAAAGTGCAGATGATGAAGCCTTTAACAATGAAAATTGCTGGGAGAACTCGAAACAAGAGTATACTTACACATTAGACTAAATTTTGAAAAGGGTGCCTACCTAGAGAATGATGTCTCCATTCTTGAGGACCCCATAGGGAGAAAGAAGGCTATACCAAAGAAAAGGGAGAGAGAAGTGTAGGAGAAGAAGGCACCAAGTGTGCAAACAACACAATCTGTGGGCGCACCGGAATCAAGCACTAAGCTAAGCAGCTTACATGCGCAAGAAGAAGCCCCTAGTAAATGAGAAGACCCCAAAAGAAGAGGCTCCAGAGAAAGAGGAGCCTCCCACACAAGAAGAGTCACCAAGGAAGGAGTCGCCACTTGGAGAGAGAGAGAGGGGATGAGTCTCCTATATTGGAATCACTAGTTAGGAAGAAACAAAAGGTGGCAGAGAGGGTAGAATAAGAGGAAATGAAGGGATTAGAGGCCTACAGGGGTGAGAAGGATGATGATGAGGATGAAGAAGTTCATAATCATCTCGTGTATGATATACACAATTCAAGAAGAAGGAAGTGAAGAGAAGAATGGCGAGGAAGAAGAAGATGCTCAAGGCAAAGGAGTGAGTGAATAAGGTAACACAAGATGTCAAAGGACCCCAAGCCTCACCAGGGAACAAATAGAAGAGGCCACAGAGAGATAAGTGGCATGAATTATCAAAACGTTAGTGGAACAAAAGGTAGAGTGGATTGCGAGATGAATTTATCAAGGAGATAGAAGAGGAAAGCATGAGAAAAGAGTATGGTAGCATGGGCGAGACCCTAGCCTAGTAGTAAGCTTTCCAAATGTTACGTGAATAGGTGGGAAGAGCATAGTGGTAGCACAGGGCAAGGAATGGGTTACATCAATGATCTAAGAAAGGTGCTACATGCGTGCTTCCAGAGAACCATGCCAATAGAACAACTCCTGGCCATGCCCTCATTTGACGTAGAAGGCACATACCCACAAACTAGGAAAATGCTATCTTGGGCATTTGAATCCCATGTCAATGAACCTGAGTTCGAGGTAAGCCAAGGGGTGCTAATGAAGATGTAGAGACAAAATGGATAAACCCCTTGGTTAATGCTCAACAATTTTTAGATGAGAAAGTATGTAATGCACTCAACAAGGTTTCAATTGAGGTTGAGGCTAGAATTTTTGGAAGGAATGATAGGGTGAGGTTCCTAGAGGCGGAATTAGAGAAGAAGGAATTGGAGCTTCTTGAGAAAAGAAAGGGTCCTGAAATAAGAAGAACTAATAAGCACATAACTAGGCACGAAATAAAAGAGGATAAGGCAAGGGTGCATGAAGTATATAAGAAAATTTAGATGATTATGGATGTTATTATCTTAAAGCATCTTGACCTAGCACCGCCTGAGTAAAAATATGAATCAACCTTGCAGTGCATGGAGGATTTGAATTACATCCTCACAATGGAGAGGCAACCACTCACCTTAGAATCTATAGAAGAGGCATTGGCATGCCAAGAAATAGAGGAGAAGCTAAAGGTGATAGAAATCATTGCTTGATATACCATACTCCTCATCAATGTAAAGGCCATCGCGCAAGTTGTTGAGGCCACTTATGATAATTGCGCTGATAGGGATAGGGTAACAAGAATTTTAGTTGTTATACATGAAGTGGAGCTCAAATAATTTCAAGAGAAGAATAAGGGAAACAAAGTAGAGAGGGGAAAGATCCTGGCCGAAGTGGAGAAGTAATCAGAAGCTATTGAGACCTTGCATGGGACCGATCTAAAATCGGTGAAGGAGTTATATCCTCGCATCACCCGCAAATGGACACACTAGATGAACTTGGAAAAAAACTTGAGGGTATTGTTGATATGATGAGTGCTAAGGGGAAGGAGATAAGTTTTGAGGAGGTGAGCGCCCTAGTAGGTGACCTCTCACATGAAGCGTAGAGTGAGGTATATGCTTAGGAGAAGATTGAGGCAGATATTGGAAACAATTTCCCACTCCTCCTTTAACAATAAATAAAATATTCTCAAGGCCCCCAATTATTTAATTCATTCTTCCCTCAATCTTCATCTCTTCATTCTTTATTCCAACTATTTAGAGTTCGTCATTCTTTATTCATTGAAGAAAGGTGTTCCTCGAGGATAGAGAACAAGCTTAGTGTGGGGTGATGTTTGGCCTCGGAATATTGGCTAAGTAATAAAAGGTGAGTGGGAATGTGAGACCATATGAAGAAGGGCACATAGGGTAAAGATGCACATGACAAGGATTTTATAAGGGTTTAGTAGAACCCATGGTGCATGCGTATTTAAAAATAAAAGGGTTTCAATATTTAGCTATATCTCGGCATTCCTAGCAAAGACCCAAGAAAAATATGACTCCGACCGAGCATGTGGAGTGGATAAGGTGCCAGCCTGGCAACTTGGTGGTCAAGGAAGGAATATTCCATGTGATGGAAGGATCCAAAAATACATCATTGTAGAAAATGGAGAGCTTGAATCGAGAAAACATGCTCCATTGGAGGACCATATGGACACTTGGCAAACAATCTATTACTTCAAGAAAACATGGCGGTGGTCACTAAAGCTATATATAGAGATGCTCAGGTAGAAGAAAGGGAGAGGGAGGATTTTTGAGAGAAGTGTGTGATCGCTAGCATAATATAGAGATTGAAGAGGTGAAGCTTTGCAGAAATAGTAATGGGTTCTATGGATTCTCATTAGGAGGGTTATAGGAGAGATGACATATCTAGAGGGATGGGTCTGTGATCATTTTTGTAATATGGGAAGCATAGTTAGGATTTCGATGCACGAGTCTTATCTACATTGATACATTGGTCTGTTATGGCCTTAAGGAATGTAATGTGGTTACTGAACTAAGATCAATGAGGAATATATGGTTTTGTTCTAAATATACATTGTTCATGGGTGTAAACCCTAGTGCATCTTCTTTATATTATGAATCAGATATGTTATCTATTTGATATTTCTCTTGTTTTCTTAATGGATGCATTAATATAATGCCTCATCTTAAGTTCTCAGAATGAATGCATGTTTATTTACCCATTTTCTAAGTTTCTATCATTGATCAATGTATTCTTATAAGACTCACATAAAGTAGGGGCTTGACACACGCACATGCCTCGTGAGCGCCCAACGTCGCTAGGTGATAGGCTGATGCACATGGGGTTAGAATGTTGTTGTAAGGGCTTAAAAATGACTACACAACACCTCCAACCAAATGTAGATCAAATAAAGGAGGTATTCATTTTATTTTTTGTTGATACTTTAGGAAGGGTGGGAAATGGTTTTTCACTCTTATTAAAGGCCATGTCCATTGTTAAATGAATTACATGACCACACTTTGTTAAAAAGGGAAGCTATTTATCCATGCCTATTGCAGTCTTTTTTTTAGTGTCTCTATCTTTGGTTAAAGTAAGGTGGGACTAGGTTTATTTTTAGTAGAAGAAGTGCTTGTGCACACACTCGCATGTTTCCACTCGAACATGTATGATTTTCCATCTTTGTACATAGTGTTTTTTCTCCTTTTATGTTGTTTCACATTTCATTGGAGATGATGTGTATGTTGGGAAAACAAGGTTTTTATAGTTCCAAGTGCACTCCATGATCAACATGTGTTCAAAACCTCTATAGTGCTTCATCCTTTGCCATGATTCAGTTCAATTTTCTTCAAAACTTGGAAAAGAAATCAAATTTTAGGACAGGTTCAAAGGTTCATCCTTCATCACATCAGATCAGTTGTAGAGTGAGGGAGATAAGAATTTCAGATTCAAAAAAACTTTCCACTCGATCGAAACTTAGAGAATTTATTATAAAAAGATGAAATTTTGAGCAATTGATCAACTTCAGTTTCAAGCAACACTTCGTGTGGCTTAGGGTAGAACTTTAAAGTTTCGATTAGATTTCATATTACTAGGTTGACTCCATATCCAATTTATGCTTCAAGGCCACCGATCAAATCATCTAGCAGAAAATGTCCCCACGAGTCACCAAATTGTAATCCATTTCTCCCCGAAAAAATGGACAACTTAGGAAAAATTGGATTTGGGAAGTTGACGATTCTCAATGGAGAATCTAGAGAAAACAAGGTAATTTTCATGCTTTGGGGAACTTAGAACAATTTAGATGCATTTCCCTTCTTATAGAGGCTCCAAGACCCAACACTTAGCCAATTTTGAGCAAAGATGGGAAAAATTGGAAAACATTAGCTTTTGGGGTGTTCTACTTCATTTTTCTAATTCCCCAGATCAAGAGAAATCCAAAAATTTGGGAAAAATTGGAGAAAAATGAAAAAGGATGTCTTCTTTAGTGTTTTTTCAGCACCCCAATGTTAAGAAAAAAACATTTTTTATGCTACCAGCCAGGACCATTAAAAATGCTACCAAATTGGTACCATTAAAAATGATACCGACCGTACCATAAAAAAATGCTATTGGTCGACGTAGGAACACATTCGGCCGATAGAATTTTTTTCTATCGAGCGACAATAGTAATGCAATGTGAATGCAGCCAATCGACAACAATTTTTTTCTACCAGACGGTAGCATAAAAATGCACTATCGACCAATAACAAGAATGTAGCCAACCAATAGAGAAGTATGTTACCGTCTCGACACAAGGATAAATACTACGATCGATGGTAGAAATATGTAGTCATTGACTCCCAACAAAATCAAGCTCTCGGCCCTCACCGAGTATGTTGTAACCAATCATTAACAAGAGCATCAACTACAGGATGAGTATTAATGGAGGTATTTCAAGTAGCTCAACTACCTGTCAGGTAGTTAATTCTTGATAGGTGGGATATCATTTACTATATATGTAAAATTTTCCCATTTGAAGGGGTTCTTTTTCAGTTCTCTTTATTGTAAAGGCACCTTGCTAAAATGATGGCCAACTTCCCATGAGTTCCAAACCTCAAATTTGACCTCTATAATGTAATCTCGTACTTTCTGCCATGAACATAAGGAAATTGTGTATATTTTAAGTAGTAGAATCTGTTTTGTGGCACGTTTTGTCTACCTTAACTTGTTTTACTTGTAGTCTTGCCTTTCCATTCATTTTTGGCATGTTGTGTGTATTTCTTTCTTACAAGTTCCATTTTTGTTGTGTTTTCAATGCGTGGATGAGTGGAGTATGCATGGTTCTTGAGTTGTGGCATGCTTGTCCACCCTCTCTCCTATATATTCATCTTTCCTCCCCTCGCACATAGTATTCAACCAACCCATCTTTCTCGGTGCTATCACCACCCCTTTAGCTTAGGATTTCCCTTTTCTCGCATCTCCCTCTCTCCATGGTCCCCTGGAATCGATAGATTAGGAGTAATTAGTCACATTTCCGTCATTAGGATTAGTTTTAAAATCGGATTAGGTAGAGGAACCGGCCTTCTTTGGAGGTCCGTCTCAAACAAAGAGGTCCCACAACTTAAGAGGCAGTCCCATGTTACCCAAATACACTGATTTCTCATCCATAGTTCATGACATATAAGAGGGTTTTGTGTTTTGGTGATAACAATTACCTTGTTAAAATAATAGAGTGAAGATTTTAGCTCCTAGATCTTAAAAAAGGGAAGAATGTTGTTTTTGAAAGCTCATAAAGAGTAAGACTGTGTTAAGGGATTGTTGCTTGGTGAAAATATTTTTACCTTAGGGTTGTGAATAAATAAGAGATTAAGAGTTAATTTGTTGAAACTAAAAATTTGGACTTCTTCTAGATACCAAATAAGTGATTACGAGGAAGTCAGTCTAGTATTAATTTTGAGTAAGGGTTGATACCAAACCTGGTTGAAAGGAATATAAATGATGATTGTTTATATTGGCCTATGTATGGAATAAACTTCAATGGAAAAATAAAGTAAGACTTATCTGTGAATATTGTTCTTGTCTTAATTTCATTATGATGAATTGAGAAATGTTGTATGATAATTGATTCTAGATTACTAGATGATCAACCATATATATAGTAAAGTTTATTTAGATAAGAAATTCCATTTTCTCCATCACTTAATCTCTTGGATGAAGTGTTAGGATATTATAAAGAAATGATTGGATAAAAGTTAGTAATGTAGTGTCCTTATGAATAAGATTCAGTTCTGGTTATTGTTGTGATAATACATTTAATGAAGTTATGGATAACAATGTCATAAAGATACTACTTGTTGATTTAAAATGATGTTTGTTGGAAACATAATGTACATCATTAGGTTCACTTCAGTTGATATTATATATTTAAAATTATTAATGTATAAGGAAGATATGGTTTGTATCATACATTAACCTTTTTATCTTCACTTAGATCACAATACAACAACATGATTGTGAGTAGTTAATTCATGCCAGTTCATTGAACTGACCATGTATATAATTTTATATATCCTACAACTTGTAGGACATAGTAGCTATTATGAAGTGCTAAATTGGATTGATTTACCATCATCCAAGTTTTTATTATCTGATTTAGATATTGATAATGATTGTAGTTGTACTTTATTTAAATGCGAAAGTATTACTTTGTAGATTGTAACAAGGAACTTTGGCCTAATGTAATTAATGATTATCTTTCGATAATCATTTCATAATTATGTACTATTTCTATTAATTATTAATTAAATGATTGTTGTTTGGATCATTATTGTTTCTAAAAGTGAAACAATGTACCGCTGTTTTGCAACAAAGCATTTATGATAATTAAGTTATAATGTGATAACTTGACTACTTTATAATGTCATTATGATTTAATGATTTTGATGTAAAAAAATTACTTTGATGATGTAAACAATGTGTTAAAACAAGAATGATATTATTGTACTTACATAACAATCATTCCCTCATTAAAAGATGACAACCTATGATAATAAGTGGTATTCTCTTAAGAAATTAATTATGCTATATCATATATAAAATGAACGATAAAAATTTAGTTACTGAAAACTATATGTTGTGATAATACAACCTTACATGATAATAAATAATGCTGATATCTAATGAAGATACTATGATAAGTTAACACAAATAATCAACGTGTAATGATACGATAGAACCTAGCCTAAGATGAAGTTAATTTCTCATCGTAATCGATAACTAACTTATAATGAAGCATATATATCAAGAAATGATGTTCACATCGATTGTGTCTTATCTGCTCCATCTTCGAATGGATACGGAAAGATAATGATCGCGTAATTACACAAGTCATTATGTGAACTCGCCTTTCTTGTAGGGATTCAAAGATGGGATTGGCATGATCGAACCGATTTGAATATCAAGTCCCGATCCCTATATCTTTAGAAACATAAAATTAAATTTTAAAAAATGAAATGTGATCCAAATAACTATGATGAGATAGTTGTGCTATGATGGGACGAGTTTCTTTTAGCATATGTGAAGTCACCGAACTAAGCATGCAGTGCATCACTTGAAAAATTTATCCTAAGTATCAGTAACTAGTTGATTACACCGTTATTTCACCGTTTTCCTAACTAATTGTGTGAGATACTTGGTGAAACCCATTGACTGATTTTTCAGTATACACTTAGAAACTACACTTGTTTCTTAAACATGTTATGAAGGTTTAACCAATTGTATACAAGTTATACACACTCGGTTATAGTGATGATAAAGGGGATCAAGTAGATCTAAATTCTGTTTACAAATGCACATGGTTATATTATTATCAGATGGATTGTTAACTATATTTAATACTTGATTATAAATTCTTAAAGTTAAAAATCATTAAAGGTATTGAATGGGATTAAGGGGTTTGTTTTAAAAGAAAACCAATTTCCTTAATTTGGAGTAATTATAACATGGGTGTTACAATAACCATTCCTCATTCTTGACATGCCCTTTAAGGCACCCATTCTAGAAATATATGCATTAGTGACCCTTATCTGCAAAAAGGAATTTTTTAGTAACAAGTATGAAATATGAAAATTAAAAAATTAGGCGTATACTTATGTCCTAGTCATTGATCATCGTATGTCACAATAGAAAAACATTGGGTGGTCAATGGAAAGAAATAGTCCATAACACTGATACTAAAAGTAAGTACTTAAAGGACTACCGAAAGGACTAGATGAAGTGAAATATACCCACCAATGCATACCTAAGTGTGTCACTCATCCTTTTATGTATGGGCACAATTAATACTGCAAGAACCCGAGGGAGCAAAACAAAAAGGAAACACAGATTTATTTTTGTGTGAAAATATTTTACCGACCACTGTCTTTTGTTACCCCGACCCTAGTTCCTTTTGTTTTGTTTATTTGAGCCCAAATTCGGCAAGTATGGAGATGAATGCGAAAGATATCCACATGTCCCTTTGGCACACTCAGGGCATAATGCAGAGAAATAAATGTTCTCAAACTTGCTCTGCACCACCCCTGTGTCTAAAGCTCGATAAAGTTACCCAGGAGGATTAAAAATTCAAAGATACAATAAAAACACATAGGTTATCCATGTATCTCTCGAGTGCAATTTCGAACAAAGAGAGAAATGGAACGTTCTCAAAAAGTGCGTGACCTCCACACATCACCTAGAGAAGGTTTAAAGACAAAGCCCCAAGAAAGGTCCTTAGAACAAGTGTGTGACCTCCATGTGGTAGGGAAAAATCAACACCAACCAAAAGAGCATAAATTAGATGGATTAAAGGTGATAAAAATATCATATGCTTGGCAATTGAGATCTTACCCAAAAAATGAAAGATTCCATAGGAAAATTGAATGCTAGCGGTGGAAGATCTGATTCCGGACATTGAAGTGAGAGCCAAGGGGGTCTATATAGGAATTTTATGATCCATAAGTAGGGGAGGGAAAAAAATGGAGGAGAAAATAAAAAGGAGAAAAAAACTAGAACCACAAAAAGGATTCTAGGCTTGGTTATTGTGTTTGCTAGCCTTAACAAGGCTCTGTTGTAGAAGAAAGTTGTAATTTGTGCCATATCAGCCTTATGTATTATTTTCTCTATGAATAAAGGGATCTTGTTATGTGCATTTTAGCTCTCAATAGTCTACATCCTTCATCCTTTATTGTTGGTAGTTTTAGATAAATGTTGAATATCTATTGTGTTATATGCCCTTAGGTTTTCTATATGCATCTATCATCTACATATTATTATGTTTTACACCTTTTCAGCCTTTATTAATTCAAGATAATTCTAACAATAGTAGACCATGATAAACACTCTTGGACTATTCTAAACAATTTCTTAGAATCCATCTCTGTGCGTTTTATAAATTAGTTTTGGTGTATTGCCTTAGTTTTGCACTTTGTTTTATTTTTCCTCTAACCCTTACCTCGCACCATAGAGAAGAGCCAACTTCTATAAAACCTGGAGGTTATCTTAGGGGAAAGTCCCATTTCCCTAAGGTATCTCATGACTCGACGGTTCATCCTCAAAGATAATTATCAACATGAAACACTAGAGGATCAGTAGTAAAATAATAAATAAATCACCTAACTAGGGGCCAACAAGACAAATTTCATGTCATAGTGTCAAGATGTCATGATGGTATTATTTCATAGATATTACGGTGTCATATCCAAGAGTGGAGTAACAACAATGTAAAAGCACAAAAACCATATGGTAGAAGCTACAAAGAGTTTTTTTCATAAAATAGAAGGTGTAAATAGAAAGAATATGAATTATTATCCTAAAAGGTAGATAACAACACTAAAAATAACAAAAAACCATGAGGTAGATGCTATAAAAATAAGGTTGTTGTAGTATTATTTTCCCACTAAATTTCCTAGGCATGTTGGAGCTTCACCTAGAGAGATCTAGATGCTCACTTGAAGCACATGAAGCCTACCAGTCCTTTCTTTGTGAAATCTTGTCAAGATGTTAGCATGAATGTCCAAATTAACCATTATCAAAGCATATATCCCATCATAAGTAACATATCTATGAGATTAGATTAGAAACACATGTATTAAGGAAACAATTATCACATAAGAATTAATATCATATTCACCATACAAATATCACGATCGAGACATCTATTACCGAATCATCCATAATTATCCATTAATAACCAAAAAGATTACATAACAGAATCTCACTACATAATAATGTCACGAGGTCATATGCACAAGTAAATCCAAACAACATAACTCTAATAAAATTTGGAATACGAGAGCAATGTAGATCAATAACATATACAAGGGTGGGGACTTTCCCTTCACCACCCATGCATCTCAAAAATAGATTTCATGCTCAAAATAGCCATGCGCCGACAATTGTCTACTTGTATAGAGAGGCTAATAATAGATTAATCTATAGTTAAATTATGTACTATACTCCTTTTATTAGCTTGGTCGATGCATGACCTTAGATAAATGTTGAATATCTATCCTGTTATATTCTTTATTGCTGATAATTTTAGATAAATGTTGAATATCTATTAGGTTATATGCCCTTGGGTTTTCTATATGCATCTATCATCTACATATTATTATATTTACACCTTCTCAGCCTTTGATAACTCAAGATACTTCTAAAAATAGTAGACCATGATAAACACTCTTTGACTATTCTAAATAGTTTCTCGAATCTATCTCTCGTGCCTTTATAAATCAGTTTTGGTGTTTTATTTCTCCTCTAACCCTTACCTCGCACCATAGATAAGAGCCAACTTATATAAAACCTATAGGTTATCTTAGGGGAAAGACCCACTCCTAAGGTATCCCATGACTTTGATGGTTCATCTGAAAAGGTAATCGCCAATTGTTTTCCTGGAATGCCCAAAGGGACATGAGAAACTACACATCTAAAGACTCCATCATTGAAAATCTATTGATTTAAGTAGTTCTAAGTTTGTTCATATCTATTTTATGAGATAGACACAAACAAGAGAAAGAACAAGAGAAGAAGGTGTGCTTAAATATCTACAGTTATCCCTACCGAGGAACAAAAGAGGTAGATAAATTCAGAGGTCTCCATCTCCTCCAAACCGGACTCTCTCTACACCTCCACTAGGTAGGCCCTTCTTACAGTCAACTAGAATCCTCAGACCTATCTTAATGGCCCACCTCCAAGCTCAACCTCTGAGACAGTTTATTTCATGGAATCAAGGGAGTCTACTCATCTTACCAACACCCCAAGTGATGTGGAATCCTATTCCAGAAAACACGCAAAAGGCACTACCAAAATTCAATGGAGAATAATTCAAAAATCCATAGGAACACCTCTAGGTCATCAAAAATATATGCATGATACATTATATCAGGGAATAGGATGTCGCCTTGCGGTTACTAGCTGCTTCCTTAAGGGGAAGGCTCTGGATTGGTACGAGTCCCTAACCCTTAATTCTATCGGCACTTGGGACTAACTGGGAAATGTCTTGGTAGAAATATTTAGCGAGAAAGGAGATAGATATTCATTCCTAGAGTATCTCATCAACATTAAGAAGGGTCCGTAAGAACTTTTGATTGATTTTAACATTAGATTTCACAAAACGTGGAAATTGATTCCTATTCTAGCAAGGTCACCTATAGGTATGGCTATTGTTTTTTACTTAAAATCTCTAAATTCAGATATTTCCATGATGATTCAATCGTTAGGAGGGGAATCTTTACCACAAGCATATGATATTGTGATCCAAGTTGAGAACAATTTAATAGATGCCGGTAAGCTTCCCTCGAGAGCCCCTTTACCAATATACCCCGAAATAGCTCCCCTTCCACAAACACATGTCCCGAGCTCTACCCAAGCCCCTGTGTCCATATATAATTACCCATCCTCTCATCCGACACATATCCCCACTATAATGTCATCCTCTTCTTCTCTTGAAATGAAGTAAAAATATCCTCAAAACTTCTCTAATGAGATAGTAAATCTTAAAAGGAATTAGAGCACTTACCCGAGACAAAATTATCAAAGTTATTAGGGTGGCAGGCCTTCATATTCCCCACAACATCAGAACACCCAGAGGATGTCATCTACATAGTCATCTAACCAACTTGTCCCAGTCTGCGAACACCACTTTAGACCATCCTACCCAATAGTGGAAGGGAAATGGTACTCGAGAAAAACAATTTGGCAGAAGACCCCAACGCATGGTGCTTCCCTTGTAATATTCCTCACATGCCAAGAGAATGTCCCCAAGGAATTTTTAGCAAAAGGTAGTAGAATAAAGAGAAAGTGAAGGCTATGATGTTAACACATCAGGACCTTACTAGTCTGTGAGAGTCCAAAATGTGGCCTTTGTTACACAGATTCAAGGGATGTCCCTGGAGCAAGAAGTAGAGATCGCACTAGAGCACACACTTTTCTCATGGGTAGAAGGAGAGGAATTTGTATTTACAAATGAGGTATCTTCTTCCAACCCGTTCCAATCTAATTACAACACTCGCTTAAAAAGAAGGATGAGAGAGAAGACCGCTCCTATCCCAACTATGACTAACGAGATGTAAAAAGAGCCTCCAACCATTATAGTATCACCACCGAATGTTGTAAAATAATCCTCAAGAAATGTTAAAAATTAGGTTTCCCTCCATCACATAGTCAAAGGAATGAAACACTAGTCACCGTCCAAGACATCATTGCTTGACCGATAAATGTGGTCCAACAACTCAAGAAAGTGCCAACTAATGCATCCTTGTGGGATCTTCTAGATAATCTAGAGAAAAAGGAGTTGCTTCAAGAAAAATTGAAGATAAATGATGACCCAAAATCCACCTAGAAAGATAAGGAACATGTAAAAATGATTTAGGCCCTAACAGAGGCAGTGCTTTTAAATCATAAGGGAGAAGTAAGTAAACCAAGGCCCCACCCCTTTTTTATGAATCTTATAATAGGTAGGAAATTATTGCATAACTCTATGATAGAATCTTATGTAAGCACTAGGGTCATGCCCAAAGCAATTATAGACACCTTGGGAATTAAATATGATCCCATAAGGAAAGGATTCATGCAACTAGATGGAAAATTAGTCCAAACCATAGGAGCTATCAAGGAACTCCTTTGCAACTTTATTACTTTCTCAAAATAATCGTTCCATAAGGTATAGTGGTGATTGACATTTCTAAGTCTACGGACTATGTCTCTCCCATGATTTCATGGCTAAGATAGGAGGTTACATGTCTCTTGACTAGTCTCATCTGATTCTGCGGACCAAGTATGGGTCTAAGATGAAGGTATTATCAAAACCCCTTGCCAAGGAACATATAATGGACCAAACGGTCTTAGGATTTGAGGCTTCCCATGCCATGATCACCTAAGAAGAGGAATCATATATAGAGGATGGTAACCTTCAAAGTAGAAGTTATTTAGCCAACCTCCCCTAACAATCCCTTCAGGAACTTTGATTCAACTGGTTTGGGCACTTACATCATCTTCAATGAAGACTCCACGATTCCAAAGGTGGTAAAAGAAGAGGATAAAAGAGAAGGGAGTCCCATCAGGGATTCCTAGATATGGACCCTGCATTTTGATGGAGCTAAAAGAAAAAATGGCTCAGGAGCTGGGATATGTTTGTTGTCCCCAAGTGGAAAGAAGATACTTCAGGCGTTTCACTTCTAGTTTGCCTGCACCAACAACAAAGCAGAGTATGAAGCCTTAGTACATGGCTTGGCCATGACACGAAAGGAGGGCATCAAATAGTTGAGAGTCTTTGGTGACTCGGAGTTGGTGGTGACACAAGTAAGGAACACCACCGCCATAAAAAATCCAAGAATGAGGTCCTATCGACATAGGGTGTGGGATCTCATCAAATATTTTGAAGCCTTTAATATCAAGGTTATTCCTTGAGACCAAAATATGGAGGCTAATAGGATGGATTTAATCGGGTCATAATTCAACCTCGATCTAGGACTTGATAACAAATGAAAGTATAATAAAATTGATCATCCTCCCATCTATACCCAATAACATTGATCATTAATAGGTTTTTAACAATGTCTAATAGATTGTACACTTCCTTTAGAAATTTGACTAGTTTGCAAAAATTGAAGAACCTTATGGAGATCAAATTACTCAGTTGAAGATGAAAAAACTTCTAAAAGGGTTAATAACACTAGAGAGCATTTTTGATTCTAACAATTCTAATTTAGATCGAAGGAGGTTCATAGTGGTTAAGGAGGATTATGTTGATCTATAAGTGACTAATGGGAGGAAGCTAAAAGTTGGGAGATTAGTCACCTAAAGGGAAAAGGAAAGACTTGTGGCTCTATGCCATAAGTATGACAAAGTGATGGCTTAGATGTACGACGACCTACATAGTTACAACAAGGATATCATCCAACACACCATTGACCTTGAAGAAGGAACTAAGCCCATATGCAAAAAGTAACAACCCGTGAACCCAAAGATAGAATCCCTCATGGCCAAGGAACTGAGAAAGCTCCTAGAGGCCAAAATAATATTCCCTATCAAGCACACAACATGGGTCTCTAACCTAGTTCCGGTAAGGAAGAAAAATGGTGAAATTCAACTCTGTGTAGATTTCAGAGACCTAAATAGAGTGTCCCTTAAGGATCACTATCCCTTACCCTCCATGGAGAAAATATTAAAAATAGTTGTAGGATTAGAGAGATTCTCTCTGCTGGATTGTTTTTCAGGCTATAACCAAATATGGCTCGTGGAAGGAGACTAACATAAGACCAATTTCATGACAAAGTGAGGAACCTTTGTATACACGAAAATGCCATTTGGACTCACAAATGCTAGAGTTACCTTTCAAAGAGCCATGGATGCCTCATTTGGAGTGTTGATCAATAAGGTAATTCTTATATACCTAGATGATCTAAAAGTATTTACCAAGATGGTAGAGGATCATTTTTATGCCTTGGAAGATGTATTCGAGAAGTGAAAAAAATTTGGGATCTCTCTGAACCCAAGGAAATGTGTTTTTGAAGTACCTCAGGGAAAGCTCCTGGGACATATTGTTTCAAAGGAAGGAATCTCTATTGATCGAGAAAGAGTTAGAGCCATCCTGGGACTACCCTTACTAGTCAATAAGAAAATGGTCCAATATTTCTTAGGAAATATCAAATTTTTCATCAAGTTAATTTCGGACTTTTCCGAGACAATCCACCCTATCATGCTAATGCTCAAGAAGGACCTTAAGTTCAAATGGACCATTGAAGGCTGTCATCAGTATTTGAGGTAATTATAGGGGCTATTGTATCCACCTGATGCTCGCACAACCCCGAATTTTCAATTTTTTTTATCATGTATGTATATAGGAGTGAGCATAACATATCATCCATGTTAACACGTAAAAAAGAGTCTCAAGGAGAGGAAACTATAGCCGCATTATTTTCAAAAAATCTCCATGACTATGAAACAAGGTATAAATTTGTAGAAATACAAGCTTATGCTATAGTCAAGGGTCTAAGAAATTTAGGCACCTTGTCACCCATAGTAGAATCAAGGTTATGGTGGTGCACTCTAGCATCAAGGAATATATAACAAAGGGTGAGATAACAGATAAAAAGTTATAACTAAATCACTAAGATATTCGAATATGATGTTGAGATAAAGCTTACAAATCTAGTGTGGGGAAGGGGCCTATACCAATATCTTACACAAGACACCATTCCCCCGACTAATGAAAATCTTGATAAGATACTCTATGTCTAATAAAGTGACTCTAATAGTTGGGTCTCAGATAGGATCCAATTCATATAGACAGGGAAATACCTAAACCATCTCCCTATAAAAAAGAGAAGGTATTATAGGAAATAGGGATCCAAGTTCACCATGATTGATGATTTCCTTTTCAAAAGAAAATTTAATGGGATCCTACTCAGGTGCCTGGAGAATGAAGAAGTTGAAAAGGTCTTACATGAGTTGCACCATGGGAGCTCAGAGACCATTTTTCTTTCAAAACCACAAGTATAAAAATTCTACAAGAAGGATACTTTTGGCCAAGCCTGTTTGCTGACTATCAAGTGGAAACAAAGATATGTAGGGTTTATCAAGTTTATACAGGATTCTAGATGAATGAAACATTACCTCTTAACCCCATCCTAATTGAGGAACCATTTGCACAATGGGATCTAGAATTCATTGGTCTAGTCAACCCAAATTTGAGCGTTGAGCATAAATGGATCCTCACCGCAATCGATTATGTCACCCGATGGGTAGAATCATCTCCACTAAAATAGGCCACTGAGAACATGATCCTATGACTCCTACAGATATCCCTACCCATTTGCACCCCCACACACTATTATATCAAATAATGCTAAGGCATTTTTGGGGGCCAAAGTATCTAACTTCGTTGTAAGGCATAGGATCTATCTGAAAACATCCTCCAATTATTACCCATAAGGAAATGGTCTGGTGAATCCACTAACAAAAATATGATCAAGCTCATAAAAAGATGGGAAATGAGCATAAGAGGTTGTGCCATGAACACATCAAAACAACCTTATGGGATGATCGAATCACACCTAAATAGATCCTGAAAGCCTTACCATATGAGATAGTTTATGGGAAAAGTGTTGTGATGTCGATTACCCTAGAAATACCTTGCATTACAACTATTAAAAAAATTGAGATAGAGGAAAACAAGGCAATGCAAGTAAGACTTACCAAGCTAGTAGAGCTCTAAGAGAAGCGAGAGGCCACTCATGAAGCCATGATCAATTACTAGTAGGTGGTGAAAACTTGGTTTGATCAAAATATGTCGAACCAGAATTCCAAGTTGGTACTATGGTTTTGAAATGGGATGCAAGGGCTGCCAAGCCTAGAAATCATGGAAATTTCGACCCCTTATGGATAGGACCCTTCAAAATCAGGTGCATGCAAGCAACACAACACTTTCAAACTTGAGACCATGGAAGGTGACCCCTTGGCAATTCTGGTAAATGGGATTCACTTAAATCCTTTCCATTGAGTCTCTTTGTTTGAAGTATTATATCATATGTATCATTTTTCTTTTCCTCGTTCTTTTTACCTTGTTTATTTTTGCCCCTTTCAATAAGTGTCTCGAACACGTGTCCCTCGTAGGAAACCCTTGCCTCTTTTTGAAGTTTTGGAGGAAGTGCATCTTCCTAATTTTCCCTGAAATTAATGATCCAACATATTTCTAAGATATTTGGGGAAAAAGATTGAAGAATTGACACAAAATCTCTTGGAAAATGTAAATTTCGATGCTTAGGGTCATTAAATAAAAAGGGTCATTATATGATGTGACTATATCTATGCGTGAGCCATTACTCTACATAATTTAAGGTGGTTATTTAAGAAAATTGGGAGCATCCAAAAAATTCATTTCAAATGCTAAGAGTTTTCCAACCAACCTTCGAGTTTCGAGTAGACAAGAATCAAAGCCTTCTCCTAGTCTTGAAATCTTCCATGCGACTCCTAGATCTGCACCACAAGTAAAGTCTTATGCAGGGAAACTTGTGCCCCCATGCCATCTTTAACCAAGGTTGAGGTTCCCTGATGGGGGATCATGGTTCAATGACCCTTCCATGGTTTCTCGACTTTGCCAATGATGTCTTTGACCCTATTCTCAGCAAGAAGCCCAAAGCTTTGAGAGAGGCAACCCACGCCAGTTTCTTAACCTAGGGAATTCTAAGGATTTTGGCTCAAGAATATAGAGCACAACACTTTCTCAATATATGGTGCCTCTTGTGCACTGTACCCAGAGCTCGAATAGATGTGTGCGAGATTTTTCAACACCAACACCAATGCCATCCTCAGCGAAACATAAAGGTGGTAATCACACCTCAAGCTATTAGAGACATGTTGGCTCTAGTCTACAACCCAATGACTAGTTTATATAACATGGCCAAGCTCTAAAGCATCTAGGCTCAATGCCGAATAAATATTTGTTCCTCGGTAGGGAGCTAAGGAAGATAGATTTAGGTTGTTCAAGAATCGCAAGATTCCCTTTCCCCGAAGACACTAATGTCGATTCTCAAGATGCTTGCTCTATGCTAACATTAATTTTTGGAAAATATTCAGATAGGAATGTCCATGATTGGTAGATGGTGGCCCTGTTCAGAATGAGGTCCGTGAAGAAAGAGCAGACGTACTGCTTTGACTTTGCTTGAAGTCATTTCGAGTCTATTTGCAAGAAACTACCCATGTTCCTAGTAAACTCCACCTTCAGGTATTACTCATATTTGTTCCACCTAATTTTATATTAGAATCCCCAAGACTTCCTCGGTCAAGTACATGAATCTAATGCTATGGGATGTAGAGGTAGACCCCCAAAATATCATTCCAGTGTCTGCTTGGACTCATGTATTGTTTCGCTCGTCGGACGTATATGAAAATTTTAACTCTTTTATGGAGCCCCTCCTACACGAATTTGAATTAGAAGGGATCAATAGCATAATGAATAGATATATTCAGTCCATCCTCACAGATCCTACTTCACCCTTATGATTATTTTTTCAAGGAATGAAATTTTATGATTCAGCTCTTTGTTTTTCGAGATGAATCCTTTATAATCCTAAGGGTCCTCACAACATGGGTGGTGGGTCTAGAGATAGCTAGGAAGTTGGTGCTCTTGGATGTTGAATTCAGCTCTGGTAAAAAAATAAGGCACTCTTTGACCTCTCCTTGAGCAAGGGAGGAATTATTATGATTAAACTCAAGGTAGAGCATATGCTCACATAAAATTTGGCTTCCTATGAATTTGCCATAATTTAAGACTCTTGGAGGTATGAGCCAAACAGGACAATGACCTCAAATTTAGTTTGGAACAAATTTTTAGACTCCCGCAAGCATGAGTCCAGAAGTTTTTTGAAGATAGGCGGTCCCCTTGGGTAGAGTGGTCCTTCATAATAAGGTCTAGAGCACAAAAAAATTGAAGCCTATTAGAAGTATAAGAAGGAGATTGGAAAAACCAGCCTCAATTTTGAGGGTGTATCTAGTGACGAATAATGGGAGGAGTTTTGGGATGCGGATCATCGGTCTAACACGAAGAGTGAGGAGATAGTGAAAATAACCAAGGAGCTACTCACAATAACTACTACGAGAGTCATCCAGCCCTCTTAACAA
Organism: Taxus wallichiana var. yunnanensis; assembly: GCA_018340775.1. NCBI lineage: Eukaryota > Viridiplantae > Streptophyta > Pinopsida > Cupressales > Taxaceae > Taxus > Taxus wallichiana. The sequence goes on from CM031244.1 coordinate 74,576,222, forward strand.
CAATTTCCATTACTACCCCCGCCCTCAACTTCTCAGTAAGATCCTTTGGTTTAGACACCCACTCCGTAGCTCACATCGGTCCCCGGGAGGAGACTAGTGAAGGAATCAACGTTGAGCCTCCCACACAAAAATTTAAAGATGATCGAGGCCCCTAAATATCCTCCCCCTCTCCCTTCTCCCTGAGCTCCCTTTCAATATCCTCCTCCGCTACCATTTTCCCCTTCAGGGGGTATCCCCTTATTGGTCACCCCATCTCAAACACTCCCTCCTCCCAAAGCCTCTCTTTTTCCTCAACCTCCCTCGACCATCCCAAATTTCTCCCCACATGGTGACATGCACTTATTCAACTCTGGTAACTTCATAGCCTCAACCACCTATTACAATCCCATATAGTTTACCACCCGGGTTCTCATTTACATGTGGGGTCGTCCCTTCTCCCTCAGAGTTTTTGAGTCAAGATGAAATGACCAAGGAAACCCGAGATAACAAAAATATGAAATAAAAGAAGAAGGAAATGTTAGTAGGAGTGAAAAAGAAGATGCAATCATTATATGACCATCAATAAAGATCCTCAACCATTGCAGGGTTAGTTCCCAAGTATCCAAACTCACGGAGCGGATGCAACCCACCGACTATTCTATCAATTGTCATGCAGCTTGACCTCGTAGAGTTTTGGCCTTAGGATAAGGTTGAGCTAATGAATGAAATTGTGGTTGTAGTAAAAACGTCAACCTCAAGCTCAAGAACCAACTAAAAAGGCACAATTTATCCTCCCCAGGAAAAAGGCACCGTGGCTAACCAATAAGTTGGGATTAAAGGCAAAGGTAATGATATTGAACAACTCCACAAGGAACTGGAAGAAGCTCCATCACAAGAATTCCTTACAGATTTTAAGGTGGAATCTAAGAATCTAGAAGCTAAACTCACCACATTAGAAGCCTTATCCAATTCACTCTCACAAGAGAAAGGATCCCTCCAACAGAGGTAGATTAAAAAAATATGGAGGTGGATATGATCTAGGAAAAGCTGCATGTCATCGATGTAGAGAAGGGAAGCCTACATACAAGGTTGAAATCATCTGAGGAAGTAGTCAAGGACTTGACCCATGGACAACAACCCTAGAGAGGGGGAATGATAACATTGGTATAGGAGTTATATGCCTCTTGTTGTGACCGAATTACCACCATGACAATGAATCTAGCCCCCGTACTTGGATTTATATATGATGCACAGGGGTTATGCTCAAATGTGGAGACCACAACCTCCACCATCAACAACGTTGTATCCACCAAGGTCCCTGAATCACTACTGTTGATTTAGAAACTTTATGATTCTTTGGCTCTGCCCTACAAGGGGCAGGAATCACAGACATGTAGAAGATTACTTGTGAAGATCAATGAGATCCTAAGCTATAACAAAGCATCCATCAAATGCTATAATCTCTTGACCCAAATCCAACAGGGGATCAAAGAGCGGAAGCAAAGTATCAATGAATTGGTTCAATTAGGCTTCCCCTCCCCCTTCCCTAATGACTCCATAGTCCTATCAAAGGACCAAATTCAATAGCTCTTGATCACTAAATGAAAAGATAAGACTGTCTTTCAGTCTTTAAAAGAGAGCTCTAGCATCACCGAGGTGGAAGCCATCATGAACCCAATCATGTAGTTGGAGTTACTTTTTCACGCAGTAGTGCAGAGTCTCAAATTTTTTTCTCACAAGGAGATAATTGAGATGGATCAAGATTTTTAGGGCTTGCAGTGAATAACATACCCTACAAAGGTGAAATAGCTTAGATATTAGACTTCTTTACAAAATCTCTAAGTGGCGTTTCGTAAGAAATTTTTTGATTTTTGAGGAAGAGAGGATTGTCGGATCCTTCCATGATTGACACATAGTCCCTTGGTGAGTCACCAATAACTGTAGAGTTATTTTTGTGTTAAAATATTTTACCGCCATTATATTTTGTCACCCCAACCCTAGTTCTTTTTGTTTTCTTTGTTTGAATGCGGAAGATATCCACGTGTCCCTTTGGTGCACTCGGGGCATAATGTGGAGAAATAAATGTTCTCAAACTTGCGCCACACCGCTCACATGTCTCAGGCTCGATAAAGTTACCTAGGTGGATTAAAAATTTAAAGATATAGTAAAAACACACAGGGTCTCGACATTTTCCCGAGTGTAATTTAAAATAAAGAGAGAAAAGGAACGTTCTCAAACAAGTGTGTGACCTCCATGCATCACCTAGGTACAGGTTTGGAGACAAATCCCCAAGAAAGGCCCTTAGAACAAGTGCGTGACCTCCACGTGGTAGGGAAAAATCAACACCAACCAAAGGAGTGCAAGTTGGATGGATTAAAGGTGATCATAAATATCACAAATAGGAAATTGAGATCTTACCTAAAAATGAAAGATTCTGTAGGAAAATTGAATGTTGGCGGTGGAAGATTTTATTCTAGAAATTAAAGCGAGAGCCAAGGGGGTCTATATAGGAATGTTTTGATCCAAAAGTGAGGAAGGAAATAAAGGGAGGAGAAAATAGAAAGGAGAAACATACCAGAACCATAAAAAAGGATTCTAGGCTTAGTTATTGTGTTTGCTAGCCTTAGCAAGGCTCTATTGTAGAAGAAAGTTGTAATATGTGCCATTGTATTGGCCTTATGTATTATTTTCTCTATGAATAAAGGGCTCTTGTTCTGTGCATTTTAGCTCTCAATAGTCTATGTCCTTCATCCTTTATTGTTGGTATTTTTAGATAAATGTTGAATATCTATTGTGTTATATGCCCTTTGGTCTTCTATATCCATCTATCATCTACATATTATTACATTTTACACCTTCTCGGTCTTTGATAATTCGATATATTTCTAAAAATAGTAGACCATGATTAACACTCTTGGACTATTCTAAACAATTTCTTAGAATCTATCTCTCGTGCCTTTCATAAATTAGATTCGGCGTATTGCCTTAGTTAGTTTTGCAATTTTTTTATTTTTTTCCTCTAACCCTTACCTCGCACCATAAAGAAGAACTATCTTCTATAAAACCCGGAGGTTATCCTGGGGGAACATCCCATTTCCCTAAGGTATCCCATGATTATGACGGTTCATCTACAAAGTTAATCGTCAACAGAAACACTAGAGGATCATCGGAAAATAATAAATAAATCACCTAGCTAGGGTCTCGATGGGAAAAATTTCATGTCACAAAGTTGTCAAGATGTTGTGATGGTATTATGTCATAGAGATTACAGTTTCATAGCGAAGCGATGAGTAAAGAACAATGAAAAAGCAAAAACCATATGGTAGAAGGAGAGAAAATTTCATAAACTAGAAGCTGTAAATAGAGAGAAGATTAATTATTAGCCCAAAGGGAAGATAAAACACTTAAAATCACAAAAACCCATGAAGCGATGCTATAAAAATAAGATTGTTGTAGTCTTATTTTCCCACTAAATTTCCTAGGCGTGATGGGACTTCATCCAAAGAGATCTGGATGCTCACCCGAAGCACGCGAAGCCTACTAGGTCCCTCCTTTGTGAAATCATGTCAAGATTTTAACATGAATGTCCAAATTAACCATTATCAAAGCATATATCCCATCATAAGTAATAGATCTATGAGATCAAATTAGAAACACATGTAATAAGGAAACAATGATCACATATGAATTAATATCATATTCACCATACAAATATGATGATAAGAGACATCTATTACCAGAATCCATCCATAATTATCCATTAATAACCAGAAATATTACATAATAGAAGCTCAATACATAATAATGTCACGGGGTCATGCGTGCAAGTACATCTAGGAAACATAACTCTAATACAATTTGGAATATCAAGTGATGTAGATCAACTAACATATATAGGGGTGGGGACTTGCCCTTCACCACCCATGCATCTCAAAAATAGATTTCATGCTCAAAATAGTCATGCGTCGACAACTGCATGCTTTTACAAAGAGGCTAATAATAGATTAACTATAGTTAAATTATTTACTATAATCCTATGATTAGCTTGGTCGATGCATGACCTTAGATCTTCTACTTTTCTCCAAAAATAGATTTTTCTTAGCCTCAAATTATTCTTCCTCTTATCTTTGTGTGACCTATACTCTACTTTTCCTATTCTTAGTCCGTACCATGCAAGAACGGATATGTCCAAAACTTGACTTCTTGGGTGCTCCCTTCTTTATTGACACCTGTGTGCACCTATGCACCCAACTTGCATGCCCTCTCAATACTTAGGAAATTTATTTAGTCCAACAGTACCCCACACTAAATATATTTCCACCCTCGACAATAGGGTTCATCTACTCATCTCTCCAAATAATTAAAAGAATAAAGAATGATAAGAAAGAATAAAATAATGATCAATGAAATAATAGAAGGATGATCACTGTGCCTTACTCTTTTGCTGGTAAAATGAGTTCAGGGTAATCCTTCTTAATATTAGCCTCCAACTCATTCCATTCACCTAGCCCTTTCTTCACCTACGTGGGAACATCACCAAGTACTTTCTCCATTTCCTCCAAGGTCATATCTTCACCCTTGTGTTTCAATTCCCTTATCACTCCAGCTATCCCTAAAATCATGTCATCCATGTAATCCATTCTCCTAGCGACTAACGTCCCCAACTCCTTTATTTTCTCTTTGTGGGCATCCTTGGCTGCTTTAAGCATGTCATGCTTCCTCACTACCACATAAAACATTTCCTCCTCGCCCAAAGTTTCATCCTTCTTGGTTACAAGGAATTCATTCTCCTCCTACAAAGTCCTTGTTCTAAGGATTTGTTTAGGATCCTCACATATTTTCAATGCCAACCCTACCTTCTATAACTCTTCCTTCAATGTCTATAGTATGACATCATATTCGACATATTTTTGTGTAATTAATTTATTTCTTAACCTCAACATATTCTTGTGTCTCTTCCAAAGACAAATGTCTTCTTCTTAAGTAAAAGGTTGACATACTCCTGGATAAAATTCAAGGATGAAGGGTATGTGAGATTTTTCCACTCATCAAACTCTAGATGTGCTTGATATAATTTCTCCTCTAATTTCTACTGCAAAATCTAGATTTTTTTGTTTCCGATCCTTATCCTTTTTGCACGCCTCAATAAACTACTCAATTTTTTCCTTCATATTATTTTTATCTACAAGAAATTTCTTGAGCGCGGTTGCCTTGTTTGAATTTCTACGCACCATTTCTGATGCCATCTTAGTCAAGGCATTACTTTCCTTCTTATAAGTGATTTTGATTGGATTCAAAGTCATGTGTGTGCATTTTCCCCTCTTCTTCATTTTCCTTCAGACGCATGATTTTTCCTTCACATAAAATTATGGCTCTTCCATGTGTGTATGCATGCTCTAGGAAAATTGCTTCCTCACGCACATGTTTTCTCGCCTTTGGATCCATTAATTCCCATCCATACAACTTCTTGGGCTAAAGATTACTTTAAAACCTGACACAAATTATTTTCAAAGAGTTATTTACATACCCTAACTCAAAGCGTCTTATACATGTCTTCTCCCTTATGTCTCCCAAGCCGCCTTCCCTTAGGTATATGGATTATTTTTTTATCGTGGACTTGGCCTTCACCGTCGTACCCCCATGTTCCTAGTAGGCTCACCTAATGGTTCAACTATATTCTTTTCCTTCTCCTCTTCTTCTCCTTTTGGGCCTTTTTATTCCTTGTGCTCACCATGTGCCTCTCTCGCATGTTGAATTTTTTTTTTTTTAGGACCTTCTTCTTCTTCTACATCAAAAGCTAGTGTGTCCTATACAATGCACACATCCTCATCAGAAATTTATTCTTCATCTTCTTTCCTAGGAACACACTTGCGCCTTTTATTTTCTACTTCTTCGATCTTGATTTCATAGGATATGTCCTCAATGATATCTTTGGTGGCTGATAGGGTTCCACACTAGTACCATCTATCCTTGTTCTTCTAAAGACTCTCCTGAAGCCTTGGTCTTCCACACCACCTTCTCCTTTCTCTTCCCCTCAACACTAATCTCTTCCCTCACTTCTTCTTCCTCTTTGGGAGGGGAGCTCTCGCATTGCCTCTTAGTTCCAATGGTTTGATGTCTTCATGCACCATGATCCAACACACCAACATCCTCCATTTCCTCATCAAATTCTTCTTCTTCTGATGTAGGAGGAGTAGGCATGCGCTCCTTCCTTGTCCAAAGTGTTTTTTTCCCTTACTAGTTCATGATGTTTGAACTAATTTTCAATATATTTGTTGTTGTTTACAAATTTGAGCTTAAGGTTAATATACACCTTAGCCACTACCACCTTCCCAATCACCAAACTTATAAAATTTATTATAATATCATCGAATATCATTGTCTCTATGTATATAGCCTTACTTGTATAGACATAATTCTTCCAAAGAGAGTGTTACTCAAGTCAATTTTTCAGCATTGAACCTCAACTTGTGTGCATATGAGAACCTATTGAAAAAATCTTGAAAGTACCACATGATTAATGCATAAGGAAGTTTGTACTATGGGCTTCATTTTCCAAAGATTCAATCTGAATTTTCCAACACAACAAAGTTGGAACACTGCAAATTCCACTTCCCCCTAAAAAATGGATGGAAAATATTTGGGAATGCACCACTTGTATTCAAAATCCTCATGTAACCTTATGTACCACATCTCCAATCTATTTTTGTATGCACCCCTAGTGGACCCATCACAAGTGTATTTGGAAAACCTTTCTATAAGTGATTTCTTCTCCTCTGGATATTGCCAAGATTTATCCTTTGGGCCATCTGGAACCCCAATCTCAGCAAATACAATTGACATAAGGATAGCACCCCAAATAATATTATCCCCTTTATGCACTTCCTCAATAATACCCTCAGCTATAAATGATGCTAGGTTATACACAGTACCTTCTTCCATCCTTTTTGTAATATACAATCATCTCTTGTTCATTGTGTCCCATCTTTCCTAGCCATTGAATTTTTTCAACAAGTGAGTTGCAATATTAATGATTGGATTGGTTACCTTGGCTATGGGCATCACACACCCTTATTTTTGGTATCCCAACTCCTCAACAGTGGCTTCTACATTCACATCATCCTACAGATCACTGGCAATCTTTGTGCCCGAGCTCCTCAATCTAGTAAGCCTTCTAATGAAAGGCGTGGTGAGCCACACCCTTCTTCCAACAAAATAAAAGAAGTCCTCATGGACCCTTGACATTAGCCATTGATAAATCCCCTCTAGTTTTCCAAAGTATGGGAGCTCATAGACTTGCAAAACCCCAAATTTCTCCAAGATATTCTTCCCAACATCGTCATATACAAAGCTTATCGTCTTTTGTACATCGATCCATTTTCTATGCCAACTCCTCGATCTCATCCAAATTTATGATGTCATGGTTTTTAGTCACTTAGTTTACTCTTTTAGACATGAGATTCCTAGTCATGCCCCATGATAACTCCTTTAGGGTTTTACATCTTAGAAAATATGCTTTCAAAAGTGTCCTCAACCTTCACTTCTACTTCGTTCTTCTTCCACCTTAAGTGGTTTCTCCAGGTGCTCACACAGGTGCCATTGTGATTTTTATAATACTTCTTGTGATTTTTCGAGCTCAGTAACCCCCGATTCCATGTGCCCTAGCATGCCCTAACTACATTTTTGTTTTCTCAAACCCTAGCTTCACAAACCTGCCTTCCACATGCCTTCTGCCAACTTAAACACCCTTCCAATAGAGTTTTGTTATGGCCATGTCCCCTTTCTCAACTGGTTCACAATTTTTATATGATCACTCTCACACTTTACACTCCAATCACTCTTTAAAATACACTTCACAGCTCAAAAATCAAAGTATGCAAGGTAGAAATGAACTTGCAAGGACCCCTTTTATAGATTTGTCAAAATTTTATGCATTAATTACTCCTCACCTACCACCATATGTAGCTTTCATTACAATTTTATGATTTTTCCATAATTTCCACTATTTTTTCCCACACCCCAGTCATAACCTTGTAGCACACATAATACTTCTCGGCCACATACATCCTTATGCACGCCTTCATGCACCAAAATACAACAACCTCTTTGCCTCATCCCAAGTAGTTTCCCATGCTACTTCCTACCTCACGTTACACCTTAAAATTTTTTATCGTACATGTTGTCTTCAACTTGAGAATTTTTATTCATTACCTATTATCACCATTCTTGTCATTATCTATAGAACCTTTTTCTCAAGCAACCCACACTGTCATCCACAAGTGCACTTTTTGAGTCCTTAGTCAACTCTTTTTCGCACCAAAAAATTTACTCTTCTACACATACTTGCAATCCACCCCACATGAAATGTATGTGCAATCCACTGTGCATGAACTCAAAATATAGTAATCATCTTCCAAAGTGCAATAATGCTTATTAAAACAAAACACAAAACTAAATTGACAAAGCATAACAATAATGAAAGGAAACTCATGAAAGGAAAATTCATAAAAGGGAAATCTAATATAAGTGTCAATATTGCCTTATTACAAACACCAAGAATACTTATTTATATAAGGGATTCAACCTACTTCCATTTAAGTAACTAGGAAATAAAGTGCCATCCAACACCTGCGGTGACAAACACATGATTCCAATATATTTGTTACTACAAAGGGTGCTAACAAATGTATTTTCAATTTCCTTGGTGGTGTAAAACATTTTAATCACATAGAAGAACCATATTGCCCACCTCAATTATTTTATTCTTGACATGCCTATCATGTCATGCTTTTTGTCTTCTAGCTCCATCGGGAAATAACACACCGCTCATCCAACTGCATCAATTTATAAATGTGCTCTTCAACAAATTTCACATCAGCAAGGCCTCTTACATGTGCAATATGTAGGGAGGGTAACATTAATTCAAGTAGGTAATATAGTTTTAATGCTCAACAACAAATTAAAGGGTATGGCCTAATTCAAACTTTTGTAGGTGGTCTTATATGCCTAAAGTACATCGATACTTTATCATCCTAGTCTTTCTTTCCAACATCATAGATATTTTTTAGTGTTTGTCCTAAAATCTTATTGAAAGATTCAACAATACCATTGACTTGTGAGTGATAGGGTTTAGCCTTATGGTCTACCACCATAACTCGATAATAGAATCTTGATTATCTCATTGTAGAAATGAGTGCCCCTATCACTTGTTAAACTCAATGGACATCCATACATGATGATATTGTTCTCTCGTTAATGTGCAATCCTTCGTAGGAGCTACTTCTTCCCACCTTGTTAGGTAGTCTCAATGTTATAATATATCACACGCTATTCCTTCGCAGGGGTGGGGAAATAGGACCTACAAATTCAATATCACATTTTTCAAAATTTTCAACACTTATAACAGGACTCAAAGGAATCTCATCTCTGGTTCTAGGCTTCCTAAGGCCCTAATATATTCTTTAGTATCCTTGTACAAAGTTTCCCACTAAAGTCCAACCTAGGTAGAATCTTGCGCACGCAGTGGCATCACCTCCATAATGACCTCCTGCAATTCCACCATGAGATTATTCCATAATAGTCTCACGCTCATGCTCTAAAATGCATAGGCACAAAAATTCATCATGACTAGTTTGTACAAATCTTTGCCTATCAATCATCAACATGTCACGCATATTGCAAGATGCTTCTTCTCTAATTTATTCATTCCCTTAGGCACTTATACTATGCACAAAAATACTTTGTAATGTCCTCTGGTTCAATGGGAACACAATTTAATATAAATATTTATGCATCTAACATTGTGTCCTCAATGCTCAACATGTCCTCACCAGAATTAATTCTTGATAGATTGTCGTGTCCTAAGTTACTTTTCCCTAGTTTTACAATTACTTGTACATTAAAACTCTTGAAATAGTAGTATCCACCTATAAATGTGCCTTTGAAAAAAAAACTTGTTGACCGATACTTAAGTTTCATATGATTTGTAAAGAAATAAAATGGTATTACCAATAAGTATTGTCTAATTTTTTGTAGCTCGTAGATTATGGAAAAATCCTCATGCTCAGTGGTTGTATAATTTTTCTCTAGCTAGTGTCAACTTCTTGCTTGCAAAAAAAATGGAGTGGTCTACTATTCCTTCTCCTGGTTGCGCCAAAACTGCACCAATCACCATCCCAAAAGCATCCACATTTACATGAAAGGGTTTTTCCAATGAAGGAAAGTGCAAAATAGGTGCAGTAGTAAGCCTTTCCTTCAATTTTTCAAATTCCTGTTGTTGTGCATCATATCGATAGAATTTCCTGTTAGCCTTTGAAATTTATTCCAAAGGAACGAAAATATTTACATATCCCTTAATGAATTTCTAGTAATACCTTGTATGTATTATAAATCATGCACTTCACTTTGATTATTAGGTTCCTCAAAACCCAAGATCATAATGACCTTGGATGGGTCTACCAACAACCCTTCCTTACAAATAATATGCCCCAAAAAGTGCCAAAAGGTGTTGTAAAGATACACTTCTTAATATTAAGAGATATTTTCAAATTCCTTCACCTCTCAAACATAAGCCTCAAATTCTCATAATGATCCTTGACTAAACCATACACTATCTAATCATCTAGATACACCTGTAAAAATTTATGAATGAAATCCTGAAAATCCTGCACAACAATGCACGAGAACACCGCTGGTGCATTCTTTAATCTAAAGGGAATTACTGTGTATGCAAAGCTTCCCCTCTCAACAAGTGAAAGTTTTATTTTCTTGATATTACTTTATTATGTGCACTTGATGATATCCTAAAAAACCCACCTGTAAAACATTAGATCTTGCACCCAACAAATCCTTCAAGGATATCCTCTCGTGAATGAGGCAGGAAAATGATCAATACCACATGAAGCATTTAATTATCTGTAGTCCACACATATCCTTATCCTCCCATCCTTTTTAATATTGATGACCATGGGGCTAACCCATTTATATTCCTCAATGGGCTCAATTATACCAGATTTGAGCATGTTATCAATTTCTTCCTTTACCTTAACACACAGATTAGGATTCATCCTGTAAGGCCTCTTCCTAATCGGGTGCACACATTCTTTAAGTTTGATTCTCATCTCACCTAAAGAAGGGTGTACTCCTTTTAACTCATGATAACCTCATGGAAACAAGTCCTGAAATTCATGCAGGAGTTCAATAATCTTAGCAACTTCCTGCTCCGAACAGTAGTCACCAATAATGGCCTCTTTAGGCTCTGCATCTATTCTAGGATTAACCTTCTTTGTCTTCATAGGATCATGATATGAGTGTTCATTTTCATATGATGTGTCCATCACCTCACACATACCTTCATTGTGGTTAACATCCAAGTTATTATCCTCATCATCCTCATCATTTATCATACATACCAGTTTACCCTTTTCCTTCACTTCTCAAGTATGAACCATTTAGTCTTACTCAGTCTCTTGAAGGTCAAGTTGTGACTCTAAATCCAACTCTCCAAACATATCTAACATGAGTTCCTTAGCCTTCGGGCTATCTCCCAAAGTAAGGTGCTTCATAACTGTGCAGTGCTTCATTGACCAAAGGTTTAGAAGAAAAATAATCAAAAGTAGGAATCATACCTATGGTCATCTCCTGCCAATTAACTATTTCTCTTATTAAATATGCATGGACATACCATGCTTGTGTACAACCACTTAGGGTGGTGTAGAAGTTAAGTGATGGTAGTAAGGCCTCCTTCCTCCATCCAAAGTCTCTCACATTCCTAGACGTGGTACAAAGCAGGGAATTCCCATGAAATACACATATATGTGTATGTACATTACTCCTTAGGAACCTAGTAGAAAATGCAATTCTCCCTTCTCTCCATTCTAACAGGTTGTCTCTGTGTGTTTCCCACCAGCGTGTTGCTGTCCTGCATAGAGAATATATAAACATATTTATCATGTCTCCTTCATTCTTCCATTGGATTCCATGGCTCATAGAAATCCATCAAGGTTACCTTCACCAAGAGAGACCTAGGTACCTTATTGTAACTCAAGTGCCTAACCATGTGCAACCTAATCATGCGAGTAATCGAGTTTTTAATTTCTCACCCAACTCCTTCATACATTCAATGCACCCAGTTGTCACAATAAATACTTGTAGTCTCACTAATTGACTAAACACCATCCCATTGTATTAATCCTTCCTTAGATGGCTCACTTACCTTAGGGTATTTGATTGTGCATGTATATATATCGTGTTCAAATATTCTTCTCTCAAAGGCTCAACATATGGAGCATCCTTTGCATCAATCAAAGGTATAATTACACACTCTTCCTTATTTTCAAAGCTCATGTACCCCTTGTTAAAGCACACATATGCAGTATTCACATAACACCAGGGGGTTCCCAAGTAATGTTGGGAATCTATTTGCTTCAGCTAGCTTCAATACTTCAAAGTCCCTAGTAAACTTGGCTCCCTGAATTGTAATAGTTACATCGTTTAGCACCCAAATAGGATTAGCTGTATTTCTATTTTCCATGTAAAACACATTTGAAGAAGGCTATAATGATGGCCTTCTCATATGATTCCAAGCATCCAACGTGAGTGCATTAACTTCCACACTTGTATCTATCAGAATGTTACTCAGAATCCATCCATCTATGATTACATTCAATGTAATCTCCTTATCATACTCATGATTATGTGGGGGAAGATTTGCATGAAGTATCTTCCTCTCATGCTCATTACCTATGTGTGGTAATTTTTATCTCAACCATTCTCCTAACAAAGGGATTATGTTCTCCTAGGGAAAAATTCTCACACTTTCTTCAAATTGTCTACATCCTTCTATGGGAGTTCAACCTTATTTTCTCGTTCCATCATGCATGCCTGCTCCTTCAAGCTCTAAATTTCTCCTTGCAGATCCTTGATAACGTCCATAGTCTCCTGGTAAACCTCTTTCTAATGTGTAGCATCAGGGTACTTGGCATTAATCACTTATTACTTTGTTATAGTCACTTATACTTTAGAGGTTCATGTGCACACTCAACCTCAGTGCGTGTAGTAACTAAAATAAGATGTAACTCAGGGGTAGGTGCTACCTTTGGCATCCATTGATCGTCAACTATGCATTGTACCTTTATCATTCTCACACCCTTATCTTGTTTGTGTTGCTTTCTCATATGCTCATATAAGTCAAGGAATTCTTAAAATTTGTGTTGTTTTCCACACCATGAGAAAACCACATTTTGAGGGCACTCACACTAATAATGATCAGGAGATCCACAAGTATAACAAGTTCCTCTAGGAAATCCTCCTCTTCCACCACCGCGACCTCGACCTCTATATCCTCCATGAAATCCTCTATTCCTATTATCCCCATTATTACACCCTTCATTATGTTGTTCTCCTTGTTCCTTAGATCCACTTGCTACACTAGTCTGGTGCACACCAAGATATCATGGATTTATAGATATGATTAATACTTTTTTAGTCATAGGTATCATGAGTACAAGTTTTACAAATATTATAATAAATAGAAACGTTCTTCCGGATCATGCGTTGTAAGAGGGGACATCTACTCAAATCATTGTCTAAATGATAAATCTCACGATCTAACAACATGGTGTGTAATGAATTATGATGACATCTATCTTTGGTATGTACTTAAACTTCACAATCTATACACCATATTCTACTATGCGTCTCATGACCTAAATTAACAGAGAGATTTTCCAACTATTTTTCCATGACTGCAATCTACACCTCTAAAAATGAGATTACTCTGGTATCAACACTCCCAAATGATTCAAAGGCAAAAATTTACTTTCAAAGCATCATAATGATCCAAAAAGGTCTTATGATATAGTGCCCTTCTAAATAGAGTCACAAATTCCCCAAAAACCATTGTGCATGTTAACTAGGATGTAGTTCATAAGTAACCTTTGATAATAAATTTTTAAAATGCGTATCATACTCCCTCACGCTCTCAAATAAGCCATGTTTAATGTCCATAAGCACGTTGATACTTTTATGCTCAAATTATAGGATATGGAACTCGGATAAAAATGTATAACACAAAACATTATAATCCACATCACTCTGGGTGCAGGTCATACTTCTGTACCATCTATGTGTGAACAATTAAAGAGTAGTACAAAACTAACTTACCTTTCTATCTCGAGGTCAGTAATTCCGTTAGTGCGCCATAGTAGCTCACACTTGTGCATATGATCTCGCAACGTCTTCGACACCCCTATATTATGGAAAGTGAAGGGATGTATTATAGTAAACATATTATGGATGATGAGGGTGAAGACCTTGTCCACCATATCTAGAACCAAAACCCCCACTAGTATTTCCTGCACCACCAAAAACCACCCGATCTAGTTGATCCCAAGCCTCATGATCCTTGTGAACCACCCGATCCTCCTCCTATAATAGGAAACAAACCAGTGGATGTAATTCCTTGAGTCCTTAAAATAGTGCTAAACTGAACTCCCAAAGTCTGTGAATTTGTATTACTTCCAGACATATTACCAATGTTCTATGTGCCCACACTATGTCTAAATGATGCGTCAGAAAATATTCCTCCAATTGGACCCCTTAAAAAGATGAGGTATATGTTGTCATAGGTGTATTTTTATCTAATGTACTTCTATATTCAAAGGAAAATGATACCTACTTGTATTCACATGATTACCTACACTTACTTATTGATCAATTCTTACTTATGGAATTGAAACACCAAGTGTAAGGGCTAGGTCACCAGGTGGGGATCAGATTTGCTCACATGGTCCTCAATCTGCCTTCACCTAGCATGATCTCATTAGAAGCCAAAAGGGATTCTCTAATGCACCTTCCTAAGTGGGGGAGAGCCTGATGCTCTAGCTACATGTCTTCTATGTGAGCTTCAAATCCTTCATGAGACATCATCCTCCACAAATCCACATACTCTTCAATATTGCATTACTTTTCCAATTCCCTCTCAAAGACTTCAAGATACTTGAACCACCTTTCCTCTCTCTATCTATTTACTACTAGGTCCACCATCTTTCACCACATCTACTCTGTCTTCTTCACACATAGTGGTGGGTTCAAATAGCCATAGGTAACATCTCCAAACTCAATACCACCATCAAGATATTAATTACTAAAGGAATAATGTGTATGTAAGATCTTTTGGGCTCACGCAAACATTCAAACTCAACACTATTGAGTTATGGAGCTTAATCACTTCACCAAAGCATGATTTTGTAGACTTACTAGAATACACAAGAACCAACGCGTCGGTTGATGAACCACCGTCAATCACCGATGGATTGGTTTCGATCGAAAGGAGGATCGACATTAGTTAGGGATAACGCATCGGTTAAGGCTAACCAACATTGGTTTCCCGTGTGTGAATATTATAATTAAGTTATGGGAATTAGATCTATATTTAGTTATAAAGTGAATATAATGGTTGTAATTGCATAGCTAAAGTGCCCTAAGATTATAGATGCATATATAAGCATATAGCTAGGGTTTAGAAGGAAAAATTCAATTGAGATTAGAGAGAAGTTTTCTTTTGAGAGAAAAGAGGAATTTGTAGATAAGAAAGTATAGGACATCCAAGAAGGTTTGGAAGATTGCAAATCTTCATTGTATTTCCTCTGTGATGATAAATCGCTTGTTTATTGGTGGATGTAGCTCACACTTGGTGAACCACGTTAAATCTTGTGTATCGTTTCTTCTTATTTATTTCCTTATTGATTGATTTTATGCTTCGATATGATTAATATATCTTCCGAGATAAGAATACGTAGAAATAATGTACTCAAAATTATAAATGTGCACAACACCAACCCACCAATGATCTACAACACGCATCCAACGGTCATCTCAGTATAAAATTTTTTTGGTAATATTCCCGCATCCAAACCCTTGGTCTATAACTCCATCTTTTCTTTGATGCATATGCAGACAACCACTCGTATAATTATATTAGAAAGTAGCTAAAAAATGTCTCATAGATATCATGATATAGATTATATTCAACCCACTTGTGCACATTGAAATTAGGTCAAACTGTTCTTGTCCTTCATCCACCCGATTTTCAATGGCCGTAAAAGTCAATCGATATGCCATCATCATGCAACATCATGGCAGATAGTTTGGAAAGATTTACTAGCCACGTAACCAAAATGTAGTCTTGTTTTCCCACGGAATTTCCTAGGTGCGTTGACACTTCATTCAAAGAAATTTGGATGCTCACCCAAAGTGCGCAAGCCTACCAAGTCCCTCCTTTGTGAAATATTATCAAGATGTTAGCACGAATGCCCAAATTAACCATTATGAAAGCATATATCCCATCATAAGTAACATATCTATGAGATCAAATTGGAAACATAATGATCACATAAGAATTAATATCATATTTACCATACAAATACCATGATCGAGACATCTATTATTAGAATCCATCCATAATTGTCCATTAATAACCATAAATATTACATAACGTGCTTAATACATAATAATGTCATGGGGTCATGCACACAAGTACATCCAGAAAGATAACTCTAATATAATTCAGAATATCAAACAATGCAAATCAACTAATATATATATAAGTGTGGGGACTCTTTCACCACCCATGTATCTCAAAAATAGATTTCATGCTCAAAATAAACATGCACCAAAAATTGGATTCTTTTATAAGGAGGCTAATAATAGATTAATATATAATTAAAATCTACTATAATCCTAGTATTATATTGGTCGATGCATGACCCTAGATATTCCACTTTGCTCCAAAAATAGACTTTTCTCACCTCAAAGTCTTCTTCATTTTATCTTTGCATGACCTATACTCCATCTGATTTTCATGTTCTTATCCCATACCATGAAAGAATGGCTAAGTCCCAAACTTTTATTCATAGGCCCACCCTTCTTTACTGACACCTATGCGTGCCTATGTTCCCAACTTTCACACCCTTTCAATACTTAGGAAATTTCTTCAATCTAATAGTTGTTAGATATAAACATAAATCCAAGTAAATCCATAAGCTTAAGCGAGGATGTTTATAATACCATGGAAATCCAATAGGAAAGGATGAGGTGTACAAATCCAAAATGTTGATAGTGTTATTAGAGAAGGTTGATGAAGTAGTGAATTTGAGAATAAGTATGAGAGATGGTAGCCGAGTCTTTGAAACTCTTGAGTTCTTGGCCTTCATTGGTTTGAAGATGATATGTGTTAGGACCTATGATATATTTAATGAGGTAGGGACCCCACCATTTCTAGAGCATATTTTATTTCTTTTTCATGTGTATAATAAAGTTTAAGAACAAGGTCACCCATGTTGAAAGTACACAGATGAACAAGTTTGTTATGCTACTTGGAAAGACATTGTTTATGTTTTTGATTATGAGTGTATGCTTTTTCACGTCATTCTTATAATAATTTGAGATCACGTAGGAAATATTCATGGAGTTCCTCATCTGGAATGATAATTTTAAGGAAAATATGGAGCAAAGGGAGTTCCACCTCAAGTGGAAGGACCACCTTAGTTTCATAGGTATGTGAAAATGGGGCTACCTCAGTGGTTATATGAAAACTGGTGTAGTATGCAAATAATATAGGATATAGCTTCATATGCCAATCTAGGCATGATTCACGAATAATCTTTTGTAATATTTTGTTGAGATTTTTTTTCATATATTTGGCTTGTCCATTGTATTGCAGATGATATGGTGTTAAGAATAGAAGTTTGATTTTGAACTTAGTGCACAGTTGCTTCATTTCTTTGCATTTTAAGCTCCCAACATTTTTAGATATGATGTTGTGGGGAATTACAAAGTGGAAAATGATTTGGTTAGAGATGAATTTAGTTGTTTTAAGGAGATACATATTGATGAGAGGCATGGATTTAACCCATTTAGTGAAGTATTTTATTGTTGTGATGATGAAGATATGACCAATTTACCAATGTAATCCAATCCCCATATGCTTAAGGGCCGAGATCTCCGATGGATTGTAGCTCATTGGAGGGGAGTGAATCAATTCATCATGAAATTGGCGAGGTTGTCACTTTTTGGTAAAGGTGTGAGTGTTAGATTCTAGTATAGGCCAATAATAACAAATACATAGGAACTTGCGTGTAGTAACATGATTGCTACAAGGACCACCACAAGTTCCCCATGTGCCTCCTCTAAGATAAGGGGAACCTCATCTTTGTTAACACATCAAAGTAGGGTACCTTTGAAGTAGCAATAATATAATATGCCATCCTTAAAGTATGTATTTGATATCCTTTTTGTGTATTCATAAATGAGTTTGAGGATCAGTACCATCTAGGTAGGTTTGGTATTGTATAAATTGGTAGATGTCAACATACCAAGGGTCTTGTGCAGGGCCATGTGACTTGATCTAATAGACATCCTAGATTTTTGGATGAGTTTAAGTAATCTGGGGTTTGATAGATTTGTATAAGAGTTTCATCAAGAGAATCAACATGCATCGGGCGAGTGGAAGACATGGCCAAAGAATCAACCAAGGTATTTTGTTCATGTGGGATTGATTTAATGGTAAATGAAGTGAATCATGATGTCAACTCCTGAACTAAGTCATAATAAGCTTTAAGGTTTTCGTTATGACATTGATATGCACCACTAACATGTCGACACACCAACTGAGAATCCCCCATGGCATGAAGATAGGAGATACACTTAGTTAAGGTAGCTTGTATACCTAAGATAAGAGCCTCATATTCTACCATGTTGTCAATGATTTCAAATTCGAGTCAATAGGAAAGAGGGAAAGTGTGGCTAGAGGGGTTGATGAGAACACAACCTGCCCTAGCTCCTTGGAGACATTTTTCCTGTTAGGGTTCATTTTAAGAGGCCTCTGGGAAATATTAGGTGGAAAATCCCTAACGAATATACCTAGAACCAATTTCACGGGAAAGGTGAATTTTTTGAGATTTTAGAATGGATTTTTCAACTAGTAGTTTCTCAAGGGCGACTCATTTTTTTCCTGACGCTTTATCATGTCACTTGACAATGGATCTAGTCATTTACATGACAACAAGCTTATTATCGCATAACAACAAGCTTGTTGTCACATAACAACATGCTTGTTCTTATAAGACAACAAGCTTGTTGTCACACGACAACAATCCTTATTGATGCACAACAAGATTTCTTGTTTAACACCAGGCTCCATATGGTGGCTAATGAAAGAAAGAGACATGCCACACGTCAACAAGATTTGTTGTCATGTGAAAACAATATTTTCTATCACATGATAAAAAAAAATTTGACGTATGACAATAAGTCTTGATGGCGCACGAAAAAAATATTTCGTCAGGTACATTGCCACGAAAATAACTCTTGGTATCGTATAAAAAATTCTTGTTGTCACATGAAAATGAAATTTGTTGTCATGTGTCAAAAAGGGTTGTCATGTGAAAACAAGACTTGCTATCATGCGTTAACAAAAATTACTATCATGTGTCAATAAAAATTGTTGTCACTCGACACTGTATGTTGCTTTGCCGTGTGTCGTCGCCAGAAAAATGATGTCGTGCATCGCCATAAATATGTTATTATGTATCACTAGAATGTTTCTCTCATGTGTCCCAATACCTAAACCCTAATATTTTCCTATAAATACCCCTATGACCCTTGTTTTCACACTTCCCGAATCAATTTTGTTTTCTCCATTCTCCCAATGCTCTTAGCCTATAAGTCTTATGACTCCCAGTGTATCAACACACAAAAAAACCAAATATCACCGAACCTCCATATCTCGATTCAATATTTCAGGTCTCATTCTCTTTGGGGCGGTAGTGCTTATAGGTCTTGATTATTTCAACTATTTCAACCTTCAGGTCTCGAATCTCATGTGGTTAGGAGATTTTAAGTTTTTAAATATAGTCTACAATCTACGTCATGACATCTTAAGTTCAAACTAAAGATCAAACTAACCAGGAAACCTCCCTACCCAAGATTCAATACAAGAAATTAATGTTCCCACACATTCATGTAGTCTTGTAAATGAATGAAGGTTACAAGGAATGGGTATAAGCTTGTGGGTTCATAGGACTAGTTAACATGTTGTAGTTCGAGATAGATCATAACATTCTGAACTACCTCCTCTCGTCATTCAATACACAAGATGGAAAATTCACTATGAATTTTCTAGATGGATGTACATTCAGGTTTAGTGTTGATCCTGCTAATATCCATTGATTGACATGCCTTCCTTTTAAAGATTCCCCCATTGTAAAAACCAAAGAAACTATAATTGAAGATGATAATATTTTCCTCGAATCTTATTACAATTTCCATGTTGATGGTATGTGTAATGTGATTTAATTTGTAACATTTTAATTTTGATATAAATTGTGGTTAATTCAACATCCAATGATTTTTTTCAGCAAATGTCAACAAATCAAGACAAGGAGTAGATACGCAAGGAGTTGCACACAGTTTTCTTTTTGTCATAATATATTTTTTCAATCCAAAATAGTTTATAGGGTTGAAAAATATATATTCTCCATTGGGCTATTTCCTACATTCTCACAATGATCTGAAAGTAAATATTTGATTGGTGCACTTACTTGTCAAATAAGATAAAACCTGATATTTCAAATGTTGGAGTTACTGAAATAATTATTTGTACCACTAAATGTCTCCTTGGTATTTATTTTGAGGCATATTATAATTTAAAAGGTGAACCAACTCCCACTTGCATGAATGACACGATGAAGTAATTTTCAATTCAAATTGAATA
Organism: Taxus wallichiana var. yunnanensis; assembly: GCA_018340775.1. Classification (NCBI taxonomy): domain Eukaryota; kingdom Viridiplantae; phylum Streptophyta; class Pinopsida; order Cupressales; family Taxaceae; genus Taxus; species Taxus wallichiana. Next base: position 74,596,974 of record CM031244.1, read on the forward strand.
ACAACATGTTAATAGTTTATATTTCGATGTTAGTAAGGTTATTGTCTTGATTATTCACTTTTATTAAAAATTACATATGGATGTTACTAACATTATGTAATTCTATTTACATCTTTACCTTATGCAATTTTTTTTTTTGGAGGCCCTTCCACAAAAAAAAGTAGCAAGAAGAGGAAGAGGCCAACAACATGCCAAGGCATCGAGAGATTCCTAGTGTGACATGGAAGCTCACTCATCACCTAACCCTTAATCATTTTCATTAGTAAAATGTGAGAGATGTAATAACATTAAAATTAAATATTAGTTTTATTTACATTTTACCATTTACCATTTAGATTTAACATGATGCAGGGACTTTAGAATATTCTCCACTTTTACAACAAGCATCACCCACTCACTCAGTTCAGTCACGCTCATCTATTGATGTTCAATCACAACAAGTACAACACCCTGCTCCACCATTCCTATCACCCACAGGTCCAACACAATCATTTCAAACTTAGATGTGGCTGGTACAGGTTTCCTCTCAACAAGGTATAAATTGTTGCTTTTGTGTAATTTTTAACAATTTTTATATAAGTTAGTAATGATTTTGTTCTTGGACTTGACAGTGCATTCCAGTTCATTGCCATCTATTCAAAAATGCCACATCCTCCACCAATACCACCATTCTGATTCAAAGTTCCAATAAGAGGTAAAAAGACCACTGGTAAACGCATGATGCCACTTTTGGCCCCTAGCGGGACATTGAACATTCCTTCTGAATTTCCCAATATCTCTTTTGGTGGCTTTCCCAGCACAACAGGAAAATCAATTTTAAATCAAATAAATTTAGATGAAGATTTTTTGGGCATTGATAGAAATGACCCAATAGGTTTTTTTGACACATACGATATGATTCAAGGCCCGTAGGTATATTTCCATTTTGATGTACTTTATTTAACATTGATACATATCAATTTCTCATCACTTTTTAATTTTATCACATCCAATTTTAATATGAATTTATTTTATCACAAATAGGATCAAGGCACACAACAACAACAAGAGGCAACACAAGAACCTCAAGCCTCAAGCCCCCATCCTCTCCATTGACATCATCCTCTTCGGATAATGACCAGTTGATATCATTTTCTTTGGATAGCTTGATTGGTTATGATTGTGAAGCCCATGTCAAAGAGTTTATTATGCCTCATATAAGTCATCTCATACAATGGGAGTGAAGGGATAAAATTTTAATCAAAGAGATAAATAATTGTTTTGATAACCATAACCAAAGGTATAGTTTATATGCTTTGTAGTCCAAAATCATCCTACTAAGATAGATGTCTTACTCAACCAAGCACAAGGCAATGTCACATATAACAATAGTTATCAGGACAATGTTTTAGATAAAGTTTTGAATAAATTAGAAAATATTAACGTTGAATCCCAGGTATATTTCAACAAATGGTCAAAGGACAAAGATTTGGTGGAAATTGCAAATGCTGAAAGAGATAGAGTTGTTGTAAGTATTATCAATTTGAAATAATATTTTTTATTACTTTCTAATTTTAGTAATATGTTTTAATCAAGCTCAATGTTTTTTTAGTTGAAATATGAAAACTTAAAAATTCAAGCAAAGGTGTTCCAAGTTCACTTGGAAACAACTAAGAAAAGTTTATCCTTAGCAATGCAACTTAAACAGACTATTGTTTTGGTTAACAAACAAAACAATACTCTTAAGTGGATTATTAAAGAGAATGGCATGGATGCAGAGATTTTGTTCAAGGAAAAGGCAGCTGCATATCCTTCTTTGTTATCCCATGGAGATGTTTCAAAGGAATATGAAGCAATAATAAAGAATTTAAACATTGCTGCGGAGGATCTTGTTAGTTCTAGAATTCTTGAAGCAGAGAATAGAGGAACGTCAACCATTGGGAAAAGCAGCACAAAAGTTGCTACAAAAAACTGAAAAGGAAAGTTCCAGTGGGTGTGGGAAGCTATTAATGTTTGAGCATATAGTACAAGTTATTTGTTGAAAAGTGTTTACAAAACTTGAAACTTAAAAATTTGGAAGTTTGAATCTTGAAACTTGAATATTTGTTTAATTTGAAGAATGTTTAAAGTTGAATATACGTTGCAATGGTTCTACTTTTCATGGAATCTCATTTTTTACACGTATTATGTTGCAATCTAGAATTTATATTTTGTTATATTATATATATATAAATTCTAGATTGTGAACTATACTGATATCAAAATATGTGTGGAATGCATTTTCTTTAATGTTGAAAGTTTAATTATTTACAATGTGATGTTTTTGATGGAATATATATTTTTACATGTAATTTATTTTACTACCTCATTTCACATGACCTGAGTACCTTCAATATTTCATGTAATGATTCTCTTCCACTTAATACAACAAAATATTCTTCTCTCTACTTGTAAAATTTGAACTTTGTAACAGGTTTCTTCACATTACCTCTGTAACCCTTCTTAAAATCCTTAAGAAGAATCACATAACAGTTTTTCCTTAGGAAGTCTAAAGAATCACCTCTGTGTAGTGCATGCACATTGCAATGGTTATGAAATATCTTTTTTTCACGTATTATGTTGCAACTTGGAATTTATATTTTGTTATATATATATATATATATATATTAAGATTGTAGATTGTGGAATCTTGATATAAAAATATGTCTGGAATGCATTTTCTTTAATGATGAAAGTTTAATTATTTACAATGCGATGTTTTTGATGGAATATCAATTTTTTACATGTAATTTAATTGACTACCTCATTTCACATGACTTGAGTACCTTCAATATTTCATGTAATGATTCTCTTCCACTTAATACAACAAAATCTTCTTCTCTCTACTTGTAAAATTCAAATTCTTCACATTACCTCTAATTACATGTTTCTTCTCATGGAATGCATTTTCTTTAATGTTGAAAGTTTAGTTATTTATGTCTAATTACGATATTTAAAAAATAGTATTCCAAAAAAGCATGTCACAAACACTACATCAAAGCAGTTTGAAAATACCAAAATAAATAAAACATGATTATTATAACTCTAGGTATGATAGGGTTTAAGGTACCTCTAGTCTTCTAGATGGGTGACAATGTATATGGGCGCAAAATGAGAAATCCTCCTTCACAATGAGCTAGATGACCTTCAAATCCAGAGAATTCAACACAAAAATGGATTAGCATATATATATATATATATATATATATATATATATATATATATATGGGTTGGTTTCTGACAATTTCAGTCCCAAGAAGTGAGAGCTTCCTAGGATGGATGTCAACCCATGTTTTTGATAAAGAAAATATGAAATATTGATTGATTAGATGAAGCAAGAAACAAAAACTGAAATGTAATAAAGATAAAGTAAAATGTAAATCTGATCTAAGAAAATTAAAGAAAACCAGAACCTGTGCATATCGATGGTGACACAAGTGTTAAGAATGTAGTGCTCAGTTGACGGTGATTGGAGAAGATAAATGGGAAGTCTAGAACAATGAAAAAATATGCATATCTGAAGGCCTTGCAAATTAGTATTCCAAAAATGCATGTCACAAACACAACATCAAAGCAGTTTGAAAATACTAAAATACCAATTAAATAAAACAAAATTATTATAAATAATTGTATTTAAATAAATGTAAATATATATACCTGTAACATCTTAAATGATAACTAGAGCTGAAACAATCCATTTTCAATAGCCTCCTCATAGTCGATATTTGCATCTGCAGAATTAGAGGACGCACCAAATCTAGTCTCATTACAATTGTATTACATCTAACTATAAACAATTATATTTGAATCTATTACTATGAAATTGAATACATAAAAAATTTAAAATGTCAGGTGACAAACAATAAATGTAAGGTCAAGGTGATACCTATTATCTATAAGTTTTGAAATCATATTTAAAGCTGAAACAATCCATTTTCAATAGCTTCTTCATAGTCGATATTCACATCTGTAGAGTTTGAGGATGCACCAATTCTAGTCTCATCATTGAGAAAATTTGTACTTGTATGTATTATTTACACCTCTTCTTTCAACAAGGGAATTCCAATGTGCAATTTCTCTATCAAAAGGAAATGTGTCCAAGGAGTAGTGCGAAACATACAACCTCATGTAACTTTCTAGATTTTTATCCAACCTATTTCTTAGTTTTGATTTTATAAAAGATAAAGCACTGAAAAACCCTTTCATCCTCCATAGATCCAAAAATAATTGTTTGGCACAACTCATATAATCGAAAATATTCATTGATGTCTTCCTGTAACACACTACTTTGGTAGATTTTTGTTAGAGCCTTGTAAGAGCTCCACTCTCGTGAGGTTCATTTAAAAATGATATTGGATAACCATTATCATTAAAAAATTAGATGATTAAGAATATTAAGTCAATATTCAATATACCTTTGATTTTGATACCATTTACCTATGACATTTTGGTGAAATGATTCATTATTGTACCTATGGATTTATGAAAAACTTACTTACAAATATTCTCAACCACCTTTAGTATTCTAAATTTTTGGTTCATCACACATATAGCTTTAAGAATTTAATCTTTACTGAAATGTTATCTTATTATTGATGCTAAGGATTATGTAATTTTTAAAGTTTTATTCATGTATCAACTATAATAGAATCAAACAGAACACGTGTAACAAGAACTTATTCTCTTTCTGATCTTGTAATATCTTGATGTTTTTGTAAAATGTGCAGTGGTATCTCCCTCCCATTAACATTGATACAAAGGTGATCATGGATATTAAATCTCAAATAATTACTAGGATTCTTAAGATCTAATAAAACTTTCCAGTTATCGAAAACAGGTGTATCAAAACTTTCTTGTGACAAGTACAAGACATCAAGATTTTGACATACCCACTTTCTCAATCAGTGTATAAAATCAACAATATAGATTGATCTCTCTTGTGCATGCTTCATCAATGTATTGATCTCCTTCAACATTGGAATAATTCCAACCAATGTAAGAAATGTTTCCATATCCATTAAATGGAAAAAAATCCTTAGCCCTGTCAACATCATGATGATATTTGTGCATGAAACCAAGCAAATATGATTAGTCCTCATGAATTCTACATGCAAGCTCATACAAATAAATCCACCTTGTATCAACATCATTTAGAATATTTTTTCCATCTGTAATTCCAATTGATTTTTTTTTGAAAATCAAGAAATCACTTTAGACTCGCTTCACATATAAGCATGCGGTTCTCTAAGAAGGTCTTCTACTTTTGCAACATTTTCAAAGTTGCTAACTATTTTATATGCTAGATTCATTCTAGTGATCCATTTAATTAATTGAAAGCATATAAGGGGCTAGTGTTGTTTGCAAAAAGAAAAAACTTCCCAGTTTGATTACCCTACATGATTGACGCACCATATGTACCAACACATACCAACTTCGTAGTATTTCATAATCAGTCATGCCAACAATATCTTTCAAATGAGAAACAACTATTTTATATAGGTTTTCGGCATTGCAATTTTCAACCATTTTTCATACACCTAGCAGATGCAATTTCCTCATATGAATTTCTAGAATATAAACATGGATACATACCCATGTGGTGTTGTCAACTGTTGTTACTTCATCAATTGATAGAGAGATAAACTTTGAATTTTTACACTCTCTTTCAAATCTTCCTTCTCAATCATTGCAAGGCATTTAGCCATTTCCCATGCATTGTTGTCTAACCAATGAGATTGAGGAATGTTGTGCATTCCATTATATTGATACAAAACTTTGAAATCAATGAAATCTAAAATTGGTCTTCCCTTCTTAAGGATGTGGAATATAGTAGAGAACTGTATGATTTTAGCATGCAAATTTGATTGATTCATCTTACCAATTTGTGATGTGATTGTTCTGCCCTTTTCCATGAGATGTTTGCGTCTTTTCTACTCAACTTCATACTCTACTGCATATTTAACATGCATACATTCTTTTTCAGTTTTCCATTTCTGTGTTTTTATTTTTTAGCCATCCTCCCGTTGTACAATCACATATTGTTTTCCATATTTTTTCAATTGTGTCTAGCTTCAGTTGCATTTTTTGTTGCTTTCCCAATTTCCAGGTACATATTGTACATGTACATTCAAATGGGATATCTTTTGAATTATTTGGTTGTACAAGTTTGATAAAAGGAAATTTGGCAGCCCACTCAAACTTATATGTCCTCCCAAGTGTCCACATATTCTTGTTTTCTTTCAAAGTTTTACTTTTATGAGCATAATTTTGAGGAATATCATGATCATCTAGTTTCCTCTTTCGTGAACCAGAATTTTCATTTGATTTTGGTGTTACATTTTGTTGAGTATTTTTATTTGAGATATCTTGATGCACTCCTAGTTACACCTCAACAAGAATATCTTCAAGCTCTAACATCTCAACAAGAATATCTTCAAGCTCTAACATCTCAATAGGAATATCTTCAAGCTCTGGCATGGTGTCATCATAGGTATAATTTGGTTGATAATGTGTTGAATCCATTTCCACTTCAATAATACCTTCCAAATAGTCTATACTATGTTTTATTCCAGTTGAAATTGTATGGGTGATGGTGGTAGTTGTATCGGTAGCAGCAAATTTTCCAAAATACTTGAACAATGAATTTTGAGATTTTTTTGTTACCTTTTGGGTCTTCTAAGAACTAACATATTCCATTGCTCTAAATAGTGACCCATTGTTATGCGTCACTCAACCTTTGTTGCGTATAAGAAATCCTCTCTTGTTGCATGTCAAAACCCCTCTTGTTTCCCCATCTGTAAGCCTTCTCTTGTCGCATGTCGAAAATCCCCTCTTGTCACACATCAACAACCCTCTCTTATCATGTATCAACAAAACTCTCTTATCACCCATCTACAAAACCCTCTTATCACACATTAATAACCCTCTCTTTTTGCATGTCGAAAACAATCTCTTGTTTCCCGTCTATAACCCTCTCTTGTCATGTCGGTGACACTTTCTTATCACACGTCTGTGATAACCAATCTGATCTACACTTCATCTAATGGTACTTCACAAGTTCACGGTACTTGATTATTATTCAGACGATACCTCAGTAAGTTAGTAGTAAGTTACTAGTATACTACCCAGAAGAATTACCTAGGTTTATATAGGAGTAGTTTTCAATGGTAGGTGAAGTGAACCCTAAAAAAATTATACTGAAATTTTAGGTGAACAATACACTTTGACATGCTTCAAATTTTCCTAAAATGGAATATTCACAAAATTACAAATATTCACCACTAAAAAAATTCCTATTCGACATCTAAGTATAACATCCATGCATCCTCATGGAGATCGATGGTTACCACCTCTTCAATTATTGTGGTCATTGGTTTAGTTTTAGGTGGGGGAAGTGCTTCATTACTAGTGTCAAAGGATAGTGCCTCAACACCATCAATGAAGATATAATAGTATTATTTTATAGAAACAATGTTGTACATGTCTTCAATGAGGATGATGTCCTCATTAGGTAATGCATCATGAATAGGTTGAAGAATAGAGATGGGGGTGGCAGCCAATTGGTCTACTATGAATTGGCCTTTCACCACCATTCGTGTGATGATATAAAGGTCAAATTCTATAAGGAGGGCCATCCACTTCCTGGTGTAATTGGTTGAGGATAACATGCAAGAATAAGTACCGTAAGGGATTTGTATGGATAATGATGTAAGTGGTTTGATACAACATGTAGTGACATAAATTTTTAGCTACGTAATATATGGCTAAAAACCTACTCAATGGATGTGTATTGTGCTTCATAGTCTAGTAAGGCTCGACTAACATAATAGATGACATGATCCTTTCCTTTTTCACTTTCATGTGCCAAAATTACCCTAATGGACACTAAAGTGGAAGAGGTATATAATAAAAAATGTCAATTTGGTGAAGGAGGTTGTAAGGTTGGTAACGAGGAAAAAGAATGCTTCATATTGTCAAATTATTTTTGATAGTCTTTGGTCCATTCTAGTTTGGTAGATTTTCAAAGGAGACTATTTATGGCATGAGTGTGATAGGTAAATTCGAGGACAAATCATTAGATTGCCCCAAGTTTCCTAAGGAAAGTGCATATGTTTTATATGGAAGATGGTCATGGCATGTCGAGAATAGCTTTAATATTTTTTGGATCAACATTGATGCCACATTTAAATACTAATAATCCTAGGATTTTTCCTTGTGTCACTCCGAATATGAATTTTTTGGGATTAAGGTGAACAATTTATTTGTGAATTCATCCTAAGGAAATGTATAAGTCATTAGTGTGATCATCATTGCATAGAGATTTGAGGAGAAAATAATCAACGTAGAATTCAACTATTTTGTGTATGAGATCATGAAAGATGTGTGTCATGACACATTGATATGTTACACTGATGTATTTTAGTCCAATTTTTTTCTATAAGTGCCTCATTCTATAGTGAAGGTATTATTGTGTTGATCTTTGGGAGGAATCTAAATTTGGTTTTACTGTTATCCAAACTTTACCCCCGGGTTAAATTTGGATAACTTACCTTTAAATGGGTTTAGTCATTTAAACAGTCGAAGAAGTCCAAAATTCCCATCGAAGGTAAACTACTCTAAACATCCATAAAATCCTGCCAAACAGCTTTATCACTTTAAAATTTGATAAGGCCAATGACATTTAAATAGTCATCAAATTCAATGCTAGGAAGATAAAACAGGGCACATGGTGGAAAACTAGGATTCTCCATTGCTTTTGGGCTATGGTGGACTTAAATCCTTGGAATGAACACAAATGGATATAAACCATTAGGTCCATGGAAAAGTCAAGGATGGTCAAGTGGGAGAAAGGAGGACACATGAATGAGTTTGAAGGTAGATAGATGGAGAAAATCGATGGTGGTTGGTGTGAACACATGTTGGCATTCTGCCGACTTCTCAAGCCATGGGCTCCTCTAAGCCTCAAACCCCTAAAATGAACCAAGGAACATAAAATGTTTAGGTTCACATGTGTTTAATACAATGGGTAGTATGCACTCAACATATAACATGCAAGTCTCCCCCAAAAACCAATAAGGGAGTGACACATGGTGAAAGTCAAAGTAGATTCACACGTAGGAAAAGGTGATCACAATGTCCAATCAAAAGCCACCATGTCTCATGTTCATGTGCTCCTAACCTATAAATTTTAAAAGGTCATATATTTCAACCCATTATTCAGAATTTGATGAAATCAGCCTTGTTGGAAAGATATCCTTGAGCCGTTTAATTTGATAAATTCAAATTCAAGATAAGATGGCATTTGGTGGGAGAAAAATGCTAAAAACACTCTAGGTGATTAAATGTGAATTTAGGAAGCTTAACCAATTGGTTTTAATGAAGTATAGGGCTCCTTCTTTCCTCTCTAGGGTAGGTATTGTGAAGGAATGTTTTTTCATAGGTGTGATGCTTGATTTGTAACAAATTAATGCTTAATTATTGGTGGTTGGACAATAAAACCCACTCCTTCCATGTTTTTCCCTCTTCTCTCTCTCCATTCTCGCTATATATGTGAAATCTGATCATCTCAAAAATGACATCCTATAATGTAAAGGAACCATGTCAAAATGGTTTCCTAAGTAATTGTGAGTAGAAAACCTCAAATCTAGACTTTGTAGACATTTTTTTGTCTTCTTATCCAGTTGTAATGGTCTATGCATACTTCTATTGTAATACAACATATTTTGTGGTGTTTTCTCAACCCTGAATTATGTTTTATTTGTAATCTTGCGTCTCCATTATTTTTGTTGTGTGATTATGCATGTTTTTCTCCTTACATGATCCATTTTTGTCGTGTTTCATGTGAGAGTAGATGTAAAATGCATTTTAAGGTCCGTGTTACTTGTGTTTGGCCTCTCCCTTCTCCATTTCCTTCTCCATTATCCTTCATTAGAGTGTCCCCACACTTTTTATGATGCTATCACCATCTGTAGGTTGAGGATTTCATGCATCCTTCTAAACCTCTCTCTCTCTCTCTCTATCTCTCATTGGTCCCTTGGAATGTGTAGATTAGGATTATATAGGTTTTTTTCGTGCGGTAGGAGTAGCGTAAGTAATAGAAGTAGGTAGAGGAACAAACCTTATTTGCAGTATGTCTCAAGATGCAACTCCCACAACTTGGAGATATTACCATGTTAGTAAAGAATAGGGATTTGTCATGAGAAAATAATAGGGTGGTACTTTTTGTGATAATAGTTATGGCATGCCCGGTGGGGCAAATCAAAATTTAATCTCTTTATTTTTGCAATTTTGATGTGTTTTTGGTAAATATTTAGCCTTTTGAGGTAGTTTCAAGCACATATGGTAACTCCAATAGTCCAAAAACCCATTTTATCATTTAGTAGACCATTTCCATCCTTTCCATCATTTTATCTCTCTTTCCCATGAAGTTGTGTAATCATGAATTTATTTCCTCATTGGAACCATCATTTTCAAGTAGCAATCATCATTTAAATCCATCTCCATGTTTCCAAAATCCATCTTCAAACTGTTATAACACACCTCTAGATAATTTATATAATAAAAATAAGATTGAACATGTATATTCTGATTAGTATGTAGATTTTTGAGGCCACTCTATACCGAGGATAATTTTGAAAGTGAAGTTCGGAAGATGGATTAGATCTTGCAAGGATCCAAGGATAAACTTAAAATCATGCAATCTAAACAACTTGGTTTTAGGAAAATCTATCCATGAGGAGGCCTTGTACCTATTTGGTTTACCCTAAAACTAAATCTTGAGGTAATGAGTGCGTACTTCACTCAAATGGTTAATTTTATTGCATCATTGCATGCATTAGAGGCTAATGAACATACAGTTGATGAGCCATGTTAATGGGATGTTATTACATACCTTCCATATCAGTATGTAATTCCCATTCCTTATCAACTTAAACCTCAGCCAAAAGTTAAAGTTCCTAGCTTCCTTAAAGCTTCTCCTCCAAAAGAAGATTTCACACTTTACGATGCAAAGACATAGAATTTACCACGAATAACCTAGGCATCTTTGGCACATCACCGATCTGAGATGAGTGCTCACCCAAAGTGCACATAGGTACCATGCCCCTCCTTAGTGTTTCTCGTACATGGTGTGAACATGATGAAGATGTAATGTATTCAAATCGATAAATAGCATAAATATTCCACAGAGCATATTCCAGATCTAGATCTAAATGAATAATGAATTAAGTGATAAAAATAATGAAGTCAACCATGCAAGAGTCGATTCATACCATGTTTAACACCATTATTCACCCAATACACTCCATTATATTAAAACACAATAAATACGAAGCTTCTTATAATAATTAGTATCACAAGTTTATACACGCATCGATCTAACAAAGCATAAATCCATAATAACTCATACACACTATCTCCTTAACTACACAAATTAATACATATTTATAAGGGTGGGGAATTTACTTGCACCAATTACACACTTACACAAAAATAGGACGCATGCTGAAAATAGTCATGCGCCTTTACAATAACATGCACACATGCAAGTGTGCTAATAATAAATCTCTTACAATTAACTTGCAACAAAATCCTATTATTAACTTGAACTCATGAATGTTGCTTACTAGATGATCTTACCCAAAATAACATTTGTGTGCTAAAAAGTCTCCATCCCATTGTGTGCTCTGTATCCTATCTCTAAAAATAGCACAGAACCATGAAAATGGCTAAGTCATGAATCAAGCTATCTTTCACACGCCTTTCCTTCCCTATCCTTTCTCGCCTTCAAATATGCCTTACTACCATACGTGAATATTTTGTGTTCCCTCTCCTTAGTGTCATATTCTATTTTCTCAACATTACCCCATAATAAACTACATTTTCATCCCGGAAATGGGGTTCCTCCTGATGTTCCCAAAGAATAAATAATAAGAATGAAATAATGTAAAGAATTACTTTACAAAGAATGGACTTCTATTCTGTAGCACCCTCTGCTTCAACCAATAGGATCAACTCTAGATATTCTTCCTTAATCTCAACCTCCAAGGCTTGCCAATCATCCAACGTGTTTATGGTCTTCTCTAGAATGTCTGCAGTGATGGAATCTAACTCATCCTGGGTCATCTCTCCATTTTCATTCTACAATACTATGACAACGTTAGCCATAGCAGAAATCTATCCCTCCAGAAGATCCATCTTTTATGCTATGAGATTTCCAAGATCATCTAACATCTCCTTATGCAGATGTTGCACTGCTGCAAGGGCTTCATGCTTTTGCTTCACTAATGCTAATCTATTTGTGCACCATAAAGTCTCATCCTTCATTTCTTTCAAAACTTCATTATCTTCCAATATAGTTTTAGAGTATCTAGAGTTGCACATATATTCAAAGCTTGATAGACTTTCTTCATCTCATCTTGTAAAGTTTGGAGCAATGCCTCATGCGATGAAATATTTCTAATCACGAAGCCCTTTCTCTCTCTGCTTCTTTTTCAGGGTCCTTTGGTGTTGGCATGCTAATATGTCCATCCTCAAGCACCAAATCAACTAACGTACGCACATAATGCATAGATGAAGGAACATTTTCAGGGACTTTAGACTCTAAGTGCAGTCTTTCTTTCAAGACATAATCGCTAATTTCTTCTACCATGCTAATGAAGGTTTAATTATTTTTCTATTCTAAGTCCTTCTCCCCTTTTAGACACACTATTTCTGCAACTTTTACATTGTTATATTCTCATAGCACTCTAATAGTGGAAACCTTATCTATGTTCCTCCATGCCATTTCTTTAGATACCTTAATGAAGGAATTTCTCACCTACTCATCAGACATGAGAGTGGGCTTTATAGTCATGTTCCTGCTCTACGGTGCCTTCTTCATTCTTTGGGACACACATGAATCCTCACATACATAAAAATTGGGCTCGTCCATGTGAGTTTTCATGGACCGGTATAGATGTTTCCTTGCACGCGTAGTGGCCATGTATGGGTCCATCAACTCCCATCCATATAACCCCTTAAGGCCCATTGTGCTCTAGAAATGGGCATGGAAAATTTTACTAGTGTCCTCAGCATAGACCATGCTTGGCCCAACATACTCCCCACTAGTTCTCCTCATTCTTGGCCCCTTAGGAACTTGAGCACCAAGGTTTGGAGTTGGATCTTTGATGTTTTGAGCAATATCATGTTCTATTTCCTCTACCTCCTTTACACCTTCCTCTTCATCCTTCATATCCTCATCCTTGGGTTCTTCCACATCTTCTGGTTGTACAGGGGTTCCAGGTGCACTCTTTATAGACTCCTCCGCCTCCTTATTCAACTTTAGTTTTCTCTTCTTTCTCTTAGTTGTCTCATGCTTTGAGAAGAGAGTTGGAGTTATGGTGAACTCCTCTCTATTTTCTCTACCTCCTTCGTGCCTTGGGTCCTTATTATTCTGAATACCATTTTAAATTGACACTCTCCATAGAATTATTAGACGTCCAAGTCTTCATTTTCTTCTTGTACTTGAGGTTGAGTACCCACACACTCAATCTCTACTTTTTCTATGGCCTGCCTTCGGCCTCTATGATCTAAGACACCACTATCTTCATGTTATTTATCCTCCTCATCCACCACTATATTTTCTATTGGATGTGGGGCTGACATGTTCTCCACTATAATTTTTCCTTTGGGCAGCCCTAGGACCGAAATATCATTTTCTACATACTAGTTATTCTCTAGCTTAAGCTTAAGCTGAAGGTATATGAGTGTGGCTCCACTGTCCCCAATAGCCAAGCTTACTAGCTTCATACTTATGACATATGAGATGAACCTTTCAATATAGGCAGCCCGACATGGATACACATATGCCTTCCTTAGAGTGTGGTAGTCATAGTCTACCTTGTCCACATTAAATTTTAGGTGGCGTGCATCAGTAAATTAGTAGAATGATGCCTGAAAGTAGCTGTATTTGAAGGCATATGATAGTTTTCACCATGGGCTCCATGCCCCATCCCTCATAGAAAATCATATGATGTAGAAGTGTTGGTACACTGAAAATTGTACCGCCTTTCCCACCACCAAAGGTATCTCCTTGGGAATGCGCCACTCCTCTTCAAATTCTATGTGAAGTCAGTCATACCACATCTCCACCCTCTGATTAAATGGCCCACTCATTGATCCTTCACATTAATATTTTCTAACCTCTCCGTGACATACTTATTTTCCATGGGATATTCCCGAGATCTTGTTCTTTGGCCCATCGGTACTCTAATTTCTAAAAATAAAGGGAAAGGAGGATAATTTAAAAACTTATCTTCTCTCATTTGCACGCTTCCTCAACAATGGTGTCTACAATATATCCTCGTTAGGTTGTAGACTACTCACCGAGACATTTTCTTGGCAACATATAGCCACATGGTATTTATCTCGTGAGCATCTCTCTTGATCATTCAACTTGGTTACCAAATACGTTGTTGCCCACACCACTTGGATACTTCTTCAATTTATTAATGTCCATTCCACATGGACCCTTAGTATACCCCAAATCCTTTCTTATCTCCACGATTGCTACTTTATTAGTCGATCACTAGCAAGGTATACCCCTGTTCCTTCAATCCTGTCGGTGTGAAAATCGGGGTTGTGGTGATTCTAACCCTTTGTCTAGTGAAATAGAAGAAGTCCTCATGGACCCTACTCATCAGCCATTGGTATAATGGTTCATACTTTCCAAAATATGGGAGATCATACAACTGATAGAATCCTACCTACTTCAACAGTTTCTCCCCGTGTTGTCATATACTAGCATATCCTCCACAGTGTTCTTGTTAGCCTTTATAGTCAACAATGCATCCAAATATTTCTTGTTTTCAGATATACAATGGTTGTAGTCACTTATTTTACACATGCAAATGTGGGAATCCCACTCTTGTTTGACTATCACACCTTTTGGGTACTCTGACTCGAATAATTACTCTCGGAGCCATTTCAACTTCATCTTTCCTTTCGTGCCTACAACAGTGCTTTCTTTGATGCCATCATAAAAATATACCTTTTCGTTGTCTATAACGAGAAAACTCAAACCCTAGCTTGAATCTACATGCCCTAGCTTGAAACGTGTGCTATAGCTTCTTTTCAACACCTCTTCTTCACTCAAACCCTTCACCAATAGAGATGCAAGCCTCTTCCATGCAATAATCTGTTCTCCACAACTGGTTTCACACTCTCCATGACTAGTTTCACACTCTCTCGCACCTCAATATGACTTTCTCGGCTTGATCGCACTTAGTGTAGTAAAATACTTGTGATCACAAAGGTAAAAATGAACCTGCATCATGTCCTTATATAGATTTTAAAAAAGTTAGTGCATTTATCGCTCCTTCACCAACAAAAAATCCTTTCATTAATTGACCATTTTCACAATCGCCACACAGTACATCTTCACACCCTAGTTATAACCTTCTAGTGCACCTTCCTACCTTTTGGCTATAGAATTCTCTTCAGCGCACTTCAATGCGCCTGAATACCTCACTATTGTGCCTTCCCCTGGTAGTCTCCATGGTTTCTACTTACCTCACGTTATACTATTCCCTCATTTATCTCCATCTACGGTCATCTTTTTAAAGAAATCTCCTTTACGAAAACTCCTCTCTGAACTCCGAATAACACATGTAGTAGTTTGTTCTTTTATGTGTACCCAATTGTAAATAGACACCCCACACCAATGGTATGTGCATTCCTCTATGCATAAAATATCCTCAAATGGTAAT
Organism: Taxus wallichiana var. yunnanensis; assembly: GCA_018340775.1. Taxonomy (NCBI): domain Eukaryota; kingdom Viridiplantae; phylum Streptophyta; class Pinopsida; order Cupressales; family Taxaceae; genus Taxus; species Taxus wallichiana. Next base: position 74,612,738 of record CM031244.1, read on the forward strand.
TAGCTACCAGTGCACAAACATGCTTATTACACAAAGCACCAACTTAATTGACAAAGCATAGCGACGAGAAAGGAAATACATTAAGGAAATATAAAAATGAAAACCTAGTCTAAATGCAAACACCGCTTATTATAAACACTAAGAAGACTTATTTATAGTAGGGCTTGACCTACTCTCGTTAAAGTAACCTGGTAACCATATTCCATCAATTTTCTCTAATTTAAAAGCACCTAATTCAAGTATATGAGTGATAATATACAGTCCCAACCAATGCACTTTAAGTTTTCCTGGATGGTGCATAAACTTAGAGTCATAAAGAAGCACCATCTATCCCATCTTAAGATTTTTGTCCCTGATGTTCCTGTCATGCCATGCCTTCGACTTGACCTTTTCTTTCTTTTGACTCCAACATGTTATAGCATGCCTCTCATCCAATAGTATCAATTTATCAATTCGTTCTTCCAAATCTTTCTCATCATCTAGACCTCCAACTTTCCCAATACGCAAAGAAGGTAACATGAATTCCATAGGTTGAACTACTACGTGCTAAACAACAGAACTAAAATAGTATGGCCTTGTTCAATCTCTTATATGTTGTTTTATACGCCCAAAGCATGATAAAAAAATTATCATCCCAATCTTTCCTTCTAACGTCACAAATGTTTTTAAATGTCGCTAAAAATCTTATCTAAGGCCTCAGCCGGTACCATTTTCCCGAGGATGATAGGGTGTGGTCTTATGGTGTGCAATCATAAACTCATCCAATAGTATCCCGATTGTTTCATTCAGAAAGTGTGTACCCCTATCACTTGTCAAGCTCAGTAGGAATCCATACCTTGTAAGAAAATTCTCCCATAAGAACCTAGATGTTGTAGCTACTATATAATCCTTGGTAGGTGCTACTTCGCCCACCTTGTAAGATAATTTGTGTAAGTGATGATGTAGCATGATCTAGTTCTACATGCGGCTAGTGAAATAGGACCCACAAAGTCTATAGCCCATTTCTCAAATGGCTTTGCACTAGGAATAAGTCTTAAAGGCATTTCATCTCTTTGCCTAGGTTTACCAACACGTTGATAGTGATCACACACCTTACAATATGTTTTAAAATCCTTGTAAAGGGTCTCCCACCATAATCCAATGAGTAGAATCTTGCGCGCAGTGGCGTCACCTGTATAGTTCCCACCTGCAATACCACCATGAGCCTCTTCCATGATATCTCGGGTGTTTGTTCTATAGTACACGCCGACGCAATACTTCATTTTGGCCTAACTTGTATAGGTTACCACTAATCAACATAAAAGGTGTCACATGAATTGTAAGTTATTTCTTCTCCAAGGATTTCATTCCTTCTAGCACCATACATGTACGTAAAAAGATAGCAATATCCTCCAATTATAAAGGCACACGTTGTAACTGTACAACTATGCATCCAACATTGTATCTCTTCAACCTGTCCGAGTGTCCTCCCCATTGATCAATCCTTGATAAGTGGTCTAGGTCAGAATTACTTTTCCTAGTTTTACCACAATTGTGAAATCAAATTCTTGGAATAAGAGCACCCATCGACATATGCACCCTTGTAAAATGGGCTTGTTTACTAAGTATTTCAATGTCATGTGATCAGTGTAAAATACAAATGGTGTTGATAGAAGGTATTGTCCAATTTATGCAACAAGTCTTCATGCTCGTAGTTGTATAATTCTACTCTACATGAGTCAAAATTTTACTTGAAAAATAGATAGGATGATCTATAATACCTTCTCTAGGTTGAGCTAACACCGCACCAATGGCCGTGCTAGAGGTTTCCACATGTACATGAAATGGTTGGTCCCATGAGAGAAAATGAAGAATAAGCATTGTAGTAAGTTTCTCCTTCAATTTTTCAAATGTGGGTTGTTGCGGTTCACCCCAATAAAATGCCCCTTTTCCTTTTCATAACTCTTCCAAGGGTGTGGTAGCCTTAGCATATCCTTTGATGAATTTTCTATAATACCCAATGTGACTCAAGAATCCATGCAACTCATCATTGTATTTGGTAGGCTCTTCTAGGACAACAATAAATGTAACCTTAGCTAGATCTACTAACAAACCTTCCTTACGGATGATGTGCCCTAACAAAGTGCCAAAAGGTGTAAAGAAACATGCATTACTTGATTTTCAAAGAGATGATTAGTTGTCAACATATTTCAAACATTAAGCATAAATATTCACAATGATCCTTAACCACCGTGCATACACCATCTAATCATCTAAGTAACTTGTAAGAAAATGTGAATAAAATCCTGGAATGCTTGAACAACTATTCGTGAAAATACAACATGCATGTTTTTCAAAACAAAGGACATCAGATTATATGCAAAAATTCCCCATTCTGTGGTGAAAGTTATTTTTCTTGATCCTCCTGTGCAATCCAAACCTGATGATACCCAAAGAATCCATCTGTAAAATAATAGATTTCATGCCCTGCAATGCCTTCTAATATATCCTCTGTGAAAGGTGTAGGAAAGGGATCAATCACACATACAACATTCAATTCTCTGCTATCTACACAAATCCTAATCCGACCATATTTATTTATACTAATAGGCATGGGGCAAACCCACTCCAATTCTTCTAGGGGCTTGATGATACTAGACTTCAACATCTTGTTAATTTCTTCTTTAAATTTTATGTGCAGGTTAGGGTTCATCCTATAGGGTCTCTTCCTGACCGGGCACACACCTTCCTTAAGCTTTATCTTCATCTCTCCTAATGATTCATGCACTCCTTTTAATTCATGATATCCTCTAGGAAATAAGTCCTAAAAATTACGGAGAAACTTCACTATCTTTTCCACTTCAAATTCAGACCAATAATCCCCAATTATTGCTTCTTTAGGTTCAACATCCGTACCAATATTCACTTTCTTTTTTGTCATAGGTTCATGATAGGTGCAAAATTTTTTTATCTACGTTGTCCAAGACCTCATGCGTACCTACTGAATGATCTATATCCAGATTTTATAATTCTTTATCATCCACTATGTAGATCATCTTTCCTTTTTCTTTCTCCAAGAAAACATGCTTAAGTAGTGTGGCATCTATCTCTGATTCTTCATTAAAGAATGCTCCTTAGTCATTCTCATCAAATAACTCATGAATGAGTTCTTCCACCTTTGTACTATACGCCATAGTTAAATGCTTTATAACCCTTAATACCTCTTCTACTAGAGGTTTAGTAGAGATGTAGTCAAAATTCTGGACCATACCTGTAATGAAATCCTGTCAATTTCTAGTTTCTCTATGTAGCTCCGCATACACATACCAAGCGTGTGCACAAGCTTGTAAAGTGGAATAAAGTTTGTGTACCCATAGAAAATATGTTAAAGCTTCCGCCCTCCCTCATGTCGTGAACATCTCACACTACGGAACGTGGTCTTTGAACATGTTTATTACCATGATAATGGAATATTTGATTAGGTGCATTGGTCATGGAAAACCGAGTTGTAAGATAAATCGACTTAATTCCATTTTACAAGATTATCCCCATGAACTACTCACCATCATGCTACTCTGTCCCACGCGGGGTATATGCTAACATATTTCTTCTTTCAAATTGGTATATTCATTGTTCCTCTATGGCATGATGGAATACCATAGTGTCTCCTTCTCCAGGTGTATCAAGGTACATAGCTGTTACCTATCCTCCTGATGCAACGAGGTTTCCTTTTCTGTGTAAATGCACTCCTTACTTCGTGACCAACCATTTCATAAGTACCATGAGCCCAATTATCACAAGTAATACTTGTAGTATCACTAATAGACTACACATCTTCCCACTGAAGGATTCCTTCCTTAGATGGCTCGAGTACTTCGGAGTCCCGGATGGCGTGTATATAAATCCTATTTAGATCTTCCTCACTCAGAGGCTCAACATAGGCACAAATTTTCCATATATTAATGGGATAATAACTCTTTCCTCCTTGTTATCAAAAATGATACATGCATTGTTGAACCAGAGATCAAATTTATTTGCATAACACCAAGGGAACCCAAGTGGAGCTGGGAAACTGTCTACTTCTACAAGTGCTAAGACCTCAAAATCCCTAGTGAACTTAGCCCCTCATATAATAATGGACTCATATTTTAAAAATCTAATAGGATTGGCCTTAGTTCAATTAGCCATAAATAATACATTAGAAGATTGCTGCAATGAAGGTCTCCCCATCTGTACCCATGCATCTAAGTAAGCACATTTACTTCCACACCCTGTGTCAATCAATATATTACTCAAGAGCCATCCATCGACAAAATCATTCAAAGTGATCTCCTTGTCGTAATCTAAGCTATGGGGGAGATTCACATGTAGGATATGACACCCATTCTCAGTATTCATGCGCAAATTGTTTCCCTTTAGCCAAATCCCTAGTAATGGAATAATATTCTCCTGGCACAACATTCTACATACCTCCTTTAAGTCATCAATATCTGATTGGACTGTCTCTGCTACCTTCTTCTATTCCATCTTCCATGATTTCTCCTTTAAACACTATATTTCCCCTTGAAGGTCTTTGAGTACTTCCATGGTCTCTTGATAAACCTCCTTCTGGTGCATAGGATCCAGATACCTTGCATGAAAAATGTCCTCCTTAGTGATGGTAGGCTTCTGTGTAATGCTTCTCTAGCATGCACACGGCTTGAATGCATGTAGTGATATTCACAGCAATACCTCGGGTTTCGGTGCCAACTTTGGCATCCACCGATTATTGGTCTGAAACAAAACCAATGATGTAGCCTAGAATTTACCACAAATAACCCATGTGCATTGGCATATCACTCGGCTTGAGCTGAGTGCTCACTAAAGCGTGCAAAGGTACCATGCACCGATAAGAGTTTCTCGTACGAGGGTGTGAACATGATGAAGATGTAATGTATTCTGATCCATAAATAGCATAAATATTCCACATAGCATATTTTAGATCTATATCTAAATGAATCATGAATTAAGAAATAAACATAATGAAGTCAACCATGCAAGAGTCACTTACAGTCATGTTTAACACCATTATTCACCTAATACACTCCATTATATTAAAACACAATAAATACGAATCTTCTTACAATAAGTAATATCATGAGTTTATGCACACATTAGATTTGACAACATAACTCCATAATAGCTCATACACACTGTATCTTTAACTACACAGATTAATACATATTTATAAGGGTGGGGACTTTCCCTTCACCACTTACACACTTACATAAATACATGCTGAAAATAGTCATGTGCCGTTATAATAATTTGCACACATGAAAGTGCACTAATAATAGATCTTTTACAATTAACTGACAGTAGTAATCCTATTATTAACTTGAAATCATGCATGGTGGTTAGTAAATGCTCTTCCCAAAAATAGCATTTGCGTGTCGCGCAAGTCTCCATCCCATTGTGTGCTCCATACACTATCTCCAAAAATATCCCATAACCATAAAAATGGCTAAGTCCCAAATTAATCTGTCTTTTATGTGCGTTTCCTTCCCTATCCTTTTACGCCTTCAAATATGCCTTACTACCATGCACAAATCTTCTATGTGCCCTCTCCTTAGTGTCATATTCTGTTTGCTCAACACTTTCCCTCCCATTACAATAATTACAAAATCAATTTGAAAACTATCCCACCCCTCCTCTTACATTCCCAAACCCATTTTGGGAGGATAATAATCATAAAATTAGTCAAGGAGGGAAGCAAATTGATAAACCTAGAAGAGAAGAAATATTGTAAAATTTTAAGGATTGGATTTGTTGTCCCGTCTTTTTGCATGGGAAAAATTCACTTGAAAAAGGAAAACTACACCATAGTGTCAAAAATTTCTCTCTCACCCTTCCCCGAAACTTCTCTAGGTCAGTCCATCCCTTGTTCCATGATTATCCCTCATCTATGTAAATTTTGTGTATGTGGTCTCACCCTCACCCATGTGTGGAAAATAATAAAACAAGTCCAAAGGAGTCTTTCAAGATAATACCTTTCAAGGTGGATCTTTTAGTGGGCTTAGGAATGGCTATTTTTAGCCTTTCTCAAGTGGGTGCATATTCTTCGGAGTTGAGTTAAATTCCTAAATTCATTAAGGAGGTGTATTCATGAGCTACGATCATTTTGTAATTTATTTATGTATATTTTTGAAATATCCAGAGGTTTAGGAGCTAGTTAAGAAAAAGAAGGTTTTTAAGGCCAAGGAGCTTACATCATGAAAAATCCCCGAACTTCAAGAGATTATTTCAGGGAGCTTCGTAATGATTTGGAGGTCAAATAAATATCAATGGAAATATAATTCAAATCCTTCCATGTTGGTGATCTCATATTTTTCACAACACCCATGCATTTATTTCCACAACTCATTCTTCGTAAGCACAACTAGTGGTCATAAACAAAAATGCCATTTTTAGAAGGTTTAAAGATTAATCAGACCTTGATACCCATCCAATCCTTCTAAAAATTTAATTTCCATTCAAAATCATACAAGTGCCTAAAATTTCATCTGGGAGCTCTGACAATGTCATTTTCAAGTTCTTCTCTAAGGTACAAGCTCTGACGATTAACCAAATGTTGAACAAATACATTCCTAAATATAATTCAATGTAGTAGTAAAATGAATGTGCAATAAGAATAAATCTGACCCAAGAAAATTAAACTACAAATTCTAAAACCCTAGTTGCTTTGCAACCAAATCTAAACTATGCCAATGGGTTGACCATGTGAACAGAGAGGGATAAGTGTCACACAAAGACTTAGAAAACTATGGGAGATGAATATATAATTGGATTGGGGCAGGTTGGAATGGGTGAATGGCACCTATAGGTGCCACGAGACTGCTATAGGCTTTTGTGATCTGCTCAAACCTTTTGGCTACCTCCTTTGTAGGGTAGCGAGATGTTCGTTGTCCTTCTCTTATTATTTCTAGTATGTTACAAAATTATCACCAATGTCATTGATAACCTTCAATGAAATATTGACATGTAAAACCCTCAAGATTGCATTAAATCCCAAAAAAGAAAAGAATGTAAATGAGGGTTCAGATTGTCCTCAACTGTAAAACAAGTGATATTACGACTGAGTGTTTCACTACATTTCAGACCCAATGTAGTTCTAGGGGGTTGTGTGTGTGAAATCATGCCCTAGGTGGTTCTTGTTCATGTCTAACTTGATAGCGAAAAAATATCTAGACATAAAATATGTAAGTAGATATGTGCATAAAATAGAATGAACTTCCCCTCCTATCAATTGTATGCACAAGAATGTAGTCCATTTCCCTTGAATGGATGCTTGAATTCTATTTGATAGGTTTTGGATGTAACCTTAGGTGGCGATATATAATTCTTAGTGTTTGGTCCTTTATTATGATCACATAACTTTATATTTATATGTTCCCTTTCTTGAATTTTGTAATTAACCCCGAAAATGCCAAATACCAAAAAGATAAGATACTAAAATGACTAGAAAGAACTCAAAATATGTGAAAAAAATACAAAGAGGTCGGGGTGGTCAAAGGGGATGAGGGTGCCTAACACCGGCATCCGTGCTAGGCATTGGTGTCTAGGATGAGAAATGCTTTGAGGTGTGAAAAGATAGTCTGAGCTAGAAAGAGTGTAGACCAAAAGTGGCAACAGAAAGAAATAAAATATGGCCAAAGACATGGGTTAATTAGTAATTTTCTTACTTAGGAATCATATGAATAGTAGTATTCAATCGGGACTAGATAATTACCCAAAGTTCCCGATTTTGTGTCTACATTTTCCCACTTGATATTGTTAAGAGAATGCTAAATAAACATAAAGTAGATAAGAGATGCATAGCTGATAACCATGTAGATCGGCGACGAAAGTGTGATAAGAGACAAGGAAAAGCACGGAGTAATAAAAATGTGGATCTTTGAAACTGGAGAGGAGAAATTGCAAAAGGTGATGAAGAATAATGACCCTAGGGTAGAAACACACGTGTAGATGTCGCTATTGTACCTATTATTGATGTCGATTGATGTTGATGTGATGTGATGTGATTAATGTTGTTAATGTAGGATGATGTTGACTACCACTTCGCATAAGGATGAACCTAAAAAAGAGAAGAATGATAAAGTAGTCAAATACGCGTGTATATGATCAAAATGTGTAAAAAGTATGTAAGAAAGCGTGTAAAATGTAAAAATGTGAAAAAGGAACATGTGCACCTAATCCATGATGAGAAAAAAATGTAGAAACAATCCTATAGATGATGCAGAGGAGAATTTTTTTAGGAGATCTCACGCCAATTGTGCGAGAATGTGACTTTTTTGGCCGATCTCATGCTAAGAATTGGAAGAAGTGTCGGGAGAAAATTCTGGTGTTATCCTCTAACCTTTAACCACTTCTTGATGTATGGAACACCAATGAAAATGGTGTGTAAAATCTGATCCAATTCGACCAATTACGATCTAACATGAAAGTAGAAATTTTTTTATGTTACATGTATGTTGAGTGCTAAGGACTATATGCCCTATAAAATCCATTGTGTGAAGTGTTGTAGACTATCTAGGAAGGGTCGGGGCACCTAGGTGTTAATATCTAGGTTTGGGAAGTGGTTTCTTTTCTGTGATAAGGACCCAAGTTAGATTCTAAGCCCCATTTGATACGATGACTATGTTGTAATGGTACTTGAATTATATTGTGTGATGCCCATAGACTATTATATAGGGTAACTAATTCACCAAAATGATGCCCCCTTTTTGGGTGTATGTGACATCACTAAGAAGAATGCAGCCCAAAGGAGGACCGACCATTGTGCTAAAAATGATGCCCTACAGTGGGGAGGGAGTGTGCTTGGTAGAAACCAAGGCACACACAAACAAAGTGGCTAGGAGATAAGTGTTAGTAAAAGCAATACAAACATGCATGTAAAATGTAAGCTAATAGAAAAGCGAGATAATGTATACACTAAGACAAAAGAATACAATACACAAGAAGACAATGTAGACCATAACAAGTGGGTTTCAAACATGGGACATCACTCATGATGTCATAAGACAATCAAGGCCCACTAGGCCAAAAGCGATAAGTGTGCAAATGAGACAAAAGGAAAATCTCGGAAGCAATGGAATATAATGAGGAAAAAGAATAAGAAATTTAATAGACAACCATGGAAGAAAATAGATCTATAATATAAATTTTGCACATTAAACACCCATTAACATGTTAGAAAGATAAAATGTATGTAAAAATGTGTATAATCTGAAATAGTATTGTGCTATGAAAAATGAAACAATAACACATGTAGTGTAAAAAAGTGGATGCCCCCGAGAGCAACTATGGGACTTGTAATAGGTACCATGCCAAATATACATGATGCATGTATCAATCTATAGAATCTATAATCACAACTAGAAATCAAGAAAAAATGCATGTGTATATGATAAAGATAATGACATACAAGATATCTATCTAGCATGTGTAAAAAGTGTACATGTAATAAGTAAATGTAAGAAAGACTAAATGTGAACAAGATATGAAGTATGCTATGGATGAGATGGAATGGAATGCAATGTGAGTGTGATATGAACCATGTTACCCCTGAGTGAGTGTGGATTTGTATGCATGAGATTAGGTTCATTGATACATACGCCCTCAACAATCAAGAATGAATAGTAGAACAACGAGTGTGTCATCGGAGATGGTTTAAATTATGTCTAGTAGAAAGATATGATCGTCAAAGCAAAAAGCATATGGTGTAAGTGAGTGAGTGAGTGAAAGTGTGGTGAGGTCCATTTGAGATATAGACCCTTAGTAGTCGATTATGGACCATGGAACTAGAGTGCGTCATAGGGTAATGACCATAATGTGAAGAAGTAGATGTTAGAAAGATATGTCATGAATGCGTAGAGTAGATGTTGTGAGAAAGAGATGTGATAAACATGTAATGTGTGAAGAATGTAGTGTGTGAGGTTCACGTGTATAATATTCCCTCAATATTCAAGTGTGAACCATAGCGAGAGTGTGCCATCAGTAATGCCGGTAGAAGAGTGTATCAAGAGGCGTATGTTGTATGTGACGATGATAAAAGGGGGAGAAATAGTGTGATGCCCCCAAGTGTGTGATGATGAATGTGCTATCTGATAAAAGTGAAAGATGAGGGTCCTCCACTTGATTCTTATGGAGATAAAGATGTATGACCATGCTCTAAGAGTGGTGGTATATAAGATAGATGTTGGGTAAATGCAGCAAGTTGGGGGACAAAAAAGGGGTCATAAGTGGACGTCATATTGCAAATAACAACATAATATCAACTTGTAGGGATTATTAGCAACACATACACTCAAAATTAGAAAAAATTATATGAATATGAATCGTAGTATCCAGGTCTAGTTTCTAAAATACTATTTTTTTAAAAATGGACAAGATTAGCTATCTTAAACACTCAAAATTCAATGACTTGGTATTTTTATTAAAAAACACCTATAATATTATAGTCCATTTGCCCATGATTTGGATGACCAAAAATTGATATATATTTTTCTCTTTTGGTGAGAAGTTAGATGCCACTATCTATCTTGGGATGGATTTTATTTTGTATTTTTTGAGCAATATTTTATTTTTTATGATTTTTTTCGTGAAAGTGGTATGAAAACATAAAGAAAAGAGAGCACTTTCCGTTTTCCCACCATAACTTCATCAAAATAATTGAAATCAAACAATTTTTTTAACATGTATATAATTTCACCATGGTTGGGATGGTATAAGTTTTATCACATTCTGATAAGTGAAACAAAATTTTCAGTCTTAAACGTAGACATAAACATTCACGGGAAAAAGTGTCTTAAAGACCTACTATTAGTAAAAAATTATAAAATGATATTTATCCTACTCTATTCACTTTAAAATCAACATTTCTACAAAGCTAACACTCCCCTACGCGATGGTACCATTTTTATGACATATTTATGACTTTTCGGCATGGTTCAAGTCCACGGAAGACTAAATTTGGTGTTTTGTTGTTTTTAATGTAAAATTCAGGATTTGATGTCCACTTAATTGTCCCCCAACTTGGTGCACTTACCTTGTTGTGAATGAAGCCTATATGCATACAACCAATGAGTATACTACAAATGAGGTGGACACCTTTGTGAAGAAGAACGCATAGGTAATGAACACCTATGTAAAGCAAAACATGGAGGTAATGAAAACATATGTGAAGTAGAATGTGGAGTTGATGGACACTTATGTGAAGAAAATTGTGGAGGCACGAGACACCTATGTGAAGAAAAAAATGTGGGGTGATGCATACCAAGGTGAAGGAGTTGTCCGAACGGTGGACCTAGAATGATGTTATAGATTGGTAGAAAAATGAGACTACATAGGTCGTGTGTGAACATGTGAGCTAGGAGTAGATTGTGCTTTAGTTTCAAGAGGATGTAGGGACGACCTAGATGCTCTAGCTAATGCAATGAAAACCTCAAGAGGAGGTTGCGGCCATGGTGTAGATGGTGAAACACCATTGATAGAAATGAATTGTTTGTTATGAATAAATTTTAGGCATAAATGGTTCATGGAGATGATATCCTGAGTTGTGCGGATCTAGGAGAGACCTAAGAGCATGTTACATCCTTTGGCTGCGATGCCAAAAGAAATGAAAAAAATCATGGTGAGAGGACTGACAGTGACCAAAAGCTTGACAACACCATATGATTTAGGGATTGGATATGAAATTTGCGAGAGTGGATAGCCGATAGTGACATGCGGTGAAATAGAACATGCATCAATGTGCCATGATGGATCAAATCTAGTGTTATTGATAGAAGTGGATCTAATAAAATCACTAATGTGTAATAGATAAGAAGTGAATGTAGTGTGATAATCATGATCAAATAATTTCATGAGTGGTGGGGATGTACCAGTATGAGCAACTAGAAAATCAATAGCCCCCAATGTAGGAGGAGGAACTGTGTGATATGTATGATTCACTAAGGAGTTAGCCATTTGTTTTTCATGTTTCGGTAGAGGATTGTTAAATATCTTGAGCTTATGATTTTCATTGACAAGTGCAAAATCCGTAGGCTCTAGAAGCTCAATTGCATTATTATCAATCAGATCTTGAATGAGATTGTGAAGTTTGAAAAAATGATTTTTAGAATGTACAATGTATTGATGATAGTCATATATGAGATTCTCATCGTAATTGTGACATTTAGGATGATATGGGTATAAATTTATCGAAGGAGGAAGCATAATAAGATTGATTTCAACCAGATGTGGTAGTAGAATATGTGGAGCAACATTTAATTTTGTATATGTATGCTTAGGTTATTTCTATTGAAGTTATTTAATATTATATACAACTTTGACAATGCTTTTATCTTCAGTAGGTTTAGGAAATGGCTTGAAAGTTGATTTATTTTGAAAGCACATAGAAGATGAAGCTTGTTCCTGATACGTAAGTGTGTTTATAGATAAGATTTTTGTTTCATGTAGCTTAAGAGTATGACATAGTTGATTGAATGATGGAGATGTATCAAAGAGAACACTCTCATGGAGAGGTGGAAATAGAATTTTAATAAATAGGTATTGAATTTTAGATTCTACAAGTACATACACATCTTAGATAATTTCTTTTTATATCATAAGATATAGTCCGCTATATGTTCATTAGATCTTTGTTTAAGTTGTACGAGTTGAACATATGAGATATTAGAGCCAATATTGATAGAGAAATGAGTGAGGAAAGCATCATCTAGATGTGTGAAAGATGTTACTTAGTGGACAATTAGGTCATAGAACATTTGCATTGCATAATTGTGAAGACTACAAGGAAGATCTTAGCTAGAAGAAAATGATCATCTGAAAAATCTAGACATGCCACATGAAAAGCCGAAGATGCTCTTATGGGTCCCCATGCCCATTGAAGATGGGAAGCTTGGGGTGAAAAAATTAGGAGGAAGTGAGTAAGTAGAAATGGTGGGTATGAATGGAGTGTGAAGTAATAAAGTGGAATCCAAAGATGGAGACACATGAGAAGTAGCCTGCTACAATTTTTAGATTTGAACTTGGAGATCTTGATAGAGGGAGGCTAAATCTGTAGTGTCAGTGGAAGAAACCTACCACGTGTGAGAAAAAATAGGTGGAGTGAAATGGTTTGTGGGATTAGGAATAGAAATGGGAACAATAGAATTAGGTAGAGAGGTTGAGTAACAATGGAAGTGGGGATAGCGGTGGAAACATTAAGTTCCGCAATATTAGTGGCATCCTCACGAGAAGAAAATAAAAGAAAGTCTAGATTTTATGGATGCTCAACGATATGATCATTAATGTCTTTAAGGTGGGATTTAGTTAATTTTCCATAATATTGTGCCGTGGTGAAAAGATGATAAGATCACTAAGGAGAAGGTGGATTTGAGCGTGGGATTCACCAAATGATTAAGAAAATATTGAATAAATAGGTGCCTAAATATAATGCAATGTAGCAGTAAAATGAATGTACAATAAGAATAAATATGACCCAAGGAAATTAAGCTAAATATTATGAAACCATAGTTACAAAGAAGGGATATGAATACTTAGATGTTTCAAAACCAAATTTGAACTGTGTCAAAGTGCCAAACAAGTGAACAAAGAGGGATAAGTGTCGCACATAGACTCAAAAATCGTGTGAGTTGAAGATCTGCACTGGACTGGGCACTGGAATGGGCCAAGGCCATTTGTGGGCACCATAAACCTACTCTAGCTGCATGTGACTGCTCAAACCCTTAGGAAACCTCCTTTGTAGGGTCACGATATGTTCAATGTCCTTCTCTTCTTGTCACTAGTATGTCACAACATGATTGCCAATGTTACTTGATAACTTGCGAATGAAAGATTGACCAGAAAACCATCAAGAGTGCATCAAATACCAAAAAGAAAAGAATGTAAATGAGGGGTTATATTTTCCTCATCTATCAAACAAGTGATATTATGCCTAGCGCTCTCACTACATTTCAGACCCAATGTAGTTCTAGGTGTGTGTGTGGAATTTTACCCTAGGTGGTTCTTGTGTGTGTCGCACTTGATAACAAGAAAATAGCTAAATGTAGAAGATGTAAGCAGATGTGTGCATGGAATAAAATGAAATTCCCCTCCTATGAAGTATATGTAGAATAATTCATTACCTTTCCCTTGAATGGATTCTATAATTCTCTTTAATAGACTTTAGATGCAACCTTAGGTGGATATAGCTAATTCTTAGTGCTCGGTCCTTTAATAAGATCACATAACTTTATATTTATATAATTACATTCCTTGAATTTCATAATTAACCTCGAAAAGGAAAAATACTAAAAATATAAGATGCTCAAATGGTTAGAAAGGACCTAAAATATGTGAACAAAGTACAAAGAGGTGAGGGGCACCCGAGGGATGGGGCACTTGGCGCCGTGTTTTGGTGAGTCTTTGGTGTCTAGGATGAGAAATGCCAAGGTCTGAAAAGATAAACTGAGCTAGAAAGAGTGTAAGACCAAAAGTGGAAATAGAAAAAAAAAAAGATGGCCAAATACATGGGTTAATTAGTACTTTTCTTACTTAGGAATCATATGAATAGTAGTATGCAATCAGGACTAGATAATTACCCAAAGTGCATGATTTTGTGTCTACACGTACTTAGCCAAAAATTTCATGACATGTGCCACCATAAGGCTTAGGTGCATTTTTTTTGTCTCTTTATCCCTTTCTAAGGGGACAAAGGGGGAATAAAAATGCACTCCCCCCATCTTAATCCTCATGGACCCCCAAAATGACCCTGGTGAGCTCCGACACACATTTTCCACCAAATTTCTAGCCCCCACTCCAAATCTCATATGCTTGCCAAGTGTCACCACTAGGATAAGGCACAATTTTTGTTTCCTTCTATCCTATTCCAAGGGGAGAAGGGATGCATAAAAATGTGCTCCCCTTCCATTCTCCTACAAGGACCCTCATATGACAAGAAGCTAGCTCCCGGGTGCTCAAACCTAGCCCTTTTCCCAAAATCTCTCACCTATGCATGTGTGCCATATGTCACCATACGGATAAGGTGCACTTTTGGTGTCCCATTTTCCCATTTGAAAGGGAAAAATGGGGGCATAAAAATATTCCCCCTTCCTCTCTCCCCCTCATGCCTATAAAATCCAACACTTAGCCATTTTCCTCATTCCCCCACATTGCTCCATTTCTACCCAGAACTCTAGTGAAATTTTTCCAGAATTCCTCCACTCTCATTTTCCATTTGCATCTATTTATACATGTTTGCATGATCATGGAAATATATATTTCATAAAAAAAAAAAAAGATGAAGGCTCCGGGCACATTTTTCACCAAATTGACTCCGTAGCCCATAAGGTGAAATTTTTCATAACTTGAAAACCAAAGTACACGGATCAACATGAGATTCTTTGCATTCTTCCACATTTTTAGTGATATAGAAGGTTTTCTAGTATACAAATATTCCCTAAATCTCCCTAAACCATTGTAGTCATGTAGAGTGTCTTGATTTATTTCACGATAAGTGGAACTCGGAAAAGCCGAGCTTGTGTGAAAAAGATATTGCAGGTCAAAGTTTGGCGTTAAAAGTGGTCAAACTTGGTCAATAGTCCAATCTGGACGTGACACGTGGAAAAATGGTAAAAGGTGAAAAAGGTTTGATTTTTTTCTTTGACCTCCGTTCTTCGACCAAACGGTTAATAATTTAGTGGGCCCCGCTATTTGCTAGCTAGGAGACCTTTCTTAAGTGCAACACACTCTTTTGTAGGAGGGGTGCCTTTTCCGCCTATTTCATATTATGATTATCAAGTTTTTGATTTTATATGCCATTTATTTTCTAACATTTCCCATATGGGATTATTTTTTTTTAGGATTGAATTTTTGCATGGAAGGGTCTATGTATTGGCTCAGGTGAGCCATATTTTTAGCTGGGTAGGGTGATCAACTCCCCACCAAGTTGATCATTATTTTACCCACCAATTGGGCATATAACCATGCAATGATGTGGCAGTCAAGTAAATAGCTCATCCTTATCCCCATACGAATCGGTTGAATCGTAGGTGACTCAACCTAGGTGAGTTGTCTAAATACCTCGGTGGGATAACCATCACATAATTTGGCCCACATGGGCAATTGAAATAGTGGGATCACACCGCATGGTGCGACCCTCACAACTCGTGCAATTGTTATATGGGGAATCAAAACATTGTGAATGTTTCCTAAGCCACATAGATATAGGATTTCACACCTATTTTAAAACCTGCAGCCCTCCCGCACATGATGGATGCGGGATATCAAACCCATAAGGCTAAAGCGAGCCCAACATAAAAGGAGGCATAAGGATTCAAACTGGTGACTTAGTCTCCCTAAAGCTTATCAAATCACCGAATCACATGGAGGGCTCGGTGATATGGAAAACAAATTGTTGTTATTTAAAACATAGACATAACAGGTTGTGGATAGATAATAAACATGGAAGTTTCTAAAATCCTTAATTTTGAGGCACCTACAAACATTATTAGAGCTCGGTGTAAAAAGAAAAGTTTCTTGAAATTTTGATACAAAGACAGTGGTAGTATTATTTTTCCATGAAGTGTTGTATATTTTTTATTGTAGGAATTTAAAGGTCACATTTGCATAGGAAAAGCACTATGGAGAGCTTGTGAAGCCACGAGTGAATTTGTGGATAGTTTCTGACATGAAATCAAAGTTCCCAAACTTGTTTCTAAGCTTCATTTCAGGTATAAAGGTCTATTAGTCATTATTGAAGGGTTAATTGTACTTCATTGGACATTGAATAGATCGATTCATGATTACATGGATCCGAGACGTAGCCTTCGGGTGAACTCCGTTAACAATCTGGTTTTTATGGATTTACTTTAGTTTTTGAATCTTTTGATCAGATAAAAATATTTAATTGGATTAACTAATTAAATTGGTGAAGCAAACACTTAACTAGGAAATTAGACTTAAGATTCATTTCAGTATCCATAATCCACAACAGTCAACTGAATGCACATTTCAATTTTGGGTTTTAATATCAGATTGAGTGCATTGTAAGATTCAACTTGTGATCAAATTGAAGGATTTGTACTATTTCCATTTGATTATGGAAGTTGAAATTTAATTCGATAATTGATCGTTAAGATAGTGTTTTGAAAATTGGGGTTTCAAAACACCCAAAATAGTTTCAATTAAACACACTTGATCAATTGTGAATTTGGAAAATTAAGAATCTAGAAATTTTAAAAGTACAAAGAAAAACTAGTACCATTTTCTGATCATTTAGGCACCTTAAAGACCCAGTTTAAAGAAATTACAGTGAGAAAACCCCAGCCTCATATTCACAAATTTTAGAAATTTTCTTTCTCCTATTACAAATATTGAGTTGAGCTAAAAATTCATATGTGAGATGAAGAAGAAAAACCCATATCAAAAAATTTGATTTCATCAAAATTTAAGGTTAGGAGAGCCACTTTCCAAAAATATTCAGATAAAAGACCTTACTATAAATAGAAAATATTCATAGAAGGTAGATTTTGCAAAGGTAGAGTTTTTAGTGAACATTCAGAGGAATGAGAAAGGTGATCAAAGGTGTTCCAAGGTAAAAAGTGAAAATAGAAATTTACTAAAAATAGTAAATTCTCATTCCAAGTGCGGAAAGTGGTAGTGGGCTCAATTTTCATCCATCTCTCTACTTTCTGGCATCTTCATAGGGTTCCTAGATGATGACATTGCTCCAGAAAGGTAATTCATCCTTTGCAAAGGAATGAAGACATCAATTTTGTTATGGTGGTGAAAAAGATGAAACAAAACATTGTAAGGTGCAACAGAAAAATCTTGAGGCATTGGACAATCTAATAAAGTATGCAAAAAGAGTCAAGTGCTCCCAAGATCATCATTATAAGCCTTCAACTAGGTTAAGGTTGTCCACTTAGCCCTTGGAAAACAAGTTGAGAAATCTCAGTGAGTTGTTCAAAGTAAGCCAAATTAGTTGAACTCGGTGAGCCAGATCAAGTAAGACAGGAGTGAGCTAGGAAAGAGTTCACACTTCTCAAAGCAGAAAAGGAAAAGTGTGTAGTCATACAACATAGTGTGAAAAACAAGGATGTAGGTGTTAGAAATTTGAATATTGTAGATGACAATTATGAAATCCTTAGAACAAGAGATTGATCCTCATTCTCATTACAAGGTCAGGAATGCATCATCATGAGTGAGGTTCGTGTTTATTTCAATCCCGCTTTGATAGGTCTTAAAATAATGTTTTTAAATGCTCATTCGGTGGTCTGAGGTGTATATGTATCATGTGCAAGGGGTAGTTTATGATCATATTCATCAGCAATTGCATAGTGTTCAAAGTAAACTTCATCAGAGCCTTCTAATCAATATAACAATGTTGCATAGGGTCATCATAGGTCAATTTCCATCTTCAACTTCTTCAGTATGGATCTTCATCGAAGGCGGAGACATCTTCAATCGTGTTAATGAGTTGTTTAATTCTCTTTCTAAACAACTCATCTTTTATAATTTGTTGAGCCATTTGAATCCTTGTACTTGTATTTCCCTATTATATTGCTAAGGCATTTCATTATAACATGAAATTATGGAATGAATATTAATTAATATAGTTATTACTAGTTATATTAATTTTATTGAATTGTGAGTATGAATTTATTCTCTTGATTACAATAAGGTGTTTGAATGATTCTTTGTATGATTCCAACATTTTTTGCAAGAAACTTGTTATATGTAGCAACTCATTTGCAACCAAAGGAACTCCTTGCAATAACTTACCTACAACCAAGGAGTTCACCTACAATTGAACAGATTCACCTATAACAAAGAAGACGTGATTGTAAAGATATCTTGGAATGAAAAGGATGACATTCCAAGTCTGTACATGTCATGGAAGAGGCATTCATAAACTGAAACATGAGAACTGAAGATAACTCAATAATAGATTTGACTATTCATGCAACTCAAATAATAACTAATTGATCAGTTAAATACATGATTCTAGGAACTTGATGGATACTTGGGTTATGTGTTGATAACTAAACACTTGTTAATTAGATCTATTTCATGTGTTGTTGCATGTGTCAAAATTCTTGATCTATTAGAGATCTTCTACTTGTTATGTAGAAGATCTTATAATCAATCTAATTGAAATCATAGTTGAACTCTCCTTCTCACATGTTATTGAAATGAAGGAGTATAAGAGAAAGATATTGATGTTGAAAAAGATATAAATGGATATGTAGATCTAGGTAGAGATTAGAGAGTAGTAGATATGTAGAATAAGAGGTTGCTCTCTATATAGATGTAATGTTCATGCCAATTTAATAAAAGGGTGAGTTTTGTTTAGTAAATTCTAGGTACAAAAATTAGGAGGGATCAAAACAAAAGGGGGTCCACTTGTGGTCTGCTAACCCCCTCCACAATATATTGCTTTGTTTTATTGCATGATTAGATTAACCAATAATTAATTCCTTTATCTGGATTATGAATTTGCAATCTTTACTTTCCGTCATAGTAATAGAATCCATTTGCTTTCAGTTATGAGTTTTAATTCAAGCATTTTACTTCCAAGAATTGTTATTCTAGGAATTGTAGTGAAATTTTTTTCTTTCCTTACCTCCTAAATCCCTATAATTGGGAATACAACACTGACATTATCAAAATTTTACGTCCCTTGGCTTGATTATTAAATGACTGTAGATTAGTGAACAAGATATTAGTTATTGCTAAGTTAATTTGCACCACCATTTTTGGTATTGTTGTTAGGGATACTGCCAAGTTATAAGGTTTTTGAGAGGTTTTTGCATTTCTTAGGAACAAATTAGGTCTAGAAAATTTCACCTCAAAACCACCCATTAATGTATGTTGAGTGAGTTGAGTTGTTGATCCATGTGCCCTCCAAGAGATTCCCATAGTAGATTTTTACCCAATCCACAAGTAACACATATCTCTTCATATAATTATCAAGATTTTGAAGAAGATATAATTTCCTTTATACAAGGTTTGTTGTTAGAAGGTCACTTCCAAAGTGAAATTTCTGAAGCTATTCCTGATCAACTAGACATGTCGAAGAAGTGAACAAAAATGTTTCGAGACAGGGGTAATAACCTTTGAGTTTTCCATTTCCAACAATGATGAGGCTATTGCCATGAAGAATATTTCTCCCTCTTCCTTGCCTAACTTTCATGGATCCATGACTAAATACCCGAACACATTTTTGTTCAAGTTTGACATTTTATGTAGGAGCTATGATTATACCACTGATGCACATAAACTGAAGCTATTCCCTGCTACACTTAAGGATGCAACCTTGAGATGGTTTATGGGATTAGGAAAAGATTCCATTACCACTTGGGCATAGATGAAGGAGAAGTTTCTCACTAAGTACTAGAACTATTGTAGGCCGAGTAGAAAAGGGGGTGGTGAAATCTATAAGATGACACTGAAGGAGGATGAACTAATTAAAAATATCTAGAAAGATTCTATTTCTACATTCGTAAGACAAGAAACAAAAAACTACCTTCTTAATCTCTCAAATTACTATTTTTGAATGGACTCGGTGAGGAGGACATGGATGCTCTAGATCTGATAGGAACTAGAGACATTTCAAAAGATACCTTTGAGGAGATTTGTGAAGCCTACAGGAATTACTCTAGAGCCACCATGAAGAGAATAAGAAATGTAAGATCAAGAGGTGGATCAGCTACCAAAACAATTGGGGACATATCCAAGTCAGAGATTGTCAACATGTTCAAGAACATGAAGAAGGATATTTTCAATGACATGGCCACTCAACTAGATGCTCTTCATGCCAAGAATAAAAGAGGAGGTGCGAGGAAATACTTATAGAGTTATTCCATGTATGCAACGGAAGAAATATGACTACAAATGCAGAGGGATTGGCCAACATTGCACAAGAAAGGGAGGCTTCACTTGAATTCAAGATGTTGGAGATAGAGGATGGGAAAGTCTTCTATGTTTCTCAAAGAAAACCATGGCCGCCAAGACAAGGAGGTATGTCACAAGACCCTATGCCATCATTTCATAATTGGGCTAGTAATCAATATATGTAACCCCCACCTTGGGCTAATCCACAGCAAGGTTGGGCTCCATACCCTAGCCAATACCAACAACAATGACAACCTTAATTTTTAGGCCAAAAAAATGGCAATAACCCCCTCAATCATGGTAGTAGCCTTGGAGAGGAGGTCAAGTAATGGAATAACCCACCTCCTAATTACCAACAATCTTACTAGAAACCTTCTTATCCACAACAACAATATCTGAAGCTAAATCCCTAACTTGGCTCTCAGCCAAAATAAACTCAACTACCATCTCAACTAACGCCCGACCCCAAGAATAAATCTTCTCAACTAACTTATTCAACTCAACCAACTCAATACCCTACCTATTCTTGATGTTATTAACATTCATCTCTACTTAGGAAGAGCACTTCCTCCACCAAGTGGACCAACAATTAAAAATATAGCAGATGAACCATATTTGCTATAGAATGATCCACAATAAATTGAAAACATGTTGCAAGATGATACACAACAACCTAAACAAAGTTACAGCAATGGTAAAGTACAAGCTAATGAACCACAATTTCTAGAGAGATTATAAGAAAAGAAGACTAACCTCAAATTAGAATCTAATTCTGATTTTGTCAATCAACTGAGAGATATTTGTGTCAAAATTCCACTTATTTAAGCCATCAAGGATGTGCCCATCTACAAAAAGTTGGTTAAAGATATATGTATTAAAAAACCAAGAAGAAAAAGGAAGGATCCATCCATTGTATAGGTTATTGGACAATTGAATGATATCATGCTTGGGAATTTAGTTTTACCAAAGTATATAGATCCAGGAAGTCCTTTGGTAAATGTTACAATCAATGACACAACAATAAAAAACACTCTAATTGACTTGGGGGAAGACATTAACTTCATGACAAAGAAAATTATGGATGATATGAAATTAGAAGGACTAAGGCCAACCACTACAGTCTTACAGCTTGTAGATATATCAATAGTAAGTCTGAAAGGAGTCCTTAAGGACATATTTATGGTGGTATACTTTTGGGAATACCATGCTGACTTTATTTTCCTTTAACTAAAAGAAAGTTTAGGAGGATATCCTATCATCCTAGAAAGACCATGGTTGGCCATTTCTGATGCATTTATAGGTTTTAGGTTTGGCAATGATATTATTTCTAATGAAAGTGGTACAAAAAATCTCATGCTCTATCCTCCTTCCCAACCATTGAGTGATGAAGATCAAACAATTTTTTATGAGGAACTGAAAAGTAGATCAAGGTTTTGTACAACAACCCATGATGCTGGAAAAATCTTGTATAATTGAAGGACAAGAAGAAGATGTAGTTCTTACCAATGTATTGCAGAATAACTATGGAAGAAATGAAGAAGTAGATAATAGAATAAGGTGTTTAAGTTGTCCCTTTGATCAAGGTTTACTTAAAAAAACACCATGAAAATTCTAGGTAAGAATTATATCCTTCATCAACTTATCCCTCACAAATGTATACCAAATTCTATCAAAGAATAATGTATGCTCAATGTCTAATCTCTCTAAGCAAGTGGATATAACCTCGAAAGGCCACTAAACGTGAACAAGATGCTCAATATGTAGTAAGAGAAGTTGTTAATAAATATTCTTCAAAAGCATAGGAAAACATTTTCATGGGATTATGGTGACATGTGGGGGATTCATCCCAAGTGTGTAATCATAAAATTTATGTCAAAGAAAATTGTAAAACAATCAGGAAGCCACATAAGAGAATGAACCCAATAGTAAGAGAGATTGTAAAAGGATAATTGAAGAAATTGTTGTATGCTGGATTCATATACCCAATTTCAGATAGTCAATGGGTGTCACCAATTTTCATTGTCCAAAAAATAATGGAAAATGGAGGATATGCATAGACTATAGAGAGCTGATTGAAGCAACAAAGAAGGATCACTTTCCACTACCTTTCATTGACTAGGTACTTGAAACTTTGGATGGTAATAAGTTTTTTTATTTTCTTGATGGATATAGTGGATATAATCAAATTCAAATTGCACCAGAAGGCCAATAAAAACTACCTTCACATGTCCAAGGGGAATGTATGCTTATTCAGATTCTTCCTTTTGGATTGTGCAATGCACCTACTACATTCAAAAGGGAAGTCCTGCGAATATTTTTAGATCTAAAAATTGATTGTGTGGAGGTATATATGGATGATTTCATAGTACATGGCAGCATTTTTGAAGAAACTATGCAAAATATAAAATTTTTTTTGAAGAGATGAAAAGAACACAACTTGTCCTTAAGTAATGAAAGTCTGAAGGTATAGTTCTTAGATACTACCTTTCTTCCGAGTGAGTTCAAGTTGATCCAAAAAATGAATATATTATAATCAATATATGCACCAAAGAAACAAAAAATATCTTAGGAGTTTTGTAGGCCATGCTAGGTATTATAGAAGGTTCATACAAGATTTTAGTAAGGTTTTAACACCACTCTTTGCCTTACTAGGAAAGGATTCTACATTTGACTTGAGTGAAAAATTTGAAGCAAATGTTGACTCACTGGCCTGTATTGAGAGGACTAGATTGGAACTTTCCTTTCCACATTCACAATTATATTTCAGACCATGTCATTGTAGATATTTTAGGACACAAGGGTGAAGTTATAAACTATGTAATTTATTATGTTATCAAGAATTTGCAGCATGCTGAAATTAATTACACACAAATCACAAAAAGGAGTTATTTGGAGTTGTGTATGCTATAAATAAGTTCAAGAACTACATTACATGGTATCCAAAGTGTTCATTCCCACCACCATGTTGGAATTAAATATTTGATCAACAAACTAGTTGTATGAAAAATAATAATTAGATGGTTGTTACTCTTACAAGAGTTTGATGTCACTATTGTGGACACGTCGCAAGGACAACGTTGTAGTAGATTTATTTTCAAGAGTGGAAACCAATGATGAAGAACACGTAGTTGATGACTCCTTCCCGAGATGATAATTTTATTTCTATTTCCACCAAAACACATTGGTATGCTGATATAGCCAACTATTTGGTATCAGGTAAGACAACCAAATTACTTATACTCTGAAAAGAAATACATAGTTGAAAAGAGTGTACATTTTTCTTAGATAGCTAGATTTATATTCCATACAAGGAAAGATCAGATCATGAGAAGATGCATTGATGATGAGGAAATATATGATGTTCTTAAATTTTACCATAGTGATCCTTGTGGAGGAAAATTTGCTACAAAAATAATAACGCATAAAGTATTAACAATTGGTTATTATTGGCCAACATTACACAAGGATGCAACACTATACACAAGGAGATGTGATAAGTGTCAAAGAATGGGAAATCGCACTAGATCTAATGAAATTCCATTGCAACCTCAAGTGGTCTTACAACCTTTTGAAAAATGGGTTTTAGAATTTATTGGCCCTATAGATCCCAAATATCAACAAAAGGAGTACATTTTGGTATGCACATATTATCTAACTAAGTGGATTGAGGTGAAGGGATTTCCAAGTCAGAGAAGTGATAAAGTAGCCAAGTTTCTCTATGATTAGATCTTCACAAGGTATAGAGTGCCAAGAGAAATTGTTACTGATTAAGGTACACAATTTACTGCGATGCCATTTCGATTTAGTCAAAGAGTATGAAATTAGGGATAGGAAGTCTACACTATACCGTCCCCAATTAGATGGCCAAGTTGAGGTGTCAAACAGGGGATATTGAGACACTCTTGACAAAGGCCATTACACTCCACGAAATAGATTGGGAAGATAGGCTTCCAGGAGGTAGTATGGTAATTTGAAAAAACCTAGAAAACAACAACTAGCTTCACTCCATTTGAACTCATTTATGGTAAGACTATTTTTTTTCCAATTGAATTCAAGCACAAGACATTAAGGATTGCACTTGAGCTAGGCATAGATTTATCTAAATCTCAGAGGAAGAGAATCCTCTAACTCAATGAGTTGGATGAGCTGAGAAGACAATCAATACATAATAAAGAAGTTGTGTAGAGGCAGAGAGTCAAATGACATGACAGTACATAAAGACAAAACAATTTCAAGAAGGTTACTGGGCATTATTGTTTGATTCAAAGTACAAGGAACATATGGGAAAACTCAAGAAAAGGTGGCTTGAAGCCTATGAGATTGAGAAAATATTTTCCAATGGAGCTGTAAAGCTCACCACCATAGACCCTGTGAGGTTCAAGATACTATTCAATGGCCATAGGTTGAGGTTGTAAAAGAAGCCAACTGACATAAGTACCTTTATGTAGTATTTCGAGGAGGTCAAAAAAAATGGAGATAAGGACATCATAATTAAAATTAGAAGTTGAGCCTGTTGGTTCATCTTCTGAGATTTCAGAGGATTGAGATATTTTAGTGGCCTTGGTATATTTAGCTTGTTGAATACTTCAATGATGAATAAAAGTTTTTTCATCAACCCTTTTGGTGATCAGAAACACTATGCTAACATTTTACTTTATTAGATTTTTTGTTTTATAGGATTTTATGTATTCGAGCTGTTTTTGTTTGGGTGGGCTTGACGCAATGGGTGCCTACCGATGGAGAGCGTCGGGCAGCCGAGGGATACACACGATGTATCATATTATAGGCATTTTCTAGAGGATTTTTCTGATGTGGACATTATTTGGAGCCCCTATGTGGGTTTTCCATCATATGGGTGGATGAAAGAGGAGCTATAGGAGCTACAACTACTCCCATGGATAGAGGGGTGATATGCAGGAGAGCACAAGATGATACCTGTAGATAGGGTTAGACGAAAGTTTGGGATACTTCAGATATACCCCTACCATCCCATAGTATAGAGGGATGACGTAGAGAGGCTAATGCCTCTACCACAACCGATAATGCCAACAGAGAAGGAGGAGTAGCTAGTAGACTGGAAGATTGATGTTGTTGGGGTGACTGATAGATACAAGAAGTGGTGGGCCACACATTTATGAGTAGTATCACTAAGGTGGGGAAGCTATATTTAGCAACCATCATAGTGCAAAGCGATGCCCTACGGTGGGTAGATGGTGACCACAGTTACACAAATGGGGATAGTGCAAGGTTAGGCGACAGTGTAGAGGCACAAGTTACTATTTTGTAGGCATAGGTGGCCACTCTACACGCCCAGGTAGCACAAGGATAGGTACCCACACAGGGTGGAGATGGGGATGGGATACAGTGGCCACCATACACAGTGTAAATTATGGGCTTGTAGGGCTAGTTCTCCACTTTGCACATGTGCATGTTGCGGTCCTTTAGGCCTAAATATAGGTAGGGTCGGATAGGGTCCCTCGGAAAGGCACAAGTATAGGGAAAGGGTCACTCTTTATAGGTACCAGTGGGATAGGGTCTCGAGAGATAGGTACAAGGGACAAGGAAAATGACACCACCATAGATAGTACCTATAAGTAGGTTGAGGGATGCCTTAGGAGAGGTGAGGTATTACAAGGATTAGTTGATGGCCATAGGGATATAATTCCTATCCTATGGAGAGTATAGAGCACAACAAGCCTCGAGTGAGAGGAGCAGGTCACACACCCAAAATGTGGAGAGCACAAGGGACAATCAAGCCCTAAGATAGGGTCAGGGTGAGGCCACCAATTCACGGAGGCTAGCTGCAGGTGAGGTACCAATAGAGATCTGGCCAGGATCGAGGGTGGGTGGTGAGATACTAGCTGGACAACGAATATGGGTAGAGGAGGAGGAGGAGACAGGTGAGACAAGTATAGAGGATATCCAATAGGGAAATTTCTGATAGCCATATGTACCTCCAAGATTGTATAGTTGTTTATTTTTTATATATACCAGCCTGTGTGCCGAAGAGAGTGAGGATGCAGATGAGAGTTTTGTTATTTTTGATCATATGCCACCGCATTCCAAAGATGGTGAGGCTATATATGAGAGTTTATGAGAGACTAGTATTTATTTATATCCATGTACACATGTGTGTATACATAGAATTTCCAATTTATAGCTGATGGTACTTATAACATGAATGGGGTTATTGATTTTCATTTTTGTTATTATGTGTGTATGTGATGGAAACTAGGTGGATTAGGCATGATGGAGTTAGGTTGGTTTAGGCATGATTGAGTCAAGTTGATGTAGGAATGGTGGAGTTAGGTTGGTTTAGGCATGATTGAGTCAAGTTGATGTAGGCATGGTAGATTCAAAGTTGATTTAGGCACGATTAAGTTAGGTTGATTTAGGAATGGTGGGGTCAGGTTGGTTAGGCATGGTTGAGTCAGATTGATTTAGGCCTGGTTGAGTCGGAGTTGATTTAGGCCTGGTTGAGTCGGGTTTTTATGGTTGATTGAATTTCTAGTTCATTAATGTGTGTAATTAGTGATGGTATGGATTGTGTTAAGATGATTTGTACAAAAATGTATGATGATGGCAAAGAAATGGTAGATGTGATGAAATGAATGTGTAAACTATGATGGAAAAGATGTTTAGAAATTGTTTCTTGTTTGGTTTAATTTCTAGTTATTGATATAGAAAGGAAACTAACTAGGGTAGAATGTGAATAGGAAAGGGAAAGGGGTAATTAGTTAGGGTAGAGAGTGGTGAGCTAACCTCCAGGGCCTCATACCCTCGTAGTGATGCCTACATAGTCCTAGCAAAAAGGGACCTCGGCCAATGTAGTTCTCCCATAAGCTAGGGAAGATTATGATGAAGTAGAAGAATGGGTTGGTAAGTGTTAGGCATGGTTTAATGGAGGTCATAGGCATGATTTAGTGTAGGTCACAGGAATGGTTTAAATGTGTGTCATAGGCATGATTGAGTGTAGGTCACGATCATGGTTGAATGTAGGTCATAGGTATGATTGAGTGTAGGTAACATACATGGTTGAATGTAGTTCATAGGCATGATTAAGTGTAGGTCATAGGAATGGATGAATGTAGGTAATAGGAATGATTGAGTGAAGGTCACGTGCATGGTTGAATATAGGTCATAGGAATGATTGAGTGTAGGTCACATGCATGGTTGAATGTAGGTCATAAGTATGATTGAGTGTAGGTCACAAGAATGGTTGAATGTAGGTTATAGGCATGATTGAGTGTAGGTCACATGCATAGTTGAATGTAGGACATAGGCATGATTGAGAGTAGGTCACATGCATGGTTGAATGTAGGTCATAGGCATGATTGAGTGTAGGTCACAAGCATGGTTGAATGAAGGTCATAGGCATGATTGAGAGTAGGTCATAGGCATGGTTGAATGTAGGTCATAGGAATGATTGAGTGTAGGTCACATGCATGGTTGAATGTAGGTCATAGAAATGATTGAGATTAGGTCACATGCATGGTTGAATGTAGGTCGTAGGCATGATTGAGTTGTTGTTAAATATAGGTGTCGATGAACCGGTCATGTATATGATAATCAATAAGTAATGAGGAAGGAGAATGGTAAGAGGTGGTAAAAGAGTTTCTTAATTGATAAGAACCCTATTGAGTCAACCATACCTAAGAGGGGCTTATGAACGTAAGACCCTAAATGCATTGCATAATGGACCATTTGAAGGGTGAAAAAGATGCATAATCGAGAAAATGTCATGCTTACGGCAAGTCCCTTGACTAATGAGGGGATTACGCTAAGAGGCAAGGAGGTGAGAATAGGTGGTTTAGCATAATTTAGTGCATGACAATGTGTCTTTCGGAACAAGAAGCCCAAGATCAAGAATAGGCAAGTCCATGATGCAAATTTCATGTTTTTATTCATTTGTTTGTTTGTAATAGATTGATCAATGTGGGAATTCTATATGGGATGAGTATATGATCTTCTTGAGGTCTTCATGAAGCTGATTGATGTGGGAAGCTTCGGGATATTTTTATTGAATTTGTGAAATAATTATGATATAGCTGTCCTTCAAGGGAGCAGTCTATTTATAGCGGTGGAATTAGAGTGAAGAGATGTCCCTTTTGAGGGAGTCATCTTTTACTCGAAGTTTAACTAAAGGAGTTGCATCCCATTTTTTTTTTTAGATGTTTAAGTCATGGAAAAGACTATAGAGGAAGGGTAGGCTCTTGTTTGGATGAAAAAATCATAGTACACAGGAGTTAACCATGAAAGGGGGTGGTTTTGAGTGATGAACGACCATGGGATTCCATCTTGAAGAAGATGAAAAGTATCCATGAGAATCATGCTAGGAGTAGAGTCATGGTACTCATATTGAAAGAAAGGTTAAAATGGTGATCGGTAATCACATGATTCTTGTTTAGTCATGGATCTTCAAAATGGGTAATATGGAAGGTGAAAAATGCTCAAGGGATGAGTGATTAATTGACAAAAAGTGATATAGGACTTGATATCAACAATAAAATGGTTGAAGATGCAATGCATTGAGGGGTTCAGGTTCGGGTTTACCTTTGAGTGAAGAAAATGATAAACACCGATCCATAAGCATGGGTAATGACATAGGGTCCAAGAAAATCGGGAGAAAATTTTCCCGCTTTACTTTTCTCCTCTTTGGTTATATGTTGATTTTCTTTCGGGACGAGGTTCTTGACATGAACTATTCATTAGTGAATACATTTTTCATAAGCACGTTTGATACGGTTTGTTAGATTTGGAGATGATCAAGAGAATTGAGATGACATTCATCTAATAACTCAAGTTGTGCCAAAAAATCTTGGTGAAAGTCATCGTCGTTGAGCATGTCTTGTAGTGAGATGCGGAGAGATAGAATCTGGAATTTGAGAGGTAATACAACCTCGGCATCGTGACAAGAGAAAAGTTTGTGGTAGCATTCAAAGTGCAAATACTAGTGTGATAATTCCTCAATGTGAAAGGAATGTTCGTATACCAATCTTTCCCAAAGATATCGTTGACTACCTTCATAAGAATTTTTTTCAAGGTTTTATTGGTTGATTCAGTTTGACCATTGGTTTGCGGGTAATAGGGTGATGAAAATTTGAGTTGGATACCAAATGCATCACATATTTTGCATTAGGTTTTGTTTTTAAATTGATTTCCATTATAAGTGATGAGACAGTTAGGAATAACAAAGTGAAAAATGATGTGATGATTTTCTCACTTTTGTAGAAATGAGGGGAATGACCCCTACTCATTTAGTGTAATATTCAGTAGTGGTTATGATCCATTGGTGGCGTTGTGAAGAATGGAGGTTGATCTAACCGACAAGATCCAAACCCCATTGAGAGAAAGGCCAAATATCTCGTGTGACTTGTAAGGCATGACTAGTTGTGTGGTGGAGATTAGCATGTTCTTTGGCATTACACACAACATTTGACATAATCACAACAATTTTTGTCTAGGGTTGGACAATAATAGCCTAGGTGAACAATGCATTTTACGATAGCTAAACCATTAAAGTGACCTCCACAAATTCCATCGTGTACTTCCTTAATGGTGTAAGGAATTTGAGAACATGTAAGGCATCGTAGGAGAATACCGTTGAAACCGCACTTGTAAAGAAGGACACCCATGATGACATAACAAGAGACACTTTTAAGATAGGCACATTGTCCATTATGATTGAGATCGGTGGGTAGAATGGCAAGGAAAGATAATCTGCATATTACTTATACCAAATGTCACATGGGTCGGAAATAGTTCGATGGAGTAAACCTTATGAGGTAAATAAGAGGGTGATTGTAGCCTTTGTATGGTGAAAAATATTTTAGAGTCAAGCAGGAAAAGCATGTATCCGAGGAGCTAAGTAGGCCTTGGTATCCGAAATTTATTGGTATAAGGTGGGGTGGTTTGAAGTGTATAACGGTCAAAGGTGGTCAAAAGTATATCTACATGATGTTTATAATTTTGAAGTATCTCATTATAACACTAGTATATACCATTGACTTGGTTTATGACCAACTAAAAATCACCAAAAATATTGATTTACTTAACATCTAAGGCATATCTTTGTTTGGAGACCCAATACCACCGCTTTGTATTCAGCGATATTGTTTGTACAATCAAAATCAAGTTTGAAAGACAAAGGCATAGGTTCGCCATTAAGAGGAATTAGGATAACACCAGCCCCACCCCCATGTTGACACTTAGAGCCATCGAAGAAAAGTGTCATTTGGTAAGTGTTTGTCTAGGGAAAGGGTAGTTATAGACTCATCTGGGAAGTCGAAGTTAGATGGTTTCTTCCCGAAATAGGTGCATCGGCCAGTTGGTCAGCGATAGCTTGGCCCTTAATGGACTTTTGATGAATGAATTTGAGGTCAAGGTTAGCAAGAAGCATAAGCCAATGTGTGACACGTTGATGTTGATAGGGTTTGGTATACATATAGTGTAATGGGTCAGTATTAGTAATGATGAAGGTTTTATGATTGAGCAGGTAATGGCGGAGTTTAGTGGTGATGAAAACTAAGGCTAAGTAGAGTTTTTGGCATGGGTATATCTAGTTTCATAGTCAAGAAGGGTGTGGCTTATGTAATAAACCACTTTCTCTCGGTGCTGCTCATCATAATGCGCAAGCATGGCACCTAGAGAATGGTAAGTGGCAGAAATATATAGGTAAAAGGGCTAGTAATCCTTAGGAGGAATGAGTACTGGTGGTTGAAGGAGGTATTGTTTGAAGTCCTCAAAGGATTTATGGCATTCATCATCCCATTTGAATGAAATGTCTTTCTTCGAAGATGAAGAAATGGTTGACAAATGTGGTTGGAAAAATGTGAGATTAAATGATGAATAGATTGTAAATTTCCTTGTAGGCTTCAAATTTGATGGAGATTAGTGGGTGGAGGCATTTTAAGAATGGCCTTGAATTTAGCAGGATCAACTTCTATGCCACGTAAAGAAATGATGAATCCTAGGAATTTTCCATAAATTACTCAGTAAAGACGCACTTCTTTAGATGAAGGCACACATAATACTTGATGATACTTGTCAAAGATGACTTTAAGGACCGGCGGGTGTTTGGTTCAATGTTTAGATTTTTCTATAAGATCATCTACGTAATCTTCCAATATGTGATGCATGATGTCATGGAAGATGTAATTCATGGCTTGCTTGATATGTAGGAACAACATTTTTAGGCCAAAAGGCATGACTCGATAGCAGAAATTCCCCAAGTGGTGATGCGGGAAGTCTTATGTTGATCCTCTTGAGCTAGTAATATTTGATTGTATCCGAGAAAATGCCCATGAGTGATAGTATTTCATGGCTAGTGGTGAGATCAACTAGTTGGTTAATACCGCAAGGGAAGTCGTCTTTGGGACAAGCGAGGTTGAGGTCATGGAAGTCCATGCAAATGCGGAGTCTTCCTTTCAGCTTTGTGATAGGAAAGATGTTAGAGATCCATTAGGGATAATCAATGGGTAGAATGAAGGAAACCGAGAGAAGGCGCTGAAGCTCTTCTTTGACCAGAAGAGAAATGCAAGGATGCATTTTCTACAGATTTTGTTTGATGGGTTGGGCATCGGGAATGGTTATGATATTGTCAATCTGGGCATATCGGCATAGGAACAAGACAACGCGTTGGTATGGTCCCGAAGGAAAGAGGTGAAGGCTTCTTGTTTAGTAGTGTCTAAGGATTGGCCGATCTTTAGAATGTGTAGGTTGTGTTGAGTGTTAATGTTGATTTTGATGGTTGATTCATTCAACATGGTTTTCATCTCGAAGGGTAATGACCAATGAATATAAGAGTCCTCCACACCAAGGTAGGTGAGGAATATGTATATCATTTAGAGAAAGACTCTCTCTCTCTCTCTCTCAATTGAATATAAACCTAAAAGGTTTGGAGATATGATTACTAATTATTAGAATTCATTTTGTATGAAGTCTACTTTAATTGGATATATGCGGATGTTAAACCTTCCTAAAAGTTAAAGTACATTTTAAATGAAACTTATGATAATGCTGTCCTATTTTGGTTAACTACTGGTTAAATTGGGAAAACGAACATTAAAAGCAACCATAAGTTTAACAAAGTTATTTAATACTTGATTGATACAAGTATACAATAAGAACTTATGGAGTGTTGGATTAGGGTCTAGCAGGGTTGCTGTAATCAAGACATAATCCAAATTAACAATATATTAACAATGTCTTGTGGGTATGTACATCTCAATGATGTAGTTTTTGTAGGATTTTGGCATATTCGAAGTGCGAGGATGTACTTTCAAGAAGACTTGGGTCTTCAAGAGAATACAACGTTGTA
The DNA here is from genome assembly GCA_018340775.1 of Taxus wallichiana var. yunnanensis. Lineage (NCBI taxonomy): Eukaryota > Viridiplantae > Streptophyta > Pinopsida > Cupressales > Taxaceae > Taxus > Taxus wallichiana. The sequence goes on from CM031244.1 coordinate 74,645,955, forward strand.
GTTGACATGAGGCATCACCCTTCCACATTTATCATCCAGATCTACACATAATAAGAACTTGGACTTGAACTTAATTTCTCTCTAGGTCGATTAGTGGCATATTTAGGATAGAAAGTAGCTTCCAATGGCTCAGGGTACCTTGGCACATCCGGTTAACCCAAGTCAACCGAGTATGCCCATTTACCCTAAGCTATTGTGAGTGTCTTCCTATAATAAGTTATGTTTCTAACTAGGGCTAGGGTTGAACCTAGAACAAGTGGACTAACGATAGTCAATAAAGACCAATCATGATAATAAAGGAGTGACATGAAGGATGTATTCCAATATGACGAGTATGTCATCTAGGAATAGTGATATACACAGTATGTTGTAAATCTTTGGCCAAAGTATTGCAAGTTGCTAGTTGTGTTGTCCTATGTCACCAAGTTTAAAACAACGTGATATCGGATGAATATTGGTAATAAATATTCGATATGTTCTTTAAACAGATCACTCAAGGTACTCAAAGTGTAGGGTAGGAAAAACAAGTATACGAAGTATACAAAATGTATTCATTACTTAAGATAACATAAATAGATCGGTGGAACACCTAGTCATTACAACTACATATGGTTATTTATTTGAATTCTATTGGCATGGAATGTTTTTTCTAAATAATGCTTTATTTAGAATAGAGAACATTATAAGAAAAAAATTCCCTTGTTTCAAAAGTATTAAAATGGAAATGTTGCATCTTGGTATCGAGAGTGAAGGTTACGCAACTCTTGGACCTATTGTGTCCATAATCTGATGAAACTTAATTTTTCTTGTAATAGAAAATGGTTAGAACAAGAGGAAATGTTGCAAATAACCCTCCGCTTGAGGAAGGAGCAGAAACTTCCCAGAAACTTGATGAGATCCTTGCTTCCCTGTTGGACACAAGAGATCATTTGGCTGTACTTGAACAACAAGTAATGGGTAATGAGGAGGAAGAAGAAGCTGATAACAATAATCAGCCACCTTCGGGAATAACGCCAATGTGGGTGATGATAATAACACTAATATACTTGTTCAGCTTGAGAACAAAAAGGCTAGGCTAGCAACTGAACTCACTAATGATATAAAAAGGATAAGTCCACCTAAGTTTGATGGCACCACATTAGGAGATGGAGCTGAGAATTGGCTTAGTGAAATGGAGAAATAATTTGCAATAAGGAATTTCTCAGAAGAAACAAAGGTGATATGGGGAGCATATCATATTTCTCATGAAGCATCTTCATGGTGGGACAACCATAAGGATGAGTTGAATATTGATGAAGCTAATATCACATGGGACCAATTTAAAGGTTACTTTAGGAAATAATGGCTGCCATAACTTTACTATGATCAAAAAATGATTGAATTCCATAACTTAGCTCAAGAAAAGCTAATGGTAACCGAGTACTAGGAGTGATTTACAAAACTCCTTAAGTATGTACCTCAGTACCAAACTGATGAGAAGTTCAGGATATAGAAATTCATCATGGGATTGAATCCCATTATAGGGGGAGAGGTGGATGTTCACAGCCCAATCACAATGGAAGGGGTTGTTGAAAAAGCCATAAGGTAGGAACATAAATTAAAGGAAATTTTTTCTCACAAGGAGGAAGTAAGGAAGAAAAATCCCAACTCCTCTTCATCATCTCTTGCACCTAAGAAAGGACCATGGAAGAAATTTGGAATGAAAAGTAAGTTTTCATCTGATACTAATAAGAAAACAACAAAAAACAAGTTTGTTGGTAACGTCTGAACAACTTTTCTAAGAACAATAATAACGGGCAAAAGTCCTATGGGGGTTAGAATGATAACTCTAAGGCTGGAAATAAACCCGAGCCTAGGAAGGGACCTATAGGAGGCTGTTATAACTATGGCAAAGATCATTACGTGAATCAATGTCCTTTGAAGAAGGATGATCATAATTAGCAACACAAGATACACGCTACCGAATGTTTTATTTCTAGTAAATTATCATCAAAACCAAAAGAAAAAGATGGAAACATGGATAAAACATGGATTGTATAGTATGAGAATAATATTATTCATACGCTTAGTATGTGTCTTTTTGGAGCAGGTCCTTGATTTACCTAAATTTTCCACTAAGGTTGATCTTTATGTTTCACCTTTGGGGTCTTATGACGTAATCATAGGTGTTAATTGGTTATCAGAACATAAGGCTAAAGTGGACTATTTTGAAAAACACATTAGTTGTTTAGATGACCTATAGAAAATAGCAGAGATTTAGGGTGTGAAACGTGAGATTTCTGTTAGAAAACTGTTAGCTATGCAACTTAAAAGGCCAAAAATAAAGGATGTACCTTATATGTAGTAAAAATTACTGAATCAACAAAAGAGAGTAGCGATATTATGGAACGATATCCACTGTTACGAGACTTCAATGACGTATTTCCGGAAGAATTTCCAGGTCTTCCACCCAAAAGGGAGTTTGATTTCATGATTGAGATCAAGCCTGGAACTGAACCTATTTCTAAAGCACCGTATCGAATGACTACTACAAAATTAGTAGAGCTTAAGGCTCAGTTGCATGAACTTTTGTCTCAAGGTTTGATTAGACCAAGTGTTTCACCTTGGGGAGCACTTGTAATTTTTTTGAAAAGAAGGATGGAACCCTTAGATTATGCATTGATTACAAAATTTTAAACAAAGCAAAAATCAAGAATAAATACCCACTCCCTAGGATTGATGATTTATTTGATCAAATGCATGGAGCATCGGTATATTATAAGATATATATTCAACTGGATATCATCAATTGTGAATTAAGGATGAGGATATTCATAAAACAACTTTCAGAACAAGGTATGGACATTATGAGTTCACGGTTTTACCTTTTGGATTAACTAATGCACCTACAACATTTATGAATTTAATGAATAATATCTTTCAAGAATACTTTGAAAAATGTGTGCTCGTATTCTTAGACGACATTCTCATATATTCAAAAGGTATTGAGGAACACCATGAGCATTTGAAGATAGTTTTGGGAATATTAAGAGACAGTTATTTGGTAAGCTATCTAAATGTTCTTTCTATGACATAAAAGTACAGATTTGGGACATGTAATAAGTAAGAATGGAATTGCTGTAGATCCTTCAAAAATTGTAGCTATAACAGAGTGTCCTACACCTAAGAATGTACATGAAGTTAGAAGCTTCATGGGAATTACTGGCTATTATAGGAAATTTGTACAAGATTTTTCTAAGATAGTTACACCAATAAATTCCTTACAGAAGAAAGATAAAAAGTTTGTTTGGAGTGAGAAATGTGAAATTGCATTCAAAACCTTGAAGGAACAGTTAACTTCAACACCTATTATTGCAAAGATACTAGATCAATGGTGGTAACTAATGCATTAGGTGAAGGTCTAGGAGGTATTTTGTTACAAAATGGACATGTCATAGCTTATGAAAGTAGAAAACTTAAGTTACATGAGTTGAATTATGCTCCACATGATTTAGAGCTCACTGCTATTTTTCATGCACTTCAAGTTTGGGGACATTACGTGCTTGGTAAACCTTTTGAATTGAAAATTGATCACATTGGGTGAAGTATATCTTCACTCACCAAATCTTAATACAAGACAACGAAGGTGGTTAGATTTTTGTCTCGTATGATTTTGACATCAGCTATATCAAGGGTAAAGAAAATATAGTGGCTAATGCTCTAATTCATAGGAAGCACATTTATGCTCTTATACCGTTAAGAACTTAGTTTAAAGATGAAGTAAAAAGTGTTATGGAATTTGATTCTTACTTTCAGCAAGTAAAAGCAACACTTGCTGCAGATTTGAATGATTTGAGGTATAAAGGTTTTCACTTTGATAATGAAGGAATCTTACGATTTGAAAATAGAGTCTATGTACCTTCGCTAAATGATTTTAGAAAGAAATTGTTAGCAGAATTTCATAATTCACCTTTTTTGGACACCTTGGCATTACAAAAATGCTTGCTGATATAAAACAACAATATTTCTGGAAAGGGATGAAAAAGGATGTTATAGACTTTGTGACACATTGTCTTGAGTGCCAACGTGTTAAAGCGGAACATATGCACCCATCCGGTTTGTTGTATCCTCATAGCATACCGCAGTATAAGTGATAAGTAATAAGCATGGATTTTGTACAAGGGTTTCCTATGTCAAGAAATAAACATGATGTTATTTTAGTAGTTATGGATAAAATAACAAAGATAACACATTTATTGTTGGGAATCAAAGATGATTCTCTGTTTTGGCTAAAATATTTGTACACAAATTTTTTAGGTTACATGGAGTACCTGAATTAATCATTTCGAGATAGAGATCCAAGAATGGTGTCAAGATTTTGGCAAACACTTAATGCAGCTCTAGGGACTAAGCTAAATTTCAGTTTTGTGTATCATTCGGAAAAGGATGGACATAATGAAAGAGTAAATCAAGTTTTAGAAGATATGTTATGGATGTATTGCATGGATCAATAGTATAAGCGGGAAGAGTACCTTCTATTAGTTGAATTTACATACAATAACACATATCATACTTCTCTTAAGATGGCACCTTTCAAAGCATTATATGGAAGAAAATTCAAAACCCCTGTTAGTTAGGACAACATGGAGGATAGAGAGGTAATTGGACTTGAAATTCTTACTAAAATGGAACAACAAGTTAAATTGATTCGTGAACGCTTGAAAGAAGCGGAAGATAGGCAAAAGAGTTATGCTGACTTAAAGAGGGTTGATAGGAAATTTGAACTTGGTGAGAAAGTCTTTCTTCGGGTTAAAATGAAAAAGAGTTCTATAACTTTTGGCAAGGCTACCAAGTTATCACCTCGTTATGTGGGACCTTTTGAGATAGTCAAGTAATCAACCCCGTAGCTTATCGCTTTAGCATTACCTCCTGCTTTGTCATGAATACATGATGTTTTCCATATTTCTTTGCTTAAGATATACATTTTATATTTATCACACGTGTTAAATTAGAATTCCTTGCAAGTCCAAGACCCAGGAATAATCGTGGTTAAACCCATATGAGTGCTTGAAACTTGCCAGTTGCATTTGAGAAATCGTGAGATAAGTCAATGTAAGGTCCAATGGGACTAGTTTAATGAAGAAAGTGCAACTTGGGAAAACCTTGAGGATATGAAAACTAATTTTCCATATCTATTTGAATAGGATTGATTCTGTTGACTGATAAAAACGTGTGATTTTATATTTATAATATAATAAGTATGCCAGTTTTGGGTAGATATTTATTTATTTTGAATAAACAACTATGTAATGTTGATTTCTGGAACTTAATAATTCTAATATGTTTTTGACATATGGTAAGAAAAGTGAATAAGATGATTTTTCCTTGATGCAATCTGTTAAAAATGAGATAATCATCGAGATGATGATTCTTTTTAGGAGGGAAGCATGTAACACCCTCGACAACTGATATATTCCTCTTTTTCATTCAAGTGTTGACATGTGATTTTCTGGATAAAGATGTGTTATTTTGAATGTTGAAGATCATGCTTGATAAGGATAAATCTTTTCTGTTCTTAAAATCATTAGACTAAAATTATATGGTTATCAATAATTTATTTTCAATTTGGAAAGATGAGCTGCAATCTAGCTTTAAGAGTTGCAATCGCTTTTAAGAGTTGCGCAGACTTGACTCATCCTTGGATCAATTTCAGTGATCCAAGGAATGTTTCAAATCTTCTTCATAGATTTGAATGGTAAAATTGACATTCGAAGAGTTTAAGGACATAGAAGACTAAATTTTTATGATACTAATTCTTGGTCTTATTTGAACGTGTTTTCATTGAGCTGTATGTTTTTGCTCGGGTCTTTGGTGATTAATCTTAGCAGGCTATAAGGACTTAAAACAAAATTCAATTCATTAAGGATGAATACAGAGTCCTAAAACCTAACGATTATCCTAACGGTAACCTAAGTTAGGTAAGAACAACTATGTCCTAGCTATGTTTACTTATTTAAATTCTGTTCTAACCTAAGCCTCTTATTCTAATTATGGGGTTGGCATCCTAACCTAAGCATTGTGCTAAATGGATTAGGGAGGGGTTACTAAAGTAATACTAGGCTATTCTAACTAATACCTAATACTAAAGGATTATGAATTGAACCTAACCTAAGGCGGGAATTCTAATGGAAAATGTTTTATGACCTATGTTGGTAATTGTTAAACTAACCTAAGTTCTATTTGAATCTATCCTAAACTATTAAGGGAACCTTAAGGGGTCACATGAGACAAGGAAAAAGGTTCTAATGGCATTTAAATGATTTGAAATGGTTTAAATGATGAAGTACTTGCCATTTGGTAAGGGGCCAATAGACTTAGTGGAGGCCTATGTGGAAGCTCCACTAATAGATGGAATTGTATTTTTGTATTTAATTGGCATTCACCAGATTTAGGAGGTGGTGGCAAGGAAAGATAAGTGGGAATTTTAGATTGAATGGAATTTATGGCATTTATGAGCCTCAGTCTTTGTGTACAAACCATCTTGGAAACTTAGAAGGTGGGTTTGTAGGAGGTCATTTGGTTTTTCATGCATGGCAGATTTTTCTCTGCATAGAGCTAACTGGTTCTTCGAACCAGCAGTTTGACCTTCACTTCAAATATATTTTTGGTTTCTTCAGCCTATTTTTGATCGAAGGAAAGTATATGAGGTGTAGGAGGAAAATAAGTTTGATTGTTGATATTTTGTGGAGGAAAAAAAGAGTTGGAAGCTCGGCTGGAAGTCTCCTTTGATTTGGTGGAAGCACTATCAGGCATGATAGGCTCTAACTATTAAAATTCTTTGCGTTATTCTAAATGATTCATTAGAACAACTTTGCTCTCATGAGATTCATGTTTTCATATTTGTCTAGTTATTTTTGCTTGCTGGGTTTGGTGAATCTTTGTGTTGTTTGGATTTGTATCCATGGCAAAAAAATATAGTGATGTTTGGAAACTACCTTTCTGTGAAATTTTTATGACCTAGCATGCAAGTGAAAATGGTATTAGAAACTTGTTCTGTATCTCTATTTTTCTCTCTAGATCTTGTATTCAAAGTTAATGTGCTTTGAACTAACTTGTGACAATATAAGGATATGAGCTTAGGGAAACTTGAGTTCTATTTTTATTTTTCTTTTGGGTTGCGTTCTTTGGATGTAGACTTGTGTTGGAACTTTTTGTTTTGATTAAACTTGTGTTGGATCTTCATTTTGATTGGAACCACTATTTGGGAAACTTATGCATTGCTGAACTATTGCATGGAGTTCGTATTTATCACTGTACTCACATTATTTTTCTAGTGTAGTTCGAACATTTGTGTGAGATGATAGGGTTCGTCTCTCAGTACTCTTGTTATACACTTGAGTGTTATGAGATCTTATTTGGGTCCATTCATTCAATTTTGTTCTAGTATTTTGTATTGGGTTACTCTTTTATTAAATGACTAAGCTTATAACTCCTTATTTAAGAAACCTACTCACCAGGAGATTGGGTGAAAGTTTGTTTGAGTTGTTTGAAATCTCTTCGAGATTTGGAATTGGTAATATCATGCTTAAGAAACGTAGAACTTCAGTTCTATGACTGTATCAACTTCTTGAGATGGTATGAGCATGGGAATTGGAGGAAGTGTTCTTTCCCCATTGTTTGGAAGAAACCCACATTCTGGGTTGACTGTATTGTTTTGTACTAAGGCACCACTGTCGCAATTTCGTGGTTGTGAAGTTTTGTTTTGATATTCCATTCTTGTTGCTTTGGAATTTAAGATTGAGACAGCTTCTGTATTGGGTGTTTTGGGTTCTAGCTCTCCCTCTCTTCTGTCTCTTTAAATAAATTTGGGCCTTAGTGGAAGATTTGGGTTATTACCTTGGACACTGAAATTATCAGGAAGGATTCCTTCTCCGTTCAGTTGTAATGAGTTTGATTCTTTTGAATTACTACTTACCTTTTGTATTTAGTGGAGAGGCATTTGTAAGTCTCTATTCTTGGGTTCATAGGTAATTCTGAACCTTATCGTTTTCTTTCTTGGATGTTATTCTTGACTGATACAATGAATAAGACCTTGGTTTCTCTTTGAGAAAGAATATATATATATATATATATATATATATATATATATATATATATCTGTGTGTGTGTGTGTGTGTATTCTTTTGTGAGTAGTTTATTGGTTTGGGTCTATAGTATGCTTTCATCCCGATTTGGTTTGAAATCAGAATTCTTTGTTTAGTTGAATGAAATGATTTATCATTGTTTCTTTCCTTATTTGAGTTACCATTCCTCCGTCCTTGGATAAGCTCATTGTTTGAACTTTTCTGTACTCGATTTTCTTTCGAGATGGTAATTTATTTTGACCCTCGTTGGTCTACCTTGTTCGTATCATTGATGAAATAATGTAGAGAACTAGTAGCCAAGAGGGCTTTGTTGATATGTAAATTGATACTTGTGGGTTTGATTGTTGTTGACTAGTCTAGCCTAGTTTGTATGGAAAGGAGTAGGTTTGTGTATTGTACTTTTATCTTTGGGATGAACTTAAGTAGAGATTAAATCCTCTTTGGGGATACTTTGGTTATGAACTTTGTTTTCAGATCTTTTGATTGATAACTTCTATCATGCGAATGGAATTGGAATTGTAGTTAGACCGCTCGATTTCCTATATCTTCTTGTAATGTTATCGAATTTTGTTTTTGATGTATATTCTAATGTTGAATGTACAATGTTGTTACCCGGAAAGGAACAAGTAACTCATGTTATTAATCTGGTCTATTTTTTAGATGTTATAGGTTTGGGCATGGTACATAATGGTTCTTCTTATTCTTGCTTAGGATATAGATGAATAATCCTAGAATGAACCATGTTGTTTACACTTCTTTTGTCTCATAGAGAAGATAAATGTGGTATTCTATTAGGACATAATTATGAAATAATGGGATGGCTGGATTTATTGTTTGTTTACAAGCCATTGATAGGATTAATAGAACTTAAAGATCTTAGGCAGATATTGTTTATTATATTCTGCTCTTCTCTTTATAGTTGATCTAGATTTATTAATGTACTTCCTTTCTATTTGATATCACTTATGTTGATTGTATGATGATTTAATTATCTCATTAAAGAAGTGTTGCTTTAATGAAACAATTAGTGGAATGCACTTCATTTTAATGATTAGTGCTTATCATGCTCGATTAATTGATCGACCGAGTGCTAGCTATTTTTGTAAATGGATGACTTAAGTGGTAAAATAAGGTAAAAACTTATATGAAGCATTGGATGATATATGTCTAATTCTTAGTAAAGAATTTTGATTCATCATTTTGTTGTATTGTAAAATAAAATTTGTATACTATATAGAATGAGGGTTGTTGTTATGCGCTTTCCTAAAGAGCGTAGTCTTGTAATTTTATAATTTGTAATGATGAATTGTGAGTTGTGATTTATTTGCATTAGTTGTGTAAATTATCTCGTATTATTATAAAGAAGATGAAATTTCCATCTTGTTGATATTCTTCATATTATGTTATGTTTATCGTGTTATCTTTGATAAGATGGATAATGGGAATTAGTTCAATTTCCCTTATAATGAAGCAACTTGTTGAGTTACATAATACGATGTGTTTTATCCAAACAATTTATCATAGTAATGTGTTGTGTAATAAACATGAAGTAAAAACTATGGATAGTGGGAATAATATACCCTAACACTTGATCATTTAGAGAAAGACTCTCTCTCTCTCTCTCTCTCTCGATTGAATATAAAACTAGAAGGTTTGGAGATATGATTACTAATTATTAGACTTAATTTTGTATGAAGTCTACTTTAATTGGATATATGCGGATGTTAAACCTTCCTAAAAGTTAAAGTACATTTTAAATGAAACTTATGATAATGCTGTCCTATTTTGGTTAACTGTTGGTTAAACTGGGAAAATGAACATTAAAAGAAACCATAAGTTTAACGAAGTTCTTTAATACTTGATTGATACAAGTATACAATAATAACTTATGGAGTGTTGGATTAGGGTTTAACAGGTTGATGTAATCAAGACATAATCCAAATTAACAATGTATTAACAATCTCCTTGGGGTATGTACATCTTGATGAGGTAGTTTATGTAGGATGTTGGCACACGCCAACTACAGGGCTGTAATTTTGAGAAGACTTGGGTCTTCTCAAGAATACAACATTGTAGTTGACATGTGGCATCACCCTTCCGCATTGATCATCCAGATCTACACACAATAAGAACTTGGACTTGAACTTAGTTTCTCTCTAGGTCAGGTTAGTGGCATATTTAGGATAGGAAGTAGCTTCCAATGGCTCAAGGTACCTTGGCACATTTGGTTGACTTAGGTCAACCGAGTATGCCCATTTACCCTAAGCCATTGTGAGCATCTTCCTATAATAAGTTATGTTTCTAACTAGGGCTAGGGTTAAAACTGGGACAAGTGGACTAATGGTAGTCAGTAAAGACCAATCATGATAATAAAGGAGTGAGGTGAAGGACACATTCCAATATGACAAGTATGTTGTCTAGAATAGTGACATACACAATATGTTGTAAATATTTGGTCAAAGTATCGTAGTGCTGAACGTTGTCCTATGTCACCAAGTTTAAAACAACGTGATATCAAATAAATATTGGTAACAAATATTTAGATATTTCTTTAACGAGATCACTCAAGATTTTGGTGTAGGGTAGGAAAACTAAGTATATGAAGTATAAAAATGTATTCATTACTTAAGATAACATAAATAGATCAAGTAGCTTCTTGAGTTATGAAATGAATAGATCGGTGGAACACCGAGTCATTACATATGCATATGGTTATTTATTTTTATTCAATTGGCAAGGAATGTTTGTTCTAAATAATGCTTTATTTAGAACAAAGAACATTATAAGAAAAAAAAATTCCCTTGTTTCTAAATTCTTAAAATGGGAATGTTACATTGTCGATGTTGTATAGACGATATCCCCTAGATTGAGGCGTTGAAAAAAACCTTCTAAGGGATCAGTAGTTGGTATGTGGGTAGCACGTATAGATGGATCGCTAGATGATAGGGAGACAAGTGAGTAGGTGGTAGAGGTTGTTGTGGTAGTAGGGATAAAAAAGTTAGATGTAGGAGAGGTGGTGGCCATCATGGTGGATGGGATTGTAGGTGAAGATGAAGTGGGGACAATGACAGATGCTTTGACCGGTACAAGCATGTCATTGGTCCGAGATAGCATATTACAGGTCTTGAAAGGTGATGGTTAGTGGGGATCATGTAATTATGCCCTCGTGATCAAATTTGAGGAAATGGTGTAGAGTTGAAGGGACACAACCTATGGTGTAGATCCAAGGTCAGCCGAGTAACAAGTTATGCTAGAAATCACCTTCTAGGACAAAGAAAAGTTTCAGGACAATGCGGGGACCCACACAGATATGGAAAATGATGGTACCTAGGGTAGATGTCATGGCATCATTGAAGGAGCACAACATAACTGGGTTACTGTGCATGTAATTAACAAGTATTCATATTTGGTCATATGCATGGGAGTAGATGATGTTAATACTAGCACCACTATTGATCATGACGCATTGTATGCATATATTATCAATGAATACGAGAGATGAACAAAGTAGGGTTGGGGTCATCGGAATGGAAGGGATCAATCTCTTCATCCGAAAAGTTGAGGCGGCCACTAAGCAAGTAGGTGGAGGCATAGAGGAAGGTGATGACCTATTGAGATATGCTACGTTAAAAGTGAGAAAGCTTTGTACACTGTAGGGTTTGTGAGATGTGTCTAGCGCAAGCTCGAGTAAATAACTCTATGAGTTCGGTTTGAGGTAATTGAAATGTGAGTTGGTTAATTAGGCTCGCTTGCAAGTGAAAAATTCATGATAGACTCATCATGGTATTATCATGTGGAATAAAGATCAATCATGGTGACCTTTTTAAAAATGTTAATTTAGAAGTGGTCTAAGAAGACTTGGGCTACCTAGTTAAATGAGTAGATGAGGTGTCTTGGTAGCCCACTATACCACCCAATGTAGGTCCCGCATCGGGACATCAGGGAAGGTACGTAGGAGTAAAGCGTCATCATGGATGATAAGGTAATACCAATGTTTGAAAGATCAAACATTCTCATTGCGCATGGTCTTCTTTAATATTGAAATGGTTGAATTTTGGCATTTCCTAATGCACGGGTATGGGCAAATAGGGATAGATGGATGAATGGTCTCATTACTGATTTCATCATAGGTGAGAGAATTGTGTGAGTTAGAAACCGATGCTTCTAGTGTCTCGCATCCTTTCCATCATTAATTTGATGAGGTCATTGGTAGGTTACGGTGGAAGGGCTCCTCCCGTGGCGTAGGAGGGATGGTAATGAACATGTGATGTGGGTAGAATTCCAGTGTATGGTGATGTATAAAAGGGAGATTGAGAATAGGGGATCGACCTAGAGCGCATATATCTAGAATGGGTGATGGACAAGATAGGGGTTTTTTGATAGTAGGTGTATGTAGGTGGGACAATCGTAGTGACTCTAGTAGTGATTGGGGGTAGTATTTGTGGGATGGAGAGGATAATATTCTAAAATTGAGTAGGAGTCACCGACACAATGGGTAGTTGTTTTATGATTGGTATCTATGAGACAATGGGTGTGGATGAGGTTATGGTCTGGGTGGTCGATGAGGGGCAAAACAACTACGCATGCGTGATCGATACTACGAGACGCAATGGTCATAGTGGGTATGGGGCCTAGTTTGAAACTAATGGGGATAAGGAAGGTCAAGGTAACGCCATATTAGTATGGGATGATGCAGAAGTGGGAATAAGGGAAGGAGAGATGGATACATGTATGCCATATATCAACTGACCTAAGGAGTCCCAGTGGAAGAGTGGGAAAGGTAGAAATGTAAGGCCATGAGATTTTGATCAAGGAGTCATGCAAATTATTCGTCACCTACGAAAAATGGTGGTAGGTAGGGTTGGATACATGGGTGACATGACAGAGGGTGGTGAAGGACTAGGCGGGAGTAGTTGACATCTCCTATGAAATATCATAGCCTTAGCTTGACTGCGAGTCAACACCATGTGAATGAATGTATATCAGGTGATGTCATATCCTATAGATGACACAAGGAGAAACAAGAATGAGGAAAATAGGTGTTGATAGGTGGATTTGGGCAATGTACCAGCTAAGATTTAGTACAAGGTAACCGGAAATGGTTAAGGGTGACTGATACGGTTCGGGGGTAACCGACATCGGTTATTTTGAGATAAGAATAATTTTACTAGATAAAGCAAAGACTGTGATGTGATTAGATGAATAAGTTGTATGATGACTATTTATCAAATCCTAGAGAGTATAGAGACTCACAAGAAATATGATCGAAAATAAAATGAAATAAGGGTTCTTTAGGAAATTTAACTCGAAAAGAATAGAAAATCGGTGCAGTTAAGCAAAACTAATGTTGGTCGAGGGGTAATCGATGTCGGTTAATGTGAAAATTGGAAAAATGTAGAAAAATGGATTGTTGTGAAATGAGATTAAATGAATGATCAACCCGTGAACCTAGAGATGATATAATGAGGTCCTAACATAATCGAATAATTCGAATACTCCAACCGTGATTGTTGTGTGTGTAAGGCAAAAGAATAGAAAATGGAGAGACTTATCCTCACACTTCAAAACACACGTCAACCAAACACTAAAAAAACATACCTAACAAGTGATTTTTAATGTCTTGAGCCTATGCTATTTATAATATTGAATCCTCAATTTAAAATAGAGTTTTTGGTGAGGAAGGCTTCCTATGAAGGAGGATATCTAAAAGGAGAGGTTTCGAGGCTATGTTATGGTGGAGGTGGGCTGTCCTCTCGAGATAATGAATTAAAAAAGGTAACAAGCTAGGTAGTACCTTCCAATCTGATTGTGTGATCCTAGACATGTGTTCCCAAGTAAGATGTTATTTAAGGAAGATGTGTATATTTAAATTTTGTGCGATTTGGTAAGACAGAGAGAGAGAATGTGATTTCTATAATTCTTTGTGTCAACAATTAGTTGGGAATGAATTCCAGCATATAGGTTGCCCTCATTTTAATGTGAGCTAAATGCAGCAAATCAAAATGTAATGCACCCAATTTTAAGCCCAAATCAAAAATATTACGTTCCTTGAAGAAAATAATGAATAGGATAAGGTATGCTCTTTCACTAAATGTAGAAAGAAATAAAGAAGAATGATTCTTTTTAAATGTAGTAAGAGAAATGTTTCTTTTAGAGAAATTAAAAGAAGAGAGGATTACTAGGAAGAAAATTAATATGTAGGCCTTTCAAAGGGAAACAAACACACAACTTTTGCCTAGAAATGAAGAAAATGCAATATAACCACCGACGGGTGGTCCCATCGCGGCGTGCAAAAATGTTTCACCATTTTATTTACTTTTTTGATACAAAATAGATAAGGGTAAGGGATGAGAAGGAATACCTATTATTGCTGATCGCTTGATTGTATTTGTGTGTGTTTTGACTTCTCAATCCAATGCCAGTTGTGAGAGCTTCCTTTTGGCTTGGAGGAAATATCTGAAATAGAAAACAAGACCACACAAGTATAGTTAAATATATATAACAAAGGACTACCTAGCATGTGTAATATCCAAGTGTTATACTCCCTAGATGGTTATCAATCCACCGTTTTTAAAATAAATTAATGCAATAAATAATCAAAATTCTGTTGTAGTTGATATGATTTAGGTATCTCATTCAATCACAATAAGCAAATATAATATAACAGGCTAGGCTATAGTCAGATCTGAAGGGTTGGTAGGTGTCAGAGTACTGGGAATTGGTCAAGGTTAGGTTACTCGGTTGTTTAGCTGATTTGGTAAAAGGTTGTTTGGTTACATTATTGGCACATGGTATAAAACACGAGATTGATGTCAGTTGTGTATAAAAAATGAAGGTTTAAAGGATACCGACGATGTTCATGGGTAATCGGCATCGATGCAGATAAGAGGGTGACAATAGTTCAATGAAAAATTTATCGTAGAGTCTAGGTGAGGTTAGATGGGGCCAAAGAAGGGGATGGTAAGGTCTTTAGGAATGCTGAGAACACTCTAGGAGGTGGAAGGGCTAGGATAGTTAATTTGATAAAAGGATGGGTGAGATCTTTGAGTATTTTGAAAAGAAGGCTATGGAGGAATGGGAATGTTAATAGAAAAATGATAATAGAAAAGGTAACAACTCTATGAGCATAATAAGAATGGAAATGATTAATGATAAAAACACTTACCAATGTTCCAGGTCCAATGGTTGGGTGGTGGTGATGATTGTTTGGTGGAATGGAGCTTATTGCAATAGTGATGCTTCCTAGAATGTTACCATGAGTGAAAATGCCTCTTGATATGTCCCGGTGCTGGATATGGATGTCTGGGTGTGTGAAAAGACTCTAGTTCTGCTTGCATGCAGCTCTCTTCTCATCCTCTTACTTTCAAAATATGCCAACCCAAAAATAAGGTTTCTAAGGTGAATGCATGGTAATTGATGGAGGTTTGGGTTGACCGTTCAGCTGGTTTAGGGTGACCGACGTTGGTTAAGGTGGGATCCCTAGATTAACTAAAATTGAAAGATCTCACCTCTTTTATCTCGGGTTCTCTCCTTTTCCCGGATGTATAATGGACGTTACGCTTTTATGAGTGGGAAGGTGGTTCGAGGGATAGTAGGCATTGATTTTTAGGGTTAAAATAAGTCTTAGTTAGTTATGGAAACATGCCAAGAATAGGTCTAAGGTGAGGTGGCTAGGTGAGGTGGAAATTATCTTAATTAGACTAATTAAGTAATGTATATTATGAGGGTGGGTATTATTTTAATTAATTTAATTAAACTTATATTAATGTGGGGTGAAAGGGGCCATGGTTAGGTGAGTATATTTGAGTTGGTTATTTGACGAGGACTAATTGGAGTGTGACCCAATTTGGTGTTTACATTTTCCCCCTTTTATTGCGTAGCTTGTATTGGTAAGTGACCACCGACAAAAATAAGATGTGGTTTCCCCATGTGTGGGTGAAGGTAATTTTTCCTAAGCATGGTTGGAGGTAACCCCCAACCATTAAGGTGAGAGAAGGAAGCAGTGAGTGGTTTGATAAAATGAGGAGGTGGGTGGTTTGAGAAAACAATGTTAGGTGTTAAGAACGTGATGGTTGAGGGTATGGTGATTGTAAAAGGTATGGTGGGTGATTAGGTAGAGCATTCGGATGTACGCACCCATTGTGAAATGCCATGAGATACCAAGGGTACTCAACATAACAAATGTACGTTAGCTAATGTCGTAAAGGTCATCCAAACAAGGGTTGTTGAGGTCTGATATCCGTGGTAAAGGATACGGTCTGGGAACTCAATGAGGTAAGATGTAGGAACATGTAGGTGTGGTTACGGTACATCCAAAAGGTCAAAAGGTCAAGGTTTGTTTGGATAATGGTCATGACCATAGGCAAGGTAAGGCTATTAGGATGAAAAACATGTACCATCATCACAAGATATAATAAGTGAAGACATGGGAATATCCACTTAATAAACAATGTGGTAGGTAGGTGTGGGTCGGGTAGGTGGAGGTAAAAATAGGGAAATGGGGTAAAGGTTAAATAAGGAAAAAATGGAAATGGGCTAGGGTCAAAGGTAGTGAGAGTTGAATGTACACACACATATAAACTATGGCACAATACCAACTTGAAGAGCATACAAAATCTACATCGTCCAAGGTCAATAGGTTTATCCAAACAAGGGTGAAGTGATTCCAGTATCCAAGGTATAGGATATGGTGCAGAAGCATATTGCAAGTCAGGTGTAATAACGTGTAGGTATGTTCCAAAGTACACCAAAGGTTTGGTCAAGATAAATGACACAACAATAGGCAAGGTAAGGTCATTAGGTTAAACAAGATGGGTAATGAGTGTCACAAGGTATAGTGAGCACATCGATTCATGGGTCATTAACAATGTTCCTGGTCTAAGTAATGCGAGGTCATGACATGGGTAGGGTTGAGGTACAGGTAAAATAACAAGTCCATAAATGTAATTAAGGATAGGTATAGGTAATGTAGGCTTGAAGCCAGTTTGCGATAAGGGTGAGTAAGGTCAACAAGGTGGTGGGAAGGGTAAATATTAGGTATAAATGGGGAAAGGGTGTTGACAGGGGTATAACAGGTAACCGATGCCGGTCATGTTTAACCGATGATGATCTAGGTAAACCGAAAAATGGTTTTCTAGGGCACAAGACTGATGTCGATGTAGGTACCACCAACAACCACGATTTTCTAGGTCACAGACCAATGTCGGTCTAGGTATAACCAACGTTGGTCGGAGTCGGGGTGGGGTTTTAAAAGGAAAAATCCATATTGGATGGATTCATTTGCATGTGTTTTCTTATAGAAAATGACAGAGCACTTGGTTCCTTTTGGAGCTATTGTGGAGAAAAGGGCACATTATCATACATTACGTGGTAAGGTGGGTATAATAAGTAATAAGGATTAGGGACAAGGTTTATTAGGTACGTACATGTTTGGTTTTGGAAGGTTTTGACAATTAGGTGTTTTGTTGGATGCGAAGAAAGGACCAGCTAGGGATGTGGGATAGGGTATCACCCCTTCTCATGGAGGTATGAAGAAGTGAGATAGTTGATGATTGGTTTCATGTGGTAGAGGTTTGCCTAATCAGGGTCATATGCTTTACACCGACATGTAGTTTGGAAATCGAGTTTGATGGTCACCCTCATTGTGACAAATAGAACTCGGTGACCAATACTTTCCATCTACCGACAGTGAGATTACCGTCACACTAGAGGATATGTATAGGATCATGTGGTTACCGATAGTAGGGACACAAGTGTATTCAATCTCCTCGAGGCATATGAGGAGTTCATGGTGACTGTGTTTGGTGAGGGGCTGACAGAGTTGAGGTTCTATAGCGCTAGTATGGGCTTCTAGGATATGTATCGGGCCCATCTAAAGGAGATGAGGCTGGTAGTGTTGTTGATGGAGGAAGTCTCTTCGCTTTGCACCGCCGGATGCGAGAGGGTGGGAGATTCCAATGATCATTTATGGGGGTTCGCATGACATGGTGGTGGACATGACCCATTTTCCATGGGTGCCCGCATTCCCGGTGCAATTATACAAAGAGCTCTGGGCTTATGGGTGGCTATAGAGGTTTAGCTTGTGTTGTACTTTCTTACTTCATTATTGGGCATATGAGCACATTGTGTGTGTGCATCTAGTTGGTATGCCCCAGATTATGCATTGAGTCGGTTTTGTTCGAGTGGGCTTGAGGAAATGGGTGCCTAATGTTAGAGAGCATCGGGCTGCCAAGGATACACATAATGTAGCTTATAACAAGTATTTTCTAGAGGGGTTGTCTGGCGTGGACATTATTTGGAGGCCCTATGTGGGTTTTCCATCATATGGGTGGATGGTAGAGGAGCTACAAGAGATACAACTGCTCTGATAGATAGAGGGGCAATGTGTAGGAGAGCACGAGATGATACTTGTATATAGGGTCGAGATGACAATTTTAAGCTACTTCAGAATATACCCCCTCCCTTCACACAATATAGGAGGGATGACATGGAGAGGCCTCTTCCTTTACCACAACCGACAGTGTAGACAAGGTAGGAGGAGTAGGTGAAATACTGGTAGATTGATGATGCTGAGGTGACTGATAGATACGGTAGTGGTGGCCACACATTTACTGAGCAATACCATTGAGGCTAAGACAAACCGATTTAGCCACCATCACAATGTAGAGGGATGCCCTACAGGGGTAGGTGGCGACCACGGTTACATAGTTAGGGATAATGTAGTGGCACCCGACAAGTGCGAGAGGTACACGTTGCTATTTTGTAGGCATAGGTGGTCACTCTATAGGTCTAGGTAGTGTAGGTACATGTACCCACACAAAATGGAGATGGGGATGGGGTACATGTGGCTATCATACAAGTGCAAATTATAGGTTTGTAAGGCCAATTGTCCATTGTATAGGTTCATGTTACAACCCTTTAGGCCCATATATAGGCAAGGGTGGGACAGGGTCCCTCAGGATAGGCACGTACATAAGTAAAGGGTCACTCTTTATAGGTACCAGTGAGACAGGGTCCTGAGAGATAGGTACAAGTACGGCGAGGAAAATGGCACCACCACAGAAAATACCTATAGGCAAAGTTGAGGAATGCCTTAGGTCGGGTGAGGTATTACCAGATCATCTCGATGGCTACAAGGATAAATTTCTTATCCTATGGAGAGTATAGAGCACAACATGCCTCGAGTGAGAGGACCATGTCACACACCCACAATGTGGAGAGCACAGGGGGCCATCGAGCCCCAAGATAGGGTCAAGGTGAGGCCACCAGTTCTGGAGGCTAGCCGTATGTGAGGTACCAGTAGAGATCCAACAGATCGAGGGTGGGTAGTGAGATGCTAGTTGGACATTGTACAAGGGTAGAGGAGGAGGAGGAGACAAGTGAGACAGAGATGGAGGATATCCAACAAGGTGATGTCTGATAGCCATATGTACCTCCTATTTTGTATAGTTGTTATTTTTATATATATACCGGCCTGTGTGCTGAAGAGAGTGAGGATGTAGCTGAGAGTTTTTGTTATTTTTGATCATATGCCACCTATGTACCAAGATGGTGAGGTCAGATATAAGAGTTTATGAGAGACTGGTATTTATTGATAGCCATGTAAACGTTTGTGTATACATAGACTTTCGATTTATAGCTAATGGTACTTATAACATGAATGGGGTTATTGATTTTCATTTATGTATTTATGTGTGTATGTGATGGAAACTAGGTGGATTAGGCATGATGGAGTCGTCGGTTTAGGCATGATTGAGTTAGGTTGGTGTAGGGATGATGGATTAAGGTTGATTTAGGCATGATTGAGTTAGGTTGATTTATTCATGGTGGGGTCAAGTTGGTTAGGCCTGGTTGAGTCGGAGTTGATTTAAGCCCTGTTGAGTCGGCTTTTATGGTTGATTGAATTTCTAATTCATTAATGTGTGCAATTAGTGATGGTATGGATTGTTTTAAGATTATTTTTAGGAAAATTTATGATGATGGAAAATAAATGGTAGATGTGATGAAATGAATGTGTAAATTATGATGGAAAATATGTTTAGAAATTGTTGCTTGTTTGGTTTAATTTCAAGTTATTGATATAGAAAGGAAACTAACTAGGGTAGAATGTGAATAGGAAAGGAAAGGGGAATTGGTTAGGGTAGAGAGTGGCCGAGCTAACCTCTAAGGGCCCCATGCCCTTGAAGTGCTACCTACATAGTCCCAGTGAAAAGGGACCTCAGGCCAATGTAGTTCTCCCATAAGCTAGGGAAGATTATGATGAAGTAGAGGAATGGGTTGGTAAATGTTAGGCATGGTGTAATGGAGGTATGAGGCATGATTGAGTGTAGGTCACATGCATGGTTAAATGTGGGTCATATGCATGATTGATTGTAGGTCACAAGCATGGTTGAATATAGGTCATAGACATGATTGAGTGTAGGTCATAGACATGGTTGAATGTAGGTCATAGGCATGAGTAAGTGTAGGTCACAGGCATGGATAAATGTAGGTCATAGGAATGATTGAGTGTAGGTCACAGACATGGTTGAATGTAGGTCATAAGCATGATTGAGTGTAGGTCACAGGCATGGTTAAATGTAGGTCATAGGCATGATTGAGTGTAGGTCACATGCATGGTTGAATGTAGGTCATATACATGATTGAGTGAAGGTCATAGGCATGGTTGAATGTAGGGTATAGGTATGATTGAGTGTAGGCCACGGGCATGGTTGACTATAGGTCATAGGCATGATTGAGTATAGGTCACATGCATGGCTGAATGTAGGTCATAGGAATGATTGACTGTAGGTCACATGCATGGTTGAATGTAGGTCATAAGCATGATTGAGTGTAGGTCACAGGCATGGTTGAATGTAGGTCATAGGCATGATTGAGTGGTTGTTAAATATAGGTGTTGATGAGCTCATCATTTATAAGATAATCAATAAGTAAAGAGGAAGGTGAATGGTAAGAGGTGGTAAAAGAGTTGCTTAAGTGATAAGAACCCTAATGAGTCAACCATACCTAAGAGGGTCTTATGAACGTAAGACCCTAAATGCATTGCATAATGGACCATTCGAAGGGTGAAAAAGTTACATAATCACCAAATGGCACATTTGGGGCAAGTCCCTTAAGTAACGAGGGATTAGGCTAAAATTTAAGGAGGTGAGAATAGGTGGTTTAGAATAACTTAACACATGACAACGTGTCTTTCAAACAAGAAACTCAGGATCAAGAGTAGGTAATTCCATGTCAAAAATGTCAAATTTTTCTTCATTTGTTTTTTTGTAATAGACTGATCAATGCAGGAAGTCTATATGGGATGAGTATATGATCTTCTTGAGGTCTTCATGAAGCTGATTGATGTGGGAAGCTTCAGGATATTTTTATTGAATTTGTGAAATAATTATTATATAGATGTCCTTCAAGGGATCAATCTATTTATAGCAGTGGAATTAGAGTGAAGAGATGTTTCTTTTGAGGGACTCATATTTTTCTGGAATTTTGACTCAAGGAGTTGTATATCTTTTTGCTTTTGGATGTTTAAGTCATGGAAAAGACTATAGAGGAAGGGTAGGCTCTTGTTCGGATGGAAAAATCATAGTACACATGAGTTAACCATGAAAAGGGGTGGTTTTGAGTGATGACTGCCATGGGATTCCATCTTGAACAAGATGAAAAGTATCCATGAGAATCATGTTAGGAGTAGAGTCGTGGTACTCATATTGAAGACAAGGTGAAAATGGTGAGGGCTAATCACATGATTCTCATTTAGTCATGGATCTTCAAAATGGTAATATGGAAGGTGAACAATTCTCAAGGGATGAGTGATCAATTGACATAAAGTGATATAGGACTTGATAACAACAATAAAATGGTTGAAGATGCAAGGCATTAAGGGGCTCAGGTTTGGGTTTACCTTTGAGTGAAGAAAATGATAAAAACTTGATCCATAGGCATGGGTAATGATATAGGGTCCAAGCCAATTAGGAGAAATTTTCCCCATTTACTTTTCTCCTCTTTGGTTACATGTTTATTTTCTTTTAGGATGAGGTTTCCGACCCGAAAGGTTCGTTCATGAACACATTTTTCATAGGCATGTTTGATACGTCTTGGTAGATTTGGAGATGGTCAAGAGCATTGAGACAACGTTCATCTAATAACTCAAGTTGTACCAAACGATATTGGTGAAACTCATCGTCGTTGAGCATGTCTTGTAGTGAGATGTAGAGAGATGGAATCTAGACTTGGAGAGGTCAGACAACCTCGGTATCGTAGACCAAAGAAAAGGGTGTGGCAGAAATCGAAGTGCGAATACTAGTGTGATAAGCCCACAAGGAGAAAGGAATGTGCATATGCCAATATTTCCCAGTATTGTTGATGAAATTCATAAGAATTTTGTTCAAATTTCTATTGGTTCATTTGGCTTAACCATTTTTCACGGGTAATAGGGTGAAGAAAATATGAGTTGGATACCAAATGCATCACATAGTTTATATAGGGTTTAGTTTTTAAATTTCTTTCCATTATCAGTGATGAGACGGTTACGAACACCAAAGTGACAAATGATGTGATGATTGATGAATTCACATATTTTCTTAGATTTTATAGAAATGAGGGGAATGGCCCCTACCCATTTAGTGTAATATTTAGTAGTGGTTATGATCCATTGGTGGCATTGTGAAGAATGGGGGTTAATATCACCGACAAGATCCAAACCCCATTGAGAGAAAGGAAAAAGGTCTCGTGTAACCTATAAGGCATGACTAGGTGTGTGGTGGAGATTAGCATTTTTTTGGCATTTCACATAACATTTGACATAATCACACCAATCGTGGTTTAGGGTTTACCAATAATATCCTAGGTGAAGAATGTGTTTTGCGATAGCTAAACCATTAAAGTGGCCTCCAAAAATTCCATCATGAACTTCCTTAATGGTGTAAGGAATTTCAAAACTTGTAAGGCATCAGTAAGAGAATACCGTCAAGCCATGCTTGTAAAGAAGGCCACCCATGATGACATAAGAAGAGACACTTTTAAGAAAGGAACCTTGTCCATTATGATTGAGATCGGTGGGTAGAATGACAAGGGAAATATAGTCTATATATTTCTTATACCAAAGGTCACGTGGGTCGGGGCAACGGTTCGATGGAGTAAATCTCAAGAGGTAAATAAGAGGGTGATTATAGCCTTTTTATGGTTACAAATATTTTAGAGTCATCGTGAAGCAGTATCCGAGAAGCCAAGAAGGCCATGGTACCCGTATTTATTGGTAGAACGTGGGGTGTTTTGAAGTGTATAATGGTCAAAGGTGGTCAAAATTATATCTACGTGATGTTTATACTTTTGAAGTATCTCATTATGACACTGGTATATACCATTGACTTGGTTTATGACCAAATGAGAATCACCAAAAATATTAATTGACTTAACATCTAAGGCATAAGCAACCCGGAGACCCAATACAAGTGCTTTGTATTCATTAATATTATTTGTACAATAAAAAATTAAGTTTGAAAGACAAAGGCATGGGTTTGCCATCAAGATGAATGAGGATAACACTAGCCCACCCCACACTAAAACATTGAGCCATCGAAGAAAAGTGTCATTTGGTAAGTGGGTTTGTCTAGGGAAAGGGTAGCTATAGACTCATATGGGAAGTCAAAGTTAGGTGGTTTCTTCCCGAAAAATAGGTCCGGCCGGTTGGTCGCTGATAGTCTAGCCCTTAATGGAATTTTGATGAATGAATTTGAGGTCAAGGTTGGAAAGAAGCATAAGCCAATGTGTGGAATGTTGCTTTTGATAGGGTGTGGCATATGTATAGTGCAATGGGTCAAGATTATTAATGAAGAAGGTTTTATGATTGAGCGGGTAATGGCGGAGTTTAGTGGTGATGAAAACTAAGGCAAAGAAGAGTTTTTAGTGTGGGTATATCTAGTTTCCTAGTCAAGAAGGGTGCAACTTATGTAATAAACCACTTCTTGTCAGTGTTGCTCATCGCTATGTGCGAGCATGCCACCTAGAGAATGGTCAGTGGTGGAAATATATAGGTAAAATTGCTGGTCATCCTTAGGAGGAATGAGCATTGGTGATTGAAGCAGTATTTTTTAATGCCTCGAAAGGGTTTATGGCATTCATAATCCCATTAAATGAAACGTAATTTCTTGAGAAGATGATGAAATTGTTTGACAGTGGTTGGAAAGTTGCGAGATAAAACGACAAATAAATTACAACTTTTCTTTTAGGATTCGAAGTTGATGGAGATTAGTGGGTGGAGGCATTTATAGATTGGCCTTGAATTTAGCATGATTGACTTCTATGTCATGAAAAGAAACGATGAAGATGAAGAGTTTTCCAAAAAGTATTGCAAAGATGCACTTCTTTGATTAAAGATGCACACAATACTTTATGAGACGGTCAAAGATGACTTTAAGGACCGGTAGGTGTCCGGTTCGATGTTTAGATTTTTCCAGAAGATAATCTACGTAATCTTCCAATATGGGATGCATGATGTCATGGAAAATGTAAGTCATGGCTACCGATATGTAGCACTAACATTTTGAGGCCAAAAGGCATGAATCGATAGCAGAAAGTCCCCCAAGGGGTGATGAAGGAAGTCTTATGTTGATCCTCTAGAGCTAGTAATATTTTATTATAGCCCGAGAAACCATCCATGAGCGATAGCATTTCATGGCTAGCGGTGAGATCAACTAGTTGGTCAATGCCCGATAGGGGAAGTCATCTTTGGGACAGAAAGATGTTAGAGATCCATTGGGGATAATCAATGGGTAGAATGAAGGAAAGTGAGAGAAGGCACTCGAATCTATTATTTGACCGAGAATACCCATGCGAGGATGTATTTTCACATCTTTTGTTTGATGGGTTAGGCATCATGAATGGTTACGATATTACGGACCACAATTTTTGGGTCAATACCATGCATATCAGCATTAGACCAAGTAAATGTTTTCTATGGTCCCTAAGGAAAGAGGTGAAGGATTCCTATTCAAGAGTGTCTAAGTATTGGATTATATTTAGAATTCGTGGGTCATCCTAAGTGTTAATGTTGATTTTGATGGTTGATTCAACCAACATGGTTTGCGTCTCGGTGGGTAATGAACAATGAATATAAGAGTCCTCCACACCAAGGTAGGTGAGGATTGACTCATAGTCCCGACATTGAACAAGGTTAATGGAAGGTGTATCATCATTAATCATGTTAGGATACGGAAATGGGAGAAGAGGGAGATTCACCATTGCGTTGATAGGTCAATGGTCTTAAGGAAATGGTTATTACAAAAAAATAGAGGAATATATTCAAGATCTATGGATTTTGTGGGTGAAGATGGTAATGTGGGTGAATGAGATGGGGAATATTTGTTGTTCGGATGAGGTCCATGTGAGCCTTCTTGGAATGTGGAGCATCCAAACCAATGCCACTATGGTCATTATGTTTGCAAGAGGTACAAGAAATGACAGTATGGTGACCCTGTTCATAAAAGCCAAATCCAAATCCTTTCCACATGCACTGGTGGAGAAAAGTGTGAGTGAAGTGGTGGTTAGTGAGTGATTGTGGTTGGAGGAAAATGGTTGGTGTTGGATGGAGGTTTGGATTTATAGGTGGAAATATCGAGTCCCCCATACGTTAGATTTTTGTGAAGGTGGGGAGGGCAGTAAGGAAAAACATTGCCAATGTGGATGTCATAACTGGGGTCCTGACGTAGGTTCCCATACTCTTGTGGGGTGAGGAAGGTGTCGATGTTGTATAGGTGGTATTCCCCCAGAGTGAGGCATTGAAAAACACCTTCTAAGGGATCAGTAGTTGGTATGTGGGTAGCACAGATATACGACTCACTAGATGATAGGGAGAAAGGTGATTCAATGGTAGAGGCTACAACAATAGTAGGGATAACAATATTAGATGCATGACAGGTAGTGGCGGTCTTGGTGGATGAGCTTGTAGGTGAAGGTGAAGTGGGGACAATTACAGATGCTTTGACTAGTACAAGCACTTCATTGGGATTATATAGTATATTCGAGGTCTTGCAAGGTGATGGGTCGAGTGGGGATCATGTAATTATGCTCCTCGTGTTCAAATTTGAGGCAACAGGTCTAAATTCAAAGGGACACAACCCATGGCATAGATTCAACATCGGCTGAGAAACAAGTTATATTAGAACTCCCCTTCTAGGACATAGAAAAGTTCTGGGATAGTGCAGGGATCCACACGGACATGGAGAATGATGGTACCTAGGGTAGAGGTCATCGCGTCATTAAAGGAGCACAACATAACTAGTTTACCATGCATGTAATTTAAGGTATTCACATTTGGTCGTATGCATGGGAGGAGATGATGTTAATACTAGCACCACCATCAATCATGACGTGTTGTATGTGTATATTATCAATGAATACAAAGATGAAAAAAATAGGGTCGCGGTCATCGATTGGAAGGGAGTGATCTTTCATCCGAAAAGCTAAGGGTGGCCACTTGGTGAGTAGGTGGAGGCGTAGAGTAAGGTGATGACCTAGTGAGAAAGGCTATGTGGTGGGGGCTAATGATGGAGGCTTTGGGTGTGGGGTCATTTGGTAAGAATTCAATAGATTGAAGGACCTCCATGAGGGTTTGGCGATGTGACTTAGAGGTTTAGAAAAGGTCATATAAAGACATTTTAAGGAGGAATTGGTGTAGTTTTTTTAGCATTGTGCGGTGCGTGACCCCATTGGAAATATGATAGGCATTACCTCGAATGGTGACTTTGGGCATGGGTGCAGATGGTATGTTTTGTATAGGTTTGGTTGATGGGCTAGTTGACTTTTCCTTGCCCTTTTCTATCTCGAGCACAGGTGGTAATGTGAACCATGTTAATTTGAGGGGAAGTGGATGGAGAGGGTGTATCATGGAAGTTATAATGACATGAGGGGAAAAAAAACCTAGTAGGGTATGAAGAGCCTTGTGAAATGAGAAAGACACATTCACATTTGGGTGGTGGTTTGGCCCACTATCTTATGTGGACCATGTTGATCTCAAATCTTGAGGGTGGATCAAAGATACAAGGGTGGAGATATTGGTCGTTGAGTAGGTAGTGGTAGAATATATGGGGAGATTGGTGAAGGCACAATGGGTTCCTCATCAAGAAGATTGTCGTCATCAAAATTTTCTTCGAGAGGACACAATTTGACAAGATCATTTTTCAAAGCCTTTTAATTCTTGACATCGTGTCCTGACACATGATGGTAGGCACAAATTTTAGTTTTGTCAAACCCTTTTGGTTTGGGTTTGAGTGGGTCATAAGGTCTAAGAGGTGGTAATGTGATGACAAAGTTTCAAGGAGATTGGTTAATATTTTGGCATAATATCCTGCTAGTGGATCACAATGGGAGGTGAATGTGGGTTTGGGTACATGTATGGTTGATTGTGGAGGAAGAGGCTTTACAGGAAGGGAATGGTTTGGCTCACTATTTTGGTGTGTGGAGTGATCTTCGAGCCTTGGTTGCATCTTCTTGGCCATGGGGTATGGTAGAAGAGTTGACGACGAAAGATTGGGTTGGTTTAACTACCTTATTGAAGGGTAGTGGATTCTCGCTTTAGGTTACACCTTTTTGGCAAAGGTGACATGGGTGTATGAGATGTAGAGGAAAAGCATATGGTGGAAGAAGAAGGGTGACCAATGAGGGTATACAAGGTGTTGTAGAGGTGGTCGGTAGAGGTTGGGTAGAAGGTGAGTGAAAGAGAAGAAATTTTCATGGGTAGTGAAGAAGTTATGGATGGTAGTGGAGGTATGGGTGGTAAGAAGGTTATGGGTGATGGCGGAAGTTGTGTGGGTCACTTGGGTATATTAGAGGTCCATGATGAGGAGATGGGCTGCTATGTTCTTGGTTTTTTGGTAGAATATGGCTGCTTGGCCGGGTTGAGGGGTGAGGCCCTAGGATGGATGAAAGGGGTGAAGGTGATAATGTTGTGGTGGTAGTGAGGTTAGGGTATGAGGCCTAGGAGGTTGGGTCTTCTTTTTAGGGGCCGGGGTAAGTTTAGTGTTAGTTTTGGAAGATGTGGCTAAATCTAATTTGATGGGTGGGTGAGTAAGGCTAGTTGTCGGTATGACCCTAAGGTAGTAATAGGTTTAGGTAAGGGAGATGATATAGGTGTGGGTAGGTGTTTGGGTGTAGATGTATGTTGGGTTATGGGAAGAGGTGTGAGTTGGGCCATGGGTGGTGATGTGGAAGGTGTTGCAATAGTTGTGGTTATGTTTTTTTTGGTTGCTTGAAACACTTTTGGGTAGATAGTGGAGGTGTCGATGAGTGACAACTGAATTTGGGTTGAAACTGGAAGTAGAAGGTGTTCCTAGAGTAAGGGTTCGATCAACATAGTCTAGAAATCATCCAAGTGTGAAAATGGTACTGCGCTGCAGGGGGGACGATGTGGATCAAGTAGTGATCAAAGTGAAATGTGTTTGCGACATAGGAAATGGCTAGCCTCGGACTCATGTGGGGTAAGCAGAGCCGATAGAAGATCAACGGGATCTTCAAGGTCCGGTGGTGAATGGCCATCTAAAGGAAATTGTATTTCGATAGGATCCTCCATGGGTAGAGGAGAGGAAGGGCTAGATGAGGTGGACTCCCCTTGTGATGATGTAGGTTGTGGACATGTATCTCCTATGAGTAGGAGAGGTGTCACTTGACAACCGCTCAAAAATTTGAGGGTCAAAGGCAATGTGCTTATTATAGGCTCTTCTATGAGTGAAGGAGAAAATGAAGGGGGTTCCTTTTTGGGTGAAGGAGTAGATGACATAGGTTCTTCTGTAGGTAGGGGAGCATGGGCTAAGATTTCGTCTATAGAAGGGATGTGAGACAATTGAGAAGCAATCGGTATTTCATAAAAATAGCGTCGACCTTGCAGACATTTCTATCACCATTTGAAGTATCACTAGCTTGGTTGGAAGATATATGGCATGATTAGGGAATGGCTTCTTGAAGATATGTAGGTTTTGGTTAGTAGGTGCATTCGGGCTATCCAAGACTAGATCTTTGTTGTCTAACATTTCTTGGACAATATTCTTGAAGGTGATGCATTTATTGTTGCTATGAACTTTGACACGATGATAGTTACAAAAGTCATGTTCCTTATACCATGCAGGCATGGGGTGCTCAGGGTAAAAACCAATATGTGGTTTTATAGGTGGAAGGGTAATGATACCCGCTTTAAAAATATTTTCCAAAACAGAAGCATAAGATTCTACTATTGAAGTGTACTTTCGTTGTTCTCGTCTAAACTGGAAAGCTTGGACGGGAGAAAGATTAGAAGGAGGTTTGGTTGGGTTTGATTAAAGAGGGAGGGAATCCTTGAGAACTACGGCATCAATAGATCTCTTGGGTTTTAATAGTTGTTTTGAGGCTTCTAAGATGAAGAAGCATCATTTTATTTGAATGCAATGTTCTTGTTACGAAGTTGAATTTTATTCTCTTCGATAGAACAAATTTCTAATTTTCGTGCCATGGTGAATGCCTCGTCAAAATTGTGAAAGTTTTACACCTATAGGGTTTGAGATGTGTCTAGCGTAATTCCAAGTAAATAAATCTATGAGTCCAATTTGAGGTAATTGAAATATGATCTTGTTAATTAGGCTACGCCAATGAGTAACAAAGTCAATGATAAACTCATCATTGAACTATCGTGTGGAATAAAGATCGGTCATGGTGACCTTCTTAACAATGTTAATTGAGAAGTGGTCTAAGAAGGCTTGAATACTGGTTAAATGAGTAGATGGATTATCTTGGTAGTCCACTATACCAGTCTAATGCAGGTCTTGTCGTGACATTGGGAAGGTCCGTAGTAGTAAAGCATCATCATGGGTGATCAGGTAACACCCATGTTTGAAAGACTTCAAATGTTGTTGCGGGTCTTCTTTAATATTGAAATGGTTGAATTTTTGCATTTCCCAACACATAGGGTATGGGAGAATATGGATGGATGGATGAATGGTCTCATTACATAGTTCATCGTAGATGAGAGAATTGTGAAGATATGGAAACCAATGCTTCTAGTGTCTGCATCCTTTCCATCATTAATTTGATGAGGTCATTGGTAGGTTGTGGTGGAAGGGATCCTCCTGTGGCGTAGGAGGGCTAGTACTTGAACATGTGATGTGGGTGGCATTCCAGTGTATGGTGATGTCGAATAGGGAGGTTAAGAATAGGGGATCGACATAGAGGTAATATATCCAAAATGGGTGACAAATGAGATAGGGGTTGTTGATAGTATGTGTATGTAGGTGGAATGATCATAGTGACTCTAGTAGTGATTGGGGGCAATGTTTTCGGATGGATAGGACAAGATTATAGAATCGAGTAGGGGTCACCAAACCACGAGTGGTTGTGTTGCAATTGGTATTTGTGAGACAATGAGCGTGGATGAGGTTATGGTCTATGTGGTTGATGAGGGAATAATAGATACTACGTGTGCGATCGATCATCGCAGATGCAATGATCATAGTGGGTATGGGGTCCTGTTGTGAAACTAATGGGGATAAGGCAGGTGAAGGTAATGCCACATTAGTAGGGGCTGATGTAAAAGTGGGAATAAGGGAAAGAGAGATGGATACAAGCATGCCATATATCAATTGACCTGAGGAGTCCTAGGTGGAAGAGTGGGAAAGATAGAACCGTATGGCCATGAGATTCGATCAAGGAGTCATGCAAATTCTTCATCTCCTATGACAATGGTGGTAGGTAAGGATGGATCCATGGGTGACACAATAGAGGGTCGTGAAGGAATAGGCGGGAGTGTCGATAACTCGCGTGAAATATTAAAGTGTTAGCTTGATCACGAGTCAACACCATGTGAATGAATGTATATCGGTGATGATGTATCCTGCGAGATGACATGACATAGAGCAATAATTTTACTAGATGAAGCAAGAATGTTGACAGTTAGATGAACAAGTTGTATGATGACTATTTATCAAAGGCTAATGAGTACAAAGATTCACAAGAATTCGACAGAGAAGAAAATGAAATAAGGGTTCTTTAGGAAATTTAACCCAAAAGAATAGAAAACTAATGCCGGTTAAGAAAAATGGATGTCGGTCAGGGGTAACCAATGTCGGTTATTGTGAAAATTGGAAAAATGTAGAAAAATGGATTGTTGTGAACTGAGATCATATGAATGATCAACCCAGAATCCTAGAGATGATATAATGAGGTCCTGACACAATCGAAAAGGTCATAATACTCCAACTATGATTGTGGAGTGTGTAAGGAAAAAGAATAGAAAATGGAGAGACGAATCCTCACACCTCAAAACACACGTTAGTCAAACACTAAAAACACGTACCTAACAAGTGATTTTTAATGTGTTGAGCTTATGCTATTTAGAATACTAACTCATGAATTTAGAATAGAGTTTTTGGTGAGGAAGGCTTCCTACGAAGGAGGATATCTAAAAGGAGAGGTTTCAGGTTATGTTATGGCAAGGGGCGAGCCATCCTCTGAGATAATGACTCAATAGAGGTAACGAGATGGGGAGTACCTACCAATCTGATCATGTGATCATGCAGACATGTGTTCCCAGGTAAGATGTTGTTTAAGAAAGATGTGTATATTTAAATTTTGTGTAGTTTGGTAAGACACACAGAGAGAGAGAATGTGCTTTCTACGATTCTTTGTGTCAACCATCAGCTGGGTATGACTTCCAGCATATAGGTTGCCCTCATTTTAATGTGAGATAAATGCAGTAAATCATAATGTAATGCACCCAATTTTAAGCCCAATTTGAAAATATTACGTTTGATGAAGCAAATGATGAATAGGAGAGGGTATGCTCTTTCACTAAATGTAGAAAGAAAGAAAGAAGAGTGATTATTTTTAAATGCACAGAGAGAAATATTTCTTTTAGAGCAATTAGAAAGAAGAGATGATTAGTAGGGAAGAAAATTACTATGTAAGCCTTTTAAAGGTAAAAAAACACACAAATTTCACCTTGAAATGATTGAAATGCAATAGAACCACTTATGGGTCCCACCGGGTGTGCCAAAATGTTTCACCATTTTCTTTACTTTGTTGAGACAAAATAGATAAGGGTAAGGGATGAGGAGGAATACCTATTATTGTTGATCGGTTGATGGTTTTTGTGCGCATTCTAACTTCTCGATCCAATGTCATTGTGAGAGATTCCTTTTGGTTGGGAGGAACTACCTAAAATAGAAAACAAGACCACAAAAGAATAGTTAAATAATATATGATAGTGGACTAGCTTAGTGTGTGCTAGATCCGGGAAGTGTGATACTCCCTAGATGGTTTTCAATCCACTGTTTAAAACAAATTAATGTGAGAAATAAGAAAATTCCTACTGTAGTTGATATGATTTAGGTATCTCATTCAATCACAATAAGAAAATATAATATAATAGGCTAGGCTATAGTCAGATCTGAAGGGTTGGTAGGTGTCGTGTTACTTGAACCGGTCAGGTCGTTACGGGTTGTTTAGGTTATTTGGTAAAAGGTTGTTTGGTTTTGTTATTGGCACAGGGTATAAAACATAGAGACCGATGTCGGTTGGGTATAACCGATGACAGTTTAAAGGAGACCGATAATGGTCATGGGTAATCGACATCGATCATAATAGGATGACAGTAGTTCAATGAAAACTTTATTGTAGAGTCTAGGTTAGGTTAGATTGGGCTAAAGAAGGGAATGACAAGGTGTGTGGGAATGTTGAGAACACTCAGGGAGGTGGAAGGGCCAGGATAGGTAATCTGATAAAAGGATGGGTGAGATCTTTGAGTTTTTCAGAAAGAAGGCTATGGAGGAATGGGAATGTTAATAGAAGAATGATAACATAAATGGTAACAACTCTATGAGCAGAATAAGAATGGAAATGATTAATGATAAAAAAACCTACCAATGTTGCTTTTCCAATGGTTGGGTAGTGGTGATGATCGGTTAGTGGAATAGAGCTTATTACATTATTGATGCTTCCCGGAATGTTACCATGAGTGTAAATGCTTCTAGATATGTCCCGCAAATCGCTATGGATGTCCTGGGTGCATGAAAAGACTCTTGTTCGATTGCTTGTAACTCTCTTCTCATCCTCTTACTCTCGAATATGCCAACCCAAAAACAAGGTTGCTAAGGTGAATAAATGGTAACCGATGGTCTGTTCTAGGTTGACGACGTTAGTTTAGGGTGACCAAGATCGGTTAAGGTGGGATTCCCTAGTTTTACTAAAATTGGTAGATCTCACCTCATTTAGCTCAGTTCATTCCTTTTTTCCCGGATGTATAACAGATGTTACATTCTTATGAGAGGGAAGTTAGTTAGAGGGATATTAGGCATTGATTTTTAGGGTTAAACTAAGTCTTAGTTAGTTATGGAAACATGCCAAGAATATGTCTAAGGTGAGGTGTCTATGTGAGGTGGAAATTAGCTTAATTAAAATAATTAAGTAATGTATATTGTGAGGGTGGGTAGTAATTTAATTAAGTTAATTAAACTAATATTAATGTGGGTTGAAAGGGGCCATGGTTAGGTGAGTATGTTTGAGTTGGTTATTTGACGAGGGACTAAGGGGAATGTGACCCAATTTCGGTGTCCGCATTTTTCCCTTTTGTTGAATAACTTGTATTGGTAAGTGACGCTGACAAAAATAAGATGTGGTTGCCCCATATGTGGGTGAAGGTAATGTTTCCTAAGCATGGGTGGAGGTAACCCCCCTCAAACTAGGAACCGATGAGGTGAGAGAAGGAAGTGGTGAGTGGTTTGATAAAATGAGGAGATGGGTGGTTTGAGAAAATAGTGTTAGGTGTATAGAAGGTGATGGTCGAGGGTATGGTGATTGTAAGAGGTATGGTGGGTGATTAGGTAGAGCATTCAGATGTATGCACACATTTTGAAATGCCATGAGATACTAGGGTTGCTTAACATAACAAATGTATGTTAGCTAGGGTTGTAAAGTTCATCCAAATAAGGGTTGTTGAGGTTCGGTATCCAGGGTAAAGGATACAGTCTGGGAACTCAATGAGGTAAGATGGAGGAATGTTTAGGTGTTGTTTCAGTACATCCAAAAGGTCAAAAGTTCAAGGTTTGTTTAGATAAGGGTCATGACCATAGGCAAGGCAAGGCTATTAGGATGAGAAAAATAGGTACCATCATTACAAGATGTAGTGGGTGAAGAGATGGGAATATCTACTTAATCAACGGTGAGGTAGGTAGGTAGAGGTAAAAACGGGAAATGGGGTAAAGTTCGAATTGGGAAAAAGGGAAATATGATAGGGTCAAAGGTATTAATAGTCAAACATAAACACATGTATAAACTGTGGCATAGTACCAGGTTGAAGAGCATGCAAAATATACATCGTCTAAGGTTGATAGGTTTATCCAAACAAGGGTGAAGTGATTTCGGTATCCAAGGTATAGGATATGGTGTGGAAGGACATCAGAGGTCGTGTGCAGGAACGTGTAGGTATATTCTAGTATACCAAAGGTTGGGTTAGGATAAACGACATGACAATAGGCAAGGTAAGGTCATTAGGTCAAACAACACGGGTAACAATGTTGCAAGGTATAACAAACACATGGGTTCATAGGTCATTAACAATGTTCCGAGTCCAGTAAGTAAGGTCATGCGCACGTAGGGCCGAGGTAAGGGTAAAATAAAAAGTACCTAAACATAATTAAGGACATGTATAGGTAATGTAGGCTTGGAGGTAGGCTATGATAAGTGTGAGTAAGGTCAAAAAGGTGGTGGGAAGGGTAAAGTTTGGGTGGAAATGGGGAAAGGGTGTTGACAAGGCTATAACAGGTCACCGATGTTGGTCATGTTTAACCGGTGACGGTCTAGGTAAATCGACAATGGTTTTCTATGGCACAAGACTGATGCTTTGGTCTAGGTACAATCGACCATGGATCGCTAGGGCTTAAGACCGATGTCGTTCTAGGTATAACCGACACCGGTCATGTCGGGGTGGGGGTTTTAAAAGGAAAAATCCATATTGAAGGATTCATTTGCACGTGTTGTCTTTTAGAAAATGACAGAGCACTTGTTTCCTTTACACCTTTTGTGGTGAAAAGGGCATGCTAGCATACCGTATGTGGTAGGGTTCGGGACAAGGTTTATTAGGTATAGTACATGTTTGGTATGGGAAGTTTTTGAAAATTGTGTGTTTTGTTGGGTGCAGTGAGGGACCAGCTACATATATGGGATAGGTACGCCCTTCTCATGGAGGTATGAGGGAGTGCGATACCCGATGATTGGAACCATGTGGTAGAGGTTGGCTTGATTGGGGTCGATTCTACCGGTATGTAGTTTGGGAGCCGAGTTGGATGGTAGCCCTCATCGATACATGGGACTCGGTGACCAATACTTTCCATCTACCAATGGGTGAGGAACTACCTGAAATAGAAAACAAGACCACAAAAGAATAGTTAAATAATATATGATAGTGGACTGCCTAGCATGTGCTAGATCTGGGAAGTGTGATGCTCCCTAGATGGCTTTCAATCCACTATTTAAAACAAATTAATGTGAGAAATAAGCAAAATTCATACTATAGTTGATATGATTTAGGTATCTCATTTAATCACAATAAGAAAATCTAATATAACAAGATAGGCTATAGTCATATTTGAAGGGTTGGTAGGTGTCAAAGTTACTTGGAATTGGCCAAGGTCGTTCTGGGTTTTTTAGGTTATTTGTAAAAGGTTTTTTGGTTTTGTTATTGGCATATAGTATAAAACACAGAGACTAATGTTGGTTAGGTATAACTGATGATGGTTTGAAGGAGACCAACGATGGTCATGGGTAACCGACGCCTCGGATAGTAGGGTGACGAAGTTCAATGAAAAATTTATTGTAGAGTCTAGGTGAGGTTAGATGGGGCTAAAGAAGGGGATGGCGAGGTCTCAGTGGGAATGCCGAGAACACTCGGGAGGTGGAAGGGTCGGATAGGTAATATGATAAAATGATGGGTGAGATCTTTTAGTTTTTATGAAAGAAGGCTATGGAGGAATGGGAATTTTAATAGAAGAATGATAATAGAAATGGTAACAACTCTATGAGAAAAATAAACATGGAAATGATTAATGATTAAAAAACTTACCAATGTTGTAGGTCCAATGTTTGGGTGGTGGTGATGATCGGTTGGTGGAATGGAGCTTATTTCAATAGTGATTCTTTTTGTAATATTACCGTGAGTGAAAATTCCTCTGGATATGTCTTGGTGTTGGCTATTAATGTTTGGGTGCGTGAAAATACTCTCGCTCTTCTCGCATGTAGTTCTCTTCTCATCCTCTTGCTCTAAGAATATGCCAACCCAAAAACAAGGTTGTTAAGGTGAATAAATGGTAGCCAATGTGGTTTCGGGTTGACCGACATCGGTTTAGGGTGAATGGTGTCGATTAAGGTGGGATTCCCTAGGCTTACTAAAATTGACAGATCTCACCTCTTTTAGCTCGTGTTTGTTCCTTTTTTCCGGATGTATAATGGACGTTACATTTTTATGAGCTGAAGGTGGTTAGAGGGATAATAGGCACTAATTTTTAGGGTTAAAATAAGTCTTAGTTAGTTATGGAAACATGCCAAGAATAGGTCTAAGGTGAGGTGGCTAGGTGAGGTGGAAATTAGCTTAATTAGAATAATTAAGTAATTTATATTGCGAGGTTTGGTATTAATTTAATTAATTTAATTAAACTAATATTAATGTGGGGTGAAAGGGGCCATGGTTATGTGAGTATGTTTGAGCTGGTTATTTGAGGAGGGACCAAGGGGAGTGTGACCCAATTTTGGTGTCTACACATGCATCGAGATAAGTGCACTCCTACCGCTTTATTAAAGTATAATTAGAATAGTTATTATTTAGTTATGCCAAGTCATAATGTCTTCATTTTCATTTATAAATTGTCAAAATTTATGCTATGATGTGTCCCTACACATTATTCCATATTGTCACATCACTTACCTTACATGCTTCATGCATCCACATCAATTAGTTACCTCTCCCCTAATTATGTTGATTGTGATTTGGTCTTAAAGTTTAAAATAAAATACTCAAAACAATCTCACACAATTAAATTTTGCATCATTTCTCCAAAAGCTCGTGAGATTGCATTACAAAGCCAAGCATGATGCATATTGAAAATGTGGGGAGATTTGATATGTCATGATCCGACAGAGCACTCTAAAATATTTATCCAACCACAAGTTTTACAATATTTTGAAGACAATGGATGACTAGATTACATAAACAAGTTCCAGGGTTTTAATGAGTCAAAGGTTGAAGAGATTGCTACCACATTTAGAGATGGTGAAGCAAAGGTAAGAGGTTTATTTATTAAAGTTAATGATAACATATTGATGAGGTGATGGTACTTACTTCACAAGGTGATCCCTTTCTAGAAAAATCAAATAAAGAGGCATCCAGATGGGAATTTTTTGATGAAGATGATGTATTTTTCAATGACCAAAAATGAAAACATTGGAATTTTATTAAACATATTTGGGCTGAAATTGCAAATTACATTATCAGGTATTTTACCCAAGCGAGGGGATAAAATCTAGGTTAAACACAATTCATTTTAAATTTCTCAATCATCTAAAGAACACTAGACATATCAATGTGCCCAATTTCTTGAATGAGATTTTGAAAAAAATGAGTACGGAGCCACAAAGAAGAAGGTCTACACTATCACATCACTACCTCATCACTCTCATAATCAAACATATCCTCTCGAGGGATCATCCATAGCTAAGGTGGGATGAATTTGCAAGAGCTAAGCATATTGATGAGTTATACGGAAATAAAGGTAAGAGGAGAAGAAGAACCGAAATATCTTCCACATATTCATTTGAGATTTTAACATCAACTTCCCATCCTAAAGAAACCCTTGTTTTTGAATTTACCATCTTATGAACCAACCTTGAACAAATCTCCCCTAAAAGATTATTTATTGCCAAAACCCTCCTTGAATTTTATACTCATGAATCATCCACCTCAAAGGGTAAGAGAAAATATTCTAAGTCCAATCCTACACCACCAAGGCGCTCTCATAGGCTAAAAACTAGAAGGCCAAAACCTCCCATACAAAATTTGACCATATCACTTAACAAAGTGATATGGAAGTTATAGAGGAGGGTATTTAAGACACACCAATGGACATAGAGAAGGGAGGTGTTGATGTTACATTTCATGAGAAACAAGGCCCTAAGGAGCCCATGGAGAGTTTATAAGAGAAAAAGGGAGAAGAATGTGGTAGAGATATTATATTGGAATTCCCTGAAGATTACATGGAGGAATATGCAGAGGAAGTTCATGCTGATGTAAGTCATGGAGAGATTAAAGGAAAAAAAAAGGTGAAAAGGAAACTAAGGAGATGGTTTCTGCAACCAAAAGTCATGAGGAGAGGAAACTAAGTAGAGAGTTCATGAAAAATACATTGGTGAAGATATGCTCCAAGCTGTTGAAGAAGTTATTGAGAACCTTGTCCATGGAATTGAGGAAGAGAAGATGTATGAAGGAGTTTCAAAAGTACTGAACATACCCCTATGGTTGTAAATTATGTATTTGAGCAAGTTACATCACTACCTTCTTTACCACATGTTAGCATGCAACAATTGAATGTGACCCAGTGCAACCATAAATTGTCATCAAGAAATTTAAAAGAGATCCTATCAAACCAATTTTTAGGAACATGGAAATACAAAAAACATTGTTAGATTACTGGGTGTATCAATTTGAAACCTATGTTAATAGGTTAAAAGGAAAATGGGAAAGAGAAAAATAAGAACTCATCTTCTAGCACCAATAAGAAATTGAGGAAAATACAGGGAAATTAAGATAAAAGATAAATAAATTGAAAGGTTAAAGAAAAAAGAAGAAGAGACAAGCTTAAGGTGGCCCATTACGTATTCAAATGCACCCCCTCTAACATTTATGCTATTTTCATGAAAGAAAATATGTTGCAGCTGAAAATTTCCTGTGTCAACTCTGACATTCCATTTGACATTAGTGTAGTTAGGAGCTTCTTTAGATTATATATAAAAATGCCTCTTGAAATTCACCTCCTATTGTGTGAACTTTACATGTACAATTGTGATCTTGAGTATGATAGGGATTGGATTCCAGAATCTACATTGGAGATGTTCTAGTTAAAGCACTTTGTTCTTATTTTATGAATGAGTTGGATAGGGAAAGATAGATGGAAGAGTACATGAACTTGGAAAAGGCACATCCATTAATGATTAGGGATGAAGCTGCAAACACTAAGGTAGTTATTAGAAAATATGGAACATATATGGAGAATAAGGAAATCAGAAAACAAGTATGGAAGATGTGGAAATAATCTCATGAGGAAGTCAGGGACAAGATTAAGTAAAATGCAAAAGAGATAATATATGCGTGAAGGATGCGCTGAACAGATGTCCCTTGAGA
Organism: Taxus wallichiana var. yunnanensis; assembly: GCA_018340775.1. Classification (NCBI taxonomy): domain Eukaryota; kingdom Viridiplantae; phylum Streptophyta; class Pinopsida; order Cupressales; family Taxaceae; genus Taxus; species Taxus wallichiana. Next base: position 74,685,477 of record CM031244.1, read on the forward strand.
TGCAAAATAAATAATACACTCTTATCATGATATCATTCCAAATTTAAGAAGAGTGAATGCATACATTGATATTTCTATTACATGTGCCAAAACTTGGTTTCCACTCATTATCATCCACCAATCTTTCAATTTCCTATACCACATTGGTCCGGTGATTAGCCATTGAATGAAATAATAAAACGACATAGTCATGAACATGTATAGGATGAATGGAGGTTACTTATTCATAGAGCCTGAAGGGAAAACTAATCTAGTGGATTCTAGATGCTTATACAACACCATTCAAGAGGAACCTAGGAAATATGAAGATCCTAAAAACACGAGTGAGGAAATTCAAGAAGTTAAGTCTTAGAGTGTGATGAATTTTTTAATTACCTTTCCAAACAAATCATATTCTATAATTTTTTGAACCATTTGAAGCCTTGTACTCGTATTTCCCTGTTATATTGCTAAGACATTTCATTATAACTTGAACTTATGGCATGAATATTAATTAATATAGTTATTACTAGTTAGCTTCATTTTTTTGTATAATGGTATTGCACGTAAAAACATTTATTCTCTTGATTAGAATAAGGTGTTTGAATGATGTTTTGTATGATGCCAACCTTGTTTGCAAGAAACTTTTTATACACAACAACTCATCCGCAACTAAAGGACTCGTATGCAAAGAAAATTGAATATAGTCGAAGGAGTTGACCTACATCTAAAGGGATTCACATATAAAGAAGAAGATGTGATTGTAACTATATTTTAGAATAAAAATGATGACACTCAAATTTTTTATGTGTCATGGAAGAGGCATTCACACACTTTGAAACATGAGAACCGAAGATAACTCAATAATGGATTTGAATAATCATGCAACTCAAAGAAGAACTAATTGATCGCTTAAATGGGTGATTTCAGAACTTGATGAATACTTGGGTTATGTGTTGATAACTAAGCACTTGTTAATTAGCTCTGTTGCATGTGTCAAAATTCTTGATCTATTAGAGATATTTTACTTATCCCGCAAAGTTATTTTACTCGAGATGATTGAAATCCTAGTTGAACTCTCCCTCTCACGTGTTGTTGTAATATAGAGTATAAGAGAGAGAGATTAATGCTGAAAAAGATATAGAATGGGTATGTAGATCTGGTAGAGATTAGAGAGTAGCGGATACACAAATTATAGAGGTTGCTTTGTATGTAGATGTAATTTTCATGTGAATTTGATAAAATTATGAGTTTTTTTAATAAATTAAAGGTACAAGCCTTAGGAGGGATTATCATGCAAGGTAGGGCCCATTTGTGGTTTTATAACCCCCTCCATAGTTTGTTGCTATATTTTATTGCATGGTTAGACTAGCAAGTAGTTCATTTCTTTATCTCGCATTCCGAATTTTCAAGATTTACTTTCAAATCATAGTATTCTAAGCCATTTAATTTATGTTTTGAGTTTTATTTCAAGAATTTTACTTTTAAGCATTGTTATTCCAAGCATTATAGTGAAAAATATTTATTTCCTTACCTCCTAAATCCCCAGTAACTATGCATATAACAATGACATTATTGAAAGTTTCCATCCCTTGGTTTGATGATTAAATGAGGGTGGATTAGTGAACAATATATTAATTGGTGCAAGTTAATTTGCACGACCACATGCTTTGAAGTGCTTCTTATTTCTCTTCCTCTCCCATTATTTCTCCTCTTCTCTCTCCCTTTATAATTCATTGTTTTGAGTAATCATGACATTTGTATTATTCATTTAAATGTGAATATAGTCAATATTGTAATAATTCACTCTTAATTAATAAAAGGGGACTTAATTTCATTCCTAGGGATTGGAAAAGTCACATGTTGTGGAGGAAAATCAAAAGGTCGTGTGGAGGGTAGGAAAAGATTCATTCCAAAGTATATATATTGTAATGGCACCCTCATTCTTAGGGGTTTTAAATTTTTATTCTCATGAGAGATTACTACTTGTGAAGAAACAAAAGAGATAGATATTTCCTCTATTCCCCTCTTCTATGTTCTTCTATTTCTCACTATGTACAATTTTTCCAAAACATCAATGAAGAAGAAAGGAGTTTCTTGCCTTTTTTGATGAGAGAATTATTGAAACTTTGTTCCTAATTCTACCTTGTCTTGATGCAAGTAAAAAAATTATTTTCTTTCTATATCTATGTGTGTTGAAGTACTATGATTGATGTCTACAGGAATCTGATTTTCTACCTGAGATATTAATTCCCCCTCCTTTTTCTCACTCCTATTCCTATCTCCTTAGCAAATTCCTCCTTTGCAAGCAATTGAAATATTTTTCCATAGGTTTAGTGGAGTGTTCTTGTTGGGTCCCTAACTTTTAGGCCACGACATATTTTAATTTCACACACGCATAATAAATGGAGTTGTACCATTTAAGAAGAAGGACCTAGAGTCTCATAACATTGGTGGATACCCACTAATTTGTCGACCTAACAAATTTTCTCGCCAACATAAGTTCAAAATTTGAAACCAATTAGATGTCACAATTAGTTAAACCTTCAATAGGGGTTGTGTTGATTGAAGAGCACAAGGAGGAGGATGAAGTTGAAAAGGAATAAACATAGGAAAATAATCAACAATATACTTATTATGAATGTAGTGCACATGATGGCACCATAATCTTAGAGGTTGCTAGTTTTTCTTCAAAAGAATAAACTATGGAGGAGTAATGTTATCGGGTTCTTTATCAATTTTGAGAACAATCCGCAAAGTAAAGGAAAAACTAGAGAAATAGATGAGAAGCCATAGATGGAAGAGAAAGCCACTGAAGACCGAATAAATCCATGAAATCCTATAAAATATGCCAAACATAGTATAAATCCACAAAATTTTATCTAGAGTTGCAACATGAAGAATACCAAAACATAGTGCAAATTGAGCTAACAACATCATGACCAAAAGAAGCATCTTTTGGCTACTTTTTAAAGAAAGGATATTTATTATACTTAATCATAAGAATATGTAAGTAGAATAATATAGAGAATATTATGTGGTAGACAAGAAGAGAGATATATGAGAGAATAATATGAAATTATATGAGAAGTGTGTGTAAGAGACTAATGTAACTTATTTTGATATAAATAAAGAGTGGAGATTGATCCAATTTATATAGTTTATTATTTTATATTATATTCCTTTTGTTCATCTATTTGAATCTAAGTCATGTTTTCCTAACACATCCTTAACGAAAGGAAAAATTCTTAACCCTCACACTATTATTGAGGATTAAGGCTAACATTTTGGTGTTTGAGCCCACGTTTCTTTTGTTAAGAATATTTCTAAAATAATCACCACCAAGATATTGGAAACCAACATTAACAAAGATTGAGGATTGGTGGGAAAAAGATATTGACATATTCATTAAAGGAGAGGAAAAAGACTTAAAGCATATTATAAAGGAATTGAAGTCGACATACTCAAAGAACAATTCAGTCACAATTTCTAGATCTGTTGTGGTCTTGCATTCTAGCACACATAAATTGAAAAGAGTTCTCAAATTTTCACTTAAGGGAAGCATTTGAGTGGACTCAGAAGAAGTTAGAAATTATCGATATATTGATGAACCTTGACAAGGGTAATAGATTATTGGTTTGAAAATACATTAGATTCTTACATTATTACTTTGTCAATTTAGGGTTGGACCAATTTTGATCACAAGAAATATGAATTTCTACAAAATCCAAAGGTATACTTATCACACAAGTTCATTTCTTAATCAAGATTATTATAGTGGAAAAGGGATTAATTGGAAGCAAAGAAAAAATTCCTTTAGGGGATTGGCACTACGAGATGGTGTACATGAAGGGGGTGACCCAAGAGACATAAGTAATCAAATATGATGGGGTGATGGTTTAGAAAGAAGAAATAGGAGGAAATGAAGAAAACAATATAGTTGATAAAGGAGAGGTTAAGAGCATTAGGTGATTTAGTAACTTAATAAAATAAATGCTAAAGAGGAAATCATAAGAGAAGGCTAGGATAGTTACAAATGAGCTAGATAAAAATACATAAAAATAAATATTAGCAAGACAAGATAGGATCAAGAAATTAAATGAAAGAAAAGAAAAATTAAACAAAGTTCAACAAGTAGGAAAGAAAGATAAACCCACTTCAAGTGGAGGCAAGAAAATGGTTACCTTGGAAACAAAGGTAGACATTCGAGTCTTGCTATCATTCCCACACAAGGTGGGGGCCAACAATTTTTGGTTACCCCATGGATTCCCGCAGAAAATTCCTACTACATAATAGAAATCAACATTCGTTATCACAAAAGCTAGGTTAATGAAATATTTACATGAGTTAATAAATAGAATGGAACTAGGATTCAAACAAATCTTAGGAGAAGAAGAATGGAAAAATCATAGGAAGAAGCTCCATTACTGATCACAGAGAAAGGTGAAGAATAAGAAGAGGTTATTAGAGTAGAAGAACTATTTAAGGAGTTAGGAGAAAATAAAAACATAACAAAAAGAAGGATAAAATAGAAATTAGCTTCAAGAACAAGATATAAAATAAAAATAAGAAAAGGAGAAACAATCAAGGGTTTTTAGGATTACAATAACATTATAGGCTAAGAGATGTTAAAGGAAGGAAGTTATTTGTGGAAGAGGATACTTATGAATAGTCACCAATAAAAGATGCATCCCCTAACCATCAAACTAACCCAAAGGAAATGACCCCTCGGATCGATTGTCATTCCATGTGTCTTTTCACACACCACTTTGAAAGGTACAAGAGAAAGAAATTTTGATGGGAAAATACAAAAATTGCAAGAATAAAGTAATAAAAGAGGAGAGATTGTGAGATAATTTAGATATTTATTAGGAGAAATTTACTTTGATATTGAATTATCAAGAGATAAAGGAAGAAAAGGAAATATGTAAAAACTAGTAACTAAAAAAAAGGTGAAACATCCAAATCAAGAACTAACCATTCAAAATCCATGAAATCTTGAAGTGGTTAGAAGAATGGCCCAAAGAATCATGCTGCTAGTGTTTGGTAAAGATACAAAGGATGCAGAGGAACATCTGTTCATTCTAGACTCGACTAGAAGAAAAACAATGTGACAGACTCTATGGCCAAGTTGAATGACTTCATAAGAAAAACCTTGAATAAACTAAATATTGGGATGAAGAATAAAAATAATTTAAGACATATTTTCATTTTCCCCGGAGAACCTACGAAAGTGTTAGTAAAATGAAAAAAAAATCCAAATGCAGAATATGAACTAGTAAAAGAATTCAGCTTATCAGTTCAATAATGTTAGAAGAAGGTTTGAAGAACCCTGATAGATAAAAAAAATGAATGGTTTAATTTGGGCATATTACCTTACCTTAGAGCATCTTTAGATGGAAAAACATTCACAAGTCTCTCGAGAAGCAATTAAATTGGCTATAAGATTAGAAGCATAACCTTGAGAAGAGAAGGATAAAATTCAATTAGGACAGAGTTATAGAGGTTACAATTAGAGATAGCTAAATTAAAACTATAATAGGATATATAAAGAAAATAATATATTAGAAACAATTCACCTCCAAGTGACGTGGTCGGGTTATCCATTTGGTCATGAATTCAAAATAATGAAGAGAATTTAATTATCCTACTTCAAATCTACAAACTAAGTCTCTTTTCCAATGCCACAATGGATTCAACATACAATGAAGTCAAAATATTTTACCTTGCAGGATTCTCATAGTCCTATACCCTGATCCAATACATCAATCTATGATAAAACATCTTAATAAATGAATCTTCATTCAAAGAAACAACTCCCTTTCTCGGGTTTTCCAAACTGCTCTTCTTGACCTTCACTAATATTTTGACCAAACATTCAATTTTACCATTTGTCCTTAAATGAATCTTCAACATGCATACCATGTTCATATACACTTCAAATGATCTTAGATCAACTACAAATTTGAGAGTAAATGGATCAAAAGTTAATTCTCTCATTTCCTTTCTCTAGCTTGTACAAAAGTTATCCTACTTGTTCTTAAGAACACTTTTTTACTCCTATTCATTTAAGCCCATTTTGCATCATCTTGCCTCCATCCTATTTCCAAAGGTATCTTCTCCTTATATCACTGTATACACTTCAATTAATTCTTAGATTCACCCAAAATTCATTCAAAACTTCAACATTTTACACTACCCTTTCTTTTAAAAACTCGAGCCAATATGCCCCGTAAGAGAAAATCTTGCATCAAGTATGGATAGATTAATCTAATAATGCCCAAATGGTTTTATAAACTATATTAGTCCATAATTTTCTTCCTGGAATACTCTCAAATTTTTGATACTCCTTTCTCTATATAACTCCCATAGTTCTATTTTGAAATTTTGTTTCTAAAACCCTCATTAGGTCTTCTTGTATAAATTGTTATGCATATAATCTTGGTTAGGGTGTTTCAATAAAAATGAGTTGCATTCTAGGTGCCCATTAAAGGGTTTTAAATTTATGCAAACTTCCATTACTTAAATATATTTCTATAACATACTTCCTTCATAACATTGTCTTCAAGATAAGCCTTGTGACTTTATTATCACTCCTCATCATATATTGTTATCAATAACTTGTAAAATAACCATTATAGGTGAAAATTACTTTTGATTATCTTAATATATTCCTTGGGAATTATTAGTTACAATTTTTAGTGGGGCATTCAACCATTTGAGCACTTAAATATAGAGCCCTAGCTTGGGTTGTTGAAACCCTTACTGTGAAACCCGAGATGAGTATATTTTTTATAACTTGCACTCAAATTAGATACATGATCTAATACTTGATGTGGAGGATTATTTCAATGATACCCACATATTAAAATTACTAGTAGCTCAAGTAAATGAGTGTGTTTTATCCTTTGTTAGGATAACTATCTTGTGTATACATAGAAAACCAGGGTAAGACACCGTTATCACTGTATATTGAGTTTTGAATTTATTGTTTGTCCAAGGAGTCACTTATACACCAAGAATCACTTCATGAAATCACCATCCTAATCTTATTGCATCCCTATGCAGTCATCTTATAAAATAATAAATAAGCCATGCACTCAAAACTTGAAATTACACAATCGAGTTGTAGGTTCATGGAGGAATTCCAAACATTCAACGATTAAGGCCTATACTAATGCACTTCCTACCTTTATAAACATGTTTCCAACCTCTCCTCAACATGAATATTTGGTAAGTCTAGTCTTAACTCAAAACACTTGTCAATATGTTCTCAAAATACTACTAAATGCAATCATAGTTCAAAATACTTGCATAAAATCAAAGAAAACACCATGATATTTTTTCTCTACCTTTGAATTGGCACCCATAACACATTATAATTTATATGCCATCAAATTCTCAAGAATATCCATCCACAACCCTGAAGGAATCTCATAATATACATTCACTCATAGTCATTTGTAAGGACTCATGCTCATAATAGGTTAAACACTATTTCAAACCTACCAAGTGCCTTCATGAGTTTAATCTAACTAAGTCAAGAATGATAAATGAAATTCCACTTCTAATTCATAGACACATAAATCCAAGATTCACAATTTTTGAAGAAATAATACATTACACAATATCAAAAACAAAGTTATATATATATATTTAATTACAAAATACTTCAAAATTCTCCTCCTGATCTACGAGGATTCTTCCTCTCCCTCCTCATTTTTTAAAGGAATGAATCATAAATAAATCATTTCCTATTTATCTCCCCTGTTCCTTTGATTAGATACCCTAAATAACTCTTTTGATGACTCATTATGACCTACAAACCCCATGTCTTAGAAAAATAACACAAATTAGACCCCCTAGGACATTTAATACCTTATAATACGTATTCCATACTTTATAAATGACTTAAATTCCTCTTTCAAGCCAAAATCCATCAAAACACCCCTTTAGGAATTCAAATTACATTTTGGAGGGAAACCTCCTAATTCAAATTTCTTAATGACTTTGACAAACCTAAACACTCTAAAGGGACTATTAGGACCCTACTTACCTCCTCCAAACCTTACTTTGACTAATCCAACCCAAAATTGACCAATTTGTACAAAAACTCAAAATTGCCTTATTGGAGAGAAGATGCTCCAACATCATACGACCAACATAAAGAAAATGATTCTTAACTTTTTCTTTCTTTTCTAGTTTCTCTTCATTTTCTTGCATATCTTCCTCTTCATTTTCTTTGGTTGTTTCTTATATTTTATCTTCTCTCTCATCATTTCATTTTCTTGTTCTTGTTCATTTTTATTTCTTGCTCGTTTCTTCTTCATCTCTTCCATCTTCATTTCTTTCTCAGCTTCACCTGTAAAATCAAACAAAAAAATGATATTCATAATATTTGAGACTTTTCATCTCTTCTTTATCTTTTCTTAACACATTCCCATCATATTCTAGACTCAAATGTACTGAAAGTTGTCCATGTTTCTCAATCTTCACCTTTTGACCATCCTCTTTCTCTTTACCAGCTGAATTTTCTTCTTTTTGACCCTTTGCTAGGTCCACAAGCTCTCTATCATGAGCTTTCCCACTTTCTCTTTCATCTTCCTCTTTCCTCTCTTCACTATCTCTCTCTCTTTTCCTCGAATTTTCCTCTTCTTCATCTTCTTCCTCAAGTGCTTTCTCATGCACTACACTACTCTTGTCATCTTCTTTCTATAAAAACATAGTTAAGGCCTCATCTAGGACCTTGTCACTTTCTTCTACACCTGTTTCACATCTCTGAATAGTCACTTTTTCTTGCATTTCCTCATTCTCTCTTACCTACACACTTGTTTACTTATATCTCACCAAGAATCTTTGAATAGCCATTAGTAAAATCATACTTCCTAGATTCATTCTTAAACATTATTTTCACACAATTTTTCACTATTTTAAAGACTTTCAAACATTGTTTCTTCATAAAAATCTTCATTTCACATTATAACTTAATCATATACCTCATATTTTACCTTCCCTATTGCCACTACACTCTTTTTTGCTTCATCCATCCTTTGTAAGTCTTCATTCACAACCTCTACTTGCTTACATTCTTCTTCATTTTAAAAAGAAACTTGTACCTCAGGTCCATGCATAATCTCTTGCCACAATAACTCTTCTTCAGTTGTGTATTCATCCTCTTTTTCAATTTTTGGTTCTTCATGCTTCTTTAGGACTTCTAGGTCCTTTTTCAAGACACTTTCCAAGGAATTTTTGTCTTTACTTTGTCCACCTGTATTCACACATAAGAATTCAATATTATAATGAAAACATTGAGGCCATATAACCTCTCTAGAAGCTCCATGGATGAGCTCCTATTCATTCTCTTCAAGAGATGCTAAAAATCTCTCTATGACTTCTTCCTCTTCATTTTTCTTATCTTCTTCCAAAATGACTTTCTTAACTTCTTCTCTCCTCATTCCTCTTATATTTCTCTCTTCTTTTCGAGCTTTTGTCTCAGCTGTAATATTTTATCTCTCTTTATAAGTGACCTAAGAGGCCACTTTACCACCTTCTTCAACACTACTTTCTTCTCTATCTTCATTGTTTTCCTTTGTATTTCTATTAATTTACTTTTTAATTCATCTAACTACTCCATGATTTTCCTTAACTCTCTTATTTCCTTCTCTTCCCACAAATTTCTTTTCCTCTCCATTTCTCTTCTTTTTTGCTTCTCTTTCATCCTTTTCTTTCTTTCTTTGACTAATCAAAACTAGCAACTCCTTTACTAGATTTTCATTACCTTCTTCCTCATTCTCTTTCAACCTTTCTTATTTTTTAGTTCCCATAGCTATGTTTCCTTCACTTTTCTTAATAACCCACTTAGGCACCACATACCCATATTATTTAGCCATTTCACAAAGCTCTTCTTGGCTTTTCATATTCTTGACCTTCATATCTCTCATCAACATTTGATAATGCAATTTGTTAGTGCCAAGAAAATATTTATAAAAATGTAATAAATTATCTTACAGATCTTATACAATAATTATATGGCTGGGTTATCCATTTGGTCATGCATTCACAAATAATGAAGAGAATTCAATCATCCTACAACTCTACAAACCGAGTCTATTTTCCAATACCACAATGGATTCAACATATAATGAAGTCAACAAAGTATATCTTGCAAGGATTATCGCAGCCCTATACCATGCTCCAATACATCAATCTATGATAAAACATATTAATCAATGAATCTTCATTCAAATAAATAACTACCTTTCTTAGGTTCTCCAAAGTGTTCTTCTTGACCTTCACTAGTCTTTTTACTAAACATTAAATATTACCATTTGTCCTTCAATGAATATTCAACATGTATACCCTATTCATATACAATTCAAAGGAGCTTAGATAAACTACAAATTTGATAGAAAATGGATCAAAATCTCATTCTCTCATTTCCTTTCTTTAGCTTGTACAAAAATTATCCTACTTGTTCTCAAGAACACTTTTCTTACTCCTTTTAATTTAGGCCCATTTTTCATTATCTTTCCTCCATCATATTTCCAAAGGTCTCTGATCCTTATATAACTGTAAAAAATTCACTTGTTAGATTCACCCAAAATGCATTCAAAACTTGAACATTTTACACCATCATTTCTTTTACAAACCGAGCCTATATACCCCTTAAGACAATATTTCATCAAGTATGGATAGAGAAATATAATAATTCTCAAATGGTTTTATAAAATATATTGGTTCATAAATTTCTTCCCAAACATACTCTCAAAGTTTTGAGACTCCATTCTTTATACGACTCACACAAATCAGATTTTGCAAATTTATTTCTAAAACCCTCATTACGTCTTCTTGTATAAAATGTTATACATAGAATCTTGGTTAGGGGATTTCAATACAAAAAGAGTTGCATTCTAGGTGTGTATTAAAGGGTTTTAAATGTATGAAAACTTCCATTACTTAACTCTCTTTCTAGAACATACTTCCTTCATAACCCTGTCTTCAAGATAAGCCTTGGGATTGTATTCTCACTCCTCGTCATATATCATATTTATTGATAACTTGTAAAATAAACATTTAAAGGTGAAATTTTTTTGATTCTCTTAATATATTCCTTTTACATTATTAGTTACAAGTTTTATGGTGGATTCAACCCTTTGAGAACTTAAAAATAGAGCCCTAGCTTGGGTTGTTGAAACCCTTATTGTGAAATACGAGATGAGTATATTTGTTATAACTTGCACTCAGAGTAGATTCAAGATCTAACAATTGATTTGGAGTGGTGTTGCAATGATACCCATGTATTAAAATTACTAGTAGCTCGAGTAAATAAGTGTGTTTTCTCCTTTGTTAGGATAACTATCTTGTGTATACGTAGAAAACCGGGGTAAGAAACCATTATCATTGTAGAGTTTTGAATTCACTTGGTTGGTCAAGGAGTCACTTACACATTGAGAATCACTTCATGAAATCAGCATCCTAATCTTATTGCATTCTCATGCATTCATTTTATGAAAATAAATAATCCATGCACTCAAAACTTGAAATTGCATAGTCGAGTTATAGGTTCATGGAGGGTTTCCAAACATTCAAAGATTACAGGATATACTAATGCATTTCCTACCTTTATAAACATGTCTCCAACCTCTCCTCTGCATGAATATTTGGTAAGTCTAGTCTTAACTCAAAACACTTGTCAATATGTTCTCAAAATACTACTAAATACAAACACACTTCATAATGCTTGTATACACTAAAAGAAAACACCATGATATTTGTTCTCTACCTTTGAATTGGCACCCAGAAAACATTATAATTTCTATGCCATCAAATTCTCAAGAATATCCATCCATAACTCTAAAGGAAGCTAAAACTATACGTTCACTAACATTCATTTGTAAGGACTCATACTTAGAACATCTTAAACACTATTTCAAACCTACCAAGTTCCCTCTCACAATATTTTAATCCAAGTATTCCCAAATCTTTATGGTTAAATCCTGATGATGCTTGCAATTATCATCATACTCTGGGTCATGACACCAAGTATTTTAAGTCCTTTCAGACTATAGTCCATAATCTTGTTGAGAAAGACAATTTCCTCATTTACGGGAACCATTACTTCCCATCCACCATGACCAATCCAAATCCAATTCCTACATCCCCATCCACCAAAATTACTAAATCTCATCCTTCATCCACATCATCCCTTAACAATCCTCCTAAAGAGGGTCCTCCTTATTTATTAATACTAATTTTTTTATTAATTACCCTTGTCATCCTTGACCATCTATTCAATCCACGTTCAAGATGATCTCATATAAACTCTTTCAACATCCATTAACTCATCCACATATCATTTTTCCACAAGAATATATTCTCTTTTGTTGAGGGAGCATCGTCCCTTGTCCTTGAGAATATCACCCACATTAAGTCATTTCCTATCCAAAAACTCCTTTGATGTTGGGGTACTTACCTTCGACATCGATTTATTTGATCTGATCCAATCTATCTCATCCAATCTTAAATCCAAATTAATCTTGTCCAAATCTTTATCTCATCAAATTCCACCTTTATGGCCATATTCATGCCTCTCTTGGGGCACCATCTTCATCGAAGTCCACCATTGTGGCCATATTTGTGCCTCTTTTGGGGCGCCATCTGTTTCATCCTAAGTCCACCATTGTGGCCATGTTTGTTCCTCCTTTGAGGGACCATTTATCTCCATATCTTTAAAATTCCACCTTTGTGGCCATGTTTGTGCCTCTCGGGCACCATATTCTCATCATAAGCCCACTCTTGTGGCCATTTTTCATCTTACTAGAATGCATATCTTTTCCTCACTTCCTCACTTTTGAAAGGTAGCGCATAGTTTCCATATTATCTATCTCGCGACGTCTTATCTAATATTTCACTCTCATCCTAAGCCCACCATTGTGGCCACACTTGTTTCTTCATCAAAGCTCACCTTTTTGGCCATAAGTGTGCCTCTTTTGGGGCACCATATCTCCATCTATTTCATTCAAATCCCACCTCTCGTGGCCATGTGTGTGCATATTTTGGGCCACCACCATATTTTCCATTCAAGTCCATATTTTTGGCCATATTTTTTCTTCTCTTGGGGCACCATTTATTTTCATCAAAATCCACCGTTGTGGTCATATTTTTCTCTCTCTTAGGGGACCATATCTTTGTCTCATTAGGGACACATATTTTCACTTCTTTAAGCACATAGTTCTTATTTCTCTCTCATCTATCATATTTAATCCTTTACAGTTACCATCTCATCCTATCACAAATTTAATGTCTCCCCTTCCTTGGTGATAAAATGGAAGTGGAACCGCTTAACGCATTGCACTTATGACCATTCTATTTTTAGCACATTTACCAATGTGCCTTTAGTCCCATTTTTGGATCATTCCTCCATCTTAGCCATTTCCATTTCTCATCGTGATGATTTGGAATTATGTGGTCTTCTATCACTTCCTATATGTGACCTTGAATATGGGAACCATGACTCTACCCATAATATTTTCCTTATGGATAGGTTCTTCCCTTTGGTGATAAATCCATGATCATCACATCCATCATGCTCTTATTCACCTATTGGAACCATGAAAAGGGTTTAGGGGTGTCTCTTGTACACTATTTATCCCCTCATAAGTGGTCTACTTAGCTAGTCCTAGTTCTCCCCCATGCAAAATCAAAAATCATTGATGCTCAAATCAAAATCACAGTTATAAAAACAAACTAATCCTTTAAAGGAAAATTATTCATGCAAAGAAAAGAAAAACTAATAAAAAGCATGAAATAAAAATCAAAATCAAAATCAAAAGAAAATAGAATGATCCCTCAAAGGATGGCTATCATTTATCCTTGCCATATCTATATTGTAAAGATTAGAACATACCTCCAAAGGATGACTACTCCTTATGGAATTTGAAGGTTTCCCACATTGATCAACCATCCATCTTTCAACATCCTAGGAAATCTTCCCATATTGATCATATTTCTCTTCCCCTTCCTAGAGCTGGGGTAGAGTTTAGGAAACACCACTTTTGGAGAACCCTATTTCCTCTATAAAAGTGCATCTCAAACCCATCTTGTCATGTCAACATTAGGTTTATGATATCATCTCATCCATTGCTTCCTTTTGATCCTTTAAATGACCAACTATCGTTGGTTAATTGCTAACATCTTCTTTGGTCACATGTGCCTTGCATAAACCAAGATATTTTCTTATTTACCTCCAATGCAGTTGGGGGCATGTTTTCCCTCACATGCTCCTTAACACAATGTAGTCTTGTTTGTACCTTTAGGTAGCTATGATTACAGATGCACCTCATTTTATTTTAGTTTATCTCTATCACCAAAAGTCCCATTAGGGCCATACTTATATCCCTTTTTCAGGCATCCTTCCTTCAAATTCCACCTTTATGGCCATTTTCCTTTTAGGCCATTGTATTTTCAATCTTAAAGTCCACTTTGGTGGCCATATTTACTCTTCCTTTGGGAATTTTACCTTACATTATCCTAATCTAATTTACGCACAGAATCTACTTGGTGTCTATACCCTTTTCCCCACTTGGGGCATATTTTACTTTTTCCTTTTTTCCTTCATGGCCATACTTTCCCCTCTTGGGGCATATTATCTCTTCATCCATCTTTTTCAGAATCTTCCTTCTTGAAATTTTCATGTCCCATTGGGCACCATACTTTTTATCCTTGTTCATAGTGAAACGTATACCTATTCACCTGATTCCTCTTGTATTTAAGGATTTTGCATAGTTTTTACATATTTTAATGAATTTCCCATGACCCATTGGTCATCCCAACTTACATCCATACTGCAGTGATCTTCACCCACTCACTGCTCAGAGAACATTGTTTTCCATCTCCATTGAGACTATAATTTTCCCCTACCAATGTGATATTGAGTTACCGCTATAGTTTTCCTTCATTGTTGTGATCCTTTTTGCTTGGGGCATCTTTCCTTGGTTATGTCTTCACCCATCTTTTCATCACCCATGCGCCCTTCATCATCTACCTTTTTCAAATACATCATCGATTTTCCCCTGGCATCATCAGCCCCCCATTTAAGGGGGACCTCATCATTAATCCTTTATCCTCATCCAAACCCTTTTATTTTTTGTATCGTGGCTTGCTACTGCTAACCACTCAACAAAAAGAGGTAAAATGTAGACACTTAATTTTAGTATTTATATCCTCTTTGCTTGCATGCCCATATTTTTTATTCATCCTCCCTATTTAATCAAATGTTATATTTGAATTTAATTAATTCATCCTTATTAATTAATTAAATGCCCATTTATCCTATCATTATCCAATCCTCATCAATTAACATTAATTAATTAAGTCCCATTAATTAATTAATTAATCATTTGATCTTTATTAATTTACATTAATTAATTAATTCCCTTTTATTAATTAATTAATGGGTACCCACATCCACATGCCCTAACTAGCTTCTATTTTGGAATGTTTTCATTCCAAATATACATCCTATGCATCCCTATGCTTTTTCTAACCTATCCTTATCTCCAAATCACCTACACCTCATCCTAAAACAACCTCTTCCCACCCAATGCTATAAATCATTCAGCCAACCCTTGAGACAAACCGAAATCACTATAAAAATAGAAAAATATTCCCATTGGGGAAAATTTCCCCAAAATCGGCAAAGACCCGCTTGGTCACCGCCAACCCTATAAATTTGGATTTTTCCTTTCCATTCATGATCATAAAATTGAGTGCAAGAAGCTTCTTGCATCCTACAAACAATATTTCATTCCCGAACACTCTAGAAGCCATTACAGGACCTCCAAAACCTCCTCGCAATGTGCATGTGTCAATCATGATTAGTATTTTTGTAAGATTTTTGTCATTTTACAATGATTTATCCTATTATTTTTGTATTAACCTTTTGTAGGTTTAGAATAGTAGCAATAGATCTCTCATCCTTGTCATCAACCTCTTTCTACAAATCTATACTTTCAAATTATCCATCTAGCTCACCTTTCCTCAACCTTATCCATATCTAACACAATCATCGCGACCCTCATAGATCACCATCAAATTATCCTTTGGAGCTCTTTCTTTTCTCGCTCCAAATCCATCACCATCCCCGCATGTGCTTACCCTCTCTTCCAAATTTCTAAGCTCTCATCATAGTCTCTCTATCACAACAATATCAACTTGTTTATACCCTAGTCACCGTTGACTAGGGTCCTATTTTCAATCCCCAACCTTAATCCTTATTTCTCATTATCTCCATAGTTTCTATTCCTTCAAATTTCCTCTGCAAATTGAATCCAACATTCCCATACTTTTGTAGTCTCTAGATTTCCTATGATCCTCAGTAGAGTCTACATATTTCTCTTGTTTTCTTGATCCAGGTCCCTCAGTCATCATTGACCCGGACTAGGTACATTTTCTTTTTAGTTATTTTAATCAAATTATATCTAAATTAATCAATAGTTATTTCAGATTCTATAATTTTTCACTCTCTTCATATTATCGTATGTATTTCCTTTTACGCCACTTTTTAATCTAAAAACATGGGTTTACATCCATCAAGGAAGTTCAGGGCTTCTTTGGTTTGCTTTGTTGGAAACCCCACTAAAACCATCAAAATTTTCACTCTTATTTGCATACTTTATCTTATTAATAGTAACAACTATCCATCATTCAACACCCATATCAAGCATTATCACATTTTTGGTAACATAAACCCTTTATCCTTCTAAGTTGGCTAGTTTCTTTAGTACCTAATGCATTAATTTGATTAATGAATAAGAAATTTGAACAATATTAAACCATGTATTTGGACACATTTATTTTTCTAATGTTTCTCCTTTTAGTCTTACACCCTTACTTGATCGGTCTACATTTTTATACTTTGGATTTTATCATCCTGGACACTAGCGCCTAGCCAAGATGCTAGTGCTAGATGCCCCTAACCTTAGTACACTTTGTTCACACATTTTTGGGTCATTTCTGGTCATTTGAGCATCTTATATTTTTGGTAGTCAGCATTTTCGTGGTTAATTACCAAATTTAAGTAAGGGAATCATATATATGTAAATTTATGTGATCATAATAAGGAACAAGCACTAAACATTATGTATCACCACCTAAGGTTACATCCATTAAGCATCTAAGTGCTCCATTACATCCATATATCACCATCCAAGGGACACAAGGGCTAGTCATTCTAGATACACACTTCAAAGGAGGGAAATTCATTCTATTCTATGCACACATCTATTACATTTCTTTACACTTAGCTACTTGTTTGCTATCAATTGTGACACAAAGAAGAGCTACCTAGTGCATAATTCTATGCACACACACATAGAACTAAATTAGGATTGATATGTAGTGCAAGACTCGGTTGTAAGTTCACCATTGTGAAAGATGAGGACAATTTGAACCCTCATTTTTCATATTTCTTTTTTAGGATTTGGTGTCTATTTAAGGGTTTTGCAGGTTCATATTTTAGTGCAAGTTTCCAAAGAATTTTGTCAATCATTTTGCAACCTTAGAGTGACCAAAGGATATGTAGACCCCTAAATTTGGTATTTATACCATCATCACCTAGGTGTGCATATATATTTTATTCATCCCCCTTATTCAATTAAATGCCAATTATCCCATCATTATTAATTAATTAATCCCCTTCAATTAATTAATTGATCAATTTCCCATCTATTACCTCATCACATTTAATTCCCTTTAATTAATTTAATTAATTAGTTACTATTAATTAATCAATATCCATTCACATGACCTAGCTAACTTTCCATTTGGAATGCTTTTATTCTAGATCTAAACATATGCTTTTCCCTATGCTTTTTCCAACCTATCTCCATTGCCAACTCATCTCAAATCATAGCTAAACAACCCCTTCCCGCCTAATGCTTTAAAGCATTAGACCAACTCCTAAAAACAAGAAACCACACCATAAATCGGAAAATATTCCCATTGAGGAAACTTTCCCGTTATCGACGATGACACAACCTAGTCTTCATCAACCCTATAAATCTAAGTGCTTTCTTTCCATTCATCATCGAATTCATGTGAATCAGAAGCTTTCCTTACAGACTACAAACAATCCTTTGTGCCTAAATAGTCCAAAATCCATTACAGACCTCGCAGACCTCCTTGCAACATGCATTCCTCAATTGTGATTGATATTTTTGTGAGATTGTCCTCATTTTACCTGTTTTTAATCCACTTTATCATATTATCTTTTATCTCTTTTACTTAACCTTTTTGAAGGTTTAGAACAAAAACAACAGAGATCAAAAATTTGTCATCAACTTCCTACTACAAATCTATACTTGAAGGTTGCTCATTTGGCCTTGCCTTTCCTCGACCTTATCCTTTTATGTTATAGTCACCATCAACCCCGATAGGTTGATGTTGACTCAACCTCGATAGCCCTTGATTTTCCATTCTAGATCCATCCCCAACCCTCGCATGTGTTTAGTCTCTATTCCAGATTGTTAAACTCTCATCCAGGTCTTTCTATCACAACAAAATCGGCCGGCTTACACCCCATGTCATTGATAAGGCTCTTAGTTTTATTCCCTTCCTTAATCCCTATTTCTTATTATTTTTATGTTTTCTATTCCTTCGATTTTATCAACAAAGTTGACTCAACATTTTCCATACTTTTACAAACTGACTTCTAGATTGCATTACGATCCTGCATACTACATATTTCTCTTATTTTATTGATCCAATCACCCATGTTGTCATCGACCTAAACCAGTACATTTTTGTTCCACTTGTTTTAATCTAATCTATATCTAAATTAATAAATAGTTATTTCAAATTCTATACTCTCTCGGTCTTTACATAGTATCACTATACATTTATTTTTGTTTAAAAATGGGGTTTGAAATCCACCGAGGAAGTTAAAACTTCTTGGGTCCACTTTTTTAGGAACCCCACCCAAACCATCTAATCTAAAATCATTTCCATTCTTATTTATAGGTATATCAAGTTACAACAGTAAGGATAATCCATATAGCACTTGTATCACATCTGAGGTAACATAAACCCTTGATTTCTAAGTTGCTAATTTTTTTAGTATCTAGCTCATTAACTTCATAACGAATGAGAAATTCGGACAACATTCCTAAGCACGCTCGGTGGAACACCCTGTAGGTGATCTCTTGCATTTATTAATTTTTTGTCTTCTACCGACACTTTGTAGCGTAAGGTCCCCCTTTATTGCTTGTTTGTGTGGGGTTCATGGCTTGGATCACTCATCACCCAAGAAGTGTAGATAAATAGGAAAAGTGTTATCCAGGTATTCCAATTTTTCCCTATTTACTCCTTTTTGCATCATAATTTCCCATTCTTGTTTGTTTCCTCATCCAACATCACATTTTTTGGGCTTAAAATGAACATTCTTTTTGCATTATGCTTACCAACATAGCTTAAGTAGGGGTTTAATATTTTGCATCACACATCTTATCACACACACCCTTGAACCACACAAATAAAATTAACACATCAAAACATTTCCCTACCTGGTTTTTTGATTGGAATTTCATCACCCAATAGTAGACCGCCTTAGACTTTCCCCAACCATATCAAACCCGAGACTAGATACAATAAGAACATAACTTCTTTAAAAAAACAAACATACAAAAATTGTCTACATTATTTACTTGGGTAAAAACAATTTTCATGCCCGTAGTCACTTGTTTGGCAGCTAAGAGAATGGAACAAAAAAATTCTTCAAATTATTTTGTATCTCAACAAATTTTCTCTACAAAATCCATCTTACCTATACCTTTGAGCAACCAACCACTCATCGACGTCTCTCACCCAGAACCCCTTGTTCACACTACAAATTTAGGTGAGACAAACTCATTCTTTTACCATCAATCTATCTCATATAGGTCATCCACCCCACTAAAAATTTGATCGAACCCTCTATACCACCTAAGGTCCCTCTCGGCGATACCATGTTTCAAGAGCCTCTAGATTCCAATCCAATGGAACTCCAAGATTATCTCCTTAGGAGATCAACCCAGATTACCACACATTGACCCTCCACTCCAACAACTTTATCCTTATCAAACCAATCCCCAAACTACCTAGCTTGTAGCTAATGAGATTTTTGTATCCCACCTCACTTTCTCTTCCACCAATCCTTTGACTCATCAGACTACCTAGATAGTCACGCCTATTCCTCATAACCTCTCGCTAATCAACACAACAATCAACACTACTCTTCCCCTCACCTCTTTAGTCACTATTCCCACTAGTATCCCTAGTCAATACAAATCGGACATCATACCCCCTATTTGGATAATATGATCTTCTCACATATAACATGCCTATTAATACTTCACAACCCTCTTTCACCGGTGTTTTAAATTATGTAGTATCTAACCATTTTCAATAATAATTCTAACCTACTCATACCCACATTCTTTCTCAAAGATTTTCCACAACATCATACCCAATCCCAACAATCTTATCACGTTCCCATCACTCAACAACCATTCTTTCAATAACCACCCTTTCAATCACAGCCCATGGTTTTCCCCCAAAAAATTCCTTAAACACCAACACATCCACAAGTTCATCAAAAAAATTATGCAACCACTTATTATATATAGTCACCACCTCTTATCCCCTAGCATACTCTTTCAAATTATCCCATGCATACCCTTGTGAATAGGTTAGCCAACCTTGAAGCTACTACTCTAGGAACCAAGGTCTCATTATCCTATGAGAAAATATGTAATGATCTTATTCACCCATCCATACCAATTAAACCATATCTTATGCACTAGGAATTACCAAAATTCACTAAGTTTAACAACAAAGAGGATCCAAAACAACACCTTTATGTATTTAAACATGCATGTTATCTTATTACACATGATCAAGACTTGATGCTCCACACCTTCCCCATGTCCTTGGTTGGTCCTGCGTTGGACTGGTATAATAGTATCCTCAATATTCAATATTCTCTTTTTCCATACTTGCGTAGTTATTTCTAGAAAAAATTCGATTAACATTACGTGAAAAATAACCATCAATGATCTATACACCATTTGACAATTTGAAGACAAATCCATTACATATTTCATCACACAATAATGCCTCACTATAAGACAATTATCCTTTTCTCTTCTACAAGCTGATCTCATCGAACTCTTCTCACACTCGTGTGTAAAGCATATATCTTCGAATTTACAAATTCAATCGTTTCAAATATTCGATGACACCTTCACCATGGCCTCGCAAACATGAAGCACACACCCTCGAGCATGGGAACTTAAAATTAAAATCAAATAAACTTGAACGTGAATTTACTAAACCATCCACACCAAATGACAAGACTAAGGCATTGGACAATGTTGTAGTGGTTAAATAATCTCTTGCTTCTACATCTAACACATGGACTCAACAACAAGTCACTCGACTAGCACCTAACTACACTCCCCTTGAGGAGTCATACAATACAATATTTGAAAAATTAATGACAACAAACCTTGTCACACTTCCTCCTATTCGACCAGTTGATGAGTCAAGACCGAAACCTGTATGGTATCATGAAGACCATTACTGCAAGTATCACCAAGTCTAAGGCCATGACATAGAAATATGTCATACTTTCAAGGATCTGGTCCAAATACTCATTGATTAGGTTGGTCTTTAAGTTGAGAATAAAAATTATTCACCCAATCAACCCCTTGACACTTTCAAACAACCTTTCCCAAATCATACATCGACAAGCCAAGATACCACTTACACCACAAATTAAAAACCTAATTCTCGTACTATAAACACCCTAAATGTTGTCGATCAAGAACCTATCCAATCCATAAATTCATCATTGACCTCATCCATTCCCTTTGATATCCTCCCTACATCTATTATTCCTACATCTATCTCGGTATCTACTCCCACATATATAACTACTAGATCCCTACTAGCAAATATGTCATTTATGACCTTAGAGACATTCATAACGCAACCATTTCAGCCTATTTCCAAACCCATGGTTGGTCATTCATCAACTTACCTATCCATTTAATCATCTACCTCATCCATTCTAGTAGGATTGATGACCTTACCTATATCTATTCCACCCTTTCTGTCATACCATCTGGTGAACTTATACTAGTTCTTCCTCCCACTCTCTTACCCACATCAACTATTGTGGTTACATCCACACCACCTTCTTCCTTCACCCCAACTTCATCATTTGAAGAGTTTTTAAAATAACTTTACCTTGCAATGACCTTGGAAGATCCTTTTATGGAATTAACAAAATCCCATCAATCTTCACCTCTCATAGATCGCCTCAGATAAATGTTGTTTCCTGTAGCCGAACCAATTATGGCATTTCCATTTAACCCCCTACAGTTAAGGTTGTCATTAATCCTTTGAAAGATTCATATTTAAAATCTATAATCCCTCCTAGGGATAAATTGTCCAATTTGAAATCATCCAGTTCAGGACCACAAACATATCAACCCAATAATCCAAGACCACTTAACACTAAAACACCAATCAACATCAAAACTGATTTCAAATCACCAAAACATCAATACACTTAGGTTTTACCCAAAACATATGAAGTATCACATAATACATCTTCTAGCACTCTAGTTAGATCATATATAGAGATCTTCTAACACTTACTACAAACCTCTATAATTACACTTCCTCCTATCAAGGCTTTTGACCCAAAAGGAAAGAAGGCTTTATGGTTCAATTCTACGTTATGTGTGCTTTTCATCTTACCTCTAGACATAATACTGAGCATTTTAGAGTGCTCCATGCCTTTATTCATAATATCATTGAAGAGTTAAGACTTTCCCTTGGACCGAGTTTGGCATTGGCTATTTCACCTAGTCCGCATCTAGGTGGCATTGGCTATTTCACCTTTGGGATATGACTCATCCAATGATGAAACTCCTTTATTAATCAATGTGGTTCGAGTAACCACTCGATCTGGTCCACGTAAGACCAAATCAACCTCCAAGCCAAAAGATAGGACCTTCATTTCCATCCTCCTCCTAAGGAGTTGGCCATATCTTTGAAACCAAAGGTTTTTGTTTTAGCAGCTCCTAAGCCTATTGAATAGAGCATCGTTATACAACTTCATCAAGCCCCAGTCAAAATTTCACTCTACAAGCTCATCCAAATCTCACTAGATCACGAGACAAGCTCTTATTAAAGACTTGAAATGTATTCTAACATCTCGATGATAAAGCACAACCCTTTGCATACTTCATAGGAGTACTTGCTTCTTCTTCTACTATATCATTCAATGAAACTAAAATTTTGGAAATCCCACTGGAAGAACATGACCTTCCCCTCTTTATTACAGATAGGATCAATGATAAGCTCATTTGACAGTCTATAATCGACAATGGGGAAAGCATTAATATCATCCCTTCACATAATTTTGATCAACTTAAGATTCCAAAGGAATCATCATTCGATTACACTTGTGGTTCTTCGCACCTTTAATGATGCCATTGCTCCTTCCTTAGGAATGGTCATCCTTCCCATTTTGTCGTGAGAATCTCATCCATCATGTATTTTATATCATTGAAGGATAATTTCAATACAATGTTCTCCTCGGATGACCATGGATCCATGCCATGCATTATGTCCCATCAACACTTCATCACTCCCTTAAGTATGAGCATGAGGGAAAGATCCTAACGCTTCCTGGGGATGCTCCTCCCTTCCAAGGATGCAACATGACTTATAGACCAAATGACATGCTTGTCCCTAAGGATGATCCATCTGCACTATCCACCAGCTTCAACCATTCCCTCATCCAAACTCCCTAACAAGGACTCCATGGATAATGTAATGGAAAAACTTATGATGGGGGAGTATCGCCTTCTCATGCTCAACAATGATCTGAAAATGGCACTTAGTTTTTAACTGTACTTAGAAAAATTCAGATTCTTAACTTTGATAGATTTAAAATTGATCAAGAGTACTTTTTAATCCAATTTTGGGTGTACTTGAAAGCCCAAATTTTAAACTCTTTTAAAATGATCAATTATCCTTCAAAATTCTAACTTAAGTGATTAAAATGAATCTATTAAAAATCCATAAATAAATAATCACATTTTATTTTATAATGCACTCAAACTAAATTCTTGATTCCAAATTTTGATAAGTGCATTCATTTACTGTTGTGGGTTATGGATACTGAAAGTTTTCCTTTAATCCAATTTAACCAATTATGATTGCTTTATCAATTAATCAAATAAAATATTTTAAGTGTTTTATCTGATTAAAAGCTTCCAAAAACTACAAATAAACACCACAAACCATATTACTAATGAAGGTTAACCAAAGGCTACGTATCTAAATTCTCGAAAAGAGAATCGATATATTCAACGTCCAATGAAGTATAATTAACTCTTCAATAATGACTAATAGATCTTTATACCTACAAATGAGCTGATATAAGACCCATGGAGCTATGAAAAATAATAGAAACTGCTCCAAGATCGATCCGTGGCTCCTACAGTGCTTCCACAATGTGATTCCCATACAAATGTGACCTTTAAATGGCTGAAACATAAAATATACAACACTTATGTAAAAAACATTAAATTTATGGAAATATTATGAAATTCTCGAGCATTTTCTCTTTTCACTCTGAGATTTGGTTTGGCCTCTAAATGGTTCAAAAATCAGCTTTTTACAATTTGTCCTTTTTCTACTTATCCATGTGCATCGCATACCGAGTTAGTTTAAATACCAAAGTGAGCTCCTTGTTTACTTTGTTGAGCCACCTAGGTGACTCAGTGTCTGGGTTGGTCTTAGGAGTGTGAGGTTTCTGGTTTGAGTCGTCTCATTTGCTTTTGGCACCGACCATTTTGGTGTGGGTGGGGGTATATCCCACATGTGTCGGTGGAGTGGTTAGAGTTATAGTTTAAATTAGGAACTTTGGCATATTTAACCCATGGCTTTGGCCACATCTTGTAACATTTTGTTGCCAAGAACAATAGTGGCTGAGCTATGCATTATTTATATGCCCATTGTGTGGGATGATAGTTGGTTGAACATTGAACCGCAAAAATAAAATTAACATATAAAAATAGTCATTTTCTTTTTGTTGTTTGAACTTGCTTTATGGCAAGATAGAAATGGTTAATCGTGTTTCTGAGTTATATGGGATCCCACCAATAATAACCCTATTGGATATCAATACCTCCGAGTAGTATGTTAAGTTTGACTTTCCCAAAATAGTCTAGTGATCTCGTGAGTTATAGTATACTGCAAATCCACTGAGTTATTGTGGTAGGTAAGTGTGTAGGCTTTGACCGAGATAACAAGGATAATGTATCCCAAACTAGGTGGATAAAAATGTGATTAACTTGGTACAGAGTTGATCACCACACTGAGTTAATATGTAGCTCTCCCGAGCTCTGCAAAGCCAAAATAGAGTCCTGCAATGCAAAATATAACTCTTTGATACCAATAGTCCCACATTGGGAGAGTTAGAAAAACATGTGGCATATAAAATCAAAAACTCAATATTGGAGATGTGAATACAAAGGTGAAAAAGGTAGCGCTCATATAAAGGAGTGTGCCAAACCTAACTAAGGGCCCCTAGCCAAAAAAAGTGGGACCCACAAAAATTTTTGTGTGTCAAATGCCGGTGGCATCCAAAACTCGACATTTTTATCTTTTTCACCTCTTAACATTTTTTCCACATATCATGTCCAGATTGGATTGCTAACCTTGTTTTACCCATTTAAGACCCCAATATTTAACTTTGTGATAAAATATGCATACGAAATCCGTTTATGAATTTCTACATACCATCGGAAATTTCTTGAGACACTCTTCAACATGGTCCAAGTTTAGGTAATTTTAGAGAATATATGCATTCTCTAAAATCCTCTAGATCACTCCTCCCCAGTAAGACCATTTTGACGTCAAAATGGAAATTCACTCTGCTAAACTATTCAAACATTCTCTACATATCACAAACACAGAACCCATTTTATAGCATGGTAATTTTTCCAAAATTACAATAATCTAAAAATTTCCATTAATAGTAATTTCACCCATGACCATTACTGCAATCAAGCTAACATCTGAATCTTCCACACTCATCTGTACGTCATGATCCTGCACTCACCACTGTCAACAATGTAAATTTATCATGTATTCACATCTTGTTAATGAACAATTTATACATACTATTTGCAACTATATCTGATAGTTACAAATATTAAGCCTAATTAAAATACTTATACATGTGTAAATATCATGCATAGAAAACAAAGAGTTTGTATAAGTTGTGCACACACAAACAATGCCTACATGATATATTTACACAGTTCCCTAAACAACAACATACTGTACACTTTCCAAAAATAGACATCCAATCATTGATCATGCCCCAAGAAATAACTGTACATTTTGTTGTAATAATGAAGTTTTCCAAATCTATTAAAAGAGAAATACACCCAAGTATGTTAAACCTATCACCTGATCTCCCTCTTCAGGATACTTCACCAACACCAAAGCAAAATAAATATGGAGTTTATCCTTTTACAAATCAACAGATTCCCAAAATTTCTTTGTTAGTTTGCATATTATTCAACAATGTAACTATGCAAACATGAAACTGATGAATTGCTTACCCACCTTTTTAAACACATTGTCTTGTTTAGGTGGTTGATTCATTACATTTTTCACCTGATTCACTGAAGGGGTCAAAATGGTTGGTTTAATATTATTATCCTTTTTAATGAACCTAAATTTCTATTTTGGATGTAGCTTCTAGGATTTGTCAATTAAATGACCTTTTTTTTATAGTGATCATAAAATATTTGATCCCCATTTTTAGGAAACTTACCCTGACTACTCTTAGCTGAGCTAGGTTTAGGAGAGTAATCCCTCTCAATCTTTTCCAACATAGATTTATGTTTCCTACACTCTGCCACACAATGATTAGATAAACCAAAAATGTGCATGGGTAACTATGCAAAATTTCTTGCATATTATAGCCAAAAATTTCCAATGTAGAAAGTGGATCATTTAGTTTACCTTTTACCTTACGCTTGTTGTAAACCAAAGGTGGATGGGATTTTATACCTCTCTGTGGTGAATTCTTTCTAGATCCTCCTGAGGATGAATCACCTGAAGCTATTAGGGAAGTCACTTTGCTGTTAGAAGCTTGTCTTCTTCCAACGGTCTTGGAGTTCTCTCCAATTTCCTTTTTCCCTACAATAGCAAACCCTAGTCTTGTAGAATGAGGTCTTTCCTCAACCTGTATGGGGTTAGTTATGCCTTGGTTATTCTTACCAAGGATAATTCCATTAAAACCCATATTATTCAAAAGTTTAGATCCTATACCTTTGGTGTGTTTTTCAAATTCACCTAGAGCAATATCAGAATCCAACTTGGCTTTGGGAGAGGAATTAAGTGTTTTCTTACTTACCATGCATTCATCTAATTAGTGGATGCATCAACAATAATTGGTACCTCTTTCTTAGGTCCATTAATCTACAACACCATTAAGAGCTCATCCTTAGATTCTAGCTCTCTTTTCAGACTATCAATTTGCTCCTCAAGAGTCAATAATTGACATCTCAGGAAGGCATTTTGTTCCTAAATTTTCTGATTACATGCTTCAAGTTCCTCAAACTTGGTCTTGTTAGACAATTTTCCCATGGTTTCCTACACACATGTACTTCCAACTCTACACACTGCAACTAAAATATCAAGCCCAAAAATACAAAAACCAAACTAAAGCAAATCAAGAGCTAAACCAGCTCTAATACCTACTTGATCTAAAAATGGTACTTAGTTTTTAACTCAGACTTAGAAAATTTCCAGATTCTTAACTTTAATGATTAAAACTTGATCAAGAGTACTTTTTTTCCAATTTTGGGTGTAATTGAAAGCCCAAATTTTAAACTCTTTTAAAATGATCAATTATGCTTCAAAATTGCAACTTAAGTGATTAGAATGAATCTATTACAAATCCATAAAGAAATAATCACATTTGATTTTATAATGCACTCAAACTGAATTCTTGATTCCAAATTTTGATAAGTGCATCCATTATTATTGTGGTTTATGGATACTAAAAGTTTTCCTTTAATCCAATTTAACCAGTTATGATTACTTTATTAATTAATCAAATAAACTATTTTATATGTTTTATCTAATCAAAAGTTACCAAAAACTATAAATAAACACCACAAACCAAATTGACAACGAGCTCACTGAAGGCTACGTCTTTGGATTCTCAAAAAAATTGATCTATTCAAAATCTAATGAAGTATAATTAACTCTTTAATAATGAATAATAGATCATTATACCTACAAATGAGATGATCTACGACCCAAGAACTCTGAAAATAACAGAAACTACTCCAAGATCGATATGTGGCTCCTACTGTGCTTCCATAGTGTGATTTGAGTGAAAATGTGACCTTTAAAATCCTAAAATAGAAAAATTACATTTCTGAAAGATTATGAAATTCTAAGAATTTTCTCTTTTACTCGAGGTCTAATTTGGCCTTTAGATGCTCCAAAAACTAGGTTTTTTCAATATGTCCCTATTTTTCTCATCCACACGGTTTGTAGACCGAGTTAGTTTAACAACCAACAAGATCCTTATTTTTTCGGTTGAGTCACTTGGGTGGATCGATCGGTGGGTTGGTATTAGGGGCACGAGGTCTCCAGTTTGATTCAACTCCTTAGCTTTTGGCGCCAACCATTTTGTTGTGGGTGGGGGTATATCCCACATGTGCCAACAGAGTGATCAAAGTTATAGTTTAAGTTAGGCACTTTGGCCTATCTAACCCATGGCTTTGGCCACATCTTGCAACGTTTTTTCACTAAGACCAATAGTGGTCGAGATGTACATTGTTTATATGCCCATTATATGGGCCGACAATTGGTTGAGCATTCAACCATCCATTGTAAGGGCTGAGTCATTTTCTCGTTGGTTATTTGAACTTGATATGGCGGTAATGGAAATGGTTGACTGTGTTACCGAGTTATATGGGATCCCACCAATAATAACCCTATCATATATCAATACCACCGAGTTGTATGTTAAGTTTGACCTTCCCGAAATAATAGTGATCCACCGAGTTATAGTATACCGTGAATCCACCGAGTTATTGTGGGAGGTAAGTTTGTAGGTTTTGGATGAGGTAATAGGGATAATGTATCTTTAACCATATGGATAAAAATGTGATCAACTCGGTGGGAGTTGATCACCCCACCGAGCTAATATGTAGCTCACCCAAGCTCTAAAATCTGAAATAGAGACCTTCAATGCAAAATATAACTCTCCAATAAAAATAGTCCCACATTGGGAGAGTTAGAAAAATATGTGGCATATAAAATCAAAAAATCGATATTGGTGATGTGAATACAAAGGTGAAAATGACACCCCTCTTATAAAAGAGTGTACCGAACTCGCCAAGGGCCCCAGCAACAAAATTTAGGCCCACTAAATGTTTCATCCGTCAAGACTGGTGACATCCAAAAAATGAATTTTTACCTTTTTCACCTTTTAACATTTTTGTCACATGTCACATCTGAATTGGACTGTTGACCTTGTTTGACCCATTTAAGACCCTAATATTTGACTAGAGATAAAATCTACATATGGACTTTGTTTCTGAAGTATTGTATACCGTTGGAAAGGTCTCGAGACACTCTTGACATGGTCTAAGTTTAGGGAATTTTAGGGAAGATATGAATTCTAAAAAATCCTCTAGATCAAAAAATCCTTCTAATACAAAATTGTATCGATAAACCTCATAAGGCACCTATGTACCTACCAAATATCATGGATTTTGTTCCTTTCGATCCACCACATCATCACAATAATATTATTTATGATGGTTTTGATATCCCCTCTTCCCACATCAATGAAATTCATCACGCAAGACTTTATAATGGTGGCTTTAGCTTTCTCGATAGCCCATCTTTTACATATAACTATTTCCATTGTTTCACATGAAATGGGTTCGAGATAACATGGGCCACATGGCCGATTCCCGATAAGTCTCACAAACCTTACAAAAAGGTTGGGTTAGGATATAATGAGAAATCCTCTGATCCTAACCCACCATCTAAGATACTCATGGATTTTCCTCCTCCATCTCCTTTTCTTTTCCAATTTTCAAATATGAGAGCATACCTTCTCTACCTTCTCCATCTTTCCAAACCTTGAGTATCTCTAAATGCTCAAAGATATGGAATTACCTTATTTACTTTCTCCATCTCCTTTGTCTCCCGAGGAAATGAACATACCTTCCCCATATTTATTCACTCTTGAGGATATGGAACTGGATGACACCATTTCCATTACCTCTAATTTTTTTCTAGTCTTAACCATAACTCTAGGACCAGTCACATATTAGTGTGATAATTAAACTAGGTTCCTTCTTCATTTCCATCTAGAGATGGTAGAATAATATCCTTCTACCATTGATGTTATTTAGTGTGCTTGACAATGACATCATCCTTTCCCACATGAGGGTAGAAGATGCTTATTTTCATAAGACCTTACCATATGGATCACCTACTCTTCTTAATAAAGCCACCATAGATGTCAATATCGATTCCACAGGGATCCTCACATTATTAATGTGATCCAATCTCTTGATCCACATGAGATAGAATCTTTCACTATATTCCTCTCCCATCATAGCTAAGCATTTGCATGGTCATATTCAGACATGCTAGGTCTTGACCCCTCTATCATCATCCACAATATCATCACCTATCCCAATGCTAAACCGGTGAAGCAGAAGCTTCTTCGTATGCATCCTCACATTTCCCTCCTTGTTAAAGAAGAGCTACAATGCCTTCTTTTCACAATTTCATCATCCCCATTGATTATCCCCACTAGGTTTCTAACATTGTCCCCATCACTAAAGCATCAAGAAAACGCACATATGCATTGATTTTCGAGATCTAAATATCACTTTCGCTAAGGATGACTTACCTTTCCCAAACATCGATCATATTTTAGATCTTACCACAGGTCATGAGATGTTGTCGACATGGATGGTTTCTCTGGTTATAATCAAATCCTCATTGCCGGGAATATCAACACAATACATTCTTGATCAACCCTTCGGGAACCTTTTCTTATCGCATCATGTCATTTAGTATAAAGAGTTTTGGCTCTATTTATTAGTGGGAAATGACTTATATATTTCACGACCTTATCCACAAAACCATATAAGAATACATTGATGATATTTTAGGAAAATCTATAACATTCCCATTTTAAGAATTTAGAAACAAGGGGAATTTCTTTTTTGCATGAATAATGTTCTCTATTCTAAATACGTAATTTAGAACACACATTCTTTAACAACCATTATTATAATAGATAACCATATGTAGCTGTAATGAATCGGTGAACTACCAATCTATTCATGTTTAACATTAAGTATTGAATACTTTTCCGTATACTACGTATACTTGGTTCTCTTTCCCTGTTCTAGGTATTGAGTGATCTATCTAAGGAACCTATCTAAATATTTGTTATCAATATTCATCTACATCACAAACCTTAGACTAGGTGACATGGGACAACGCAACCAGTAGCTTGCGATACTTTGGCAAAATATTTCTAGCATATTGTTCATATTACTATTTCTTGATGGCATACTCGTCAATCCAAAATACATCCTTCACCCCACTCTATTATTATCTAGAATGTCCTTTACTAACTTCTATCAATCCACTTTCCCAAGGTTTAACCCTAGTTCGAGTTAACAACATATGTTATGATAGGAAGAGGCTCACGAAGACTTAGGGTAATTTGGAATACTAGGTCAACCTAAATCAACCATGTGTGCCAAGGTACTGAAATTTTGAGAGGGCTACTCCTTATCTTAAACATGCTACTAACTAGACCTAGAGAGAAACTAAGTTCAAGTCTAATGTGTGTAGATCTAGATGATCAATGTAGAAGGGTGTTGCCACATGTCAACTACATCATTGTATCCTTGAGAAGATCCTAATCTTCTCGAAGGTACAACCCTACAGTTGGCATGTGATAGCATCCTACAAAACATCCTCACCGAGATGTGCATACCCCTAGGAGCTTATAATAATTTAATTAATTTGGATTATTAAAAATAGATTTCAACAACTATGCCGAACCCTTTTCTAGCACTCCTTAATTTCTTTTCTATACCAGATTCAATTGATCATTAAAGAACTTCCTTAACTTAAGATTGCCTTTAATGTTCATTTAATGGGCTTAATAAGCCATTAACCAAGACATGACATCAACATTATAAGTTCCATTTAATGTGGCTTAACCATTCAAGGAAGTGTAGCAACCACCTAGGTTGTAACTAAGTAGACTTTATTAAAATGAAGTCTAATGATTAGGAATCATATCTTCCTTTTCGTTTGCATTCTTATGAGAGAGGAAGAGTCTTCCTATACATGGTTAATTGCTAGGGTTTAGCACCCGTTTATATCATTTACAAATTCTATAGTTTTACTAAATGTTCCTATCACATCATATTATTATGTTGAATTGTTTCGATATGACCATCAAATTCTCAAATTTAGCAAGTCAGATCTTATTTAGGGAGAATAGTCAAAATCCGATTATCAAACTTATCCAAGAATACCCAATTAAGCATATAAATAATATGGAGAATATCAAGAAGATAGGATTCCATCTCTGTTATAAAATTACAAGTTAATTTACACATCCAATGCAAGTAAATTCTCAACTTTCAATTCATCTTTAAAACTTATACATTTACAAAACTTATGCATTTTAGGCATACTGCCTAACAACAACCTTCTTTCTAAAAAGAATATAACTTTTCTTTTTCAATACAACTCAAGAACAAATCATAATTCTCTACAAAGAATCAGACTTAAATCATCCCATGCATCATATAAGTTTTTGCCTTCTTTTATCACTTACGAATTCCATCTGCAAAAATTGCTAGCATGGGTCAGTTCAATGAATTGAGCATGATAAGCACTAAGCCTTAAAACGAAGTGCATTCCACTAATTGTTCCATTAAAAACAACCTGCTTTAATGAAACAATTAGTATATCATACTATAAGCATAAGTAATAGCAATCAGAGAAGGAATACATTAATAAATATAAATTCACTTCTAAGAGAGAGAGTAGAATATATAACATTTTCCTTACAATTTAAAGTTCAATTGATCCTAACAATTACCTTTATCAAACAACAGATCTTATCATCTCATTGTTCCCAATTCTTCAATAATAGAATACAACACTTATCTTTACTATAAGACAAAAGAAGTGTTTACAGCATGGTTCTCAGTAGGGTGATTAACCTAACTTTTAAGCAAAGGAAGAAGAGAAACCATTTCAACTATGCCCAAAACACATAACATCCACAAAGCAGAAATAGGTTCATGTCATGACTTAAACTATTTCATTTAAAGGTCAACTACCTTAAAATTCAACATTTTAGATATTTATCATAACATAATCACATATTAATCCAAGAGGAAAATAAAGGATCAACAATTAATCAACAAATTTACATTTTCTGTTCAACAAACCAATCATCAATCTCTTTCTACTTTATTTCAGTCAAATGTTATGTACAAGAAGACTAAACAACGTAATAATCTTCTTTTCCTATAAGAATAATTAACAGGTGGTTCCAATCAAATGAACTTAACCCAACAACCTTAGAAAAGGAATCTTAATAGGATATGATTCAATCCTTAATTCATCTCATTATAATCAACAATTCCTTTTTCTAATACAAACAAATAAGTTCATAAATTTATTCCCAAAGGAGAGATCAAGATCAACTTTAGAATAAGAAGAAAACGTATTGAAACCTTCCTAAAATATTTACCATAAAAAAATCATGAGTTCCTTTTTAGCTCGAATCAAGATAACAAAGTTGAATTTTAAAACAACACTAATCCCTAAGAAAACATAATTTCTCTATACTTAAAGACTCAAGCATTCATTTATTCAACCCAAAAGAAGTGTCAAACCCGAATCGCAACATTGGTTGGAATGCCAATGCACACATAAACAAACAGCAACTAAAAACAAAACTTCTAACGCACAGATAAAGCAACAAGCAAAGTTATGCTAAAGTTTTTATGGCTATCGTAGTGTAAATAAATACATGTTTCATAATTGGTGATGGTTTGGTATCAAAAAGACTGCAATACATTGAAGCAAAACCGCAAAAGAATCAGAAAAAGAAAATCAAAAATTTCACAGCAGAGAGTTGCGCTTGGCTTGAAAAATCTTAAGAAAGCACAGACTTATTGTTAATTATCATGCTTATAGAAAAACAAACAATGAAATATCCTGCCTGAAGTCACAACTTCCTTCCTTGCAAAAGAACAACTATAACACACAATGTTTTGCAATTCATTAAACTAAAAAAAGTGAAGTTTATGATTTCGCAACAGTTGGCTGCATGAACAATTCATTGTTTCAAACGTAGGAGGTTTAGAGCAAAAATAAAATATAAATAAATAAACTTCAAACTGCTACAGCTTCCATGTTGTAAGGAAAACTAGTACATAAAGTTTGCTATTCAATTTTTTTCTGCCATCTCTCGTCAATGCTTTTCCAAATAAGTAATAAACAGTGCTCGGTTATGGTTCATTTTACGAGACATCGGGCAGCAAAGTCACCAAGCCAATCAGTCGGCCAAACAAGACACTGGCATCAAATTCCTACCGGTTGCTGCGGCACGCTTAGAGCAAGGTTGGTGCGGTCTTAAAAAGCACGGCTTTAATTTCTCAAGGTCTGCTTGTTTATGAGTGACTAAATGATTGAAGTGGTTCCAGTACTTTTCATGTGAATGTGCCCAGAGCAATCTTCTGTCAACAAATCACCACTGTCTGGCCAAAGGCTTAGTAGCTCACAGAAATGATTAATCAAGGCTATAACAGTTTTTAAAAAGCTGAATGGGTCATCATAAACACAGTGGAAAATGAAATAGTGTTACAATTTAATAATGCAATCTTCTCATGTCTCTACATGGTTTCAAAAAGCTGGGTATTTTTCATCAAACCAACAAAGTAAGAAAGCTTGAAGTAAATGGCAATCTTCAGCGAAGCGACAGCACTTGAGTAAAGGCTGCTTTTTTACCTAAACAGAGACTCAGAGAGGTCTTCTTGAAGATCCCCAACCCTTCTCCTACGCCAAACACAATAAGGTCACTTTTCGTGGAGCCTGTCAGCAAATGTTCGCCATGAACTACTCTGTGATCAAAAACAAAAAGTGACGGTACAAACACAAAACGTTATGTAATAATAAATTTCGCCATAGTTTTTAATCAGTGAACAAAGCTATCATTACCGTCAATATGGCAGAGTTTGAAAATGATTTCTTCGTGGACGTCAATTGATCATGAGAAGTCGCATTACAAGAGTAAAACAAAATATAAATCCTGTTCGTATTTCAAACACCTACTTGCATGGGTGAAAATGACTGGTGAAACATTCATCTCATTCTACAAAGAGATCGGCAGCCATAAACATTTATCCATATCACATGTGATCTTTGGCCAAAGAAAAATAATATATCTTTTATAAGGAAAAATTCATATTGCCACACTTTGAATGTAAATGAAGCAGTACAATACCACATGTTTTTACATGCTTCTGCGCAACTCGTCGTCCTAAGAGTCATCGGTTTGGCTAATTTCACTGCAGTCCACCCATCTGTTCACTTTTATCCAAGCAAAGATTTCGC
The DNA here is from genome assembly GCA_018340775.1 of Taxus wallichiana var. yunnanensis. NCBI lineage: Eukaryota > Viridiplantae > Streptophyta > Pinopsida > Cupressales > Taxaceae > Taxus > Taxus wallichiana. The sequence goes on from CM031244.1 coordinate 74,721,234, forward strand.
CCTTGTACTCCTGAGGTATCGCATTAAATGTTTGAAACAAAGGCACAAATATTTCGCTTACAAAACTGCATTTTTTGTTGCCGCAAAGATAAAAATTATAAATTTATCAATCAAAGACCAATTTGTTCACATGAAAAGTAAGCTTATATCTTGACTTTCCAAGCCGCATTTTCATAAAAGAATCATTGGATATAGTGATTGGTTTCGATTTAATGCAACAGAAGCCGGGCCACTTGAGTGGCTGTAATCATGATGTTAGGTTCTTGTGCCTTTGGATCAAGAAATTTACTGGCCACATGGATAAATCAAACAAAGAGCTTTTCAAACATGGAAATATTTATATTTATGACAGCAGGGTGTAATGCTAGCTGAGGAATGAAGAGCTATCAATGTCAAATATTCTGGCTGGGGCTGAGGATAATTTGCAGCTCTTACCAAAAATCAGGGAATTTTTATTAATAAAAACTTCACGCAAAGCAAGGCGCCAACCGCTTAAGTCGCAGTAACTTTTACTCATCTGCTGTTTTTCGGGCATTCGTTTAATCAGCTTTGGTCTGTCGTTTATCAAGGAGAAACAAAATCATCGCCTCTCTACTCTCAATGAAAACCAACAATATGGTTTCTGCATTTCCTCAAAGCTCCTCAAAAAGTACCTCTTGCAGTAACATGACAGTGTCATATTGTAAGCAAATCACCAGCTAAAGAGATATTTTCCCCACTTTAGCACCGCTGATCCAAGGCAATGTTATCCACATAGCCTCTCCTGCCCAATGCCTTCTGCCTCTGTCTGTTTAGCCAGCGATAAGACCAAATTGGGCTAGTTCCTGTAGCTGCGTATTGCACAGTTTTTCTAAATTCCTAAGGGTCATCACAGGATCTCATGAGGTGATTACGTCAAAAAATTAAGCATCTAAAGGCTCATGTAAAGCAAATAGTCAACAAAGCAGATAATCGCCCTTGACAGGTAAGCAATGAGCGTTTCGTTGGTTATTAACAGCCAAAAATATCACGTTGTTTGCAGAAAACTTACAGCAGTTCCAAGAGTTTTTCCATTATATCGGTATGTTATAAGAGGCGAAGAAACCGCTTGAAAGCAGAAATCGCCATACGCTGATACTCACAATGCGCAAAAATTTGTTGTTATAGCTTTTTCACTTTGTAGCTCTTTTGGCAGGTAAGCGCGAAATTAACGCTAAAAGTCCGTAAAATGAATTTGTGGAATTGCTGGCCACTTTTCTGCCCATGCCGCAGCTTCGCGCTGTTACTGCGTATTCCTCACACTGAAGCAAAGTTAACTATATCTTCATCTTGATCAGCAGCAAAGCGTCTTTTGCTTGCACAAAGCGGCAACTGATCGCGGCTGTTTCTTTAGCCTTTATCCCAAAACTAAGTTTTTAGTGTTATGAAAGTGAAATGCTTCCACATTTGTAGAGTATCGCTGCCCTGTTTTCTTAATGGGTTCAAATCAAGTAGTCGAGAGAGACAAAATCAAATTGGCTTCACTGCTTGATCAAACGGCCGGTAAAATAACAGTCAAGATATTGTTTTCACTCTAGTTGTTGTTTATGTAGATAATGTCACCAGCAAGAACTGGTGGTAGTAACAACGCAAGATGGCAATCAACTGGCGTAATGCAAGCTTTTACTACACAAGTAAATGACTACTTAAATGTACACAAAGAACTTCAAATGGCAAACACAAATGTTAAGCTCTGCCTGACTGCAGTGGCTAAAGAGCTTATGGGCCAACCACTTTCGCCTTTTAAAAATAGATTCTATGACAAAATATCTATATTATAATATACCGATGCTCCATGCATATGGAAGTGGGTATCTATTCTTGATTGTTACTTTGTTTAACATTCGTAATCAATGCACAATCTAAGAATTCCATCTTTATTTTTCACAAAGATCACTGGTGCTCCCCAAGGTTAAACACTTGGTCTAATCAAACCCTTAGAAAAAGTTCTTGCAACTGAGCCTAAAGCTCTACTAATTTTGTAGTAGTCATTCGATAAGGTGCCTTAGAAATAGGTTCAGTACCTGGTTTGATTTCAATCGTGAAGTCAAACTCCCTTTTGGGTGGTAGACCTGGTAATTCTTTCAAAAACACATCACCGTAGTTCCGTAATAGTGGATAACGTTCCATGAAATCATTGTTTTCCTCTACAAATTCTAAAAAATTTATTGCATATAAGGTACAACCCTTATTTTTAGACTTTTAAAGTTGCATAACCGACAATTTCTAACTCAAATTTCTTATTTTACACCCCGAATCTCTTCTTTCTTCTACAATCATCTAAACAACATATATGTTTTTCAAAATAATCCACCTTTGCTTTATGCTCCACAAACCAATTTACGCCTATGACTATGTCATAAGATCCCAAAGATGCAACATAAATATCAACTTCAATGGAAAATTTAGGTAAGTCAAGGACTTCCCCAAAAAGACACATACTAAATGTATGAATAGAATTATTACCATAATGTACACCATCATTTATCCATTTTTCCAGCTTTTATTTTAAGATTCAAAGCAAGTTTACTAGAAATAAAACATTCAGTATCTCCCGTATCAAAAAGAATAGTTACAGGTATACCAAATAACTTACTAGTAACTTCTATGGGTGTAGCTTGCTTTTCAGTTTGCTTGTTAGCTATTGCAACATGTATCTTGTGTTGCTGATTACAATCATCCTTCAAAGGACATTGATTCTCGTAATGATCTTTTCCACAATTATAACAGCCTCCTACCGGTTGCTTTCTAGACTCAAAATTATTTCCATCCTTAAAGTTATCATTTTGACCTCCATAGGACTTTTGTCCATTGTTATTATTCTTGGAAAAATTGTTCCATGCATTTCCAACAGTCTTATTCGTTGATGTTTTCTTATTATTATCAGCTAAAAACATACTTTTATTACCAAACTTCTTCCATGGTCCCTTCTTAGGTGCAAGAAAAGATGAAGAGGGGTTTGAAATTTTTCTTCCTTACTTCCTCCTTATGGGCAGAAATAGCCTTTAATTTATGTTCCTGCCTTATGGATTTTTCAACAACCCCTTCCATAGTGGTTGGGATGTGAATGTCAACTTCTCCCCCAATAATGGGATTCAATCCCATAATAAATTTATGTATCTTGAATTTCTCATCAGTTTGATACTTGAAATACATACTTGAGGAGTTTTGTAAATTGTTCCCAATACTCAGTTACTATTAACTTTCCTTGAGCTAAGTTCTGAAATTCAGTCATTTTCTAATCATAATAAAGTTGTGGTAGCCAACGTTGCCTAAAATAACTTTTAAATTGATCCCAAGTGATGTTAGTTTCATCAATATTTAACTCAGCCTTATGGTTGTCCCACCATGAAGATGCTTCATGGGAAAGATGATATGCTCCCCATATAGCCTTGGTTTTCTCTAAGAAGTTCCTTATTGAAAAGTACTTATCCATTTCACTGAGCCAATTCTCAGCTCCATCTCCTAATGTGGTGCCATCAAACTTAGGTGGACTTATCCTTTTTATATCATTAGTGAGTTCAGCTGCCAACCTTTCCTTTTTGTTTTCTGGCTGGACTGGCACATTGACATTATTATTATCAACACCCAAATTGGGGTTGTCCTCAAGAGGTGGTTGATTGTTATTACCAGCTTCTTCTTCCTCCTCATTACCCATTACTTGTTATTCAAGTACATCCAAATGATCTCTTGTGTCCAACAGGGCAACAAGGATCTCATCAAGTTTTTGGGTTGTTCTGCTCCTTTATCAGGTAGAGTGTTATTCGCAACATTTCCTCTTGTCCTAACCATTTTTTGTTATAAGAAAATTCAAGTTTTTATTAGATTATGGACACAATAGGTCCAAGAGCTGCAACCTTTAGCTCTGATACCAAGATGTAACATTCCCATTTTAAGACTTTAGAAACAAGGGGAATTTTTTTGCATGAATAATGTTCTCTGTTCTAAATACATAATTTAGAACACACATTCTTTAACAACCATTCTTATAACAGATAACCATATGTAGCTGTAATGACTCGTGAACTACCGATCTATTCATTTCATGACTCGGTGAACTACCGATCTATTCATGTTTAACATTAAGTATTGAATAATTTTCCATATACTACATATACTTGGTTCTCTTTCCCTGTTCTGGGTATTGAGTGATCTGTCTAAGGAACCTATCTGAATATTTGTTACCAATATTCATCTACATCATGAACCTTAGACTAGGTGACATAGGACAATGCAACCAGTAGCTTGTGATACTTTGGCCAAAGATTTCTAACATACTGTTCATATTACTATTCCTTGATGGCATACTCGTCAATCCGGAATACGTCCTTCACCCCACTCTATTGTTATCTAGAATTTCCTTTACTGACTTCCGTTAGTCCACTTGCCCAAGGTTTAACCCTAGTTCGAGTTAACAACATATGTTATGATAGGAAGAGGCTCATGAAGACTTAGGGTAAGTTGGCATACTAGGTCAACCTAAATCAACTCCGTGTGCCAAGGTACCTAGAGTTTTAGAAGGCTACTCCATATCTTAAACTTGTTACTAAACAGACCTAGAGAGAAACTAAGTTCAAGTCCAATGTGTGTAGATCTAGATGATCAATGCAGAAGGGTGTTGCCACATGTCAACTAAATCATTGTATCCTTGAGAATATCATAATCTTCTCGAAGGTACAGCCCTGTAGTTGGCATGTTCTAGCATCCTACAGAATAACCTCATCGAGATTTACATACCCCTAGGAGCTTATAATAATTTAATTAATTTGGATTATTAAAAAAATAGATTTCAGCAACTATGCCAAACCCTTTTCCAACACTCCTTAAGTTCTTTTATATACCAAATTCAATTGATAGTTAAAGAACTTCCTTAACTTAAGATTTACTTTAATGTTCGTTTAATGGACTTAATAAGCCATTAACTAAGACATGACAACAATATTATAAGTTCCATTTAATGTGGCTTTAATTTTTAAGGAAGTGTAGCAACCACCTAGGTTGTAACTAAGTAGAATTTTTTAAAATGAATTCTAATGATTTGGAATCATATCTTCCTTTTCGTTTGCATTCTTATGAGAGAGGAAGATTTTTCCTATACATGGTTAAGTGCTAGGGTTTAGCACCCATTTATATCATTTACAAATTCTATAGTTTTACTAAATGTTCCTATCACATCATATTACTATGTTGAATTGTTTAGATATGACCATCAAATTCCACAACTTAGCAAACTGCATCTTATTTAGGAGAATATTCTGAATCCCATTATCAAACTTATCCAAGAATACCCAATTAAGCATATAAAATAATATGGAGAATATCAACAAAATAGTATTCCATCTCTGGTATAATATTACAAGTTAATTTACACATCCAATGCAAGTAAATTCTCAACTTTCAATTCATCTTTAAAACTTATACATTTACAAAACTTATGCATTTTAGGCATACTGCCTAACAACAACCTTCTTTCTAAAAAGAATATAACTTTTCTTTTTCAATACAACTCAAGAACGAATCAGAATTCTCTACAAAGAATCAGACTTAAATCAACCCATGTATCATATAAGTTTTTTCCTTCTTTTATCACTTACGAAGTCCATCTACAAAAATTTCTAGCACGGGTCAGTTCAATGAACTGAGCATGATAAGCACTAAGCCTTAAAATGAAGTGCATTCCACTAATTGTTCCATTAAAAACAACCCTGCTTTAATGAAACAATTAGTATATCATACTATAAGCATAAGTAATAACAATCGAGAAGGAATACATTAATAAATTTGAATTCACTTCTAAGAGAGAGAGCAGAATATATAACATTTTCCTTACAATTTAAATTTCAATTGATCCTAACAATTACCTTTATCAAACAACAAATCTTATCATCTCATTGTTCCCAATTCTTCAATAATAGAATACAACACTTATCTTTACTATAAGATAAATGAAGTGTTTTCACCATGGTTCTCAGTAGGGTGATTAACCTAAATTTTAAGCAAAGGAAGAAGAGAAACCATTTCAACTATGCCCAAAACACATAACATCCGCAAAGCAGAAATAGGTTCATGTCATGACTTAAACTATTTCATTCAAAGGTCAAGTACCTTACAATTCAACATTTTAGATATTTATCATAACAGAATCACATATTAATACAAGAGGAAAATAAAGGATCAACCGTCAATCAACAAGTTTAAATTTTCTGTTCAACAAACCAATCATCGATCTCTTTCTACTTTATTTCAGTAAAATTTTATGTACAAGAAGACTAAACAACGTAATAATCTTCTTTTCCTATAATAATAATTAAAAGTTGTTCCAATCAAATGAACTTAACCCAACAGCCTTAGAAAAGGAATCTTATCAGGATATGATTCAATCCTTAATTCATCTCATTATAATCAATAATTCCCTTTTTCTCGATACTGCATAAATAAGTTCATAAATCTATTCCCAAAGGCGAGATCAAGATCAACTTTATAATAAGAAGGAAACGTATTGAAACCTTCCCTAAAATCTTTACCATAAAAAAAATCATGAGTTCCCTTTTTAGCTCGAATCAGTATAACAGTGAAGTTTAAAACAACACTACATCCCTAAGAAAACATAATTTCCTCTATACTTAAAGACTCAAGCATTCATTTATTCAACCCAATAAGAAGTGTCAAACCCGAATAGGAAACTAACAACTCCAAAATTACCCATATGCTCAATCAAGACAAAACTAACTTGCAATAAATTTCAACTTCTTAATACAAGAGCAAACAAATTGGGGTTCCAAAATAATAATGGTTAACCAACAATATATTCCAAACAAGATCTCAAAGAGGTTACCCAATAACCCATTTAAACCATGCTTCCATTTTTTCTCCTTGCGCATGTAGTTGGTCTTAAAAAGAGTTCTGAGTTATTAAACCATTTAATCAAGTAATAAACCCAATTTCAAAGTCAAGACCCAATCGATCTTATTTGTAATACAACCAGTTCAGGACTCGTAAAACAATTTTGAGCACAATGTTGAACATAAGCTCCCAAAAAGGTTTGGAACCACTCAAGTGAATATACACAAGTTCAAGACAACAACGTATTCTCTTTTTAGTTTACATCCTAAACAAAGAAATCCCAAAATAACACCAGAGCATAATTGACACCTTACTCAGGTTACAATTTCTAAACACATTAGTAACAATTAAATTGTATAGTGTCACATCATGGAATCTCATACATGAGTTTGAATATACACCAACATCTTAAAACAAGGTAGTATACAAATACCTATTAACAATTCAGAAAAGTAGAGAGCTTCCATTTCATGTTAACATCTCATCAAACCCTATTTTCCAATTCAAATGAAATATAAGTTTCTTCCGGGTTGAGACCTATACTAACAACAAATTATGAGTGTTGTGTACTTAATGAACTTTCAATAACAGTTCAAATGGTCACTAGAAAATAAACACAATCTCTAAGCCTTATACGGACTTCAAGTTCAAGAACCTCTACCAACAATTCAAATCGAACATGAAACCAAAATAAGATATAAAAAACAAGCTTGAATACAAGTTACAGAAAAATACGAGCTCAATACAAGCTCAAGATCAACAAACACGAATTCCCATAGTAATAGATGGAAGTCAAGGTTCCCAAATAACTCAACACAATAATCATTAGCAACGAAGGTCATCAAAACAACCCTTCAATTACTAGATACAAAAATGTCAAGCAAAGTTACAAAATACATTTTTGCATGCATGTATCATGTTTTTAAACAAACACAACGTAAGTTTCCAAATAGAACCGTATTTACCATGGATTCATGATCAAGAACACAAGATTTATTAAACCCAGCAAGCAAATAACCAGATAAAATATGCAATCCACAAATCTTAATAGAGCAGAGTTGTTTTAATGAAAACATTTAGAAGAAAGCAAGAGATTTTAATGGTTAGAGTCTATCATGCTTGATAGTGCTTCTGCCAAATTGAAGGAGACATCCGGATAAGCTCACAACTTCTCCTCTTCCCCACGAAAGATCAAACAACCATATTATTTTTCCACAATGCTTCTTATACATCCCACGAACCGAAAATAGGTCTAAGATTTCAAAAATAGCCATTAAGTGGAGTTGAATCTGCTGGTTCGAAAAACCATAGAGCATGCAGAGAAAAATCGTGAAACATGTAAAATGAACAACCCCATACAAACCTCGCTTGCATACCTTCTAAGATGGTTTGTGCATGAAAATTGAAAAAAATAAGTTTCATTAATTCTAACTTTCACACCTATCCTTTCTTGCCACCACCTTCCAAGTCTCGAATGCCAAATCAAAATTAACATGCAATTCCATTTTAGTGACACTTCCACATAAACCTCTCGCCAAGTCAACTAGCACTGCACAAAACGGGTAGTACCTATGCATTCAAAGCCTTATCAATACATAAATGCCATGGGAACCGTCGCCTTAATGCATGTGACCACCTAATTCCCCTTTCATACCCATTAGTTTATGATATATCAAATTGCTTAGGTTAGACCTTAGGTAGTTTATAATATATACCTTAGGATATAACCCTAACAACAAATTTCCACCATAGGTCTTAACACATAGCCTTAGGTAGTTTCCACATAGGTTAGATTAATTCACAACATAATAGTTTTAGGCATTAGGTTAGATCATCATAAAACCTTATAGTATTAGGTTCTAGGTTAATTTTAATAGCCTAGTAACCTTTCCATATCCCTTAGCACAAAGCTTAGGTTAGGATGCCAATCAACCAACAAAGTAGAATAGGAAGCTTTAGGTTAGAATAAGAATTATATTAAGTGACATAGCTTAGGTAGCAAATATTCTTACCTAGCTTAGGATTCCGTAGGATAGTCCTTTTTAGGATCCTGAATCCCTCCTATGTCATGAACAGGTTATATTTTCGTGTTCACCAGCAATGTCCTACCATGAACGATCTCTAAGGACCCAAGAAAAACATACAACTAAATGGAAATACATTCACACAAAAATCAAAGAACTTGTAATAATAAAGTTCAGTCAATATGTCTCTTAATTCATGGAATGTAAATTTACCATTCGTTCAATAGAGCAGATTTAAAACATTCCTTGGATCATTGAAATTGATCCAAGGATGAGTTAGATTAATAGATAAGTTTACAACTCTTAAACCAGATTGAAACTCACCTAAAGAAGTGAAAAATGGATTCAAGGAAGCCATTCCAATCCAGTCAAAGGATCTTAAGAATAGAAATGATTTATCCATATCAAGCATGATCTACAACAATCAAAAGAACATATCTTTATAAGGAAAATCACATGTCAACACTTGAAATGCAAAGAAGGAAAATAACAACTGCTCAAGAGTGTTACAAAATCTAAGCATCGATGCGACCATAATTTTGTTCTCGAAAGTCCTTTTCGAGCGCATCATTGACTATTTTCTTCGCCTTAATCCCACCAAGTGTGTATTTGGAGTATTAACAAGAAAACTCCTTGGCTTTATCTTCTCTATTAGGGGTATTGATGTCAACCCCATGAAAATAAGGGACATTATCGAAATGCCTAATCCTTCCAATTTCAAGCAACTTTATAGTCTTCAATGCCTCCTTCAATCTATCAAGCATTTCATCTCGCAACTTTTTGATCATTGTCAACCTTTTCATCACCTCCTTTGGAAGGACATAGAATTTAATTAGTATCACAATTTACAGAAATCCTTTGATGATCTTAAACAATATCTTCTATCTCCACCCATGCTTACACCTCCACTCGAAGGGGAGCCATTTTATTTATACATCTCTGCCACTAATCATGTTATATGAGCCATGCTAGCACATCACGATGACTAAGGTCATGAGTAGGGTATTTATTACATCAATCGTACTCTTTATGATTGTGATACCCACTACAATGAAGCCAAAAGGTTGTGTTGTGCCCTATTCTTCACCACATCTAAGGTCTGATATTATATTCTCAATCACAAGACCTACATCGTTACTAGATTTCACCTTCTCAAGACATTGCATTCTAAACCTTAGCATAGCAATCACATCATTCGATGTCTCATGCTCATGAAAAATTTTAACCTCGAGTTTATTTCTCAAAAATCCATTAAAGGACAAGCTATTGCAGACCAATTGGAGGAATCCCTTCTTCCTAGTACACATTTACCTCATGAACAATTTCTAGATGAATCCGTTAATCAATTTCATCATGAATATAATCCTCTTAAATTCACTCTCTTCTTTGATGGATCTAAATTTTAGAAAATGGGAGGCATTGACATCATTCTCATTCCTCCATAGGAAAATCATATTCCCCTCGCATTTAAACTCAATTTTTATTGTACAAACAATATGGCGGAATATGAGGCCCTCATTTTAGGTCTTGAAACCACCATATTTTTAGGAGTTCAAATTATTAACATCTACGGGATTCTAAGATTATAATCAAACAAGTCACAGGTGAGTATTAATGTAAAAATGATACCATTCAAAAGTATCGTGACATTGTTCATCTTCTCCTTAAATATTTTGATTCCTAAACCATCCAGGTTGTTCCCTGATTGACCAATCATTTTGTTGATATGATGGCATCCCTCACAAATCTTATCCCATTGGAAATAGAGGAGTCTAAACTCCCCATCATTATTCATCACCGTGATCGAACTTTCCATGAATTACCTCAGGTTAACCTTATTGAATTTGATTCATCAGATCTTTGGTATTCTCAAATATTCAATTATCTATCTCAATCCATCTTTCCTCTTAATATGTCCAAAAATGCTAAGAGGTCCTTTCTTCAGCAGGGTCACCACTATGTGATCCTTTGCAGCATACTTTATAAACATATATTTTACAGTTTTCTTCTCTGATGTCTTAAATCTCATGAAGCCTCTCATGTCATCCAAGAAGTCCATGATGGTATTTTTGGTGGACACTTTAGTGGCTTAGCTATTTCTAAGTGTTTTCTCTGTCTTGGCTATTACTGACCCTCCCTTAATCATGATTGTTGTGAGTATGTTAAGAAATGTGAAAAATGTTAGCAACACTCCAATCTCGTCTATATTCCTAGTCAATATTTACACTGATTCAAGACCTTTGTTACAATCGTGCCTTGATCTTATTGGTCTTATCAATCCTCGTTATTCAAAACAACATCTTTCTATCATCAAAGACAATAGAATATTTCATAAAATGGGTGGAAGCAATACCTCTCACCTCAAGTAAATCCATTCCAATCATTAATTTTATATATCAACACATCATCTACCACTTTGGCATTCCCCAAAAGCATGTTATGGACAACAGAACTACTTTATAAAAACATCTCAAGAAAATATGTAATGCATTCAACATCCAACTCAACTTCTCTTCCCCATATTATCCCCAAGCTAACGGCCAAGATGAAGCTACCAATAAAACCCTTAAGAACATTCTTTCCAAAACCATTGATCAAGTGGGTTGTAATTGGTATCTCCAGCTTCCTTTTTCCCTTTGGGCCTATCTCACTAGTATTTGTACCTCTACCAAGGCCATGTTCATGGTTCTAAAGACATCCTTCTTCTTGAAGTTCAAATTCTGTCTTTACGCATATCCCTTCGCAATTTCATCTCGGATGAAGACTATTGCCAAGCTCATCTAGCACAACTCAAGATACTAGATGAATGTCACCTTCTTACTCTTGAACACCATCATGTTTATCAGAGTGCATTAAATGTGATTACAATAAGCACCTAAATTAATGTGACTTTAATAATGGTAACCTTTTCCTTGAATAAAATCATAGTGTCACTACTCTAGAAAGGAGCCAACGTGGAAAGTTTTCTCCTAGCTAGATTGGACAATAAATTATTACACACAAGTATGGATCAAAAGCCTATTGTCTATCCTCCTTAAGAGTAAACTGGAAGTGGAACCTCTTAACACATTGCACTTGTGACCATTATATTGTTAGCACATTTACAAATGTTCCCTTAGTCATGTCTTCGGATCATTCCTCCATCTCACCCCTTTTATTTCTTGTCCTGATGATTTGGAACTATGTGGTCCTCCGTCACTTCCTAGATGTCACCTTTAATATGGAAACCATGACTTTTCCCATAGCATATTCCTTATGGATAGGTTCTCCCCTTTAGAGAGAAATTTCCAATCATCACATCCATCACCTTCTTATTCACCTATTCGAACCATACAAATGGTCCACAGATGTCTCTTGTACATTCTTTAACCCTTCCTAAGTGGTCTAATTAGTTAGTCCCAGCTCTCCCCATGTAAAAAAATTCATGGATGCTCTAATAAAAATAAAATTTACAAAGCATATAGATTGATCCTCAAAGGACAATTGTTCATGCAAAATAAATAAATCAAAAGCATGAAATCAAAATCAAATAAATAGATTGATCGTTTGAAGGATGACTACCATATATGTTATTCTTACCATCTATTTTGTATAAAGTATACCATACCCTCAAATGCTGGCTACTCCTTATGACATTTGAAGGCTTCCCGCATTGATCAACCTTCTATTTTATTAGCATCCTAAGAAATCTTCCCACATTGATCAACTTTCTCTTTCCCCTTCCCATAACCTGGGGCATAGCTTAGGGAACACTACTTTTAGGAGAACCATATTTCCTTTGTATAATTTTCATATCCAACCCCTTTTATCATGTCAACATTAAGTTTATGAGATCATATCATCCATTGCATCCTTATGATCTAGGAAATGACTAACTATCGTTGGTTATTTTCTAGCATCTTCTTTGGTCAGCGCATCAGCCTTGCATTACATGGATCCCCTTTTTGTTTACCTCTAATGCGGTCGAAGGAATATTTTCCATGAACACTCCTTGATATGAAATAGTTTCATTCATACCCATAGGTCACTATTATTAAATTTTCATCTTATCCCACACCTCATCCGATATTATTCAATCTTTTTGACATTTAAGTCCTCCTCCAAGGCCATATATATTCCCCCTTAGGGATTTTTATTCAATTTTTCCTTTCTTCCTTTGCCTTTGTAGCCATATATACCTTTTTTCCTTTAGGAATTTTATTTCAATATACTCTTCAAAGACCACATATGTGGTCGTATTGATTCATTATTTGGGCATTTAATTAAACGTCCAAATCCATTCAATGTACTCTTAGAGTCCTACCGGGTCTTAATTTTTCCCTCTTTGGGCATTTTATTTCATAATCTTATTCAACTTACGTGAAAATCCCACTTCGTGGCTATACCTTTCCCCACTTGGGGAATATTTGACTTTACCTCATGTTTTCTTCCTTTGGAGCATGTTACTTCATCACTTGATTTTTCATTTTTCCTTCTCGGCCATTTTTTTATGTCCCATTAGTCACTATATCATTCATCGTTGTACCTTGTGGACACATACCTATTTGTTTGATTCCTCGTGTATGAAGGATTTCGCATACCTTATCACATATAGATGCACATATTTTGATAACTTGTCTATGACTTGTTGGTTATCCCACTTCGCATCCATACTACAATGATCTTCACCCACTCACTAGTCTCTAAAACGTTGTTTTCTATCTCCATTAAGACCACATTTATCCCGTACCAATGTGATATTGGAGTCACCACCATATTTTTTATCATTATTGCAATCCTTTTTCCCGGGGCATCTAGTCTTGGTAATCACTTTACCCATCTTTTTATCACCCTCCCACCCTTCATCAAGAACCTTTTTTCAAATGCATCATCGATCTCCCTTGACATCATCAATCCCCCATTTGAGGGGGAGATTATCATCAATGATTTATCCTCATCCAATCATTCTTATTCTTTCCTCATGGATTGTTAGCCCAAGCCACTCAACAAAAAAGGGGCAAAATGTAGACACCTAAATTTGGTATCTATACCTCATCACCCACGTTCGCATATTTATTTTATTTATCCCCCTTATTCAATTAAATGCCAATTATCCCATCATTATTAATTAATTAATCCCCTTTAATTAATTAATTAATCAATTTCCCATCTATTACCTCATCACATTTAATTCCCTTTAATTAAGTTAATTAATTAGTTACTATTAATTAATTAATTAATATCCATCCACATGCCCTAACTAAATTTCCATTTGGAATGATTTTATTCTAAATCTACACCTATGATTTTCCCTACGATTTTTCCACCTATCTCCACTACCAACTCATCTACATCTCATCCCCAAACAACCCCTTCCCACCTAATGCTTTAAAGCATTTGGCCAACTCCTAAAAATAAGAAATCACGCCATAAACAGGAAAATCTTCCCATTGAGGAAACTTTCCCCATGACGGTGGCAACCCATCCCAGTCTTCATCAAACCTATAAATCCAATCACTTTATTTCCATTCATCATTGAATGCATGTGAATTAGAATATTTACTTGCATCCTGGAGACAATCCTTCATGCCTAAACAATCTAGAATCCATTATAGACCTCCTTTCAACATGCATGTGTTAATCGTGATTGGTCTTCTTGTGATATTTTCCTCATTTTACATTGTTTTAATCTGATTTTTGTATTATCTTGTATCTCTTATACTTAAAATTTTTTGGTTTATAATAGTTGCAAATAAAGATCACAACTTTGTCATCAAATTCCCTGCTACAAATCTATACTTACAGGATATTCGTAAATGCCGACCCCGATAGGTTTCATAGACTCACCTTAATATACCTTGATTTTTTATTCCAGAGCCATCACCACCCTTGCATGTGCTTAGTCTCTACTCCATATTTCTAAACTCTAGTCTAGTCTCTCTATCACAAAAAATTGGTCTTCTTACACCCCATTCACCATCGAATAGGGTCCTCATTTCAATCCCTACCTTAATCCTTGTTTCCTATTATTTATCTAGTTTCTATCCCTTTAGATTTTCTCTACAGTTGACTCCAAAGCATTTCCATACTTCTATAGCTTCCATATTGCATTCGATTCTCACGTTTTGCATATTTCTCTTATTTTCTTGATCTGGTCTCCTAGGTTTCCGTCGACCTATCCTTGATAATTATGGGTCATCTTCGACCTAGACCAGTACATTTTCTTTTCATTGTTTTAATTAGATATATATCTAAATCAATCAATAGTTCTTTTAGATTTTATACTCTGCATATTATCAATATACATTTATTTTTACATCACTTTTTTAAAAATAGGGGTTGTCATCCATCGAGGAAGTTAACACTTCTCGGGTCATTTTTTTCGGCAACCCCTGCAAAAACATATAATCCAAAATTGTTTTTAGTCTTATTTATAGGTATATCAAGTTGCGTCGACAAGGATCATCAGCCATCTAACACCCATATTACATCTGAGGTAACATAAACCCTCCTTTATTTATGATTTTCTAATTTCTTTAGTAGTTAGTTCATTAACTTGATAACATCGAACACCTTGCGACCACTCGGAAGAAGTTTCTTGAGCTTTTTCGGTGACCCAGTGCCTAGAAATAGGCCTATGTCACCCATGGGTGCTTATGTCCCTCTCCAGTGCCCTTGTCCAACCTATTTCTCCATATCTATATTTTTGGGTCTCTGTGTGATGGTCTTGATGCTCTATTCACCTAGTTAGCACTTTGGTATGATTCAACATTAATTATGAATTAGCTAAGTACCTTCCTATCCTCTTTACAACTAAGGTTTCATGATTTATTACTTAGTTTTTGTAGTATCATTTTTGTACTTAATTTCATATTTAATTTACTACTAAAATAGCATCGATTAGGCATAAAATCAGCATTTATCTTAATCATTTTTGTGAATCGCACACTTGAATCCACCTTCTTTTTAGGGTTTTCTTCTTATGCCCATCACCCGTAGTGGTTGATTTGGGTCTCTTGAGAATTTTGAGCTTCCTCCATCCTCCCGTAGGGTTTCCAAATCAATGGCTAAGGTCTCTACATCAATGGTTGCAACTGAAAAATCCGTTTATTAACTCTCGTAATGATCTCGTTAACAAAATAGAAACATCTGATAGTGAAAATTCATATGATGATTATACTAATGTAGATCAAGACCAATTAAACAAATTGATTTTTGATACGCTTTGCGTAATAATCCCACTCATCTTCCACATATTCTACATGCTTTGATTATTGCTAAAAATACTCATGATGCTACCTCGGCTTCTCCTATAGCTAACTCTTTTTCTCCCATGGCCTCCACTCATCCTTTTCATATTCAAGTTTCCTTTCCTACCACTAGCACTCCCATCAGTCCAACCTAATACTACAACCGCACAATATGGCTCTTCTTCTATTACACTTGATTTAACTTCTTTATATCATGATCGGGAGGAAAACATTTTCCATCTATAGCTCACCACTTCTCATGTATCTCCATCTCTTGACTCCACTTCACTCCTTCATACTCCTTTTGCACCTACCATTTCCACATATCCACTACCACCAAAATTCAACTCCCTAAGTTTTCAATATTCAAAGATCATGAAAACCACAAGATCATCTTCGAGCCTTTCACATGCCATGTCTTAATTATGTGGATGATTACATTATCTTAGCAAAGTTATTTCCTCGCAATCTCAACTAGTATGCAATGTGTTGGTTTTATGACCTACCTATCCACTTGGTAACATCTTTCACACATTTGGCCAATGTTTTTATTAATTGTTTTTCTATCAATATCGACTCTAAGATATCATATGTGTAACTTTCACAACTTAAAAAAGGGTCTAATGAACATCTAACGGACTATGTCTTACTATACAAGAATAACCTAGCTAAGATTTCTAATGTTCTTATGGACTCTGATCTTCAAGAATTATTCATTTGAAGTTTATTTCCACCTCTTCAGGAGAGCATTCTATTTGAGACATCTCCCTCATTTGATCACTTGTGTCACACTCTCAAGCTACGCAAAACTAAACTCTTATCTATAGGAAAGTTGAAGTATCAGGAGCAAGCCTCATCCTCTACATGCTTTCAAAGTAAAACAACTTTTAAACCAACTGTGAAACCTACTGAAGCTAAAGTCACTTTCAACATTGTCTCTAACACCAAAGAACTACAATGACAACAACCTAAGTGTACATATACAAAGTTGACTATTGCTCCAAAAATTATATTACAACTTCTTGAGAGAAATATTATTACACTTCCTCCTCCACTCAACTTAGATCCATCTCATCCTAAAGGTCAAAATTACAATGAGAACTTTCAATGTGACTATCATCAATGTGTCAAACATTCTACAAATAGGTGTTTCAAACTTTGCAATATCATCTAAGATCTTATTGATAATAAAAACTTGAGCTTCTAGATCCTACGACTTCTGCACTAGTCAATGAAAATCATAAACTCTAAATATTAAATAATCCACTTCTAAAACATTACAAGACATTAGTTGATTCCTTTGTTAATAATATATATTATGCATTGCCTCCTACATCGGGGGATCTTGATTTCTTAATTTCTCATGCTGAAATTTCTCCACCAATAATTTCTTTCTTTGATCATGATTATCATGTTGCATTATCTTTGATCACTTGCACATTAATGCTTCTATCAGATCCATCCCTATCAATAACACCAAATTTGATCCATCATGGCCTATCAGTGCATGTTCTATTCCACTTCTTATTGCTATTGGCTATCCACTCTCACAAATTTCATATCTAATGGATAACTCATATGGGGTTTTCCAACTTCATGTTATTATCGGTCCTCTCACCATGTTTGTTCCCTTCCTTTTAGCACAAAAAAATTAAAGGGTGTAACATTCTCTTAGGCCTTAATTGGATTTATGGTCTCAAACTATAATCTCCATGAATCACTTATGTCTTTGTTAATTCACAAAAATAATGTCATCTCTATCAATGGTGTTCCTCCCTCCACTCTATGGTTAGAGCCTCCTCTTGAGGTTACCATTGCATCACCTAGTTCATCTACTTCCTCATGGCCTATCAAACCTAAACCACAATCCACTTTTATTTTCCCTGTTCACACACACCCACATAGTTACATCACTCTACTAGTCTAGTGCATCAGTCTAGTTCCATTGTTAGAACAACTCCTACATCTAGATGTATTTCACCACCTCGATTTTCTCCCGGTAGGTGTCCACCACCTCCATGTTATGATTTACATTGATCTCTATCACCTCCATATTTTGGTACACAAAGGTTCCCGTGGTATACTCACATCAGTCACATGCATCTATGATTCATTCACTTGCATAATGTATGTCTCATACACCAATATTCTTTGAGCATGTTCACACACCTTCATGTCTGCTAGCATCGATCGTGGAGGGCCTTCATATTTTACTTTTATCGGATAGTGCACTCATTAGCGCATGATTGAAGGCATCACACTTATACACTCTCTCCCGTTTAGTGTCAACATGTGTCTTATACCATCATTCCATCAACTCTAGATATTTACACACAACATACACTAGCACTATTATTTCCTGATGACACACTCTTGTGCTATGGTCTACACTTAACTGTTGAGTGCATACTATACACATGAACCTCACACACTACACATCATACTCTTCACACATCACATGTTATTTACACCTCTTTATCGTAGTATCTACTAAACACTTCACACATCACATAACATACACCGAGGACATCCTTTCTCAAAAAATCCTCTATACACTTTACTTCCTATTCATTCTACACATTCGTGTTACATCTCTCTTACATCTAGTTATACACACTTTGTAATCATTACCTATGATGCACTCTATTTCTATGGTACATACTCAATTACTGAGGATATAAATATAAAATGTACCTCATCACATTCACACACTCAATCAATCACTCACTCATGCAATTACAATTTACACTTTTTACTTTGATTATCACATCTTTCTCTCTACAGATATTTAAACTATTTTATGACGACACACTCTCTTTTTACGGTTCATTCTTCACCGTAAAGGGGGCATAAATAAATGAACCTCATTGAATACATACACATCCACTCAAGGGGCATGTGGCTTCTATTACTCACACTTCATTCCATTCTGTCTCATCCAAAACATACTACATATCTTGGTTACATGCACTCTTGCCATGGTTCATTTTAAGACCCCCTTCCAAAAATTAGTTTAGAATGGGTGGTGAATCTCCAAAATTAACTTTTGAATTGATGGCAAATTTCTAAAAATGTTTCATGGTAAAGGTGATTTGGTAGGGCACAATTTTCTTGGATGAGGTACAATGATAAGAAATGTTGGTGAAATACATGCATAAGTTAATTTAACATATAAATAGTAGGTAAATTCACCCATATAAATGACTTATCGGTGGAAATTTTAGGCGAATTGGGTGGGATCCGACTGCTGAAAATTATCCATTTCCAATTTCCAAAATCCCTAATATTCGTGAGTTTACGAAAATTCGCCACTAAAATTTTCCCCGACTCTTGCTTATTTTTGCTTACATGTTCACTTTATTACACATGTTGGATAAATATCTTGTATGTAATTATCTTTATCATACACACAAATGCAAATTCACTTTCCTTTCTAGTTGTCACATAATATTATATAGATATATTACATGTAGCATGGATGTTTGGTACAAGATTACCTAGTACCAATCCCACAATGGATCCTGGGGGCATTCACTTTCATACACTACAGGTGTTATTGTTTCATTTTATTTCATATCACATTACTTTATTGGATTATAAAATCTTTGACATAATTTTTATGTTTCTAACATGCTAATGGGTTCTTCATTTCTAGCATTTTTATATGTAGCATTTTTATAGTTCTATCAACTACCATGGTTATTTGTTATCATTGCTTACTCTTTGTATGCTCTTGTTTGCGGTATTTTCCATTTGTGTTGTGTGCACACTTTTCTTCTTGTGGCCACTACACCTTGATTGTCTTACAACATCGTGAGTGTTTTACCATGTTTATAACCTTCTGGTCATGGTCCACTTTGTATTCTTGCATGTTTACATCATCTTCTTGTGTCTTAGACTACACATTATCTTCATGTCTACTAGCTTACATTTTACATGCATGTTTTATTGTACTAACACTTGTCTCCTAGACATTTTTTTGCATGTTCCTTGGTTTATAACAAAAACATTCCCTTCCCACATTTTAGGGAACATGTTCAACACAACATTTGATCCTCTTTTGTGCCACATACTCCTTCAATGACGTCGTATGCACCCCAAATGAGGGGAGCATAATTTGTTTTAATAAGTCACCCCATAAAATGTTTTACACAACACAATACTGGCAGAGCATAGTTTTCAGTTTCAGACAGGGCTCATAATAATACTTGGGTCCTTACCACAGTGATGTCCTTCCTAGATGCTAGTAACTAGAGGGAAATTACATAGAAATTGGTAGTTCAACATAGTCTACAAAACTCCATACAATAGCTTTTATAGGGCATATAGTCCTTAGCACATTCACCGATTTTACACACCATATGCAGTAGTGTCCTACATTGTGGGAAGAAGTTGAAGGTTGGAGGAACACACTAGAATTTTCTCCATATAATTATTACATGTTGTTGGCATGAGATCTCCCAAATAATTTTCTCCTATAATTCTTACATGTCATTGGCATGAGATCTCCCAAAAAAATTGCAGGTACGAAATTGGCATGAGATTACCTACAAAACTCGGTCTTCTACAACATCTTTAGGATCCTGTCTACATCCCTTTTTCTCATCATGGATTAGGTGCACATGTTCGTTTTTCACATTTTCAACATTTTTACATACTTTTTACACATATACATGAGTATTTGACTAATGTTCATTCTTCTCTTTACGGTTTCATTTGTCTGCGGAAGCGATAGTCAACATCATCAACATTTCCACATCATCACATCAAAATCATCAACATTGACATCAACACATGTGTTTCCACCATAGGTTTATTTTCATCATCACTTTTTTACACTTTCTCCTCCTCAAAGATCCATGCTTAACTCTTTTTATCAATCCACACTTTATCTAGTTCCTTGGCACTCTTTCATCATCAATTTACATGGTTTTTAGGTATGCATATCTATCTAATTTATGTTATCAATTTTTCTTCTTGGCAACATAAAGTGGGGGAAAATGTAGACAAAAATCATGCACTTTGGGTAATTATTTAGTCTTGATTACATACTACTATTCATATGATTCCTAGGTAATAAAAGTATTAATTAACCCATGTCTTTGGCCATATTTCTTTGTCTTATGTTGCTCCTTTCATTCTTGCACCCTTACTTTCTCTGTCTACTTTTTCTATACTCTGTATTTTATCATACTTGGACACTAGCATGCAACTAGGATGCCAACGCTAGATGCCCTCATCCCCTTTGGGTGCCCCTGACCTCAGTACACTTTGTTCACATTTTTTGGGTCCTTTCTAGATGTTTGAACTTCTTGTATTTTTGGTAGTTGGAATTTTTGAGGTTAATTATGAAATTAAAAAAGGGAATCATATAAATATAAATTTATGTGATCATAATAAGGGACCAAAAACTAAGCATTAGCTATCACCACCTAAGGTTGCATCCATCAAGCATCTAAGAGCTCTAGTACATCCATCTAGCACCATCCAAGGGACACAAGCGATGGTTATTCTACATACACACTTCATAGGATGGAATTTCATTCTATTCCATGTACACATCTATTATATTTCTTTACATTAAGCAACTTGCTCATTATCAAGCTCAAGTGCAACTTGCACAAAGAGCTACCTAGGTACAAACAAACCACACACACACACACACACACACACACACACACACACACACACACACACACACACTACATTGGGTTTGAGATGTAGTGAAATGATCACTCATAAGTTCACCATTGTGATAGTTGAGGACAATATGACCCTCATTTTACATCTTTATTTTTTAGGATTTGATGTCTATTTGAGGGTTTTGTAGGTTCATATTTCATTGCATGTTTCTAGCAACCTTGGCGATCATTTTGCAACCTTGAAGTGACCAAAGGAAACTAAAAACAAACACCTTACAACCACTTAGAGGAGTTTTATCTAGATTTTCCATAGACCTAGGTGCCTGAGACAGGCCTAGAGCACCCACGGCGCCCTGTCCCTCTCCAGGTGCCCTAGTCCAACCTATTTCTCCATATCTATATTTTATGGGTCTCTGTGTGATGTTCCTTCTACTTTCTTCACCTATTCGGTAGTTTGGTATAGTTCAAAAGTAATTACGAATCAACTAAGTACCTTCCTCTCCTCCTTACAACTAGGTTTCCATATTTTATTTCTTAGTTTTCTTGAGTATCATTTATGTACTTAATTACATATTTATTTTACTGCTACAATAACACCAGTTAAACATGCAATCCAAATTTAGCTTAATCATTCGATCCTTGATTGTCTTCGATTAGGCCTTTGACCTATTTTTCCTTAATTATCCATGTAAACACGTCTAAATCTCTATTTGAAAAAAATCTCACAGTTTCTATAATCTTTATAGTCTATATTAACACTATCAATCATTTTTTTCTTTATCAATATTTTATCAAAATAAGTATTTTTGCCTAATTGTTGTTGATCCTTGATACATGTCGATCCCTTTATTTTATAATTATTCTTAGAATTATCATATTTATGTCAATATGATTGTGGTCTACCAAGTTATTTACAAGATGTATGTCATGTAGATGACTATCTTAGGTCCTTCACACCCAATAACTAGCATATACCATCTTTGAATCATCCATCAACCATTCGTGTGGGAGGAATTAGAAATCTCCTAATAACTCAACTTGTGTGTCAAAACACTCACACCGAGAAATTGAATATATCAAAGATCAGCTTGAAATCATACGAGAGATATAAGACGCTTGAGATGAATAAGCTTGGTTCGACGATCTCCTATATTTCAAACTTGTTCTGACCCTAGCTCCGGGCCACTTACAATGTTGAACAAGATCTCTCCATCCCCCTTGAATTCTAATTTAATCATGATTATAATTTATCTTATCATTATAAAATTACTTAATTGTATCAAATGAGTTCACACCCTTCAAGGAATTCCTTCATATTTCTGGTATTGGTATTTGCTGAGAAACTCGTTATCATCCCTATCTAATATCCCTTTGTTTAGTTGTTTTTATACACATGTATTTTCACATGGCAGTAGGAGGATCCTCTTTCATTGATCATGTATTCAATCATCCCGACCATGTGATTATTATCGTAGGTATCGGTAAACCTTTCCCTATTTGAGTTTTTGGTAATTTTATAATTTATTAGCACTAACCAAAAAATACCATAAACAAGAAGACCAATTTTTTCTATGATTTCATGATTTTTGGCTCTTAGAGATTGATAAGGGGACCAATTTGGACCATGCACATGAATTATAAGGATTTGTATTGGGAATTATAGGTGTTAGAATGTCAATATTACTTGACTAGTTTTCAAGGTGTGAGGACTGTTATGGGTATTCTCGGTCAAAAGGTTTTCTCAAGAATTTATGCTTTGAGTGATGGTGTTACAAATATATGGGGATGAACTTGAGGTCATGTAGTAGTTGCATACCTATTTCATGGCATGAATAAGTGATTTGAGGATGTTTGAGCTTCATCTATGTAGGCTAGTTTTATAGGTCACAAACCTAATGAGGAAAATTGATCCTAATGGTGGATCCATAGCATAAGATTTTCGTGTAGAGTTGGTCAGAATTGTAGGAGGAATGGAGTGGAATTAGAAAATATATATAAGTAGTTCTTAAGTGATGAAGAAGGAATTGTAGGCCAAGAAGACTCAAGTCTAGCGAAGGAGTTGTTTTAGGAATTTAGGCCTAATTGAGTCCTAATGAAGGATTTGATCTTTCATATGCTATTTCCAACCTAAGGAGGATTTTGTAGGATGATTTTATATTGATATAGTGTTCTATTCTCTACAATTTCCAACCTAGATTTGTTTGATTCTTAAGTCATGTATATAAACAAGTTCATGAGACCTTTATTTTTGTTCAAGGAGTTCAGAGTGCAAGAGGTTGAGAGAGTAAGAAGGAAATTTTATCACCAAATCACAACACCCCAGAATTGCTAGATTTTTACAAAGACATTGATCTAATTGGATAACTCCAGTACTATCTCTCAATCTGTGGGACTTTTGGGCTTGAGATGAAACTTCGAGAGAAGGTCGATTCCTCTTCCTAATCTTTTGCTCTGAACTACTCCTAATGCAAGAAAACACCTAATTAAATCTATCCTAACACTTCCAAAGAGATAGGGAGAGAGAGAGAGATAGTGCATGAAAAGGGAAATCCTACATTAAGGGGTGATATCACTAAGAAAAGAGAGTGTTGGACATTGCATAATGCATGAAAATGGATTAGAATGAGTCTGGAGAGGGTGGAAAAGCATCATAGACTAGAAGCGCACCTAATACCATATTCAAATAAACACAACATCTTCTAAAACCCTGCAATGAAACCATTAAAAATGCACAAAGCACCTATATAATGATGAGAGGCAATAAAGAGAAATTAAAATCAACCAAGATAGGGAAAATTATCAAAAAATAAATTTTATTGCTCATATATTTTGCACAGTCCACCATTGGTAGGAGTAAGGCATGAAGATCCATTACATTACTTAGATGAGAAGATTTGAATCCCTACAACTATCCTGTAAAGAAGGAGAAGAGAGAGAGAGATGCATTGGAAAAAATGTTCAACCCTATAAATGAACTTATTTTTAAATTTTACTAGAATAATTTATACAAGAAAGGAGAAATTAAGACTTCTAGGTCTTCAATCACCCACATATAGGATCCTTTGTTGATGCCCGTGCCTTTTGTACCTTGACCCATGTGGGAAAAATGTGTTCCCATACTTCATTAATGGATTCCCCACCTACCCTAACATTGTTCATGACTGGGATAATCTCTACAAATTTGAACCTATGAATTTATACAAATTCCATTTATGATGATCCCATCATATATCTATTCTTCTCATGATTCCATCAACTATAATTTTCCCAAAATATGATGACACTGGGAAAAGTTACAATAATTTGAGTGAAAGGTGTTTTTGACATCCTTGCGTTGCATTATGGGTGAGCCACTTCGTGGAGCCGAAATGGCTCGATGAGTTACTTTGGGGCCTTTTAAAATCACCTCACTTCCCATGAAAAATGACTTGCCAGAATTTGAATGTTTTCCACTCTCTGCTCCTGCCAAACGAGTTCGACTTATCTCCACCGCATCACATTTCGAACTCCCACAATATTCTCCTTCTAATGCCAAGTGCTTGGCTTTTCTCATAATGCTTCGTGACCTACCCCCATTTCCATGCTTTCATTTTCATTAGGTGGCTCACACATTGAGCCCGACAAAGATCTTACTCACATTGATTTGGGTGCTTTGAGATAGACTCACCACTTACTCTAGTGAGTCCCCTTACGTACATGTCATAGCACCTCTAAATGTCACCTCGTTGAGTGCTTCAAAATCACCCCAACTTACGCTTTGACTTGGTTCCTTTCGACTTTAGGATTTGAAATTCCTCACCCCACCACATCCCTGACATGTTTTCTTGTGAAACTCGATGACTCCAACCCCGAGTTTTGAACTACTTGGGCCCCAAAACACACCGACTGACGTTAACCTCCAAATTCAAACATTAAACTTCATAGACTCGGTGCTTTGGACATTTCCTCCACCATTGCATGCATGACATCCTAGAAAATCAAAACTCGAAAGATCTCCTTCTTGAAAACCCGATGCCGCCTACCTCCGAAATGCCTTGGTCATTCCTTTTACCGACTCATCGAGCCCCTCACCAACTAACCTTTATATCATGGTTTTCCGACTCACTTTGAGCTTGACTGTCCTCAAGTTTCTTTCTACTCTAAAATAGGTTAGTCTTATCTACTTCATACCTAGGATCTATTTTCATCCTTGGTGATTTTTTCACCCTCCATTTCACCGAATTGGCTCTGCATCTCGTGTCGAGAAAATTCAAGAGTTTCTTAGCCAACACATCACACGTCCAAACAATGTTCTCCATACTACTTGTTTAAAAATTTCTGACCAATCCATTCCTCCATGGCTCATGTAATGAATATCTTGGGGCAGCTCTACATTGATAAGCCCAACTCATCCCTCTTGTGTTCCATTCCTTACTCGACAAGCTAGGATATCTTTGTGAGATCCCACCATTCGCACCTTGATTTTTCGCCTTCCACCTTGAGTCCATGTCAAGCCAATGATTAACTCATCCATGCGCTCACCTTGTTTTCACCAACTTGGGTTACTAAGTTACTCAAAGAGCCATCCACTTTTTCACTATGGGCCTTAGCTCACCCTCTTGTATATCCCGATGAGATATGGATAAACTCGCCAAGTAGCTTAGTGAGATATTTAATCTCAAAAGCCATCTATGACATTTTTCATCAACTTGCCCTCTAATTTTATATATTTTAGGAAATTTTTAGAACTATGAAGCCAATTAGGGAAATGAGCTTCCTAAGGCTATTTTTTTAAATTTTCCCCTTTTCTCAATTTTTGCTAAGTGTGGGCCCACCGAGCCCATTTTCACCTTAAGTTAACTTTATACCTTTCCAAAACCCAAAAGAGGAATTTTTTTTTAATGATTCCACACCTTTCCTAAATGACCACAATGCTCTTGAAACATGAAATTTTTGTGTGAACCCCAAATTCTTCTATGAAGGCCCCACTTGATGTTTGGTCTGATCCCTTCTTATTGTCCATTTTTCCCAAGGGAAAAAATGGATAACAATTTTGGCGAATCACAGGGACATCTTCCTACGAGATTTGGTTAATCATTAGCCTAAATGTATCCATTTTGCATATACTCACCTTTATTAGCCTAAACTAATTCTAACCTTTAAAACTTTCCCTCATAATATTCTTGAAACACTATTGAATCTAGAGTTGACCCATTACTTGCACTTTCCTATCTTTATAAGAAAATATCAAAGTTTGCATGAGTGAATTTTTTTATTTTTTTTGAATTTTCCTATCCTTCTTCATCTTTGCAAATTAAATTGTTGGGGTGAATAATGAAGACCTAAACTTGTCCCCAAACATGATTTTTCTAAGCCCAAAGCATGATTGAGTGATGATTCCTTGGCTAAAGCTGAACATTGCAAAACCTAGGACCACCTGCCGATTCGAAACTATGTTTGGACTACTGTTAAAATTTATTTTCCTCATTTTCCTCACTTCTTGAACATGATTGAAACAAGGAGCTTCCTATGAACTCATAATATTTTCACTTGAGACTGATTTAAGGAATGAACACGGAAAATTTGAGGCTGATCTTCTGCTCAAAACCTAGGAGGAGCTTAAATGAACTAAATGAAGGCTTCCTCAGAGGCCAATCTCTAGACTTTGAAAGAGGTATTAAAAGCTTAAATCATGACTGATATATAGAGATAAGAGAATGGAAAACATTGAAATATTTACCTAATCAAATTTAGTTTCTTTGAATTTGGAATGTTTTGAAGATTGTAACTATTCCATGTAATTGTGAGCTTCTTCCACCTAACATTCTTCCTTACAAACTTGGTGCACTATGTAGGAGGAAACATGTACAAAAATATATACAAAAGGGGAGATTAGACATGCCCAAGTGAGACATGTAGATTGTGCACAAGTACTTGTTTTGTTGGAAACAAACCTACTCCTACCCTACACTAACCATTTACAAGAGAAAACTTCAAACAAACCCTGACATTGGAAAGTAAAAGTAGCTTATTTTTCTCAAAATCTTAGACCATAAAACTAACTTTTCAATGAGCACAATCATGTACATGAGTGAAAAAATAATTTGAAAGAAACTTTCCACCCATCTAGCCAAGGAATCAACATCAAATAAATAAAATACCTCCTCAAGTTGCATCTTGTTTTGATCTTGGAGACTTTGGTGTGGACCCTTGGTCTTTGTGAGACTCTTCCTCATACTTAGAAATAATATTGACTAGTTATGGATCCTCCTTTAGCTCTAATGAAGCCAATTACCCAATGGGGCAATGTCTGATCCATTGAAATTTCCCGCTTCCCACAGTATTAACTTCAATAAGGAAGTCTCCTTGCACATTCCTAAAAAGGTGATGGTTTATGAGGTTATTTTCTCATTGTTTCTCATCTGAGAAAAATGATGTTACTCGCTTTGATGACTAGTATAGAAGTGGTGTCATATTTGTTCCCTTCTCCTTTATGGTCTAGAGTGAAACTTGGAAGGTTCAATTCCTCAAATCTTGATTCAAGAGGGTTTCTATGAGAAGTAAATTGTTTTTGAATATTTTCTTCCATGGTAGTAAGCTCTTGATGTTGGAGGGTTGGATTCGGGATAGAAAAAGTGATCATTTCTATAGGCCCTTGTCCATAAAAACATTCCTCGAAATATGAAAAATAATTAGCCTCTCCATTTCCCGATTCTCGCCAGGGTTTATCCTTCTCTATGGTGTTTTTGAATTAACAACTGGTTCACCATAATATTATTCATCTTCAAACATAAAACTTGAAAGCTCAGAATTATCTAAAAATTCAAAATTTTGAAAAGATGAAGAGGGAGAAGGATTTGAAACCTCATATATGGCATGCTCCACTTGCAAGACCTCCAAAAATATTTTATTTCCCTCTATGTCCTCTTTTCAATTGTACTGTGAGTCGAATCCTCTTCCCTTACTGATATTACAACTAGTAAAGGATCAAAAAATTCTACAAATATAGTGTTAGTGTGAACATTGCACATAGAGAAAGTAGATTTTGTTCATCTTCTACCTGCTCTTTCTCTAATTCTGCTGCAAAATCAATTTTCACCACCTATTCTCCAACCTTGGTCTCTTCAAGGTTAAACCAGTAAGGGGATTCTATCCATTCCAAACCTTAAATCCCAATCCTTAAAAAAAAAATCATTTCTTCTCTGTTGGGATCTTATTTTTATTGTCCCTCATGACTGGTTTCTTAAAACTCTTCCCAACATGGTTTTGGGAGTGCAAGAGGAGGGATGGGTTGGGTCTCAACTAATTTTTGCATTTATTTTGGTGGAAGGGAAGATTCAATTTCTTGTTTCTATGGAAGGGAAGGATTCTTGAAAGGGAAGAGGGAATAAAATCAAGATGGGGTGGAAGAATAGGAGATAGAGAAATGGACTCCACAATGTGGGCGATAGGTAAGAAGATTGAGAAGTGAGTTTTAGGTTGAAATCGCACAGTTGTAAAATGGGGAAAGGACTATAAGGTGGTAATGTAGAATTTTCCCATTGACAAGAATAACTAACATCATACTCATAGGCCTCAATTTCCTCAATCCATCTTTCAAGTTAAGGCAACATTTTAACCATGAAGTGAAGCTTGTACTGAGGGTTAAAGTTTATTGGCATAGGACCAACCCATGGATAAGGTGTCCTAAAACCAATTTTGAATGCCTTCTTCTGAGATATATCCCTAGTTTGTACCATATTGGCCTCTATTTTTTGACTCTTCAACTACAACTCAACATCTTTGGGTATAACATAGCCTCCATCATCTGCATACTCTTGAAATTGAAAAGTCGCATAGTTTGGTGGATAGCCAAACTGACATGCATATTTCTCATAGGAGTATGTACAATGTTGATTTTCATCATAAAATGGTTCTAGAGGGGTGTGAAAATAGCTTGGAGATGAATTTTTAAATTTGGAGGTGGGTTGAACTAATATGGTTGTTGCTGTAAATGTGAATTCTAAGGGGAAAATGAAGTCATAATTTCATAACTTCATGAATGGAAGGAAATGGAAAGATATGGAGGGAAAATTTGATGGAAATGAGTGAAAGAAATGATTTGAAACTTAGAGAAAATGGTTTGATCAACTAATGGATTCTCCAAATGTGTTTTTCATGTGCTTCTTAAGGCTAGGGTTTTACTAAGACACGCATCACTCTAGGAAAAATAGAAATGCAATCTTCGAAGGGTCAAAAAATGATTTCAGAGGTTGGACCCTATTATGTAGGTGTTAACCTATGAAGTCAAAAATTTGAAACTTGGATCATGCACAACAACCTCTAAAGTCCAAAATGTAAAGTGCAACAGAATCTCTGAAATCCAAAATTCTGAAATTTTCAAAATGCGAAATGATCACGAAAGTCCAAAATTCCCAAATTAGAACTTAAGGCCACCTTTACAACCTCTGACCCCCAATTGAATATTTTTATAACTTAAGACCTATTTTTCACATGTGAAACAATCAATCCATTTCAGAACTTGGACCATGTAGTGTAATCTCCAAAGTCTGAAATCCAAAATATCTGAAATTTGAAATGCAAAGGAACCTTTGAAGTCTAAATTTTCTTACAAATTGCTTCCAAGGGTTGGGAATTTTGACAAAAGCACACAAAATTGTTATGAATGATCTAACTTTAATTTTGTACCAACAGGCATGCCATAACTATTATCACCAAATCATAACACCCCTCAAATTGCAAGATTTTGGTAGAAATTGTCGTGATTGGGTAACAAGGGTACCATCTCTCAAGTTGTGGGACTTATGGGCTTGAGATGTGTTAGGAAAATAATTATTAATGTTTACATTTATTAGGTTTGAAAGAATATATTGCTTCAACAATATATTATTCATGGAGTTTTGTTGTACCCGTATGTTTATAAACGGGTAAGTTGTTCCTATTTTATAGGAAGAGGTTTGTCTATTATATTGGCTATATATTAGCCTAATGTATTGCACAAAATGAATGGACATAAATATAACAATACAGAGCGTGAATTAAATTATTATTCTGTGTAAACTCGTGCTTTGCTCTTGCATTTGGTACTGGGCGTTTTATGCAAACAGTGCTGTTTGACATCATTCTATTTTGAGGCGCTTTGATTTGTATGGATGAATTTGAAGTGAAGCTTATATACTAATCTGCATCCAAGATTCATGTGTTTGATCTCTCAACTAGGCTTCTTCTTACATGCACATCAGAAATGCGTGGTATCCTTCATTCATAGTCATTTAGAGGACTATGTAATCATGTGATGCTGTAAGAATTTTCAGTCTTTGATGTTTATGCAAGTCAGATCTATTATTGGTTAATGTTTGCATTAGACGTATTATATCTCTCCTGGAAATAACATTGAAGTTCCAACAGTGCAAT
The DNA here is from genome assembly GCA_018340775.1 of Taxus wallichiana var. yunnanensis. Classification (NCBI taxonomy): domain Eukaryota; kingdom Viridiplantae; phylum Streptophyta; class Pinopsida; order Cupressales; family Taxaceae; genus Taxus; species Taxus wallichiana. The sequence continues at coordinate 74,752,383 of CM031244.1, forward strand.
ATCTCCTTCAGCCAGTCCCGATTTGTGACTAGGCGTATCCATCCAAGAAATGACGCAAAGATCGAACATGTGCTTGGCGACTACACTTGTACAATAGATCTTGCATCCTACAATGCAGTGAATTCGCATCAGTTTCTGGAGTATTCGGGTATGTTTTGTTTTGCATCGCTATTGGATTACACCAACCCCTTATCAAAGTTAAGCCCGATCAGCTCTTCGTTGGATCTGCTCACGCACGGTCAGCTGAAATTTCGTTCGACAGTTTCCCATGGCAATGGCATATTTTTGTTTTACACAAACTGTTATATGATTTTGGGGAAGTCAAAGTTAAGTATAGTCTTTGTTAGTTTGAGTTGAGTCCAGTTTTTATATGTTTGTTAGTCATTTTGTTATGTAAAATTATTTATTGTTATAGATTCTTGACATTATTTTTGGATCGGTGTCAAAGTCTATTTTAAGATATTAGTAGTATTGTTTTATTGTTTAAATCCAAAATTCATAGTTAAGTTTTTGTGTCGGTCAAAGTTAATAATAAAAGTCCATTGTGTTCTAGTAATTTTGTCTTTGTAATGTTATTGTAAATCAAGTTTGTGTTTTTTGGGAGTCTTCAAAAGTATAAAGGTAGTCTTGTTGAGTTAATTGTTGTTTTTTAAAAATCAAGTCAAAAATCACGAGTCGAGTGGTAACTAAGAGTCATATTTCATAGTTGATTCATCATATGTTATGAAGTCCTTGTTGTTTTGTCAAAGTCATGTAATTGTAAAAGTCAAATAGGTGATTTTAGGTGGTGTCAAGAGTCTTGTCAAAAATGCATTGTGAGTTAGAGTTAAAAGTCCAAAAATAAAAAAAAATTGCCTCATAGACGCATTTTCGGTAGAATCCGACGTCTATATTGTGTGAAAATGAATAAGTTGAGTCACATTGAAAAATTTGAAGGAAAATATTTTCATACCTGGCAAGTGCGGACTCAATTATTCCTAATCAACAAAGACTTATGGGATATTGTTGATGGAAAAGAAAAAAAACCGACAAATGCAGATGAAGCAATAAAATGGGACAGCAGAGATCGAAAGGCTACAGCAATCATCGGATTGGGTCTATCAGATGCTTATCTACATCATATAGACTTAAAAAGTCCTCTCATACAATCTGGGTGACATTGAACAAATTGTTTGGATCACAAATGGGAAGCGCAGCGATATCCTTAAAGCAAAGATTGTTCGGCCTCAAGATGGAAGAAGGTGAGAGCATGGTGGAGCATATCAGTAAGTTTCGATCTATCTGTAATCAACTTGCTGGCATAAAAGTAGATGTACCTGATGATGATGCTAAAGCAGTATTACTTAATAGCATGCCTTCATGTTATTCTAATATGGTCTTTACATTAAGCAAAATAAATCCAAGTCTAGAAGAACTTATTTCTTCTTTGTTAGATGAAGAAAAAAGAATTATGGTTGTTGAACCAGAGGAGACTGCAATGTTTGGCAGAAACAAGAAAGCATTTGGTAAGAAAATGCCCAAATACGGTTCAACCTCTAAAGGACCGAAGAAACAATTTACATGCTACTATTGTAAACAACCTGGTCATATATCTAACAATTGCAGAAAAAGAGCACAAGACTTACTTGATGGGAAACTACAAGATAATGCCATGATTGTTGATGAAGAAGGAGAAAATGAAGAGGAAGAAAATACCGCACATCAAAGTGATGAAGATTTTCTCTTCTAGATGATTTTTGACTGGAGGACGGAGGCACAGGAGGCTGGAGGTCAGACAGCGACCTCTCGTCAGTCACCAACGACGGGGCCGCACAAAATGATTTGGTGGCACAGGTGTGCAGTGTGAGTTTTCTTTCATTTCAGAATTGCAGTTTGTTGTGTGCAGTATGATTTCAGAGTTCCTGTTTTGGATTGAATAAGTGAAATGTTCACATTGAGGGGGGGAACATGGTCTCATTGTTCCATTTCCATTTCCATTTCCATTATGTTTGATTGTTCAGTTTTGAAAGCAATATTTCCTACATGATTCCCTTTTGTAGTGACATTGTATAATATTGATCAAAAGTATTGTAGCAATCATGATGTAAGGTTTTTGGTAAACCTGTAAAAACCAATTGTGTAAGGTTTTTGGTAAACCTGTAAAAACCAATTGTGTAAGGTTTTTGGTAAACCTGTAAAAACCAATTGTGTAAGGTTTTTGGTGATCCTGCAAAACCAAGTGTGTAAGGTTTTTGGTGATCCTGCAAAACCAAGTGTGAAAGGTTATTGGTACACCTACAAAACCAATTGGTAAGGTTGTTGGTAGAAGCCGGAGAAAACCATCAGTGGAAGAAATGTGCGTTGGCACATGTTCGAGTTTTGTGCAAGCCCAATGCTGCACATTTGCGGAGTTGATCATGAGCACACAGAGGTGGCAGGCTACAATCAGTGAACGAGATATGTTGTACCATGTAAACATTAAGGGGGGGAATGTTAGGAAAATAATTATTAATGTTTACATTATAAATATTAGGTTTGAAAGAATATATTGTTTCAACAATATATTATTCATGGAGTTTTGTTGTACCCGTATGTTTATAAACGGGTGAGTTGTTCCTATTTTATAGGAAGAGGTTTGTCTATTATATTGGCTATATATTAGCCTAATGTATTACACATAATGAATGGACGATAAATATAACAATACGAGGCGTGAATTAAATTATTATGCAGTAAACTGTAGCTTTGCTCTTGCAGAGATGGACCTCCGAGAGAAGGATGAATTCCTCTTCCTAATCCTACTACTAAAACTACTCCTAATACAAGAAAAAAACCTAACTAAACCTATCCTAACACTTCCAAGGAGACAGGAGAGAGAGAGAGTGCATGAAATGGGAAATCCTACACTAAGGGGTGATAACACCAAGAAAAGGGAGTCTTTGGACAATCCATAATGCATGAAAATGAAGGAGAATGAGTTTAGAGAGGGTGGAAAAGCATCACAGGACCAGAACGTACCCAATACCATATTAAAATAAACACAACATATTCTAAAACCACCGTAATGAAACCATAAAAATGCACAAAGCACCTGCATAATGAAGAGAGGAAAGAAAGAACAATTAAAATCAACCAACGATAGGGAAAATTATCACAAAATCAATTAAATTATTGCTCATAGATTTTACACAATACACCATAGGTAGGAGGAAGGCACGAAGCACCAATACATTTCTCAGATGAGAAGGTTTGAATCCCTACAACTACCCTATAAATAAGGAGAAGAGAGAGATGCCTTGGCAAAAATTTCCAACCCCTATAAATGAACTCCATTTTAAATTTTACAAGAAGAATTTGTGCAAGAAAGGGAGAAATTTGGACTTCTAGGTCTTCAATCACCCACAAGGGGCACTATGCCCACTTACATCACATATGGGAGACCTTGTTGATACCCATGCCTCCTGTGTACTTGCCCAATGTCGAAAAATGGGTTCCCATAATCCATTAATGGATTCCCCACCTACCTTGGCACTATTCATGGTGAGAGAATCTGCGAAAAATTGAACCTATGAATTTCTCCAAATACCATTTCATATGATCCCATCATGTATCTATTTTTCTTATGATTCCATCAACTATAATTTTCCAAAATATAATGACCTAGGAAAAAGTTACTGAGTCATTTGAGTGAAAGGTGTTTTTCAACTCATTGCATTCCATTATGGATGAGTCACTCGTTGAGCCCCAAAATGTCTCGACGAGTTGCATTTAGGACTCTTGAAATCACCATGCTACCCACTGAAAAAATGACTCACCAAGATTTGAATGTTTTTCTCTCTCCATTTTGGCTAGGCGAGTTCTAACTTATCTCCCACATCACATTCCGAACTCCCACAATCTTCTTCTCTCAACACCGAGCTTTTCGGCTTTCCTCACAATGTTTGACGACCTACCCCCATTTCTATGCTTTCATTTTCATTGGGTGGCTCACATACCAAGACCAAAATTGGCTTACCTATATTGATTTTGACACTTCAAGAAGGACTCGCTACTTAATTTGGCGAGTCCCCTTGTGTACATGTCACGACACCTCTAAATGCCACCTCACCAAGTGCATTGATAATTTCCCAGACCTATGCATTGACTTGGTTCCTTTTGGACTTTGGGATTCAAAATAATTCACCCAGATGCATGCCTAACATGCTTGATCCGTGAAACTGACAAATCCAACCCCTGAAGTCTTAACTACTCAATCCTTGAAACACCCTACACCTGAAACACACCGACCCGACGTTGTCTTCCAAAGTCAAAAACATCAGACTTTAGAGACTTAGTGCATCATACATCTTGTCTGCTAAAGTATGCATGAAACCCTCAAAACCCTGAACTCTAAAGATATTATCCTCCAAACACCGATGCCACCTATCTCTAAAAATTTTTGGTGTCACCTTGTCCCGACTCAATGAAGCCCCTCTCGACTAAACATGTCATCATGATTCACCGACGCTTTGATTTCCCCTAGGGTTTCTTTCTATCCTACATGAGAATGAGATTATCTACTTCATCCCCAAGCTATTTTTTCATCCTTAGTGAGTTTCTCACCCATCATTTTTCTCTAAAGGGGCCTCACATCTCCCACTTTGAGAAACTCGAGGAGTTTCTCATCCAACACCTCACACGTCTAACTAATGTTTCCCATGTGACTCGGTCCAACATTTCCCATTAATCCATTCCCCCATGGCTTGCCTGATGACTCTCCTAGGGAGCCCCACACTGATAGGACTAACTTAGCCCTCTTGTCTTCCATTCCTAACTCGACGAGCTAGGAGAGCTCATCGAGCTCCCACCATTCATGAACCCAAATTGTGTCCTTCCCTGAGTCCATGTAAAGCCGGCGATGAACTCTCCCGACCACTCACCTCACTTCAACCAACTTGGTGATCCATCCTCTTTTACGTTGTGGGTGTTAGCTCACCCTCCTATATATCTCAATGAGCTATGAAACAGCTCACCTCCCCCACACTCCCACCAGCTCGGTGAGTTATTTAAGCTCAAAATCCATCTATGGTATTTTTCATCAAATTTCCCTGTAGTTTTAGATATTTTGTGGAATTTTTAGAACCAAGAGGCCATGCGGGGGCAATGAACTACCCTAAGGATATTTATAAAAAAATCCCTTTTTTTTTGTTTTTCTTTAATTTTTAAAAAAATTCCCATTTTTCCATGTTATTCGCCTTCAAGATAAAATGATTTATGGCTTATTCAATTACATACGAGAGGAAAGATATCATGTGTTGATATGAGACTACATGTGCAACTATACAATCACACATGCTTACGTAAGGTAGTATATATGATTACATAGGTCCATATCTAGCGTTGCACCAACACCCATCACCTTGTGATCGCTAATAAATTAATGAGTCGCAACCCATTCTTATCTTCTTTGTAAATATGAATGACCTTCATCTCTATTCCTTCAAGTGATTGTATTTTAGTTGTACTCATGCTTACAATATTTTGATGTAAATCTTAGGATTTATTTCACTTACCACAAATTGATAATTGTCGGTGATTATGGATATTTATGGTACTAACTATCTTGGATGGCCATACAGATATATCATATGACTATACTTGTTCACTGTGGAAATGATTTCACAATAGTTATAAGTCTATTGCATATAATAGGACTACAGGAAATTAGTGATTAATATCTTGTCAAGGGGCTAACCATTATGTGGGTTCAAATTTACTATAATTGTCACTTTATGGATAAGACAACACCGGTTTATTAGATGAAAAAAATTATTAAAATAGTTTCTAACCTGTGGTTAAGTCTTATTGCTTCCAGCTGAGGTTCTTAAGATATCATCATGTAAAATTTTGAAAGAAATGAACTTTTATGTAGTTCATTGTCTTCTTGTTTAATCAAATTTGAAATTGGTAATTACTTGGTATAGTCTACCTCACCATAATAAGCCGAAAGGCAGATTATTTGATGATAAGGATGAAGCTTGTATAGGTATGGTTGATTATCTTATAGCAATAAGGTACTTAAACCATATTAAGGCATGGTATTGTCGAATGATTGGGAAATAATGTTTTTATAAAAATGATTAGTAGCAGGGTCTAAGTAACCCATGCAACGACAATGTAAATGTGTCACATGGATTTTAATGATTGTGTTATGGATTGAAGTGGTCAAACAACCATGCATTAGATGGGGTTTACTACTTGATTGTTTAATTATAAACAAATTCAATATATTCAACCCATGCATAAAGGTAAAATTTACAAGTGATTGAACTCGAGTTAGATCAAGTTATTTTATTTTGGATTAAATTTTTGTTAGCATTCTAATGATGGATTATCCCAATTCCATCACCACCATTCTTAAAGTGGGAATTTAGTGAAATTTATTAAAAGCCACTAAGTGGTAGTTGCAGGAATTAATTGACATTTATTACTCCAGTTGTGAACCTCGGGGAGATCACCATCGATTCACTTTGGTCTAACCCTAGTTCTTTTTGTTTCCATTGTTACAATTCACTATTAAGCTTTGCATGTGAATCCATGGTGATCCAATTTTGGAAAAATCCACTCCATTTATGCATAATATATAAGTTTTATGTAGGACGTGGGATACTGGGTGCTATAAAAATTATGATGTAAATGGAGGGAAGGTTGTGAATTGTTTGGGAGAAGGAATGTTTCTTTGGTATGGATTAAAGAGCTTCAAATTTGTAGACTTGAGAGGCAATAACAAGAAGGAAAAATATTCTATGGAAGGTTTTGTGCATGGAATGAGGTCTCAATCATCTCGATCTTGGAAAAAGAAAGAGAAATCCTTCATAAGTTCAAGCATAAATAGTTCCTACACTCTCTTTATAATTTAACCAATTTCGTATTTGGATTATTGTGAGATATCAACAGTAATTTATTCCTTTGATATTTTGAGGTTGGTTGTGATTGATACACTACCAAATAGGGTTATATCTAGAAGTTATTGAAGTGTATTTGTTTTTTTTTCCTAATTAGAGAAGTCGATGTGTGCATCTATTTATGAATATTTTTCTGTAAACATTTGTTGGGGTCTTTTTGACTTTTATCGATTCATATACCACACTAACTATGGGTATTTTTATATTTTTTTTTTGTGTGTGTGTGTTAATATAGAGAACCATGGGTTCGGGAATAAGTTTTATTACCATTTGTATATTTACCCAGAATTATTCTATAATTAAAAGGTAGACATTTTTCTCTTCTTAAGGGATTCAGGGGACTTTTCACCTTCCCTATGTTTCATGGTTGTTCTTAGACCTACAACTTGATATGGGTAATATGAATTTAATTGATATGATTGAATTTCGTAAAATGGGTGTTCAACTAAAATATGTACCTTGATGTGATTCTTAGAATGAAATGACCACTGGAAATTATATATAACTTCTAGAAAATATTGACTTGCTTTTGACACCGATTCAAGACTTAAATGTAAATGAGAAAATCACAGGGTATAGAATCTATGGTATTTTAACTGTACTTGTTCAATCATAGGTGATGACATTGATAATTATTGATTATTGTCAATTTGGGGTCATCTATTTTCTATCTGAGACTTGTAGAAATAGTAACCCCACCATTATTTTTGTAATCGTTGTGATTTATATTTATATAAGCACATGTTATGAGTTCTTCACCTTAAGCCTCTATCATGAATATCAAATCACGCGGATAGAATGGCTGGTAGTGACATATTTTCTACTCCTTTAAGTGATTTTTGGAGGTGAGACTCTAGTTGAAATGAATAACATTCATTATTAGTGGATTTGGGATGCTAGATCTCAGGAACATATAGGAATAAATATTATTTAAATCTGCAACTTAGACTTTCTGTTGTCGAATGCGGATTTTATCCACTAAGTTGTATGTAAACAACTTCTTTGCAAGTATCTAACCTAACCTTTCAGTCTATTGAAACATTGTTGTCTGTTGATGGCAAGGCCTATATTTTTATAAAGTAACTTTTTTACTTGTCACTTCGTAAGATTTAAGGTAAGAAAGTTTTCTCATTCTTCTACAAAACTGCAGACCTCTTGCTTGAGGATAGGTAAATAGACTATCAATACTCATTTGTGAGTCAATTCTTGTTAAGAGTTCCTTAATAAACTTTTGATGGCTCATTATGATTGGGTAACCAAGTTAACAATAGTCTTTGATCAAATTAGGATTTATGAGTAAAATGAGTAAGATATGTCAAAGTGGAAGATAGATGATATATGAAATATCTAAGTTATATCGAATGAATGATTGACTATATCTTTCTTAATGATTAAAGAATGTGAATTCTTTACCTTAAACAAGGAAGTATTTGATAGGGTAGACACATTTTGAAATATTGTTTAAGTTTTCAGATGATCAAATCCAAATGCATGACTGTGAAGTAGACACTTAGTATCTTGTGCTACTATGTCCAATTATATTTAAGAACTCATAACTTCGTTATGAGGTGACTATTTGGCTAAGTATGTATTCTTTGTCTGATGATATAGCTAAGTATGACTTATATCATAATGGATGCTTAGTTTATACTAGTTACAATGAAAGGCTAAGGAAGTCTGGACTTATATATATATATATATATATATATATATATATATATATATATATGATCAAGTTTCGGTTGTGGCCTTACTTGAATTTGGATCTTATTACGATTGAATGTAATAGGAAGTAAATCAATTTAATGTGATGTATTAAATATTATACAAGACTGTATGCTAAGTTATGAACTATATTTTACCTTAATTCTTACAAGATATTACTTGTATATAACTTAGAGATATATGATAAAAAGGCCTATACCTCGATAAGGTATTATTGGACTAATAATAAATATATTGATTGTAGAAGTTATGTTTAGAGACGTATGTGGACTAGATATAATGTTACAGTGATATAAGTATGGGCTTATATGATTGTAATATTATTATTCCAGATTTGACTCTTCTTAAGTTGATTTTAATTAGTTATGTTGATTGGATTAATTTATGTTATTGAATGGACTAAATATAACTCTTTTGTGACATAAGTATGGGCTTATATGGATTTGGTATTATTATTATTTATTTTGGTATTACTATGAGTGATTGTGATAAATTGGATTGAGTATATACTAATGTAAAACATTTTACTCAACCACCTTGATACTAGAAAATATTGGGAATACTAAGGCTGAGTACTTGCATGCCTTATTCTACTTATTACTAGAAGCAGTGATTTGGTAGGAACATGTGCAAATGAGTTATTATAATACATATCGGTTGAGTATTATTTATTATAACTAGCATTGTATGGTTTTAAGGTTGATGACTTGTTAGTCTGAAATGATAGACCATTATGTAATGATATTACCCAAACAAATGAAACATAAACTATTAACCTTGAGGTATGATTTATGCGTGATGACTCTATTTTCTATGTGGTTAAAGAAATGAATGTTTCAGGATTATTGTAAAATGGGAACAATAAATGAATATAAGATTATAATGATTAAGTTATTCTTGAGCGGTTGCAATTAAGTTATTGTATTTAATTAAAGTAAATATTTTTGTATTTCCAAAATTATTTTAGGAAAGGTTATAATTCTGATTTGTGCTCATTTAGGTCATTTAAGTAAGTGTAACCTAAATGCATTTTTTCCTTTAATAAAATACTAAATGGTTTAAGGTGTAAATTGGGGTAAGGACTATTCATGCCAGTTTGTATAAAAATACCATGATTTCATCATGCAGGTTAAGAGGATCATTGAGATGGTAAGAAATAATTAGTTGGCTTGATTTTGTTGGTTGTACTATCTTCATTAATGAAAGGATTTTAATCTTAATGATCTATGTGAAAGACATAATTTGAACTTATGATTAGTTCAGGAAAAATGAAAATGAAGAGTTGGATAAGAAGACTATAGTGATAAAATGAATGAACCCTATTTGATATGGTAACCTTGGACTTCAACAATGAATGGTTGATGATGTATTAAAAATGTATGACTTGTTCAGTTGTATATGAACATGAATTTAATAAGATGACTTGTTCTATATGAATAAGTACTTGAGACACTTTTGTTGTGGAATCAATAATGTATTATTGATAAATTCTAAATCATTGAGATTTGCTATTATTATGTGTGACTGTGAATAATTATCAAGGATGTAATTTAAGTATAAATGTTAATATATTTATTCATATGATATTGCTTCAAACATTGAAATAACTACTATGACACTTATATGTTTAGTAGTTAAAAAAAGATCTCAATCCTCAAAATAGACCTAGCTTGGTAGCAGGAAACAAGTTGGGTAATTGTTAAATGGAATTACTAAGGTGTTCCTTACAAACATATAAAGAGAATATGAATATGTATGTACGACTCCTAGTGAGTGAACACAAGTTGTCATTTGATTATATGATTGTATAAGTAATGTTGAATTAATTAAATAATTACATTTCTTTACATAAGTACCTTGTTAAGAAAATAAATGGGTACTTGAGGAGTAATAACCTTGTAAACATTTATATTCTTTTTTACCAAAATTAAGGGCACAATATAATAGAGAATATAGTACCTTGATATGGAAGCTAGAGTGTTCAGGACACTTAAGCTAAATTAGGCAAAGCTTGTGTGACATGGATATATATCCTTGGGGAAATAAATATAGGTCATATAATATGTATTAACTCAAGATGTTAATTTTTTTCCAAACTACATGATTGGGTTTTTCATCCTATTCAAAAATGGCTAATGTAATCATAGGTGCAGGGAATTAAATAATGGGATATTAATCTCTTGTTATAGGTTTACATGGGTATGAATATCACTTAAAATATAGGAATCATTGTTAATAACAAGATAAGGAATACAAATTAAAATTTGTACCACTTGTATTTCAGGTTCAAAGGGGTCACCCTTGAAGGTTGTAGAGCCTATATTCCATTATGAGAACTACCAACCGATAAGTGGATAATGTGATGATGAGCTATTACTAATATATGTTAAGAACTAAGTATATAGTAATGTATTAGAAAAAGTGTTAATGTGAAAGATGCATGAATAGCATGGGTTTCTAACTTAACTTTAAAGTTTTAGGAAGGAACCTAATGGCATGTTGATCAATAAGGAATAAGTTGTTGTCATCTTCAGGAAACATTATATACTTTTAAGATAAGATGATTTCAATGAATAGGATTACTTGGTTCCTCTATTGTAGAAAATAATGCATTGATATAGAATAATTATGCTGGTATATTAACAAAGTATATATGTTTACTATCATATTAAGAAGAAGATACATATGCATGTATGTTAAACCCTAAATTATGACATGGTATTGCATTAAGTACAAGCTTTGCTAAAGTTACAAGTTTTGACTATACCTCATGGACACGTACCTCAATGCCAACTTAGAATGGCTATGAGAAGGGAAGTGGTCCAGTAATGATGCAAATCATTATGGGGGCACTTACCTTCCCACATACATTCTAATTTTTATAGTGACATGTCTTCATTTTGGTAATTCCAGATTTGTACCTTGTACGAGACTTGTAGTTGTTTATAGCACCATTTTTAAATGCTAATCCATATAACTAAATAATTTATTAAGGTGAGATGAAAAGTTCCCAATGACAAGTGTTCCATCATGGAACTAAGCATGGCATACATGTCTCAAAACTTTGCGCAAAGTAGTGTAAGTTATTGATTACATTGTCATGATTTCACCAAGATCTAAGTTGTGGGATGCCAGATGGGAATTCTGTGGCGGAACCCAAGTAGACACTTAGAAAGCATCACTTAATTATCAATTCTTGATAAAGGAAAAACCAAAGGAAAAACTTGATGTATTGGCTTGTAAAGAGTGTTGAGGGGATTGAGTAGGATTTGTATACTCTCATGTAGCTGCACATGGTTTATGACAGTTATCGGAATGGATTGTATTAAGATTTATGTTGGATTTAAATATATGGGTATTTAAATCGTGAAGCATAAAGTTATAAAAAAATTCCTTAAATGTGAAGTGAAAAAGTGGATGTTACATTTTGGTATCAGAGCTAAAGGTTGTAGCTCTTGGACCTATTGAGTCCTTATGCTTACTAAATTATAATTTTTATTAATAAAATAAAATGAATGATAGAAGGATATACCATGGATAATGAACCATACCAAGCAATGTTTCAGGTTTGATGGTAAGTAAGTTAGAAAAAAAAACTCTAACAATCCTTCATGACACACTAAACTAGATAGATGTGTGGAACAGGTTGGTAAGTGTGAATTGGATCAGCTAAGATAAACAACTTAGGTTGAATGATAACAATCAACATAGGTTTTATAGATTAAATGAACTATCTTAATGATAGATTTGGAACTTAAATCCAAAATGACCTATAAACCTGCAAAGGGTAGATGGAGTAGATAGGAAAGAACTATCTGCAAAAGTAGCAGTAAACTAAAAGGACAAATAGGCTTGAATGAAATCTGCAATAAATGCTGACTCAAAAAGAGTAAAATAAAAATAAGAGCATTGATTCGTCTTCACCCCTGACCTTTAAGAAGAAGGGTAAGCGAGAGAGAGAGAAGGGAGCCTAAAATGCTCAAGGGTTTGTAATCTTGATAGAAGAAGATTACCAAGTTTATTATAGTCTTTTCATGCACTTTGTGTGCCTTGACAGAGACAAGGAATGAAGAAATAAATGCCGAGGGTAAAATTTGTACTCTCATGCCAATGTAGAGTTGATACTATTTTATGTGAATGTGTAGAGTATTTTTAAAATTTACTTTCCATTCGTTGATAATCTCAAAATCATGGGTTGCAAAATCCTATGTTTAGGCTGAGTAGAGGGTCTTAAGACCTATTACGTTGGTAACAGTGGATCAAGATATAGATCATACCTAAACTCATATATGCAAATTGTGTGAAGAATAGAAAAAGATAATAAAAGGACTAGTTACATTTAATTGACTATGTTTTAATGATTGATTCTTGTTACCAGGATATAATGTGAGGGTGATTTTGAGATGGATCAAGGTATCTAAACCCTTACATAATGATTATTTTAGGTGATATATGCATCTGTGTATGAATTCTTAAGAGGTGTAGTTTGTACAACCCTGATTAGTTGTGAACTATGGTCTTGAATTGAGGCTTAGTAAATAAAAGGAATTTTTGACTTTGCCAAAGTAACCATTGAATTTTGGGAAAAGTTATATACTTCCGAGAAAGATTTGATATGAGATCCTTGCTCTAAAATATCTATGGTAAAATTCTCTGAGAGTACAGTATGGTCCTCTTCTTAGTGGTGATAAGAGGATTCAATTCATGAAATTGAAGGAATTAGGAACTATTTGAGTCACTATCCACCCTTTGCATGAGATCATAGATTATGTAGAGCATAATTGTGTATTACCTTTCTCTTGGGGTAAGTGCACGAAGTTGGTGGACAATTCCGTGGACATAAAAACCTAAAATTCAGGAACCGCGATCACAGTTTATATACCACGATCGTGGTTTTAAACCATGATTTTGGTTCTTGAATTTTAGGTTCAGCAAATCTACTGAACCTAAAGCTGCGATCACGAAAATCTGAGACAAAAATTAGCAGTCCCGCGACTCCTTATTTTCCCCATTTTTCATTTCAAACCGCGATTTCTCCTAGACGTTTTTCACTCGAGCTTTGAATACCACCTCAAAATTGCTCATCGGACTTCTGGATCATGATAGATTCAACCATGCCACCAAGACAAGGAGGTAAGCCCCCGATTTTAATCATTTTTTTGCATTTTAGGTTTTTTTACATTTTCATGGGTTTTTTGAAATGTTTGTTTATGTATACAATTTTCTTGTTTTATCAGTTGGTCGGCAAGCTCAAAATTGTGCAAACCATCAAAACATTCCTCAAAACCCACCAAACATTCCTCAAAACCCTCCGAACATTCCTCAAAACCCTCCTCCAAACATAGATCCGCCTCTTGTGGCTCCTTCTATCCCCACTGAGCCAACAGGAACATAAGATAATATCATTGGAAGAATCGAGAAAATAAAATTGTCATTGAGAACCTAATTCAAACTATAAGACAAAATCATGCCACAAATCCATCCCGCATGACTTTAGCCAATACATTGCAAACATTGATTGGCGAAGTCAAGTCCGCAACAAACCAAATACGTAGATGGAATACCTTTAAAGGTGACTGTAGGCGGTGGTATGCGGATAAACTATCTCATGCGGCTGTAAAAGACAAAAATTTGGAAAATACCTCATTTGTGCATTATTTACCGACCCTAGAACCAATGCCCCCCCCTGAACTTACATGCAAACGGTTCCCAATCCATTGGTGTCATGATGATGAATCAAAAACAATTTTTGGGATTGATGGTGGATGGTTTTTTATTATCCACCATGTAACAATAATGAGGTTCCTCTTTATTTTTTGAAGAAATTATATTGCGAGTTCGTGCTCAATGAGGTCCCGAATTATTTTGACTTTTCTAACTTTTTTGGTCGAGGAGGTGGCTCTGCACAGAGTAGACCTAGTGCACACATAGGTCAACCTAGGATCCCCATGCCCCAAACCCCTCTTGCGCTTAAGTTATCCCTCCTACAGTGAAGGAGGTTGTGGAGATTGATACACTGCATGCATTGAGGGAGCTCACTAACACTCTGACCTAGCATAGTGACTAGATTGCATCTGGTGATGTTGGTGGAGGTGCCAGTTCTAGTGCACCACACCACTATGGATCATGTGGTGCCGTATGCACTTTACTGCGGTGAGACATCATTTGCTTTAGTTCACGAATTTCTTTTCTATAGATGAGATCTTTGGGAATTTTTTCAAAGCTCGGTGCCACTGATATTGGTCTTTCATAGGTAAATTTCAAATAAATATAAATAATATATATATATATATATACAATAGTTTAATTCATGTTTGAGATTTTAATATATATGTATTTGATTGTACGTCATGTACATACATGTAAAAACTAATTGTTTATTTTATTTTAAATAGTAAGAGCCTGTGAAGGAAACATCCGGTGTCGACATGCTAGCTACTGCAACTGGGCATGTTTCAAACTTAAGTTTCAAGTTGTACAAACTTACATTTTTAATTTCATTTGATTGCACTAGATTATTATTATAATGTTTCACGTGTATGTTGTACATATTAATATGTTTGTCTTTTATACACAGGAGCTTGGTGGGTCATCATTTACTCTGGGAACTGAGGCTATTGGCATGCCTCACATGAGTTTTACGCAGGTTAGTAAATCTCTTTACACTTTTTTTCTAATTACTGTAAGTTCACGTGGATTGTACATGCTTTGGACCTCTGTTATGTGGTGCACAGTCATGTAGATTTTAATATTGATTTGTACATGTTTTTTGTATAGCTTATGACTACTAGAGAGACTCCTCCATATATGCAAACTATGGAGGTTGTGTAGATACTGCCATAGCATCTGCAGATCCACTAACTGAGGTACAATTTTTCAAATTTGTTAAATTTTGGAGGTTCATTATTTCTTATTACTTAAATCTACAATATCAAATTTTGTATGTATGTGAAATATTTAATTTGAAAATTAATTATTTGTATGTAGCTTACCCCTCATGAGTCTATTGTTGTCCCTACAATGCGTCAACAACAAATTGATAGGGATCATGACATTGTGGTAAGATTTCACATGCATTTTAACTAAATTGTACAAGTTTCTAAATTTTGAATGTATTTTAAAATTTTGGGTGTTAAAAACTTGTTGTTTATGAATGTGTAGGTTAGGTTGCAGGCATGCTTAGAGACACCTAGGACCACATGGATGAAATCCATAGTGGCATCTCCCTCCACTACATCCCCAGGTCGTGGACGTGCTACTTCTAGTAGGGAAAAGAGAGGGAAGATGTTTCATGAGTAGATTCATAGTCCACCTGGATGTACATAGATATATATATATGGGCCATCTGGTCCTAGTGAACATGTTTCTTCATATAGTCCATTGTATATATATAGCCTTTTGCGACCGCATGTGGTCCTATATACATTATGACACACTTAGTTTGAGATGTACACATACATTATGAACTTACATATATTTTCAGAGACGTGCGTCTAGAGCACACTTTGTTTGATTCTTATATATCCATGTGTGTTGGTTTTCATAACAATAAATCTGAACTATATGTTTGATTTGATTTCATTGCATGTATGATATCCTTCTATGTATGTTTTCATAACCATTTAAATTAGTTCTAGATATGTATGTTTGATTTAAAATTAAAAAACCATGTCTGGAGCACTACATGGTACAATTGTTAAAGCAAAACCATGCTAGGTGAACTACAAAAGGGCAAAATTTACGTACAATTACTTTTTTTTAAAAGCTAACACTCAATCTGTTGCATATCAACTAATGCGAACATTGATAGAAATAAGCGAGGTCTAGAGTTCATCTTGAACTATATATGAATATTTAACGTTACTTATGGTGCAACATTGAAGATTTTACAATTTTCTCGATTTTCAAGTTTTACAATTTTCATATTTCTAGAATTGAAGATTACACGAGGGTTTGAAATATTTTTCTTTGTTATCAAAAATTTTATTTTTAGTAAGGCTCGTATGCCAATTTAATAATAAATATTTAATCATATCTTATTTTATTTGGATTGAGATGAAATTTTTCATTAGATTAGGTATTTTCATATGGTTTCTTCAAATTTCAAGTGTTTTCGATCTCCAGAATTGCAAGGATCTAAAAAGGTAAGTTTTTTCTCTGAAATTTTAAATGGGATGCTATAAAAAATTAGGGTACCAATGGAAAATATTTTTAGATCATATTTAAGGAGTTCATGAGTAGAAGTTACGGGAAAAATTAGGGAAATGGAGAAAAAATGAAAGAAATATGAGCAAAAATGTGGATTTTGTAATAGGGTTTCTTGAAAATTTAGTAGCATAACTAAATACTAGCAGCAATGAAGGAAAATAAAATATTAAAAAGGGATTAAAAAATGGCTAAGTGTATGTTTATACTCACCTCTTAACATCAACCTAGCTAACTCACCTTCTAACTCATCCTTGACCATTACGGATTAACTTGAGTTATATGGCATGACGGGGTAGGGTTCTGAAGCCTTAAGTGATAAAGGGACTTAAAGGGGTGATAATGTGTGAAGGGGTTAAGTATTCATGAGAGGGGGAAACATAATCAAGTTTGGGTGCTGAGGAATTGAATACCTAGTGAGAATGTTACAAGCCTTAAGTGACGAAAGGGAGAGATTTCATGTGGTGGTGCATTCTGATGTCCCAAGTTGAAAAGGGTAAAAATTTGTGACAAGAATCCTTTATTAGTATTCTTAGGTTCCACCCATCACATGAAGAATCCTCCTCTAATGAAGAATCAACTCATGTCTTCCATAGCGAGAAGATCTTGAATGATGAGGCTTTTCCATAGACCATCTTGTTGAATCTAGAAACTACAAATGAAACTTTCTCATCTTCCAAGATGTTCACATGCTCCAATGTGTTGAGTCAATTCTCATGAATGGCATTGATATTTCTACATTGACTAAAATATTTTTCATTTAACTCTTCATAGGATTCTAGAGATATAACCTATGATCTCTACAAGGGCTTCTAAAGTATTGACTATTGAAGGAAAGGGTCACAAATATTTTCCTGAACCAATTCTTAAAATTTGAATCCTGAAGATTCTTCATGTGGAATTATTCTCCCTAAGAGTACCAAGCTCATACATTCTTGTGCCAAGATCTCCTGAAAATTTTGATACATTCTCCTCATGGGATTCAAAATCAGAAATGTCTTCTTTTAGAGCATCAACCCTCTAGGTGATGGTAAGGGGAAAATGTCATACAAGTTCTCTGAGTCAGATGAAAACACACCTGAGCTCACCAAGGAATGAGAATCAAAATTATTCATCTCACTCACAAATGGGAGATTATTTTCCCAATGGAATTTCTCTTTCTTGATCTCAACTCTATTCCTATTGATTTTCAAAAATATGACCAAGAACAATCTAAACAAAGAGATAATCTCAGGAAATAGATCATGTTCCCTTTTTCAAGGATCATGCTCACCCAATGGTCACATGTCCTTCTTTGCAGTATGAATGCTTGATCTTGCTTGATGGACTGGGGGGTTGAAGTTTCAGATCTACATTGCTTCAATTTGAGGCAGAGATGATTAATCTCATGCAATCAATGATGGCACTTATGAATAAAAGGTCCTCACACATGTGTTCCCTTAATTGTTTGATGATTTACTTATACTCCTAATTCTGTGTAGTGATCTGTGATGAAGAATCCTATTACAATGCAAAAATAATGAGCATGTAAGCACATAGTTGGGGTAGCAGAGGATGGAGAGAGATCACCACAAAAACATAGCTCAAGAGAGAAAATAAAGGACAATGATGAAGCACCTAAGAGGACAGAGGCAAGTCCAAAGAGAACAAGAGAGATGGAAGGTAAACAAGTGACATTGAATGTTTTGAGTCCTAGGAAATGAACGGAGGCGAGGAGTGAGAATTCATGCCTCAGGATGTCGTGGCATTAACTGACTATTCTGGCACATCTGGGTGGCTAGATGAATGCTAGAGGAGGTGGTGTTTTGTTGCGCGACAAGGTCATTGCTTCTGGGTTACTTCGTTCGGGCGTAGTCCCTTAAGAGCCTTGAGACCAAAATATCGTTCAACTTCGACGGGTGACTACTCGGACTCTGTGGCACCTAGAGACACCTCATCTGATCCAACACCTTGGTGTAGAGACCCTCTACAATAGCCTCTCTTGGTTTTTTCCTTCTCATTTCGGTGCTCTCACCCTTATTGTTTACGAAACACATGAAATAGTGCAGTTTGAGCCAGTGTAAGGTTGTCAAACGCTATATTTTCCAAATGGTGGGTCATGGCACCGAACCAACTATGCCAACATGTCTAGGTTGCCAAGTGAATACTAGATAAGGTGGTGTTTCGGTATGCGACAAGGTCATTGCTTCCTGGGCTACTTTGTTCGGGTGTAGTCCTTTAAGAGCCCTAAGACTAAAATATCATTCAACTTTGATAGGTGACTACTCGAACTCTGTGGCACCAAGAGATACCTCATCTAATCTAACACCTTGGCATAGGGACCCTCTACAATAGCCTCTCTCAGTTTTTTTCTTCTCATTTTGGTGCTCTCGCTGCCCTATTGTTTGCAAACGTGTGAAATAGTGCAATTTGAGCCAATATAAGGTTGTCAAAGGCTATATTTTACAAACGGTGGGTCATGGCACCGAACCGACTGCACCGACATGTTTGGGTGGCTAGGTGAACACTAGAGGAGGTGGTTTTTTGGTGCACGACAAGGTTGTTGCTTACAAGCTACTTCGTTCAGGCGTAGTCCATTAAGAGCCCTGAGACCAAAATATCATTCAACTTTCACGGGTGACTACTTTGACTCTGTGGCACCTAGACATGCCTCGTCGATCCAAAACCTCAGTGTAGGGACCCTCTACAAAATCCTCTCTTAGTTTTTTCCTTCTCATTTTGGTGCTCTCGGTGCCCTATTGTTTACAAATGTGTGAAATAGTGCAGTTGGAGCCAGTGTAAGGTTATCAAACACTATATTTTGCAAACAGTGGGTCATAAGCCTTTGAACTGAGCATGTGTCTTGAAACATGTCCAGGTGGCCAGGTGAATGTTAGAGGAGGTGGTGTTTTAGTGCATGACAAGGTCGTTATTTCCGGGCTACTTCGTTCGGGCATAGTCCCTTAAGAGCCCTGAGACCAAAATATCATTCAACATCAATGGGTGACTACTCGGACTCCATGGCACCTAGAGACATCTAATCTGATCCAACACCTCAATGTAGGGACCCTCTACAATATCCTCTCTTGGATTTTTCCTTCCTAGATCGGTGCACACGCGTAGGTATGGTCTTGTAAACACTTGGGGAGGAGTCATTTTCAAAATTTACAACATTTTCAAAATTTACAACATTTTCAAAATTTACAACTTTGTCAAAATTTACAACTTTTTCAAAATTTACAACATTTTCAAAATTTACAACTTTTTCAAAATTTACAACTTTGTCAAAATTTACAACTTTTTCAAAATTTACAACATTTTCAAAATTTACAACATTTTCAAAATTTACAACATTTTCAAAATTTACAATTTTTCAAAATTTACAACTTTTTCAAAATTTACAACTTTTTCAAAATTTACAACTTTTTCAAACAATGAAAGCTTCTCTTAGCTTCAAGAATTTAAAATTCTCTACTAACAGTGCCAACCATGTGAAGGTGGAAGCTTTTACGCACCACTAACCTAAACATAAAAGTGTTAGTCAAAGAAATTTAAGTTTCAAATCAAAACCATATACTATCTATATATACAAAATACACAAATTTAAAATAAAATATATTCAATATAAATCTAGATCTTTAAACTAACAAATTTATATATATCAAAGAAATTATATATACCAGACATGAGCATTGTAAATTCATTCCAATGAACCATCAAGATTGGATCTACTCTGAATAGTAGACAAGATTGCTTCATGATCTGACTCTCGAACCTTCCAAAGAATCTTGTTATTAGGCCTTCCTCGATATCTATACAGTTGAATATTTGTCGCTAGAACTAGATGTGAATATAAGAGTATTTTCTTGTGTGTCTCAAAGTCTTCAAACACCCAAACAGAGGAGTTTTTAATGGATACCGTCAAAGCCAAGTTCTAGTAACTACCACTGACCCTGTAGGATACTCAATATCTTCGCCATCTATAATAGGAGAAGTCAACTTCTTTCTTTCCTCGATGCAACAACATAAGAAATAGTTTGTTCCTTCTTCATTGTCTTCTGTCACAATTACTGCAAACACGTGTCCTACAAAAAACAAAGGTTAAACAACTCAAATTTAAATTACATATTAAAATTTCAATGGACATAACTCAATACAAAAATTAAATAAATAACCATAAATACCTTGTCACACCAAAATCAAAATTTTGTCAAAGTTCTTGGATGTTACAAATTCATCTACAGAAACAAGTCGTAATGCTTGTGGGGGTTGATAACTAGGAAGCGGAGTTAGAGGCCTACAAATCCATCCATCTACCCATTCTTGTGAATCACACATAACAGTGAAAAATTTGATACAAGATGCACAAAAACATGTCAACTTTCTTGTCCATACGGCCCACGAAGTAGTGTCTGAGCTACAAAATGAGTGCATATCACTGGACCCAGTGAGTTTTATACAATCCTCATAGTAAGTAATTTGTTGTTCCTCTATCAACCAAAAATATCTGCGAACTGTGGAATTTTCTTGAGAACCTCGAGCCTTGTTGTCGGTACACCATTCCACTATGCTCTTTTCATCTTTTAATTTAGCACCATATTTGTACTTCACTCTTCTCTTGCAAGAGCTCTTTTCACACATGCCCTGCACCGTCATGTTATCCTTTTCCATGTCTAGCCTCGGAGAAACTCTAAATATGTTGCACACCCATCTTGATGTGCATTATGGTCATCCAATAAAACATTCATGCATTCTTAAACTGAGACGTGCAATTATCTGACCATATATAATGTTGTTTGAAGTGGATGTCCCTATCAGACAAGTTTCCATTAAATAACTAGAAACACCCTTGCACAAATTCAGTAGAATGAGTATGATCATCAACGATATAAAAGTGGTACTCTCTTAAAAATTTGTGATCATTCTCTATCTTGTCAGGAGAATGTAGAAATTTTATATGCACAAAAATGGCAACATGTACTGAGTTGTAATATTGTGATTAAACCTCCATTTATGGTTGTAATGTGTAATTCTTTGCAAAATCGACCACTAAAACAATAGTACTAATAGGAAATGTGTCTTTGCATAGCTTGAACTATTCATCCAGCCATCGAGCTCTATGTGTATGCCTAACATACTCATAAACAATTTCATCCTTAAATTTTCTCAAAAATTAGAAAACAGGCATTTGTTCTGTAACTAGCTCACACTGTTTAGACTCTTTTCCATCTTTCAATAGGTATGCAACTGATTTATATTTATCAAACTCAACTAAATTATCTCCTATTGTACCTTCAATTTTCTCATGGATGCAACTTTCCAATTTAAGTAATCTGCCGCATGTACTACAACTTCCATCTAAACAATCCTGACTATGAAAAAATTATCCAACTTCTTTTTCACAAAATATAGTAGGAATGAAATCCCTAGAAGATATTGGTGGAAATTGAACACCACATTCCGATAACATAGTTTCAGAATGAAAATTAGAACGAATACGTAAAAATTTAGCATAATGCATCACAAATTCAACAAGTGGTGTGAGCATGGTTGATTTTCACATAGAATGGTTTCAACATTTCAAAAAAACGTTGACTAATTTTAATTTCTATATTCTCTTGTTTAAACTTACGAAAAAATTGAGTTTGAGTCATATTTAAGAAATTCTTTGGATGTGGTTCACGATTAGTAGAACCAACTCTCTGTTTTATAACATCTCTTGTATTAGGTGAAACTCTAGTGTTATCATGCCAAAATTTAATAACAACTTCTCTTATAGCATCAGAATTATTTTTGTCCTTATGCGGTGCTCTAGTAGAAAATGCCCAAAAATCAACGTTATTGAGTGATTAAAGGATATTACATATTTAATTTGCTTTCATTAGAGTTTTTGATTAACTTGCAACATTCGAATTGTTTGCGTAATCAAATGTTGTTTTTTTATTGATTCACTTACAACACTAGTAGCAAGTACATGACACACAATATTACTATCCCTAGTGCATCTCTTAACACCAATAGTGTGATATGCATCATAAAAGTTTTCAACAATTGTAGAGGTTTGACCACGTATATTAGATGTTGTCAATCCTAAGGTGTTTAATGTGGGTCTCATTTTAATCAATTTCATCAAACTAACCAACAACTGACATCTTTGGGAATCATTTAAAATTTCAAAATGATTATTCCAAATTTCGGTGGCTTTTCTTACGATTTGTCATTCGAAAAGTTTGTGGTTTCAAAAAAATTCATCAATTTCAATAAAAATTAGGTTTCTTATAAAAATCTAGGAGGTGTTTTGTCAAATTTTGTCTGCCTACTGGTTTCAACATGAATTTCCTTATTCACATTTTCATTGTCTCCTTGAATTTCAACATTTGCTACATCATGAGTATTTAATTCTTCTTCAACATTGTGATAAAAACATCTTCATCACGAGTATTTAATTTAACTTAAACATTGACAAGAGAAACATTACATGGTTCTTCATTGCTTACAATAATTGGGGTTGAAGATGAACCTCTTCTTGATTCACAAAGTTTCCACATTTGCTAAGCATTTTGAATTTTTTGGCCTCTAATTCGTTTGGTGTTTTTTTACTTAATGACTTCCTTTTTTGACTTTGTTTCTTGTCTCCCATGATGTTTTGCTTCCGGTGATAAGAAAAACATGCAAAAAAAGATAGAATTTCATAGTAATTTGTACGGTAAGATTAGAGAGTAAAAATCACATGGTAATTTAGACATTAGGATGTGTGTAAATATGATTTATGAACCGCGAGTACACACTTATAAAATACGATCACGGTTTATAAAGTGCGCTCATTGTTTGTGTTAAAAAAACAACAATCGTGCTTTATAAACTGCGATCGCGATCTATCTACCGAACATAAGCCTCGGGAAATCTTTGTTTTTCCCCAACCAAAGCTATGGAAGGTCATTATGAAGTGTAAAAGGTCAAAAACCCCAAATCTACTCTTCCAAAGACTTGAACCATGCTAAAAAACTAAAAATATTTCACAAAAATGGTGTCATCACATAGGGGAGGCTATTAGCTTCATAGAAATATTGATTTTAAAGTGAATAGAATAAGATAAATATCATTGTATAATTTTTACTAACAATAGGTCTTTAAGACATTTTTTTCATGAATGTTCATGTCTACGTTTAAGAAGCTCAGTAACTTTTGTTTCGCTTATCAAAATGTGATAAAAATTATACCATCCCAAGTGTGGACAAATTCTATACACGTTAAAAACAAATATTTTATTTTGATATTTTTCGATATAGTTATGGTGGGAAAACGAAAAGCGCTCTATTTTCCAAATATTTTCATACCACTTTCACGGAAAAAATCATTAAAAAAATATTGCTAAAAAAAATACAAAATAAAATCCATCCCAAGATAGACAACTACATCTAACGTTTCACCAAAGGAAAAAAAAAATAACAATATTTGGTCATCCAAAATGAGGGCAAACGGACTACTGATCTTATAAGTTTTTTAAAAAAAAACTAAGTCATATAATTTTAAGTGTTTAATATAGCTAAACTTTTCCATTTTTTAAAAAAATTAGTATTTTAGAAACTAGATTCCCGAATAATACGATTCATATTTATATTAAATTTTCTAATTTTGAGTGCACGTATAGCTAATAATCCATAAATTGGGATTTTGCTATTTTTGAAATATGACGTCCACGGATGACCCTATATTTGTCCATCAACTTCCCGCACTTACCCCTTGGGAGAGTATTTCTAAGTTTGAGTAGGAAATTAAACAATGATTACCTATCATATTATCCAGGGATACATTGCAAAATAGTTATTAATGATTTTATTACATTATCTTATCTAGATATAATAATTAAAGACTATGTTTGTGAGTAGAGTGAACTCTTAACTGAGGTAAAGGAAAAATTTGATGATGAAAGTTGGTGCCTAGGTAAATATAGAAGACCTTGTAAATAAGTGTATGTTTAGGGGCTTCTTTAACTACTAAGAAGAAATACGGCGGTAAAAAAGTTATAATTTCTAAAAGATAATTTTGAATTCTTTATCATATGATAAGAGGTTTGTTTACGCTATGAAATTATGTTAGCCATGATGACTTTAACATTTCTTAACCTCACTATGGAATTTGGAATACATGATTAAGTTCATATAGGAATCTAAGATGTAGTAATTAATTTGGGTTTTTAGCTGAAAAAGAAAGTGACCTAACAAAAATTTTGGACTAGGAAAATTTAAAAAGCGGTGATTTCCTATATTAATTTTTTTATTTTTATCTTGATTTTGGCTATCTGATACAAATATTAAATATTATTTCCTGATATGATGAGCTGGAATGAAAAAATCTATTTCATATTTTTGAGTGTGTGATAGTTTTTATAGTTGAAGGATAGTTATAGTCAATAAAATTGATTTGAGATTGACTGAAATTTGGAAAATTGCATATACTTGAGGAAAATAATGACTTTCCTCCATGATAGATAGACACAATTTTGTGATTGATTTTTCTGAATGCGATAATGATTGGTTAATCATTGGGAAAATGACTCATTTAAGAGGGTGAGTATGTCATACCCCATCATGTTATTCTGCCTTCGAGACAAAATGAGTTATGGCTTGTTAAATTACTTGCAGAGGCAAGTTTTCATGTGTTGATGTGAGGTTGTGTATCTAGTTATACAATCACACATACTTTTGTAAGGAAGTTTCTATGACTTTGTAGGTTCATATCCAACACTTTGCACCGACACCCGTCACCTTGCGATCATTGATAAATTATTGAGTCACAACCCATTTTTATCTTGTTAGTAAATATGATTGACCTTCATCTTTGTTCTTGTAATTGATTGTGTTTCATTTGTACTCTTGGTTACGATATTTTGATGTAAATCTTAGGATTTATTTCACTTACCACAAATTGATAATTGTCGGTGATTATGGATATTTATGGTACTAACCATCTTGGATGGCCATACAAATATATCGATGACTATACTTGTTCACTGTGGAAATGATTTCACAACAGTTATAAATCTATTGCATGGATTAATATTGCATATAATAGGACTGCAAGAAATTAGTGATTAATATCTTGTCAAGGGCTAACCATTATGTGGGTTCAACTGCTATAATTGTCACTTTGTGGCAATAAGACAACGCTGGTTTATTAGATGCAAAACCATTATTAAGATAGGATCTAACCTATGGTTAAGTCTTATTTATTCCATCTAAGGTTCTTAAGACCTCATTGTGTCAAATTTTTAAAGTAATGACCTTTTATGACATTCATTTCCTTCTTGTTTTAATCAAAAACTGGAATTGGTAATTACTTGGTATAGTCGACCTCACCATGATAAGTCGAAAGGTGGATTATTTGATGATAAGGATGAAGCTTGTATAGGTATGGTTGATTATCTTATATCAATGAGGTACTTAAACCATATTAAGGCATGGTATTATCGAATGATTGGGAAATAATGATTTTATAAAAATTATTAGTAACATGGTCTAAGTACTAAGTAACCCATGAAACAACAATGTAAATGTGCCACATAGATTTGAATGATTGTGTTATGGATTGAAGTGGTCGAACAACCATGCATTATATGTGGTTTAATAATTGATTTTTTAACTATAAACAAAGTCAATATAGTCAACCCATGCATAAAGGTAAAATTGACATGCGATTGAACTTGAGTTAGATCGAGTTATTCTATTTTGGATTAACTTTTTGTTAGCATTCCAATGATGGATTATCCAAACTAAATCACCACCAGTATTTAAGCAGGAATTTAGTGAAATTTACTAAAAGCCACTAAGTGGAAGTTGCAAGAATTAATTGACATTTATTAGTGCGATTGTGAACCTCGGGAGATAACCATAGATTCACTTTGGTCTAAACCTAGTTATTTTTTTTTCCATTTTATGATTCCCTATTAAGCTCTGCATGTGAATCCATCTTGAGGCAATTTTGGAAAACTCCACTCCATTTATGCATAATATAGAATTTTTATGATGAATGTGGGATCTTTGGGTGCTTATAAAGATTGGGATGTAAATGGAGGATAGGTTGTGAATTGTTTAGAAGAAGGAATGTTTCTTTGGTACAGCTTAAAGAGCTTCAAATTTGTAGACTATGAGGTAATAAAAAGAAGTAATAAGCTTCTTTGGAAGGGTATATGCATTGAAGGAGGTCTCAGTTGCCACAATCTTGGAAAAATTAAGAGAAATCCTTCATAAGTTCAAGCATGAACAATTCCTACCCTCTCTTTATAATTTAACCCATTTCATATTTGGATTATTGTGAGATATCTTTAGTAATTTCTCCCTTTTATCTTTTGATCTTGGTTTTTATTGATACACTATCGAATTGTGTTGTATCTGGAAGTTATTGAAGTGTATTTTTTTCTCGATTAAAAAATTTGATGTGTGCATCTATTTATTAATATTTTTTTGTAAACATCTACTAGGGACTTTTTACTTTTATCAATTCAATACCACACTAAATCTAGGTGTGTGTGTGTGTGTGTGTGTGTGTGTGTGTGTGTGTGTGTGTGTGTGTGTGTGTGTGTGTGTGTGTGTGTGTGTGTGTGTGTTTATTAATATAGAGAACCATGGGTTTGGGAATAAGTTGTATTACAATTTGTGTATTTACCCAAAACCGTTCTATCATTAAAAGGAAGAGGTTTTTATCTTTTAAAGGAATTCAAAGGAATTTTCACCTTCCATGTGTTTTATAGATATTTGTAGACCTACAACCTAATATGGGTAATACAATTTTACTTGATATGATTGAATTTTGTAAGATGGGTTTGGGTGTTCAATTAAAATTTGTACCTTCTTGTGATTCTTGGAATCAAATGACCCTGGAGATTATATATAACTTATGGAAAATATTGATTGGGTTTTAACGCTGATTCTAGACTTAAATGTAAATGGGAAAATCATGGGGTATACAATATGTGGTGTTTTAACTATATTTGTTCAATCGTAGGTGATGACATTGATAATTATTGATTATTTTCAATTTGGGTTCATCTGCTTTCATGTGAGACTTGTAGAAATAGTAACCCCACCATTATTTGGGTAATCATTGTGATTTATATTTATATAAGCACTTGTTCTGAGTTCTTCACCTTGAGACTTTATCGTGAATATCAGTTCATGCGGATAGAATGGCTAGCAGTGAGATATTTGCTTCTCTTTTAAGTGATTGTTTGGAGGTTAGAGTCTAGATGAAATGAATAACATTCATTTTTAGTGGATTCATGTCAGATCTTAGGCACAAATAGGAATAAATCTTATTTAAATCCACAACTTAGAATTTCTATTGTCGAATGTGGATTTGTATCCACTAAGTCATTTATAAATGGCTTCTTTGCAAAGATATCTAGCCTAACTTTTCATTGTGTTGAAACATTGTTGTTTGTTGATGGTAAGGCCTATATTGTTATAAATTAAATTTGTTACTTATCAATTGATAAGATTTAAGGTAACCAAGTTTTCTCAATCTTCAACAAAATTGCAAACCTCTTGCTTGAGGATAGGTAAATAGATTATTAGTACTCATTTGTGATTTAATGCTTGTTAAGAGTTCCTTAATAAAAAAATTTGATGGCTCATTATGCTTGGGTAACCAAGTCAATAATGTTCTTTTATCAAATAGGATTTATGAGTAAAATGAGTAAGATATGTCAAAGTGGAAGATAGATTATATATGAAATATGTAAGTTATATCAAGCGAGCGATTGATTGTATCTTGCTTAATGATTAAAAACTATGAAGGATTTTACTTTAAACAAGGAATTCTTTGATAGGAAGGAATATTTTGAAATATTGGTTAATTTTTTAGATGATCAAATTCAAATGTGTAATTTTGTAGTACATACTTAGTCTCTTGTGCTATTGATGCCTACTTATATTTAAGAACTCATAACTTCAATATGAGGTGATTGTTTGGATAAGTATTATTTGTCGATGATATAGCTAAATATGAATTATATCATAATGGATTTTTATTTTATGTCGATTCTGATGAAAGGATAAGGAAGTCTGGACTTGTGTGTGTGTGTGTGTGTGTGTGTGTGTGTGTGTGTGTGTGTGTGTGTGTGTGTGTGTGTGTGTGTGTGTGTGTGTGTGTTTGTGTGTGTGTGTGTTTGTATGATCAAGTTTAAGTTATGGCCTTACTTGAATTTGGATATTATTACGATTGAATGTAATAAGAAGTAACTCAATTTAATGTGTTGTATTAAGAATTATATAAGAATGTATGCTTTGTTATGAAGTATATTTTTCCTTCATTCCTACAATATATTATTGTATATAACTTAGAGATATATGATGAAAATGCCTATACCTTGTTAAGGTATTATTGGACTAATAAGAAATATACTGATTGTAGAAGTTATGTTTACAGACTTATGTGGATTGGATATAATGTTACAATGATATAAGTATGGGATTATATGGCTGTAATATTATTATTCCAATGTTGACTCTTCTTAATTTGATTGGATTAAGTTATATTATTAGAATGAACTAAACGTAACTCTGTAGTGACATAAGTATGGGCTTATATGGTTGTGGTATTATTATTCTAGTTTTGGTATTACTAGGATTGATTGTGATAAATTGGATTGAGTAGATACTTATGTAAAACATTCTACTCAACCACCTTGATACAAGACTAAGGTTGAGTACTTGCATGTCTTATTATACTTATTACTAGTAAGCAATGATTCGGTTGGAATATGTGCAACTGAGTTATTATAATATATATTGGTTGAGTATTATTTATTATAACTAGCATTGTATGGTTTTAAGGTTGCTGACTTGTTTGGTTTGTAATGATAGACCATTGTGTAATGACATTACCCAAACAAATGAAACATAAACTATTAACCTTGAGGTATGATTTATGTGTGATGACACTATTTTATGTAGTTAAAGAAATGAATGTTTCAAGATTACTGTAAAATGGGAATAGTAAATGAATATAAGATTATAATGATTAAGTTATTCTTGAGTGGTTGCAATTGCGTTATTGTATTTAATTAAAGGAAATATTTTTTTATTTCCAAAATTATTTCAGAAAAGGTTATAATTATTATTTTTGTTCATTTAGGCTAGTAAATTAATTGTAACCTAAACTACATGATTGGGTTTTTCAACCTATTAAAAAATGGCTAATGTAATCCTAGGTGCAGGAATTAAATAATGGAATGTCACTCTCCTGTTATAGGTTTACATGGGCATGAATCTCACTTAACAATATAGAAATCATTGTTAAGAACAATATAAGGAATACAAATAAAAAATTCCACACTTATTTCAAGTCCAAAGTGGTCACCCTTGAAGGCTATAGAGCCTATAGTCAATTCTGAGAACTACCAACTTATAAGTGGATAATGTGATGATGGGCTATTGTTTATATATGTTAAGCACTAAGTACATAGTAATGTCTTAGAAAAAGTGTTAATGTGAAAGATACATGAATAACATTTGGGGTTGCTAAATTAACCCGGAAGGAACCAATGGCACGTTGATTAACAAGGAATAATTTTTGTCATCTTTAGCAACATTATATACTTTTAAGATAAGATAATTTCAATGAAGTGGATTAATTAGTTCCTCTATTGAAAAAAATAGTGCATTGATACGAGAATAAGTATGTTGGTATATTAATAGAGAAGATATCTTTACTAGCATATTAAGAATAATATACATATGCATGTATGTTAAACCCGAATTATGACATGGTATTGTATTAAGTACAAGCTTCATTAAAGTTATAATTTTGGACTGTACCTCATGGAAACAAACCTCGATGACAACTTATAATGGCTATGAGAATGGAATTCATCCATTAATGATGCAAATCATTATGGGGTAACTTACCTTCCTATAGACATTCTAAGTTGTCATAGTGGCACGTCTTCCTTTTGGTAATTCCGGATTTGTACCTTGTATGAGACTTGTAGCTATTTATAGCACCATTGTTGAATGCTAATCCATATAACTGAATAAGTGATTAAGGTGAGATGACAAGTTCCCAATGATGAGTGTGTCATCACGGAACTGAGCATGGCATACATGTCTCTAAAACTTTGCGCAAAGTAGTGTAAGTTACTGATTACACTATCATGATTTCACCAAGATCTAAGTTGTGGGATGTTGGATGGGAATTTCGTGGCGGAACCCAGGTAGACACTTAGAAAGCATCACTTAATTATCAATTCTTGATAAAGGAAAAACCAAATGATACACTTGATGTATTGGCTTATAAAGAGTGTTGAGGGGATCGAGTAGGATCTGTATACTCTCATGCAATGAAAATGGTTTATGAAAGGTATTGGAATGGATTTCATTAAGATTTATGTTGGATTTAATTATATGGGTATTTAAATTGTGAATCATAAAGTTATAAAAATAAAATTCCCTAGATGTGAAGTGACAAAATTGGATGTTACAATATATTTGGACCTTGTTTAGGGCTATTAGTCATGACCTTACATATGTCAAGAAAAATATTATGATATTCCATTGGTTCTCTATTTATAATTTGAATTAATTGAGTCACATACCTAAAAGTGTGTTAATTTAATCAAATTCCATGAACTCACGTTTCTCTACGAGTGATAGTCTTAGTTTGATTACAAGTATTTGAGAAATATATTTGGAATTTAACCTTCACTATATCATTTATGGAATCACATCTCCATTCTCATATTTTTAAGTGCAATAAATATAACCAAAAGTGAAATAGTAGTGTAAAAACCCTTGAAAACTTGTTTCTTTCCTCAAATATTGTAAACTTCATCGAGAAGGAATATGTTTTGTGATAAAATAATTGTCAAGAAAAGGATCTTTGTAGTTTAGATTTATCATTTGATACTCTCTTAGGGAATTTGGAAAGTATGTAATAGAGGTATTTAAATATGCTCACTATTCAATCCTTGAGAATACATAGTGTGGATTTTTTTACTTGAATAGAGAGACATGAATACTATAAACATCTATACTTAGCCCATGATAGTAACAATTTGATTCTAAGTGGAACTTTTTCTCATCTTAATCTTCATTTATCATTTTAAATTATATTGGAATATATTATTATTGATCAATTTAAAAGGAACGAGTCTAATAGAATAATGTTAGAGTGAGTGGATTTTTGTATGTCTTTAGATACCTATATTCTAACCTCTAATAATTAGTTTATACTTTCAACTATGTCAAGAAATCATTTACTGTTTCTAGCATGTAAAGTTATTAATTATATAAATGAGAGTTTTATGTCCACATTATTTATTTTTCTAAGGGAGGAATTACCATTCTTTTTATGCTTTGAATACCTAGACTTACTATAGATATTGTAGAAAATTAGGTGTGCCAAAATAATGACTATAGTGTTGAGTAAACTCTACAACTAGAGACAGTGAAAAGAGGAGTTTGTGTTCCAAGTTTGGGAATTTTTTAGAGATTAAAGCTATCCTGCAAATAACCTAGATGATTTGATACCTTCCCATTTTTAAAATCAAGAGAGAGAAGAGGAAGAAAAACCTACAATGAGAATATCCATTGAGACACCTTCGACAAAACCCATAGGCCATGCCATTACGAGATGGATCCGTGTCTAATTTTTTTTCTTTTATAACTATTGAGTAAGATAAAACCATGAAAGGAATGGAAATTTCTACGCTTACATAAGTTGTGTTGTTGAGACTAAATATATAGATTCTACAATATCATAGGGGAGAAAGAGGCCCATAACCCTCAAATTATGTTATGTAATCTAAGTATGAACAATGTAGCAAAGAAGGAAATAAGTACTTGTTTAACCTATATCATGTTTTGAGTTGAGATAATTGTATCTTAGATAATATAAACATATTGTAAAAATGTGGTGGAATCTAAGAAAACTAAATTTTCTTGAGAATGTGCTACCTATTTTGGAATATCCATCATGTTCTAGACCATACTATGGTCTTGAGTATACTATTTGGTTTTGACCTTGATTATATTCTACCAAATTTTAATATATGTTCATTTTTTTAGGATTTGAGCCTTATAAAAGTATGTGTCATATATATAAAACCCGTATGTAGATGTAGAAAATGTCTTGATGAATGATTTATATTTTGAAACATATGTAATAAAGAATATGAGTGTGTGGGTCAAAATAAAAAATGTGTACCCATGTGTCATAAGTCTAATAATATGTGTAGGATCATGTAGAAGGTTAAAATTATGGCCACCTTTGGGAACATGCTCCTAAAAATGGGGTAGCACATGGTGGAAACCATTTCATAAAGAGAAAGAAATATGCACCACACAACAAACAAAAAAATTATTGTATAATAATAATTTTTAAGAGAAAAGTGTTAATCATGTTATAATATAAATTAATAGTACCATTTAAAAACTAGATTAGAAATCTTGGTATGTCATAAACTAGAGTAGAGATAGTATAATTTAAAAAAACATTGTAGAGACATGTAAGCAGTAGTATATAGAAACACATTCATTTTTAGACATATATCTACAAACGTGGGACACCAATGGTATCACAAGAAAATTGCAATAAAATAAATAATCTTCCACATTATAATAAACAAGTGTGTACCTATAAGAAAGACAAAAATAAACAAGAATGGGGCATCCACAATGTTTCCAGATAATCAAGTAACTTGTGAAATATAAATAAAAATCCATCATATAATTTTGTAATCAAATATTGCATAGTAAAAAATCAAGGATGTAATCCATATAAGTAAGTACTAAAAAGAGTATATTAAGTAATTATAGAATATAGTAACACTAGAAACATAGATAGATAGAGAGGTTAACACTGGATAAGATACATGTGTTAGTCTTATTAGCTAAAAATATATAAATAAACACTATGTATACAATCAAATGTGATAAGATATAAAGTAAAATAAAATAAAACAAAATCAATTGTAGAGCATGGGGGATTTCAATAAAAAATTTGTGTAAGAAAACACAAGGTTTCCTATCATCATGTATTAACTTGTGTATGTCCTACATCAATATTAATATACCTTGTGAATGCATGTGTGTAAAGATTAAATATGTTATATATCACACTAAAGTGACAAACAAAATGTACAAAGCAACAATCTAGCCAATCAAACCAGAAGTAGGTCATAATTATGTATTTTTGTAGATATATTCATGTTTATTATTATGTGATTATTTGAATGTTTTTGAATTGTTTTGAAAATAAATATGTACAAGAAATGGGATAATGGAAGGGATATATAATTAGAGAACTTTAAATATGCCCATAATACTCATATTGTGAATGAGGCATATACACCATAATTACTAGCAATAATGAAGGAGGGTCATGTATAATTTGTGTAGGATCATGGCATGTGTCGTGGAAGGGCTAGTTTATCAAGACACATGGTGATTATTATGTATGGAAGGCAATTTAGGTAAATATCTATGAGAAGGAGTTATGGGAGGATTATAGGTCCTAGATGATGAACAAAATTCCTATGTGTCACATCGAAAATTATCAAACTTATGTTTTGGAGATAATCATATGCTTGGGTGGATGCTCCCACATCTAACACAACACTTTATATTCCTTTGAATTTATTGATTTAGCATTGTGATAAGTTTGGAAAATAAAACATTTGATTTAATTTCATTATTTTATATTGCGGATTTATATTACAATTATGGATTACTATTTGATGAAGTTCAATTTAATTTAGTTGATTTAGTTGATGTTATTATATTAAATGGATACTTCTTTGGGCATTTCTATTTAGTTTTGTGTGGGTATTATTTGGAGTGAGAAAGGGTATCATCGAGGAGAGATGTGAAAATGTAGATAATGGAGTACGAATAGAGAGGTTCCATGTATGTTTCAATATAGATGAAACTATGTTTACAACCATAAGTGAATCCATAGATTCCATTCTTATGTGATTTAGTCTTATTTTTTATGTTTTACCATGTAAAATGGGCTATTTAGTCACATGAAAATTATTATATAAAGTCACACACTCTCATTATGTTGAGTAACATGATGTTTTTATATGTGTTAGTTGACAGCACATTATCACTTTAAGAAAATGGATTTCTTTAACTTCGTTGTTACATTGTAATCCATTTATAATTTTTATAATAACATTATTATGATAAATAGTGGGAAATATAATAATAACGACATTATTATTATAAATAAATAAAATAAGGATATTGCAATAATAATGTTTCAGGATTATATCCATAATGATATTTGGTTGAGTTTAACTAACTTGCTTTGCATTTTGATAGTTGAATTACTTTGGAAGTTGATTTACACTAATTCATTGAGTAATTCCATGTTTAGACATCGATTTGATTCTTTAAACATTATATACTAATCTTGATCCATTGAGCCTAGATGTGAATAGGATGATCTCACCCAAAAAAAATCATTATACTTGAGTGGAGTGTTACCCAAGCTCACCACCGATTGAGACCAACCATGTATGTTTACATTTACTCAACATTTCTAAGAAAACCAAATAACTCATGCATGACATAACTAAGCTAATTTATAAATGAATCACATGATTTAATCCATGTGAAATAACATCTTAAAAAATATATATTATTCAATCTAAATAATTTATAAACACGCTACTTTCTTGTCCTCTTAAATAGGTGGGACTAAATGTCCAAAGAAAAATCTACATTGACCACCTTGATTGACCACAATCTAGTCCATCCACTTACCACCCAACTACTCATCCACCTCTACCCTACTTTTTCCATGTAATTTATGTGTGTCGAGATGACCTTGGAGAAATATAATGTTAATATTAGCCAAGAACTAAACTTATGCATGAGATTCAAACCTAGAGTTAAATCTCCAAATACAAGAGAAGACAAAATTAGAAATGGTGGGATAATAATGAAAATGAAATCCAAATTCATAGTTGACATTGGGAATATTATGAGTATATCTTATAATATATGAGAAAGAGGTTTAAATACAAAAGAAAAGGAAAAAAAAAACGAGGATAAAATTAAGAACACATGGGCAACAAATAAAATATATCTTAATAGAAACATATGAAGGAAAATATAGGCCCTTTTTATAAATAACATGAATTCAAACTTATATTAGAGGAGACAGAAGAAATATTTATGCCCATACACCGGTTTCATAAAAGGAAAGAGACACAAACTTAGAGAGGATAATTTTGTAGGATATTATGTAAGGAGTTGGAAGGGAATTAGAGAATTTTTGAGAAAGAGAGATAATATTCATTTCCTAAAAAATAAGAAATTATTGCATAAATCTAGGTTTTATTCTCCTTTGTGTTGTTATAATTATATAGGTGTAATAATTTATAAATTTATGGGTAGAGACAAAGTGGTGAAAAAAATATAAACAAGGTTGTTTAAAATGTGTTTGTTATTTCTTAACATAAGGGATAAGAGGAAGATAATTTTCCAATAAGATATTTAGTGTTTGAATCTCTATGTTTCTCTCTCCCACTGCTTTGTGTACTAAATCATGCATTGAAAATACCTTCAGATTTTAAATTAAAAATTAAACAATATGGGTAAAACTAAATTTTACTCAACATAGAATTATCACTCGTAATGAAAAGAAAAGAGGATTTTGGCATGTTGTGATTTAGGTGTTTTCATTGATGTAAATCCTAATTAATAAAAAATTGGATAATGGATTGGATTCATATGATTCTCAAAGTGATGTTAGCATGGAGATTAAGGTATGTTTTTTGTTGCACATGTTGATTAAGTGATAATTATTTGTTCTTCCAAGCCTAATTAGGTGACATAGCTAACCTAGGTGACAGTGCATGGTGGTTGAAGCTTATTGGTGACTTAAGAAGCATGTTGTAATGATGGAGAGAATGTTTTGGGAGTTCTTGGGAACTCACATGAATTTCAGGGTACAGATATAGGTTGGTGGCCATGTTTCAGGTGCTCATTTGGACCAGGTATGGTTGTTAGAAGACATAAGATTGAGTTGTGGAGATTTATGAGATCATGGATGTATGTATGTAGTTTTATCATGATGTACCAGGTATGTTATGATATTTTATATATTTTCTATGATGATTTATAGTGTTATTTCAGTTGATCCTAGCCTTTACAGTGTAAAACCCTAAGGGCTAGCTATGTAAGTCTCGGATGGATGTAGAGATGGATTGATTTTTGTGAAATGGTGATGATTGGAAATGCATGTAGGGTGTTTCATGGTTTGTGAGAAAAATTTTAAGGTTTCCATGATGATTACTTTGCATGTCATGTCAGGTTTGATGAAACATGGCCAAGAATAAGGTCATTTCTAGCTCGAATTGGGTCTTCTAATGCTCACCCTAAATTTTGTTATTTACATGGGAAATTTTGGATTTTAGGGATGTTTCTAAATTTATTCTAGAAGGTTTCACAAAAATAATTAGGTATTTTCATCTTCACATTTTTATGAATGAATGTTAAGAAGGTAAATAAATTTCTATGAGTTTAAAACCCTAGCTCAAAAGCGGTAGGAGAGAAAATTATCATGAGTGGCCAGAATTGATGATGAGTGGATCATGTAATTAGTAATCCTTAAAGTTTCTCAAAAAGGTATGGTATAACTTTTGGGTGATGAGTGGACCCCACTCAAATAGGCATATTTCTAAAAAAATTCAGTTTGGGACAAGGTTTTCTAAAGGAGTTACAAACTAAATGATCATTATGTGATGTATGTGAGTTTTTATTGTTTTCCATGATGTTTTTAGGTCATTTTTATGTATTTAAATGGTCAAGTATGCTTCATTTATGTTGACTAGTCAAAGGGAATTTTAAAGGCGCAGTTTGCAGAGATTAGCTTGGTTGAAGGCCTTCCACTTGGATTTAGAAGGATTTCAATATGTTTTGGAAATTTAATTAAAATATATTTCTAATGGTATAATTTTTTTTCATGATGATTTTATTTGATGATTTTTATAGGTCAGGTTGTGAGCAAGAAGGTTTCTTACTTTTCAAGATATAATTGCTTTTTTAGAGATTGAGTTATTTAGTGCATGAAATGTATTGGGTGATGCTTGATATCACATATAAATTTAATATGGATGAATTTTGAATCCATTTAATCCATTTTATGTCTTGAATGTGTGAAGAAGTGTTTTAACTAGTTTCA
This sequence comes from Taxus wallichiana var. yunnanensis, assembly GCA_018340775.1. Taxonomy (NCBI): domain Eukaryota; kingdom Viridiplantae; phylum Streptophyta; class Pinopsida; order Cupressales; family Taxaceae; genus Taxus; species Taxus wallichiana. Next base: position 74,790,407 of record CM031244.1, read on the forward strand.
TTTATAAAACTACTTTATAGGAAACTTGTTTTGGTGAAGGAAAAAGTTGATGTGGTTTGAATACATGAATGTTTCATGGTTTATAACTTGACTATAATTTTATAAAGGTTATGGTATTTACATTTAGTGGTAACATTCCATAGTTTAGTTCATCTTGATGGGTATTGAGGCCCAAAGGAAGATTCAGGTTGTTGGAAACATTTGTTTTATGAAGGTAATGAGCTAGTGGGCCCATTAAATGAAATAATATGATTTCTTCAAGTAAATATTTACCATGGATGATTTTTAAATGACATATTAATCATGTTTGGATATTTTTAGAGCTTGAATAAAAATATTTTTTTGCATGAGGAGATTTTTCTCATTCCATTGGTGGAGTTTTGAGGCTTTTTGGTGCATGGATGAAGGTTTTTGGCATGGCTGACCTATATGGGTCAATTTTGAATGTTCTAGTGATTTTTATGGGATTTGTTTAGGTTGGTTTGGTCGAGATAAAGAAGGTAAACTGACTTATTTTAAATTTGAATGAAGGATATGATATTAAAGTGATGTTTTGGATACAATGATGTTAATATTTTTAAAACTTTTTTATCTTCTTTTGAAATAAATTTGATGCAAAAAAAACCCTTGGGCCTAGCCCAAAAATCCTAGAATTACATTCTAGGTTAGTAGATGGTGGTATTTTTATGAGGAGGATTTGAGTGAAGAAAAGGATGGTAAATTTTCCTTGATGGCAAGTTGATGAAGGAGAGGGTAGAGTTGGTGTCACGTGTTCATTGTTAATTTCATAGATGTTGATGTCATTATCAGGTCTCTAAAGTATTTGTAGGTATGATTATGAGTTGAAGTCTTATGTAAAAAGAGGAATATACTCTTGTGTATTCAAGAGACATAGTTGATTGCATTGATATCACTTGATTATATCTTGTTGTTATATTGTTGAAGGCATCATTTGTTGTGATATGATTTGAATATCAATAAAGAAAGGTTTTGAGTATATATTGTGTTCTTATTGATATGTATGCATGAATCCTTTCTTTGGTGAAGTATATTTCATGGTGAATTATATTTGATTGTGATCAAACATTAATGTATGTGTTTCATGAGGATGTGTGTTTGATGTTTGAAGTATAAAGGGAAAGGTTTTATTAGGGACTAATTCACCCCCTCTCAGTCCATTATCACTTCCAACAATCGGTATCGAGAAAGCCCTTTGAATCATCCTAACAAGGTAGAGGGAGATATTTGGTGATATTAATGGGGAATATTTATCTCTTAAGTCATGTTATTCAATATTGAAAGAAAATTTGGATACATTGTGTGTATCTCATGAGGAAATAATCAAGGTTTTAAAGACTCAACTTGAGGAGGCCCTAGCTGAGTTAAAGATCAAGAGAGAAGAGTGTCTCAAACATGAGGTTGAGAAAGAGGATATAAAGAAATATTTATCTACCATTACAAGAAAGGTATCATATTTTCATGAAATTTCAAATAATTTGTATAAGATGTTAGGAAAACAAAATGCATATGGTGATAGAACAGGTCTAGGCTTCAAGGAGGATTCATTCAAATAAGAAAAAATGAGGAAGAATCAAGTCAAGGATCTAATGATAGAATAAATCCAAGCATGGGAGATAATTAAAAGCTTCCATCTTATGGAAGATATTATCTATCAGACAACAAAATGCATATAGGTATGGAGTTTTTCATGGTAATTTTTATAAGTGTGGTGTTTATGGACATAGAGCTAGTATGTGTAGTCCTAAGTTTGAGAAGAAGGATGATTGTAATAGAAAATTTTAGAGGCATCATTTTGAAGGAAAGAATGAAGAAGAATGTTAAGGAAAGAAGGAGGAAAAGGTAGGTCAAAAATATGGTGCAAAATGTTACCTTTTTCATGCAAAGGGACATCTTGCAAAGTGTTGCAAAATGGAAAATCAAACACTAGAAGGTATGTAAGCAAGTTCAATGGATATTGTTTTTCTTGCAATGGTTTTGGACATAAGGCAATTAAGTGAAATATAATATAGGAAATTTTTAGGTACCACAAGTTATGGCACATTTTAGGGTTATGTGATGCAAGGGAGCTGAAGAAAGGATCTAGAACCATGAATAATCATGACAGCCATAAAGGGGCTCAAAGATCCAAACCACAAGTCCAAGAGTACAAGAAGAAGGAGGATAGATAAAGTTTTAAAGAGGATTCCAAAGGTCTTATTTATCATGGAAAGGAGTACATTTTATTATAAAAATATTCATAAAATAATGAGTCAATCAAGGAGCCAAAAGAAGGCTTGGGACCTTCTTAGGTCTCTCTTCTAGACCCTCCATGATGACATATGCCTCTACTATATTCTTAGAGGTGTATTGGTTCAAATGAAGCATTTAGTGAGAGGAATGTCTTGGTCTATATGGGTCTTCTTATGATGTTAAGGTATGTCATTTCAAGTCTTTAAGTATGTTCTTGTGATTCTATATGGTTAGTCAAGTTGTGTATGTCAAGATTCAAGTCTTATTGTCTTTTAAGTGTGTATGTCTTGTGTCATTGAAGTATAAGTTTACTTTTTCATGTTGAATTTGTATGTCTGAGATGAATCATATGGTGTATGAAGTTTGGTTGGTGTCCCAAAGTATTTTCCTTATGTCATGAAAAACATATGAAGTTTCTTCTTGTAGTATGAGTCTTAGAACTAGTAATGTTGTCTTGTATAGTGTTATGTGGTATCTCATGTTATCAATTATGAGTCAAAAGGTGTGTCATGAGTATGTAATAAGCTTCAAGTGATAGAATCAAGTGTGTTAAATATTTTATTATGTGTGTGAAGATATGAATAGGTCTCAAAAATAAATTCAAGGAGTGAGTAGTTTCTCCAAGTCTACATTGTCATTCATTGATGTGTCTTGGTCATATAGTGATGTTTGAGTCCAAATGCTCTAATTTATCTACTAGTATGAAGTGTTCATCATAATGTCAAATATGTTATTTCTCTGTATGAAGAAGATTGAAGATTGGTATGTGTCATCAAATTGATGACTTGATCAGGCCATCATTTCAAGATGCATTATGGTAGTGTTTTAGAGGTTGATGAGTGCAAACTTACATAGTTTAAGGCATGAATGTGATACTCATGTTTCTTCATCAAGATATGTGTTTTCAATACATTAGACTATGATGTTACATTGATTGTTGTAAATTTTTGGCTCATGAATTCAATGTTTGAATAATATGAGATGATTTTACTTAAAAGTGGGTTATAATTATGCATATTGAGCGGTATAAAGAAGAAGTTGAGTTTGAAGGGGAAAATGATGGTTTCCAAAGCCAAAATTTGGAATAAATCATCTTACCAGGATGTAGTTTGAGATTTAGGTGGTTTTAAACCTTTTTAATGTCCAAATTTCTTACAATTCATGACAGTATTCATATTTGATAGAAATGATAGAGACCTAATTTTAAAGAGGTAATGTTGCATTTTGTGGAATAATTACATAGCTTATTAGAGAAGCATCATGGATAAAAATCTATGCTTTGGTTAATGAAAGTATCATATTATAATTTTTATAGTGATTTAAGTCTAAATGGTACAAATATCAAGGCCAAAAGGAATTTTTTTGAGTATGTTGGGTCTTTTTTTCTCTTTTGCATTTGTGCTGACATTTTGTTACAATTCTATTATTTTATGACAAGGTTACAAACTGTGCTTCTAAGTTTTTATACAATCTATCATGTCTACATATGAGTGTTGTAAAGTGATGGATACAGGTATGATGAAAATAAATTAGATTAAATGAGTCCATTTGACCTTGATCATGTGCATGATGTGTTTCCAACAAGTTATAGATATCTTGAGAATAGTGCAATGATATATGAGTTGTGTATGATCAATGGGTGGACAAGAAGACTAGGGGTAAGTACTTGGTCCTTGTTGACCATGTTGAGATTATGAAAATAATCCTTCTCAAGTATTAGACAAGTTTGTTGATTATATCATGGGTATTTATTATCAAAATGTTTCTACAAAAAAGTGTTATGAACTCTAAGTCAATTTTATAAATGTCAAGTTATGTCATAAAGTGTTAAATCAGTTCTCTAAGGTATGTCAAATATCAAAAAATTTCATGAGTATCTTTGAATGTATGAAGGCTATGTTTTTTTGCAATGCCAATATTTTCAAGGATGTGAATATCAAGGAAAAATTGTATGACTGTGAGAGAGAAAAGTGTATTGCCACATGTGTAATTATGCATGCCTATAGTAGATATCAAATTAGATGGTCTAAATGTTGAATGAACACAACTCTGAGAATGTAAAATGATTCTATTCATCTTCACTAATTTCTATAGTTGTGAAGGTTGTGTGAAATATTTTCTCAGGTTTAAAGATGATGTATGGTCTAAATGAACATGCCTACTGTGATGATTTTGATAAGCCACTAGGTTTGAGAAGATTTAATAGGTACATGAGAGTCATAGAAGGTAATGATTCATGGAATATATGCATCTCAAAAATCATAATAGAGAATAAGGAACATAAAGGTATGTTAAAACAAAATAAGTCTCTTGACCTTAATCATGGTTTGTTAATGCATCCATGCTAGTGAACTATGTAGTAGGTCTTAGACTTCATGAAATGGACAAAGTATGGTAAGCTATAGGGTTGAAGATTATGTGCAAAAGGGAATATTATGGTGTTTCTTCATGTATAAGGTTATTTTAATTCCATATATGATGTGTACATGTGATTATGAAAGTGAATGTCATATCAGAAGAGGTTATGGGTGTGTCTTGTTGACTATGAATGATCTTTGTGCTCCATTATCACACCCTACAGGTTTGTATGTGTTAATAAGTTATACATGGTGTTAAAATGAAGTTTCAAGTATGCGAATCCTGATTAGTCAGGGGAGATAGCAATGATATTCATCAAAGTATTTCATGTGCTAAAATGGTATGATCTCTTGATAAATTTGAATCTAGATTTGAAGGATGGATAAATTTTTGATGATTATCATTATAAAAATAGTGTGAAAACATGCTTTTATAGGTATAAATAATTTTATGACCTAAATCGTTTAGTCTAAGGGAGCATGAATTTTTTTTCTCTAAGATTTTTTGATGTTTCCTAGGTGTATGAAGGTATGATGTGGGTGTTTTCACCAAAGTCGAGCTAATTATGTTTCATGAATGCATTGTCTCATCTATTTATGACTGTCAAAGATTGAGTAAATACTTTAGGGATGTGCTCAAATGTTTTACCTTCATCTAAGTCATGCATTCAAGGTAAAGATAAAAGTGGTTATGTTTTCCTATAGAGGAGATGTCTTAAATTCAGGGGTATTTGTGGATCTTTCATAATGTGCATGGTGTTCTTGAGCTCATCAAAGTTGGCATATAATGCACTGAGGTGTCTGTTTAGGGAAATCAGTCCCAATGGTTGAGTAATGATAAGAAGAGAAATACCTAGAGCCAAAATTGTGTCTTCTCAAGCTGAGTTAGCTAAAGGATGAAGGTAAAGTGGATTTCTTGGTACTTATTGACCATTAATGGCATGGCAATGTTCATGAATATTATGCTTCGGTATATATATGGTTTCAATTATCTAATTGAGCGAAAAATAGAACTTTGAGGTGAAATAGAAAGTTTTTAATTTTGGAAGGTGGATGATGGTCTTTTATCCCAAACCATAGGTATGATGATGTTTTTCATTAATGATTTTTTCATGTTGAGGTTTTGTATGTACTCTTCCAGAGGGGGCATGGTTCTTTATTGCTTGAAAATGGTCAAAAATCATATTTTTGTGAAGAATCTCAAGATTACATGCTTGAATAAGACCTTTGGTTGATGTTTCCAAAAAAATTATGATCCTATAAAGATGAGAAAGATAAATAATATGTATGTACATGTATTCCTTTGTCATTAATGTGAAAAGGGGGTAAAGTTTAGGTGGTTTTCATCATGACAAAGGGGGAGATTGTTGGCATGTTGTGATTTAGGTGTTTTCATTGATGAAAAACCTCATTAATGAAAATTTAGATGATGGAGTGGAGTCATATGATGCTCATAGTGATGATGAATGAAATTTCATTTATGCTCTTGGTTACACATGTTGATTCAATGAGAATTGCTTGTTCTTATAAGCCTAATCAGGTGACCTAGCTAGCCTAGGTGTGATGACATGGTGGTTGAATCTTCTTGGTGACTTGAAAAGAATTTTGGAATTATTTAGAGCATTTTTGGAGTGATTTGGTACTCACATGAGTTGTAAGGTGTTGATACAGGTTGGTGACCATGTTTCAGGTGTTCATTTGGACCGGTATGGCTGTTTAGAAGGTTTAATATTGATTTGTGGTGCTTTATGATCTCATGGATGCATGTATGCATTTGTATTAATGATATAAAGTATGTTAGGATCCTTTAGAGATTTTTATGATGAGTTATAGTGTTATCATAACGTAGCTTTAGGTAAAACCTAAGGGGTAGCTATGTAAGTCTTAGTCGCTAGAGAGTTAGAGTTTTGTATGTGAAATGGTGATGATTTGAGATGTATTTAGGGTGTGTCATGGTTCTATGGAAAAAATATCAGGTTTCCATGATGATTATTTTGTATGTTATATCAGTTTTTATGAAACAGGGTCAAGAACAAGGTCATTTCCAACTCGAATTGGGTCTTTTGATGCTCACCCTGAATTGTGTTCTTTGCATGGTACCTTGTGTATTTCAAGGATGTTTCTAAATTTAGTCTAGAATTTTTCAAAAAATATATTTAGGTCTTTTCATTGTCACATTTTTATAAATGAATGTTAAGAAGGTAAATAACTTTTTATGAGTTTGAAACCCTCACTCAAAAGTGGTAGGAAATAAAATGTTACTAAGTGGCCAAAATGTATTAGTAGTGAATTGATGATAATTTTATCATGTATAGGACTCCTCCATGTTTCCATAAAGGTATGGTATAGCTTTTTGTGATGAGTGTACTCAACTCAAATAGGATTTTTAAAAGTTTGGTTTGGGATAAGGTTGTCCAAAGGAGTTGAAAAATAAATGATCATTATGTGATGCATGTGATTTTTTATTGTTTTCCATTATTTTTTAGGTCATGGTTATGCATAAAAATTTCATGTATGCTTCATTTATGTTGATTAGTCAATGAGCATTTTGGGGTAGTTTTAGTAAAGATTTAGAGATCAACTTGGTTGAAGGCCTTACACTTGGATTTGGAAGGATTTAAAATATGTTATGTAAAATTTAATTAAAATATATTTCCAATTTTATAATTTTGGTTTCATGATGATTTGATTTTATGAGGTTTTCAGGTCATTTTGTGAGTAAGAATGTTTTTGATTTTTAGGATAAAATACTGGTTTTGCTAAGAGATTTAGTTGGTTAGTGCATGAAATGTATTGATTGATGCTTGATATCATCTGTAAAAGTGAATAAGGATTAATTTTTCATCCATTGAATCCATTTTTAGGTCTTGAATGTGTTATGAAGGGTGTTTTCTAGTTGTATTTGTAAAATGACTTTTAGGAAGCTTATTTTGGTGAAGGAAAAATTTGATGTGGTTGAATATGTGATATGTAAAGGTGTATAAATTTCTTAGAAGTGTTATAAAGGTTCTAGGATTTCCATTTAGTTGTCACATTCCATATTTTAGTTCATCTTGAGGGGTATTGAGGCCCAAAGGTAGATTCAAGTTGTTTGAAACTATTTTGTGCGAGGTAATGAACTAGGGGGCCATTAAATGAAATAATCTGATTGTTTAAAGTAAATTGAGATCAAGGATGATGTTTAAATGACATATTACTCATGTGTGTGGTGATTTTTAGATATTGAATAAGAATTTTTTTGGAATGAGGGGATTTTTCTCATTCCATTGGTGGGGTTTTGAGGTTTTTTGGTGCATGGATGAAGATTTTTGGCATGGCTGACCTATATGGGTAAATTTTGAATGTTCTATTTATTCTTATGTGGTATTTTTAGGTTTTTTGTTGAGGTAAATTGACCTATTTTGAATTTGAATGAATGAGATGTATAAAAGTGATGTTTTGGGTAAAGTGTTGCTAATATTTTAGAAACCCTTTTCTCTTACTTTGAAGAACTCTTTCTAAAAATAAAACCCACCTTGGACCTATCACAAAACCCCTAGAATTACATTATAGCTTCAGTATCAAGTGGTATTTTTATGAGGAGGATTCTAGCGAAGCAAAGGATGGTGAATTTTCCGTAATGGCAAGTTGATGAAGGAGGGAAGAGTTAGTTTCATGTGTTTAATGTAAATTTCAAATCATGTTGATATCATTACCAAGTCTCGAAGTATTTTTAGGTCTGACTATGAGCTGAAGTATTATGAAAAAGAGGAATATACTCTTGTGTATTTAAGATGCATAGTTGATTGCATTGATATCACTTGATTGTATCGTCTTGTTGTGATATGTTTTGAATATTAATAAAGTTTTTGGTATATCTTATGTTCTTATTGGTATGTATGCATGATTCCTTTCTTTGGTGAAGTATATTTCATTTTGATTTATATTTGGTTATGATCAAGCATTAATGTATGTGTTTCACGAGGATGTGTTTTTATGTTTGAAATATAAAGAGAAAGGTTTTATTGGTGACCGATTCACCCCAGGTCATTGTCACTTCCAACGAGAGGAATGGAGTAATAAATATAGGATCTTGGTTATTCCCTTATAAGGAACATGGTGAAATCTAAATTTTTAGACCACAGTAACACTTAGGTATTCTTACCTAAGGAGAATACAAAGGAAATAACTTGTAAATGTAACATCTTTCATGAAATAGGATTTTGGTATAATACGAGATGATCTGAAATAGGATATGGGAATATTAATCTAATACCATTTTATAATGATGAACATAAAAAATAAGGGACTCAATAAATACAATGATTTATATCACTTAAATAACTTTAGAGCTGTTGAAGTATAAACCTCTTAATAATGCATTCTACATATTACCATTAAACCATACCTTTGAATTATCATTTATAACACCTTGTGAAGAAAACATGATCTATAACAAGGATGGCATACTTTATGGAATAAAATGGTAATTAAAAAAGAAATGATCTATTAAATGATGACATATTATTATCATATAAGAACATGAATATTAAGTGAACTAAGAATACTTCAATAATTTGTATGAAATCACAATCATACAAGTGAAATAGTACTATTAAATTTATAATGATGTAGAAAGATAATGGTTTTGTCCTTAATATGATGTACTATGATTTAAATCATATTTAAAACTAGTTATGAAATGTGTACCATAACTATAAGGATCATAATTAATATTCTTATATTATTTTATTAATATTGGGAGATATGAGAATGATCATATATGTTTTACTAAAATCATAAAAAGTTTTGAAAAAATAGATAACATATCAAATTTATATTATATTTGGATAATATGATAATATTAAGAAAATAAATAATGGTGATGAACTCCTAATTATGATCGTGATAATTAAAGAATGGTAACACAAACCTATTAACATAGGAATGGAAAATATATGAAACCTAGAAGAGGTTGATAAAAAATATTAGGTTTGTATGATAAACTATCCCTAAGATGATAGTTATGATGAAATACTTGAATTGAATTGGTTAACTTTACCAAGCACAATCAAAATTAGTGAGAGAAGTACAAAAATATATGAGGAGGTATATATATATATATATATATCTGACCATGAATGACATGATGTGAGACCAAATTTTTGTTGTGTGATGATAAAGAGGACATCTTAAGTTCTAAATATATAATTTACTCATGAAAAAAATTCTATATAATTTTTTTACTTTCAAAACATGTATTAAAATAAAAGGTAGTTAAACAATACAATTTATTTGTAATGTATATGTGTAAGTAAATATTGAATGAATGATATTTTTTTGGTAGGAGCTTAGTAATAATGCAAACCAACACAATATGAGTAAGAGGAAATAATTGAACCTCGTAGGGAAGATATTACAACCTTACAATTATGGATTGAGGTATATGAAATTTGAATAATTGGAAATGAGTAATTATATATGAATGTTCACCATAAATTTTGGTGGTGATTGTATAACTATAATTAATAATCCATCATGGTTGAAAAATTCAAACAAATCAGGATGACATAGTGGAAGCGTGGAAGGGACATAACCCATAGGTTCTAGGATTTGAACCTAATAGTTGAGAAGGAGAGGTATACGTAAATTATGATTCGATAGAATCATTAACTATGGAAAATTAATCCATTTGTCTTAATTATGATTTGGTAAAAATTCTAATATGATATAATCATGAATATTTTGTGTTATTCTATATTTTACACTTTAACAAATATAGAGACTCTCTTATGTTAACGTAACGATATTTTGGATTGTCAATATGATTAAAATTTTGGTCATACAACTTAAATGTTGGTATTATATGAAGTAGAGTATGGAAAACTAGTTTATGATTCTTGTAATCACATTTCTCACAACTATTATGTGACAATTATGGGACTTGTTATTGTTTGAGTGCCACTCTTACTTTAAAATGAAATGATTAAATTATTAAGTAATTGAAAACAAGAATTAACTTAATGATATGGATTATGAGATATTATACTTTCACATGATATAAACTGATTGTATATTGTTTTGAATTGATTTTAAAATTATTGGAAACTTGAAACACATTTAACTAAAAATAAGCATATGGAAACTATTACAAATATATCATAGTCCTTTGTATGTAATGGAAAATTAGATTCTAGGGGTCTTATGATAATAACTTCCTTGGGTGCTATAGAACATTAAAGAAGGTTACAATTACTTTCATATTATTCACGGCTTGTTTTTACTATTTGGGGGTTACAAAAATCATATCAAATCCTCATATCATTAATTTATATGGTGGTATGGGACATTTGGAAGCACTAATTCTAGTTTTATTATCATTGTAAGTTTCCATGCTTGTTATATAGAGAATCAAATATTTGTTTGTGAATTTCAAAGTGGGAAAAAGGTATATGTTTAGAGGCATGTTTTTAGGACTAGGGACTGACTCGCACATGGGTTAGATAACCTATGTACAATGGATCACACATAAAAAAGTTCTTGGGGTATAGTAGGGATCAAATATATCTAAGTACCAGTTCATTAATATGATATTAGAATTATTTTATGTCCAAACATGTTGTCATATTTTAGTAAGGGGTGCCTTTTATTATCCCAAGTATATTGACCAATAACATGATCATTACTATTATGATTTTTTTATGTTTATATTCCTAACCTATTCTATGTCTTATGGTTAATTGTGTGACTATTTTACACATGGTATTATCTCTTACCTTATATACTTCGTGTATGTTACTTCTCATGAAAGGTAGGGCCAATATTAGGTAGAGAGGTATGTGGGGAACCATAAGTCTTATGGTTGTAGGAAAAACACCTCATTGATACTTTTTTCTCACATCACAGCTTTTAAAATAGGATGGATCTCTAAAGATAGGATACAATTGTGTTGTAAAAATGAATTTATGTATTTTGTTATTCATATCTACGTTGTATTATTATTTTATAGTATTAGATGTACACTAATGTAGGCTTGAAACATTTTTAAGGATTGAAAAAATTATCAATTTTTAATTCATTATAAATGATTGATAAATTGAGACTTATGTATATTGAGACAAGGAAATTATGTAAATTGAATCACATGTATTTGTGTAGTTAGTTATAAATAGAATACTTAGATGTAAAATTAAGTAATGTTTTCAGTACGTGGAATTATGAATGAATGAAAATATCTACTTGTATCTCTTATTGTTGACTTGAAACCATGGATTAACATATGCATTATTATGGAATAAAACTAAACTAGTTGAATGAATGAAACAAATTAATCTATAACGAAAGTTGAATCTAATTTCTTGTATACTTATGTGTATATTTCTACATGTTTTGTGTGATTTAGCATAGAACTAATAAATTGAGAGGCATGAATTTCTATTCATAGTTGTTGGGTAATTCATAATTCTATTTTTTTAAATGTATTTCCAGTCTCATGTCAAGGGTTTATTACACCAAGAGAAGGTGTCCACCAATAGGTAGTATGTATTAGGTAAAAAGAATGTATGAACTATAAAATATGTGTATGGATACACCTAATTGGAATTTCTTACAAGAAATAACATGAGAAATAAAATGGTGAGATGTAGATACAATAGTAAGTGGTATAGTAACACTATATGTTAGTTCAAGATGTTATAATGTAGAATCCTCAAACTAAATACTCTTAATTTTAACCACTTGATTATCATGAAATAAATTAAGACTCATGTCGCATAATATAAGAGAATATTCCATAAATAATGTGAGATCAAATTTAGCAGAGCCAAAAGTGATAGGGAGGAAAACATGCCCTATATGTATCTCAAGATCAACTATGAAGTGCCTCTTTTAATATTTTAGACACCATAATAGTTTAAAGTGAACATATTATAGGGATTAGTGGAATCAACCAAAAAATTGCATATCGGATATTGATCAATATAGGAAATAATATATAGTGTTTTAGAAACAATTCTTTGTTCCATATTTGTATTACCAAAAGTAATGATTTGTGAGGGAGGAATAATAATAATATATTACTAATCATAATGTAAAATTCATGATCATGAGGTGGGGGTAATACAATGTGGTGATAATTTTGTAATTTTAAGTTAGAATTTATAGTATCATGGTATGGAAGTGGATCACTAAATATTTTTAGCTTTACATTATCATTAAGAATTTTAGGTTGAGTGGGAGCCTCATATTCAACTCGCACTAACATCGAGGATATATTTTATAACATGATGAATCTTAAAACAACTATAAATGGATTGAATAAGGAATAAATGGTATTCAAAATGGTAATTAGTGAAATATCTTACAATCACTTAATTGGTATCGACATGTACTTGTATCAATCTCAAGTGGTGGAGGGAGAGATAGAAGATTATAGTCACTTAATTTTTTTATCACTTTCTATTATGTATAATATATATGCATGAACTACCATCAAGACGGTTGTAATTTTAGATTTGTAGGATGAGATATAGCTTTTATAATGGATTTGAATTTAGTTTCATAACCAGATACCTATTCTTAAATCCATTATTTCTTGCAAACTATTTATTACATGTGTTAGAAGGATTAACAACATACTTGATATTTTTCATGTTGAGAATATTAGCTTCACATTATTTTAGAGTATGACGTAGATGATTAAATGACTTGAAATTTTCAAAAATAATTTATTCTTGAAAAGGGAAAAGAATAATTTGTGTAAAATGTTATTGTAATTCATTATCATTCAAAAAAAAATTCATCTCAAGAAGCATAGTCTTATAGTGTATCATATGATCATTGATGGGATCCATATAACCTTATCAAATTTTGTCCATTTGAGTGTAAAATACCTTGTCTCAAATATTGATGTAAAATCATGTGAGAAATCAATTTTCCGAATGAGTGAGAGTACAAACATATTGTATGAGTAGATCATAATACCATTGTAAGAAATAATATTTAATACTTCGAGGTGATATCTTGGTAATAAATGTATAATTTGAAGAATAGAACAAGTGACATGATTTGTACAAAGTTTCTCTTCAATTTCACCCCTACCATCATGGATAGGAATATTACCATCAACAAAACCAACAGAAGAGGGTAAGAGGCCACTTTTGGTACAAGTGGGTTATGAATTATGAGTAGAGTCCATATCATGATAAGAAATAAATTCTCCTTATTACAATTATAGAATTCAATCTTGCAAAATATAAACAAGGGATAATAAATCATGTGTATTAAAAGAATAATCATGTGAGGCACTATGAGTTTAGAGAGGAGGCACATGAATAACAATTTTTATATGAATATTTATAGAAATAATATAAAGTGGAAGAGTAAATTCCCAAATGAAATAATTACTATTTATGTATGGATGGTCGATATATGTATACTAAACTATCAAGGAGTATTGGTATCAATTCTAGAATATAAAAATTATTATTGAGTTGATTACAGGAAGTATAAAAAATAATGTCAATCTTATAAACATTTTCCTTCAAAAATGTGTAAAATTTTGTGCCTCATAATTTTAGAGGACATATTTTTCATACATGTTATGAGATCCGTCACCTTATATAGTATATATAAAAAATTGTAAATACAAGGTGAGAAAAGAGACTAATAATAGTATAGGAATTCCTATAAGAGGTAGACAATGTATTTCCATAGGGTATGGATCGATGAGAATGAGAGAATAGAGTGTCAACATATGGAGAATCATCAAATGGTTCTTCACCAAAATAGAAAGGAGAAGCATGAACCCAATGAAAGAAATAATATATTCTACTAATGCTAGGAAATAAATCTTTTAAATGAAGATAGAGATGGTGATAGTGATCCATGATGTACCCGTTGGTCCCCAATTTAACACCCCGAGAAGACTTGGCCGCAATCGCATAAAATATAGGGAAAAATGATAGATGGATGATATGCCATTTTTTATCTGGGATAAATCTAGCATTCATTCATGACCAAGTCTTGCAAATGATAAGGGGAACTATAAAAAAAGATGTGGCTATTTTCCTATTGATTTTGACTCTTCTTGAACCAAGGTGAGAGAACCTAAATGATGGCTTGAATGGTAAGGGGATATTATAATTCAATATTATATAAAATTTGGGATGTAAATATGAGTCAAGTGTAGAAAAAAATACAATTCTCACTCAAGAAATTAGTCACATAGATAATGAAAACACTTGATATTTAGACACAATCCACTAAAGATAAATATAATGTGATCACAAACATCATTCAGAGGGTATTATTAAAAATTTGGAGTAAAATGATGTCTAATATTCTAAACTTTATTAATAAAGGAAAAATCACTCAATATATGCAAAGGTGATGTGGTTTTCTAGAAGAAAACATGTTTAATATGGAAGGATGATGAAATTTTCAGGGGTAGGACAATGTATTGTAATGAAAATGGATGAAAATTTTGATGGATATGAAAATGGGAAAGGGAATAAAATGAGAAGAAACCACAAATTCAATCATCTTTATCTAATGATCCTATAATGTATTCAAGTCTAAAATCATGATAGTATGATCCATAAATGGTTTTTTACCTTCATGGACATCTAATCTTTGTAAATAATACAAAACAATTACTAAAAATTTTAACAAAAACACTTGTGATTAAGACTCCATGCATTTACCATGTCGAAACCATAAAACCCAAGGACACTCTAAGGAAGAAAATTTTCACTTCCATAAATTACGTAAAAGAGGTTTACAATTACAAAAAATTGTGCAAGGTAAAACTACAAGGAAACATTCACTAAATATCTAATCCAAACAATAAACTAAAAATTCTTCTCTATAGTTTATTAACATGAAAATTATGAGATTTACAAAGAAAGGACACTATATTTTAATTCCAACTCAATTTACACTAATAAAAACTAAATGACACTTTTAATGCACTTTGTATCATGTCAAAAGGACCTCTAGATTGAAAGTTATTTCCAAAACATTAGTCCGGTGTTGGGCATGGCAATGATTTTGTAGTTCATTGAAAGTGCCATTGTCCCCTTTGATTGGGTAGGAGGGTGAAGGATAATTCTATAACTTATAAGGATAAAACGTTAAAAACTATATATTACAAATATATAATTTTCTTGATGCTCTCCCTCCATGATGGAAATGTATATTTATTTTTTGTACAAAAAAAATTCACTTATAACCATTCTCCTCTATTACATGGCTTTTTTAATGTTATGCGGAATGCTATACTTTGAAAAATCCACACAACACTCAACCCTTTCCATTTTTTTTTTTGTGGTTATTTATTGTAAAATACATAGAACATTAACTTATTTTTGACAAATTTAAAACTCTCTCATGTCCTAACATGTTATGCTTTGTTTTGTGGATCCTTGTGGCACCCATTTCTTATATCACGACTTCTCCCGAGTAGGATCAATCATTTATTTCATAGAAATAACTAGTTTCTTGGAACACTAAGTTCTCCAAGTCTGTGAAGCACTAATTTTTCTTCCCCTTTGTTCCGTGGAATATCTTATCTTGTAAATCCTGTGGGACAGTACAATTTGATCACCCTACGTAAAACACTAAGTTCTTTAAATGTCAACTCCAATTTTTTTGTCATTAGAAATGTTAAGGTTTAAAATATGTCATTGTCACCATTAAACCTATAACTCCAACATCAAATTTCCTTCAACTCTTTGAACATTAAGCTCTAACTTTCACGAATTCTTTGAATTGCTTCAAAACTCACAAAATATTGCATTCTCTTTAATATGTAGAACACTACTGATCACAGCCATGAAACACTATAACAATATAGAATCGTCATAAACAAAGGGAAATTTAATATGTAAGTGAAAATACACATTATAGGGTTGAATTATGACACAAATATGATTTTGATGACTAAGGAACCACCAAGTAATTTACGTAACAAAAGAGTAATGAGGATAATGGTGAGGTTATTTTAACACAAAGCAGTGTAGGGAACTTGAAAAATTTTACTAATATTTTAAAAATACAAAACAAAGCACCAACATCAGCTCTATCTTTGGGATGAACACCCTAGTAGGTTTCCAAAGGGCCGCATAAAACTCATGGATGGTAGAACATATACGTATCCATTGGGTAAGGATTCAAATAACAAGGCACTTGGTTTTCTACATTTCAAACTAACATGAGTAACATAAACCGAGAAGAACAAAACATAGAACCATAAGGGGACAAAAAAACTAAGGAAACAATATACACTATACAATAATAGCATTGATACACATTCAATCCACAAATTTCTTGAGATTCCTTCTATTGACATGTAATTAATGTATCTCTCCATCCAAATATCTTAAGACAAAGGTGTTTTCTAAAATTCTATTTATAACATCAATGGAATAAGGTCCCATCCACAGAGATTCAAAATTTATATGTTTTCCTTGCCTTCATTTTTAGTATCTCATAACAAAACCAAATCTCCACTTGGAAACTTCTTGGAAAAATTTTCTTGTCAAATATCTTCTTAAGGTTTTCCTTGAATTTAAGGTGTTTCTAATGAGATTCTCTTATGATCTCATCAAGTTCAACAATTTTGTTGATCCTTATAGCATAACGATTAAATCCTTCCTCGTCTCCCACTTGTTGAATGAATTTATAAATAGATAAACATAAATAAAGAGGTAAAATTTCTTGGGTCTCATACACAAACTCAAATGGAATCTTTCCAATGGATATTTTGGGTGTGATTCTATCAACCCACAAAGAATATTTGAGTTTCTCACCCCACTTTCCCTTATTGACCTCAAGTGTTCTTCTAAGTATCTTGATAATTTTTTAATTTCTTTATTCATCTTACCCATTTTCATGCGGATTGTAATTGGAGGCATGGTGTGATTTGTCCCATAATATTCACACATTTCCATGAGATTTTAGATCTAAAACTCATAATATTACCAAATCAACTTTACAGGATTTCAAACCTACATATGGTATATTTCAATAATAATTCCATTACTAATTAATGTGTATACTTCTTAGTAGGTATTGATTCCACCCACTTGGTGAAGTAATCAATGACAACCAATATCCACCGTGTATATCATTATATACATCCTTCATTTCACCAATAGAATCGAACCCCTATTGTTTAAAAGGAGCTTGATGAGAATTTTCTCTTGTGCATAACCATGGGTGCTGGTATGACCAATGTTGCCATGTTAACCATACTTCAACATATTTATCTCAATAGGATTCTAGATGGTTCCATTGATTCGAATAAGTTTAGGATTATTTATGTGGCACCAATAAACACATTGGTTGCGAAAGGAGTTTAAGAATTTGTGGATTTGACAAAATTCCCACCACCTCAAGAAAAAGTGCTTTCATAGATTCCACGTAAAAAATATTAAACTTACTCAAATAAATGGAACCATCTAGACTTCTATTAAGATAAATAAGTTAAATTAGGGTTAACATGGAAACATTGTTCTTACCAACACCTATGGTTTCACACAAAATTAAATTCCCATTGGTAAATAGTGAAGTTTCATACATTATGTTGTACACTTTATTCATTTACTTCAATCCCACGAATGTAGGATCTACCCATCCGATAGGTCTGATATTTTGATTATTTCATCCCCATCTATAAGGGGTTTTGGCTTCAAATAAAGGACATCATTTACTCATAACCTTTCCTCATAATTATAAATGAACTTGAAGATATCTCACATATCTTTTTTTCATTAGTAGTCTCCGTTGGTGGAATTAAATGTTATCCATATTTGGCATCCGACACTTTCCTTTTAATAATTTATTCTCCATTTCTCTATATTTTTGTCATTCCCTCCCATTCTCTCCACCTCCACCCTCATCTCTTAATTTTATAGCTTCTTCCTTAATGCTACATTGAATATTATTCTATCATTCCTTAGCAATGGCCCTTATAGTATGTAACTACTCAACAATTATGGCAAGGGTAGGCTCTCCCATATTCAATATTCTTCCTTTCTTTCTACTTTTCTGCCCTTTCTGCAGACAAGTACACCAAATTATTTTGATCCTATTAATTAAAAAAATCATAATCCAAAACATCACCAAATCATTCTCCACATCTCAATCATTTCCCTCTACTAGCTTCTTCAAAACATCTTCAACAATTCTTTGGCTATGATCGTGGTTAACCACATTACTCTAAAAGGACCTAAAAGTGTCTCACATCTCTTGTATGTCAAAATGTATGTCATTAGCCTATTGGAAACTAGGTTGTTATGCATTTTAATTATACGAAACACCATATTTCAATCTTAAAGGCATTTTAAAACTTATAAAAACATATTTCAAATCATAAATAAATCCTAAGAAATTGCTAGCCAATATAAAAAAACATGTTTTATTTATTTTTTACATTTTAATATTGGATTCCATAAAATCATTAAACAATTTCACCCAAATTCATTGATAAAATCCATATTCTGATATATCGACTCCAAAAGGAGGTATAAGGGGTTCTAATATATATAAAGTTTTGGATTCTAATATTTTAATGTTTGGATTCCAATATATTAATTATCGATTCAAATATTTTAATTTTCAGATCCCAATATCTATAATTTTGGAGTGTAGTAAATCCCAATATTTAATGTTTTGGACTCTAAAACCAGTAATATTGGATTTTAATGAGAGATATATTTTTTAACTTCTTGGAGTGGAATATGTTCATATTCATTGAAATAATCACTTTATTATGTTGAACTCTTTTGTTTCACGGATTTTTGTAAAATTACTTTGTTCTACTTGACTCTCTTTAATTCATGGACTTTCCTTTATTTTGTATATTTTTACAAAAATAATTTGTTGTCGAGTCTTTGTGGACTCTCCTTTGTTTCGCTTTTTACAAAAATCCTTTATTCTCGCGAGAAACTATTTAATTTGCGAAGTTTCCTTTGTTTCATGGCTATTTCTAAAATCCTTTGTTCCATAGATTATTTCCGATTTATCATGTTTTGTGGCTTGTACCTTATTTTTCTCGCAAAATATTAAAATTTGAAAAAACCCCAAAACATTTTTTTCTTTGTTTCATGTCTTCTAAACTTATAATTTTTATATATTCTTTTTTTTTTTCCCCACAAATTCTCACGTGAGTTTTTTTTTTTCGTTTTTTCTCCTCCCTTCTTCTTTTGGATACCTTCAGAGTTTTTAGTTAAGCTGCAATAATTTCCCTTTGTTTCAATACCAAAAAAAAATCTTCGGCCATGCATATCTACAATCGTTAAAACCTTCATAACATTAATTTTCCCAAAATTTCCAAGATTTTTTAAATATGGCTAGTTCATCTAATTTCTCCATGGATAAATGTTACTAATTATAGTATATGGATAGTTAGTCTTAAATCCATATTTATGGAAATAAATATTTGGGATCTAGTTAGTGGTGTTGAAAATTGACCCATTGGGATCTAACCCTGAAAATTTGAGATTCTTCTCCCAAATATACCGAACAACCATTTCCATCTTATTGAAAAGTATAAAATATGATTTCTTGTTGCATATAGGACACATGGAATCTCCAACATGCGAATAGATTTAATCGCAAGCTATGCATTAAGATAGTCACCTTTCAAGTATAATAAAACTAATCATGGTTGTAAATGTGAATTATTTCAAGATAAATTGTATTTTATTATTTAGATTAACATACATAAAAAATTAGAAATTACATTTATATTTTGAATTATAAGTATCAAACGAATTTTATTTCCTTGATTTAGTACATTTTCTTCTCTACTCATTTAAGAATAAAGAGTAATGGATAACTTTGACTCAAAAGAGAATACCTCTTAGGCATTATTCTACTAAAATCAAAAATCACTTTATAATAAGAATAATAGTAATAATAATCAGCAATCAAACTTTAAATCTAAGTTCAAACCTATGAATAATAAAAATTGAATCTCAAGTTTGATGGAGCATATACCAAATGTGGTAAAATTGGTCAAAATGTAGTTGATTATTACTCGAAAGTTTATAAAATTCATAATAATGCTAAAAATACAATCAATCTAAAAATCAAGTTAATAATGATGAGCAAGTTATTGCTCTCTATACTCCTCTTTCAGCCTCTAGTGATAATGAATGGATTCTAGATAGTGGTGCATCTAGGAATATGACATATATGCTTGAATATATTTCAAATATTGTAGAATGTCATGAGAATATATATCTAGGTGATAATATTTTCATTAGATGTGAATTTTGTGGTAATGTTAAGTTAGCAAATGAAAACATTAACAATGTTTTATTTGTTTCAAACTTCAATAAAAACATTTTATCTTGTTCTCAACTAACTAGAGAAAATTCAAATTTGTTATATTAAAATATAAATGGTATGTAAAGATAAAGCTTAGAAATATTATTGTTATTCATTTTCATAATAAAGACTTATATATATTTGAAATATTTGTTGTTGAATTTGGTCTTTCTTCTTATTCTTGTAATGTTTTTCTATTATGGCATGAAAGGATTAGGCATGTGAAATTTAAAATTTTATTTGAAATATATCACCTTAACCTTTTTATAGGACTCCCTAAGTTGAAATCGATTATGGATCTTATGAAATTTACTTGTGTGGTGAGAAACGTGTTGAACCATTTTATAGACATCATCAGTCTAATTCCTCTTTCTTGAGTTAATTCATAGTGATGTAAGAATTCCTTTAGAGGTTCCTTATATTGGTGGAGCCTTGTATGTTCTTATTTTCATTTGATAATTTTCTATAATTAATTTTTCTTATTACATTAATAAAAATTATGAAGTTCTATCTAAGTTTCAAGAGTTTAAATCCTTAGTTGAAAATATGGCTAATATGAAAATAAAGAGAATCAAAATTGATAATGGAGGTGAATATGTCAATAAAAAGTTTGATGAGTTTTGTGTGTCTTGTGGAATTCAAAGAGAGTTAACAACTCCATATTCCCCTCAATAAAATGATGTAGCTTAAAGGAAGATTAGAACAATCATAAAAATGAATTAAACCATTCTTCATGCATCTAAAATTCCTAAGTTCCTTTGGTCCAAGCCATGAACATTATTTCTCATATCCTAAATAGAGTTATTACTAAATCTTTACATCTAACTATACCTCAAGATGTTTGACTAAACAAAAACCTAATATCTCTCATTTAAAGATATTTGGTAGTCTTGTTTCCCTTCTCATTCCTAAAGTTAAAAGATAAAAACTTGATCCTACCTCCTAATCTTGCATTTTTGTTGGGTATGGTGATCACTCAAAATTATTAAGAGTGTATGATCCACTAAAATATGTGATTATAGAGACTAGGCATGTTTATGTTCTAAAGAACCTATTTTTTGAATCTTCCTCTCTTCCCTCCTTTGATCATCCTTCTTTGGATATGATGTATGCAGATATTGAGGGGGAATATTCTATATCTACGTCTCAGTATATAATTTCTAAATGGGCTCAAAATATGATTTCTAATTCCCATCCTAATAATTTGATAAAGATGACCTACAATCAGCATTCTTATCCTACTTTTCCATCTGTGTAGGAGGTTAAAGCTCACTCTTTTAAACAAGCCATCCTAGATGAGATGTGGATTAATGCTATGAAATTTGTATCCAATGCTCTAATATAAAATAAAATTTGAGAAATAGTCCTCTTCCTCATAAAATAGGCATTGTAGGATCTTGAAGGATGTATAAAATTTGGTATAACTCTACCGGTACTATTGAAAAATTCAAGGAAAGACTAGTTGGTAATGAATTTACTCATAAACCTTTTTAGAATATGTTGAAACCATTTCTCTTTTTCCAAAATGAGAATTGTTATAATTCTTCTATCTCTAGCTACTCAACATGGATGGGTGATGCACTGGATGGATGTAAAAATGCCTTTTTAAATAGTGATTTACAAGAAGAAATTTACTTGCATCAACCTATAGGATTTGAAGAACCTAGTAAGTAATTATATATGTGTAAGATTTAAAAATATGTTTATGGTCTTAAACAAGATCCAAGAGCTTGGTATGCCAAAATAAATAGTTTCATTCAAGATAATGGTTTCAAAAAAAAAAATTGCTAACAATGATTTGTTTGTAGAATATGAAAAAAACCATATTATTATTATTTTCTTATATGTTTATGATATCTTAATTACTACTAGTGACAAGAATTTAATTCCTAGAATAAAAGAGAAGCTAATACAAAATTTTAAAAATGACTCATTTAGGATTGTTAAATCATTTCTTAGGCATGGTTATTTGCAAAAATCACAAAGTTATTGTTGTGTCTCAAGAATGGTATGCTTCTAACCTTCTTTAAATATTCAGCATGATTGATTGTAAGTTTGTATCTATTCCTATATAATTTGGAGTCAAATTATATCCAAAACCTTCTTGTGATAAATTTAATCCTACTTTATATAGACAACTTGTTGGTAGTTTGATTTATTTGACTATCACTAGGCCTAATATATCCTATGTAGTTGGAATTGTTTTTAGATTCACTAAGGATTCTTATTAGAACCATTAGAAAATGGAAAAAGGATTATAAGGTATATCAAAGGTAAAATCAATTATGGTTTGTATTATTATTCTGTGATGATGTAAATTTATTTGGTTATTGTGATTCTAACCATGCTACTAATATTGTGGATAGAAAATCTACTTATGGATATGTTTTCAAGTTGGGTGCCAGTGAGAAATCACTTAGAGTAGCAAGAAGCATCCAATAGTATCCATCTCTTCTATCAAGAAAATTATAAAAGTGTAATAGAAGTGTCAAAGCTAGATATGTGACTGAAAATATTATTGGATGAAATTCAAATGGGTGTCAAAGGAATTACTCTTCTTCTATGTGATAGCCAAATTCTCATTTCTCTTACAAAAAATCTAGTTCAACATCAAATAACCAAGCGTATTGAAATTTATATGAACCTAAATCAGGAGAAAGTTGTGAATGGTGACATAGACCTCAATTTTTGTTCTACTGAAGATCAAATTACATAATTTTTACAAATCCATTGAGTGCTACAAAGTTCTACAAATTTCATGCTATGTTGGTCATTTCAGAATTTGGTTCAAATGATCATGTGAATGACCTTTATCTTCACCTCTGAAGTAGATGAGCTATGGCCTTTTAGAGTTTCGATTGAAGTGGAAATAAGGAGGAATGAACATGTTTTTCATTTTTTTACAATTCCACATCTTAATGGTCAAATTTTTCTAGTTGTAAACTCCCCGTACTATTTTAATTTTTTTAAGTAAATTATCATGTTATGTGAGTTTACTTTTAATACCCAACGAAACATTAGATATGAGAGATTATTGTTTTATAAAATAATCCATAATCTTATGTAAGACTTCATATGTAATCACTTTATCTTGAGAATTCTTGTTGTTCCTAAGTACTTGAAGTTTTAATAAAATATGCAAAACACTTTATTTGTGTCATGGCTTCTTGAAGATTGAAAAACACTAAAGCAAAGTGTAACATAAATTTTCTAAAACCCACATAACACTTGTTTTGGTTCATGGCTTGTTTAAGTCTATGGCCTCTGCGGTAGTTTATCATAGAGTTGCAATATCCACAGAATATTGAAGTATTGTACCGTGGAATTACAAAATCCATAGAATAAATTTTTTCTTACATGCTAGCCTAAATTACTTAGATTATTTTTGGATTGTAATTCCTTTTCTACAAAAAGGTGACTTGGCATCTATTATTTAGAACAAGCTTTATATATTTGCATGTTATCATAAATCTTCATGTAATGATTTATGGATTGTAAGTCCTTTTGTATAAAAAAATAAATTTTGATTGTTTCCCTACTTAACATTAAGGGGGAGTGTTGGGGTTTTAATATTAAGTGGGAAACTAAATTAATAGAAACTCATATAATACTAACGGTCATGACATAAACCTTATGTTTAAAAATAATCATGGTGGAATCTACATATTGTGTCGAAAGTTTTTAAACCTAAAAATATAGAAATGACCTAAATAGACCACCCGCCTTGACCAAAATCAAGGTGATCTCTTTAATATCGGTAAACAAGAAAATAAATTACATGTGATGAGATTGATGATACATGATGTGAATGATGTGAGTGTAATCTCTACACATGAGTGAATTTATGTGATAGTTTATAATTCCTTATTAAAGGTGTAACGATGTGTAATAAACGAAATAGTGGGAGTGTTGGGTTAAATATATATTCTCAATAAAGATAATTGATTTTAGTGGGTTTTTGTTGTCTAAAATTACACCCCATGTAATTTTAAACAACTCATCATAGGACTTAACCATTTTTATCTCTAAGAAAAAATGTGGGAGACTAATATAGTTTACCATAGAATGCAAGAACTTAGTTTTCCATGGGTTCTTCTAACTTGTGGAACATAGGAATGAGCTGTGTGAGGACTTCATGAAAATTGATGAAATTTAGTGTTACGCATGATCTTATTAAAATTTGCAAAAAAATAAGTCCCTAACAAGTGAATTCATATAGATTAGTGTGGAATTTTTTATCCTTGGTGAACAGAAGAAATGAAATAATTTTAAAAGCCACATAACATTATCTTTGTGTTCTACAGATCATTAAATTGTAACATTCCTTGGGTTTTCTCAAACCTATGAAATGAATGAAAATTTTTGTAGGGACAAAGGATGTGTATCAAATAGTTAGACCCTTGCAGGTAGCGTAAAAAATTTTCACTCGTCAAGTCAAGAAGAGGATGATTATAGAGGCCCATGGAAGAGAAAATGAAATACCACGGTTAAGGCCGCATGACATAGAAAAAGTCATTTCATGTTTAAAATCCATGCTAGACTTTGAACCAAAGATTCAACCACCCCAACCACCAAAATTTAATGAAGTACGAAACCATTTTATGCACTCGATGGTGTGAGATACAATTAATGGTTGTGTTATGGTTGTTAGCTGAATTTAGGGAATCCATACCTATATTGTAAGCTAATTTTTCATGAATTCATGATGTCCACACTTATTCAATACAATTTTAGAGTGGACGGATTCCATCTTGGTGATCCTTTCTCCTATCTCTTGCTTCTCTTTCTCCATTCTATGAGTTTTATAAATACAAGTACTTACACACTTTGTATGTTTTTTTCATCTCTCTTTCCTTCCATAATATATTTTCGAGCTCTTCTTTGTGAAACTTGAAACTTCATGATGTCAACCTATATAACTTGTGAATGGTGATTTTCATTCCTTGCTCTGTATGTAATATGTTGAAGATTGTTTAATGCAAGTGTGGCGTAGTTATTTCCTCTCGAGTTTATTGTGTTTTATGTGAATATTTCACCCTCCCACATTTTCATGTTCTTTTGTTTGTTTACATTTAAATTGTATGCATATTGAAGATCCCAGCTTTATGGATTTACATCAACGTCATTTGGATTTGGGAAATTTTCACCTTTTTCTCGGTGATATCGCCACCCCCTTATCTTAGGATTTTTCTTCCTTGAATCTCTCTCTCCTCGGTCCCTTGGAATTTTTAGAGTAGGAATTAGCTATAGGAGTAGGTTTAGCGTTAGAATTAGGTTCTATTATGTGGTTTTTCCAAATCTATGTAAAAAGGAAGTCATCCATGTCTAGAGGTATATTTAAATCTGAAATTCCCACACTTAGATAAATTCCCATGTTTCCTCAAAGTCTTAAGTCTTCTATGATTCAAGGTTGGTGTAATTTTGAGATCCAATAGTTTTGGCATGTCAGATGGGACAAATAAATTTAAATTGTTCATTACTAATTTCTAGTGTGCGACTTAGTGATTTCAAACTTTTGATGTAGTTATTCAACACATCCTGAGACTCGAGCTTTAAATATTCTATTTCTAAATAGTTTAGTTACCTTTTGATGATAATAATACAAATAAGGAAAAGTGTAACAAGAAGTGATTATTTTGAATACTTGCAACTATCACTAAAGATAAGAAGAAGAGGTATATCAATTCGTATATCACCGTCTCCTCCTAATAGATTTATTTCTACTCCTCTTGGTAGGAATTTATTGTTTTCATCTAGAGTTTTAAGACCCATTCCAATCATGACACAACAAATAAATTTACCCTTTGTAATTTTTTATGGTCATAGTCCCATGCTATAAATGTTCAACATGATATACCATTACCTTCTCTTAACAAAGATTCCTTCCTTCACTAGCGATAACCTCACTATTGTAGCTAATCATATTCAATATGTGGATAATTTTTATTTAGTTCATCTAGTTACGTAAGATATTTTTTTGGTTAGGGTCCTTAATTCTTCATTAAAAACATAAGAACTTCAATGATATAGAAGATTGAGATGTGCTTCCATTCACAGCTAGGATGAACTTGTCTCGACTCTTTGTCAACAATTTAAGGAGAAAGCATTCAACATATCCTTATTAAATAAACTCACGACAATCAAGTAAGCTCCAAATGATCTCATGGCAGACTTAAACTTTAGATTCTAGAGAACATGGGAAAAATTCCATTTATGTTAAGACCAACTCCACAAGGTGCATTTTTAGACTATCTTAGATCCTTGAATTTTGATATAGTATCAATGAATAAATATATGGGTGATGTCCAATTACCAAATGTTTATGTAATAACCATTAAGTATGAAAATTATTTAATTCAAGTAGGCAAATTAACCCCCATATTTTCTATGCCCATTTTTCTTGAATTTCCCCATCATACAAAACCCACCATTACACCCATTTCTCAACTATCTACTTCATCTTCTAATTCCACATCTAGTTCCTATATAAAATAAGATAAAATTGAAATATGTAGTGTTCATCTTATAAATCTAAAAATATTTTTTTCTCTCTTAATATACATAAAGTAGAAGTCTCTTAAAATTATCCTCACCCTCCCCATGGTTATCCAAAAAAGGATTTCAATATCCTAATAATATACTTTCTCATAATTACCCTCCAAGAAAAGCACCAAATGAAAATCTAAAGCCCCTACCTACCCCTAACTTACTTAAAATACATTGTTCCAATTAAAAATAACATGGATGATATTTTTAATGGTGTTATCCTTGTGATCAACCCCATAATTAGTATACATGTGAAGATGAAATAAAATCTTTTCTCGAAAAGGTTATCATGGTTAAATATCCATCCTACTCATAAGAAAAAAATTAGATCCTTTAACAAGTAATGTAGATGATGTTCAATAGTTTACCCCTGAACCCAACTTCATGTTCTTCAGACTTGAATAATTATGTGTAATTAATCAATCCACAAATAACTCAAAAAGGAAGAAATTTCATTTGGTGGATCATACAAGGTCTAAAAAGTGGCAAATGGATGTGATATCTCCTCCTCATATCTCACCAATTTTTCGTGATGCTTCTCATTAGTATGTGGATGTAAGTGGATATTTGGATTTACCTAGTTTGTCATGGGTTACTTAATAGTTGCAGAACAAAAAATTATGTGAAACATTCCAAATCCACCTATTAAATAGCTTCCAAATATTGCACAAACAAAAAAATAACACGTCACTCCCTCATTGTAGAAAGTTTCATATATTCCTTTTAACATTGTGGAACAAATAAAGATTAAAAATATCAATATCATAATGTGGGATGTCTTTTCTATCCCATCTCAAAGGTATTTGTTGCAAGAAGCATCAAGCAACCTCCACCCCTAGAACCTACCATGTAAAAATAATATTCCACGTTGAGGTAAAATATTTTCATCCTAAAGATGATCGAGTACGTTCAATTGTTAAGCATACTTTTTTCTACATATATTTCATAGTTGGAAAACACATTGTTCAAAATTGCATGATGGATTCCTACAGGGTTCATTTTAAGACCCCTTTAAAAAATTTATTACATAATGGGTGGTGAATCTATAGAAAAGGAAATTCACATTTTTAGAAAATATAGGAAATGATGGTTTCATGACAACGGCGAATGGAGGGTTTTTTCAAGTAATAGGAAATGAGTTTTTTTTTGTTACTCAATGATAAATACGCAAAATTTTATCATATGCCAAGTATGGAATAGTACTGATTGGAAATAAATGTAACTTACCATTTGGCATCACCCAATGTGTTCTCGGATGACAAAAACATTTTTTTATCATCTGGGAACCAAATTTATTTAACATCCAGCATCACCCTAATATGTTCCCAAATGAAAAAACTAGGAGTTGTAGTCTAAGAATAGAATTTAAGTGATGTAAAACGTCATCTAAATGTGTTCCTAGGTGAAAACAACTAAATGTTTCCATTCGGGAATAATTTTGTGCTTCTAGATGAAAACCCCTAAGTTTTGTCCTCCAGGAACGCTTTTGTGTTCCCGAATGTCGATTAGCCACAATTTTTTTCTTCCGCAATGTATCATAAGTTTTTTATTTCCATCTGGTAACATGTTAACACTTTTTGTATGATTTATCTAATGTGTTGTTGCTCGACATTATGTGGTTTGTTGATGTACGGGAATTCTCTTGTGTTAAGGCCGATATACATGCATCATTATTTTATGTTACCACACAATAATACCCTATTGTTGTTTTCTGAAACTATTCCCCATGTCATGTATCATGTTTCCTTGATCTACGGGCCTTAACCTATTACCCTTCCCTTGCCTATATAGATATCAATCCCTATTCAATTAATCCCATTTTCACTTGCGGTTTCTTCAAGATAGAGTTTTTCAAAGTTTCCAGCCTTCCACCACTAGTGAAAATGGTTTTTTATATTCTTCTCATCCACTTCCAGTATATTCTAGTAGCCACATGGTTTGTTCTATGATCCTCGTATACAAGTATATTCCATTTTCCAACCTATTTTTTCCAAAGAATCAAAACATCAAGATTCAACAATCTTGCCCCCAAGAAAAAAGTCCATTTCCACACCTTCTTATGTTTACCATAACATATTGTAACCATAATTAGTAAAACTTTTTGAAGACCCTCAAATACTCATTCAATCCGATTGGATTGGTACGTCAGGGTTCCATGGTCTTATTTAAATGCCTTAGTATCAAACAGAACACAAATCTTTAAATAATTTAATGAAAATTTATAATAGTTCAGATGACACTTTCACTGTTGTATTACCATCCCACCAATTTATCATCAAAATAACACTTGATGATATTCATCATCTTATAGGCCTACCCCATCAAAATGCATTTCTTGTATCCACAAAAATGTTTTTCCTTATGAGAAAAAAATTTAGAGTCTTATTACGATATTTCTATTGAGGCTAAGGTTAATAATCCCTCCAAAAGAGGGATTAACACATAATCAATCAAATACCCTTTCTCTTGGCCATGGTGGAATTTTTCCATTCCCATATTGAGTTACAAGGAAGATACATTGACATTTCTCGGTGATCATTGTCATCAGTACTACCTTCTCCAAACCATTTCCATTATTAGATTAGTTTGGTGTACATTTATTTCGTCAAGGATTCATTTTGACTTTGAGAGTCATAATCCTTGTGTAGTTATTTATTCTTCTTGTTTTGTTCTAGGTTTATATTATGAGGGTTTTTATGGGGTCAAATAAACAGTTACTCCAACTACTCTACACGATAACATGGATAAACATGCAGTGCCTCTGAACTAACACTTTGTGAGTATTTTGTTTTAAAAGAATTCTATCTTGATTCTTTTATAAAACAAAATCATTTTTAAATCAATTCTTACAAATATATAAATTGTAACTCTATTTTCAAAAGGTCAAAGCGAGTGAAAAATGGATTTGTGTAAGGTGGGAGTTTTACACATAACCCTATTGGGCCTGAGGGGTTTGGTGAAAATGTTCTAATTGATGTCACCATGATCAATGACTCTATGGATGTCACTAGAAGCCAAAATTATAGAGGTATAATAGGATCCAAACAGATGTGCGCTTCTATAGAATCATCCCATAGGTAGGAAGTAACACGCACTATGGAAAATCTAGGTTTTCATTAATCCATAATGCACAATCATTTTAATTTTGATTAAATTTGTTTATGACTACTGACAATCTAATTCTTGAAAATGACATGTCAATTTCCTAATGTGCACTTTGTCTCCAGGCACATCAAAAAATCTCGAGACACATGGTGTCTACTAGTGTAGACACTACATTCATACCTAAGAAAGAAGAGATTTAGTCTACACCAGTTCATCACCCTTCAAGTTCTGGTATTAATAAATAGTGAATTAAATTAAATTTATATTAGTCTTTCTTTTAGGAATTTATTAGTCGATTAAACTAGTTTTTGATAAATTTAGGTTTTGCAAAAGACCACCACCCCCTTCTACCTAGTGCCATAATATGTTTATTACAGATAACAACATTCACAATGTAAGAAATATCTATTGATTTCATTATTATTAATTTTAATTTCTTACTGTTCTCTTGTTTGTCTTCTTAAATACATCATATTGATATTGTTAAATTATTAATGCTCACATAAATTTTACAAATTCAATCTCAAATCCAACGCGTTCCCATGGCCACCCCCACTACTCTAGCTTAGTTCTTAAGGAGTAATGTATTTTAACCTCCCCTTATGTCTTATGTTAGGGGAAAGATATTGTGTTCCCTGGAATGAGCAGGAGGACACATAATTTTATAGTGTCAGAGTTCCCCAATTTTTCAATTGGTGGCATGCAGAGTGCTAGAGGCACTTCTATTTTAAATAATATTGATATGGATGAGGAGTATCTTAGTTTTAACAACATTTATGACATTTATGCAAAGAGGGAAGCATACCAAATATCTCACTCAATCTGCACATAAGGAGGTGTAAGTGCCACAACATCCATCCTCTTCAAATCCTCCTTCCCCAATGGGGAGGAAAATTTGGATGATGATGCCAAATTTCCTATAGATAGCCTTGTTGTGATGGAAAATATTATTCTTGACACAAAGGATTTGAAGATATGGGATATCATATTGAAATCTCTGATAAAATAAATTAATGAAAGATATCATAATTTTGAACACGAAGAAAAATAATAATTGATTAAAAATTAACCAATGACAATTGATTCTCTACTTGCTCAAGCACAATAACTGTAATGCAATCACCAAAAATATTTATAATACTCATCAATGTTTTGACTATACTTCTCAATAGATTGGCTAATTTGAATGTCAATGCACATGTTACTAAAATAAGTGGAATAGAGACAAGAAAATTTTCACTATTACTAATGTAGAGAAAGATTTGGCGGTGGTAAGTAATGATTTTTTAAGATTATAATGTTTATCTATATAATTATGTTATTTTTAATTATATTCAAAATACCATAATTTAAAGACTGAGGTGTAGGTGTTATATGAGCACCTCAAATAAGTGAGAGAGAGTGTACGTAGTGTAATTACTTTTAAAGAAAAGCATTTTCTATTAAAAAGTACAACAATACATTACGTAGGACTATAAAGGAGAATAGACTACGTCTTGATATTCTTTTAAAGAAAAAAATTGATGAAGATCCTTCTCCCTTTCAGGAGATTCATTAGCAAAGATAGACAAATTTTAGAAAATATTAATGCAGGTGCAAAATAATTAGTCGATTCTGATGTGATAAAAGATGGTTTGAATGTTGTCGATGTAATATAATTTTTTTTTTAAGGACAAGGGTCCAAATGATCTTGAATTAAAACTATTTATGTAAATCATCGTATTCAACAAATGAAATTTTAAAACATTTAATTTATGTGAAATTTTCAATCATTTTATTCTCTCATGCCTATTGTCAAATAAAAACATTATCTTTTTTTCAAGCTTGTATAGTTAATGAATAGTATACAAGAATTCTGGAATATGGATTTACATTGTACAATTTAGTTTCAAACATATATGCACTCAATATTTAAAACTTGGATGTACATGTTGTTGTTGAATCTTGATAGTTGATTCATCATGTAAAGATTATCTCCAATAATCATGATGGGATATAGACTACTATGTTTTTTATTAATCCTAATAATCATGATGGGATATATGGATTATAATATCTTTGTGAACATGTGTGCCTATGGATTTAATATTGAGAAATCAAATATTGAACATACTTTCCTAGTAATTAAATTTTATTTTATTACATCATCTAGTTTGTAGATTGCACAACTATCTACCATCTGTTACTTCTAAACATTATAAAAAACATAGAAGGGATTTAAAAATTCCAAAATTATATATACAATATATGTAAATGAAAAAAATGTCAAGTCACAATATATATTTTAGAAAATAAATACTTTCAATTATCTGGTAGCTGAAACAACCCTATCCTTAATGGTCCTTCATCACTTATTTTATTTGTTTAGCTTCTAGTTTGGAAAATTCCAAGTCAATTTCAACATAATTTGAGACTCCATTGTTTTCTATCTGATTAACAACTCTCTACTCTATAAGGGATGTCCAAGTAGCTAATTCTCTTTCATATGGAAATGTGTCCACTCCATATCTTGAAACATATAGTCTCAAACAAGTTTCCAAATTCTTGTCCAATCTATTACAAAGTTTTGATTTCACAAATGTAAGTGCATTAAATACCCTTTCATATTCAATAGACCCAAGAATAATTTTATGTATGAGTTCATATAGTTTAAAGTATTCACTTATAATTTCTCTCATAATGCTACTATGATACAACTTTCTCCACAATAGTGTGATAGCTCCCATTTCTGTTGGTTCAACAAGAGTCCGATATTGATCACTCATTATATATGAAAATGTTGTGACTATGATATGAGTAATTTTTGTCCAATATACCATTCAATTCCCTCAATCAACATCTGAATATTTTCAAAACTACTCCATAATTACATTCATGTATTTCTCTAAGAGTTTAGCTCTTTGTTCTTCACCAATCATTGGATTCCAAAATGGGATTTATAACTCCCATGGCCTCAAGAAAATCACTATTTTTAAAACATTATCTAATCTCAGAGGATAATTTTTCAGATATCTTCATCAATTTTTTCGTGTATTAAAAACAACAGCATAAAAATAATGCTTGTGACTAGTTATTCTTCAATTTCATAACCTATTACATAAGGATCTATGTGGAAAGTTTGCATTGGAATATTTTTCCCATCAACTAAAATACAAAGATGACCATTGATATTGAACTTCAAATAGTTGTTGGGATATTTTGTATCTTTCAAAACCTTCCAGCTACTAAAAATTGGCTTTTGAAACCATTCTTGGGTGGAATATAAGGTATCCAAAATCATACATACTTATCTCCTTAATTTTATAAAATCAACAATGTATATAGATCCTTCCTATGCATGTTTCACCAAGTTGTTTATTTCCTTTAGCAATGGAAAAATACCGCATAAAGTTAATAATTTCTCTAAATCTATCAAGTGATATAGAATATCTCTATCCTTTTCAACTTCTCTACAATTCTTGAACATATACCCAACTAAGGACCTGTATTCCATAAAAATCTTGCAAGTTGGATCATATAATGATATCCATCTTGTGTCAACATCTTTCAAAAAAAAATTACCATTTTTAATCCAACAAAAAAAATTGAAACTCTAAAAATATTTTAGGACTCAATTGACATATATGAATGCAAGTCCCATATAACCTCCTTTGCTTTAGCAACATTTTCAAAATTACTTACAATATTGTAAGCGAGATTAATTTTTTGAGCCATGCAGTGAATAGGTATCATGTATGGTTTTTGAAGTTAAATACAAATCCCAGTTTTTTGACCTTGTATGATAGCTACCCCATCAATTCCAATGCAAATCAACTTTGCACAGATTGAATGATCATCCATACTAGCTATTTCCTTCAAATTTTTAATGAAAAGTTTGCAGAGGTTCTCAGAATTGTAATTCTCCATAATTTTATGCATAAATAGTAGATTATTTTCTCTGAAATGGTTATTGAAACTTAAAGTGTCGATATGCATGCATCCCCAAGATGTATTTTCTATTGTTGTTACCATATCAATTGACAATGTGATTAAATTTACATTTTTTTACCTTTTCTCTCAAATTAGTGATTTCAATTTCTCCTATAATTTTCCATTTCCCATGCACTTTTGTATATGACCAAGTGTGTTGTTGGAATTTTGGAAACCCATTAGATCAAAAAAATATGTTATAATAAATGAGATATTAAATTGGTCTACCCTTTTTTAAATGTGAAATATTATTCTGAATTGTATAAGTTTTTCCTAAACACTTGCATCAGTAGTAGCATTTACAAATTTAGCCTTTATTGTTTCACCTTTCTCAACTAGGTCTTGAAAATGTTTATGATGATTGTCATATTTTGTTGTATATCTCATATGTAAAAAAATCTTCTATATTTTTTCATCTAGTTATTTTTATTATTGGTCCATGATCTTTCTTTTTAGACTCATATACCTTCCCACAATTCTTCTCTATTATGTCCAACTTTAATTTCATTTTGTGGTCTCTACCTAGTTTCCACTACATATAGTATATCTATATTTTGTAGGAGTATCGAGTATTGTTTTCCAGTTCAATAGGTTCAATGAATCGATATTTGGCAAGCAATTCATATGTATAAGTCTTTCTTAATCTCCACTTCCACTCTTACATTTATAATGTGTGTTGCTAGAATGTTTATCTCGATGTTTGAGTTGGATGGAAAATGGGATTATCGACTATTAATGTGAATTGAATTACTCTACTTGATTGGAAATTTCATCTAGACTAAGGTCATTGCTAGGGTTTTTTTGCATTTTGAAGAAATTGTTTTTCTTATTAATCCTTGCATAAATAAAAAATTAAGTAACATTAACATAATAAGAGTAAAAACTCGCGCTCTTTTCACTTGGTTTATGGTGGGATGACTGAAATATATTGAAATTTCCATGTCAGGATTTATTTTTCCTTGAGTTATTTTATCATTTGTAACAAGGGACATCGTGTGGGTGATTTTGAAGTCTACTTTCTACATGTAACAAAAATATAGAAGTTTCAAATATGATCTAAAATAAATAAATGAAAGATAGCAAAAAATAAAGATAATTCTATGGAATGGTAACACAACTTATTTCTACCGAATGGTAATAAAAATTAATAATGTCAAACAAAAACACAAATTAATGTTACCAAATGGTAACACAAAATAATATTGTCAAAACGGTAACACAAATTATTATTTCAAAGAGAAACAAAAATAACAATGTCGAATGACATCCCCAAATAATGTTTCTAGATGGTAACATGTTCTTATTACCATTCGGCATAAAATATTCACCTTACCATCTAAAAAATAAATATTACTTTGTTCGAAAGTACTTCCGAGCTTTCTACAAAAACCTTGACATATAGATAATCCACTTGTTTGCTTATTCCTTTGGCTTTTCGGATTATACTTTCATCTTTTTCACATGTTTATTAACAAATTTTGAAAGTAAATTACTAAATTTTATTACTATATTATGGTGAATTAATCTTATATATAATAGTATATTATAATATGAAGGTGAATATACTAACATTGGTCGTCCCTTAGTAGAAACACTAAGGAGAAATTATATTCAAATTTATTTAGGACTGTTAAATTTTGGTGAACGCACTACCGTACAGTAGTAAAATATTCACCAATTTCAAATTTCAAAAATCCTAATATTTTCCTGTTCACAAATATTTTCCCCTAAAATGAACCCTAGATTTGGCTACTAGTACTTTTTTAATTCCAAAGAAAATAGTAGAAATTTTGGGGATTTAGTATAATCCATCTTTCAAGGGTGTCTTACAACTTGATGGATCAATGTCAAGAAGTCTTGGGTGTAGTAAAATATCTTGAATTAAGCCAACATGCTTATCCAAGTCTAACCATAATGTAGGATATTTTTTTAATTGACTTACCACCATAATTTTCCCTTTTCCTCTTCACATATTTCAATACTACGGTAGGAAGACGTATTTCCTCAAATTTGTCTCAAGTAATGTTCAAGACAAGGTATGCAACTAGGTTTACTATCAAGGTTGAAGCTATTTCATCTTATCATGTGGAATTTTATCACCCTAGTCATATTAATGCTAATTGTATGGTCCAAGGAGATGTAAATTTTGATTCTAAACCGATTGAAATAGCACATTCATCAACCTCAATTCCTAATCTTATGTTAGATGAATGGGCCAAGGAGCACTATGAATTTGACCCTTATGATATAACTATAGAAACTATTTTGGGCACTTATTGTATCCATGAGGAAAACTTCATTGTTCCCATGCCACACAAGGAAGAAGATAATGATGTTTATAGGTTATGGAAGTTATATTTTGATGGTTCTAGAAGTAAAAATGGAGCTGAGGTGAGTGTAGTTATTGTTTCCCTAATAATAAAAATAATTATTTTATCATAGGTTACAATTTTCATGCTCAAATAATGTGGCAGAGTAAGAAGCATTGGTCCATGATATCTTGATTGTGGAAACGAAACAAATCAAAGCTCCATATATTTTTGGGAAACATAAGCTTTTGATATCTTATAGGAACCGAGTTTTGGATCTCCCTAAAATTCTAATGTTTTCA
Organism: Taxus wallichiana var. yunnanensis; assembly: GCA_018340775.1. NCBI lineage: Eukaryota > Viridiplantae > Streptophyta > Pinopsida > Cupressales > Taxaceae > Taxus > Taxus wallichiana. The sequence goes on from CM031244.1 coordinate 74,827,559, forward strand.
ACCTTCATGTGGTGCCACGAAGAAAAACAAAGAGGTTTATCTGATGGAAACTATTGGTTCTTAGTTCTCTCCTACAAATGAACTAATCAGTGGAAAACAACATGTAATGATGGTTGTTATACCATCCATTCCAAATAATGATAACAACTAGCAAGTTTTTGAGAATGATGAGAAAAATGTTCAATTCATTCAAAATGAAGCTAAAATATCTTCAAACTTGCAACCCACTTTATAGGATAGCTATGGTGATCAGATTATTCAATTGTAGAAATACAAGTTACTTAAAGGATTATTTACTCTTGAAGGAATTTTAAAATCTGATGATGAGATAAAGGGTTAGAAATAAGTTTGTCCATGGTTCAAGTGCAATGCGAGCCAATCAACATCGTACAAGGAAATAATATTTTTCTTGGAAAGGTTTGTAGTGTTAAGGAAGAACAATATTTTGTTTCCTTATGTCAAAAATATCATGATGTATTCTCAAAATATCATGATGTAAACCCAAAAATTGAGCCCTTATAAGGAATGAGTTATATTTACTCATTGAATTAAGGATAATATTTACTATCAAATACACATCTTGGGTGGCCAATTTAGTCCCGATTAGAAAGAAAAATGGAGAAATAAGAATTTGTATGGATTTCAAGGACTTGAACAAGGCTTCATTGAAATATCACCACCATTTTCCTTTCATGGAAAAAATCCTTCAAAAAGTGGATGGGTCTTAAATGTTATCCATGCTTAATTATTATCTAATATTAAATCAAATAAAGATCATATAATAGGATCATTACAAAAATACATTCACAACTAAATGGGGAACATAAGAAATTCGAATATCACCTCAACAAATTGAAGAAAAGAGAGAAAAAGGGTTATGTTTTAACTTTGACAACAAATATGGATCGGGACATAAATGTTTTGAAAAGAAATTTTTCTACATTAAGAGGCCCATTGAAGAATATGAGAAGGAATAAGATGATGAGGTAGAGTCATTTTTGAGATAGAGGAGGTAGGAGATCACCAAACAATAATATCATGGCATGCAATTTTAGTTATTAGCACTCTTTAAAGCCTCAAAGTGGTTATATTCTTAAAAACATAGAATAACAATGTTTATCGACTCGGAAGTTCTCACAACTTCATCAATAATAAGTTAGCGGTGTGCTTGAACTATTTTGTTTATCCAACTCCTGAATATCAAGTAGTGATCATTGATAGGGATATATTTAGTTTTTCGTGACAATTTCATAACATTAAAGTCACCATGGGATATTTATTGCTAAAAATTCCTATTTATGCCATTTCCATGGGAGGAGCATGTTAGGAAATGTTGGGATAGATAATACCAAAAATTTATATATCCACCAAAATAAATTGTTAAATATTATATTTTAAGTTTGAACGATAAATTATGATAAATTACATCACATAATAAATTATATATTATATTACATAAATAAACTTAGAATTAAATGATTATAAGTCATAAAATATAAATGGGAAAACCATATGATAAAAACCCATTAAAAATCACTTATCTTTATTGAGAATAAACATTTCACCCAACACTCCCACTATTTCATGAATCCACAACAGTTACACCTTCAAGTAGGAATTATAAACTATCACATACATTTTCTCATGAGTAGAGATTAATCTTTACTCCATTCACATCATGTAACTTCTATAAACATCTCGCATACATTCACACTTCATCGTCTTTTTTATTGTGTTCAATCTTAAAGAGATCACCTTGATTTATATTAAGGTCGGTGATTTTTTTGGGTCACTCTTACATTCAAAATTCAAACACTATTGATATAATAGTGGATTCTCTCATGCATATATTTTAAATATAATTTATAAACCATGACTATTAGACTTTGGTGGGTTTCTATCAAGTTTGTTTCCCACTTAATATTATAAATCCAACACTCTCCCTTAATGTTAATTAGGGAAACATATAAAATTGTATTTTTATAAAAAGGAATTACAATCCATAAATCATCACATGAATATTTAGGGTAGCATGAAAATATATAATTCTTTTACTAAAAACACATGTCAAGTCACTTTTGTGTATAAAAAGAATTGCAATCTATAAATAATATAAGTGATTTAGGATAGCATGCAAAACAAATATCTTTGTTCCATGAATTTTAAAAATTGTGATACACATCTTTAGTCCTCCTTGGGTTTTGAAAAATACATGTCGTGGGATAAAGCTTCAATGTTTTGTAGATTTTAAAGAATCTATGGACGTAGTTGGTGTTCCTCATATTTTTAGAAAATTTACGATGCAATGCTAAGTGTTCTGTAGATTTAAAAACCACTATAAAAATATAGTGTTTTGTGGGTTTTAGAAAACATGCATTACACTAAAAAAATGTTTCACAATTTTTGAAAGAAAAAAACTTTTCAATAAACTATATAGTGTTCGCAGTTTTTGGATAAATAAAAAACATGTGATACATTGTTGGAAAAAAAAAACTATACATTGGAACAAATAATAACTCTCAAGATAAAGTGATTACATTTTAAGTGTAATATAATATTATCATATCTAATGCTTCATTGCGTATTACAAGTAAACTTCACATAAAGTGATAACTTACTTTGAAAAAAATTAAATAGTATAAGGAGATTAAAATTGGCACAATCATGTTGATAAGAGGTGGCATTGCGAAACATGCTCATTCCTCTTTATTTCCCCCTCAAGGGAAACTATGAAAATCCAAATCTCATCTGATTCATAAGTAAAGACGTCGGTCACATGATCATTTGATTCAAATCTTGGGATCAAAGTCATCCATATGATCATTTGATTCAAACAACATATGCTCATCTAATTCAGAGGTGGAGATCAAATTCATCCACATGATCTTTTGATTCAAATTCTACCACATGATCATTAGATTAAGATATAGAAATCAATGTCTTCCACTTTATCATTAGACTCGAAGTGGAGAATATATACACCATTTGAACTACACACTAACTTGATATTCTTCATTCTTTAATGTTGATCTAACTTATTTACAAGAGAAATGTAACATTGGTTGTCACTCAAAGGAAGAATTCATATTTTTACATCCATATCAATTCCATCAACAATTTATTTAGCCACATAGCTTCCTTTATTACTTCCGTAGTACACTATTTTGATTGATTCTTACTAATCCAATCAATTGCATCTACATTTAACTTTAAAAAAGTAGATCCATAAGTAAATATTTTATTTACAATATCAGCAACATGGTTAGAATCAAAACAAACAAAAAAAATTGCATTATTACTAACAAAATAATACAAAACATAATTTATTATACCTCAAAAAAAAAATCATTTTTTAATGGTACACATAAGAACCTGTTTGAAACTTAGAAGCAATTCCTAGTTCATAAGATATTGGTGATTGTTAAATAAATTTATCACGTATAGGTTTATAATAAATTATTCTAACTTATTTGAAGTAATTTAGTGGCATACAAAAAAATAGATGGAACAACATATTTGTGATCTTGACATATAGCCATGCTTAAAGGAATGATTTAACAAACTTCAATCAGTAGATTTAAAAAATGTTGTCTTAATCTTTTTTTATTTCTTTTAAGAATTAGATTCTTAATTCTATAATAAATTAAGATATCATATATAAAACAATAATAACTATCATTGTTTTCAGATTCGAGAGTGGAGGATAGATATATCATTTGAACTACACACCAACTTGATATGCTTCATTATTTAATGTTGATCTAAATTTACTACAAGAGAAATGCAATAGTGGTTATCACACAAAGTAATAATTCATATTTTGACGCCCATATAAAGTCCATCAATAATTTGTTTACCCACACAACTTTCTTTATTATTTCCATAGTACTCCATATTGATTGATTATTACTATTCCAAGTGGTTGCACATCTATTCAACTTAATAAAAGCACATCCAGTAGATATGTATCTACAATATCAGCAACATTGTTAGAATCAACACAAAATAATCATTATTACTAACAAAATAATCATTATTACTAACAAAATAATACAAAACATAATTGATTATGCCTCAAAAATGTTTTTTTCATTTTTAATGGTACTCATAAGGATCTGCTTGAATCTTAGGAGCAACTCCTAGTTCATAGGATACTAGTGATAGTTAAATAAAATTTTCACATATAGGTTTATAATCAATGACTCTAACTTCTTTGAAGTAAGTTAGTGGCATAAAAAAAGATGCAACAATATATTTATGATCTTGATATATAACCATGCTTATAGGATTGATTTAGCAGACTTAAATTGGTAGATTTAAAAAGGTTTTCTTAATCTTTTTTTTTTAGAATTAAATTCTTATTGCTAAAAGAAATTAAGAGATCATATATAAAACATATTATAACTATCATTGTTTTCATATTTTAGAAATCAAAATCAATAAGAAAAATTTTACACCGCAAGATCTTGAAAGAAAAAAACAGTCTTAGTGTACAAAGATGAAAATATTCCTCCATTTCCAATTACATTTGCATGATAAGGTAATCCTCAATGCTTAATAACATGTAATAAACTATGTAATGGAAGAAAATACATATTTCCAAACAAACTCGGTTTGTGCATAGTTAACTATACTTTGTTTTTAGAAAAAAAATATTGTCTAGATACTTTGGTGCATTTTTTGTATGATGTCTCAAAAAAGGAAAGATGGAGGAGGATGAAATAGATCTTTAGAGTTTAATTTTAGATCATAAAACCTTTTATTTCTCAAGATACATAATTGCTTTCTCTCGGGTTCCTAGAAAACCTTAACTAGAGTTATAGGATGAAAAAACTTCATATTTTCCCAACACTTTGTGTTAGGATCTCAAAAATGATAAGAGAGAATAATAATGAATACAAGTGAGATGCAAGAGGTTTCAAAAAAATCAACAATACGGTCTCCTTCAAGATAAATAATTAACATCAAAAAGGTTGCCAAAGCATGTTAAGAAATGATGATTGTCGTTACCTTCCTTAGGTTAATAGGAAAAGGAATGAAACCCATATTTGAGGCCATTTAGAAATTCTAGACAAAGACACATTTTGGGATAAGTCCCCTCAATATCAAAATCCATGAAAACTAATAAGATTTCAATACACAAAAATGTTTCTCTATAACATATACATTTCCAAAACATTTATACCAAAGTTGTAGAACATTATGAAAAGAAGAAGAAAATAAATTTCAGACATGCATCCATAAAACATGTAATCACAAATACATTAAACATGTATAAATAACATTACCAAGAACATTTTCATAAGGAAATAGTTTTCTCAACAATATTTTTTTGGTGTTTGTTCTTATTGTTCTTTCTATTGTTCTTACTTTGAGCATTTTATTTGATTTAGAATAACAATCAAATTCTTTATGACCAAATTTTCCACAAAAGGTACAAGTACCATCAAACTTAACCTTGAAATTCTTATTATTCTTTACATAATTTTTAGAATTAGTTTTGAATTTAGATTTAAAGTTTGATTTTTATTATAATCATTGTTATTCTTATTTTTAAATGACTTTTGATTTTTGAGAACAATTCCTAAGAGACATTCTCTTTTGAGTCAAATTTCTCAATTACTCTTTCTTCCTAAACTAGGAGAGAAGACAGAGTATCCAAACTAGGTAAATTAGATTCATTTTGAATTTCAAAATAGAAATGTAATTTCAAAATTTCTCATAAATATTAATCGAATGATAAAATATAACTTATCTTGAAATAATTCACAATTACATCCATCTAATCGAAAATTAATGTTCTTAATCTTAGATAATTAATTAACTATATTTTCATCTCATTTAATTTGATTTTATAAAAAAATCAATTATTAGTTTAATTATCTTGAAACAGTGACTACCTTCATGCATAGTTTGTAATTTATTGCATGCATCAACCGTAAAATCCATGTGCCATATATGTAACAAGAATTCATCTTTGATACTTTGCAATAATATGTACATGGTCTCTTGGGTTTTTTTGGGAGAAGATAATTAAGATTTCATGGTTATCTTGTCTCCCAAAGGTGGGTCTCTTTTCAACACCACAAACTAGATCACATATCTTTCTAGCCATAAGGATGGCTTTAAGCCTAACTCTTCAAATACTACAATTAGTGTCATTTATCAATTGAAATTTATCCATGGAGAAATTAGAAGAATTTTTGTGAAATATTTTTTCATATGGAAAAACTATGGGTTTCCACCAACGCTCACGGGTCTATGCCCTTGTTTCTTATGTATAGGAGGCTCTCATTATTGAATGTAAATTATTCTAATCCTATCCATATTTTAGCATGGAAAAATAGGTCAGGGATCACACAGAACACTTCATTAAACCTATAGATAAGTGTTGGTATGGGGTAAAAAGGAGGAAATTATGGTGATGAAGGTTGAAGGAGAGAAATTAGACAAAGGAAGGTTATTGTTGTGAGTAGGAACAATAATAATTCAGACCCAATAACCAAAGTAGTTAAACATTCAATTAGAGGAAAGAAACAATAAAGTTATTTAGTGAGACAAAAATCCCACAAACACAAAGTTATTTGGGTCCATTCATCGAAGATACAAAGCTCTTTTTTATCACTATACTTACAAAGTGCATATAAGAGAGAAAATAAAGTAACAAATAATGAAGAGGAAATAGAAGAAATTTAGCTTTTATTTATTCGCATTAATGATACAAAGTTAAACAACAACAATCCAAAATTTCTACCACTAAACTATAATTTCATAATCCCTTAGAATGGAGTAGCCATTCCAATTTATCGCAATGTGAATTTACTTTTCACCTACTCCCACATTACTCTTCATGATCTTATTCACTCATGACTTTTCATCTTCCTAGGATATGAGAAATAAGTTCCTTTTTATAAATTAAAGGGACTTTTACAATATAACTTTAGAAAGCTACTTAAGTGAATAAGACAAAATACAATGATTATGCCTAATGAATAATTAGAAATGGGAGAGAAGGAAGAGGCAGAATGAAAGAAGAGGGAAGAAGTTGTAAAATTTGATGAAGAAAATCCCTACGATGAATAACTTTGGTTATCCATGCCTCCCGATGATGATAAGTCTCTAAAGCAAACTCATGTTCCTTAAATTCCTTGCTAAATTTAGCTATCACAAATGTCAACTTCTCTATCTTTGGGCTACAAATGCAGCCCAATACTTTGGTCCATGTCCCAAGGACATCAGTGATCTTCTTGCACCGATGATTCCATTCTTCATGATCCACCGTAATTACAACAATGTAACTTTAGATGTTGGTCAGGGACTCTAAGTTGTCTTCATTGAAGGAAAGAGAGTCACCCGTCTTTTTCTTGACCAGAACCTAGAAGGAAGAAATGAGTTCATCTCGATGTTAAATCTTTGATGATCAAAGAGAGATCAAGTCTCTAAACACAATTATATACATCATTCAAGATCTTGAAAGCATGTTTTCCACAAGATTCCAAATCAAATATTGCATTCTTAAGCATTTCATATTTCATGTCCATAATGCGGATCCAAACTTAAGACAAGTTCTCTACAATGGGTGTGAACATGTTCTTAATCACAAGGGTGTGAGAGTCAAAGGAAATCATCTCAGATACTAGTGGAAACATATCATCCAAATGAATCATATCTTTTGCAAACTCCTCCTTCACTTTGTTCACTTCTGACAATGTTGTAAGAATATACTTGACGAGAGAAATGACATCTAGAAACAATGTATTGCCTTGATCAATGATTTTATCAATCCACTTCTCATTGGTATTCCCCTATACCATATATCCTTTTCCTTTCTTAACCACCTCGGGCTCAACATTGTTGATCAAATGAATGTCTTCTATAGGAAGATAATTTTTTAAGTCAGTTCCAAGAAGGGTTGAATGTATGCACTGAGAACCTTTACCTATTCTTCCAATCACACAATTTTTTGCTTGTATTCTTCATTCTGAGTGAGGATATGGGAATCGAGTTCCTTAAATATATGATAGTCACCCTCATGTGAAGCTTTACCTAATGATATGTGATTCAACTCATAGTCTGATGAATTCATATCCTCAATGGGCTTTTCATTATTAGGTCTAAAAATTTCAACATACTGATTACCTGAAGTGCCACTAAAAAAGTGGGATGTTGTTTGGGCCTTCTTTCTTCACTTGAACTTCAAGGTTTTTGATATTTCTGTGAGACTTGGCACGCTAGCAAGATGAAATTTCCTTGGCTCACTATTTATCATTTCATAGATCCATGGGAATGTTTCATCATGTGTTGACATGATGTCTATCAATGGATATTTTTCAAGAGCTTGTTGTGGAATCAATTCTTTATCACTGTAGGGAATCTCTAACCTTTGGGGATACATACTCGGGAACTTGAATTTTTAGTAATGAATCCCTCTTGTTTGACGGATCTTTCTTGCAATGATTACCTCAAAAAAATTCCTTGAATAACTTACTTAACTAACTCAAATAGCTCAACTCACTTTGGCCAACTTTCCCGGTTCACCTAAACTCATCAAAGAAATATGATGATGAATCTAGCTTAACTAAAAAAATTTAAGACTACCTTATCTTGAATTTAAATTTATAACTTGATTCTATCCTCTTTCTACATAATGTTTCTTGTTTTTAATGTTGTACCTTGTGATGTTCTTCCTTACTCTCATACACAACTGTGACCAAAATGATGTCTCAGGATCCTTGTAAAGGATGGATTACATTTCTTGAGTTTTTCACTACATGGAAACCTGTGAAGATGTTGAAAATAAGTGAGATGGATGAAAACTAATCCTACTGCAACTTTTTTCTCTCAAAATGGATACTTTGTATTTTTAGCAGGTGGAATCATGACCTTCTATTTTGGGACATTTCACCCGTTTGTCTCCAATTTTAACTCCTTGACCATCCGGCATACTTTTTTCAACTCCATTGATGATTATTTACTATTTTTGGGAACTTTATATTTGTATGTAGTTTCCTTTGTTGTTTTTTCTTTGTTGTGTTTTTTTTATTTGGGAAAGGGCTGGAGTGTGGTGGAGATTTTTTTCCAAAATTTCCCCAAGGGATGGGATAGTTGGTGTAAAATAATTTTCCTTAAACTCATGTTGACAAGTGGTAAGTTGTGGTTGCACGATGGGAGGGCTAGAAAACTAGGCAAAAGTGCTTACAAAGGCTTTTCAAGGTCGTGAAGAGGTCCAAGGGGTATAAAAATCATGGGGTGGATTATTTTGTCCCAAATTTCCCAAAGGTGTTAGAAACTTGGTACAAAAAGTGTACCTCAGCCTTATGGTTACATGTGTTCACCCGTTGAAATGATTAAGTCCCGGAAGCTTACCTTGAGGAAAACCTTGAAGACATAGCTTTTAGAGGTCCAAAATACTTTTTGGGAACTTCCTTATATTATTTTGAATTCATACATCCTTTTGAGAATAATTTTATGGGTCCCATGATCTAATTCTTCCTAAAAAACCCTCAAAAATAGCCTTTTATCTCATGACTACACGGTGTGCCTTCCAAAATTGGTAGTGGAAAGAAGTACGTTGGTCTTGTGAAAATATGAAAGCACTATCATTTAGATAACTAAATAAAATTTCCAATTGTATCTTATTTTACCTATAAATCTTTACGGGGCTCTCAAAATCATCTTCCAAAGCTCAGAAATGTTTTGAACTGCAAGCTCCTTCACCTTCAAAAACCCACTTTCACTAAACTTGTCCCTAAACCTTCAAATATTCCCAAAAATTTCCTAAATCACTTTTAATATGTTCTTGGCTCCACAACACCACTTCATAATGAATTTTTGCCTTCAACTATTCTCTAAAGCATGAACACTTGTCTCGGAAAGGCTAAAATAGCCATTTCTAAGTCTAGTGAAAAATATGTCTTTAGAAGCATTTCGTCAAAGAACTTCATGAACTTTTTTCACATTGCAAACACATAGGAAAATATATTACACACATATTAGAACTTTTAGGATGGGTATAGGCATAACACGAAGAAAAAAAGTTGATTTGGAGAGGTTCTCATGAGGGTTTACAAGAAAAACATTTGACACTAGGGTATATTTGTCATGTTTTCAACTTAAATCTTTCCCTTGCAAAACACATGACAAAGGTTGGCTCTAGCTTGGGGACATTTTGTGGATCAAGCACAACGAGGAAAAATCATGTAGGAATCCCATAATCTCAAGAAAATGTGTGGACTAAAATATTATCTATTGGTCTTGTAGATTCATTTCTTCCAAACACACACACAGGAAAAAATACATAGAAGGGAAACACACCAAAAGCGGAAAACAATACAAAAAAAAGTGAAATTATTTTACATTAGAGGGATATTTATAGAGGTGGGAAAATAATATACACATAACCAAGAACATGTTAGGATAAGTACATACCAGTTTTTAACAATGGACTAAAATGCAACCTCTGAAGTTCAAAGATCACTATCTGATCATACCACACTTTTGAGATGGCTTTGCATGGCTTAGGAATAAGGAGACCAACCAATATTCCATCTTTGTACTCACATTGCACTAAAAACATTATTTCATCCAAAGTGAAAAAGAATTACCTTCTTATAATTCTTGTATCTTGCAGCTCTTGTTTGATACTTTGTGAAAATGAGAAGCCAATCCTTTGTGCTCTCAAAAGTGGAAAAATTGATCTTTTTATGGAAACATACTTCGTCCTTAAATTGCAACATAGAAACATCCCTTGAATTGTTGAGGTACTTAGAAGGAGTAGGAAAAAAACTGATTTTCTCCCATTTGATGGTTTCTTCACACCCTTCACTTTGTTGTTCTGACAAAGTGCTTTCAAAACTAGATCCCATCTTAACAATACGAAGATATTTATCATCATTGAGAAAATGTAGCTCAAAATTGACCTTGTCATCATCTTAAAATTACAATTCTTAATTCAACCATGGAAAAATTCATCACCCTTGAGTTAATTTTGCAATATGAATTCATGTTCTCAGAATCAGTAGGGTATTCGGAAGTGTGGGGACAAGTTGACCTTGGATATACTCATAAAGCACCTGCCATTTTTCACCTTTTCTCTAAACAAATTTCTTCAATGCAAATTAGCTCAACATTTTTCTCACTATCATCCTCCATGGTAGAGGTGTTATCTTTAAGATTGAGAAAATTCATAGGGGATTTGAGAATCACCTTTATTTTTCATTTATTATCTTCTTCACAAAACAATAGAGGAAGACTTGCCTTCAAATTTTCTCTCATACATCCATGTATTGAGGAAGACATCAAGCTCATATGTATTTTTGTATCATCTTCAAACATTGGTGCAGGAAAATGGGAAAAAAATCATGCATCATGGTCTATCTTTAGTTTCCATGGCCCAAGTTAGGATTTGAAGACCGAGTTGGGGTCTTCAATTGCTTCTACAAAATTCAAAATGTCTTTCAAGGATTGCTCTTCCAAGTCTTTCATACACTTGTTCTCACCTTTACTATAAAATTAACTTTATTTATCTTCAAGGAGATGATTGAAAATCTGATCCACACATGTCCATGATTTATTTAGAACATCCTTTTCACCATTCTATGATTTTTATCATCTAAGGCTCACCTTCTTGTAATAATGGGCATACTTGGTTCTCAACATTCTCTGACAAGGAGAAGAGGTCTAATCTATGTGGGAAGGGCACACCTTTGAGCTCAAAATCCATTTCATCATCTTCATGATGGGAAGTAGAGAACCATGTTGAGGCAGTAGAATATTCAATTTCATCTTGATCATTTCTTATAGCATCCTCTTGTTCACAAAGAAAAGGAGAGGTTTTTTACTTACTATGATGATCATCATTGTGCTCCTTCAATGAGGATGATGAAAAACCTCTTCAGATAGGTCATGCTCAAGTTATTCATCCTCCTTGGTTTCAAGAAATAAATTGAATTATTCCATTTGTTCATCCATGATTGAATCGGGAAGAGAATTTGATTCTTCAACTGTCTCCATTTCATCATTCAAAATTTCTACATCACTTGAAGAATCAAAATTGGAAAGGATATTATCCATGATTACCTTGAATTCATCATCTTGAGTCTGAGATGAAGGATTTATTTCTTATACATCTTCATAATTGATGGATTATTCAGCAAGAATTGGGTCCTCTATCATATAACAAGAATCCTCCTCACTTGAATTCATTATTTCATTAACGGTTGTGCCTCAAGCTAGAATGAGTTGATGAATAGAGGTTCAACTATCATGTCTTCTTCATCATCTTCCAAGGTGCTGATTTGATTTGATTGAGAAGGTTTAATGATATATAACTCATCATAATTACACAATAATCTTCCAAGGATGAACACCTCGTAGTGCAGAAAATCATCGCGATCTTCTTGAGTTTATTCTTCCTCAACATTATGAAGTGCCTCAAGATGTTCATATCTTCTTTATAAGGCCATTGCATACTTCCAAACTTCATGATAGGATTCAGGATCAAAATTTCCTTCTTCATCACTAAAAATTATTTGTACATACTCTCTTCTCAAAACATCCATTTCTTCATCCCTGTGTGTAAGAAAATTTTCTAAAGGAAGGGAAATGAAAGAAAATTTCATGAGTTTCTTGTCAACTATGTGAAGTTGAAAATGTTACCTTTAGTGGATTCTCCACCCTCGTGTCACTCATACAACATCTCATATCTCTTGTAAATCTTTTATATCTATTTTTTGGATTCTTGATCATCTGCAAGTGATATTTCCATTTTCTTTCTTTCAGCATCACTCTTCTTGAATTATAGCCACCATGATTTGATGATGGGGTCTTCACAAATATTAATCATATCCATTGTGGAAAGTCTTTTTTTAGATATTGTAGAGATGGCATGGAAATTATTTCCATTAGCTAATTGTAAAAAAATTTGGAAAGATACACTCCAGAATGATGGCTGATCAAAAAATTGCATTTCTTGGCAGTCATCTTCTTCTTGAATATAACTAATTGGTACCTCACTCTAATATGGAAAAATTTAATTGTTTTATGGGAAATGAACACGACACAGATTCGTTCCTTGACGGAGTCGCCTTCAAAAATTGATTTTTCTTTGAAATCTGATTTTTTTGTAATATGTACTTTTTGCAGAGATCTTTGTGGGTGCACTTGGGAAAATATCTCCTAAATGGAGGCACCAAAACCTGATGGTGAAATAATTTTTTGTATGGTAAATTATGGGTTTCCACCAATGCTCACGGGGTTATTCCCTCTTTCTTGTGTATGGAGAGGCTCCCATTATTGAATGTAAACTAGTATAATCCTATGTATATTATGGGGTGGTCAAATACATTAGGGATCACATAGGAACACTTCACTGAACATGTGGCAAAGTGCTTGTACGGGGTATAAGGGAGGAAATTACGGTGATCAAGGGAGAAGGAAGGTTATTATTATGAGTAGACACAAGCATAATTCATACCCAATAACCATAGTAGTTCAACATTCATTTAGAGGAAAGTGGAAATGAGGTTATTTAGTGAGACAAACAATACACATGGATAGTTATTTGGGTCCATTCATCAAAGATACAAAACTATTTTTTATCAATATACTTAAAATTTGCATACAAGAGAGGAAATAGAGGAACACATAAGAAAACATAAATGGAAGAAATATAGATTGTATTTCTTATGCATTGATGATACAAAGTTCAAGAAAAACAATCCAAAATAGCTACCACATAACTAGAATTTTAGGATCCCTTGGAATGGATAATCCATCCCAATTTAAGGAAAAGTGAATTGAACTTTTACCTACCCCCCCACATGACTCTTCATGATCTTATTCACTTGTGACTTTTCATCTTCCTAGGACATGAGAAATAAGTTCCCTTTTTATAAATTAAAGGGACTTTTACAATATAACTTTAGAAAGTCACTTAAGTGAATAAGACAAAATACAAAAATTACGCTTAATGAAGAATTAGAAAGGGGGAGAAGAAATGGGGAGAAAGAGAGAAGAGGGAAGAAGTTGTCAAATCTGATAAAGAAACTCCCTACGATGAATAAATTTGTTGATTCATGCTTCTTGGTGATGATTCTCTGGAGCAGGCTCATATTCTTGAATTCCTTGCTAAATTGAATTATCACAATTGTCAACTTGTCTACCTATGGGATACAAGTGCAACCCAACACCTTGGTCCATCTCCCAAGGACATCACTAATATTCTTGCATTAATGAATCAATTATTCATGATCCATTGCAATTACAGTAATAAAATTTTTTATGTTGGTTAGGGACTCTAAGTTGTCTTCATTGAAGGAAAGATATCCACTTGCCTCTTTCTTTACCATATTCTGGAAAGAAGAAATGAGTTCCTTTAATGATGAATCCTTAGTGAGTAGAGGAAACCAAAGTATCTGAAAACAATTGTATCCATATTTCAAGATCTTTAAATCATTTTATCCATAAGATTCCAATTTAGATATCACATTCTTGAGCATTCCATATTTCATGTCCATGATGTAGATCCAAACTTGAGACAAGTTATTTGTAGCAGATGTGAACACATTCTTACTCACGAGGGTGTGAGATTCAAAGGAACTCATCTTAGATACAAGTGGAAACATCTCATCCAAATGAATCACCTCTTTTGCAAACTCCTCCACTTTTTCATGTCTAAAAATGTTACAAAAACATGCTTGATGAGAGAAACAATCTATGGAAACATTATGTTGCCTTGATTAAGTATTTTCTCAATACACTTCTTGTTGGCCTTCCCCGCACCATATATACTTGTGCTTACTTGACCACCTCTAGATCAACATTGTTGATCATATGAATTTTTCTATAGGAAGAGAATTTTTTTGACTCATGTTCCACGAAGGTTTGAATGTGAACACTGAGAACCTTTACTTGATTTTCCAATTACACAATTATTTTCCTGTATTATTTTCTCCAAGTGAGGAATCGCGAATAGGATTCCTTGAACATATGAGGTAACCCTCATGTGAAGTTTGAACCAATGGGATGTGATTCAAATCATAATCCAATGTATTCATGTCCTCAATGGGATTTTCATTCTTAGATCTTGAAATTTCAACATATTGATCACCTGAAGTGCCACTAAAGAAGCAAGATGTTGTTTGGGCCTTCTTTCTTCATTTAGACTTTAGTTCTCTTGATATTTCTGCTAGACTAGGAATGGTAGAAAGATACATTATTCTTGGCTCAATTTTGATCATTTCATAGATCCATAGGAATGTTTCACGTGTTGAGATTGTGTAGATTAATTACTTCACATTAGCATGCTTTATTAAATTGTTGGAATACACAAGAATCGGCATCATTTGGTGATCGGTGTCATTCACACTGGGACTAGTATTGGTCAAGGAAAGGAGGAACTAGCATTGTTAGGGTAACTTGCATCGTTTTCCCCGTGTGTGATTGTTTTATTTAATTCATGGGAATTAGATCTAACCTTTGATATAAAATTGATCTAATGGTGTTAATAGCATAGCTAAGTTTCCCTAAGTTTTTATATGGTTATATAAGCTAGAAAAATAGGGTTAGATGATAATAAGGAAGAATTATAAGAAGGAATTATTGGAGAGAGAAAAAGATAATCTTGTGAGGAAGAAATTATTGTACATCTAGGAGGTGTGGAAGATTGCAGATCTTCATTGTATATTCTCTACAAATATTTGAATAATAAGATTGGTTGTTTCTTGGTGGACATAGCCCACACTAGGTGAACCACGTTATATCTTTTGTATTGTTCTTCTGGTTTACTTCCTCTTTTATTATTTGTATACTTAGATTTGAATAATAAATATATACAACGGTATTAAATATTTCTTGTTTGAGGGTTTTGTGTGTTGATAGATTTACTCATGGAGGGATTTATGATTGAGTGGGAGTTACGCAATGAATGGCAAGTAATATAGTAAATATAGAATCGATAAATTTGATGACCGTAATTATCATCTATGGAAGATGTAGGTGGAAGATTATATATATCGAAATATTTGTACTTAATGTTGAATGAGAAGGCAAGACCTACAAATATGACTGATGAAGAATGAAAAATTCTTGATAGAAAGGATCTGGATACTATAAGATTAAGCTTGGAAGAATCTATGGTTTTGAATATTACCGAAGTAGCAACCATGGTAGAGTTGATGAAATCTTTATCTAATTTATATGAAAAACCTAGTGCTTCAAATAAAGTTTATTTGATAAATAAATTATTTAATTCTAAAATGCAAGAAGTTGAATCTCCATCAAGTCATTTGAATGATTTTCGGTCTATAGTAAATCAATTAAAATCGGTTAATATCTCGTTTTATGATGAATTGAAAGAACTTTTATTTCTATTCTCTTTGCCATATAGTTGGGATAACTTGGTAAGGGTTATTAGTAAAATAGTGTCTACTTCTAATATTTTAAAGTTTTATTATTTGCTTAGTATAATCCTGAATGAAGAAATACGAAGAAAATTATAGGGAATTATCATCGATAATGATTTGAATGTAGAAAGAAAAGGAAGGTAGAAGGAGATATCCAAGAGAAAGAATAATGGGAAATAAAATTCTAAGAATGGCAGATCTACATACAGAGGTAAAGGAATAGCCTCTTTAGAATTGTGGAAATAAATGACGTGCAAAGAAGGATTACCGATTCAAGGAAAATAAAGAGAATGTACCGGAAAAATTAAAGAGGAAAATGTTACGAAATATGAGGTAACGCAAGATGACCTTATTCTCTCCTTAAATAATAAAATTGAATCATGGGTTTTAGATTCAAGAGCTTCTTTCCATCCTACCCCTAATAAGAGTTATTTCAAAAATTATGTCTATAGTAATTTTGGGCATGTTTATTTAGGAGATGATGAACCATACAATATTATTGGTAAAGGATAAGTTCATCTAAATTTACAGAATGGAAATACATGGATATTGAAATATGTGAGGCATGTGCTAAGACTCAAGAGAAATCTAATTTCTATAGGATAATTAGGTGAATCTGGTTTCATGGTTACATTCACAACCAACTCTTGAAGGTTACCATGGGATCTCTTATTATATCAAGAGGAAATAAGGTAGGAACATTTTATTTTTATACCTATATTATTGATTCCTTCCCCGTGTTATCTACTTCATATTTAGATGCAAGTATGTGGCATAATTGGCTAGGCTATATGAGTCAAAAAGGAATGCAGATCTTAAAGGATATGGGTAAGTTATCATATTTGAAAGATGTAGATCTTGATTTTTGTGAGAATTTTATATATGGAAATAAAAAGAGAGTGATATTTCTCAAATTTTGGTCAACAAAGGAGAAAAAGTAGAGCTTGTGCACTCATATATGTGGGAAGAAGTCCGGTAGCTTCTCATGGAGGATCCCAATACTATGTGAATTTTATTAATGATACCATAAGAAAGGTATGGGTTTATTGTATTGAACGTAAATCTAATATTTTTTAGACTTTTAAAAGATGGAAAACCCTTGTGGAAAACGAATCAAATTCAAAATTAAAATGCCTTAGATCTGACAATGGTGGTGAGAATTACAGGAAGGCTTTCAATTATTATTGTTCAGTGAATGGAATACACAGAGAAAGAATGGTTCTTAGAACATCACAGGAGAATGGTGTTGCTGAAAGAATGAACAGGAAAATCATGGAACATGCAAGAAGCATGAGGATACATGTTGGATTACCCTTGTAGTTCTAGGAAGAAGTAGTAGACACGGTGGTTTATTTAATTAATCATGGGCCTTCAAGTGCACTAGATGGTGGAATACCAGAAGAATCTTGGACTAGAAAAGAGGTAGATCTTTCTTTTCTTAGAGTATTTGGTTCAAAATATTTTGTGCATATTGATAAAGAAAATAGAAAGAAGTTGGATGTTAAATCCAAGAGATGTACTTTCATTGGTTATAGATCTAGTGATTTTGGATTCAGTTTTTGGGATTTAGAAGATTCTAATATTGTTAGGAGTCAGGACATTGAATGGAATGAAAAGAGAATGTATAGGGATCAAGTTTTGGTACCCAAAGATGAACCGATAAAATATTTTGTGGATGAAAATGTATTCTCAGATTTATAATTTTTTGGAACGTTTATATGTCTAGACTTTGCAATGCAAACGATGTACAGATTTAAATGACCTCTAATCCAATCATTTATTCATGCAACATAATAAAATAAAAAATTGGTATATTGTGTGTGTGTGTGTGTGTGTAATTTCTATACACAAGTAATACAAGCAATGATTTTAGGAAGAGATCAACCAAATTTATGACTGCCATCTACATTAATACCAACTATTATAGAATTTTTGGTCCAAGCTAAGACTCCATGTTAAATACCTCATAATTCTAGACATGGTCAATTGATCACTTAGCAATTTTGGAGTTGAAATAGAAGGATGTTACATACTTCCCTACTAAAAAGAGTCTTCGTCCCAATGACATATTCATGCATAAGAAAGATAAAATTTAATCATGACAGCAATTCACATTTCCATAAATATATAAATATTGTATTATAAATTATCTTCTAAAAAAATAAAACTGAACTAGTAACTCAAAATATGGAGAAAAAATAGTCATGACTCAGATGGTCATTTAAAATCAAATAACAACAATATAAGTACTTTCTTTTTCTAGTCTTAGTTAAATAGAAAAGGAAAAGCAACCTGTAAATCTTCCATATTTTCCCAAGTTGCATTTTCTGCAGAGTATTGGTCCCATTGAACCTTGCACTACAAAACTTCACGGTTTCTTAGATGCAACTTGCGTGTTTCTATAATTTTTATATGTTCAATTATAATGATTCTAGGATCTTGTACCTATAATGAATCCCAGTTTAATACATGTGTTAGATTAGAAACATGATTTTTCAGCAAGGATACATGGAAGACATCATGAATTTTGGATAATGCAGGAGGTAGAGCTATTCTATAGGCTATATGACCTATAATTTCCAAAATTTTAAATGGTCCAACAAACCTAGGTGATAACTTGGCAAGTTTTCACAAGGTAATGGAGCTCTTTTTAGGATTCACCTTCAGAAAAACATTATCTCCTACATTAAATTTATTTTCTATTCTTTTATATCATCATAAATATTTTATCTATTTGTTTCTTCCTTTAATCATTCCTGGATAAATTTCATATTTTTTTCCATTTCGCTTAGCAATTCGCATCGTAAATTCTATAACCTCAACACTATCCTAGTTGATGAGTGTTCTCCATTTCCTATGATACAAAACTTTAAAAGGATCCATTTTCAAATATGAGTGTAAGTATTATTATATGTAAACTCAACCGGATGACAATATTCTTCCCACTTTTATTTTTGCTCCATGCATACATCCTTAGCATGTCCTAAGGACTTGATTTACCCTTTTAGTCTGTCTATCGGTTTTTAGGTGGTAAGCTAAACTGAAATTTAATTTTGTTCCCAAGGCC
Organism: Taxus wallichiana var. yunnanensis; assembly: GCA_018340775.1. Lineage (NCBI taxonomy): Eukaryota > Viridiplantae > Streptophyta > Pinopsida > Cupressales > Taxaceae > Taxus > Taxus wallichiana. The sequence continues at coordinate 74,847,029 of CM031244.1, forward strand.
ACATTAAGCATCTTCCAAAATCTATAATTCATTATAGGATCTCTATCTGATATGATCAGATCCTTTATTCCATGCAATCTAAATATTTCTTGAATGAATATTCTTTCCAGTACCAATGAATCATCTTTCAAATTTCTAGGTATAAAGTGTGCCACTTTAGTGAGCTTATCCACCACAACCAATATTACATCATGTTTATTTTTTGACATATTCAGTCCTTGGACAAATTCCATGCTAATTACTTGTCACTTATAATGTGGTACATTATGCAAATACAACGAGTCCTGTTGGATGTAAATGTTCACCTTGACCCTTTGACATTCCATGAAATGGGCCATATAATTAGTTACATTTTTTCCTTCCCTTTCAGAAATATTGTCTTTTTATATTAGCTAACAATTTGGTTACTCCCAGATGACTTGAATAAGGTGCATCATGAAACTCTTTAAGTACCTTAGTTCTTAATTCATTCCCTACATGTACATATATTCTACTGAAATAACACATAATTCCATCATGTTCAACTTTGAACCCATCATACCTCTTGTCACTAGGATTATTTTCTAGTGCAGTTTTGAATTGCTGGTAGTAAGAATATGATTGAAGTTTTCTCTAACTTCATCTTTGAATTGAATTCTTAAAGTTACAATCACGTATAAATGTTTCCTACAACTTAAGGCATCTACTACCTGATTCTTATTTCCTTTTATATAGCTTATATGAAAATCATATTATGATATAAATTCTAACCATATATGTTGTCTTGCATTTAAGTTTGGCTATGTAAAAATGTATTTTAGACCCATATGGTCTGTTTTTAATTCAAAAGGTTTCCCTAACAAATAATGTCTCCAAACCTATAATGCATGAACAATAGCAACAAGATCTAAATCATGAGGAGCATAATTTTGTTCATGTACTTTTAATTTTCTACTTTCATATGCTACTACATGCTCATTTTGAAGAAGGAATCCTCATAATCCTTCTCCGTAAGCATCTCGTCTCTCTTGTAAAATTCTCATTTGGATCCAGCACTTTTAAGATTGGGGCTAAAGTTAAATTTTACTTTAATAAGTTGAAGGATTCTTCACACTTATCATCCCACACAAATTTATTATTTTTCCTTTGCAAAGTAGTGATTGGACTTGCTACTTTAGAGAAATCCTTAACGAATTTCCTATAGTACCCAAATTACCCCATAAAAATCTTAACTTCATGTACATCCTTAAGAGCTGGTCATTCTAGAATATCCTTTATTTTATATGGACCTACTAAAATTCCCTATTGATGATTATGTGACCCAAATATTTTACCTCTTTCTAGTAAAAATTACATTTAGAACACTTATCATACAGTTTATGCTTCCTCAAAATTTACAAAATTGTTCTTAAAGGTTTATCATGCTCCTTCATATATTTTAAATATATTAGGATATCATCAATGAATACTGATAAAACTAATCTAATTATTCTTGAAACATGTTGTTCATTAAATTCATAAAGGTTACATGTGCATTAGTGAGTCCGAACGGTAAAACCATGAACTCATAATGCCCATAATGTGTCCTAAAATCTATTTTCTCGGATGTTTCCATCTCTAATTCTTAACTAATGGTATCCTAATCATGTATCAATATTATAATAGACTGAGGAACCCCTCATTTGATCAAAAATATCATCAATTCTAGGCAAGGGATATCTGTTTTTAATGGTTACCTTGTTTAACATTCGATAATCAATACATAGTCTTAAAGATCCATCCTTCTTCTTTACGAAGATTACGGTACTCCCAATGTGATACACTATGGTAGATTAATCATTTGGACAACAACTTGTGAATTTTTATTTTCAACTCCACTAACTCAGTAGTATTCATTCTATAGGGTACTTTGGAAAATGGCTTAGTTCCTAGTTTGAGGTCTATAACAAATTCAAACTCTCTTTTTAGGGTTAATCTTGGTAGCTCTTCAAGAAATACATCTTTACACTCATTTAAAATTGAGTAATCCTCTATTTTAAGTTCACTTTCATTGCTAGATTCAGTATCTTTACTACATATAACATACAACCCTTGGTTTTAGCCTTTTTAGTTGCATAGCAGAGATTTTTCTCACTACAAAATATATTTTTATACCTTGTACTACCATTGTTTTCAGATTGCTCATCAAGGCGGGTTATTTATTTCCTTAGGAAATCTATAGGATCTTAGTTTTATGGAAATCATTTCATACCTACTACAACATCATAAGTCTCTAAAGGAGCTACAAAAAGATTCAATCCTATAGTAAATTCTATCATTTATACATTTTCTTAAAACAAACATTGTGTAACTCTATGGACAATATTGTTACCATACATAATTGTCCATGAATTTTCCATGTATCTATCCTTTCTAAACAATTTTGAAGCTTACTTAGAAAAAACAAAGCATTCAGATTGCTCCAAAGATCAAATAAAATAAAGAATAGGTAAGCCAAACAACTTACCCTTAACTTCTATAGGAGTGGCTTATTTTTCTACTTCATAATTACCAACAACAACATGCATCCTTTGCTAGAATGTTTCCTTGTTTCCATAATTATTTTTCCATTATTGATTATTTCCCTGGTTATTTTGGGGAAATGAATAGAATAGTGATCACCCTTGTATTTAAAGTATCACCTTATAGCTCCCTTCCTCTCAAATCTGATTTGAAATCCAGAATTTTTTGCTCTCGCCTTCACAGTTATTCATTGCATATTTTTCTACCATATTTTTCCTTTTAGTTTTCCTTTCTTTTCAAATCCCTTTTTCCAAGTCTTTTTAGCAAATGAAGGTGAAAATTTAGTGTTTAATGTCTTTTAATTTTCCTCCCTTGAAGTAAAGATTCCACGCAGTTTTTTTTCTTGTTTTATAGCTAAATTTAAAAAAACCTCTCCATAGTGGATGGCCCATGCACATCCACTTCACTCCCTATGCTTGGATTTAAACCCAAGATGAACTTCGTATCCTGAAATTTTCATCCCGTTGATATTAGGGAACATATTTCATAATTATAATGAATCATTCAAAATATTCTATTACAAATAATTTTCCTTAAATTAAATTATGGAATTTCATCATTTTCTCGTCAAAGTACACTGAAAAGCCATCATTGATGGAAGTAATTTGAAATGTTCCCAAGTGATAAATGTATTTTCAATTCCAAGTTCCATTTTTTCGATCATCCCACCAAATGGAAGCTTCATGAGAGAGCTTAAAAGCTCCCCAAATAACCTTGGTTTCTACTATCAAAAATTTGCAGCCCTACAAATTTAGATAACCTATTCAGATTTGAAGTGCAAGCTCACAATGTGCAAATGACCATCAAATTCAACCCCTCGGTCAAGAGAAAGACATTGCATGATTTGGCTCACCGAGTTGTTCTTAAACTCACAAAGTGAGTTGGTGAGCCATGGTGAATGTCTAAGTTGGCGATTAGGCCCATCAAAGAATCGGCAAATCAATAGGTTGGACAACCACATCGGACACCTAGGTTAGATGCATGGGTTGGATTCATGGCTTGGACACATGGGTTAGACACATAGGTTAGACCCTTGGGTTGGATGCCTAGGTTGGTCGAATGAGATGGACACCTCGGTTGGTCGGTCAGGTTGGTCGGTGGGTGATCGGGTAGCAGAAGTGTGACACATAGGAGCAGATTTGGTGGGCCTCGGTGTTCAAGGTAGAAAAAAACAACCATCCAATAATTAATGTGACCTCGCCATAATATTTAATGTGACTGTCAAAATATTTAATGCAACTCGTTGAATAATTAATTCTTTTCGTTGATCATTTAAACATGACAAGATAACTCAACAACCAAGGCTAAGAAAATGGCATTAATTATAGTAGGTGAGGTTGGTCAACCACCTATCAAAAATTTAATGCAAAAATTAGGGTACATTGGATATAAAAAGGACTCAACCCTCTCAATTTTCAAGGAGAATTTTGGAGAATTTTTAGAGTAACTTTGCCGAATTTTTTCTATGAGCTGTAAAACCTCAAATTCGGGCATTTTGTGAAGGATTATTTCCTTCTTCTTGCATTGTAATGGATTGTGCACCATTTTAATCAATAAATTCGATTTTTGTGGCCCTTTTTCCCTTTCTTCAGTTATATTGTGTTATTTTTCTTTTCCATTATATTTGCAGGTATCTTATGCATGTCTTGTTCTTTTCAGGGCCCAGATATGTTGTGTTCTATGAAAATGGAGACTTGAGTGTGGTTTTAGACTATGGTGCTTTTGTCTACCCTCTCTTACCTCATTTTTCCCCTGTTTTCATGCACTAGGAATCTCTCCACCCCTTTTCTTTGTGTTATTGCCCTCATTTTCTTAAGATTTACATTTTTGCATTTCTCTCTCTTCCCTAGTCCCTTAGAAGTATAGGTTAGTTGTAGGGTAGTCGTATTTTTCCTTTCTAGGAGTAGTCTTATCATTAGGGCTAGGAAGAGGAACCATCCTTCTATGGAGGCTTGTTTTAGTCACACTGGTCCCAAACCTTGAGATAGGCCCATGTTATTCAAGAAGTAGGGTTTTGTATTGCACAATTCCTAGGGTGCTAATTTTTGACGTAATGCAGCTTAGCACGCTCGATGGGACATAAATCATTTTTCAGGTGTTCTTACATAACATCTAATCTGAATCTTTCATTATAGCAAGATTGGTGTGCTCTTGTTGTGATTTACAGCCTTTAGAGGTTTTGTGAAGCACACCTAGTGACTCCTAAGAAGAATAACTCAGTGGTGTAGTAGCCCAAGTCCCTCACTCATATGAGAAGGATCCAAACTTGGTCCAGAGCAAGAGAGGAAGGAATCTTTGAGTATTTGTAGCTATCTCCAGGAAGAGAAAGGAGGGGAAGGCAAGTTCAGAGGTCTCCATCTCCACCAAACAGGACCTTGTCTACACCTCCACCTGGTAGGCCATTTCTCCAATCAACTAGGGTCCTCAAGCCGATCGTAATGGCACATCAAAGAACCACCGCAAGGACCACAAAATCCATTTTTCCATTTCACAAGTAATGCTTTATTGGCCTTAATGCATAGAACCCTATTTTGGTGGCAGCATTAAAGAGCATTCCCTACTTCACTAGGGAGAATCATACAACTCCTATTGATCATATTCAGACATCACAAATGGCTTTTCCATTCACAAGATCAATGAGATAGATGTTGCACTCAGGCTCCTTGCTTCTTCTCTCAAAGGTAAGGTGTTGCAGTGGTTTAGAAGCTTAACATCATAGTCTATTATAGAATGAGATGCATTGTGTGCAACCCTCTATAACCAGTTTGGAGAAAGGGCGGATAACTTGTATCTTTTGGAATAGTTGACTATAATTAGGAGAGCCCCTAATGAGTAGATGGTCAATTTCAACTTTAGATTTCAAAGGAAATTGGATAGGATCCCAATGGTTGTGAGACCAGTGGCAGAAGGGACATTCCTCTACTACTTAAAAGTGTTAAATTTAGATATATCTGTGATGATTCAGTTTATATGATGAGTGAATCTACCTGGAGCATATGCCATTGCAATCAGAGCTAAGAACTATTTGATCCAAGATAGAAATCATGCACCGAGGCCACCTATGCCTCTTTATCAGATAAGGGGAATCATGCTACTAGTTAGGCACCTGAGTTTAATCCAATCCCATCTCCTAGAAATCATAGCAATGGTGAGACCTTCACTTCTCCTAGCACTTCCAAGGAGCTCCAAGAGGTCATGAAGCAACTGTAAAATTTGGGGAATGAACTAGTGACTACTAAGAGGTAGTAAGCTCAAAATTACATACCATACCAGCCTCAAGCTCAGCCAAATAGGCATTTGTATCATTCAAACATGTCTCCAGCTCAAGCTACAAGTCAAAATCAAAATCCAAGATAGCCTCAAGCTGCCAAGCCATTTCAACCATACAATCCTAATACAACTTCAACATCAAGGGATTTGGTTCCGGTATAGAACAACATGGCACATAAGTATGATTGGTGTTTCCTTGTAATCAGCCTCACAACCAAGTAGCATGCTTCAATTGTGGTACGAGATAGTAGGTGTGCCTCAAGAAGTGAGGAAAGAGGAAAATCAACAACAGTAAATCTAGGAGAGGCACCTTTAGGTCAAACTACACTAGTGAACCGACAAACAAAGGACTTTTACAAGATTAATCAACCTCCTTTCAAAGGTGTGGTAGTAAACACATGGTCAAAGAAGAGAAACATATATTAGGGGTTGTCATCAAGTGCAAGTACTTCTCATCCTCTTGTCACACAATAGGGATTCAACAATGCAAGAACAAATGGCCGAATGTGCAAATTCATCCTAAGGTACTCATTAGTAGCTCATGTGCCAATTCATGTGTTAGAGGAGATTGTGTCAAGCAAATGGAAACAAAAGGAGAGTCCACATCCATTCAACATTATTTATTAAATGAATAATACAAACATGAGCATTTCCATGTGGAAGTCACTAGCTATTCTTAGACAAAGTGAGACCTATCGCAAGACCATGGTGAATTGGCTAGCCTTAAGTGAGTCATCTAAGAATCAAGAGAAGGTTCTTACCAATTCAATGTAGCAAAAAGGGAGGTAAGACAATCAAAAATTTGAATCCTTCCCCATTCTATGTGTATTTAATCGTAGGGGATAGCCTTATGCACAACTATATGATTGATTCAGAGTAAGCAATTCGGTGATGCCAAAGAGATAGCAAATTAATTTGGCTTGATGTATGAACCAGGATTTGAGGGAATGATACAGTTAGATGGAAAAGTAGTAGAAACATTGGGAATCATAAGGGATTCAAATTTAATGTTTCATGCATGTCCTAAGATCACATTCTTGCAGGATGTGTCGGTTATCAATTTGAGACCACTCTTCACCCTTTTCCTATCAAATGATTTCAAAGCTAAGATTAGAGGCTACTTGTCAAATGATTTGTCCCACATGTTTTTATGACAAGATGTGGATACAAAGATACAATCAAATCAGATCCAATTTCTAATTTCCACATTGAGCCTCATGTGTTGAGTTCAATCAACGTCAACTACTTAGCCTTTGACCAAGAGGATTGTCCAGGCACCCCAAAAACAAGAATTAAAGTTGGAGGCATTCTGGATTTGACATTAGATGAATGGGCACACAAGAGGCATGCTTTTGATCCATATAGGGAAATGGAGGAGGCAGAGCTAGGCGTATACTACTTGTATGAATAAAATACACCTCTTCCTAGCATCACAAATCCAGAGAACAAGGATGACAATGAATTCTCGATACTATTTTTGATGGTTTGAGAAGTAGGAAGGGTGTTGGAGGAGGTGAAATTTTTGTGTCTCCACAAAATTTCAAGTATTATTCAACTTTCCATTTCTATTTTGCATGTTCAAACAACACAACAAAATATGAAGCTTTGATCCACGAACTTCATTGGGCTAGGAAAAAAGGTATAAATAATTTGCGGCAGTGTTTTGGGACGTGATCTGATTGTGAATCAAGTGAAAGGGAAGCATGTAGCCAAGAATGATCTCCTTAAGAGCTACAAAATAGGGTATGGGACCTAATTGAGGACTTTAAAGCATTCAACATCGAGTCCATACCTAGGAAGAAGAACGAATCGGCACACAAAGTGCTCACGACAGTTGGAGTAACTTTTGATGTGGTGGATAGTATCAAAAGAGATAAAACGCAGCCACATATTCATGTGATTGTAATAATAGCGGTTCAAGATAATAACATGAGTTGGTAGGTTTTGTTGAGTTGTGGAGCATAATTGCTTCACTTGCGTGATTTTATAGACTTGTTGAATACACAAGAACTGCATTCGGTTGACAAACCGACGCGATCCACCCATGGACCGGTGATGTTTAGGAAAGAAGGAACCAAAATCGGTTAAGGCTAACTAGAATCGCCTTTCCTATGCATGACTCTTATAATTAAGTAATGGGAATTAGATCTATCTTTAGTTGTAAAGTGAATCTAATGGTTGTAATTGCATATATAAAGTGACCTAAGTTTTCTTATATAAGCATAAAGTTAGGGTTATAAGATATGTTAGACAATAATTGTAAAGAATTTTCCTTTTTAGATAAAATAAAAACTTGTAGAGAAACGAAAGTACGGACATCTAAGAAGGTGTGGAAGATTGTAAATCTTCATTGTATTTCCTCTATGATAATATATTGGTTGTTTCTTGGTGAATGTAGCCCACACTGGGTGAACCACGTTAAATCTTGTGTATTGTATCTTCTGGTTTTTCTATATTCATCGTTTGTATGCTTGATTCTGATTTATTTATCTCTACAACTGGTGTGCTAACCCCAACAACTATTATTAGAGATTATTTTTTTGAGAGTTGTGTGTGTGTTGACAAAATTTACTCACATAGGGATTTCTGATTGAGTTGGAGAAAAGCAATGGGAGAAGAAGGAAAATTTAGAGTAGAGAAATTTGAGAGTCTTGATTATCTATTATGGAAGGTGCAAGGGGAGGATTATCTATATCAGAAATATCTATACTTACCATTGGATGAGAAGGCAAGACTCGCAAAGATGACTGATGAAGAATGTAAAATTCTTGATGAAGGGCTCTAGGATCTATAAGATTGATTCTCGCAAAGATCTGTGACTTCAAATATTACCAAAGTAGGATCTATGGTAGAGTTGATGAAATCTATAGCAAATCTATATAAAAAAACTAGTGATTAAAATAAAGTTTATTTGATGAAAAAATTGTTTAATTTAAAGATGTAAGAAGTTGATTCTGCATCCATTCATTTGAATGATTTTTGGTCTATCAGTAAATCAATTAAAATTAATTAGTATTCAGTTTGAGGATGAATTGAAAGCACTTTTATTATTATGCTCTTTGCTAGATATTTGGGATAACTTGGTCATGGTTTTTAGTAATACAGCATATATTACTAATGTTTTAAAGTTTGATGATGTGGTTAGTATAATCCTACATGAAGAAATATGGAGGAAAATTATAGAAGAATCATTATCTAGGAATGATTTGAATGTAGAAAGAAGGGGAAGGTATAAGGAGAGATCCAAGAGAAAGAATAATGGGAAATCAAATTCTAAGAATGGCATATCTAAATCCAAAGGTAGAGGAATAATCTGCCAAAATTGTGGAAAGAAAGGTCATGCAAAGAAGGATTGATGGTTCAAGGAAAACAAAGAGAATGTACTTGAAAAGGGTAAAAAGGAAAATTTAGTTACAAAAGAGTTAATACAAGATTCCCTAATTCTCTCCTTGGATAATAAACTTGAGTCATAGGTTTCATATTCAGAGCTTCTTTCCATACAACCCCTAATAAGGGTTATTTCGTAAATTATGTCTAGGGTAATTTTGGGCATGTTTATCTAGGAGATGATGAACCATACAATATTACTGGTAAAGATGAAGTTCATCTTAAATTTAAAAATGGAAACACATGGATATTGAAATATGTGAGGCATGTTCCAAACCTCAAGAGAAATCTTATTTCTGTAGGACAATTTTGTGAAATCAAGGTTACATGGTTACACTCACACACCGAATCTTGGAAAGTTACCAAGGGATCTCTTGTTGTAGTAAGAGGCAAGAAGGTAGGATAATTTTATATATCTACCTGTATTAGTGATTCATTTTCTACTCTATATACTTCAAATTTAGATACAAGCATGTGGCAAAATCGCCTAGGCCATATGAGTGAAAAGGGAATTCAGATCTTAAAGGAAAAAGGTAAGTTATCGATCCAAATGTGTAGATTTTGATTTCGTGAGAATTGTATATTTAGAAAGTAGAAGAGAGTGAGATTTCACAAAGTTGCGCAACAAATAAGAAACATAAATTGAGAGCTTGTACACTTAGATGTGTGGGGACCAACACAGTAACTTCTCATGGAGGATCCCAATACTATGTTACTTTCATTGATGATGCCACAAGAAAGGTATGGGTTTATTGTACTAAATGTAAATTTGATGTTTTTGAAACTTTTTAAAAGGTAAAACCCTTGTGGAAAAGGAATAAAATTCAAAGTTCAAATTCCTTATATCGATAATGGTGGTGAGTATTGTAGTAAGGCTTTCAATGATTATTGTTTAGTAAATGGAATACATAGAGAAAGGATGGTTTCTAGAACACCACATGAGAATGGTGTTGTAGAGAGAATGAACAGACAATCATGGAACATGTTAGAAGCATGAGGATACATGCTAGATTGCCCTTATAGTTTTGGGTGGAAGTAGTAGACATGGTAGTTTATTTAATTAACCATGGACCTTCAAGTGCACTGGATGGTGGAATACCAAAAGAAGCTTGGTTTGGAAAAGAGGTAGATCTTTCTTTTGTTAGATTATTTGGCTCAGAATATTTTATGCACATTGATAAGGAAAATAGAAATAAATTGGATGCTAAATCCAAAATATGTACTTTCATTGGTTATGGCTCGTGATTTTGAATTCTAATTTTAGAATTTAGAAGGTTCTAAGATAATTAAGAGTCTTGACATTGATTGGAATGAAAATAGAATGTACAAGGATCAATTTTTGGTACCCAAAGGTGAACCGATGGAGAAGTTTGTGGATGAAAATGAACTCTCATATATAAAATTAACACATACAAGTTTACACAAAGAACTAGTATCGGTTTATCCCTAACCGAATCGGTCCCTCGTGCCGGTGTTAGTTAGAGAAAAGATAGAATGGTGTCGGTTAGCCAAATTGGCATCGGTAGAAGGTGACTGTCATCACACTATCGAAGTAGATACAATTCTATAGATGAGTAGATTGAGCCTCCGCACCCCAAATCTCAGTGAGAAGGTCACAAAGGGTAAGTAGACCTCCATAAATATTTTCACCTTCCTTGTACTATTTATTATTTACTGATAGTGGTGAACCATAAATCTTTAAAGAATTAATTCAGATATAGCCCACAAGCGGTGGGAGCATGACATGAATGAGGAGATGGAATCCTTATAGTAGAACTAGACATGGAATTTGGTTAAGTTTTCAGCCAAGAAAAGAGAATTGCAAAATAAGTGGGTTTACAAGATCAAGGAAGATGAGGGTGGATGAGAAGATATATAAGGCAAGGTTTGTAGTAAATGGATTTACACATAAAGTAGGTATTGACTTTGGTGAAATTTTTCTCATATTGTTAAGATGACTTCTACTCGTATTGTATTGAGTTTAGTTGTAGTAAAGGATTTTCATTTAGAGAAACTTGATTTCAAGATGGAATTTCTTCATGGTGATTTAGAGGAAGAGATTTACATGAATCGGATGCTTGGGTATGAAGTCAAGGGTAAGGAGAAATTTGTGTACAAGCTGAAAAATAGCATATATGGGTTCAAGCAAGCTTCGAGGTAATGGTATAAGAGTTTTGATAGTTTCATGCATAAGCATGGTTATTTGAGATGTGAATTTGACCATTTTATTTATTTCAAGATGATTGGAAATGGGAGCTATATTATTTTGATATTATATGTGGATGATATGCTTATTGCAGGATCTAGTATGCAAGACATTGGTAAGCTTAAATAAAATCTAGCTCTCACATTTACAATGAAGGATTTGGGAGCTACAAAGAGAATCCTTGGCATGAAAATTCACAGAGATAGGAAGAACATGAAGTTGTATTTTTCTCAGAAGCATTATATCAATAAGGTGTTAGAAAGGTTTAATTTACAAAATTCAAAACATGTAAGTACACCTATGGTTGGACACTTCAAATTGAGAAAAAATACGTGTCCTACATCACACGAGGAGGTTGAGTACATGGCACAATTTTCATATGCTTCAACAGTTGGGAGTTTGATATATGTTATGGTTTGTACCAGACCATACATTGCACAAGAAGTGGGAGTTGTAAGTAGATTTATGGCTAATCTAGGTAAAGAGCATTGGAAAGAATTCTAATGGATTCTCAAGTATTTGAGATAGACATCTGGCATTCATTTATGTTATGGAGGGTCAAATACTTCTTTTCATGGCTATGTGGATTCATACATGGCTAGTGATTTGGATGGCAGGAGGAGCACCACTGGATATCTTTTCATAGTATGTGGCATGGAAGTTAGCTAGATTTTTAGATTGCAGAAGGTTGTGGCCATGTCTACTATAGAGGTTGAGTATGTTGCAGCTATAGAAGCTAGCAAGGAGATGATATGGATGAGAAGGTTCATGGAAGAATTGGGAAAGGAGAAAGAGGATTGTAGAATGTACAAGTGATATTCAAAGTGCAATTCATCTGGAAAATAACTTAGTGTTTCATTCTAAAATGAAACACATTCAGTTGAGATATCACTTCATATGGCAAGTATTGGAGGATGGACAGCTGAAGTTGGAGAAAATTCATACAAAGGAGAATCTTGCAGATATGATAATGAAGTCATTGGCAAAGGAGAAGTTGGAGCTACACTCCACTTTTGTTGGTCTTCGAGTTTGAGACTTGAGGAGGGAGAAACATGCCAAAGAAAGGATCGGAGGAAGGAGTTATATGATACAGTGCAACAATTTATCTCCAAGTGGGATATTGTTGATTTTTTGAGCTTAATTGCTTCACTGGAATGATTTTACAAACTTGTTTGAATACACAAAGAATCGCATCGGTTGATTTAACTGCGCGCGGTCACCCATGGACCGATATTGGTCAAGAAAGAAGGAACTAGCGTTGGTTAAGGTTAACCGGCATTGGTTGCCTTTGCGTGACTACTATAATTAAGTTACATGAATTAGATCTATATTTAGTTGTAAAGTGAATCTAATGGTTGTAATTACATAGCTAAAGTTCCCTAAGTTTGTAGATGCTTATATAAGCATAAAGCTAGGGTTAGAAGAGATGTTAGACAAGAATTGTAAAGAAGTTTCCTTTTGTAGAGAAAAGAGAAACTTGTAGAGAGAAGAAAGTACAAGACATCCAAGAAGGTGTGGAAGATTGCAAATCTTCATTGTATTTCCTCTATGATAATATATTGGTTGTTTCTTGGTGGACGTAGCCCACACTAGGTGAACCATGTTAAATCTTATGTATTGTATCTTCTGGTTATTTCCGTATTCATTGTTTGTATGCTTGATTTTGATTTATATATCTGTATAACTGGTGTGCTAACCCCAACAATTTTTTGAGAATGATCAACGTGTCATCAATTTCTTACAGGAGGAGGCTGAATTCTCAGAAAAAATAAGAAAAATTTAGAGCAAAGCAAGATGATATCGTAGTATATCTATGGGAAAACAAGTTTCCTAAGGGGTTAATGACCCTACAATCCATTTTCAACCCAAATGACCAGTTCATAAAAGAAAATGAAAACATTCAGGTCAAAAGAGAAGACTCGAGATCCCATTTCGGTTGAGAAGGTAAAATTCTACAAATTGAAAAGTCAATACTGCGTAGGAGAAGTCCGATTTCGTGTAGATTTGCCAGAACTCCCATATTTCTTTGTTTGGAGTTATGAATACTTCAAGGTTTTAATCCAAAGGTAGCACAATACACAATTTAGTTGAATCCAAAGGCCAAGACCATCAGGTAGAATTAAAGGCTAGTCAATCCACACATTGAGCATCTTATGAAGAAAGAGCTAAACAAGATAATAGAGGCGAGAATTATATTTCCAATCAAGCACTCAAGCTGGGTTACAAACATGGAGTCGTTTAGGAAGAAGAATGGATAAATTAAGTTGTGTGTGGACTTATGGGACCTAAAATGGCATCTCTCAAGGATTACTATCTACTTCCTTCCATGGAGCAAATATTGTAGGTGGTATCCGGTTCAGAGAGATTCTCTCTCTTGGATGGATATTTGGGCTACAATTAAGTCATGGTAAAAGAGGAGAACCAATTAAAAACTACCTTCACTACAAAATGGGGCACATGTGCCTATAGGAAGATGTTGTTTAGACTGTAAAATACCGAAGCCACTTTCCAAAGGGAAATGGATATGGCGTTCAAAGGGTTGATTAAAAAAATAGTGTTGGTGTATCTAGATGATATCACTGTGTTCTCTAAAAACACAATGGACCACCTCTTCCATCTTGGAAAGGTCTTTCAAAGGTGTAGAAGATTTGGAGTATCATTGAACCTAAAGAAATGCATATTTTTGGCTCATGAAGGTAGGTTGCTAGGCCACATCGTGTCAAAGGAGGGATTGACCATTGATCCGAAGAGAGTAGAATTCATTCAAGCATTATCATTGCCAAGCCACAAGAAGGCTCTCCAAAGCTTCTTGGGAGAATCAACTTTTTCAAAGATTTGTGCCAGATTTTTCTACTCTTGTCAAGTCGATAACTATGATGTTGAAAAAGAGCATGGCATTTAGGTGGACAATGCAGAGGGCAAGGCAAGTTTTGAGGCCATCAAGAATGTTATATCTCAGGCCCCGACTCTCGTCAATCTAGAATTTTCCAAAGACTTCATGCTCTATGCCTTTGGAGGTTCGACACCATCTCCATAATTCTAGTGTAGCAAAATAAGGAAGGATCTGAGAATAGCTTTCTTCAATCAAAGCCTGGAATATTATGAGGTGAGGTACTCCTTCATTGAAAAACATGTTCTTGTTATTATTAGGAGTCTAAATAAGTTCAAACATCTAGTCTCAAATAACATAATTCAGCTGCTAGTATCCCACGGGGGAGTCAAGGATTTCCTTTTGAACAAGGATTTGAATGAAAAATGGGCAGGTTGGATCACCCGAGTAATGGAATATGATATTGATATTAAGGTCACTAAGTTATTTTGTGGCAAAGGACTCATGCAAAGCAGCCAGCTTTTAGTCGATATGTGGAAGCAAGGATCAAGGAGGGGTTGTTTTAGTATTGCATGAAGTTCAAGAACAGGATGAGGAAAATATACCCACTCCTTGTTGGACTTGGAATATGGTGCGATTCCTTCAAACAAGTCTATGTCCTTCGGAGATGAGAAAAGTAAAGATGAGGTATTTTAGACTCTAAGACATCTTGTATGTCCTCATTAATGATGTTTTATTCAAGAGGGACATAAATGGAATCTTATTAAGGTCACTGGAACATGACCAAATTGAAAAGTTGCTATAGAAGTTTCATGATGGAAAATTTGGAGGCCATTTTGGCCCATGGGTAACAACTCTCAAAATAATGAAGGCGGGATACTATTGGCCCATAATATTTAGTGACTACTTTTCTTGGGTTAGAAAGTGTACAAAATGTGCCTTCTTCATAGGTAAAGGAAAGCTAGCAACGCTACCAATTCATCCCATTTTAGTTGACCAGCCTTTCGTACAATGGGGATTAGACTTCATCGGGGTCATTAATACAAATTCCATCCATGGCCACAAATGGATCCTAACCGCACCAAATTATTTCACCAAGTGGACCAAGGCAGTACCACTCAAGGAAGCCAATGAGTCTAGCATACTAGATTTCTATGAAAGGATAATAACAAGGTTCGAGTACCGACCACAATTATAAGCAAACAACGCTTTGGCATTCCTTAGTGCCAAGATAGCAGAATGGGATGTTAGGAATGGATTATATCTGAGAATATCTTCAAATTATTACCCCCGACGATGGGAAAGCAAATTCTATGAATAAGAATTTGTTGAGAATCATCAGGAGGACCCTAGATGAAAATCAAAGGACTTGGCATACCAAGTTAAAATAATCCTTGTGGGCTGATAGAATCACACCAAAAGTGTCAACGGAAGCTAGTCTATGGGAAGGAAGCTAGGCTTCCCATATCACTTGAGTTGCCACCATTGGAACTCATGAAATAGCTAGAGCTATATGAATTCGTGCTCATGGAGGCTGTATGCGTAACTCATGGACTTAGAGGAAAAAAAGGGAGCGTGCAATGCAACGCAGCCATGGAGAATACCAAGCCTTGATCAAGAAAAGGTTTGATAGGAAATCTAAAGAAAGAATCTTCCAAGAAGGAAACTTGGTCCTAAAATGGGATGCAGATCATGCTAAACCGAGTAGGCATTCCAAATTTGATGCCATATAGAGTGGCCCCTACATGTTCACAAAATTCAAAAAAAACATTTTTTTCCAGTTATCTAAGTTAGACGGAGAAGAACTTCTGATTCTGATCAATGGAATCTACCTCAAGCATTGTTATTGAAGGGAAAATCCTCACCCTTGTACATATTAGTTTAGAATTTGTAATTCCTCCAAGTGCTTGCAACACATTTATCTCATTGTAGTTTAGGTTTTCTTTTTGATAAGTTCTTGTGCACACTCTGCACATTTTTGCTTGTAACATGTATGATTTTATCTCTTTATACATATATTTTATTGTGGTTGCTCTTGCACAATGCATTTCAGATGGCAGTGTTGATGGTAAAAATAATATTTTGGGGTAGCTTTCAAAGATACATCACTCAATACCAATCCATGTAGTACTTCATAATAATCCAGGGAAATTTTTCAATGAAAAAACAATTCAGGTTGTATACTGACTTCATGCCCAATGGATGTTTAGAGGCAGTTGGTTTCTCTATCTAGTGGGTAGATGTCCCTGGAGGTCACCAAATTTTTTTCCAAAATTTGCACCCCTAAAAATTTGGATAACCTATTCAGATCTGAAGTGCAAAGCTTAACATGAAGAAGACCGTCAAATTCAACCCCACCAAAAGAGAATGAAAGTGCATGATTTGGCTCAGTCGAGTTAGTATTAAACTTGCAGCGAGCTGGCAAGCTGCGGTAAATGTTTGAGTTAGTAATTAGGCCCATCAAAGAATTGGTCATTCAACAAGTTAGATAGCTAGGTTGGATGCCTAGCTCAGACACATGGGTTGGACGCACATGTTGGAGACACAGTTGGACTCCCGGATGGTCGGATGAGATGGACGCCTTGGTTGGTCACCGGTGGTCAGGAAATAGTGTGATGCAGAGGAGAATTTTGGTGGGCCCATTATTCAAGGTAGAAACAAATGACCATCCAATAGTGTTGGATGGCATACAACCCCCTTGGTTGGACAGTCCACGTAGGATGTACGGTTGGTGAATGGGCGGTTGCCCGACCTAGGTTGGATGGGTTACACAGACACCGGGTTGGACACCGAGAAAATTAGATGACTAAGAAGGTTGGATGGGTGGTATAGTTATATGGGTCATTTGCTGATGTAGGCATACGGTCATGGATTGGATGGACACCCACCTCCACTTTGGTCGACAGTCACGTGATTGGATAAATGGTCATTGGATGCGATTATACGGACCAGCCTTCGGTTGGATGGCATCAAAACCAACTGTTAGACGGATCACATTCTTAAAAATGGAGCATCTTAGGATAGGTGATTCATGGATCACAGGTGAGGACAGGCATGAAAATACATTTCAGCTACCCGTCAGATATTTAATGCGACTCAAAAAATATTTAATGCGACCTATCGATAATTGATACTTTTTTCGGGCATTTAAGTGTGACAAGACAACTCAAAACCAAGGCTATGAAAAGGGAATTAATTATAGTGGGTGAGGTTGGTCAACCACATGTCAGACATTTAATGCAAAAATTAGGGCACAACGACTATAAAAAGGACTCAACCCCTCATTTTTCAAGGAGATTTTTGGAAAATTTGCAGAGCAACTTTGCCGAATTTTTTTCAATGAGTCAGAAAACCTCAAATTCGGGCATTTTATGAAGGATTATTTCCTTCTTCTTGCATTGTAATGGATTGTGCACCATTTTAATCAATAAAATTGATGTTTTGTGGCCTTTTTTTTTTCTTTCTTCAGTTATATTGTATTCTTTTTCTTTTCCATTATATTTGCAGGTATCTTGTGCATGTCTTGTTCTTTGTAGGGCCCGAATCTGTTGTGTTCTATGAAAATGGAGACTTGATTGTGGTGTCTTTCTCTACCCTCTCTTACCTCATTTTTCCCCTGTTTTCACTCACTAGGAATATCTCCACCCCTTTTCTTGGTGTTATCACCCTCATTAGCTTAGGATTTACATTTTCTACATTTCTCTCTCTTCCCTGGTCCCTTAGAAGTCTAGGTTAGTTGTAGGGTAGTCACATTTTTCCTTTCTAGGAGTAGTGTTAGCATTAGGGATAGGAAGAGGAACCAGCCTTCTCTGGAGGCTTGTTTCAGTCACGCGGGTCCCACACCTTGAGACAGCCCATGTTAATCAATAAGTAGGATTTTATATTGCACAAATCCTAGGGTGCTACGTTTTTGAAGTAACAGCTTTTCAAGAATATCGAATTCCTTATCCATCTCACTTATCAATATTTTTTCTCCACCCCCTAAGGCATTTCCATCAAATTTTTGTGGAGTGATTATTTTGTATCCTTATCCAGTTCATCATTCACATGAGATCTCTTATTATCTCATTGATTTTCATTTTCTGTCTATCGGGTTGTTCACCCTCATTTTCCACTTCAGGATGTTCCTCATGTGCTTCAACATTCTCATCTATTCAGTAACTCCTACTTGTTTCTCTAAGGAAACTACTTGATTATGAATATCTTGGAGAACCAAGGGGATCTCATCTAATTTTTCATTTTTGTTCCCTCAAAGTTTGCATAATTGTTTTTCATGTCATTGTTCATTCTTATTCTCACTATTATTTTATGTTAAACCTAAATAAATTAATGTTAAATATTGAATCCATTAATTCCAAGAGTCGGAACCTTCAACTCTGATACCAAAATGTAACACCATAGTTTAAATTCCCAAATCTAAAGATTTTTTTAACTGTTAAATTATTCATGTTCAATCACATAAGTGAAATAAAGGTTATTTAGAGTAATCACTATCAACTGGATTACTATCCTTTAGTTTATTTTGATCATCTAATAACTCTTATGTGTATGAACCTTATGCAATGAGAAGGGTTATTCAATTCTCCCTTCACTCCACTCATTTAAGAGTAATCATACAATCTTTAGTATGTTTAGGTTTACCTTTTTCAAGGTTAAGACAACTATGTTTCCATCCTTAAATGTCTACCATGAAATTCAAGCTTTGTATCCTAGTATCGACATGTATCATTAAGGATACGGTGAATGTATAAATGTAATCAGCCACTTGCATTACTTTGGCCAAAGTTTTCTCATCGTGTTTATACTGTATCTCAAAGGCACACAAAGCGTAGAGATATAGTCTTTCGTCACTCAACATTTATCTCAACATAATTATCTAAATCCTTTTGTTTATGAAGGTGAACATGTTAAGAAGGAGGAAGTATTCTTTACAAGACCATCTTTGTAGATGAAAATATCCATAACTAACTCGGGGTTCTTACGGAAAATGGAGAGACCACGAAATGAAATTCTTTCCATTTTTTCCTATTTTCATTTTTCGGAACTACCCCTAGTCAAGACTTTGTCTAGGTAGATGTATAATGATGTAATTTTATATATATTCTATGTTGTATTAAGGTTAACTGTCACAACCCTTATTTCTTACTAACATACCTTGAGGTTAGAATTATTTAATTGAAACTTACTTATATGAAGATTGTAAATGATTATTCTTCATTTTACCACAATAACCTTAACTTTGTATTCTACCACAAATAGTTTGGTTGAATAGTTGTTTCTTATAATTTTATTTTAATTATATTATGGACTTTCAAGTGATTTAATTGGCTTAATATATTAATCAATCTCTTACTTAGAGATATTAACATCCTTTATTTATAAATGTCTATTTATTAATTGTTGTGGAGTTAAAAATATTGATTGACGATATTAGGTGTTTATTTCTATATTTTCTTATTATGAGAATTAATATAATATCATTATTATATCATTTTTATACATTTGTACTTCCTTAATTTATTTACATCTCATATCATGCTAATAATAATCTAATTGGTTCAATTCTTGTTGCTATTTATTAAAAACCCATAATAAGTAATATATTATTCCTTCACCCTAAAAGTCTAGTGATCCAATTCATGGATTATTAAGAAACCATATTACACAAATTGTAAGCTTTCTATCAAAGGAAGAAAATATTCTAAAATACATTTAATACCACAAATTGTTTATAATTTTATTAATATAAGACTTTTACAATATTCAAACATGAAATCCTTGCTATAATATCCATAATTACAACTTTACAAAGTGGGGCTATCAACCCTTCTCTTTGTTTAATATTTCATCATGAAGTCATACTACATTAACTTAATAAAAATTCCATAGATAAATCACCATATAATCATATACATCCAGCTTATGAAAATCAACTCAAGAGCTTACTTCATATCATCATTGTTTTCCTATACATACATTAAAAATGAAATATACATGTGTCAGTTCATATTGAATTGGCATGAAACTACTTCTCGTTCTCCAAACATACTTACTATAAGAAGATATTAATAATCTGATCAAACCTATTGCATATATTACTACTTATTTTGATTATCTTCAAGATATACAATAAATATATCATAATCAGAAATATGGAGTAACAATTCAGAGACATTTTTCTCCTAATATTTGTATTGAAACAAGTACTTTTCAATTGTATTTTGTCTTTCCTTTCCAATGTAAACAAAGAATTGTAATGCAATCATTACTCACTAATTCTCATTCAAAAATTCAATCTCAAAATAAACATATTTTAATCACAATGATATTCGGTCAATTGACTATATTATGATACAACCAGAATACTCCGGGCCCATCACAACAATTGAACTTACATCTTCTTGTGCAATATGTATAACTAATCGGATAACTATGCATTTCTCCAATATCAAGGTATAGTTTTTTAGACAAGAGAAGGCAACCCAATAGGTAATAGTCATAAATAATATCTCGTACATCAAGTAGAACTCATTCCATTCCATTTTAAACATTCAACAATTTACATATCCATGATCATGTCCAAAAGTATTCAAATTCATCAAAAACTATAAATATGGAAAAGGAAAACATTTCATCATAGTTACCATATTAGAATTTTTTTGTTTTTAATCTTTCAAAATTACAAACTAGAATGGATTTTAAATTCTTACAACCTTATTTCCTATCAAATGAGCAAATCATATTTAACACTTGTAGAATAGAGTATGATCTCGTACTTTAACACACACCACAACTAATAATTTTTTGTAATTTTTACCAACTTAAATTATCTTCCTAATTTTAACATGTATCGCTTATTGTTTCCTCACACAACCATATAACATCCATTCTAGATCGTATCGTAATCAAACATCACCCATGAACTAACTAGTTCATAAAACCATTCATTCGCAAATCAAAATATAATACCCAATAAAAATTTCATCGCAAAATCAAAAAATTCATCCTACAAGTTCGATTATGAAAACAAACATAATAAGGTTCACCCAACTCATAATGCCTTCAAAATATGGGTTAACTACAAAATACCCATCGCATCTCGCTCCCGCATTCACAAGAAATAACCCTACTTAACCAAAAATGTTTTCCTTGGTCACAAAATAAATACAGAATCTAAAATTAAGACACAATCCATTTGTAATCCAGCCCATTCGTATTCGTGAAAGAACCTTAATACATAGTTATCAAGTATTCAAATTTCTCTAAAACAATTAAACTTGACTCAACCCATAATATAATTCATTCTTAACAAATAAATAACAAAACCCATCTATCATTTTTCACATGCAAGACAATATTCAATAAGAAAGAACATTATAACAATATCCCTAAGTTTTTTCCATAAATCACAACCAAAACCTCATATACCAATATCCAATCATAATAAAAATGTTGCACGAGAGTAAGGAGTTCATGTCCTGGATTAAACTTATTCTTTCCAAACTCTCTTATCTTCCTCCTGAAATCTTCTCTAAAATCGAAAACATTAGTACGTAAGATGAAATCCTTTTCTTTTCCGCAAAATAGCTCCATACTCGAGCTTACAATCATGCCTTCAACCAAAAATATGCACAAAGGACAAAGAGATCCCATCTTTCCCATTACCCACAAAAATAAGCAAAGTGGGATGACAAAGGAAACTCGGCTACGAAATGCAATGAAAGTTTAAAATGAATTTGGAGTTGGCTTCTCGGGAATCTAACTACTCCCAAGGATTCTAGCCTCATTAATGGCCAAGAAACCCCAAAACTCTTCCATCACCTTTCCCAGTTTTACGCCAACTTCTTTACTACCCATTCTTGCCACATAGTCATATTTGTTATTATTTATTTTTCTAGCTTAGGATTTATCATGGCTAGCTTATAATTATTTATGTTGTGTTCACATGGTGTCCACCTAGGTCTAGGTGTAGGTTCAACATGTCCCTCTTATGTCTAGGTTTAGTTATGTCCCCTTTGTAATATGGCATGGACCCTTAAGGTCTTTACGTGATTTTTTTCAATAACATTTGTAATTTAGACCTCCATACTTCAACATTGTATACATTTATTTACACATTTTAAGCTTACATATACTACTAAAATAGTTCTCATAAGTATGTACATGTTCATACTTCCATGCCTTAAAATTTAGCTTAGGTCGTACTATGATTAATTTATGACTACTCAAAATCATAATCTTTATTTACCCTTCATGAGAATTCGTAGTTTTTTAACACTTATATGTCTAGACTTTGCAATGCAAATGGTGTACGAGTTTAAATGACCTCTTAGCCAAGAATTTATTCATGCAACATAAGAAATAAAAAGTGGTATATTGTATATACATATAATTTTTATACACACGTAATACAAGTAATGATTTCAGGAAGAGATCAACAAGATTTTATGATCATTATCTATGGTAATACCAAATATTACAGAATTTTTCGGTGCAGCACAATCTCCCAATTAAAGACCTCATAATTATAGACGTGGTCAATTGATCACTTAGCAATTTTCGTAGTTAAAATAGCATGATGTTATAGGGAATGTGGAAGGGTTTATTAGGAAAGGGTACACATGTGTCCCATGGATTAGGATATGCATCATGCTTATATTGTTGGTTGTTAGGAATGAATTTAAGCCATCGCAATCAAATGATGCAAGTATGCGCATGTGGTGTGTCCAAGGTCCGCCTAGTACAAGACTATAAGAAAGAGGTGTATCAATAACCATAAGTTTGGTGCGAGATGGTCTTGGGGCCAACAAGAATAGGGGAAAATATAACCAAGTGGCTTCGACGAGTTTTATCGAATCCATGACAAGTCATTCAAATATGTATAAGGTCAATGATGGAAAATATAGGGTTTTGAATGAGAGATAAGAAGCAACATTAATGTTCAATCCATCGTCCACTAAGACTCTTCTTACTTGGGCATCGTGATTGACGACACTAATAAGAAGGGGAAGATAATCAACACAAAATAATATTTTTTTCATTAATCCTATCATATTTGAGAAATTCTATGGCTATAGATTTAGAATCTTGGGAAGTTGAAGGAAGATTGATTATGAGATGAGGCTTGACTAAGGGAGCAGACTCATCATTAGATTGTGCATGAGAAGTATCAATGAGTTTTTGGTCAAGTGAAGTTTTTTTGGGTTGGTGGACGATATCTTTATGTGTGGGTCAACGTCGGTAATTAAACTTAACCACATTGACATTGAGAATTGAGGTAGTTTTGACCATGGAACCCTTCAATAAAGACTCTACAAAGTTATTTATAAGTTATGTTATGGTTGGTCCTAGATTGGTGGTTTGTTTGGGCTTGCACAAGGGATTGATATTTCTCATAATGTTCTTGAATTGTGGCATTAGTGTCAAAGTGGGGTCCAAAGGAGAAATCAAATGTAGTCTTTCTAAGATCCCTACAATCCTTCTGGGAATGGACGATAATGGCGTGCCACCAACAAAAGAGGCTAGGATTGAAAGAGGCTAATGGTTGTTTGATAGGAGGAAAGATACCAGGGTGGGGAGAACTTGTAGTAGTTTATCATGTGACAAGGGTGGGTGGTGTGGATTATGAAAAATAACATGTTAATTATCGATGTTTGAAGAGGAATGTGTGATAGATTTTCCTTTAGAAAGGGCTTGAGAATTAATGGCATTGTGTTATGTGACGATTTCCCCACATTAAGGAATTACTAAAGTTCTAAAAATTAGTGATTAATCAAAAAGAAATAAAGTAATTATTATGTATTCTAAAGTTATTTTACAAAGATAGAATATTATTTAATTTGAAAAGAAAATAGTTCATTCTAAATTTATTTCACAACGAGTGAATTTTAAAATAATATAGAATAAAGACCCCTTTATAATAGGGTGGGATGATATGTACATAGAAACCCCTTTTAAATAGGGTGGGATAAAAAAATTAAAAGGCTTTATCAACCTCCTTTTAAAGGAGGGATTGAAAATAATAACAATGGGTAGATACAATTAATTTATAAAGGTTGTTTTAAATGGGTATATTGGTTAAGAACCCTACCCAATGAGAATTATTTAAACCTATGGTGTGGAGATTTAATATACTGATAGGAAAATGTGTGCTCATGTAAATTTTTATTTGATACCGAGTGAAGAAAAGTGGTGGGCATTGGAGAGGGGCACTCTAGAGGGTGTCCTAACTAGGGTACGTGAAGTATAACCCAAGATGGTTCCTAGGCTAGGGCAAGAAGATTATTTATTAAATATTTCCTCCTAATAATGTGGTCATAGCTTGAGGTGTTGAATCTCGGGTATCACCTAGGAGTTACTTGAGCAACACATACACTCACCTAGATATCCTAAAGTATTTATTTCACTTTAGGATTATTAATCGGGAAAAAGTTTTATCACATTTTGGTATTAGAGATCCTATGAATACTTATTTTTTGTTTTTAATTATTTTTAATGAATTAGACTCACATTTGTATTTATTTAATTATTTTTGTTTTAACGTCAACAAGATGTGGAAATCAAGTAAAATAAAGTTACCTAGGGTCTCCTATAAGGAGACAACACTCCATGAGAATAGGAAATTTATTTTTCCTACTGGCCCAAACTAATTTCATGTCCCCCAATATTGTGTTATCAATATTTCATCTATATTTTTGAAAATAAAATTTTCTTTGTCCTATGACCCCTTTAATAATGAGAGATGGAGTCAATTTAAAAACTATAGTATATATATTAAATATTATAGCCTATTTTTTTATACTATGTTATATCATACATTATATACTATATAAAGATACTATGGTTCAATACTATTGTCCTATATATACCTACAATGATTTAAGAACACCAAACTTTGGAGCATTATCCCGTGCATAAACAAATTTAATATAAGGCTAATATTTTATAAGTAATTCCTTCATTTTAAGTTCTTTATATCACGGATATATATATGATTTCCATTAATCTGAAACTACATTAAGAAGAAATTCATCCACCTTACTACTATCTCTTCATAATTTTACTCTCTATGTACTTCACAATAATCCTTTATTTTCATAATCATCTCCATAATATTTGTTGTAGTATGTTGTCATTATCACTCTAACTACCATATACACCCTTCTTAAAATATTGCATATTTATATAAAAAAATTCATCATCTATAATAATCAAAA
The DNA here is from genome assembly GCA_018340775.1 of Taxus wallichiana var. yunnanensis. Classification (NCBI taxonomy): domain Eukaryota; kingdom Viridiplantae; phylum Streptophyta; class Pinopsida; order Cupressales; family Taxaceae; genus Taxus; species Taxus wallichiana. The sequence continues at coordinate 74,872,479 of CM031244.1, forward strand.
CCATATATTTAAGCAACTCCACTATGTGTCTTTACTATGTACCTAATTGTAATAGAATATTCTTATGAAAATATAATTACATTGAATTATTCTACTAATTGTTGTAACCATTCTTTATAATGCAAATCACTTTATTCTTTTTTACCAATTAAAAACAAAAATGTTTTACCCGAAAAACTACTTAAACATTTAAACCTTAAAAACAATACGGATCCGATCAATCAATTTTTATATAGTAAAATGAGGAGATATTAGGGTTACAAATGTGTCTCCATGTGCGTGGTTGATTTAACTCATAATGGTACAATTTTAGGACAGCTCTTAGTGAGAGATCTATTTAGCCTAGTTCTTCCTAACATTTTGTTTATTTAATTATGAACTCACTATGAACTATCCAATTATTGCTAAATTTACAACTTTAACTTGGGTTTCAACCTGAGTTAACGCCTATGGATCTCAAATAAAGTGCTTGTATTATTATGCAAGAAAAATTACAGGGCTGAAAGTTGAAAGGTCGTTTAGAATGTATCGTTCTTCATGTTCTACTTTGGATTTTGAAGAAGCGTTTAACTCCGGGCCGTGGGTTTTTTCGTTTGACATGGGCCTATTTTTCCCACTCAACTAAAAATTTGTTTTGTTGTTAAATACATAGAGAAACAAACAACATATATGATACTTTTGAAGCTATACGATTCATATAATTGTTAGGTTGTGGAGCTTGTTTTCATGTGTAGAAGTGTTGAAGACTATACACTAAAAGTAGTGTACACTTTCCACTTTGTTGTCTCACCGAGGTTCGGGGTTCGGAGCGTAGCCCCCAAGAAAAAAATTGGCCTAAAAAATGTGCCCAATATTTCGAGAAACGTGCTCTTCTCATATGGGCGGGATTTTTAACCCATATGTTTATGCATCAATTTTGGTACCCATGGTATTATAAAACTACTTAAGTAATTGCCTATTTATGTGGTTTTGTGCATATGGTAGGGTTGATATAACATTGTAGATGTGTGTGAATTCAGGTGTGAATTTTGCGAGTATGTTGAGCATAGATCCAAATAGATCCGGGTTTTGTATTGAGAGAAGAGGCGGCTTGTAATAAAATATGAGCAAATGATTCTTGGTGGACGTAGCCCAAATTGGGTGAACCAAGTTAAATACTATCTCTTTGATTGTGTTCTTTTTATTCTACACTTTTATTTCGATATGTAATAATTTATGCATATTAGTTTTCTACTTTATTAATTGCGGTCGTGAGGGATTGTTTCATGTATTTTATCCCTTATTTCCTAACAATTGGTATCAAATCCTAGTTTTGTTTGCTGAAGTGTTGAATCGCAAGGAAATTTTAGCTTGAGTGGGAGCTATGATATATGATGGAAGATCAAGGGTTGATAAATTCAACGGAAAAATTTCAGTCTTTGGAAGATGCAAATGGAAGAGTACCTTTATCAGAAGGATCTTTATATTTTGTTGTTTGAGAAAGTAAACAAATCCTTAAGCATGACGGATATGGAATGGGATTTCTTTGGATAGGAAGGCACTTGGGACAATCCGACTATGTCTTGCATATTCAAAGGTATTATTTAATGTTTTGAAGGAAAAGACTACAAAATAACATGGATGCATTAGGAAGTTATATGAAAAAACCTCTACCTCTAACAAGATATTTTTAATGAAAAATTTGTTTAATATGAAGATGTCCGAGAAAGGTTCAAGAGCGAGATCATTTAAATGATTTTAATACGAGATGTAAATATGTTAGATTCGGTTACAATAGAATTTGATGAAGAAGTTAGGAATTTATTAATTTTGAGCTCTTTACCCGAGAGTTGAAATAATTTGGTAATGGTGGTAAGCAATTCGGTTCCAAATTAACTCAAATTTGAAGTTTGAGGATGTTGTAGGGGTGATTCTAAGCTAGGAAATGCGAAGAAAAATCTCTAGAGAATCTTCTACTTCGGGAATTATTTGACAATGGAAACTAGAGGGAGACATAAGAATAAAGGAAGCCATGGAAAATCGAAAGATCAGGAAAGGTCAAAATCTAAAAGCAAGATAGTATGTTGGCACCGTAGAAAGTCTGGGCATGCAAAGAAGAATTTTCGAGCTTCGGAAAAAAAAAGAAAATAGGGAGACAAATGTGGCAATGGGTAATGTATATCAGGATGTTTTGATTCTTTCTTTGCATAATACTATTGAATCTTTGGTTTTAGATTCGAGGGCTTCTTTCCATGCTACTCCATATAGGCATTATTTTGTTGATTATGTTCAAGGGGATTTTGAGCATGTTTTTTGATGATGAGTCTTGCAAAGCATAATTGGAAAAGTTTATGTTCGGTTAAGATGCGTAATGAGAAAACATGGCTATCAAGGATGTTAGACATGTGCCTACCTTAAGACAAAATTTGATATCGGCAGGGTAATTAGGAAGTGATAGTTGTATTATGGTATTTACAATGAACTCTTGGAAGGTTACCAAGGATTCTCTTGTGGTGACAAGAGGTAAGAAGGTTGGAACCTTGTACTTAACCACTGATAGCACTAATGTTTATAATCTTGTGGCTTCATAAGAAGATACAACATTTTGGCACTATAGGCTCGATCATATGAGCCATAAGGGCATGGAGATCATAAAAAGGATTTTCCCGATATATAGAGAAACAGGTTTGGATTTTTGTGAGGACTGCATAAATGGTAAACAAAAGTGAGTAAGACTTCTCAAGGTTGGACCTACAAAGAAAGAGAGTAAGTTGGAGTGGTACATTCGATGTGTGAGGTCACTTAGGTATCATCTCTTGGGGTTCAAGTTATTATGTTACTTTTATTGATGATGTAACAAGGAAAGTTTGGGTATATTGTATTAGAAAAAAATCGATGTATTTGACACTTTTTTAAATGGAAAGCCTTGGTAGAGAATGAAACGGGTCTTAAGGTAAAATGTCTCGGATCGATAATGGAGGGGAGTATTGCGGCAATGAGTTTGATTATTATTGTTCTAAGAATGAAATTCGCATGCAAAAGAAGGTTCCAAGAAATCAGCAACATAATAAAGGTGTCAAAAAGGATGAAAGAAAAAATAATTAAACGTGCTTAGGAGCATGAGGTTACATGCAGGATCGCCTCTTTCTTTTTGGGTAGAAGTGGTGTGTGCATACTTGTGTACTTGATAAACAGAGGACCCTCAAGTGCTTTGGATTGAGGCATACCCGAGGAGGCTTAGTATGGTAAGAAAGTTGATTACTCATTTCTTAAAGTCTTTGGATGTAAGGTATTTATTCATTTTGACAAGGATGATAGGACCAAACTAGAGGCTAAATCAAAAAATGCAATTTCATTGGTTATGGTGGTGATGAATTTGGATATAAATGTTGGAGTATTAAGGACAATAAAATCATTCGATCTAGGGATGTGGTCTTTAATTAGAAAGTTATGTATAAGAAACAGTGGTAGGAAAACGGGGAAGAATCCAAGAAAGAATATGCAGTGGTAGAGGATCTTCCGGATAGAAAAGTGACACATGAATCGCTTTAGGAACCTACTCAACAGAAACCCCAAACTTCTATATTGAGGAGGTATTTTAGGGTAAGAAGAGAACCTGGATGTACTCAAAGGACAAAGGGAGAGCCAAAGAGATTAGATGAAGAAATGTAGGTAGATACTCGGAAGAAGTGGGAGCGAGCCATGGATGAGGAGCATCAGGCTCTCATGGAGAACTAGACTTGGGATTTGATGAAGCTATCCGAAAGCAAAAGAGCATTGCAGAACAAGTGGGTGTATAGAGTTAAAGAGGAAGAAAGAGGCAAGAAAATATACAAGGCCTGGTAGGTGGCCAAGGGGTTTGCATAGAAAAAGGGTATATATTTTGATGAGATTTTTTCTCTTGTAGTAAAAATGACATCTATTAGAACTATTCTTGGAATAGTGGCAATGTAAGACTTGCACTTAAAGAGCAAATTGATGTAAATATTGCATTTCTCCATGGTGATTTGGAGGAGAATCTATATGCGAGCTATATGGCTATGAGGTCAAAGGTAAAGAGGAGATGGTGTGCAAACCGAAGAAGATATTATATGGCTTAAAACAAGATCTACGTTAATGGCATAATAAATTTGATATCTTCGTGATGGAGCAAGGTTATATAAGATGGCATTCGACCATTGCATGTATATACGAAATTTTAAGATGGCGCTTATATTATCGTGTGTTTTTGTGTGGATGACATGTTGGTTGCGGAAAAAATATGCAGGAAATAAAAGTACTCAAGAAATAACTAAGTGACTCCTTTGATATGAAGGATTTGGGGGCATCCAAACAAATCCTTGGTATGAGGATATCTAGGGATATGAAGGAATGAAAGCTAACTTTATCTCAGAAGAATACATTAAGAGGGTCTTGGAGAGGTTTAATATGCAGGGATGATAAACCGATTGGAACTCCTTTGGTAGGCCATTTCAAGTCATCAAAGGAGATGTGTCCCAAGACAGAGCAGAGAGAAAGTAGATGTCCAAGGTACCTTACTCATCGGTAGTTGGAAGTTTTATGTATATCATGGTGTGGACTAGGGCTGATATTGCACATGCAAAGGGGGAGTAGTGAGTAGATTAATGAGTGATCCAGGTAAAGATCATTACTAGGTAGTAAAGTGGATCCTTCGATACTTGAGAGGTACCATGGGGATAGCTTTAGTGCTACAAAGGTAGGACACCACTTCGCATGGTTATGTAGATTTAGATATCATTGGAGATATAGACAGCAGGAGAACAACAGTTATATTTTCACCGTAGGTGGGACAGCGGTGACATGAATTTCACGACTACAAAAACTTGTGGCTTTGTCGAACCATAGAGGTTGAGTATGTTCTACCGCCACGAGGCAAGCAAAGCAATGATTTGGTTACAGCAATTTCTTGAGGAGTTGGGGCATAAGCAAGAGGAAGGGAAGTTGCATAGTGATAGTGAGAGTGTTATACACTTAGCTAAGAAATTTGCTTTCCACTATAGGATAAAGCATATACATCTTAGGTACCATTTCATCATGATAGCTTTGGAAGAAGAAAAGTTGAAGTTGAGAAGATTCATACCAGCTAAAATCCCGCAAACATGATGACCAAGGTGGTCACAAGGGAGAAATTGAAGTTGTATTCAGCTTTGGTTGGTCTTCACGGATGATCGGTAAAGGGTTGAGAAGCTTTCTCAAAGAAAACTAATCTCCAAGTGGGAGATTATTAGGTTGTAGAGCTTGTTTTCATGTGTGGTGTGGGTAGATGAGATTTGTTCTCCTTTTCGATCGAGTAGCATCGAAATATGGCATGAAGCATGAAAGCGAGATAGATCTTGATGTATGTCATTTTGTAGCCGGATGTGATCTAACCGCACTCGCAGTTTATGGAGAGATGGATAGCACTTTGAAAGGATTTTGATCTAATCCTCACTATTTTAAGTTGTGCATTTCAACCAAGGTAAGAGAACCTATATTGCACCTCTCCGTTTTGAGAAGGAGGTGGAGATATCCTTATACTGTGCATATTGTATGGAGATGGCCTTGGGAAAACATGATCAATTTTCCATTATTCAAACTCAACAGAGTTGTCACTACTAAATGATGGAAATGCTTTCATGACAAGGTTGAGGCTGCTAGAGACATGGTATGATCCTGATTTGCTTTGTGCATTTTTGTAAATGGATTGTATTATTTCATTGACACAATGCAATGCAGGGGTAGTATGAGGTAGGATTAGTTATTCGAATGAATTTTTGGTCGAATATTTTAGACAAGACTAACCATAATTTGCCAAATTATTTGAGGACCTTTGCAAGAAATTTGTAACACCTAAACAATAAAATGATTCAAAGGGGTTAAGGTACTCCTTCAACCAAGATATGTGCACCAAATGCAGCCCCATCTGCACTCTTCCACACAATCTTGACACAAAAGCTTAAAGCGAGATGAACCAACAAAGTATCTATAAATCTCTATTTTATCATGACCTAAAGTGCACACAAAGGTTTGCAACAATATCTAAATTCAAGGAAGGTAAAGTGATTTTAAATATGTTTATCTCTTTATCGGATGAAAGCTCTTCGAATGTGAGATTGCAGATGCCACTAAACTATCAATAAGAAATGAGACCATGCATGATCAAAAGAGTTTTCAAACACAAGACTCGCAACAGAGTAAGAAACACAAATTTAAAACATTCTAAAACGTAAGTATATCCAAATTTTGCCAAGAGACAACACAAAATAATCCAGAATGACCAAATTTATCAGCAGGGGAATGTTATAAGAACAATATCAGAACTTGTTGATGGCTTTACAACTGAAAACAACTCAACATGATAAAAATTTGATGCATGAAGGAATTAGAAATGGTTCTCGGCGAGCTTCCTCAAAGAATGGGCTTCTTCCAAGATTTTTCCATGAAATTCAAATTTTCACCTACCTTTTGCATATCTCCAAACATGCATTATATAACTTTCAATTACATTTGATCCTTCTTTCCCAAGAAAATAATATGCCCAACATCAAGTTTGTTACAAAATTCCAACATGATTCGCAGATAGGGACATTTAACAAATTTATAACCAAAGTTTCCAGGTGTTTCAAAATGGCGAATCATTACAAATCCTTCATCATTATCCATTGTGGAGGCACGTTTTTCATTCTCCAAGCATGCAGACCCCTTTCATTTCATCATTTCATCCTTATCATTCCAAAATTTGATTATGCAACTTTATAATTTGATATTTCACATTTTGCACGGGCCTGAGTAAAAATTTATTTCAAAAACACCTCAAATCTACAAATTAATCCCTAAAACCACTTGCATTGATCTTTGTAGGCATAAAGGACATGAATTCACCAAAATTCGATGAAAAATGATGCAAAATTCGCATCTCCAAGCTTCCTGGAGCAAAAATGGTGGCCAAAATGAAAATGTACAATTACCTTTGATCTGCTCTTTCTCCTTCAATCTGGGCTCTCCATGTGTCAAAATATGATTGGGAATGAATTCAGGCTCACTTTTTGACCTTTTAACATTTTTGAAAAAATGGAAAAAATTGACCTTTTTCTCCGCCTCCGCCCCTTGAAATTTGGTGATGACACGTGGCATATGGTGGGTCCCATTAGGATTGCGGCTCAATTCTACACATTTTGACTCCTTTTGGAGTTTGGAAAATTTCACTTTTTTCCCCGCGGGCCCACACCTCCGCCTCTTTCGTTTACACGTGTCATCATCTCTATCGCTAAAAATATGTGGGCTTATTTCATGTTTTAACTCCTTTTTCTCCAAGGGAAAATTTTCAACTTTGCCTTTGGGGCCCGCGCCTACGATCCTGTCCTCGCCGCAGTCCTGCTTCCGATTTTTCACAGAGCCACACCTCAAATCTTCCATTTGAAGTCTTTTTGCAAAAGGGAAAACAATCCTTTGCCTCCACCAACCCGCTCTGCCCGCCACGTGTCTTCCTCTGCTTCATTCGGACCTACGGCTTAAAGTTTTGCTCTAAGTCTTTTTGACCAAAAGGAAAAAATTTCCCTTTTTTTTCCACAACCCGCACTTCCTTCTATGCCTCGCCACGTGTCCACCCCTTGCTCCATTGTGGACCCGCGGACCTAATTTGCACTCTAACTCCTTTTGCTAAAAGGGAAAAAATTCCCCTTTTTCCTCCGCAACCAAAGACTTCCTCGCTCCTGGCACCGCGTTGCCATGTGTCCACCCCCTACTCCATTGCGGACCCGCGGGCCTTTCCACACCCTTTTTCCCCTTCGCAAAAAAGGAAAAATTTTCCTAAGTTCCCGCCCGCCTTCCATCCCGCCTTGGCATAAGAACATGACACGTGTCCTCCTGCGGAGTTGCGGGGGTAATGTTGAATTTTTTTCCCAAAGCCAAAAAATGCCAAGTTTTTCAAAGAAACCCCACCGATCCTTGTCCAACCAGAAGCGGCCATGTAGGAGACATCATTTGAGCTTAATTTTGACGGTCAAATGACACCCGTATGACCGTCAAAAAACACAAAATTTGCTAAGGACACCCGAATTTGATTTTTTCTTCATGGGTGAAGGAGTTTTTGGTCAAAAAACATATGGGAAGTGGTTTCAAGCAATTTTTGACCATGGGGAAGGATTTTTTAGGGCAAATGAGTACAAAACGAGAAAATTCGAGCTCCACAGTGGAAAAAATGACAAAGGCCCGTGGATTTAGAAATTTAGGGCACAAAATAGGGTATGCATGTATTTTTCTTTCAAGTTGGGAAAATAATAAGTTTATGAGCCATTTAAAGCATTAAATCTGGATGGGAAAAATTGCAGGACACGCCAAACTCGAAGAAAAACATTTTTTGAGCACGTAGAAGAAAGATGAAAGGTAGGAAAATAACATAGGATCAAAATGGACACCAACATCGGATCCTCTGCTGGGGATGGGCACTCCTAGTGAGTGCCACAAGAACAATAAGTAGACCAAGTGCCAAAATAATCCATTGGGTAAAGGAGTCATGAGCCAAAATCACCAAAAATCGGATGAGAACCCGACAAAAATGGCTGCCACACACAAAGTGAAGGCAAACCACAAACTGATAAAACACCAAAACAGAGCAAAAGCCAAACACTATACACTGTACAAGTTGTGCATACCTCAAATTTGGGGATTAATCCAAGAAATACTTCAGAGGTCTGCCATTAATAGGCAGTTCAAGTAATTCCCCATCTAAATATTTGAGAAAAAAGGTATTCTCACCAATTCTGATATCAATGGAGTAAGGGCCCATCCATAATGCATCAAATTTTCCATGTTTTCCCTTATCTTCATTTCTATTGTCCCACAACAAAACCAGATCTCCAATATTGAAGGCCCTAAGAGTGACCTTCTTGTCAAACAATATTTTCAACTTCTCTCTAAATCTGATATGCCTCTGGTGGGATACTCTTCTCTCTTCATCTAACTCCACAATCTAATTAATCTTTGCTTCATATGGATTGACCTCCTGATCCTCAAGTTGTTGAACAAACTGAAATGAAGATAATTACAGATTTAAGGGCAGCAGAGCTTGAGTTCCATACACCAATTCAAATGGTCTCTTACCAGTAGCTCTTTTGGTAGTGATTCTATCTACCCAAACTACAAATTTCAGTTGTTCACCCCATTTTCTCTTGTTCAACTCCAAGGTCCTCCTAATGATCTTCAATAAGTTCTTATTGTTGGACTCAGCTTGTCCATTCCCTTGGGGGTTATAGTTTGAAGCATATTGCTTCCATACTCCTTGCACATTGCCATCAAAGGTTTAGCTATGAAACACATGGCATTATCAGCAACAATCTTGATTGGCACACCAAATATGAATATGATATTATTCAACAAGAATTCCATAACTTGGTGTGTTGCTTTCTTGGTGGGGATTGTCTCTACCCACTTGGTGAAGTAATCTATAGCTACAAGGATCCACTTATGTCCAGCACTAGAAGGGTCTGAAATCTCACCAATAAATTCCATCTCCCACTATTTGAAAGGAGCTTCAATTGATACATGATGCAAAGGGAGGGAGCCTGAAGCTTTCATTCTTCCATAGAAACGCTGGCAGCTTTCACATTTTCTAATTAGCATGGTTGCATCTTTGAAGAGAGTAGGCCACCAATAACCAACTCTCAAAACCTTGTGTGTTGTAACCCTTCCAGCAAAGTGTCCTCCACAAACTCCCCCATGGAAATCAGCAATCACTTTAAGAGCTTCATCTTCAGTTACACACTTCAAGATGACACCTTTAGGGTTCTTCCAAGCCAGCCCAAAATTAGTGATGATGTACTTTTGAGAAGCCAGCTTAATGTCTCTTTTCTAATTTTTATTTAAATGATCAGGAGAGCATAGGTGTCTGAGGTAAAATATTATATCCTTGTACCACTCAGAACTCACCAATTTCCCAAGAACATCTACCCTTTCTTCCTCTACTTCATTCACTTCCATAGTCTGCAAGTTGCTCTTAGCCATGAGCTTAGCAAGACCCAAACCTCTTACCAACTTTGTGGTTTGGATGTCCATATCATACTCCTGCAATTTGTTCACCCATCTACATATTTTACTTGAGATCTCCATCTCTGATAAGATGTCTTTTACCATGGTGTGGGGAACATAAGCAACAACTTTTGAATTTAAAATATAAGGCCTGAAAACCTTTGTTGCTTTCACCAAGGCAAATACTTGTTTTTCATGATTGTATATTTTAACTCAAAGAACAGAAAGCCTTGCTAAAGAAGGCAATAGGCCTCTCAGCCCCATCTTCATCCTTTTGGAGCAAAACAAATGCAATAGTATTTTCAGAAGCAAAGGAGAAGATTTGGAAAGGCCTTTTGTAATTCGGGGCTGCCAAGACAGGTGCATGTTTAAGTGCCTCTTTGATTCCTTCAAAATCCTGAATAGCAGCCTCCTCCCATTTGATAACTTGATCTTTCTTTAACATGCATGTGATAGGAAGATTCAACTCAAAAAAATTAGACACAAACCTTCTAATGAAATTGATTTGCCCAAAGAAAGATTGGATGCCCTTCTTCATTCTTGGAATTGGCACCTTGCTGATTGCTTCTACTCTCTTTGGATCAATCATGACACCAGCCTTTGAAACAATATGACCAAGCATCTTGGCCTTTTGCAACCCAAAGTGACACTTCTTTGGATTGAGAGAGATTCCAAATTCTCTACATCTGATCAACATTATTTCCAAATGCTGCAAGTGATCTTTTCTGCTTCTTAAAAATACATTCACATCATCCTGATAAACTACAATGAAGTCATTTATATAACCAACAAAAGCAACATTCATTGCTCTTTGGAAGGTAGCTCTAGCATTCATGAGACCAAAAGACATTCTCACATAAACATATGTTCCCCAAGGAGTGGTAAAAGTAGTTTTAAATCTTTCTGACTCCTTGACAACAACCTGATTGTAGCCAGAGAAACCATCCAAGGTGGACAAATATAGTCACTAACTACAGCATGTTCTCCATGTTTGGCAAAGGATAATTGTCTTTCAATGAAGCTCTATTCAGATTTCTGAAGTCTACACAAAGTCTGATATCTCCATTCTTCTTTCTGACTAGCACAAGGTTTGCAACCCAAGATGAATACCTTGTGGGCTGAATGATCCCTCCCTCCTTCAGTTTCTTCAATTCATCTTGCATTTTCATGGAGAGGAGTGGATTAATTGGCCTTTGCTTCATCTGAATGGTTTGGCATTTGTTTCAAGAGGGATCTCATGTTGAAATAAGTCTTCTCTATATGCTTTCAGCTCTGAATATGACCAGGCAAGGTAGTCTTGATATTGTTTCAACAATTGGAGGTAGGACTATTTTTCTTCTTTGTTTAAACTGCTGCCCAACCAAACTTTTCTTGGTTTTTCCTTTGTTCCCAAGTCATGCTCTTCCACATCCCTTGAGGCAGATATGTTTCTATTGATGATGTAATCAGCATTGCTAAAATTTGACTCAAGAGCAACAAGACCTCTAGGAATGGTGTTAGTTTTCAATTGGATAATATCTTTTCCAAACAAAGTCTCTCTTCCTTCAGTCATACATACCATTGATTCCCAATCAATATGCTGATCTAAAAACTCACCTTGATTTTGTAAGAACCTTTGCACTTGAGCATCATCATTAAACACTTGCCAATGTTTGATGTTATCAGCACAACTAGCCTAGTTAACACTTCAACATTGTACTCACAATAAGGTGAAATGGTGCAAACTCCAAATCTTGACCCCAACACTACCAACTTGTCAACAAAGCAGTATTCAAACTTCTGTCATGGTGCACAATATTAAAGGAATCAAACATCTCAATTAGATACCAAACTGCATATTTATACTGTTTCATTCGCTGATTTTTTGTAACATACAATTTTATTATTTGTTTGACAACTAGCTTTGAATCTCCCTTTGCAATGATGTCCTTGACACCATACTTTCATTCAATTCTCGGACCCAACAACAAGGCTTCATACTCAAAGATGTTGTTAGTACATTTAAAATTAAGTTTGAAAGAAAAAACAAATTCTTCCAAGCTAGGAGAAATCAATTACACCAACCATTTCTAAATTTGGAGCAAGCTCCATCAAATAGCAAGGTCCAAGGAGAACATACCTATTCAAGGGACTTTGACTAATCCATTTTGTATTCTTTTCCATCAGCAAAACCAATAAAATTATCAGCATCAACATCAGCAAACAACACCTCATAGGAAGCATTGTTTGGATCCTCAATTAGATGCAACATCTTTTTTTCTCCATAGAGCTTGACAAGGCTGCCCTCAATGGGAATGGTGGCAAAAGACATATCCATTTGGACACTCCCTCCAACACTTGCAGCCCACTTTCTTGACAATAACATACCCCATTTGGCAGGGCAATCAACAATCACAACATCCAATTTTAAATTCCTCCCGAGGATAAGATGCAAGTTGCACTACCAAACCCTTCACACAACCAACCAGCACTTCTCTTGAGTCCATGGCCGTACACTTTCCATAGGCTATTGTCACTTTGATATCCAACTCATTCATGACTTCTAAAGGCATGACATTACATGATGCACCGAGAATCAAACATACAATTGTGAAGTAGCCTATCCTTTATGATCAAAGTTGTGAAGAATGGATCAACATTCAATTGGGAATCAATCAAAGACATCCCCAAATATACCTCGTGTGTCTCTCCAAAATCCTCTCACATTGTTGGTGGTGTTTCAATGTCAACAATGATTTGAGGAGGAATCTTAACAACATTTACATTTCTACCTGGAGTAGTCTTCTTTTCTTTCAACCCAAAGTACTCAAATGCTCTCTTCTTATGCTCAGGAATTCTAAGCAACTCAATGATTGGAACACTCACTTTGATTCGATTCAATACTTGGGCTATGTCATAGGGAACACTCTTTGGTAAAACAGCATTGGAAGGGAGAGAAGAAGATTCATCGATGGCATGGGATTCTTGGCAGCTTGGGCATGAGGAGGACTGCAAATTTTCTTGGGACAAAGAAAGCTTTTGGCGGAGTGCTTCTCTTATAGGAGCTTCTTTGGGAATGCTTGTGAGCAAGGGTGTTTTAGGTTTGGCTTGAGGCCCAACTGCCTTAACAACTTTGCTTCTAGTGTTATAGTCTTTCTCTTGAGCTATAACAACATTCATCAACAATTGTCTATCTTCCTCCAAAGGGATACCACCATCATACTTCTTAATCATCAAAGCTCTTAAGTATTCAAAGTCATTGTTAGGAATTTCAAAAGCTTGCACTACATCAATTTCAAGAGTATGAGGAAGAAAAAATTGTACCTGTTTGATACAATCCCAAAAGGTTGCAGTGTCCTTGCACTTATCACTTCAGTAGATGTTGCTCTTCCTTGTGAGCTTGAAGAACAGCCCACCATGCAAATATCATCATCAGTACCATCATCATTATTAGCTTCACCTTCTTGTTGGTCCACTTCACATGGAGGATGGGGTAGAAAACACCTATCACACCAATCAATATCAAAGAACTTCTTCAACAAAGTAAACCCTAGAGTTAGGGGATCAGGTAACACTCTTCCTTCACGTGCTTGAGGATGTCTATTTGTAGACCCCATGGGTCTTTTCCTTTATCATCTGCCCTTTGATCACCTCTAGGATGATTGGCAAATCTATCATGGTTTTGTGCTCTTGGCTGACCTTGTGAAGTTTGTCCAATTCCCTTCTCGGCTCTTGCCAACTTATATGAGATTTCTTTGACTGCCCTTGCCAAAGTTTTCACAACCTCCTCTAAATCAGCACCCTTGCTAGCTTGAGGTTATTTAGGGTTTATCAACTTTCAACCATCTCTCGTTGAGAGGTTTCCCAATTGCTTTGATATTGTTTTCAATTTTAAGTGTCGTGGTGAAAGCTTGTCTTAGATTGGTAGGGTTCTTGTCTCTTAGGTAATAGGCTACATTTTTATCAAATGCATCTGCATATTTGATTAAACAAGACTCATCATAGGGCCTCAAACCAACAGGCAGCCTTCTCAAAGTTTTGTTAAACCTTGTGTTGAAGTCGTGAACTGATTCATTGGGGTTCTTCTTGATATTCTCAAATTCAGACAAGAGAAATCTAGGATCAGTCTTATCACCATATTGCAACCTAAATGCATTCTTCATCTCGGTCAAGAATCAATTAAATTATCGGAAGAGCCTTGTACCAATCCCTAGCATCCTCTTATAGTGTATGAATGAACAATTTAATATACACATCTTACAATTCTATTTCAAAATATTCCATCATGTTAACAAAAATTTAGAGATGATGATCACCGGTTATAACATTGTTACCTTGGAAATTTGCAACCTATTTATGACATCTTGTGGGACAACATTTGGGTAACCATCCATTCATCTAAAGTCTATAGGACCAAAGGTGTTAACAATAAATGGAGGTCTAGGTGAGCCATATTGTTTGGTGGAGGTGATCTTGGGGGTGACACAAGTTGATGAGGAGTGCAAGGTCTTTGGGGCTCAAGAATGTGATTCACAAGACTATTCTCTAAGTGCTTATTTTCTTGGAAAGTTTTATTTGAATTGAAACACGAGAGTGCAGATTGGAAAAGGAACTTACCCAGATGAAGGACCTTCACTAGCTAGCTAAGGAAAACAAGTTTATGATAGGATTGCTTGAATCGAATCACTTGAAGAAGAGTGATAATCCTCTACCAAAGGTCGATCTCTCTCACCAATGGATATATCTTTTCCCAATGTCCGACCTTTAACAACCTTCCAAACTCTTCTCCCTTCCAACTCTATCAAATATCAATCAAAGACTTGAAAATCTTGCCAAGCTTTATAGATCGACCTTCCTTTTCTTGAATTTATCAACCACAAATGCTAATGAAGTGTAACAACCACTCTAAACCGGTAAAATTGTAGGCGGAACTTATATCTTCACTTAATCCTTACAAGTCTAATTATAAAATGATGCTTCAACAATGTATTTGCATGCGGAATTTGCAAGGACTTTACTGGGGTTTGGTATGCATTCAAATATCTCAAATATGTATGCACATGAACTAGATTGAACTAAGAGAATATAAAACTTAGAACTCTACTCTTCATTCCAGCTTTATGAATCTTATTAGAAGATGATACTCAGATTTGTAATTGCACATAAATCACATAAGAAGTATTACCAGGGATCTGAAATACTTTGAAATCTTGAATAATGTCCCGGCACGGTGCAGAAAGTGTTGTTGACAAAGCAAATAGACATGGACTAGTAAATGAATCAACAAATCAATCTCAGTGATAGTGCAAATTATTTCCCGAGTTCAAAACAACTCCCCGACAACGGCGCCAAAAAGTGTTGTTACCCAGATTTGTTCTCCTTTTCAGTCTAAGCAGCATCAGAATTATGGCATGAAGCTTGAAGGCAGATAGATCTTGATGTATATCATTTTGTAGTCGGGGATGTGATCTAACTGCACTCATATTTGTGGATAGATGGATAGCAAATTGAAAAGATTTTGATCTAATCCTCACCATTTTAGGTTGTGCCTTTGAACCAAGGTAAGAGAACATATATTGTAGCTTTGTGTTTTGTGAAGGAGGTGGCGATATCCTTATACACATGCATATTGTATGGAGATGGCCTTGGGAAAACATGATCAATTTTCCATTATTCAAACTCAACAAGTTGTTCTTTACTAAATGATGGAAATGCTTTCAAGACAAGGTTGAGGTCTTAGAGACATGGTATGATCCCGATTTGCTTTGTGCATTTTGTAAATGGATTGTATTCTTTCATTGACACACAATGCAATGCAGGGGTAGTACGGGTTAGGGTTAGTTATTCAATGAATTTTGGTGGGAGATTTTAGACAAGACTAACTAGAATTTGCCAAATTCTTTGAGGACCTTTGCAAGAAATTTGTAACACCTAAACAACAGAATGCTTCAAAGGGGTTAAGGTACTCCTTCAACCAAGATATGTGCACCAAATGGGGCCCAGGATCTGCACTCTTCCACACAATCTTTGACAACTTGACACAAAAGCTTGAAGCAGATGAACCAACAAAGTATCCAGAAATCTCTATTTTATCATGACCTAAGGTGCACCCAAAGGTTTACAACAATCTCTAAATTCAGGAAGGTAAAGTGATTTTAAATATGTTTATCTCTTTATCATATGAAAGATCTTCGAATGTGAGATTGCGGATGCCACTAAACTATCAATAAGAAATGAGACCATGCATGATCAAAAGATTTTTCAAACACAAGAATGCAATAGAGTAAGAAACACAAATTGACAACATTCTAAAACATAAGTATATGCAAATTTTGCTAAGAGACAACACAAAATAATCCAAAATGACCAAATTTATCAACAAGGGAATGTTATAAGAACAATCTCAGAGCTTTTTGATGGCTTTACAACTGAAACCAACTCAACATGATACAAATTTGATGCAAAAAGGAATTAGAAATGGTTCTCAGGCGGTTTCTCAGAGAATGGGCTTCTTCCCAAATTTTCCCATGAAATTCTAAGTTTCTCCGACCTTTTGCATGTCTCAAAACATGCATTATATAACTTTCAATTACATTTGATCCTTCTTTCCCAAGAAAATAATATGCCCAACATCAAGTTTGTTACAAAATTCCAACATGATTCGCAAATAGGGACATTTAACAAATTTACAACCAAAGTTGCCAGGTGTTTCAAAAATGGCGAATCATTACAAATCCTTCATCATTATCCATTGTGGAGGCACGTTTTTCATTCTCCAAGCATGCAGACCCCTTTCATTTCATCATTTCATCCTTATCATTCCAAAATCTGATTATGCAACTTTATAATTTGATATTTCACATTTTGCATGGGCCTGAGTAAAAATTTATTTCAAAAACACCTCAAATCTACAAATTAATCCCTAAAACCACTTGCATTGATCTTTGCAGGCACAAAGGACACGAATTCACTAAAAATTCAATGAAAAATGATGCAAAATTCGCATCTCCAAGCTTCTGGAGCAAAAATGAAAATGTATAGTTACCATTGATCTGCTCTTTCTCCTTCAATCTGGGCCCTCCACGTGTCAAACTATGATTGGGAATGAATTCAGGCTCACTTTTTGACCTTTTAACATTTTTGAAAAAATAGAAAAAATTGACCTTTTTCTCCGCCCCTCCGCCCTTGAAATTTGGTGATGACACGTGGCATATGGTGGGTCCCATTGGGATCGTGGCTCAATTCTGCGCATTTTGACCCTTTTTTGGAGTTTGGAAAATTTTCACTTTTTTCCCTGTGGGCCCACACCTCGCCTCTGTCCTTGACACGTGTCATCCTCTCTATCGCTAAAAATCTACGGGCTTATTTCATGTTTTAACCCCTTTTTCACCAAGGGAAAATTTTCAACTTTGCCTCCCCGCAGGCCCGCGCCTCCGATCCTGTCCTCGCCATGTGTCTTGTTCTAATTTTTCGCGGAGCCACGCCTCAAATCTTCCATTCTAAGTCTTTTTGCAAAAGGGAAAAAATTTCCTTTTGCCTCCGCCGACCCGCTCCGCCCACCACGTGTCTTCCTCTGCTTCATTCGGACCCTCGGCGTAAATTTTTGCTCTAAGTCCTTTTGACCAAAAGGGAAAAATTTCTATTTTTTTCCGCAACCCGCACTTCCTTCTATGCCTGCCATGTGTCCACCCCTTGCTCCATTGTGGACCCGCGGACCTAATTTGCACACTAACTCCTTTTGCTAAAAGGGAAAAAATTCCCCTTTTTCCTCCGCAGCCACACTTCCCCGCTCTGCCACCGCGCTGCCATGTGTCCACCCCTTGCTCCATTGTGGACCCGCGGCCTTTCCACACCCTTTTTCCCCTTCGCAAAAAGGCAAAATTTTCCTAAGTTCCCCACCCGCCTTCCATCCCGCCTTGGCATAAGAACATGACACGTGTCCTCTGCGGAGTTGCGGGGGTAATGTTGAATTTTTTCCCAAAGCCAAAAATGCTAAGTTTTTCAAAGAAACCTCACCGATCCTTGTCCAACCAGAAGCGGCCATGTAGGAGACGTCATTTGAGCTTAATTTTGACGGTCAAATGACACCCGCATCGGCAATCCGTCGAGAAAACACAAAAATTGCTAAGGACACCTGAATTCGATTTTTTCTTCGTGGGTGAAGGAGTTTTGGTCAAAAAACATATGGGAAGTGGTTTCAAGCAATTTTTGACCATGGGGAAGGATTTTTAGGGAAAATGAGTACAAAATGAGAAAATTCGAGCTCCATAGGCTGGGAAAAATGACAAAGGCCCGTGGATTTAGAAATTTAGGGCACAAAATAGGGTATGCATGTATTTTTCTTTCAAGTTGGGAAAAATAATAAGTTTATGAGCCATTTAAAGCATTCAATCTGGATGGGAAAAATTGCAGACCACCAAACTCGAAGAAAAACATTTTTTGAGCATGTAGAAGAAAGAGGAAAGGTGGGAAAATAACATAGGATCAAAATGGACACCAACATGTGGAAGTGTTGAAAATTGTACACTAAAAGTATTGTACACTTTCCACGACTTCATGTGTGGAAATGTGTTCTTCTCATATGGGCTGATTTTTGACCCATAGGTTTATGGGTCAATTTTGGTACTCACGGTATTGTAAAACTACTTAAAAATGCTTACCTATTTATGTGATTTTGTGCATATAGTAGGGTTGATGTAACATCACAGATGTGTGTGAATTTGGGTGTGAATTTTGTAGTTTGTTGAGCATAGCTCCAAATAGATATGGGTATTGTATTGAGAGAAGAGGGACTTGTAATAAAATCGAGCGAGTGATTCTTGGTGGACGTAGCCCAAATTGGGTGAACCACGTTAAATATTGTCTCTTTGTGTTGTGTTCTTTTTATTCTCGCGCTTTTATTTCGAGATCTGTAATAATTTATGCATATTAGTTTTATCTCACATTCACGATCTTGTGAGGGGTTATTCCACGTATTTTATCCATTATTTCCTAACAATAATATCTTTTCAATTTCTTATCACATGTGTAATGCCTCATATTATAGATATTATTACTTATATCTAGATTGAGTGGGTTTTGTATCCAATACATATGTTGAGTATAATTTTTTCGGTGAAAGCATTAAAATTTTAACACTTCATTATGTGGCACCCAATGGGTGTTATCATTATAACTATGGGGATTCCTCAAGGAGTATGGTAATAGTTTCATTGGAATCTAGGGTATGGCTATTATTAATCGAGATTGGAAATGATTGGCATCATGCCGATATATATACTAATAGTGACAAAAGGGAAGAATAGGTTGATGAGACATTGTTCATAGTGAAATGACATGCTTCTCATTCTTTGTCATTGTTGACTATCACTAAACATGCATGAAATCAACTATTTTCCTATGAAATCATTTTCTCTAGTATGTATAAAAGCATAAATGATTAATAGTATTTTTAAATGATTATATGGATCACATATTTGATATCTTACACATAGGTCTTATTTACTAGTTTATATTAGAATAGTCTTAGATTTTTAATAGATGTGGTTAGTTTAGTAAATTTTCCATTGTAAATTTGGTCTTTACATCTACATTTTGGTTAGCATGTTTTTATACCAAATGCTTGATACTAACAAAAGCATCCATAGTTGCTTGTGAGAGGCCGATAGGCATATAGAAGGATTTATTAGAAGTATTACATTGCTAATAACATATAATATAAAAATATGTCACAATATGCCATTAAAAGAAAAAGCAAACCAAAACAAACTACTCCCCCTCATGGCTTTCATATGTATTGTCAATCTAATTGTTACATGGTTTTGATAATTTAATTTAAATAGAAAATAAAATAAGTAAAAGAAAAAGATAAAGCTACTGAGGTCAGCAACTGATTTAGGAGGGGAGAAATGTTATGTGACAATTTCCCCACATTAAGAAAATATTAAAGTTCTAAAAGTTAGTGATTAATCAAAATGAAATAAAGTAATTATTATGTATTCTAAAGTTATTTTACAAAGAATATTATTTAATTTGAAAAGAAAATAGTTAATTCTAAAGTTATTTCACAATGAGTGAATTCTAAAGTAATATAGAATGAAGACCCTCTTTAAAATAGGGTGGGATGATATGTACATAGAAACCCCTTTAAAATAGGGTGGGATAAAAGAATTAAAAGGTTTCTCGAACTCCTTTTAAAAGAGGGATTAAAAATAATAATAATGGGTAGATGCAATTAATTTATAAAGGTTGTTTTGAACGGGTATGTTGGTTGAAAAACCTACCGTGAAAATTATTTAAACTTGTGGTGTGGGGATTTAATATACCAATAGGAAAATGTGTGCTCGTGTAAATTTTTATGATACCAAGTGAAGGAAAGTGGTGGGCATTGGAGAGGGGCATTCTAAAGGGTGTCCTAACTAGAGTACGTTAAGTATAACCCAAGATGGTTCCTGGCTAGGGCAAGAAGATTATTTATTAAATATTTCCTCCTGATAATGTGGCCATAGCTTAAGGTGTTGAATCTTGGGTATCACCTAGGAGTTACTTGAACAACACATAGTCCTTACCTAAATATCATAAAGTATTTATTTAACATTAGGATTATTAATTGGGAAAAAAATTTATCACACATTGGATGTTGATTTAAAAGTGCTTGAAGGCTTAGATGGTTGTTTGAATTCTCGCATAGGGTAGTCTTGCTACTTGGCCTACTAAAGAGCCTCTTCTAATGTGGTGGGAGAGAAGGATCGAACCTTATATTGGAGATTAGGAACAAGAGCCTTGAGGAAGAGTTGACAAATATTTTGATTATCAAGATGATGGTTAGCTTGATTAGATAAAGTCTTCCATCACTTGATAAAATCATGAGCTAATTTGTTAGGAGATTGCTTCACATTGATGAATTGTAGAAATGCATTTTTAGGGAGATTATGTTGTTGAACCTCCTTCACTAAAGCTTGGAAAAGAAATTCTAGATTGACAATAGAGTGTGAAGGGATTTGATTATACCATTCTAGAGCATCTCCTATGAAGGTTTTTGCTAGGAGCTTAGTTGTAGCATAGGTATTGGTTTGAATCCACTCCTTGTAGATGTTTCCAAAGTTTTTAAGATAGATGGTTGGATCAATTGACCCATCATAAGAAATGGTAAGAGATATCCCCTCTATATCCATAGAAGTTATGTAAGCGCCACGGATGCATTTTGTAATGTTTGAATAACCTTATTGCAAATTGGAGGGATGGGATTCCCATCAGCATCCAAAGGCAAAGGAGATGTTGAAGATTGATTAAGACCTATAGGGACTTGGTTGACTAAGAAGCCATTTTTTAAATCTAATTTTACATTTGAAATACGTTAGAAGTGGTAGAAGATTGCATTATGGCCCTTTGATCCAACATTTTGATAATCATGAGATTAGGATCAAGTGGTGGATTAGGGCCACTAAAGAAAGAAGCCTTAGTATGGTTGGTTTATAAAGGGGTTTTTGGAGATTGATTAGGGGTTGCTCCTTTGTAGAAGACTTGTTATGATTAATGGGTTTTGAGTGAGGTTTTCATACTCTCTTATGTACGAGTTATATCTTGAAAAATGTTGATTAATTGCCCCTCCTTGGTGGGGGTGAAGTATTCATTATTGTTCAGATTGATGATTTGTTTGGGATCAATTTTTGTAATCTCTACCATATTACAACCATTGTAAGGTTGGGCCTCAATGGGATCAATTATGCTCTTTTTTTCTGGTGTTGATTGTGCTAGGTGAGAATGGGATAGAATCAAAGGGATTGGCTCTGTAGACATGACTTGGTCGATTCCATTGATCTATATGGATGCAAGGATGGGCTTAAATGGCATCGGTTGTGCTCTATTACGCAAGTTGAAAACGTCGAGAGGGAAGGAGATTTAGGGTCATAGTGGTTAATGGGTCAATCACGATGGAAGTAAGAATGGCTCAAGTGGTGTTAGTCGCACAATGACATTGTTTGGCATATAAGAAAGAGTAAAAGAACAACTTGTGAGAATCCTAAGTGGATTAAGACTGACAAGAAAAATTGTAAGAGGAAACACGATGAAAAGTTGGAGATGAATAAAAAGATAGATTTTGCCCCATATCTTAACAAGATCGGTCACGCATATATGTAAAGGGGGTGATGGTGTCGGGGAAGGGAGAGAATGTGAGTTATAGAAAATAACCTAGCATGATCGACCATTTAGATGTTACATAAAGGTAGGTGGTGTAAGGTTTGGAAGATTGGAACATAGACAGGATCAACCATGTAAAGGAGTTTACATGTTGGTTGATCACATAAGAAATGTAAAGAAAAAATTGAGTGAATCTGGCTTGATCTAGGTCAGAGTAAGTTTCACGTCAGTTCACGAGAATGTATGATGGGTCAAAATGGATTCATGTCTGGTTCTCAAATGTTGGGGATCAAATCTAGGCCTACACACAAAGTATAGATACCAAAGGTGCTCATGGAGCAAAAATGTCATGATTCTTGAAAATAATAACCCTAACCCTATGATATATTGAATATAAAGATAGGTATCCTACTAGGATTCAAAATAAGAGTAGATTATGAGATTGATAAAGCCAAGAGGCATAGCATAATAAGACAAACAATCGATCAAAGCAAACATACATCTACCCTAATCTATAGTGATGAATGATAGTCCACACAAAAATAAGCAAACAAACAAAGGACGCAGAAGTGTTAGAATGATTTAATAAAATTAAATCTAAGATAAAGACACTCCTTCCACCTCATCGATAAATAAAACAATAAACAAGCAAGATCAAGCAAAGGAAATGCAAGCAAGATTGAAAGATAGGAGATAAAAATGACTTAGCTTGAATCGTAGGTCTTGACCAATTCTAGACTAGAGAAATGATCTCGAAAGGGCGGATTTTGGGATGTGCAAATCTCCATCGAAACTAAATTGCAACAATCTCAAAGACAGGAGCGCTTGGACTAGGACAGGGCCGCCTCACTCTTGCAGTGTCCAATCTAAAGCGGCCGGTGTCTACGAAAATACTCAAGATCTAGTTCTTTTTGTGTCACTTAGTGCCACTCCTTGTTCGTTGTAAGTTGCAGGCATTCATTGTCACACTTATACCTACAAAATAAACCCTAACTACTTGCACAATACTCAAACACACATTAAATGAATAAAAATATGCATATGCTTGAGTCGAAGACTAACATCGACAGATCACCCCAATGTGATTGTCATCGAGCTGCTATTTTTGTGTGTGTGTGCGTGATTGAAATAGTGTTCCTTGAGCTATGATGCCCTAATGTCAATCGCATAGAGAAAATAATAGAACTACAAGTTAGGAAATTAAATATTAATGTTTACATTATAGTTTGTTAGTTAATATTTAATATTGTTATATATTAAATATTAGGTTTGAATGTACATTGTTATAATATATTGTTTCAACAATATATTATTCTTAGAGTTTGTTATACCCATGAATAACATTCCGGGTTAATTGTTGTGACTCCTTCCTATTTTATAGGAGGTTGTTTAGTCATATTATGGCTATATAATAGCCTAATGTATTGCACAAGATATTGGGACGAGAAAATATAATACGAGAGATTTTTCTGTGTAAATCTGTAGCTACTCTTATATTTGGTATCAGAGCAAGATACAATCCAAAGATGGAGAAATAGAATGCAATAGGGGCAATGTCTGATTTTATTACTGCACCCCAATTCATGAGATCATGATATATTCCTTTTGAGTGTAGGTTTGTTTGTTTGTTATTGTGAGTACAAAAATTGTTATCAAATTTTGTAGAAGTGCGCAGCTGTGCCATGAGCATCCAAAGTGAAGAGGAGACATCTATTATCTATAGTGCAGTCCAGAAAAATGGTGACTTCATTGCATAATCCAGGTCTTACTTGCATGTACAGTTAAAGACACCAGCTTTCACATATTCAACAGTGTCATATTGTCATTACGACAGGTCTGGAAATTGATGTCTCTACACTATTGTAGTTTTTATTCACAAGAATTCCGTCAGTATCTTGTGAACTCGCATAATTTGCATTGAAGATTTTTTACAACGTTAGATCAACTACTTCAATGTTGTGAAGAGACAAGACAGATTCTTTGCATCGGATCCACCGTGTGTATTTCTCCAACCTGATAGATGCATTCAGAAAAGAGGACTTCAACAGCTTGTGAATCTGTTTGCTGACCAAATCTTGACAATCTACATGTTGAAATTGTCACGCATGAAGTCGACTGCATTGGCTTTGAAGAATTGACACTGTACAACCAATTTGTTTTTGGGTTCACATCCAGTGTTTTCACTCAGAAGTTTGTGCACATTTGAGTGCTTGCATTCTAACTTTGCCATCCTGTTTGCCCATGTATCTCTCATGCATTTCCTCCAACCTGCTCCATATACGGCTCGTCCATTCTCCTACAAGCAGCTGTATTGTCTATGTCTGGTAAATTTTGATATTTCCAGCTCTTGCAATCATGAATAGTATGCATTTGATAGCTTTTTCGTCTCCATGTGCCACATGCCATGCGTGTTTGATCAAAGAGGAGAATTCTGGTAGAAGTTATCTGGTTCGTTTTGTCCTCTTTGTTGTCAATGTTTTTTATTATTACAAGTCAATATGCTTTTAGAGATAGGATTAGAAACACCACGTATCTCTTCTACACTCATCATTGATAATCTATTTGTCATTTGATAGTCTTTTATTAAGTCGGTCTTTTATAATAGTTCACCATTTTTTTAATTTAATTAATTAATTGTGAACCAAACATCTATTTGTCATTTAGAATCAAAATACCAAAAGTGTTGTAATTATGTTGTTGCGGGAGGAAAGATATAATAAACAATGTGAAAGCAATTAAGCTTCAAAGATTTATTCAACTGATTTAGTAGCACGTAAAATGGAGGATGAAGGCATCGGAGGTTGGAAGTCGATAAATCGACCTCTCGTCAATCACTAACGACGGGCCGCACGAAGCTATGGTGGCACATTTTTTTGGTGTGAGTGTGCTTTCAGTATTTGATGTCTAGGGTGATTCTTTTTCTGAGTTCCTGTTGTGTGTTGAATAAGTGAAATGTTCACATTGAGGGGGGAACATGATCAACATGATCCAATGTTCCATTTTCAAGTTTATCAGTTGAGTATGTGGCTATTCCTATTTCCCCAAATGCAAAAACATAGTGCAGAACAAATAACACAGTGAAATGCACAACATCATGAGGCTTGATGAGGTAGATCAGTCAGATGTGTTCCTGTTCGTACCTAGGTTTGTGGTTAGCCTCCTAAAACCATTGAAGGCTGTTCAGATGTGTTCCTGCTTGAGTTCCCACACTGCTAGGTCATATGTGTTCCCTAGAGTGACTGATTGATAAGCAGATGATTCCTGAGCGTGTTCCCATCCTCGTCGATCAGATGTGTTCCCGACAGTGCTTGGTCGATAAGAAGTTGATGTGTTCCTTCTTCTACCTTCAATTCGAGTGTGTGCCAAGATCATGAGCGCGCAAAGGCGGCAGACTGCAAAGAAAGTGTGAAAGTTCTAATGTTACCATGTAAACATTAAGGGGGGGAATGTTAGGAAATTAAATATTAATGTTTATATTATAGTTTGTTAGTTAATATTTAATATTGTTATATATTAAATATTAGGTCTGAATGTATATTGTTATAATATATTGTTTCAACAATATATTATTCTTAGAGTTTGTTATACCCGTGAATAACATTCCGGGTTAATTGTTGTGACTCCTTCCTATTTTATAGGAGGTTGTTTAGCTGTTATTATGGCTATATAATAGCCTAATGTATTGCACAAGATATTGGGACAGAAAATATAACACAGAGAGTGATTTTGTCTTTGTATAAATCAGAGTTGCTCTTATAACAACTACTTTGTCCCAATGTAAATGTGTGGTATGGAATTTAATAAACCCTCATATGTAGAGAAGTATATAGTCCTTGATGTAGTAGATAAAAATATTAACTCCTTGTAATAATGTCTCTTGAAATGCTTGCCCCCTTAATGAGGTTAAATAGGACACACACACGCGCGCACAAGACGCGCGATTCCCTTTGCTTAAGTTTCAACATTAACAAGTGAAAGGCCGACCAAGAGTGATAAAAGAAGACAAGTAACATTAGAAAGATTAAAAAAAAGATATAGAGGACACATGCACCCGGATGGGACAGTAGCGCCTGGCCACTCTTGTCCTTAATGGTTAGTCCTTACACAATGATCAAAAGGATAAACAATGAAATCAACGCTAAGCAAGATGTTGGCCGTATGTAAAACTATAAGTTGTCAATTAGAAACAAGCAATAAAGATGAAAATGATAAAAATAATGTCAAAGCAAAGTAAAATGGTGTTAATGAGTAATTCTCTTGCTTAGGAATCATGCATATAAATGAAATATTTAGAGGCTAGATGTACATAGTAAGTGCATGATTTAGTGACTACAACTTGCAATGTGACCGTTCATGCGTGATCCTCCCGCAGATAACACCAAGAGAGAATTGGTATCGCTAGAAAAGGGGAAGCTCAAGAAGAAGAGCTTCATTTCTAACTCACTATGGTGACCTAAATGCAAAAAAACAAACCCAAAACTTCAAATTTAATAACTAGGTGTGAAAATATTTGCAAATCTCTTATGTGCAAGTAAATGAAGTGTTTTGGAATGTTGAATGGGTGAGGACCAAATGACAATAATGGAGAGGTATTTATACCGGATGCACATTGCCGTGGCGATGGTGTTGGCTATGGAGAAAACCAAACCCAACACAATTGCACATGGTCAATGGCGTTGGCCTTGGGGAAACCTAAGGTCAAAAGGTGAAAAACAAAGCGAGGTGGAAGCCAAGGAATAAATAGAGACAATGACAAAGGTCCAAGATGATTGAAAGCAAAGATAAGAACATATATGAGTGTAAACATGTGAGGATAAGGTAATATGGTGTAATAGCAACATCTCACAATATTGTTGTCTAACGCATGTGACCAAGTCCGATCATACCCTAATCTCGACAAGCCTCTTAGAGACACCCACTCATGCTAAAAATACATCAACCACCCCTGCACAAGAGAAAAGGCTAGCAAACATTAGAAAAACAAGGTGTATACACTCCTAATTTTTTAATTTATACTTTCTCCACTTTTACTAACCTTTTTCAAGCTATAATCTTGTGCAATTAATTGCTAAGAGAATGTATTGGTATACAACATTCCTTACAAAGAGATTTTTCAACAATTGAAAATTCCTTTCAGTGTGTTTCAATTGGAGCGTTAACTAATGAGTACCAACCTTACTTCCTAACCCCATAATTGAAATATATTGGACAAACTAAAAAAGTTTGCCTTCTTGTATAAAGGCTACTCCAGGGAACTCCTACGGCATTTCATAGTTCAAATATGCGTCTATCATTCTCTTCATTGCATAATGCTTACTTTTCAATATGAAAATCATTGAATATAGTTATGATTATTTAAACTACTCAACACGCAACTCATGTCTTGCATCCTGCTTATTTTACTCATAATTTTGTCTATTCTAACCTTTGACATAATTGACCTTGAGGTGCACGGTCTACTCACCCCGATATTCCTAGAGCGTAATGGCCCAATTATAATTTCTATGGCTTTAGAGTGTAACCAATGGATAAATTTTATCCCTTGGGCACGACCAATATTCCTAATACCTAGCGGCCCAACGATGATTTCTATGGCTTTAAATTTTTATTTCAAACCGCTAGGTAAATTTCATCCTCTAGATGGCTATTTAGTTTGGTCCAATTGCGAACCCACCTTGGCATTTGTTTGCAATTAGTGCCCTTCTAACCTAGTGGAAGTATATCCTTTTACTGATATTTTTTCCACCGACTTCGCTACATTTTCACTAGTTTATAAAATGCTAACGGGGTGACGGTTTCAGGTTTTTTGATTCGCGGTTATTTTTTTAAGTGGTATTTCTGTCGGCGTTGGGGTTTAATTAACCTAGATTTGGAAATTTCTTGTGCTGTTTTGAAAACTCTCCCTCTAAACCGCAATTCAAATTTTGTGGGTACTATTGACCTAACTTGAACGTGTGTTGTTTTTGGTGTCTTGAACGTGTAACTTGAATACAGAGGTAAACAGCAGTATAGCTTGAATGTATTGCTTTTGGTGTAACTTGAATACAGAAATAAAATCTTGTACAACTTGAACATGTTACTTTTGGTGTCTTGCTACTATAAAAACCACATTAAACCCGACACTTAGTGAATACAGAGGTTAACTGTAGTGCATTGTCAGTTTTTAGTCAAGTTTTGCTATGTAAATTTATGGTAGTATAGCACCGATTGAAGACAATTAAATGTGCTTAATTTCAACTACACTATCTTTGGAAGGAATAAGCAAAGCCACTACGTGGCAACTTTGAATTTTGTGCGAGGCTCAACACTTAAACACAAAGCCACACTTGAATCCTTCCAGTTAATAAATTTTAAGTGCAAGATAACATTAACAAAGATTCAATTGAATAACTTGAAAGCTGAATATAGCACACTTGCACACTCACTGTGGCTTTCTCCAAAGCTTTCTTTGCTTTTAGCAGGAAAAAGTCTCCAACAATTAGTTTCTGCAGGGGGATTTTCATATCATTATACCTCTGTAACAATGTAATGAGGCAGCTGTAGTAAGGGAAACAAAGTGAGTGTCCATGGCTTTTTGTAGAGCAGATAAATGTAGCCAACTTATATAAACATGTAGAAGAAAGCTGTTAAAGAGGCCCAGAGTTCCCTAAGCCTACCATACTGATATTAAATCATAGACAGTAAAATAACATAACCTCCAGATGCCCAATGACTCAGGTAACTATAATACAAAAGCCCGCAGGAAAAATAATTGAACATGTACCGGACGAAACCTTACCTGCTAGATGTATACCCTTATATGACGTATTAGAACAACAACCATTATATCCGGGGAGCTCAGCTGAGGCAAATGCCCTTCTGTGGGCAAAATCTCCACAATTGACTTGCCCCCAAATGTTCCTGCATGTATTCTGAAACCACAACAGGCACAGCCAAATCCTTACTGCTCTGCAGAATATGACAGGGCACTGTTACATGAGGCAGAATGCCTCGCAAGTCACTCTGGAAAATGGTCTTTGCCACACTTAAGGCAATGTCAGGTCTAACATTGAATAGAGTTCGGCTGAATTCTTGGACAGCAATGGAGTCCAAATCAGCCCCAACAGCTAATGGCGCAAATCCTGAGACCCAAGCCTTAAAGTTTGATTGCATTGCCTCAAACAATTGGTCCAAGTCTTCCTGTTCAAATCCTCCAAAATAATCTACATCGTTCAGATACCTGCATGATAAGACATAATATGATGAGAATATTGTTATTTGTTTCGTGCTTCAACAAAATGACAAGATTCATGATACTGGCAGAGAAATACAAGACATTTTTTTTATCACTAAAATTACTTATGGCCTTAGATGTTAAAGAGAGTGATAGAACATCAGATCTGAATACTAATACCAGTCAAAAATAGTTAAATGCTCCAAATATCCACAGGTATCATCAAGTAACCTAGAAGCATGAATAGTCCAACTAAGTTCAACAAAGTGTTTGTATCCACCTATGTTTAACCTGCCAGCCTAGAGAATGGGTGGGCAGACAGCAAAACCTCTTCAGCCACAATGACCTGCACACTGTGTGAAGACTTCCCAATGACGGTGGGCATATACGTTAAATATGAACGAATGGAAAGAACAAAAATATCAAACCCCAAAATGATCCAAAGGAAGAATTCCCCCATTTTTAAAGCTTTTGTTGCACGTACACAAGGATAGTAAGCACGAGGATAGACTACAAACAACTGAACACTATACACAACACTAAAACCACCCCCAAACCCCACCTCCCCACAAATGGCATAGGCATACCTCAGGAACCTAATAGGCTAAGTACACCAAATAAAACTGAATGATTTAGAACTGTTTGCATACAAGCATTACCATTCTATAACCTACAGGCTCCAATCATGGATAGAACACAATGGGGATTAAGCCCTAGGAAAGCCTAGGGCACCAGCACTCAGAGGGTGCTTATATCCAAATATTTCTTTTATTGTTAGTTATTTTTAACACTTAGTATTACAATAATTTATTTGAAGATTCAATATTAATTGATCCATTTATTGATATTATTATATAATAACATAAATTTCACGCATACACATAAAAGGTTCTATAATATTTTTACAAGTAAAAACAAATATAACATATTTCTGAGCTCATATGATTTTATTATTATTGTTACCCATTCTCTGATGTAGCTCCAGATTATCCAAGTTTATTATTTTTTTGGAAAAAGTTTATATATTTTTTGGTAATGTCATTGGTGTAGCCAATAGAGGCAAGTATAATTGAAGGAAAGAAGTATTTAATTCTTTATTCCTATTTTTGGGTGGAAATGTCTATTATTTTTATGGAGGAATTGGTAGGCCTAGTCCAAATACCACTTTTCACAAAACCATGGTAACTACATAAGTATTTTTATTGCTTTGTGAAAAAATGGTGCTTTGTTCAGTTTGAGTCCCATCACCTACTTGATATTGGTAAATCAGACTTGCAAGCAACCTTGTATAAAAATTGTATTTGTTGCATTATGAGCACCTCCTGCAATTAATTCTCTCCATCCATGGAATATTTCTCATTCTTTTGTAATAATTTTATAGAATATTTTTCTTCTATTTGTATGGCAATTTCTCTAAATTTGTGATTTATTATAATCCTAATGCAAATTTTAAAATATGGTAATGCAGACAACTATTATTTATTTACTTGTTGAGAACAAATTATTAACTGAAAATGTGTAAAGGGCGTCCACTCCAATTATTACCTAGGGCACTCCTCACCTTTAATCCGGCTCTGATAGGACACATACATGAAAGCTTTAAATACCCCACGAAGTTAAACTATAAAAATGTAAGAAAAGACAGGAATTTGCAGATGGATCTGTTTAGTTTCACAAAACAATTTGCATTGATTTTTCAATTTTTGTCAGCTTTAAGTGAAATGGTTTTGACCAGAAATCACAGGTTTTGACAGTTTCCTGAAGTGGATGCTTTACCTTAATAAAAAATAGTTTGTTTTATTTCAACATATCCTGCAGTTTAATTTTAATCTAGTTTAATTTGTAATGTGTACTGTATCAGTCAGCATTAAGCTCTCAAATCAAGGAAATCTATTAAGATACACGAGATGGAAAAATGCAGATGCCAACAAGAAGAGGCGTCACAAATAAATTAATAATAGTATTAATAACTTGGAGAACGCATGAGCTATGACAACGTATATAAGGTAAACTTGAAAAATATTTGAATGTTCATGCAATGTCTTGGGAACTTGGAGCTTGCATGCAAGCAGCCATAACATTCCAATAAGTTTAAATCCAAAAAACTTCATCTGGGATCTATGAGCATGGATAAAGGGTAAGTAATCTGAATCAAGAAGTATTTAAAAACTCAAAAGCTTGAAAGGGAGGTTAATCACTGCCTTGAAAATCTATTAAATGAAAAATTCAAAAACAAGATGCCTAGAAAAAATGTCTAGGATGTTCGGAAACATGCAGTGGGGAAACTGAGCATGAATCCAAACTTGCGGGGGCAGGCGGGGAGGAGGAGCGTGTGTGGGAGGGAATGAAGGGTTTTTTAGTAGTGTGTCACAATTGAACTCTACTGAATGTAAGTATTCAAAATTATAATGATGATGACTTTAAACATCCTTTAGACTGGATTGGTCTGTATGACCCAGCAAAGTTTAAAAAATGCATCTCTCTTTCAATCCTCTCAACAAAGTGTGATTTGTAGTTTTCTATGTTAACAACCACCTTTGCAATCTTTGGAATCTTCCCAGCTGAAGTACCTTGGCAATCCTTGGACTTTTCCCACATGAAGTGCCTAGGAAAAGAAGTAATGCATTAGAAAAATGTCAAGATAACAAATAATTAAACGCAAAACGAGACAAAATTGAGAGAAATTATTTTTTGAACGCCCATATTGTCACAAGAAAACTTGGACGATTGACATCCATGTTTACTTGTGTAAATAGTTGATTCTATAGGTGTTTATATTGAAAATAAGATCACTGAGTTCTGTTTTATTGTCCTGACTTGGGAGTTCATGGACCAAGTTATGATTAAAGATATCAGCATAAGCATGTCTTATATCATTATATGGTGGGCAGGTTAGTAGAAAACTAGCTTCATCTTCATTTTTATGTAGGTTAAAGAGCTTACAGAATATTTCTTTCCAAGGTATTTTAGGTGTGTCTGTCTACTAGTTTCACTACGTAGATCATGTGAGCTGTTATTTGTTTTGCAAACACAATTTTCTTCTTTAAGCTGACAACCTTCTAAGAGTATGACATAGGTTTGAGTTTGGGATCAATGATATCTTTATAATAAGATAGCTTTCTTTTATCTTTGATACTATCACCTTTCCAAAGGTTTGCTATCTTTGATATTATCATCTTTCCAAAGGTTTTCAATTACTTTCTTTCCAACTTTTAATTTTAGGTCTACATCAGACAAGGAGGTTATTTCACCATAGTTAAACCAAAAAATTTACCATTTATCAGTCAATTTTCCATCCTATTTTGAGAAGAAGTCACCAACCTCTTTCTAGATGAAGAGTAGTGCCCACAACTGCTAAGCAATGAGTAGAAGTCTATTGTGTTTTAGCTTGTGTTTGGATGATATATACAGCTGTAAGGCTTCACTTTCAATACGCAACATACCAGCTTCCATGATGAGGATAGGGTAAGGTGTACTGTTATTGAAAATGAAGTTATAAAAATAATTGTTTCTGAATTTGCTTAATTTTATTCTATGTTTCTTTAGATATGCTTCCACCCCAAACTTCACAACCATAGAGTATTACAAGAGTTACAATGCTAGAGAATGGTGCTTTTTTTTAATCCCGTCACCAAAGCCCAGCATTTCTGCCATGGTTTTAAAGATTATAAAAAACCTTCCAACCAGCAAAAAAAATCTCTTTTCAATGCTAGATTCCCAGTTTAGTTTAAGATTAAGATCAATACCAAGGTATTTACTATTTATAATTCAATATTATTTGTAAATTACCTCAAAAGGATGATTTTGACTTTAGCCCTTATCGACATTTAAAGTTGAACTCGACCTGATGCAAAAATTTTGAGAGAAAATCATACCAAAACAATGTGATGAAAAAAATGCTTCCAACCAGATGTATAGAAATCTAAAAAAGAAAACCCATATGAAGAAACTCTAGAGCAAAAAGCTTCCATGGACGTAAAAGAAGTTATATTCAGTATCTGAGTAGACATAATATTCTGTTATTCAGTTGAGTATTACTCATCCCGGATAATAATTTGTGATAAAGAAAATGAGAAATATATTGACTGAAAAAGGAAATTCAAAATGCGATTGAATGCAAAACAATGACTCAGTTATCGTGGTGTCCAAGTAGTATGCCAAAATTTGGTCTTTTCGTTTGTATGAATAATTAAGACTAATTGAATAGAACTTAAACAGCTTGAATCAGGAATAACCATAGTCAAACTCAAGAAACCAAGCTATTTACTCACTCAATACTGATGATGGAAATGTCTTCAAACTCCTTCTCTATTGAATATATCATCTTTCAATCATAAGAAGGAATGCAATCACCCAAAGCATGTATAAGGTTTGTCATAACAGGAAAACAAAGGTTTACCATAAGAGGGAAAACTAAGGGTTTTCTTAAAATATATTAGGCACAAAATTTCCAAGCCTACAAAGGTACAAAATATTCTGGAAAATTGCAATTAACAATAAACCTCGAAAGTTTGGATGGCTGAAATTGAATATGTGAGTGAACTGCAAACAAAATGAATGGGGTCTTCCTCTCGAACATAGTCACAAAAATGGTAGATAAACTAGCAAACCAGCCAGAACAGCAATTTGCCCCCTGCAGGAAAGCAATTTGCAGCGGTGGCTTAACTTTCTTGCTTTCTCTGCTCTTTGATGTTTTGTAATCGGATGTATTCCTAGGCTTTGTCTTATCCCAGTCTGAACTCGTGGTTTTGGGGCATGCTTCCATATGGCCCGCTTTTTTGTGAATTATCTTGTATCATTTTACTTATTAATATAATATAAAGATCTTATTCATCAAAAACTAGCAAACCATTTATTGCCAGTCATCTTTTAAACACCAGTTTCTTTCCATTAGTTAAGTCCGCATCAACCAGACTTAACATTTCAAAACATGTTTTGAACAGCAAGATATACATTTCTTGAGAATAATATATTCTGAACTCCCAATACATGTGCATTTACACAGCATTAGTCGCTAAATTCCTGAGGAATTTATCAAACAAGATAGTGACATTTCTGCAAATCAACCTGTGCGAATCTACATTCAATCTTGCACCTAAATATATATATATATATATATATATATATATATATATATATATATGGAAAAAGCAACAGTAACCAACCAAAATGGGCACTGCATATGTCAAAAAGTATGAGGGTACCTCAGACATCCTAAATAAGGATACATAATAAATCCTCCTTAAAAACACGTCTACTATTATTAGTAACGCATTTGAACCCAGGTCTGATACTTTTCGACAATATGACGTACTTCCAGAGCAATTTTTTGCTCTCATACACTGGTTTCATTGAGCCTTTCCAATCTTTTGACATGCATTGCCATTGAAAGTAATTGATATTTTTCATTTTTCATTGTTTAGGTACCATTGCACATACCATCTACTAATGACCTCCCTCATCTTCTATTATAGTTTCATACAGTATATCATTTATTCGTATGACATCCTTTCCATGTATTATTTTCCTTCATTTTTTTACCACTGCTTTTTGTTTTCCTCTAAACATGGTTAGTATGCTCCCATACATGGATGTTGCAAATTGAATGAATAGTCCAGCTTGGAACAGAATGATTGAGATCTGAAATGCCTGATAGATCACATTTTGAGAGAGAAAGAGAGACCCAATTGAACACCTTCAAACAAAACCAAACCAACCCAAGTAAAGTCTATTACTCCCTGCCTGTTGAATTAAATTAAATTATATTGATCTATCTGCCCCCTTTCACTCAAGATTCTGTCAGATAAATAAAATAAAATTCCACTGGAATCTGTATTTTGTTTACACTTATTTTTGAAAAAATTCCAACCATCTACTCCAAGGGTTCCGCTACCCCAAAATAATATATATTACTGTGTCCAAGGCAGAGACGTAGATGGAAACCATCCCAAAATACTTAACCTCCTCATAGAGTCGCAAAAGATAATCAGAGAAACAGAAAACCTAAAATAGATATCATTACCGTACCTGGGAGACGCTGAAATCATAATCAACTTGGAAAAGAGAAGAGGCTTTTCAATGGAAGCAAGGCAGCCAATCAATCCAGAGACAGAATGCCCCAAAAAGATGCAGGACTCTATTTGAAGTTCATCAAGGATGGCCAGCATATCATAAGCATACCCATGGAGTGTAGAATACCTATCAAAGTCAAAAAGTCTGGATTGGTAGTACCAGCTCCCATGTTGTCAAAGATTATAATCCTGTAACTATCCACCAGATGAGGAACAACATGCTTCCAAACAGATTGGTCTGTGCCAAATCCATGAGCGAGTATGATCACCTCCTGCCCTGAACCCAATACATGGACATTGTGAGCTTCCACCGCATACATTTATTTTTCTCTCTATTTCTCCGCACGGAAGCCCACACCCACAAATTGTGTATGTGCATAAATATAGCTAAGAAGTCATGGGAATCTGGGTTTCCTCCCACGTAGCCAATGAAAGTTTTTCTTTTTCTTTTTAAAATCCACTCTAAAATATTATCTTAATGCAGGCGTCGTAGGCTAGATATTTAGCTACGTGGATAAGATTATATTTATTTGAAGGTATATTCTAATCGTAGTTTATCCATGTGTCACCCCATCGTCAACGGTAATAGGTATCCATTCTAAGAATACCATACATGTGTGTATCATAGCCTTTGCTCTCACTCGTTTTGGATGAAAACTTATCATAGCCTCCCAAAAAATGAGCGTATATGTCAGTTGTGTTTTCTAGACCCAGAAAGTG
The DNA here is from genome assembly GCA_018340775.1 of Taxus wallichiana var. yunnanensis. Taxonomy (NCBI): domain Eukaryota; kingdom Viridiplantae; phylum Streptophyta; class Pinopsida; order Cupressales; family Taxaceae; genus Taxus; species Taxus wallichiana. The sequence continues at coordinate 74,908,608 of CM031244.1, forward strand.
AAGAGCATTTTATATTCAAGTGTCCCATCTACTATGAAATTTGTGGAAGATACCATTGTCTTTTTAGAGATTCCAATGGATCTTTAAGGAGCCTCACTCGATATGAAGACCAGAAATGTTTAGCTTTGTTTATTCATGAGACACTTCAACTCTAGTAAAGAACACTCAAATTTAAGATCTCAACTACAAATAATTACAAGAATATTAGTTCTTACTTCCAAATAATTGATTTCAGGAATCTAAAGAGATCTCATACGCAGACAAGTTGGTCCGATCTATCAAACAATGTACATTCTCTCTTGGTCTCAATTCTTCAACCTACTCGTTGTTGATTTGTTGTTTCTTTTATTTCTATTTTCCTTATATATGCTTTTGGCACTCCTTTATGTATTAGTCAGTATATGCCTTTTTTGTCCCATAGGCCATTCTTGGCCTTTCGTGGACGTTGATATCTAAATTTAATTAAATTAAATACCTAAAATTAGAAATTGCATTAAGAGGTGTAATTGTCACGCTGATAAGGATGGCAAAGGAGGTTAAGTGAAGAGGAAGTGATGGTATCATCCTATTTTCGTATAAAGTTTGTGTTCTTTTTCTAATGACTATGGTGGAAGTTGTTTTAGACTTTATTGAAAAAGACATTCCTTTAAAATAATTCAAAATTTATTTTTAAAATCAAATAAGATATATATGAAATTAGATCCATAATTGTTTTTCTTCCAAAACTAAAATAGAAATTGTTAACCCCATCAAGAATTTACTTTATAGCCAAACCATATCAAAATTATTAGTGTTATCAACACAAAGTTACTCTATAGTTAATGATTTGTCTAAACTCAAACAATAAAATATTTAATCCAAGAGTCAAATTCCTTGAATTATTTTTATTGAATCAAGATTGTATGTCAAATGGTGCTTATAATGGTATAAAATGTGTTGCTTAGTCATCCATTTGAGGTACAAATCTTAGGAGACATCAAGTAATGAGGAATGAGGTTGAGATCGAGCTTGGAATTTGGCGTAGAATGGAACCTCTCAATCCTTGGCAACTAAGCCTAAAAGTTTTGTCCACCTAAACACATACAGTCTTTAGATTGATAAAAAAATTCCCCAAGTTTCAGTTTTTTTAAAGATTTAAGTAAGCAAACATCGTTAGTTTGTGTCCGTAAAATGTGATTTATCTTTAGAACCATCAATTAAATCGACCAGCCTTAATATTGTTTCATTCGAGGGCATTCTCCCTTTTAACATTCACTAAAACAAAGAATGCTGCGTGAAAACAACACTTCAATCAAGGGACAAATAAAGCACCCGATAAATGAGGTCACATTGGACACATTGCATGTCACAAGAAATACAAGCTATGTAAAGTTTTTAAATGTCAAATAGCTTAAAAGAATAGAATGTGTGCAACAAAGTAATGAAATACAAGATAATATATTAAATTCACCTCCATAATTCTAGGTTTTTTTAAAATGGGTCAACACATGCCTCCTTCCTCTTGACCTTATTGTTTTCAATTTTCACTCTTATCTTTCTCTATATCAAAAATTCTATTATGAAGTTAATTCATAAAGTTCATGCTTTTGGTCATTTGTTTGGATACATATTTGGTGTCATTTGCATGATATATATATATATATATATATATATATTCTCTTTACATAATCTATTTTTATAAATTTATTATTCGGGGTTTGAATGTTTGGGTTTGTTTTGTAAGAACATGACTACTGATGGATAAAGAAAAATATATTGATGTTTTGCCTAAGGAATCGTTGAGTGTATGACAACTACCTTTTCATCATAAAACACAAATTTCTCTACTCTATTGGAAGCGTCGAGGATCCATTTGAACCAAATAGTGCACGATGAGAAATGTGATATGTGAATTGCCTGAAAAGGCAAGAATAGGCATACATGCACAAAGCTGTGAGTTATGAAGAACAATGAGATAATTGCAATACAACAAGAAATGGCTCCATCTCAATACTTTGTTTGTATCAATACATTGCTCCATATATTAGCTCAATAATCAAATGTACATATATATGAGGAGGAAATTTCAACTACCACCTAGATCAGTGGTAAATAAATATCACTAATTGATATTGGTAGTAGAGTTGACTCCACACAACAAGTAAGCTAACTCAACACAACTGGTAAGCTAACTCAACAAAACTAGTACACCTAAGCAAGCTAACACAAGTGTAGAGCTAACACAAGTGCAAGAATTATCCTAATAAACAAATAAAAGGATAAATAATAACCTACACTAACACCCCTCATAAGCATAGCTTAAGTGGGCAGAAAAGAAGGTGGGTCCTGACAATAAGGCCTGATGAAGTACCCACGTATAGTAACTGAGAAAAAGGAGTTACCATGGATGAAAAAAATGACCACAATGTACCCAAAACCTAGTAATTACAAAGTAGAGAGAGAAAAAACCCGCTGCAAGGCATCCAAGAAGCACGACTCAAAAAAACTCATACGGTGTTGAAGAATTTTTGTGTGCATTATGAGTCTTGAATCCACTACTTGATCGAAAACTTAAAAACAATCGACATCATGTTGCACCATAATAGCTTCACACAAGGAGACTCGATGGAGTGATTTTGAAAGTGCAAAAAAAATACCAAACATAATTCAATCAACTACTACAAATAGGTGTGTCACGATCCCATAACAACAACCAAGGCAACAAGGCAAGGACATAAAGATTCAAAGTAATATGAGTGTCGAGATCCAAGAACAATCAAGGAAACAAGGCAAAGACACAAGACCGAAGAAGTAAGATCAGTGCCACACCCTCTCATACTCTTGAATGGGTGGAGTGATGCTTCTGAAATATGTATGAGTTATCAAAAACAACTAGTCGAACACTCACAAACTAACAATGGGCTTCACTAGAATAGCTCCCCCACAAAATATATTGTCAACATTCTTAAAAGTGTCAAAAATACATATACAAAATTTATTAACAAACAAGAGAGATATAATACACATGTTAAAGAAAATTGCTCAAAACAAGGAGCATTACAATGTAGATAGTATAAAAAGTAGAGCAAGAATCCAAATGGTGAAAGAGCCATGCATGTAGAGTCCCCTCAATGAATGTCTATGTCGTTGTCACGAGTGATCAGAAATCCACCCAAAATCAACATGGATGAAAAAGATGCATGCATATGATTCAGTGTAAAATGCAAAATGATTTCATGTAAAGGAGGAGCGTCGAGTATGTGACAGGTCGATCATGTCTAATAATTGAAATCTTATGTTTCTCAAACACCTAGTGAAGGTGTAGAACTCATGATCCTAAAAAATAGTCAAGCCTAAAAAATAAAAGCTCATGTCGATGTGTGTCCCAATGAAGTACCTACTCAAATACTAATGTTGTGGTGAGTATGCCACTTAATAGGATGAATATGGGAAGCAATATCACAGTGAATGTCATACATACCTCTATAAGTGAAACCCATAGAATGGAGCATGCGAGAACCGAATGCAATAGTATGTTTCTCAAAAGAGTCAGGTATGTGAGTAGAAGACAATGAAGTGGGATACATGAACGTGTTGTTGTAATAGGTACATGTGTGGAAAAAGAGCATGCAGTAACAAACATAACAGGTTTAGGAGCATCAGAAGTAGGAGCATACTCAAAAATTGACAAAACAAGGTCAGTGGGTACAAGAGCAATATATGTAAGTGGACTAGGAACAAGGGTGTGAGAGTCCACAATATGATGATGATGTTGTAGGGTAGCAATTTTTGTTGCAAAGAGTGTATGGGTGCATCTTTGTCATAAATGAGGTTATGTAGAAGTGAGTTTTGTTTTTAAGTGATCTATTTTGTTCCACAAATTTGACCATGTCCTCTTAAATTCCACACTTCGGAAAAAACATCTCGTTTTCAAAATCCATAATATGTGCAAGAAGGCAACACCCAAAAATTTAGGACATGGGGCTCTGCCCAAGAAAATGTGTAGTGCCCACTTCCCTTTGACACCTTTTGATGCTTATTTTGATATTGTTGTTTACATTATGGACATTATTATGTTTTGATTTAGTATGATGTTAGACATTTGATCATGGATTATTGTTGATCTTGATTTGGTTATGATGCATGATGATTATTGGAGACACTTCATATGTGGATGATGATATACTATTTGACATGGATATAGTTTGAATGTTGTTCGGGCATGTGATTTTGGATATTGTGAGTAGACTTAGAAATGGACATTATATGATGATGATATAGTTGTTACTTTGATGTTGTTGATATAAATTGTAAGTGATATTGTTAAATTTCCTTGATGTTGTTGTGATTCACATATATTAAATGATTTTGTGATTATATTTATATTCATTTTGGATGTTCTGATATGTCCACGAGGCCAAAGGGGGTATTTGTGTTTTACTGAGCTAAATATCACAACAAACATCAGGGGATTGGAGACCAACCACAATGGAATTCTAGGTGAATTCAACAAGGTCACCATGGCAACGTGTTTTGTGTGTGTGTGTGTTGTTTTGTTAGGGATTCCCATGGAGGGATCAACTTTATATGTGACCATGGGTTTGTGTATTTTATTAATGTGGTTGAATTTATTTTTTGTTTGTATGTATTTTATTAGTGATTTGTTCCTTTATTTTATTTAATTAGATTGTGGTAGATTAATGTGAGAAATCATATGGTTAAAATTTAAATAAATCAAATTGGGATAAGGGAAAGTAATAATGGAAGTTGTTGGCTCCTTGTATTAAATATGTAAGGGATGTGTATGTTTGTGTAAGAGTTGTGTAAGTCAAATTTTGTAATAAGAAACATTCCACCTCCTTGGAAATTCAATTTGTCCTTAGAGGTTGTTTTGGAGGCTTGTGGGACAAGTAAAACTTGTCGCATACCTCTAAATTTAATTTACCAACCATACCTACGGTTGGAAGGCTGATTTTAGACCTTTTAATGCATTTTATAAAGCATGTTGCAAGTTTTGATTGCACTCTCTTACATTTTATTTGGGTGTGGGCTTTTTGGAGTGTGCAAGTATATTATCATATTTTCACCCACCTCTTTATTGTGCTTGGGAGAATGAAATTTTATCTTTTGCGTTTGGAGTTGAGGATGTGTGATGTGGCATCCTATATGGATCCACATCATCCTCTTCTCTTCCCTCTTCTATAAAGTTCAAACTCTTTACTTGTTTTGGGTTGTTGAATCTTTTTGCATACTTCTTTGGGGGCACATTTTCTTGTGTTTGGAGCTCTTGCTTTTGGAAGAAACTTGGAGAAACTTTGCATGCTTTGAAATTGCTATTTTGGGACTATGTTTTGGGCATTGAAGCTTACTATTTGGAAACAAAAGCTACCATGGAAAGGTAGGAGCTTAGCTCTTCTTTTGGTGATTGTTATTTCTTTTGTGTATGAATGAATGGTGCATGTTTTTATTTAATTGTTGGCTAGTTGGGTATACTTCCATAGGAATGGTGTAGGAGAAGGATATGGGGAATTCATGTGGGGGGCATAAAGGAATGCCATTGGCATCAAATTTGTGGAGGGAGTTTGGGTTTGGGATCCACCATGGAAAATAAATAGCTTGCATTTCTTACTTTGTGGGGGGCATAAGGAAATATGTGGGGGGCATAAAGAGGGATTGTGGAGGGCATAAGGATGTGTGTGTGATGAATTATTTTGGTGGTTTGTTACAGGTGGATGCCTAATTCCTATTGGGAGGCAAGAGTGGCTTCCCCAATTAGACCTTGCTCCTTTGGCTTGCATGATCAAGCCTGAGTTTTGATTTGAATGTTTTCTATTGCAGTTGTAAACTATTGTTTTTGTGTTGAACTATGTTTTAATTTGAAATATGCATGTTGAAAGAATGTTATGTGTTTGTGGAAGCTAGTTGTTGCCATGGGTTGAATCACACTTGTTATTGTATTGTGGTTGGGGCTCGGGGCCAATGATGAAGGATGGCTTCTCCTTTCATTAGATGTCTTGGTTGGGTGGAGAGCGTTGCCTTTCCCCACTTTTGTTGTGATCAACTTGGAGAAAAAGAAAACTTGCATGTTGTTCTTGAGCAAAGGAAAATGTAGTTTTGATAGTCCTTGTGAAACAAATTCATTTGTAACCTTTCCCACTTGAAGTGGATGAAATTGTAATATTTATATTTGTGAAGAAAAGATGTATGTAACTGATTGTGGAAGTTGTACATTCGAAATGTGAAGGATATTTATACTCTGTTCTGTTTATTGGAAAGAAAGAAATAGAAATGTGTTATTGCATTCAAACATGGAAAGATGTAAAGTTGTATACTTGGAATTAATAAAGAATTGCAAGATTTTCTCTCATTGCATTGTTGTGTTGAATTGGAATATCAAATTGTGATTGAAATCTCTATTTAGAAAAATTGAAAAAGAAGGAATACATGTGAAGGAATTATAATGCTTTGTCTTTTTTTGAAATCTATTAAATTGGAAATCAAACTTTACAATTTAGCTTTGAAATGATTTTTTATAAACAACTAAATGTATTAGATTAGATTAGAAATAAAATACCACACTTAAATGATAAAATTGATATAGAATTTTTCCTAGAAATGGATCTCTATTGTAAATTTAAAACTGACAATTATTTAATTAAAATGTACAGTTCGGGCCTGCACATTATAATCAACTTAGAAATGTTAAAATTTAGCATGTTGTATTATCAAGGAACTCAAATTGACAAAGAACACTTAAGAAACAATTTAAAACATTGCAAAATCAAGCCCAATCCCTTCCACAGTCGTTTTTTGTTAATTATTGGAAAAATGTAAATTGAAAATCAAACAAGGTAATCTACCTTCCCAAAACATTCTAAATCCTTCCTAGAACAATCCTCCATGTCTTTTTGGCATGTTGAGTGAAGGAGGAGATCAAATTGAATCAAATTTATAAGTTAAAAATTACCAGTTTGCTATTTAAAAGCCAGCAGACGTTTTTGTAAAATTGACCCCTCAAAATTTATCAAAATATATAATTTATGATACTTGTGCAATGGGGGCATCAAGAAATTTCTAGAAAGTCCTCGTTTGCCCAAAACCAAGCTTTCTATCAAAAGTTATGGCCCTTTGAAGTTTTCTTACCTTGGCGGGAAAATTTTCCTTGTGGGCACACGGCCCAAAATTTTCCTTCGAAATATCTTAGAATTTTTTTGAAAAATTCTTGGGGAAAATTTTTAAAATTTCCTCCATCGGCCATAGCTAATCGTAGGTTGCCATGTGTCCTCACGGGGCACAGTGAGGCACCGTATTGTTTTTTTTTCTTTGGGGCTTTTTTAAAATTTTGGGAAATTTTTACCTCTTTCCCTCGCCGGCCCGCAATCCCACATCCATTGGGTACTGCCATGTGGCAGCATTGGGAGTTGGCGGAGGGGCGAAGCCCTCACGATCTTTTTACTTTGAAAATTTTGTTTAAAATTTCCGCGGCCCCCGCACTCCCGCCCTCGCCTCGGTGTTAGCCCTCTCGGACGCACAAACCCATGCATGCCTTCTTCCCTTTGTCTCCCCCGCAGTGAAACCTCCCAAACTCTTTCATCGGCCCGCCCTTCCCTCCTTCCTTCTCCACGTGGTTTGGTTGAGCACCACGTGTCCCTGGCGGACCCACGGGTGCCAATTTGGATTTTCTCCCTCCCTTTGGTGAATTTTGCCAACCTTCCCTACGTGAAAAGTTTCAAACATTGGTGCAAATGAGATTTTCTCCTGCTCAAGAAAAGTTTCAAACACCACCCCGCGACCCGCCAACCTGACAAAGGGTCTTCTTCCCCACTCGACACGTGTCCCCTTGGGGGAAAATTTGACCCCTAAGGTCCGCCTGACCCATATCTTGAGTTTTACAAGGAGTTAGGAGGACTTCTTTATATCATTGGAAAGGTGAGAAAATTTCCTATCCAATGGGAATGATTTAGGGAAATTTTGAATGCATTAAGTGTTAGAAAAATCAAGTTGAAACTTTAAACCTGTTAGAGAGTGGGAGTGGTGTTACTTTACCCTTGAACCTAAGCTCAAACTTCTAACCCTAAAATTTGGACTTTGTGACCTCTGATAATTGTTAATAAAAGTAAAGTATGTTCTAGTAATTTTAGACTTGTTCGGAACCTGATAGTGTCGATTGTTGTCTTGCAACCTAGGTGTAGACACTTCTATAAAAAATTTATTCCATAATTTTCTTGACTAATCCTAGGTTTTTTCTTGGGTCTCAAGTGGGTTGTTTTAACATGCATCACAAAATGCGTTTGCATGTGATTACAACACCCCCAAATGTTGACATTTTCTAAATTAGTGTTCTTTACAAAATAAATAGGACCAATGCATGAGAAATTAAAAAATATGAACTTTTGCAAAGATGTCACTTAATTTTGAGCTGCGATCAAAATTTACGAAAACTATTTCCTGTAAACAAGGCCTATTTTAAATAAAATTACACTCAAACATTAAAAAAACACTAAATGAGGATGAAACTAGCCTTCCAACCACTCGTTGGAATTGACACAAAGTGTAGATTACATTGATTTAATTTTTGAGGGGGAATTGACCTCTACCAAGCCGAGCACCCTTCTTCTTCGTTAGGAGAAGACACAAACAACTAAACAATAAAATTCCTCCTTTTACAATTTCAACTTGTATCCCAAACACATAAAGTGCTATTTTTGGAATAATTAAGAGTGAAATTGAAAATAAAAGGTTTTTTTTACCTTATGTGTTGATGGGCCCACCAAATGAAATGTGTTGGTTGCTGATTTTAGAGTTATCAAACCCTAGGACTGCATTAAACTTTGCTTGTTCAATGTTAGGCACCACCACAAACCAAAAACCAATCATATGTAGGTCAATACAACTATTTGAAGGTTGAATAAGACTAGATTGGATATTTAGAGCTGATTTCAACAGACCATGAGTAGATTTAAACCATGTAGAGGCATTTTTTATAGGTCTGAGGCACTTTTTACATATTTCAATCCAAAAAAGGAGTGTATAGGTTAAAAATGCCATACTCAGGCTTTTATTAACCCTCCAACACTATTTTTTTGGGAAAGGATGTAACCCAGATTTGCAAATGAGCCAAAAACGTGGCTCCAAACAACAAAAATGCCCTCAGAACAATAAAAACGCCCTTAGAATGAAAAAACATCCTTCACATGGTAAAAACATGGCTTCAAATAACAAAAATGTGGTTTATCTTAACTATAACACCCCTTTTGTTGATTTAAATGCCTTTAAATGGTAGAAATGAGCCTTGGATGGATTGCATGAGCATAATGCGCTATGGAGGCCTTTAATGGGCTGCACCAACATTAACCAATAGAAACCAACAAATGCAAACACCTAACACCAAAACTATTGCAAATAATAATCTCATGTAAAACTAGCAAAATAGAACCCGAGACAAACTCAATACTTGTGTTTCTCTCGATACCATATTGGAAACACCTAGGATCGATGAATCGAAGAGTGCATCGGTGAGAAATGTGAGACGTGAATTACATAAAGGAAAGAATAGGCATACACACACAAAACTGCAAGTTATGAAGAATAATGAGATAATTACAATACAACAAGAAATGACTCCATCTCAATACTCTGCTCCATATCAATACATTGCTCCATATATTAGCTCAATAACTAGATGTACATATATAGGAGGAGGAAAGTGCAACTACCACCTAGATCAGTGGTGAATAACTCTCACTAACTAATACTAGTAGTAGAGATGACTCCACACAAGTAAGCTAACTCAACACAACTGGTAAGCTAACTCAACACAATTGGTACACCTAAGCAAGCTAACACAACAAGTGTAGAGCTAACACAAGTGTAAGAATTATCCTAATAAACAAATAAAAGGATAAATAATAACCTACACTAACATACTCCTATTATGGGTTGAGGAGATGAAGAATTGTTGGCCACAAAGATTTTTTTTTTTATGTAAATAAAAAAAAAAAAATTACTTGTTCAACTCTTATTTTTTTGCACCTATCAATCGGGGAGAACCACTTAAAACAACAATGGATAAAGTACCTCAGTATATGAATTCAATGGATGTTCCCAAGATCCTACATCTTCCTTCCAAATTTCTAGAATATACATCCAAACAGAAGGGCTGAGACATGCAAAAATTTGGGCACCAATATATGTTGGATTCCTCTAGTAAGACTAGTGTTGTTTCCAAAAGCAAGCCATTTTCTGAAAAAAAAAAAAAAAAAAAAAAAAGAAGGCTCTAAATAGAGGCACAAATCGTATAAATGAGGGGAACAAATTTTATAACAGGGATCTACATTCCAAATATATTCTTAAATATGAAAAACCCCAGGAAAACCAAAAACCAATTACAGTAGCTCAAGGCAAAATCAAAACAATGTGGGTACAGAGAGCAGCAGAGTCGGGTCCCTCCAAAATTTCTTTTCCAATGGATGATGCAAATTAGATCACTATGACTTAGCTCTTTGATGAGTGTTTGATTCCACTCAAGACAAAATGACATCATTTGTTGCTTTAAAGAAACAACATATGGAAGTAATCAATATATGTGTGATTATTTAGGTTTGAGAGGCTCTAGAGAGTGATCTTACTGGTAAAGAGGTGAACATGAAAAGACTTCTGCAAAGTCAATGTCAAGCATCTAAGTTGCTGGATTATAACCGTCCTTAATCTTGACATCCTTGGGATGGTTTGAATAGAGAAACATCGAGCCATTAGATAAAATCCTTACAGACATGTAATAATAAGGAAGAATTCAGTCAGACACAAGCTTCTTTGCTTCAAAGCATTCAACCAACTTGTGAGAATGACACTCATGATCCCTCATATATTATATGAATTGTCCTCCCCATTTCATCAGTAGAAGTTGTAACCAAATTCATTCCATCTTGAATGCATTGACATGACCGAAGTGCAACAAAAGCAGCGCCATCACAAATTACCGCGGTTGGAATAGTAGTATAACAGATTGTCAGCGTGCGGTATTTTATGATAATTTGACTGCTCAAACCAATGTTTCTATGTAGTGATGTATATGGGCTAGACTGATTGGATGGTCATCCATGTGTACAAGTAGTTTTTGAACTGTTCATCTACTTCCCTGTATGAATGAGGCCTGCAATATAATGCATATCAATAGTGACGTGTATGGGCCAGATTGATTGGATGGTCGTTCATGTGTATGCTCAGTTGCCCGTCGTTCATGTACTTCCCTGGGTGAATGAGGAATGTAGTATAACGTCTATCAACGTAATGATGTTATCATCCAAAACATATAACCATTCCCCATAACACATAATCACATATATGTAGGCTCTTCCTGAACCACTAAGTAGGAAAGAATGTCATCCTTTTCTAAAGGAATGCACCGTTTAGAAATTTTAAATTTTTCTCATCATTGCCCATTCATTGGAACCCGGATTCGCATTCATCACCCAACCCATTGTTTTGCAAAATACTTGCAGACAAAATTCCATGAACTTGGATATGTACCCAGACATACAGTCAAAAGAGGGCATGAATGAATGCTTTCACATTCCTACTTTCCCTGTCCATTTATATGATTGTTGACAGCCATGTATGCCAAGTTTTTTCGCCTATTAAGATGGATGATTTTTTCACTACACTTAGACGTTTTAGTGTTGCATTTCTTTGTTCACTATGCTGGTATGTTGTACTATTTCATACATGCAAAGGGGGACTTGCCTTTTGTAGCCAGGGTGTAATTACAATGCAAAGGAGAAAGGAAACATGAGAGGAATATAGATACTACTGCGAAACACATGTACATTAGACTACATGCACATTGTATGGTTGATGTCATTCAAATATTTTGACAAACACTTCATATGCATTTGTTATGATTTTGTTTTGGTGTTTTCTGGACAATAACACATTTATTCATTTTTTAATATGAATTTTTGATACAGGTTTTAACCAGTAAAGCATCATTTCCAATAAATGGAAGAATAAAAAAATTTTTGAAATGGTCTTAGAAAGCATCGCCTATACCATAGTAAGCCTCATAGTAAATGTCCCCACATACCAGGGTTTGAGATCTAGACCTATGTAAAACACACTAGCACATCTTATGTATTCATATATGCCCTTGTTTAGTGGAAAATATGAATTGTTTGTCAAAATTTATAAATTAAATGAACTATTAAATGTACATAATAACATTGGAGTGATTTTATCCCTTATAGAATGAAGAATGTAATATAATCATGCATTAACCCCTGAACAACACTTTGGAAATGGTTTTAGGGTTTAGGGACTTTGTAGTAAGCATTATAAATGGACATTGTTTTAAAGTTAAATATGGAAAATAATTGTGTATGTTACATCTCTACATTTATGTCATAAAGGTAACAAACACAAGAAAGAGAAAAACACTAAGTATAGCATCAAATTATTATATTTTTTTAACGTTAGGCACATTCTTTTTTATCTTCGGGAAAGAGGTGTCGATAAAACAAATAGGGGAAGCAAGGGATGTCAATACATTAAGCAATGGACACTCCTTCCAGCTTTGTCATGTGGACATGCATTAATGTAGTAAGAATTAGAAATGGACATTGTTTCAAAGTTGCATATGGAAAATTAATTGTGTTGCAAGTTTGTAGCTATGTTATAGAGGTAACACACACATTAGAGAGAGAGAGAAAATATTGAGTATGACATCACACTCTTGAAGCATTACCACACAAGGTGTTTCATTGTTGCGAAGGATAGGAAAAGATGCACACTATGGTTATGCTTGTGATTATAACATCAATGTAGACTAATGAGTTGTTTGTCAAATTTATCGAACGAGATCAACCATAAAAGAGTGTAGGGAAGAGTACATGTGTAGGGAGTGGGCTTTATAAAATTTTATGGCCACATGTTAAGTGATGACATTATGGGTGGTAACATCATGGTGGCATGTTATCATGTAGGTTAGATAGCCACATCCTATAATGAAACACCTTATGAAATGCTTCAAGCATTTGATGAGATACATGATGCATTGGAGAGATTTGGAGCTTTGATGTACATGATTTCTTAAAGTAGGAACAATGGCTAAACAACATACACGATTGCATGTCACCCATGTTGTTAATACTCATACAATCATAAATATCCATCCTACAAGGTGGATCCTGTTGACTCCCACATTTGTTTTGCCCTTGGAGTTGATGAACAAAAGCTAAAGGATGATTTATTTGTAGCAAAGGGGGTTCTCCTCAAAAATTTGTGAATGGAATCAAAACCAACAAATGTGAGAATGGAGGTAACTTCTCTACTTCTTATGGTTTTGCAATGCCAAGGGGAAAAACCCTAGCAATTCTTAGCACAAGATGAGCCTAAGCACACACTAGATCTTCCCACAAACACAACCTCCATGACTAAGCACCAAATTAAGGGTCACTTGTAGCATAGTCACACATTTGTAGGTTAGTATACAAACCCAAATTTCTCTATTGTAGAGATGCGAGGATATCCATAACTTGTTGGTTTTATAACATAGATTTGAGGTACAACCAAGCAAGCATGAATCCAAAGTTGTAATGAAGAATTCTAAGGATGTGTAAGATAAACAAATGTCTTAAGGGGGTAGTACAACAATATTTAATTAAAAGAGGGGTGGTTTTGATCATGTAAATTTCATATGAGCCTTGTCCGTTAGACCAAATCTGCAAAGTTGAGATGGAGTTAGAGATAACACAAGATTTGCATTAATTTACACAATTATTACAACTCCCCACAATTCAGATAATCATTAAACCACATACACTGAGATTTAATAAACCATCATTATATCCTATTGAAATATGACATTATCTAAGTTTATTTATTGCAAATGAAGCAATAATTCCACAAGGATTTAATAATAAAATGCTTTGGTGACTACACATTAGACCTCTACACCTAATTGCCAAATGGAGATCTAACAATTTGAGTGAATACATTTCTTCCTTGAATGATAGTTTCCTTTCTAATTCACTATCTCACTTGTGAGTCAATAAAAAATGAATGGTTGATGTCCCATATATTTATTATGATATCCTTGAATTGCGTAAAATCATTCTTTCTTTAAACACCTAAATTAAATATAAATTGAACACCTACATACTAGAAAACCAAAGGTATCAAAGATCCAAATAAAAATGACAAAACTTAATGAATTTTCAGTCAAGTTGGAATATGCTTAGACGAAGCACATTCTTCATCTATTTATAAAATTGAGAGAACATTTTAGAATGGAATTGGAGGGATGTTCAGAGCATGAGAACCACGAATGAGAAGAGAGGAACAAGCATGCACATATTGATTAATGGATCCAGCTTTGATCAAATGGCACACGAAACCAATTGGCATTTAATTGAATATATTATGGCCATATTCACTCTTTTTAGAAGCACAACACTCTTAAGATAAACAAATATATCAAGGGGTAGTACAAAAATATTAAATTAAAAGAGGGTGGGTTTGACCATGCCAACTTCATATGACCCTTTTCCATTGGGCTAAATCTGCAAAGTGAGATGGAGTCAAATATAACACAATAATTAATTCAATTTACACAATAGTTACAACTCCCACAATTCAAATAATCATTAAACCACATACACTAAGATTTAATAAACCATCAAACCACCATAACTTAGAATTTGAAATATATCATTAACTAAGTTTATTGAATGTAAATGAAGCCACAATTCCACAAGGATTTTATAACCAAATGCTTTGGTGACTACACATCATACCTCTACACCTAATTACCAAATGGATATCTAACAATTTGAGTGAATACACTTCTACCTCAAATGATAGCTTCCTTTATAATCCACTATCTCATTCATGACTCAATAAAAAGTCATATCTATTCTCCTAGATCTTTGTTATGATTTCCTTAAATTCATTATAATCATTTTTCTCTAAACACCTAAAGAAAATCTAAAGTGAACACTTACAGATTTGATTAGAAACCAAAGGGATCAGAGATCTAGACCAAAAATGACCGAAATTAATGAATTTTTGATCAAGTTGGAAAATGCTTAGATGAAGAACATTATTAATCTATTTATACAATTGAGAAAACATTTCATAATGGAATTAGAGGGAAGTTCAGAGCTTGAGAACCAATGAGAAAATAGGAACAAACATACGCAAATTGATTAATGGCTTCACCATTGATCAAATGACACATGGTACCAATTGACATTCAATTTAAGATTTCAAGGCCACATTCACGCCTTTTGAGAAGCACAATAATCTTAAGAAGCACAAGGGAGGCCCCATACATGATTAATTTGGAGAAATAGATTTATAGATGACATCAAAGGGTGGACAATGCTACCAAAAATCATGTCACAAAATAACCTACAAATACCGCATCAATTCACCCAAAATTTATGCCCAATACATAGCCCTTTTGATAAGCTTTCCAACAGTTCTAGTTTCATCTGATTTTGGGATCCCAATAAAAATTTATAATTGTAGACACTCAAAATTTTCAATTCACTCTTTGAAACTGCTAGTTTTTTGACAATGCACTCTTGCTAAGATAAATGCAACCTTCCCATTCCCACTTAGCACATTATGAGGTCTCTTGTTTATCCTTGCACACTAACATGTCATCAAATTTTGAGAATAAAATACATAAAATCCATAGACAAACATCAAGTAACAAGTTGCAAACTTCATATTGCATGTTTTCCATCCATGGTCAAGGTTGTATAGTTTGTTTAGGATATTATATATGGTCCTTTCTAACTTGTACATTCTTGGACCAACATGCTCTCCAATTGTGCTTTCAAATTCATATTTTTATTGGGTCTTATAATCCAACTAGATTGTCCTTTCTCGGATAAATCATTTACATAACCTTATATAAGCAAGTAAATGATACCTCATTTGATAACTTGGAAATCCTATGACAATACGTTGATACACTCACTTCCAACGCTTACAAAATGCATCCAATGCTCCCTAAATCTCACAATAGCACATATATTCATTAGGGAAACAATATCTATAGGTTTGAATCTTCTTACCAGTGTCAATACATCAGTCTCTCTTAATTATAAACATGAAAAAATACCTTCTCAAGTATTTTAGAAAGATCCAACTCAACTCAAGCATTGTCAAAGATGGCAATCAAATATGGTTGCATTCATTCATATATCACATGCTAAGTGGAGAATGACATGCGGTTTGAGACCTCTTCAGAGTAGTGCCAACATTGGTAGTGCACAAGGGTGCCCATAATCCAACTAATGTTTTTTTTAAGGAATTCCCATATGTGGTTAGGGTTTGATATCATGATCAAAGTATTCAAATATCTTTGTAACATGATAAAAAATTAGGGCTTGACAACAACAAACAATTCTAGAAAGGAAAACATGTTAGGAAGTTGCACATCCAAAATCCAAGACCGTATGCAAGTATGGTCATGAAATATTTGTATGGTTTTGTCCTATGGTAGTTTATATTCATAATCTCTAGAGAAAAGGATCATCAAGATTATATCTCCTTGTTTCAGTAGTGCATCCTCCCAAAAATTCTTATAATCATCTATAATCAACTAAGTGCACTCATTCTTTTGTGTTTTCAAGTTTATATCTTGTTTAGCATATCAATTACAAGTATTGATGAATTATTTTGATATCGGTAATTAATGTTGGAGTTAGTTAATCAGAATAATCACCTATTGCTAACCCTTACATACTTTAGTGTACTAATTCACTAAAATCACCAAGTTTCACATAAATCTAATTAGGTTGTAAACATTCCGTGAACCAAACATTGTATCTTGCACCTTCTTCCAAACCATAGTTACACTAGGGTTCTACATCTACATTGTATTTTCATATTCAAACCTGATTTTCTTCTATCACCTACACTAAATCCTATATCTACAATTTTCCCCAGGTCTCATGACCGCTTCTACCCCTTGGGCCTCTTTTTAGGGCTCCTAATTGCCAAATCACCTTTCATTGTATATCTAAAGAATAATGGCTCTATTTTCAAATTCCTTTAAAGTTATTCAAAAAAATTAAATATTTAACAAAAACCTCTTTTTGTTTTCTCTAATTTTCAGACAACACTCGGAAATTCAAAATTATTATTTTTATTAATTAGAGCATAGTAAAAAAATACACTTTTGAAAAAATTCCTTAAAGATTTTTCTTCCATTTAATTAGATTCAAAAATACCTATATTTGTTTTTTTAAATTCAATTTATACTTTCATATATGGTTGTTCTATTAATTTGACAATGGTCACTTTTTTCTTAACATCACTTTTGGGTCTTATGATCTCTTCATTGTCGGCCCTTCATGTGTTGATTTTTATTTATTACCTCCTTGGAGTTTATTCTATCATTTTTTCTATCATCATGGCCCATGATATAATTTCTCAAGTCTCCTTGTATAATTTACTTCAACGCCACCAAACATGTAGAGCTACTCTCACAAAATTGGTGTGTGGAACAATGCTCCTCGATAATACAACACATTCCCATGTGAATTAAATTTTGAGTTGTATTTCAGATCCTTCTATTAGTAATTATGATGCCTCTCATAAGGCTAGCTTCAATTCTATTCAAGGTATGAATACTAAGAACACATCTCTCAAACATCAACTAAAACATTTAATAAATTCTTCCAATGCCCATATCCATCATATCTCTACACATCATGATCAATCTAGTTCTAAGACCATTGAAAAGCAATGTGATACACACATTATGCATGATACATGTGCCCATACAAGAAGTGAAATTCCTACAATAGAAATCATATATTTGGTTTGAAAAGACTTCTAGACAACATGATATTTTATCTGATCTACTCAATAATCGCTTAATCACTTTGTTACCTACTCATTACTACCCCATTATCAACTTACAAAAATCAAAGGTCAACCATTTTACAATTATCATGGAATTGACATACATCGTGACAATGATTCTTATGCTCTATAATGGCGAATCCAACAAATTGAGTGTAAGGGATTTATATGCTTTGTTATATAACACTCTCTTATGCCATCATCACAAGTTTAAAAACCTAAACGGGTACTAAAAGTTATCACACCTATACCCGATACTATGATATTAAATGACACACCTTTGGACATACAACATGAGTCATCTAATCATAAAGAGTATACAAATGCAATACCTCCTTATGATAACAATGATGATGAAAAAATTGATACACTACGTGATACTTATACGGACATCTCTTCTTCTCCACCATAAGCTCGGATGGATTCTAATTCAACTCATGATGTCATTCAATGATAATAAAAATGATCATCTTCACATACCGATTACTAGTATGGTGACACTTATTATGTATGCATGGAATTATACAAATACAATTACCGATGATGATGATGATGATGATATGCTTATCTCTACAGGAATAGGAACATCTAAGCTAAATCCTAAGTTTGTTTCTAAAAACTCTTCTACCAATAAAAATCATAACCCTATCGGGGGTAACATGCAAAATAATCACATGGATAACATTGAACCATCGCTACTACTCAATTATGTTGACATAAATGAATTTTATTCTACTTACTCTTGTGACAACTATAAACACACTGATGAACATTTAAAAAGTGTCGAACCTATTGATGAAGAAAAGAACACTATTTCACTAGAAGCATTCTATTTCTCAACATCTAGCCGCTAATAATAAAGTTACACAAATAGAAAAATATAACACCCAAGTGAATCCACCTCCTCATTCTCTTGACAAGTTCTTATGGTAGAACCCATGTGTCACTATTCTACAAATTCAACATAACAACCATTCATACATCCAACATTACATTCTTGCTCATAACATACTATTGCTAGTGGGCATATCAATTGTCACCTCCTGTTGCTGCCCCTGCCACCCACCCTGTCTCTACCTCTAAACGTGTCACCAGGGCTTCTAGGAGACTCAACCTTGAGTCTACTGCTGAGGGGGTTGAACCTTTGGAGGACATTGCTCGTGATCTGCTGAACATTAGTAGTGCCAGGTCCCAGAAGCGGCACCAACGGATAACCCTTCTAGGAGATTGGAGGCCTTAGAGGCTGAGCTTAAATTGCTGAAGGATGAGGTCAAAAACCTTGCTAAGCAAAAAGGCAAAAAAAGCATTGAGGGGGAAGGGAGCATTGGCAATAGCCAGATTGATGACATATACAAAAAACTGACCTCCTTAGACTCCCGCCTAGGGAAGATGAAGACTAGGCATGAGTATAATATTGCAGCCTTCAGGGCCATCGAGGAGTTCATCGAAGGTCATGCAAGAAGTGTTTCACATCTTAGCGGTGTCCCGGCTACACTTTGGGGCAATGAGAAAGAGAGCAAAAGAACCAGAGAGGAGCTCGATAAGACGGATGCTGCTCATATGACCACGTTGGGCATGTATCATGCTTGGAAAAGAGTAAAGATGAGTATTGATCAAGCGGCCAAGAAGTAGTCCCGACTACTTTTGCTGGTCCTTATTGTTTTTATTACTGCTTCTTGGCTGTAGGCTTGCTGTTTTTTTGCCGTTGTTTTGCTGTTAAGTCTCGTTTGTGTAGCTGTTTCTGGGCTTCGTTGTTCTTTGCTGTAACTTTTGTGCTTTGCTACAGCTTCTCTGCTCCTCTCTCTTATTCCGGCTTTTAGGCCTTCTTTTGTACACAAGGGTATAGTCCCTTTCAAAAAACTATTTACCAATATTAAAAAAATTGTCACCTCAATATTTTTACTCTTGGAATACATACACCAATATGTTATCCCTTCTCAATTACTTGCGGGAATATCTGGATCTCCCTTCCTTCTATTCCAAGAATAGGTTTCCTTGCACAATATATTCCCCTACGTGATTTTGTAAGGGTCACATTTCCAATTTGGTTTCTAATCCTGCTATGTCATATATCTTCAATAAAAATATGTTTCACACATCAACCAGAATCGATAAAAGCCGATTGCACTCTGTTTAAGACATGGTATTATAATCATAAACCTCGATTCAAAGTCTTCTACTTCACATGGTATTCTTAGAGCCACTTCACCAAATTCTTTTCTCAAGTCTTCTTTGTCACACATCACCACCATGGTTCCAATCATATTTGAGTCACCTCCTTCCACACAATTGAGGCCTATTCCTCCACCCCCTTCACTAGTTTCTCCACCTCCTCCGAAGGTTCTCATTGGGTAGCTTAATGTTACCCCTATTTTGTGAACATAGTTAAGCACTTTGAAAATACAAAAACATTAACATAATTTTAAAATACAAAAACATTCACATATTTGCAAAAATACAAAATCAGGTCTTGTACTCTTCACTTGAGTTGTTAGAAATTTACATTATACATGTTTTATGCCATTTTAGTTTGATAGATAAGATACTTATTTAATCTTTACACACATGTGTTCACAAGGTATTTTGAGCATTGATGTAGGACATACATAGAGTGGTACATGATGACATGTGTTGGTTAACCCCTTTACCCAAAATTCTTATACATCTGGGGGCATGTGTTTTTACTACATCCATGTTTTATTGTTATATTTTTACCGCATCCATGTGTATGTGTTATATTTTGAGATAACATGACTAACACGTGTGTCTTGTGCAACGTTGACATCTCTTGTTTCAATTTTTTTCATGTATATTGGCTACTTTATCATATCATCATGTTATGATAATATTATTTTATGCATGAACATCTTTGTAATTATCAAATTTTGGCTTTTCATAGTTTTTTAGGTGTTGTAGGGTCCATTTGGGTGGTCTTGATAGGTATATAGTCGATTTAGACTCTTAAACAATGTAATAAGTGGTCTTTGGAAGTTTCCCTCCAAAACCAAATTTCTAATATTTAAATTTTCCTTATAATGTATTATAGTCCTAGTAGTTATTATAGGTTTAATAAATTTGTAATAAGGGTTCATGGAACACGTATGCACTTGTAAAATGATCCACTTGATCTTAACTGCAGACCCTAAACCTCACCTTGTTAGTCTAAATCCTAGTTGGGTTAGGGGAGTTAGAACCCTAACTACCTCTTCTCTCATCTAAATATAAGGTATTTGAATGGAGGAAGGGATGTTGGGTGGATAGAGGAGAGGAAAAAGCTGTAAAAATCTCATGATGATTTAAGAAGCTTGTAATATTCAATGAGAATGAATAAGTAAAAGAGTTTTTGAGAAATACTTGTCAAAAGTGATGAATGTTTATGAATCAATGAGTTAGTGATCATATTTGCTTTATAAATGTTGTTTATGATTTTTTGAATGTTTCTTTAGTGATGGAATGCGGGTATAGTCCCTAGAAGGGCATGAAGAATTTTGTGGATGTGTTAATGACAAAGAAGATAATCAATACAAGGATTTAGGAATGTGTGTGTGCAAGAGGTAAGTTTGTGTTTGAATTATTAAAGTTGAGAAAGGATTTAGATTAATCAATGAATAAGATCATGTAGGAAGGTATTTGAAACCCTAAAAATACTATGTTTATGATTGATAATATGATAATGATCTTTCAAGTGAGTTAGAAGAATATGAAAATTGTGCCGGTTGACAATATTTTGATTGATTGTTTGAAGAGTTATACCCTTGACATAGAAAGAGTGCATGATAACGAGGTTATAGATTGACACCAAGGCATGTAAATTCATTTAAAGTCATTAAAGAAGCCTATAAGAGACCAAACCAAGTGTGAACAAACAAGAAACTTCCTCGGTCCAAGATACCTTATTCTAGGAACTCTAATACAAAGGAAACAATGAAAATGCTAAGGTGAAATCATTAAATCCTATTATACATTAGGCATCAGGAATATTAAGGTGTGCATAAGGTGAATCAAATGTGTAGAGACTATGAACAAGAAGAAATTTAGAGAAAAACTTGAAAATTCGGAGTCTTGATCAGTATATGCCCGGTTGGAGGGCTTGAAGGAAGAATTTTTATGTATTAGTTCTAAGTTTGTACTTTAGAAGGTTGTGGTGTATTTTAATGAGTTGGAGAGGAAATATTAATGTGTTAGGATTCATGAGAACCATGGTACAAGGTTGGACATTAATAATTAGAAGAAGAGAATGAAATATATAGTCATATAGTTAGGTTTGACATTCATTAAGGTTCTTAAGAAGAAGTGGATTTAGAAAACAATCCTATAAGGAGGATACAATAAAATATTATTAGAAAGGGTCATCAATATGTTTTGAATCCTGAGAAGAGTTGAAGAAAACTTGGTAGAACCATAAACAATGAATACTTAAGACGCTTTGTCACTTGTCTTGGTGAATAACTTACAAGAAGTAGATTCCACTTAATATTATGGTGTATGATTTGAGATAAGTGATTTGATGAGGATATTAAGTGGTATGATGATAGTGGAATGAAGTGTGAAAATAAATTTACATGAAACAAATCCAAGGAAAAGACAAAATAGAGTCAAAGAGTAATTGGTGTTGTGAGCGAGAAAAGAAGGCTTAAGAAGCCAAAAACATGAAATGTAGGGAGAATAAAGCCAAGAAGGTAAATGATCCTAGGAGATAGCTTGGACAAGGTTGGAATAAGTGAATTAAGGGGTGACAAAGGTTGAAAAAAATGGGAAGAGTCAAAACCCTAAGGAAGCCCTTAAAACCTTAACAAGACCTATTTGAGACCTAGTTGAGAGAGTGAGATTGGTGTTGGGCAAGTTGTGAAAGCAAAGCATGACCTCGATAAAGGGTACTAGGAACACATAATAATTTTTTCATGAAAATTTTTGTATTTTCTAGAGCTATAAGTTGTGTATGCGGAAGGGCTAGAAAATATGACTAGTATGAAATGATAGGAGGAGAATAAAAACAAATTGGTTTATCATGAAGACCTGAAAATTTGTAGGCATATTAATGAGGAAAATGGGTGTATAGAAAACTTGATAAGTAAAGCACGAATCCTTATAATTTGTCATTTTCTTCAATATTTTCCTTTTGGAGGGTTAAAAGCGCTTTTAAAGGTCTAGAAGGTGATTGATAAATGTTAAAGGTATGAAACTTCGTGAAGCATCTAATCATGTTTATTTGGTGCATTAGAGCACGTAAAGGCCTTTTGAACTCTTGATTGAGTTATCTTAAGAAATTTGTGTTGGTAAGCCAATTTAGGCTTCTTGAGGTAAGTGAATTTGAACTGCTTTTAGATCCTCTTGCAGAATGATGATCTAACTTGTTGGTTTGTATGTGTAGTTGATTCATTTTTTGCATCATTATTTCTTACATTCTTTATTGTGTATGTGTATTACTACTTTTTTGTTTCACTACTTATGGCCTATATTCCTTGAGTGTCTTGTGACACTATGGTTGTTCCATGTTTATGGCATTATGCCTATCTTGTTTTCTCTTTCTTGCTCTTATTTGTAAGCCTACGAGACTTGATTGTCTGTGACACCATGGGTTTCCCATCTTTGTGGCTTTAAGCCTTTTGTGTGACATTGTTTGCATAGTTGTTACATCTAATTTTGATATTGTTGTACTTTTCTTCTCCTACATGCATTCATACTACTATTGATATCATCTATAGTGTTTCTATCTATTTCTATCATTTATTTTATTACACATCATGGTTGCTACCACCATGCACAAAAAAATTCCTTTTGTAGGTACAAGATCTTTATGGTGGCCATCTCTTTAGCATTATACACTCTTTTATAGTTTCATAGACATCTAGTGCATGAGCATACATATTTTATTTTTAGAGAAGTACTCAAACATGTTTTTTACACATGCCTCAAAAGAGGGGGAATTCATCCGAGTATATTATACACTTACAACAAACATTTTTAGGCTTCTGGGGTATAATACAAGTACAAAAATGATATAGGTACTTAGAAATCCAATCAAACACATAAACTTAGACAAAAATGTACATGTTTAGAAACTGTACATATTGGTTAAGACCATATGTATGGTCCTGACTCTACCACACATTTTTTCCTAGGGGAAGTTACACCAATTTTCTCAATAGTTTCAGATTTTCAGCTAAAATTATAGGTTTTGGCATATTTTCAAATGTAGTTCATTCTGTTTAGGCTAGTACAAGGGGCATGAAGAACTTCACTCTCTCAAATGACATTCATTTTCTACTAAAATTTTAGAAATATTGGGGCATAACTCTCCTTTTTCTATTAACATTTTAGTACATTATATTTTCTACTCAGGTTGTGTAGCACATGAGAAGGGCATGGGGGAACTCATTATCTTTTCTAATGTGTGCCCCGATTTATAGAATCATGCCTATATTTGTCTACAAAGGGTATGGATCATGGGGTTATGGAAGGTATCAAAGCAATTGATTTCTTTGCATGAAGACTTTCCTTTCCTCTTGCACTCAAAGGGGAATGTATCAAAGTTGTTGAATACCTTTGATACCAAGTCTTCTTCCTTAGTGGGGTATTTTGACACTTCATTCTTCTTCTTTCTCCTCAACATTCCGTGTTTGGTTGTATGCATTTAACACTCCATTTTATCCTCAATATAATTAGGGATTGATCATCCCTAATCCTTTGGTAATTCAATAATGCAAAATATTTAAGCACACAAAAATCACAAGATTTTATCCCTCCACAAATAAATAGGTTATTCCTTCCTTTTTAACATCTCTTTTATTTCATTTCTATCCAAATTTTAGTCACAAAATCACACACTTTAGATATTATTTAGTCCCAGTCTCATATTATTATTCATATGGTTTTGAGTAAAGAAAGTACTAATTAACCCATGTATTTTGGCCATTTTTACTTTGATTTATGTCATCACTACCGAACTTTAGCACATGATTTTCTAGTCTATTTTTGTCATTTGGAATCATTTTACCTTTAGGCCGGGCGTCTAGCCCAACATTGGGGCACCCTAGGTGCCCTGGTCCCATTTGGGGTGCCCTGAGCCTTTCTACACTTTCCCGCCACTTTTTGACCGTTTGATCTTCTTATATTTTTAGTGTTTGGCCTTTTCGGGGTTAATTACAAAATTAGAAAAAGAGAACCATATAAATATAAAGTTATGAGACCATAATGAGGGACCAAGCACTAATCACTACTATCATCACCTAAGGTTGCATCCATCAAAGGCTCCATTTGCATCCATCTAACTCCATCACAAGGCACAAGGCTAGTTCATCTGCATCACACTATATAGGAGTGAAGTTTATTCTATTACATCCACCATTCTATTATATTTTCTACACATAGTTATTGCTTTCTACTTTCATAAAGTATGACTAGAAAAAAGCACCTAGGGCATGATTGCACACACAAAAACTACATCGGGTATGATATATAGTACAATGCTTAGTTGGTAACTCCACCATTGTGGCAACTGAGGAAAATCTGATCCCTTCATATGCATATTTATTTTTTAGGGTTTGATGCTTGTCTTGGGGTTTTACAACTATTTTCATCATCATCGATTACCACTAACATAAAATAAAATTCAACAAAGTTAGCGTGACAGAAACAAAGGCATGAAACCATCAAGAAAAACCTTAGAGGAAGATTACAAAGATTTTTCATAGACCAGGGTGCCCATATTTTAGACTAGGGTGCCCACAGTGCCCCTGTACCTATCCAGCATCCCACCACTCGATTTCTTGGATCTCGCACTTTTTGTAGACTTTGGCACGATCGTTTCCTCATCCTATTTCCCACCATCTCTCACACACAATCCAACAATCTTGTCAAATCACTTGATTTCTTTCTAATTCTCTTTGCACTTTAGGGTTTCACATATCTACTTCCTTAGTTGTTTAGGTCACTTTCTATATTTATTTATTTCTTTTATTTACCATTGTTCTAGTTTATATTAACTACCATTCTTCCACATTCTATTTAATCACAAATGCAAGTATTTCATGTTATAATTTACATTTGAGTTAAAGTGCAATCCTTTATCATGGACATTAACTACACTCTATGTTGCAGGTTTCATTATGGGGCATGACAACACCAAGCACAACAAGGATTCTTCAAAATAGATTTTGAGAAAAGATAGTGTGTCTACACACTTAGGTATCTTTTCCTTTAAGCATGTAATTTCATTTCATACTTAAAAAGGGGGAAAATGTAGATAATCAAATTTGGCAATTCACTCTTTGACACTACTACTTTTAACAATGCACTCTTGCTACGAAAAATGTAACATTCACATTCCCTCTTAAGACATTTCAAAGTATCTTATTTATCTTGTGTATCCTTGCATGCTCACATGTTTTCATATTTTGACAACACAATGCATAAAATCCATATAAAATCATCAAATAACAAGTTACAAACTTCAAATTGCATGTTTTCCATCCTTAGTCAAGGTTGTACAGGTTTGCTCAAGATATTATATCTAGTCTTGGCCAATTTTTAATGTATTGACTGATATGCTCTCCAATCATGCTTTTAATTTCATATTCTTTATTGTGTCTTCTAATCCCTCCGGGCTAGCCTTTCTTTGATAAATTAACTACGGAACCATGTATAAACAAGTAAACACTCTCTTGTTTTCTAACTTGGAAATCCTATGATACTACATTGATACACTCACTCCCAACGCTTGCAAAAGACACCCAATGATCCCTAAATACCACAATACCACAACTACAATCATTAGGAAACAATATTTATAGGTCCGAAGCTTCTTACCAAGTCAAGACATCAATCTATCTCATATATAAACACTTAAACATCCCTTCCCCAAGTATTTTAGCAAGATCTAACTCAACTCAAGAATTTTCAAAGATGGTGGTCAATTCTAGCTACATTCATTTATATATCACATGCTAGATGGAGAAAATGTGTGATTTGAGGCATCTTCGGATTAGTGCCAACATTAGCGTTGTATGGGGGTGCCCACAACCAAACTAATATTTTTTTGTAGTACTTCCCATCCATGGTTAGGGTTTGAGATCATGATCAAAATATTTAGAGAGCTTCATAACATGATCAAAAATTAGGGTTTGGCAATGACATATAGTTTCAAGCATGCGCAACCATATCGGGAAGTTGTAAATCCCAAATCCAAGTAGGTCTAAGATCATATAGAAGGGTCATGACCATACATGCATGCTTCTAAAAGAGTTATATGGTTCCGTACTAGAGTAGTTTCTAGTCATAGTCTCTACTGATGAATGATCATTAGGACCGAGATCTTCCTATTTCAAAGAGTGCATCCTCCTAAAATTATGCAATTTTATTGCTAAAAGCATACTAATTACCCTCATTCTTACCATTTTCATTATAATTAGTGATTTCTACTAATTAACTAACGTTTTCCTCTATTTTGGTTAATTAATGATGCTTTGTTGATTAACTAACCTCTATCACATTCTGGATTCCAATTGATGACACATCGTTAGTTATTATCCTCTTCCAAGCAAACAATTAGCGATTATTAGCTAATTAAGCCTATTTACCCTTGTATTTGATCAATAAACCCTATTATTGGTTAATACCCCTCTTCCAACCATTCAAAATCACCCCTTTTCCCTCCAAGACATCTCAAAAGGATTCAAAAGCTTATCCTAGCCTCTTAATTGACCCTAAGTGGTTAATTAAGGCACCTCACATGCTAATCACTTGTTAATTCACTAATCATGATTAACAAGCCTTAATCTACTTTATCCTTTTTAGTCCCACATGCACCAAGATGTAAGTTTTCCCCAAATAGAAAACTATAAAAAGGACTAAGCACCTACCTTCATACTTTACACCATGTTTTGAATAACATTAATCATATAAGACATATGATCTAGAGCCTTACTTCCATTGATAGGAATAGCTTGCTCAATATTTGCATCCAATCTTCATGTTGGTTAGTAGAGGAATATCTAATATGGCCTTGTAGCCATTGTTAGAGAGGTCCTTTCACCATTGTGGAGTAGCAATAACCCAATTTGATTTGCTAGTGGTCTTCATAGGTCCATGTTAGTTAGCAATTCACACTAAGTAGGCATGCTTTAACTAAGATTGATTGATATCATGTTAGTTCTCTTAAGTATTCCAATAAGCTAAGATCTTGATGTTACTATTGTTAATTCATAGCTTTGTTAATAGACTATGTGGTGTTATTCTAGTTATTTAGCCTTGCTAGAGTTTTGGTAGTGCACATTTGGCATACCCAATGGGACCATACCCCATTGCATTCATTTTTAAGCTTTCTAGATTAAGTTTCAATCTTTTTAGATTAGTTTCAAAGTTTTCATTTACTAACCCTTTTTTTGCATTAGTTTTGATAATTATGAATTTTCTTAGCTATATTATTTGTAGTTTCTTTTTTTGTGTGTTATTTGTAGGACCCAAGGAGGTGAGTTGCTGTCAAAGTTTGATCAGATTACCAAAGTTTGGAGATTTTTGAGAATTTTTCCAGAAAATCCCATGTTTTGATGAACTATAGGAAAGGGGTGCACATACACTAAAATGATCGCACATACGCTCTCGGAGTCGACATATGCCTCTCGGGTTGCGCATCACGCAACACTATTTTTTTACTCTATAACTTTGCTTTGTCACCGACTTGTGCATACATGTTTTGGCTCGTGCACGCTCCTTTAGGTCACTCATATGAAACACCGATTTTTGACCTTATGTTAAGCACTCTGTCACAAACTTGCGCATACCATTAACATGACGCACATATGCCTCTTGGGTCATGTGTATGTGACACTTACCATGTTTTTAACACAGAGGCGTGCATATGCAAAAACCATCACGTGTATGCTCAAAGGCTCACGTATATGCTCACGGGGTCACACATACGCTCTTTGTGGTGTGCATGTGCGTTATGTGTTGTTTTTGATACTTATTTCAAAGTTGGAGTTTCTAATTTTTGATTTTTTGTTGGTTACATGTTCCTCTAACTATTTTCTGTAGGTTTTAAACATTTAAATTAGATTTTCTAACAAATTTCCTTAAGTTTTTGGTGAATGCTTTGGTTTCCATGCTTTGTATGAGTTTGGGATAAAGTTTGTGTATGTTCTTCTCTTGCACCTTGTGTGATCTTGAGAATCAAAAGAAGCTTTAAACCTTCTTTTCTAATATTATAGTAAGTGAGAAATTTCATTATTCATTTTTATGCTTAAGGGAATGAACTTTTCATATGGCATTTGTATGATCCTTTGATTTAAGAGATTTTCATTTGATAAAAATTAAGGCTAAAGCTTGTGTATGCTCTTCTCTTACACCATTGTGTGATCTTGAGAATAAATAACAACTTTAGTTTTTCACTCAAAAAACACTTGGATTAATTAGTAATGAACCTTGATTTACAAAGCATTATGGCGGTTATTTGATTTACAATTTTTTCATTTCTATCTAATTGGGTTGCTTTTGTGTATGCTCTTTTCTTATGTCCTTGGACAATCTTGAGAACCAAAAACACAACATTTAATCCTCTTTTTATGATATTGTAGATATTTTTGGATAACTACTAATTATTTGTGTGTAGGACCTAATGATTTCTAAAGAAAGGAGAATCTAAACAAAACTCTAACTACACATGTGTTGTAGGTTGCCAATGGTGGTCTAAACTAAATTTCTTAATCCAAAAGAAAAAAACACACCACATCTATTCATCACACTGTATATGTAGGTTTTGGTTAAGAGATACGGTTCGTCCACTTTAAATGAGGAGAAGTGCCCTTGGCATAAGCCTTAAAATAACAAAAGGGATGATCCTAGGAAATCCAAAGTAGTTCACGTAAGAGGGAACCTTGTGAACAGAATGGGAAAGTGCTCCACTACCCAATTGATTAGTAGACCTTGGAGAGATTAAATTCAAAATTATTTTCATGCGACCCTAGTGAGATGCAACTGAACACAATTTATTGCTCATTATATTAAAGGGGGTAAAGTAAAGCCAAGATACTCCAAGATTTAGTCAGTGTGACTTTCTTGGAAAACCGCACTCGCAGAGATAGTTTGTGACACCTAGAGAGTAAACTAATAGGAAGCTTGTGGCTTGGAGCCAATTTGACTTAGACATCATGTTTCAAAGATCTTTCATAACATTAAAAAAATTTTGGAGTAAAAACTTGTTATTTGAACAAGGGGAGAGTCCACTAAAGTTTAAACCGTGTGTTACTTCATCACAAGACTTATGACGTGTTACTTTGTCCTAGTTTTTCACTTGTCCTAAGACAAGGTGAAACTCCACCAAAGTTATGCCAAGTATTTTTCATCACCACTTGGTTTACACCTTTGTTTTCTTGTTGCCCATTTGGGATGAAAGAAAACATATCTATGTAGTGCTATTAATTGATTATGTCCACCACTTTTGCACCATTTACATTCATCCTTTCTTGAGACCTGGATGTAAATATTGAAAGTGTGTTGGTATGTCTTCTTATCTTGGTAGCCATCGTCTCGATACCCATAATCAAGATTTCATATTGTAGCTAGGTTATCTCATCACTTGACTTCCTTTGAGTTGTTACACTGCCCGCATTATAGCCATACAATTATAATACTTACATCTTGTTTCCATTGTGATACATATGTCTTGTTTCCATTGTGAAAATTTATCTAAGTCTCTAAATTGTATTGTTACATTGCTCGCACACATAGTAACTTATTGATATACTTAGGCTTAGTTTTTAATCCTAACATTGCCTTGATTTTTTGAGAGTGTTGACATTATGTTGTTCGCATCACGATAACATCATTTTTATACTAAAATATTTATTTCTTACTAAGCTTGATTAATGTGTCCAAATAGTATTTTTATGTTGCTCGCATTTGTAACTTCCATTTTCAAAGACTTGGACTTTGTTGGTGTCTAAAATTGGTTTTAGTATACCTTGCAGGGAGATCGTGTCAAAACTTTCTTAATATTTAGATCTTGTTTATTTTAAAATTGATCTAAGTGGTGATATTGTGTTGTCACTATTTTCTCTAAACCTATCTTGGAAAAACGTAGGGAGTAAACTATTTTTTTGATTGGATTTTAGTCTTGTGCTTCATTGTCTTGTCCTAGGTTCTTCTTGTTATATATTACGTTGTTAGTATATCATTCTTTATTATTTGATATCCTTGAGTTCATATTGACCTTTGGATTCGTGCATATTTGATATTCAACATCCTTTGTGATGACTTGACGTTGTTACACTGTGTCAATATACATAAGGTCTATTTTAGTCAACCTTAGTGGGATCTTTCACATTATGCCCCCTATTACAAGAATGGGGTACTAAAAATTAGGAACAAGTCCCTTTGGAAGTGACAACCCACTTTTTGAGGAAAATGTCATGGTTGATCACAATGGTGGTGAGGATAATTCTCCTCATGTGGACTTGGAGCTTCATCCTGCCCACTTCGATGATTATTTGTTCCAAAATAAACATGAGGTTCTTATGCATGTCGTAGAGCTAGGAGCTAAGTTACCCTCCACAGATTGACCCTTCTCTCATTTTCGGTATGGTTCATGGAGAAGAAAAAGTAGAACATCCTTCTCGAATATTAATGACATCTTAAACCTAGGTCATGCCTCTACTTCTGGATGATAGAATGATGAGGAGATACCTTTCGAAAATGATGGAGACTATCACATACCTATTGTTAGAGTTCATTGTGAGGACCATGAAGAGCATGCTCATCATGAGCAACCTCCTCCTCATGAAAATCGTAAAGAAGTACCCACTCAAGAGGTAACTTTAGAGAAACAAGTGCAAGCTCTCACTCGCCAATTGGCAAGTTTGGCTTCACATGTAAACAAGGAACAAGCAAAACCTTTAAAACAAGCTATACCAAAAGCTAAACCAAAAGCTTCGTACCATGAATTCCATATAAATACTCCTCATTGAGAGGCACGTAAAGAACCTTATGAGGAATTTTATACATAAAAATAAAGGTGGGGATACAACTAGATTTAACCATTTGTACGACTAATGCCACCCACATAGGAAAACCTCTTTAATCAAGAGTGGTCAACCTTGAAAAATGCCCTTATAGCTTTACAAGAAGGCAAATAGGAAATAAAAATTACCAATTAGAGGAATTATGCCCATATCCCTTTGATAGGGCTATGTTACAGTACTTTTCCCATGTCATTTTGATTTTCCAAAGTTTGACAATTATAAGGGAAAAGGTGACCCTAGAGACCATATTAAGGAATTTTATATGGCATGTCAAGAGGTTGCGTATCGTGATAACTATCTCATTCACCTCTTCCCACAAAGTTGAGGAGGTAAAGCATTAGAATGAATTTTACAAATCCCTAAGGGATATATCTTTACATGGCCAACTAGACAAACACTTTATATGCCACTTCTCATTTAATATAGAAAGTGATGTCACCATGTTAGATTTATGTAATGCAAAACAACGAAATAACGAGAACTTCACTAGTTTCCTACAACGATGGCAAGGGTTAGATAGCCACTTCCCTCACTCTATACCAGAGAAACAACTAATCAATATATTTGTACCCAACCTCCACCCTGAAATTACATTCCATTTACAAATGCATTATGGTAACACATTTGAATAGGTGATAGAAAAGGGTAGTCAAATAGAGAAAACATTGTTAGCTAGAGGGACCTTAAAACCCTTTTGTGTGATCATAATGACTCTAGAGATAGTAACATGAAATTTTTGTCCCAATAAGAACAAAAAATTTGTAGATGATGGAATAATAAACTCTAAATGAGTACAAGCAGTTAAAAACCATGCTCCCTTAAAACTTACAAAGGGAAATCCACCTATGGAGTACAAATGTCATGCCTTCACCCTCTCTTTGACTCTATGTCATCAATATTAAAATAGTTAGAGGTGGTTAACATGGTTAGGTATCCTAAAACTACACCTTATGGGGATGACACACCTAAGCCATTATGGTTTAGGAGAAATGAATATTGTGGATTTCATCACATTAAGGGTCATAAAACCGATAAGTGTTTGAAATTGAAGCACTATATTCATGACTTAATCGACAAGTGGTGATGTGGAAATGGATTCCACCACCCCTACCAAATATCCCAACGTAAATATGGGGATATTTAAAGAACCTTTCCCTAAGCACAACAAAGAAAAGGAAAAGTTGGATCGGGGTAGTCATCTCAAACCAAGAATGCTAATTACATTTCAAAGACAAACCATTTTGATGCCCTAATAGGTTGTGTCAATCCACATATTGAGCATATCAACATGATCAAGATTAAATCAAGTGAGTGAACCATGGAAATGAGATGGGCTCACCTTATTATTTCGTAACCTTCTCCCCTACTCCTCAAAACAAGAATTATGACATGTTAGAATAAATAGAGAAAATTATGGCTAAGATTTTGATCGTGAACCTTCTTAAAATTTCAAATGTTCATAAATACATCCTTTTTAAGACATTACAAGGATTAGGAGTGTCCGTTGATATCGACCCAACACACTTTTAGGAAATGGTAGTGTAGATTACTCCTACAGAGTATATAACCTTTAGTCCAACAGAAATGTCAAAAGAAAATCCCTCTCATAACTTACCCTTACATATTGAAGTTATAATCAAATGTAAGAAGGTAATAAGAGTGCTCATGGATAGCGGATCAAGTTTAAACATTTGTAATCTAAAGCTAGTTCAGAAACCAGGGTTTACTAAAGCTGATTTAGAGACAAATGTCATCACCATAAAGGTGTATGACAATGAAGAACAATATTTAGCCGATATGATGACTTTCTCACTAGAAGTAGGTCCTATCAATCATAATATGAAGTTCCATGTCTTACATTGAGCTCCTGTTATCCAAATAACTCTCCCAATTATTTAGATAACTTGTATATAATTTCGACTCGAGTTCTTTATTATATGGTCGTGCGTGCTCAAGATTCGCTTGCACATTCCCTTTGATGTAGTTTCCTTGTACGCCTCCCCTTCTCCCCTTTATTTTCCTTTCCTCTTTGTTCCACTCCTCCCTTACACACATCTCCTACGTGTCCACCTTCTTCCTAGCAGCTTTTCACCCTACACACACACCTTGCACTTGCTTCAATCAGCTAAGTCCCTAACCCTCGTGCGCACCCCACACATTAATTTTTAATAGTTACACCTTGAACATGCATTCTCCACTCACCAGTTTGCCTCATTTCCTCACATGAATTGCATGTGATTTTCTTCTGTCTTCCTCCCACACCTCATTCTTCCACACACATATCTTTACACCATTCTATTGCAAGTCATCTTCTTGACCCACTTGAGTATGCCATACACAACCAGTCAAACCGTGCCAACAGGGCACCGAATCCTTACAACAAATAAGTGAGTGACATGTGGTAGAAATGACAAAACATTTGCATAGTTAGCTGTCCTTTCAGCCGATCTATGTGGGCCTTGTGTTTTGTGTGTCTTTGAAAAACTCAAATTTTTTTGACAGCCATATCTTTTGTTACTGAGCTTTGATCTGTGTTCCTGGACTTGTTAGATAGTTGCTGACGTAGGCGTAGAATGCCGACTTTTAAATTCAAATTCTTAGTAGATCTGGTAGGTGAGAAATGGGAAAACATCTTTCTAAGCATTGATGAACATAGCTAATTAATACAACCACCCGATTTGATATGATCTACCCTCCTTCCTTCTTCAACATGCCAAATAGACCTGGGGAAGTGCATTTGACATATTCTTAGGTAGATTTACAGGCATTGAATACTTCTTGTTGGTGGTTGTATTTCAAATTTAGGTGTCCCCTCCTTCCATGGATTCATCTATAAATGTAAGAGTTGGGCTCATTAGTAATGTTTGACACTTTAGATCCTTACGTACTTTGTTAAGGACTTCATCTTTTCTGTATTTTGAGTTGTAGACCTCTAGATCTGGATTTTGCATGTGGATATCGACCTCTTTTGTCATTGTAACAAATCATGCATTTAAAGTAATAAATGTATTATTTTGTGACTATTCTCTATCACAATGTGTTTGCATTCCTTATTCTTGCCTTTTCTTTGCATTGTGTGCATGTTATGCCATTTCACGTCCCTTACAACTCCTTATTTAGTTATGTTCCATGAAACTGATTTGGTAAATATGTTTTAAGTTGTGCTACACATGCCTAGCCTTCTTTCACGCATTTCCCTTCATTTTCTCTCAGAATAGATAGTGTTCATCCCTCTTTTCTAGTGCTATCACCTTTTAGTGTAGTTTCCTTTCATGTTATCCTTCTATCCTTGGTCCCTTGGAATTATTAGCTTAGTTTCCTTTCAAAGACTAGGAGTAGTAATAATAGTAGAAATAGATAGAGGAACTATCCTCTCGGAGATTTGTCCCAAGTGTGCAAGGTTCCACACTTGGGGACAGCCCATTGTTGTCACAAACAACTTGGTTCTTATGAATCTGAGACATGGGTGCAAGTTTGATGACCAACAGTTTATGGCACATGTGGTGGGACCAAATATGAAATCTTAAATTTCATATTGCTAAGTTCGTGTACGGACTTAGTATTTCTAGCCTTTGGAGGCTTGTTTCAACACATCTGGTGACTCCCAACATTTACAGATCTCTATTTTAAGCCTTTCTGAGTGCCTTTCATGAGAATAGTGCATACAAGAAGAAGTGTAACAACCGAAGATTCTTTTGAATACCTCTATCTATCCTCGAGAATATTTCGTTCCAAAATCCTGCGTGTGCATCTCCATCTCCAAATGTGCCACACCCATTCAACTCCTCACAACAGATAACCAGAGCACCTGTAATGGCACATCAACCACCTCCTCCACTAAGGAACTTTGATAAATTCACCGGAGGAAGTCCCAGGTTCTCTTTCATGTAACATGATATGCCAAATGATGAGTTTAAAATTACCCCTAATTTATCGGTTGGAACCAAGTCACCCATCGGGAGCATATCTAGGGGTATGACGTACATATGTTCACTCTATTTGATCACACATGACGATGTAGTAGTTAGGCTACTTGTGGCATCTTTCAAAGGAAAATCACTTCAATGGTACTAAGGCTTGAGACTTGGATCTATTGCCACCTGGGATGAGCTGGGAACAACTCTTTGTAATTAATTTGAAGATAATTCATATCACATATTTTGGTGGAGCAACTGACAACAACAACGAGGGTGCCCAATGAGTAGATGACTTATTTCAACATCATATTTTAAAAGACTTGGGATAGAATCCCTCTTGTGGTAAGAACTATAGCCCAACATGATATTCGGTATTATCAAAAGGTACTAAACAACAATATCTTATTCATGATTCAATCTATCAGAGGTAGGACTTTACTAGCTACTTATAATATTACAATAAGGGCAGAAAATAGTCTTATTTAGGTAGGAAAAATAGCTCCTAGACCACCTATGCCCTTGTTCCCAGAAATTTCACAAGCACCCCAGCCTTCTTTGCCCCTATTCTTGTTCTGGGTAAAGCACGCAAACCTGTTGCATCAACATCCTACTCTCTAGCGTAGCAGAAAGAAGATGAAGAATTAAAGACCTTGATTAGAAATTTTTCAAATAAAGTCATATCATTAGAAAAACAACAGGCACAAGCCTATAGAGGCAATTCTAATCACATGCATACCCAAAGCAATTAGCCTTGGTGGAATCAATATGGAAACTAAAGATATGCATCCAACCAGCAGAATGATAGATGACATGCTAGTGCACATCTTCCCTTGCAAGTTTTTCCTCCCGTGCCCTCTCTTCCAACGACCTACCGTGCAAGTCAAGCACTTGTTCCAGTTTAGAATAATTTAGCACAAGAGTCAGAATGGTGCTTCCCTTACAACATGCCTCACAATCAATATCATTGTGCCAATGTTGCGCGTGCCCAAGCCTATATGATCTAGAATGCTTCAACTCTGTGAGCCTTTAACAAGTGCTCTTGAAGTAGATAACTAAGAAAGGCCAGAGGTTCTTCTTGAGTCTAATTTGATATTATTTGGTGCTGAAGACTTTTGTGCAATCAACCAATCCATAGAGGATACAAGTAGAATGCATGCGCAAGTTGAGGAAAACACAAGATACAAGAAGAGAATGCTCGAGTCTGGCACATAGGTCACAATCCCAAAAACACAAGAAGACTAGCAAAAGTAGACACATGCAGCCAAGGCTTCTAGTAGTAAAATTTCTCAAGCCCCTCAACAAAAGGACCCATGCAAAGCTCCTTCGTAAGTGGTGCCCGCCCTCCTTTGGTAGGTCAAGCCTTAGCTTTGGCTAAAGCTCCTGTTTCCGCGCGTTGAGAAGTTAAGAAAGGATTTCATTAAGCCCCTAATGCACAAGTCGGTGGGTATTGTATTCAACATTGTGAACCGGATGAATAAGACAAATATATATGTCACAATGTGGGATGCCTTGACAATTCCATCTTAGTGTAACATGTTGCTTGAAGCTCTAACACAACTCCCGCGTGCTAATCCAAATTTTCGGAAGCTGCGCAATATTATCAACATCTGCCAAGAAGAGGAGAAACAAGTAAGTAAAATTTTCAAAACCCCACCCTTCTATATGTCCTTGATCATAGACAAGCACCTAGAGTATAATTGCATGATAGACTAGAGCACTAGTACCTATGTTATACCCAAGAAGATAACTGATGTCCTAGGTCTTAGGTATAGCCCCTTGTCTAAAGGAGTCCTACAACTTGATGGTTCAACTGTCACTACTTTAGGAGTCATCAAGGAACTTGAGTTAACACTTCGAGCATGTCCAATCCTCACCATAACTCAAGATGTATCTATCATTGACCTACCTCCTTTGTTTTCCTATGTCTATCAAGAGAATTTACTGCAAAAGTGGGTGGTTACTTGTCTTTTGATTGGTCTCATATGTTACTCAAGATAAGGTATGGTACCCAGCTTTACCATACAAGCTGAGCCAACATTTTCCTCTCATGTAGAGTCACATGTTCAATCCCCTCTATTGGTGCTTGATTTAATCTCCCCTTGTTTGTTCAAAACTTTCTCAGTCCATTTGGTTTGAATTATTTTCTGTCTCCCTTTATGGATGCATGAAAAATTTCTCCTTCATTTGTATATTGTTGTTAATCCTTCTCTATGGTCATGGATCATGTTTAGCCATGTATTATTTGTAGTTTCTCTATCCATGAGGAACATTTTGAATTTTGGGTGTGAATGGTGAAGTTTCCCCTGCATTTTATTTTTCCCACGGTCATGCTTTCCCTGTCAAATTTTATCTCAATGTCTCAGATACGTGTTCATCTCTAATTGGGCAAGGTATGGCGGGTTTATTTGGTGAACTTGTCACTTTTGCAAAAATGTAAAATTGGCCCCGTGGCTCCATTGATTTCTAATTGTCTAGTCAAAATTATGAAGTGGTGGAGCAAATTTCTTATTTTTCCCCGAAGGTGTACATGTGTCGTAAGTTGAGTAGTTGTGGGAAAGCGGGCCTTTTTGTGTTTTAAGGTGTTATGGAAAAAAGAGTAAAAAGGTAAAAGAAATGCCTAAATCCCACAAGAGGACATGTTGCTACTTTTAAGTCAAAAGTGGGAAGGTGGGCTATCATAGCGATTTGAAGTTTTTTTGGCTTTGTTTTGTGAAAAAGGAATAAAGTATAAAAGTGATGCGTGGCCTCGCTAATGCCCAAGTAAAGACACATGTTGAGGCTACATCAAAAGTGGGGAGGTGGGTTGCACAAAGCACTTTGGAGTTTTAAAACTCTATTTTGAAATAAAGTAAAAGTATAAAAGTGAGCCATGACTCTACTGAGGCCCACATCAAAAGTTAAAAGTGGAGAGGCGGGTTGTCGGGAATTTTGAGATTCTCAACTTTGTTTTGAAAAAGAATAAAAGTCATAAAGTAAGTCAGTAGCCCCGTTGACGCCTAGGAAAGCCACGTGTAGGGCCTATATTAAAAGTGGGTGGGCGGGCCAAATTGTCTAAAAGTACTCATTTTCTTTAAGTGATACAAAATGTGAAAAGCACCCCCAGACCCGCTTCAACTCAAATCTTTTCCACGTGGATGGCTCAAATTTGAAGTTGTGAAAGATAGAGTTAACAACTGTGATACAATGCATCTGGTTTTTCTACCATTATTACTCCTATGCAAACCAGGGACCTTAAGGGATTCAATTTCTTTCATCCTTTTTGGTTAATTCCATGGTCTCTCATCATTTTTGTCAAAAAGTGCAATCGAATTGATTGTAGATCTCGATTTATAAATATGAGAAGTGGCAAAGGTTGAAGTTTTGAAACAGAGTTGCTCGGGCACCTGCAAAAATGAATTATTAGTAGAGAAAGATGCAAAGGAAAAGGATGTGGAGAAGGAAGCTATAGGATTGAAAGAGGATGGACATGCTACCAGAGGAGATGACCGGATGCCCTAGTTAAAACAACCAGTGGAAATAAGTGAAAAAGCTTATCTTTTGTACACTTGACAACTTTTAGGTGTAAATTTATTAAATATCACTTTTTGTAAACAAATTATCCCTCGAATATTATTTTTTTGGGGGGAAAATTTGGGATGAGTGAGTGAGTGAAATTGTATAAATGTAATGAGAATACTCTTGCATAAAGGTCGAGGTTAAATTTTGCTAAAAAAGTTTGAGAGACCGATTTCTTGAGAGACCGTCTGAGAAACCAATTTATTTTCCATGTGTTTTTGGATTTAATCATGTCAAGATGGTTACAAGTGTACAACCATTGACAAGCTCT
The DNA here is from genome assembly GCA_018340775.1 of Taxus wallichiana var. yunnanensis. NCBI lineage: Eukaryota > Viridiplantae > Streptophyta > Pinopsida > Cupressales > Taxaceae > Taxus > Taxus wallichiana. The sequence goes on from CM031244.1 coordinate 74,948,222, forward strand.
GAGATTGTTGAAGAAAATCTCCCCATGCCGATGAATCTAGTGATCTCGAATGAATTTGTGTTGATTATCAACATAATTGTGTTTGCTTTTATTTCAGAATGTTTTCAAATAGTTTTTCATATTCCTATTGCAATATTATGTTAAAATCCCTCTGAATCACACAAGATCTCATCCATGTGTTAGTATTGTGGCATTTGCAATTTCATTATGAGAAGATATTTCATCTTGTGATGCAAATAAACAATTTAAAATCATTTTACTCTCATTATGTTGATAAAGATTGTTTATTAGTCTATGAGTGTATCTTAGGTGTGACTAATCAAGGATTTCCAACATTTAATTGAGTCTTTAACATGAGCCTTTGTGTTGAATTCTTGAAGAGTGTATGAAATCGTGCATCTCTGGGCCTCCATTGATACACACCTTCTGTTGAAGGAATATTTTGGATATTTTGAAGCATTTTGTCTGTGAGTGTTCCAATATTTGTAAAGGCTCTCAAATATCTGGTATAATCAACTTTATCTTGCTTAACTTCCCACCAAAAACTTCTCAAATGATAAATCCTACATGAACTACCCTTGTTTGTACTGTATCCACAAGATTTGACAAATTTCACTGCTAAAATATGCAAATACAATCAGTTTCAATTATTATCTTTAGTAACCCGAACCTTGTCTAGGAAACATCTCCACTCTCTAGTGTGACAACTCATGAGAGTTAGATTGTGTTGTATTGATCATATTTTCTCAAGGTTTTCATGAAAATTATGCAAAGAAGGATCTCTTAATATCCTTCACCAACACGGATTAACGAATGGGTCCTCTCATCCTGGTTGAAGGCACATCCTAAAGTAGTGAGGGTAGATCAAACCCTTAGTGAGGTGCTATCCATTTCTCCAACACTTGAGTGAAAAAGATTCAATAGAATCCCTCCCCTACTACAAAATGACTTATATCATGATTTATCTATCTCTAAGCATCTTGCTAGTTTAGTGATCTTTGCTCACCCTCATAGGGAATCAATTTGGATACCAACACTGAAGTGACACCAATGCCAAGGATTATTGGTACAAATGAATAAACATAATGACCCTTGTAATGTTTCTTACATGATTTAAGTGCAAATACGTTGTTTAAATGTCATCCTTTGTTAAGATTTGTAAGAATTGTGTGAGATCACAAGTTCATTGTGTAATATTTCCAGTTTCTAGTGGTTATTGCATTAAATTTGTATTGTCAATGATAAATATAGGTAAAGGAATGTCGATCTACTATGCTTTGTAGAAATTATGTGTTGATAGATATTTGACAAGTCATTTATAGTGCATTTTCACAACTAAGGTGAAAATCCTTAGTGGTGACTCTATGTTGATTTAATTTTTTGATAAATACCAGTGTCTTAACTTGTGTCAAGTAAAATTTGTCACTAATCTTTGAAAATTTAGAGGGAAGAAGATATTTCTTCACTAAGGACCCCACCGAAAGTTATTTCTAGATATAGGAAAAGTAATTTCAAAAGGAAAACAAGTTTGGAAAGTTGTTCAAAATCAAGAATAAAAAAAGGAGATATCGGTTAAAAGGTGATCAACCCGTGGTTGAAGATTACCATGCGTCTTCAAGTGATTCTCAAATAATTAATCTTTATATAAATTTGAGTTGTCCAACTAGAGAGGGGCCATCATTTGTGTCTGAAAAGTGTGCCTCTCAGTTTTCCCTTGTTTCTTCCAAGGTTGATAGGTTTTCCATGAAGCTGAGTCAATAGAGAATATCTATTTTGAAAGTTATACTCCTATGCTCTAAAGACCCCTCGTCCCTTATCATTTTGATTCTCCTACAAGATCACCTCCTCAAGGAAATATGGCCCAACCTCCACCTAGACCTCCTTTTGTTGTCAACACTTTTGGACCTATAGATTTCAGAGGTATGGATGGATATCCTAATATGGTGCCACAAGATGTTAGAAATAGGTTGCCAAAGTTTCAAGGGAATAATGCCATCACTGGTGACCACCATTTAAGACTCTTTGTCAATATGATGGAAGATTTTGAAATTGAGTTTGAAGATGTGTATATAAAATTGTTTATTCATACTCTTGAGGAGGATGCACGTGACTGGTATAAGGATTTACCAAATAATTCAATAGATTCATGGACCGAGATGAAAAATGCCTTTAGATTGTAATATGGGGATAATACAGGACTTGCATTCCTTTTTTCCGAATTTGAAAATATAAAGAAAAATCCAAATGAATCTATCCATGATTTCAATACTAGGTTCAATAAAACCTTGAAAAGGTTACCTATAATCTTAAGGCCAAGTGATGAATCTGTTTGATTAAGTATTTTGATACTTTTGATAAAAATATTGCTTGTTACTTAAGAGATAACAACCTAGGAACGTTGAGGCAAGCCTTCACTATGGCTTTGCAAATTGAGAATAATATTAAGGCAAATGTTGAAAGCCTCCTAAGAGGGAAGGTGTTAAGTTGATCAATCCTAAAAATCCTTAGTCAAGCAAGGCTTTGGATCTAGAAGAGGTTGTAAAAATTTGGATGGGGTTGTTAAAGATATATCCTATAAACTGGCCAGAGCAGAAAAAGGGATAGGACAAATTTCCCAGGGTCAGCACAAGCCACATGGTCAAGAGAGATTTGGAAATCATCCCAGAGGTGATCACAGACTAGATGATAGAGGGAAAGGGCCCATGGGGTCAGGAAATAGACAACCTCAACCTGGGAGAATAAATTGGTTCCTGATCCTTTGACTGCCAGGGTTGCTACTGTGGAGGAGGCCAATGTTATTGAGTGGTGTGATAGGTGTTTATTACCACACTCCCCATGTGATGTAGATCAAGAAGTTGAGGAAGCTGATGATGATGAGACATATGATGATGTGTGCATGATGGAATGCCCTGTAAACTCACGACAAGGGGAAACCTCAATTGAATTGATAAGTGCTAGAACTATTAAAGACTTTTGGGATTGTGTCCACCAGGTTATTACCTCTTCCTCATATTAATAATTTTGAAATTGATATGGTGCAAGCATTTGATCTACCTAATCATGATTTTGAATACTTAAGGGCTTTGATGATTAAAAAGTATGATGGAGGGATCCCTTCAAAGAGGATAGACAACTAGTTGATGAATGCAGTAGTTACTCAGGAGAAAGAATATAACACTAGAAGTAAGGTTGTCAAAGGGGGAGGGCCACAAACCAAGCCAAAAGTTCCAATTCTTACCAATATCCCTAAGGAGACCCCTCAAAAGATACATTTGGAAATGACTTAATTCCTCAAAATAGAACTTATACTCATTCTCATGCCTAGACTATCAAAACCCCCATACTCTCAGAGGAAATGGTGAATCTCCCTCCTAATATTGCCCTACCCAAATATGTTCCTTGTGACATAGCCCAAATCTTGAGTCAGATCAAGGTCACTGTTCCCATTGTTGAATTACTCAAGATCTTTAAGCATAGGAAAAGGGCATTCAAATATTTGGGATTTAAGGAAGAAAAGATTCCTTAGGGAAAAGTGTTAATAATGTAGAGATTCCTCCTATTATTGCAGAATCAGAAATACCACAAACATTGGAGGAATTAGGTGAGTCATCTAAGGTATATTTGGGAACTTCTTTGGTTGAATCTTAATTGGATGTCAATCCATTTTTTACCACTTTGATTATTAAAGATAGGCTAGTACATAATTGCATGTTTGATTCAGGAGCCTCATGTAATGTAATGCCTCTTGAGGTAATGAATGAGTTAAATATCAAGGTAACAACATCTTTTGGGAAATGTACTACTATGGATTCAAGAGAAGTGCTAGTAATTGGATATGTTAAAGGAATGGTAGTGTAACTAGTAGCTTATCTAGGAAAATGCTTAACCATGAATGTGGTTATTGTGGACTGTCCTGCCAAGTGGGGGATGTTATTGTCTAGAAAATGGGTAGCTAGTGTGGGTGGAAGTGTGCAAATGGACATGTCTTATGTAACCATACCAATTGAGGGGAGCCTTGTGAAGTTATATGGTGAGAAGAAAATATTACATCTCATTGAGGACCCTAACAATGCTTCTTATGAAGTATTGTACACAGATGTTGATAACTTTGTGGGATATGCTGATTGTAAGGAGCATAAAATTGATGAGTTCAAGTATCTTGAGAAGGTAGGTTCTCTTTGGACTCTGATGTTTGATGGAGCATGTTCTAGATTTGGTAATGGTCCTAGCATTGTCTTGATATCCCTAAGCCAAGAGGAGTTTGAATTTTCTTTTAAACTCAATTTTGAGTGCACAAACAATATTGTAGAGTATAAAGCACTGCTCTTGGGTCTAAGGATTACATGGAAATATGGTGTTAAAGATGTTGTTGTTAAAAGAGATTCATATTTGATAGTCAAATAAGTCAGAAAAGTCAGTATGCTACAAAGAGTAAAAAAATGAAGCAATACAAGCATGCAGTTTGGGACTTCATTAAAATGTTTGATTCTTTCAATATAATAAATCATGATAGGAAGTATAATACTATAGCAGAAAAATTGGCAGTATTGGGGTCTAGGTTTGAAAATTGTACAATGTCTCCCTATTGTGAATATGATATTGAAATATTGACCAGGCCATTTATCCCTGACAATATCAAGCACTGAAAGGTGTTTGAAGATGATGCTCAAGTCCAAAGGTTTTTACAGAACAAAGGATAATTTTCTAATCAAAGTATGGAGTGGGAACCAATGGTTTGTGCAGCTGAAGGAAAGGAGACCTTATTTGGTAAGGAAATTATTCAATTGAAGACTAATACTATTCCCAGAGGGTTGGTTGCACTAGAATCAAATTTTGATAATGCTGACTGCATTGTCAACATACATATGTCATCCTCGAGGGATGTCGAGGAACATAACTTAGGCACAAAGTATAAAACTAGGAGAATATGGCTAGGCAGCAACTTGAACAAAGAAGAAAAGTAGTCATATGTCTAATTGCTAAAAAAGTACCAGGATTGTTTGACTTGGTCATATTCAGAATTGAAAGCATATAGTGAAGAACTTTTTCATCATTAAATGCCCATGGAAGTCAATGCCAAGCCGTTTAGGAAAAAGAAAATACCAATTAATCCCCTCCTTTCCTAAAAAATGCAAGAAGAGTTGAAAAATTTAAGGGATGGAGGAGTTATATAGCCTATAAGATCATGAACACAGTACACTGCTCAAAAGAAAAATGGGGATATAAGATTGTGTGTTGACTTAAAAAATTTAAATAAGGCATCAATCAAGGACAACTATCCCTTGCCAAATATGGATAACATGTTGTAATTAGTTACTAGTTCAGAATTGTTATCTACTCTAGATGGTTTTTCTGAGTATAACTAGGTGGTTGTGAAGCAATCAGAGAGAATCAAAACTGATTTCACCACTCCATGGGGAACCTATGTGTATGTCAGAATGCCATTTGGCCTGATGAATGATGAAGCCACATTTCAAAGAGAAATGGATGTAGCATTCTCTAGATATATAAATGAATTCATTGTTGTGTATCAGGATGATGTGACAATTTTTCCAAAAAAAGAAGTGATCACTTGCAACATTTAGAAAAGATTTTGTTAAGATGTAGGGAGTATGGTATCTCACTAAATCCTAAGAAATGTCATTTTGGGGTTCAAAAGGCTAAGTTTCTTGGACATATTGTATCAAAAGGAGTCATGATTGATCCTGAGAGAGTGGAATCCATTAGCAAAGTTCCCATTCTAAGAACCAAAAAGGGAATTCAATCCTTTTTCAGGAAGATAAATTTTATTAGGAGGTTTATTTCTAACTTTGCTGAATTGACTATCCTAGTCACTAATATGTTGAATAAGGATTAGAGTATTAAATGTGAAGAAGTAGCTATTCAAGGCCTTTATTGGGATTAAGGAAGCATTGAAGAATGCCCCTGTTTTAGCAGCTCTTGATTATAAAAAGGCTTTCCAAATGTTTTCCTTTGCTTCTAAAAGTACCATTGCATCTGTCCTGTTACAAAAGGATGATGAAGGAGCTGAAAGGCCAATTGCTTTCTTTAGTAAAGCATTATAAGGAGAAAAACTAAAGTATACTTGTCATGGAGAAACAAGCCTTTGATTTGGTCAGAGCCACAAAAATCTTTAGGCCCTATATTTTGATCTCTAAAGTCATTGCTTGTGTTCCTCACACAATGGTTAAGGATATCCTATCAGAGATGGAAATTTCAAGCAAAAGATGACGATGGGAAAATAAGTTACAAGAGTATGACATGGATATCTAAACTACAAAATTGGTTAGAGGTCTGGGCCTAGAAAAGCTTATGGCAGAGAGCAACCTGCAAACAATTGAGGTAAATGAAGTTGAAGAAGAAAGGTTGAATATCCTTGAAAAATTGATAAATTTTGAATGGTACAAGGATATTATTTTTTATCTCAAACATCTACAGTGCCCTGAATATTTAAGTAAGAATAAAAAAGAGCACTTAAGTTAACTTCCTAGAAATATGTCATCACTGATTATGGGTTAGCCTTGGAAGAAACCTTGAGGGAGTTCTCTTAAGATGTATCACTGAGGATGAAGCCCCAAAAATAATTGATGATTTCCATGGAGGATTTTGTGGGGGAATTTTGCAAGGAGAGTAACAACCCATAAGATCTTAAGGGCTGGTTACTGGTGGCCAACTCTTTTTAAAGACACAACTTTGTTGGTAAGAAAGTGTGAGAGTTGTCAAAAATTTTCAGGAAGATTGAAAGCTTCAGGATCCCTCCCTTTGTAGCTTGTATCAATTTGTTGATTGAGAAACAGGGGGCGGAAGCTTGTGTAGATTTTATTAATCTCAATCAGTAAACAATTACAGAGGATGGGCTGCAATATTTATAGATATTGCACAGCCAAATACATCTGGGAAAATGAGTTGCACAGGTGCAACCACAAACCAGAATAAACAAGCTTCCAATAACATCCGGGAAGCAAAATTACATAAAAACAAATATATTGTTTATAACAATATAACAATGTGCATACAAACAAATATGGTTGTTTAACCATACAACAGTATAACCATTTATTATTTAATTAATAAAATTAATTAAATAATCCTACTATGCATAATTAATAATAGGATAATAAAATTTATCCTAACATTCCCCCCCTTAATTGTGCATTGTCTGAAGAGATGAGGAGAGAAATGCTCTGAACAACTCGAACTTGTCACGTGCAAGTGACTTTGTGAAAATATCTGCTCGTTGTTCAGCTGTTGGACAAAACTGAAGCTGGATGTTGTGCTTCAACACATGTTCATGTATGAAATGAACCCGCACTTCAATGTGCTTTGTTCTCTCGTGAAAACTGGATTGCGAACAAGTTTGAGAACACCTTCATTGTCAACATACATGGTGGTCGGTTGTCTGTGGTATTCCAAGTCCTTCCAAAGATGCGGCGTAGCCAAATCGCTTCACGCAGACAACTTCTCCTACGAACGATACTCGCTTCGTGGAAGAGCGAGAAACAAAGTGTTGTTTCTTACTTCCCCATGATATTGGTCCGATCCCATAAAGAATACAAATCCGTAAGTGGATTTTCTATCATCAATGTTACTGCGTGATCCGAATCCGAATATCCATCCAAAGAAGAAGTTTTCATTCTTCTTGTATTCTAGACCAAGATCCACCGAACCTTTGAGATATCTCAAAATGCACTTTGCTGCTTTCCAATGACAAATTTTGGGTTCTGCATGAACTGGATAGATAGCTCACCGCAAAGCTGATATCTCTGTCTAGTGTAGGTCGGGTAAATGAGACTCCCAATCAGTGCCCGATAGAGAGTGGCACTTACCTCGGGAGATGGATCTCGAACGAGATAATCATGTAATCTGTTCTCCATAGGTGTAGCAATTGGTGTGCAATCCATCATCCTAAACTTCTCGAGCATTGTCTTGGTATATTTCATCCGAGAAACAAAGATGTGTGATTCTCTTTCTGCCATACTTCCACCCAAGACAAGAGCAGGTGCATAAGCCCGATCTGTCATGTCGAATGATCGCTTAAGATCTTTCTTTGTTTCATCAATCATCTTCACTGAACTGCCAGTGATGACTAGATCATCGACATAAACTACAATCACCATCTCCCCCCCTTGCTTTTTGAGGTAGAGATTGGGATCGTATGGATTTCTGACAAATCCATGTTGTACGAGATGCTCATCAATCTTGATGTACCATGCCCTGGGGTGCCTGTTTGAGGCCATACAGAGATTTCCTGAGTCTGCATACCTTTTCTTCTTGACTAGGTACAACATATCCCTCAGGTTGAGTCATGTAGACTTCTTCTTGCAAATCTCCATTCAGGAAGGCACTTTTTACGTCCATCTGATGGACTTTCCAACCAAACTGTGCAGCTAGAGAAAAGATCATCCTGATCGTTTTGATCTTAGCTGTGGGAGCAAATGTCTCCTCATAGTCAATGCCTTCTTTCTAAATGCATGTACCCCTTTGCTACAAGTCTTGACTTACACTTGTCCACCGTCCCATCTCGCTTTGTACTTAGTTTTGAATATCCATCTCGCAACCAATGGGTTTCTTCCACGTGGAAGATCGACAAGTGACAAGTGTTATTCTTCATCACGATTGATATTCAGAATCCATGGCATCTTTCCAAGCTTTTGACTATAGGGCTTCCTGGATTGTAGATGGCTCGTCTGTTTCAATAACTCTACTCATCAAAGCAAAGTTAACTTCTTCTCTTGCTTTACTGCGAGTCCGTGGTCCAGGGGTGGATGTATCCGGTGGAGCATCCAATCTTGCATCTCGTAATGTACTTGTACACCATTTAGGCATACATTGAGCTGTTCCCATGGGTTGTGGTTCTATCTGATCAACACCATCATCCCCATCATCACTTTCATCTTCTGAGGGAACATTTGCTTCAGTTTTTACAACTGGTGAAAAATCTACATCTTGCGAGTCCAGAGGAGGAGTCTCTGCTTCCTTCTTCTCGAAAAACTCAACATCTCTGCTTGTGTAGACTTTTCTGGTCTTAGGATCCATCAGTTTGTACCCAAGAGTCTCTTCATTGTATCTAATGAAGATGAGATTTTGTGACTTCATGTCCAATTTCTTTCTGTTCTGTTTGGGTATGTGCATGCTTGCTTTGCACCCGAATACTCTGAGGTGTGCAATGGATGGTTTCCTCTTTGACCATGCTTCTTGTGGTGTAATTCCATCAAGAGCAGTTGTGGGCACTCTGTTTAGCAAATACACTTCTGTTTTTACTACTTCTGCCCAAAATGTCTTTGCAAGTCCGGAATCATCGATCATGCATCACAAAGCATTTCCATGATAGTACAATTTCTTCTCTCGACAACACCATTTTTCTCGTGGTGTGTGTGGAGGAGGCATTTGTCGGCGAATCCCGTGAGTTTGTAGATAGTCTCGAACTCATCACTGGTGAATTCCCCCCCTCGATCTGAGTGGAGAGTTCTGATGTGACGACCAGTTTCTTTCTCAACTGCCACTTTGAACTTTTTGAACGTTTCAAAGGCTTCACTTTTCTTGCAAAGACAGAAAATCCACATTTTGCGTGAATAGTCGTCAACACAGAGCATGAAGTACTGGAGCCTTGAATGACTTGGCTGCATTGGACTGCATTGAAAATGTATGAGCAGTAAAGTTTACCATGAGCTCGAAAAGTACTTGTTTGGAATGAAACTCTGTGTTGTTTCCCTGCTAAGCAGTGAGGACACTTGTCTGTATCCTTCTGAAGAGATGGTAGCCCATGTACCATATTACACCGTCGAAGTGTGTCAAGATATTTGAAACTTACATGACCAAATCTCCGATGCCACAACTGAGCTGAGGTGGAGTTTTTAGCCACGAGTGCTTGATCATTTTTGTGAATGCAATCAAGTTGAAACATTCGTCCCACATTTGAGGCTTTGGCAATTATTTTCGAGCCTCTGGATTTATCTTGAATCAAACACATTTTCTTGCCGGATTGACTATCAAAGTCAATTTTCAGGGTTGTGATTTAGGAGTTGATGACCAAAAGAAGGTTCTTTGTCAACCTGTGGGACATATAGAACATCGATAGTCTGCGCATTTGCATGAACCAAGGGGTAGAGAAATGTTTCCAATCCCAATCTGTATATGAAGAATCATCTCCCAACGAAACATGATTTTTCGATGGCGTGTCCCTCATTGAAATAAACCGGCCTCTGTGGGCTAGTCATGTGTCGAGTGGCTCCCGAATCAACATACCGGGCGTCACTAGATGACGTGGATGGTTCACTTGATCGAGCGGTGAACAAGAAGTCTTCTCTGTCCTGAGTGATCTTGTTGCTCAAAGCAATATTACCTTGCTGGTGGGGTCTTCTTTTCCAGTTCCCCTTTTTCTGCCCGTGATAGTTGTTTGAATGTCCCTTGTAAGTTTGTTGTTGTTGAGGTCCATAATTGCTTGATGAACCTTTCTTATATGTGTTAAACCAACATTCTTGCAAGTCATGTCCTCTTTTACAAATGAGACATCGCTTCTTCTGTTGATTGTCCCCATGATACTGATTCTGATGTGGGGACTTCTGATAGGATTTAGGTTTACCTTTACCTTTTCCTTTCCATTTTTGATGTGAAGACAGTGCCTGCTCCTCTTCATCATCCTTGTTGTGCATTGCTTCCTCTTGTTGCAGTAGGTTTACTAACTTGTCAAAACTAATTGTCGTATCTGACAAGTTTAGAGTTGTGACAAAAATGCGGTAAGAAGAAGGGAGAGCTCTCAGAACAATGGGAATGAGAGACTCATCTTTGACCTCTTCTCCTAGGGCTAGAAGTGAAGCCCTCAACTCTGCAACTCTTCTTAGGAAGGCTTCAATTTTCTCATTCTGTTTGAATTTCAATGTATGTAACTGACTCTGCAAATTGAGTATGACATTCTTGTTCTTGGCCTCATATATTGTGCTCAGCTTATCCCAAGCTTCTTTTGCTGATGTGGCATCTCGAATGTGGGCTTGCACATCATTGGATACTCCAAACTAGATGATGAGCTTTGCTTTTTGATCTGCTCTATCAAATTGTCGTTGTTGTGTTGCATCCGTTGGTGATCTCGGTTAGAGTACCGATCCAACAGCGATTTCTTCAAACTCAAGTTGTGTTTTGATTTTTGTCTTCCAAGCAAAGATAGTTGCTTCCTCGAGCAATTGTGAATCCTAAGAAAAAAATTTGGGGGCATTGGTGCCCATTTTGCAGAGATCACTGACAGGGTTTGGCTCTTATCACTCCAGGTATAAGGTCTCCCAATCTATATACCGTCAGTCCGATATACCGAACCTTTCTATATATGTGCCCTTCCGATATACCCGTCGGTACGTGGAAGAAGCTCGCCCTTTCTATATACCCGTGGTATGTGAAAGAGGCGTTAACGTACGTGAAAGAATTCGATACGTGGTACCAAGACAATATTGATGGGGTCTGTGCGATTATTGACACCGGCTCAAAGAAATATCCTCATACGCGCACGTAACTTCGCTATATACTTGGATAATTTCTCAGTCCGGATTTATGTCATGCAATTGTTCACAGACGGATGGGATGGCTCATAGTGTGTGCACTGTGACCTTATTACTCCCCATCGATTTATAGGGACGATGCCCAGACGACATTGTTGCAGCTATATTAGGCGTTAAGTGTAGTAGTAGTCGCGACGGCTTTACCCGTAAGCGCTTCCCAGAGGCACTGTATATACCGAACGCTGCGAATGAGATCTAGGATCTCGTGAGTGTTACGAGAACAAAATTTACTATTTTTATTACAATTACGCGGCTTTAAGGCGATTCTGAAAGTTATGTAGTTGACTATGGCAACTGCGCAAATTAGTACAATATACAACACAATTTGAATGACAGGCAAAAAATTACAGTTTCGGGGTCCTGGTGACCTCCTGAACCCAAAATGCTAAAAATTGCAAAAAAATAGGTGAAAATGCAATTTTTAGGTGGGTCTCCTTTTGCAAAAAATGTCTGGAATGAGAAAATAGACCAAATAGGAGATTTTTTTTTACCCTAAGTTAGGGATTGCTCCGCTAAATTTAGTTAGCTGTAACTAAATTCAAAAACTTGATAAATTTAACTTGATTACGCAAAATTTCCGCCAGATGCAAAAGGAGAGTTTTTGAGTGTTTTTAGTGGGATTTGATCCTCAAACCTCTCACTTCTAAGGCACATGCACTAACCAACTTGGCCACTTGGGGCGCTTGGGCTATGGAAGGAAGCAATTTGTATTTATTGACAAATAAATTGACTTACCTCTTGAAAAATGGATGCCACGTGGCGCATGCTGGTGAAGGGGCGTTTTTAGGGTTGTAATTGCCCAAAAACCGGATCTGAGGCTTTATTTCTTTGCTCAGGCCGCATTTTCTCCTTCCCACGCACTGTAATGCATGTACAGGCCGCGTTTTTTTTGTTTGGGCGCTGTATTTTCCTCCTGGGGGCGCGTTTTTTCCTTTGCCACTGTTTTTTATTGTCCTGGCCGCATTTTCTCTTGCACTCGGCTGTATTTTTTCTTTGTATATTGCTTCTTGCATCTTTCTTTGAGCGCTTTTTTAATGCCCGGCGCGTTTTTGACTTGGGCACGTTTTTTCCCTTGGGCGCGTCTATTTGCTGTGCTTCTCTTGCCTTAGACTGCGTTTTTTGATGGTGTTTGCTTGTGCAGGCCGTGGCAGATGGAGAAGGGCGCGTGCATGAGGAGAATGCCATTTTTTAGCTCCAAAAACACATTTTTTCTTATGCTGGCTGCGCATGGGACAGCAAAGGGCGCGGGCTCTCAAAAAACACTTTTTTTTTTTTTCACCTCTGGCCGCGCATGGGTCAAGAAAAACGCGTGCTTCTTTTTTTTTATTTTCTTTGCTCTGTGTATTCACTGCAGGTGCACAGATAGTCCTCCAAACAAGCAAAACAATCTCCAAATACAGTAAAACAAAACCCTTATCGAATTTTTTTTTTTATAATTATTTTCAATACCTGTAGCAATTTTTGCCTGGTGCTGAGTGCACCAGTGCAAAAAAATTTGCCTTCCAAGTACCTGGAAGGAACAGGTGGATGTGGGGGAGGCAGAGATGGGGCTGGGAGTTTGCACGAGGCTGCACAGGCTCTCAAATGCTGCAAACACGTCTCCAATCTCCTCTCTCTCTGCTGCTCTCTCTTCCACACCTTCACAGGGCCAGAATTTCACTCTGGTACCAAATGTTGATTGAGAAACAGGGACGGAAGCCTGTGTAGATTTTATTGATCTCAATCAGTAAACAATTACAGAGGATGGGCTGCAATATTTATAGATATTGCACAGCCAAATACATCCGGGAAAATGAGTTGCAGTGCGACCACAAACTGAATAAACAAGCTTCCAATAACATCCGGGAAGCAAAATTACATAAAAACAAATATATTGTTTATAACAATATAACAATGTGCATACTGACAAATATGGTTGTTTAACCATACAACAGTATAACCATTTATTATTTAATTAATAAAATTAATTAAATAATCCTACTATGCATAATTAATAATAGGATAATAAAATTTATCCTAACACAATTGAAGCCCCATTTAAGCGTGGGAATGGACTTCATTGGTAAGATTTCAGATTCTTCAAGTGAAAGCCATAAGGGGATATTAGTGGCCACTAATTACTTCACCAAGTGGGTAGAGGCAACCCCCACTAAGAAACTAACTCACCAAATTTTCATGGACTTAATTTTAAATCATATAATTTGCAGGTTTGGAGTGCCTACTAAGATAGTTGCTGACAATGCTATGAGCTTTCGAGCTAAACCATTGTTAGCCATGTGTCAAGAATATGGGATGAACTTAGCATATGATTCCAATTATAATCCCAAAGGCAATGGACAAGCAAAATCAAGTAATAAGAATCTATTGAAGATAATCAGGAGAACCTTGAAGTTAAACAAATGAAAGTGGGGTGAGAAGTTGAAATTTGTTGTTTGGGCTGATAGAATCACTGTTAAAAGAGATCTTGGAAAAAGAGTTGAAATTTGTTGTTTGGGCTAATAGAATCACTGTTAAAAGAGCTACTGGAAAAAGTCCATTTGAGTTTGTGTATGGAACTCAAGCTCTACTTCCCTTGCATATGCAATTATCTTCTTACCAATTCATCCAATAATTGGAGGACCATGAGGTCAATCCCTATGATGCTCGTATCAATCAAATTGTTGAATTAGATGAAGAGAGAAGAGAATCCCATCAAAGACATGCGAAGTTCAGGGAGATATTAAATAAATTATTTGATAAAAAGGTGACTCCAAGAGTTTTTAGTGTGGGAGATCTTGTCTTTTGTGGGATAGTAGAAACGAGGATAAGGAAAGCATGGAAAGTTTGATGCATTATGCATGGGCCCTTATTCTATTGACATTCAACTTGGTGAGCACACCTTTTTCTTAAAAGACCTAGATGGGGAATTGCTCGAGTTTCCTGTTAATGGCAAGAACTTGAAACATTTCCTTGAATGGTTTCTCGAATCAAGGTACGCATCATTGTCAGATGTATAGTCGTTTGGTGTGATGCCCCGTTTGGTGGTTACGCCGATTATTGTCATAGTGACCTTGTTTGCTTTGAGAATCGAATGGTCGTGTGTAATTCTGTTATCTTAGACCATGTCTTAGTGATGTTTTAGCACCTTCCCTCTCCTTGCTCTCTCGAGTCGTTATCGACACCTCTGTATGTGGACTGTGTAATGTCCTGTGCATTAACCTATTTAAAGGAGGACCTTGTTGTCGCATGGTTAAGCTGGACCGTTGGTCATTATTAATGTGAATAGTGATTATATATATATATTTATAATATATAATGATAATAATGTTATTTTAATTTAATTGTCGATTGGCCTCTATTTTATAGTATTATTGTTTTACCTTATTGTCGAGTTGGTATGTCAGTCTTTGTTAATATGATTAATAATTATTTTAAGTGGTAATAATAATAATAATAATAACAATATTATTATTTTAATTATCGATGGATGATAACTTCATCAGTTGATCATCAATTTGTTATCAATTTTATTGTTGATTATCAATAAGTGATTTTATTTGTTTGGATTGGTCACCTCGGTCCACGTGAGAAGACGGTCTCTTGTTATGATGCCGTGGTCGGTCCTTGTCTTGCGTTCGGTTTCAAACGCCTCTAGGATGAAGGAGAGTCTTGTTTGTCTCTCTGTGTTGGTGGTTGTACGCAAAGGAATATTATTAATTATATTTGTAAAAGGAAAATTTAAAAATAAAATAAATACGTATATGTCTTAGAACAAATACATCAATGTAGGGAAAAACATAAGTTGTATGTCACTTTATTCAATAAAAAATATACATTATAATTTAATATGAAATAAAATCAAACAAGCGGAAGGAGGGTGAGAAAGCTCAAATGTGGCGTTAGGGTTTTATCCTTTTGGCTTTTGGAAGGGGTGAATTTGGGGGCGGCGGCATGACAGACTCAAACCAGGTGTCTTCTCATGGTGTGCCAGGGTTTGCGGCCTCCTCCCAGCCTTCTAGCCAGTGCCAACATCCTCCCAGCCCGTGCCACACAAATGCATGGGCAAATCAAAGAAAAAGTCAGAGGAATGTTGTCAGATGTTGTAGTTGCAAATTCCTTTGGGGGTGCTGCTTCATGTTTGACCAAAGAAAAGAACGAGACAACTTCTCATGGAATATGGTAATGGTAGCGAATAGAAGTCATGGTTTCCTCACAAGACAGTCACGTTGTCCCCCGTATGTAGTAACTCCAACCCAATCAAATTCTTTTGCCATTATACCTCCCAGCCTGTGCCAAAATAAGAGCTTTGAGACTGATGCAGACATCCGCCAAAGCATTATGGAGAAGGGAGTTTTGTATCGTTTAGTTCAGTGGCGCTTTGGCGATACATATGCAAAATGTGGAATCCTATGAATTGTTTGATAGAATGCCTTAAAGAGATGTGGTCTTATGGAACATACCCTGACCATGTAAGCTTCATTTTTGTTTAATTAGCATTTAGCCAGGTAGGTTCAGTGTATGAGGGTTGTAAATACTTCGATGGCATGAGTGCCTCTTATAGAATCATGCCAAGAATTATTGCCTCACCTCTTCCAAGTGCAAGCTTTTGGACTGTTATGTTAGAACCATTAATTAATGCTTCCTATGCATTGTATTTGAAAGTTGTTCCTCAGAGTATTTGTATGCACAAAAATGGATTTTATTAAAAGGCGTGTGATCTGTTTGACATAGAAAATGTGGTCTCTTGGATCGGGATGACTACTTGAAAACACAAAATGGTTCTTTTTGATGAGACATGGGTGCACAACGAATGGCTTGGTTTGCACGTGACAACCTGGCATCATGTGGCAATAATGGTGGTCTTGACGCCAATTGCAAGTGTAAACCGCTTGGAGCCCTTTGCAGACATTTCACTCATCGTTTAGGCATGGTTCAACTTCCTTTACCTCTCATAATTCTCATGTTTAGTTCTCCTTTGTAACTTAATAAAATTTTAAAATATTAGGATTTTTATGCCATTAAATGTTTTCTTTAACTCGTTGCAAAAACAGTGTAATGTCATGTCGAAAACCCACGAGGTCAAAATAACCTGTTTGCATTAAAACATGAATTTCCACCCTCATTTTGAGGTGATGTAGAAAAATTTCTATCAAACCGAACCACTACAACATTGTTTTATTGACCAGATGAAACTTACTTTCTAGAAATAATGTTGACCAATTCCCTGTAAAAAAAAAAAAGAAAGAAGAAGTTAATTTTTTTACATTTTTCAGAGACTCATTAAGTACCCTTCGTAACTCTGGAAACGAGATGTGAAGTTTCATTCATGTACCTTGGTATACAAGGAGTCACCTTGACCTTTGGTTTGACCTGAAATGAACATATGACATCCTTTTGACGCTCTTATAGGAGCCCTGTTACACTGGTTTACAGCAGTAGAAAGCTGTTAAATCTAGAAAGTTGGCTTTCGTTTTGAACCGCCATTTGAAACCTGGATGGAGAAATTACTT
The DNA here is from genome assembly GCA_018340775.1 of Taxus wallichiana var. yunnanensis. NCBI lineage: Eukaryota > Viridiplantae > Streptophyta > Pinopsida > Cupressales > Taxaceae > Taxus > Taxus wallichiana. The sequence goes on from CM031244.1 coordinate 74,965,257, forward strand.
CCCGTCTTCGCAAACCTCTAGTGTTTATACTAGAAAATTGCATGGAACATTTAGTATAGGAAAGAGCACTTTTTGGGATAGTTTGGTGAAGCCAGTTTGTAGGCCTCGGTTACAGTTTGACGAGGTCAAACTGGACCAATTTCGTCTTGTCACTCTAGAAAACTTGTCACCGTTTGAAAAAATGGTTTTCTAGTTCTCAGTCCCGTCGACTCTGATGAATTTCTCCTTACATAGGGGAACTATTAGGATATGTCTCGTTGTGTGCTCCTCCATCGAATGTCAGTTATGGATGTAGTTTTCTAGGCCCTCAAGCTAACTTTTGTCATTTTACAACTGGGTGAACTACGATCAGTAGCCCTAGAAAATTAGCCACCAAATGTAAAATGTTCACGCTTTTTCAATTCCGTCGATTCTTTATGAACTCTTGGTATATCCGGGGACACGTAGAAAGTTAATCATGGTGTGTGTTTTCATTGGAAGATAACTTTTGTAAGTGGTTTCTTAGCCTCCGAGCCCATTTTGAATGTTTTGTAGCTAGTGAGAAAATGAAAAAATAGAAAGCTATAGGATCCTTTTAGGGTTGCCAAATCACCCTGGAAACTTTTAACACATGTAAATAACTGTTTAAAACACTATAATGTAACTTGTTGTGTGCATTAGAACTTTTGACAAAACGGTGTTTTCTCTCTCTACCCTTCTCTTTCTCTCTCCTGGGTTACAAAAAGAAGCAAAATGAAATGTAATGAATACATGTCTCTAAACCTTTTTATTTCGATTGCAAATTGTAATTTTTATCTTATGTAAATGGGAAACTGAAAAATGATAATTATGATTGATTAGGGTGGATGCCATGCCATTGATTTATTGCTGATATCTTGCTCACGTGGTTTTTTACAGGAGGAAAGAATGATGCCATAAAGGCATTAATTAATTCATTGTTTATTTTTGGTAATATATTGAAAGACTTATTGTTTGAAATTGGTAGTATGTAAAATTCGCTAGATTAATAAGTACTTGAGAAATTGGTATTTCTTTCATGGATGTTATTTTGATCCCAAAATTGTTATGGTAAAAGTGGAATACAAATGTCAAAAGGAATTGAAATTTATACCTTGTAGTGAACTTTCATTTTGCAATTATTTGTTTAATAATTGGTGTTGTGTTTCTTACCTTGAAAATGTAATAAAGGAACCTAACCACAACAATCAACCCTAGTTCAAAATTTGTATATAACTAACCTACCTATGTAAATCCCTTAGTGTAGAAAACTGTGACCTTCAAACGAACCTTTACACTCGATGGAACATCCTAGTTTAGGCAATAAGATCCCAAGAAAGGGGTTTATCATCTTAGTAGGTACGTTTAGTGACATTGACATAAACCAGACATATAGGAGCAACACAGTCAAACTTCATTTGGAGAAGGATGAACTAACTCTTCCTTCGTATCCTAGTGGACTACCTTGTTTTCCGAAGATAGATTTAAAAGTAATTTTTCCTCATCGAATGAAATCCCTGTTGGGTCCAAACAACATAAATGGAGATCATGATATAGTTGTTCTATGTCTTGCATTCTTGTTAGTGAACTCTTTAGTCTCTCACAGATAAATGTCTTATCTTTGGCTTGTGACAATATAGTGCCTTGAACTCTCATGAAGGGTTTATAGGGTAAATACATTTTAACCTTAATCAAATCTATAATAGGGATTAAAGCCCTGGTGAAATTGGAATTAAGCTTAACCATGTGCTTCTTTAATATGTCAGACAAGTACTTTCGTAACTCTTATGTTTAAAACGATGGTAATAATGAGACCCTAGTGTGATGCAAGAGTAAATCATATGAGAGTAAAACCAAAATTTGAGGTTAGGAATAATGTCACTCTGGGAGTCCTTATAACTTAATTTAAACATCTTCATGTGTTACAAAGAATATGAATTGTCAAATGGTGTGATCAAACTTCGAGAAAACAAAAGATATATATAAATCTTATTGGAATTCAACAAGTTTTTGAATTATAATAACAATGGTAGGGAAATAAATATAGTGTGATCGAGAAATGTTTTTGGTAAAAATCTACCTTGTATCTAAATCTCCGTCAAATCCTTTTATTACGTTCTGGACATCAAGTCACTTTCGCTTGAGTTGTAAGGGTAAAACTGTAGACATCAAATAAATGTTGGAGAAGAATATTCTTAACATAATAATAAGATAATTAAGTACTTTGTATGTAATTTGATTTATGCCAAATATGTATGTCAGTTATGGAAATTTATATAAAGTATAAGAAGCCAACTTAAGATGGTCGGATTGTATTTTCAACCGCGGAATAAACTTAAGAAAATGTAGGTGGACAAACGAGAAATTTATCCTTGCTCATAATGTCCTTGGAATGTAAACCATAACTAAAAATACATTTAAAGAAATGATGTGTTGTGGGTTCACCGTTACTGAAGTCATGTTTTTCTTGTGGTTGGGTCATTGCTAGTACTCGTTCATTTGAAAAAGTGTGGTATAAACATGTATATGGTGTTGTCATGTGTCTTTGTGATTCGATGACTTATGTAAGTGTCGTATATGTTGTTGAGTTTTCCTTACTTGGAGTCCTTGTGGAATTTTGTAATGAGCAATGTAAGTAAAAAAAAATTATCCTGGTATTTCACTATTGTATTTGGGTGTGTAAAATGTGGGCACTTCATTTGGTTTGTTCTATTTTTTGCATTTTTACTGTCTCGATTTTTCTTGGTCCCTGGTGACCAGCTTTTGTTGGTTTCTTAGTTTAATCTTGGGAGATTTGGTTGTTATTCTTTGTTTTGGAGGTCGAGTTCTTGACTCTGTTTCCCAATAGATTTTTGGCACATGGTCTGCTATGTTTTTCTTACAAAGACTACTGGGAGTGCCCATCCTTAAGTCGAGCCGATGTTGGTGCTCGATTTAATCTCACCCTGTTTCTTCAAAAATTTCTCGGTCCGCTTGGTTGAAGTATTTTGTCCCCCAGTATAGATGCATGAAAACTTTCTCCTTCATTTGTATGCCATTGTTAATCCTTCTCTATGGTTATGGATCATGTTTAGCCATGTATTATTTGTAGTTTCTCTGTCCATGAGGAACATTTTGAATTATGGGCGTGAATGGTGAAGTTTCCCTTGCATTTTATTTTTCCCACATCATGTTTTCCTGTCCAAATTTTATGTCAATGTCTGCAGATATGTGTTCATCTCTAATTGGGAAAGGCATGGTGGGTTTATTTGGTGAACTTGTCACTTTTGTCACTTTTGCAAAAAATGTCAAATTGGCCTGCTGACTCCGTTGATTTCTAATTGGCTAATCAAAATTATGAAGTGGCGGAGCAAATTTCTTATTTTTTCCCCGAAGGTGTACACATGTCATAAGTTGAGTAGTTGCGGAAAGCGAGACTTTTTGTGTTTTAAGGTGTTATGGAAAAAGAGTAAAAAGGTAAAAGAAATGCCTAAGGCCCGCAAGAGGACACGTGGCTACTTTTAAGTCAAAAGTGGGAAGGCAAGCTATTAGAGAACTTTGAAGTTTTTTGGATTTGTTTTGTGAAAAAGGAATAAAGTATAAAAGTGAAGCATGACCCCACTAATGCCCAAGTAAAGCCACGTGTTGAGTCTACATCGAAAGTGGGGAGGTGGGTCGCCAGAGCGCTTTGGAGTTTTTAAGCTCTATTTTGAAATAAAGTAAAAGTATAAAAGTGAGTCACGACTCCACTGGGGCCCACATCAAAATTTAAAAGTGGAGTGGCGGGTCGCTAGGGCATTTTGAGATTCTCATCTTGTTTTTGAAAAAGAATAAAAGTCATAAAGTAAGCCGGAACCCATCGACACCCAAGAAAGCCACATGTATGGCCTATATTAAAAACGAGTGGGAGGGCTAAATTGTCCAAAAGTACTCATTTTCTTTACGTGATACAAAATGTGAAAAGCACCCCCATACCTTCTTTAACTCAAATCTTTTCCACGTGGACGGCTCAAATTTGAAGTTGTGAAAGATAGAGTTAACAACTATGATATGATGAATCTAATTTTGCCACCATTATTGCTCCTATGCAAACCAAGGACCTTAAGGGATTCGATTACTTTCATCCTTTTTGGTTAATTCCATGGTATCTTATCATTTTTTTAGAAAAGTGCAATCGAATTGATTGTGGATCTTGATTTGTAAATCTGAGAAGTGGCAAAGGTTGAAGTTTTGAAACAGAGTTGCTCGGGCACCTGCAGAAAATGAATTATCAGTAGAGAAAGATGTAGAGGAAAAGGATGTAGAGAAGGAAGATATAGGCTTGCAAGAGGATGGACATGCTACCAGAGAAGATGACCGGATGCCCCAGGTTAAAACAAGCTGGTGGAAATAAATGAAAAAGCTTATATTTTGTACACTGATACTTTTGGGTGTAAATTTGTTAAATATCACTTTACGGAAACAAAGTATCCCTTGGATATTCTTTTTTTGGGGAAAATTTGGGATGAGCGAGTGAGTGAAATTGTATAAATGTAATGAAAATACTCTTGCATAAAGGTCGAGGTTAAATTTTGCTAAAAAAGTTTGAGAGACCGATTTCTTGAGAGACCATCTGAGAAACCAATTTATTTTCCATGTGTTTTTGGATTTAATCATGTCAAGATGGTTGTAAGTGTACAACCATTGACAAGCTCTGAGATTGTTGAAGAAACTCTCCCCTGCCTGGAATGAATTTGTGTTGATCATGAGCATAATTGTGTTTGATTTTATTTTAGAATGTTTTCAAATAGTTTTTCATATTCCTATTGCAATATTATGTTAAAATCCCTCTAAATCACACAAGATCTCATCTGTGTTAGTATTGTGGCATTTAAAATTTCATTATGAGAAGATATTTCATCTTGTGATGCAAATAAATAATTTAAAATCACTTTACTCTCATTATGTTGATAAAGATTGTTTGTTAGTCTATGAGTGTATCTTAGACGTGACTAATCAAGGATTTCCAACATTTAATTGAGTCTTTAACATGAGCCTTTGTGTTGAATTCTTGAAGAGTGTATGAAATCGTGCATCTTTGGGCCTCCATTGATACACACCTTCTAGTTGAAGGAATATTTTGGCTATTTTGAAGAATTTTTTTCTGTGAGTGTTCCAATATTTGTAAAGGCTCTCAAATATATGGTATAATCAACTTTATCTTGCTTAACTTCCCACCAAAAACTTCTCAAATGATAAATCCTACATGAACTACCATTTTTGTATTATGTATCCACAAGATTTAACAAATTTCATTGCCAAAATATGCAGAGACAATCAGGTTTCAATTATTGTCTTTAGTAACCCAAACCTTTTCTAGGAAACATCTCCACTCTCTAGTGTGACAACTCGTGAGAGTTAGATTGTGTTTTATTGATCATATTTTCTCAAGGTTTTCATGAAAATTGTGTAAAGAAGGATCTCTTGATATCCTTCACTAACACGGGTTACAAAACGGGTCCTCTCACCCTAGTTGAAGGCACAACCTAAAGTAGTGAGGGTAGATCAAACCCTTAGTGAGGTGTTATCCATTTCTCCAACACCTGAGTGACAAAGAGTTAGCTGAATCCCCTCCCCGGCTACAAAATGACTTATATCATGATTTGTCTGTCTCTAAGCATCTTACCAATTTTGTGATCTGCTCAGCCCTCCCAGGAGAATCAATATGGATACCAACACTCTCCTCAAGTCAATTGTTTAATCCAAGAACACGGTTTATTTCCTGAAGAGCATCATCTTCAACCTTCTATTCTTGATCTATTACTTGATGAGTGGGCAGAGAGGCACCATAAATTTGACCCATATGCTGAAGAAATGGAAGCCTTTGAAACTGGGCTTGGTACTTATTGCATTCTTGAAGAAAAATTTGTGTTTCGGTGCTCCCTCAAGAAATACCAAGTTGAATTTGGCCTATGGAAGTTATAATTTGATGGTTCAAGAAGCTAAAAATATGCGGGAGAAGGAGTTGTTCTCATTTCTCCCAAGGATGATAAATTATTCTTCATGTATAAATTGTAGTTTATCTATTCTAACAATGTGGCACAATATGAAGCATTGGTGTATGGCCTTCTCATTCCTAAAGAGAAAGGGATTAAGGTGTCAAGATATTTGAGGATACATAATTGGTTATTCACCAGGTTACCAACAAGTTCCAGGAAAAGAATAAGCTTCTCAAAGCTTATAAACACAAAGTTTGGGACCTCTTTGAGAGCTTTGATGCTCTAAATTTGTAGGTGGTACCATGAAAAATGAACAAGGAATCTGATCAAATGGCCGTGCTCGGTTCACAGTTCTCTCCTACTGAGGAATTTGTCAAAGGAAACACTCAACACATTAATATGGTGATTAGACCATCCATTCCAAACAACAATACCAGCTAGAAAGTGTTTGACAGTGATGCGTAGATCATCCAGTTCATCTAGAATGAAGCTAAATTCTCATCAAGCATGCAAGATGACTTGCATGATAGCTATGGTGACCAAGTGATTCAACTAAAGTCAAATAAGTTGCCTAAAGGGTTGGTCACCTTAGAGCAAATGTTTATCCCTAATGATGAGTTCAAGGGTGAAGAAAAGTATATGCATGCCACATAAGAAGACTACTCCCCAGTCACTATTGCACACGAGAAATAGTTACTGCTTAGTAAAGCTTATGCACATGAAGAAAAACATGCCTTCATATCTCTTTATAAAAAATAAAGTGATATATTCTCATGGGAGTATGAAGACCTCAAAGGCTTTGATCCAAGTGTTGTTAAACACTCCATTGACCTTGATCCTAGTATCAAACCCATAAAATAGAAGCAATGACTCAGTCAATCCAAAGATAGAGCCCCTCATGAGAAAGGAGTTATCTAAACTCATTGAGGCAAAAATTAATTTTCCCATCAAGTAATCTACTTGGGTCACAAATCTAGTTCTAGTTGCACAAGAAGAATGGTGAAATCAGACTCTGTGTTGATTTCAAATATTTTAACAAGGCATCTCTAAAGGATCATTATCCTTTTCCTTCAATGGAGCATATTTTGTAGAATGTGGCTGGTACGCAAAAATTTTAAATACTAGATGGGTATTTAGGTTTCAATCAGATCCTGGTCAAGGAAGAGGATCAATTCAAAATGGCATTTACAACCAAGTGGGGAACATATGCATATCAAAATATGCCCTTTGGTCTATCAAACATGTAGGTGCTATATTTTAGCACATCATGGATATTTCCTTCAAATGATACATCAATGAGTTCATCTTGGTTTACCTTGATGAAATAACAATCTTCTCAAAGCAGAGCGTAGATCATATGGCACACTGGAGAAAGTCTTTTAGAGATGTAGAAAGTATGGGGTGTCTCTTAACCCCAAGAAGTGCAATTTTGTTGTGGTGTAGGGAAAGCTCTTGGGCCATGTGGTTTCAAAGGATGGCATCACAATTGATCCTAAGTGTGTATCAGCTATCTTGGCTCTTTCCCTGCCAATGCATAAGAAATCCCTACAGTCCTTCCTCGTAAGATCAATTTTGTTAGGCATTTTATCCGTAACTTTACATGATTAGTTCGAGTCCATTACCCCGATGCTCGAGAAGGACATGGCCTTTACGTGGAATGCGGAAGGAAGAGAAAGATTCAAAAAAATCAAGAAAGAAATTTCTTGTGTGCCAACACTCATCAACATGGATTGTTCAAAGGATTTCATCCTTCATGCTTATGGCGCCGATGCAAGTGTTGATGCTGTCCTAACATAAGAAAATGAATAAGGGCTAGAACAACTAGTGGCTTTCTTCATCTAGACGCCATTTGGAGGATTATGAATTAAAGTATAGTCACGCTAAGAAGAAATTCTTCACTATCATGTGCATGCTCAAGAAATTCAAAATTATGCTCACCAAAAATCATATTAAGGTGTTAGTATCCCATTATCTTGTCAGAGACTTCATCATGGGAGAAAAAATTAGTGAAAAGAGAGCATGATGGGTAACCAAAATAATGGAATATGATGTGATTATCAAAGCTACAAAATTGGTAAGAGGTAGCACACTCTGTAAGCAGCTCTGCCGAGGATACGTAGAATGAATCTGAGACTTCATTATTTCTAGATGAAGGTCTCCCGCATTACGTAACTTGAGTAGAATATATATCCCGCACGCACGAATGGATGAAGGACACGATCACTTTCCTTTCCCGGGCGTATACCCTCTTGTTTTGAACAAGGAAAAGAGAATACATCCGAGGTTAAAATCTATCCCTTATGTTTTTATTGATGGAATTAACTTCAAGAAAATCTTGATGGCATCTTTGTTAAGATGTATCAACAACACGCAGCTAAAAAAGTGTTAGCAAAATTTCATGATGGATTCTTTGGTGGACACTTCTTTGCCAAAACTAAAACAATGAAGATCATAAAGGTAGAAATATTTTGTCCTACCCTATTTATGGATGCAAACAAGTGTGTCACAAAATGTAAGGAATGCACTTTATTTGTAGGAAAGAAAATATTGAAAACGCTTCCTCTCCGACCAATCCAAGCAGATCAGATTTTTACACAATGCGGTTTCAAATTTATAGGCACATGATCAATCCTCATTCAAGCCCTGACACAAGTGGACTGCGATAGCTACAAACTACTTCACCGGATGGACAAAAGTTGTCGCTCGAGGAATCACCTGAGTCAATTATCCTTGACTTTCTTGAAGGCATAGTAACAAGGTTTGGAATTCCTTAAACCATTATATTTGTTAATGCAAAATCCTTCCTTGGAACCAAAATCACTGATTGGGATCTAAATCTATGCATCTACTCCAAGACTTCTTCAAACTATTACCCTCAGGGAAATGGTTTGGCAAAGTCAACAAACAAGAACCCGATCGGGATCATGAAGTGCACAATTAACATTGACCAAAGACAAAGTGGCATAAAAAGGTCTCACGTGCGCTTTGGGTAGATAGAATCGAAGTTAAAAGAGGCTACCCTTCCTTTGATACTAGATAAAACTTATTGGCACTTGCCCAACAATTGGAATTTGAAGGTGCAAACCAATGAGAAATTAAAATGGCAGAATTGGTTAATCTCGAATAATCAAGAAACTCTTCCATGATCAAGCTAGAGTAACAATAATAAGTAACAAATAAATGGTTTGAAAAAAGGATAGGCCTCAAGCTTTCAAAGTTGGGAACTTAGTCTTAAAATGGGATGGTGAAAGAGCTAAACCAGGGTGCCATTCAAAGTTTGATGCACTTTGGAGTGGCCCATACTTGTTAGGAATTAGAGAACAAATATGCGAAAATAATTCCTCAAACCACAACAAGAGGAAACTATATAGCGAATTATACTTGTAGAAATATAACAACATAAATGAATAATGCACAAAAGAATAAAAGACAATATTTAAAGTGGTTCACCCAATGTGGGATACGTCCACCAAGAACTTGCTCATATTTTATTATCAATAAGAGTAAAACAACTCTCACAGATTCTCTCGCTTATGAACTCACAACAGAATTCCAAAGATGCTAAACCACATCTAAACCACAATTGACACCTAATTGCATAACCTTGATCACTCTTGATCACCTCTTGATCATTAAGACTCAAGACCTCTTGAACACTCAAGATATATTCAAGATACCCTAACACCTCTATTTATAGGATTACAATCCTTCTAAGAATCCATAAAGCTGACCCTAGAAGATTAAAAGTCACGATCTTTCAACTTCCCACGGTTGGAAAAATAGTCCCGACGTTAACAACCAATTAATAGCATGTTAACAACAATGTCGCAGCAAACGACACAACAACTGCACAACAACATCATAGCAAATGACTATAGAATGCTCCTAAAGTCTCCAAACTTAACCGTTTGAGCTCCAACACTTCAACACTAATTTAAGAAGACTAAAAAAATAGGCTCCACACCCTAACAATCTCCCACTTAGAGACTGTTTCCACTGAGCAAAGTTCTTAACCTTTCATTATTAGCCATGAAGGCCAATCAAAGTTGAACACAACTTCAAATTCTCCCTTATTACCACCTTGGTCATCATATCCATAGGATTTTGAGTGGTATGCATCTTTTCCAACTTCAACTTATCTTCTTCCAAAGCTATCCAGATGAAATGATATCTCAGCTGAATGTGCTTCATCCTAGAGTGGAAAGTAGAGTTCTTTGCCAAATGAATAGCACTTTGACTATCAACTGTGTAGTCTCCCAACTTCCTAATTATGACCCAAATCATCAAGCAACTATTGTATCCAAATCATCTCCTTTCTTGCCTCTATGGCAACAACATACTTAGCCTCTATGGTTGACAAATCCACAACCTTTTATAACCATGAAAACCAACTCACCGCAGATTATCACCAATCAGTAAATACATAACATGTCATGCTCCTCCTGCTCATCCAATTCTCTTGCCATGTACAAATATACATATCCACATAATGTAGTGTCTGATCCACCAAAACACAATGATGCTCCCATGGTCCCTCTCAAATACCAAAGGATCCACTTTACTCGCCTCCCAAAGGTTTCTCTACCTGATCACTCATAAACCTACTCACTTTGCTCCCACTACATGGGAAATGTAAAGCCTAGTGCATACCATATCATACATCAAGCTGCCAACTGTTGATGAGTATGGTACCACAAAATCTGGATTCTATCCTCCTTAGTCTTGGGACTCTACTCCTTTGATAATTTAAAGTGACCTACCAAAGGAGTACCAAACAGTTTAACATCCTACATACTAAACCTCTCCAAGACCTTCTTTATGTACTCTTCTTGAGATAATACCAACTTTCTCTCCTTCCTGTTGAGTTATTCTCATACGAAGGATTTTTTTCACGCCCCAAATCCTTCATAGCAAAGGAGTCACCTAGCTACTTCTTGAGTACCTTTATTTCCTGCATGTTCTTCCCTGCAACAAGCATATCATCTACATATAGGCACATAATAATATAACTACCATCAAGAAACTTCTTGATGTACATGTAATGGTCTAAGTGACACCTAGAGTAACCCTGCTCCTGCATAAAACTGTCAAACTTCATGTACCACTACCGTGGAGCTTGTTTTAGGCCATACAAGCTCTTCTTCAATTTGCACACTAACCTCTCCTTCCCTTTGACCTCATAACCCTATGGCTACTATTGCATGTACAATTCCTCCTCTAACTCACCATGAAGGAATGTAGTCTTCACATCCAACTGTTCTAAGTGCAGGTCTTCTACTGCAACTAAACCAAGAACAGTCCTAATAGAAGTCATTTTAACAAATGGAGATTTTTTTATCAAAGTCTATACCTTTCTTCTGTGCAAATCATTTGACCACCAATCGGGCCTTGTATCATTTCCTACCTCCATCTTCCTCTTTAATTCTATACACCCACTTGTTCTGCAATGTTCTCTTGCCCTCGCTTAGCTCCACTAGATCCCAAGTCCGGTTTTCCATAAGAGAACTATGCTCTTCATCCATGGCCTCGCTCCCACCTCTTCCCGACATCCACCTCGCACCGCTTCCTCATAAAGCACTCTAGCTCTCCACTATTAGTGAGTAATAAATAATTCAAAGATGGAGTAAATCGTTCAGTTCCCTTCTTATCCTAGAAGACCTTCTCACCTCGGGAGTTTGGGGTTCTGATGAGTAGGTACTGAACTAGCTATGCTGAGAACATGTTGTACCTAAACCGGCCCCTTGGATGCCTTCTCTGTATGCAATGTCCTCTAACACTTGTGTATTCTTTATTTGATTCCTCTTTCTGTTCTCAGTAATCGATCTTTAAACATGATTTTTTCATTGAAGACAATATCTCTAGACCGAAATATTTTCTTGTTTTTAAGACTCCAAACACGGAAACAAAAATCATCTTCACCATATCTAACAAAGGTGCATTTCTCGACTTATCCTCTAACTTGGTCCTATCATATTTATCAATGTGAACAAATACCTCACATCCAAATACTCTAAGAAATGAGTAATCAATTTTCTTACCAAACAAGGCCTCCTCGGGTATACCTCCATCCAAGGCCATAGAGGATCCTCTGTTAATCGGATAAATAGTTTGTCTTACCGCTTCCACCCAAAGCATGAGTGACAGCCCCGCATGTAACCTCATGCATCTAGCACACTCCATGATTGTCTTGTTCATTCTCTCTGACACTCCATTTTCCTATGGAGTATTTGGAACTGTTCTTTTCTTGCGGATCCCATTTACCAAACTGTAATTAATAAATTCATTGCTGTAATATTCCCCTCCATTATCTGACCTGAGACATTTCAACTTGAGACCTGTTTCATTCTCAACCAATGCTTTCCATCTTTTGAAAGTTTCAAACACATCATATTTCTTTCTAATGCAATATACCCAAACTTTTCTAGTTGCATCATTAATGAAAGTGACATAATAACATGAACCATCAATAAAGTTTACCTTAGCTTGGGCCCATACATCCGTATGCACTAACTCCAACTTACCCTCCTTCTGGTAGGTCCAACCTTGAGGAATATCACTCGCTTCTTTTCCCATAAACATAGTCCTCACAAAATTCCAAATATAACTCCTTTAATCCGGGTAACCTATCCTTTATAATTTGCATGCCCTTATGAATCATATGACTGAGTCTCTGGTGCCACAAAGTTACATCTCCATTTATAGCAACTAAATTACAATAATCAACAACACCGGTTAAATACAAAGTACCATTTTTCTTACCTCTTGCAACCACAAGAGCTCCCTTAGTAACCTTCCAAGAATCCACTGTAAAACTAACCATACAACGATCACTACCCAGCTGTTCCGCTGATATCAAGTTCCACCTCAACTTAGGCACATGCCTCACATCCCTAAGTAGCCATGTGTTCCCTTTCTACATTTTCACCCGAACGTAACCACTCCCTACGATGCTACATGGTTCATCATCACCAAGATATACATGTCCAAAATCACCTTGAACAAAATCAATAAAGTAATGTCTATATGGGGTGGCATGGAAAGAAGCCCTTGAATCTAACACCCAAGATTCAACAATATTATCTAAAGAAAGAATTAAGGTGTCTTGACAAACATCACTGCTCGCTACAAAATTTACCTCTTTAGTTTCCTCCTTGTTCTTCTTATCCCAAAGAGCCCAACAATATTTCTTAGCACGACCAACCTTCCCATAGTGCCAACATTCTAACTTACTCTTGGACTTTGACCTTCTGCAATCATTTGACTTCCCACGGTTACCTTTCCTCTCGATCTTTTGTCTCCCTCTACTCTCCACCATCAAAGCATTTCCAGAAGTAGAAGGTGCTCTTCCTTCACATTTCCTCACTTAGGATCACACCTATTACATCCTCAAACTTCAACTTTGAGTTATTAGAGACTGAATTACTTATAGCCATTACCAAGCTATCCTAGCTATCTAGAAAGGAGCACAAAATCAAGAAAGCCCTGACCTCATCATCAAAGTCAATTTTTACCAAGTTTAACATACAACCGTATTAAATTCATTCAAATGATCAAAGAACAAAACCATTCCCAAACATCTTCATATGAAATAAATTTTTCATAAAAATATTTTATTAGAGGCGAGAGGTTTTTCATATAACTTCCCCAACGCACTCATGAGACCTTTCGTGGTCTTCTCTCGTGATATGTTGAAAGCAACCGAAGATGCAAGGCATAAATGAATTGCCCAAGAACCTTTCTATCTAGTAACTCCCAATCCTCATCCGACATGGTTGTAGGTTTCTTTACTTTTCCAGCCAAAGGAACATGGAGGTCCTTCTGATATAAGTAATCCTCCATTTGCATCTTCCACAAACAAAAGTTTTTCCCATTGAACTTCTCAACCCTCGATCTGCCCTCATCTGCCATAGCTCCCACTCAAGCTAAACTTTCCCTGTGATTTACAACTTCAGCAAAAAACCACCAAAGCTCTGATACCAATTGTTAGGAATTAGAGAACAAATATACAGAAACAATTCCTCAAACCACAACAATAGGAAACTATTTAGTAGAATTATACTTGTAGAAATATAACAACATAAATGAATAATGCACAAAAGAAGACAAGACAAGATTTAACGTGGTTCACCCAATGTGGGCTATGTCCACCAAGAACTTGCTCATATTTTATTATCAATAAGAGTAAAAAAACTCTCATAGTCTTCTCTCAGTTATGAACTCACAACAGAAATTCCGAGAGATGCTAAACCACATCTAAACCACAATTGACACCTAATTGTATAACCTTGATCACTCTTGATCACCTCTTGATCATTAAGACTCAAGACCTCTTGAACACTCAAGATTTCTTCAAGATACCCTAACACCTCTATTTATAAGATTAAAATCCTTCTAAGAAGCCATAAAGCCAACCCTAGAAGATTGAAATTTGTGATCTTTCAACTTCCCACGGTTGGAAAAATAGTCCCGACGATAACAACCAATTAACAACATGTTAACAATAATGTCGTAAGAAACGGCACACCGACTACACCAAAACGTCATAGAAAATGACCGTAGAATACTCTTGAAGTCTCCAAACTTAACCATTTGAGCTCTAGCACTTTAACACTAATTCAAGAAGAAAAAAATAGGCTCCACACCCCAACACATACACCATTAGTTCGTGTAAAGAGGATAACTCTTTTGAGTTAACTCATCTTGATTGAGGTGCACTACAAATCCCAATAAATGGGATCTATCTCAAAACCTTTCATTAAGTTTTCTACATCATTTTGTATATACTAGAGTAGTTTCAATTCCTCTAAGTGTGCTGCGTGCACATTATTTGTTTGTACATAGTTCTTTCTTCTCGCGTGCTCCCCATGCACACCCTTATTTTTCTTTTAGGATGCTTTGATCTTCCTCCAAAAATTTCCATAAGCTTATAGGATTTAAAATAGAGTCAAGAAATGATCCTTTAAGTGACTTTAGGGAAATTCTTCAAAATTACAAATCAGAATTTCATGATTACATAGTAGAATTCATGCCCAATGGATGCTCTAGGCTATTGATCTCCTTCATCTAGCAAGAAGATTGCCCGAAAGTCACCAAAACTGTTATCCAAATAACTCTCCCAATTATTTAGAAAACTCATATACACTTTTTGACTTTGAGTTCTTTATTATATGGTCATGTGTGCTCAATATTTGATTGGCACATTCCTTGATGTAGTTTCTTTGTGTACCTCCCCTTCTCCCCTTCATTTTACTTTAATCTTTACTCCACTCCTCCCTTGCGCGCATCTCCTGCGCGTCGCCTTCTTCCTAGAATATTTTCACCGTATGCATGCCTTACACTCACTTCAATCAAATAAGTCCCTACCCCTCATGCACGCTCCACACATTACTTTGTAATAGTTACGCCTTGACCATGTGTTATCCGGTGACCAATTTTCCTCATTTCCTCGTACACATTACGTGTTCTTTCCTTCGTCTTCTTCCCACACCTCATTCTTCCACACACATATCTTTACACCCTCCTTTGCACCCTTCCATTCCAAGTCATCCTATGACCCGCTTGAGTGTGCCATACGTGACTATTCAAAGCATGTAAATAGGGTGTCAAATCCTCGCAATGGATCAATGAGTGACATGTGGTAGAAATGAATTTTTTTGCATAGTTGGCCATCCTTTTAACCGATCCATGCAGGACCACATGTTTTGCATGCACTAATGACTCTAAAAACCTCTCGACAACCATATATTTTGCTACACAGAGCTCGATTGGTGCACGCCTAGACTTATCGATAGTCATGACATAGGCTACAATGATAGACTTTCAAATTCAAATTCTTGGTAGATCTGGTAGGTGAAAAATGGGAAAAAATATTTTTGAGAATTGATTAACAGATCTAATTACTCCAACCACCCAATTTGATATGATCCACCATTCTTCCTTCTTCAACATGTCAAATAGACCTCAAGAAGTGCATTTGATAGAGTCTTAGTCGATTTGTAGGCATTGAATGCTTCTTGTTTGTGGTTGTATTTAAAATTTGGGGTTTCCCTCCTTCTCTCCTTCTTCCATGGATTCATCTATAAATGTAAGAGCTGGGCTCATTATTAATGTTGGACCATGAAGGAAAGACCCTCACCGATGTTAAACGTATCATTAGTGCTTGAAGTTACACCATTAAGGGTAGAACCTCACTATTCAAGGAGATCCCGAACCTTTTTTTTTCATTGCGAGCATTGTCGGGATATTTCCCACCATTTACAAATGTACTTCTACTGAGAGATAGCTGTTCCAGTTCATTCAAAGGTGATCATTTCACGAGTGGATCCAGATACCTTGTCTCCCAATTACAATGGTGATTCTACATCAAAATATCAAATTTCTGTGTCGGAAATGAAGGTTATTGAAAATGGATGTGGAGAATAGAATCTCCAATAGGCCCTTCTAGTTTCTAACCTTCCCCTAGCACCAAAAGTGCATGGTAGGCCATGTCATAAGTTTCAACCCTCCAGAAAAGTGTCGCTTTGGATGCTTTCACTCCTAGTGATTTATTAGAAGATGAAAATATTCTCAAAAATGTCGTATCTTGTCCTTTAGATGATGAAATGGATCTATGTTACCAATCATCCAAATATATTATCCCCAAGAAAATGATGTATGCTATGGGATACAGAGGACGTGGTTGTGGCATCAATGAAAAGGGTACAATGAAAGCTCTTCCAATACCTCATCGTAAGGTGTGTAAGTATGGTATTGGAATTTTATAGTACATGTCTCATCCCACATAGGTTGAGGCTAGCTCTTATGAGTGTGAAGGTAGTTCCTCTTAATGTGAAAGTGAAACAGACTCCAGGCGTAGTCTTTATGAATACCTTGCCTCCATGAACCTATTTTCTAACATAGCCATATTAACTATAACCCCTGCCATATCCCTTACCACTCAGACACTAGAACTTATTTACCTATCACTTATGAATTGGGACTAACAACAACATGTTTTAGTCGACATATTTTAGAACGATGAAGCTATTTGTTAGTTCCTTGGTATTCATGTCAATATTCCAGTGGGTGATCACAAGAAAGGATTCTCCATAAAGATAAACACATGCACGTATTTCAGGAGAAGGATGAGTTATGTGGTCTTATAAGTAAGAAATTAAGCAAGGGAAAAATTTCTATAGAAAATCCTTGCAAGAAGAGAAAGTCCATGCCCATAGGGAAAACCTCTTTGAGGTGCTTGTGGACAAATAAAAAGAAAAATCAATGGACAAAATAGTTGACCAAATTAAAGGTGAAAATATCTTTGAGCCACCTTTAGCGTAAGAAGATCTTAATCTCCCCCGATCCTACACCCATGGAGGATGAGTCCAAATTACTCGTAGAGGACACAATAAATATCAATATTGGCTTGGAGGAATTGCCTGCAGAATAGTCAAGTTGGGAGCTTGGCCTGTCACCTC
The DNA here is from genome assembly GCA_018340775.1 of Taxus wallichiana var. yunnanensis. NCBI lineage: Eukaryota > Viridiplantae > Streptophyta > Pinopsida > Cupressales > Taxaceae > Taxus > Taxus wallichiana. Next base: position 74,982,667 of record CM031244.1, read on the forward strand.
AAGAACATAAAAATTTTGTGTTGATTTTGAGAGAATTCACAAATATATTTACTTAATCCTATGCGCAGACATGCGAACTTGATCCTACATTACTGGTACACAATCTTGTTGTACACCTAGATTCCAAGCCCATAAAGGAAAAGATCTGAAAGATGCATCCTCACGTTATCTTTTTGGTCAAATCAGCGATAGAAAGATTATTAGTGGTAGGCTTCATTAGGCCTATTGACTATTCAAATTGGATTTTCAATATAGTCCTAGTGTAGAAGAAACTCCACAAGATTTAGAATTTGTAATGATTTCGAGACATCAATAAAGATTATCCTAAGGACAAATTCCCTCTTCCCAAGATTAATTTGATTATAGATTCAATCCGCTGCTTACGAGATGCTATTGCTCATGGATGGATTTTTAGGATATAACTAGATAAAAATTTCGAGGAGGACCAACATAAGAAAATTTTACCACCCCATGGGGGAAATTCTATTATCAAGTCATGCCCTTTGGCCTCAAGAATGTAGGTGCCACCTATCAATGAGAAAAATATTTTATCTTTCATGACATGATCGGTGACATCATGGAAGATTATGTGGACAACATATTTGTAAAATCCATGACTTGAGAAGATCACCCAGAGATCTTGCAACACATATTTTAGTGTCTAAGGGACTATAAGGTATGACTCAACCTCAAAGAAGTTTGTCTTTGGCGTACTATCCGGAAAATTATTAGGATTCATTTTTTTTTGAGGAGAGGAATAGAAGTTACTACAATAACATGGATGCCTCCATCAATGAATAACATGGATGCCTCCTTCGATGAATCTCCCCGATTCTACAAAGGTTACTACAATAACATGGATGCCTCCTTCGATGAATAGTAGACAACTGCGCAAAGATTGCAAGGAAAGATACAAGAAATTATAAGATTCATCTCTCACTTGCAGACAAGTGTCACACATTTATACATCTTCTAAATAAATATGTCAATTTTCACTAGGGACCGAACAACAACAAGAATTTGATTCTCTCAAATAGTATTTGGTGAAACCCCCTTTTATAATGCCACCTACGATAGGTGAACCATTAATACTCTACATTTCTACCATGTAATTTGCAATTGGGGCATTGTTGGTCCAATATGACAAGGAGTAGAAAGAAAAATCATGTATTACCTAAGATGAACGTTGATTGCTTACAAGCTCAACTACCCATATATAGAAAAGGATTTCTTGGCTGTAGTTTTTGCTTTTCAAAAATTGTGTCATTATCTCGCTAAATAATAAGGTCAAGTTTATCTCAAAATTTGATCCATTAAAGTACTTGGTGTCAAAACTTGCACTCACGGAAAGATTGCTAATTGGATCATCTTACTCAACAAGTTTGACATGGAATATGTTCACATGAAATCGAGTGAAAGGGAAGGTTTTGGTAGATCAATTTGCTGAAGCCCCACTAGCAGTCATCGTATCTTTGAGTCTAGAACTTCTAGAATCATCTACATTGTACCTCGAGGAATCTATTATATGACAACTATACTTTGATGGATCCTTTACCTTTCATGGTTTAGGTGTCGGAGTTGTGTTGATCACTCCTTCAAGAGACTTGATCCCTCATTCATTTTGACTCAGGTTCCCACGCATAAAAACTATAACGAAATATGAATCCCTTATTACAGGGATGAAGTCTGACTATTAAGTGGGACATTAGACAAATGAATTTAATTAATGATTCTATGCTGATTATTAAATAGGAAATGATAAATATAAAGTTACATATGAGAAACTTATTCTTTACGAGAGAATGGTTAATTGTTTGAAGGATTATTTGCGCAGATTACATTTAAACAGATCCCAAGAGGACAAAATAGAGTAAAATATGCTATGGCCACATTTGGGTCTATGTTACTCATCCCACCTCAGAATAATGATATGTCATTCTTCGTCGAGCATCTAAGAACACTAGCATATGACATGCTAGAGTCCTATTTGGTATGTCAAGTTGTTGGTCCCTTTTCCCCTTGGTTTAGTGACATCTTTAACTACATTCACAATGGAACCTTTCCCACAAAATTTTTCCGTGCTAATATAAGAAACCTCATCCAACATATATCATGCTATAACCTACTTGGGGGCACTCTCTACCATTGAGGCTATGATGGGAATCATTACACTTTCTCAATTCGAGATGAATCCATCCTAGGGGTTAAGGCGGTGAATGAAGGAATATACGGGGCCCATACAAACGTGATCATCTTAATAAAGAAAATACTTAGAGTAGGCTACCATTGGCATACTATAAAGAATGCTTACTTGTGAATGTGTGAATAAGTGTTTGCAATGTCATAAATATGGAAATTTAATGCTTGCGCCAACACAATTATTACAACCTATCATGAAATCTTAGCCTTCACAAGCACATACTAATATACTAGTACTTGTGGACCCTGTGGTGCTTGTACTTATCCTGTTTTTGTGGCTATGGAACATTTCCTTGTCCCTATGACATCTCTATATGCTACCCCCGTAGTGCGCTCGCCTTTGATCGCCTAATATCACTTTATCTCTAAGAACCTCGACCATGTAGAACCTCCGCCACCATGGCTGTCCTTACATCTATCGTATCCTATGGAATAGTGATGCGTAGAGGAGAAACCATACCATACCATGCTACATACTTGAGTGTCTACCAAAGGCTCATTGTGGCCTAATCCATGGTCCCATATCAAAATTTTTGCATTTCCTACACACGTACACATCTCAAAGACCCAAGACATGCTAAACATGGCCGAACTGTCTCTAAACCCGGCTACTCTAACTAATCTCGATATAGTCTTGACTCGCAAATAATAAAGTGGTCTATCTTAGAAATGCACAATCGATAGCCATCATCTCACCACTGTATAATATGTAAGGCCACCATGTGACCATACGTAATCGCAAATCATCCAAGGTGTTCTTGTAATAGAGGGTATCTCTCGGATGTGAGCATACATCATTGCCAACTAGCTTCCATCCATAAACAAGGCCCACTTTCATCTCTATCCCACAATAATCCACGTGGATGACCTATAGCTATATGGTCCCATGACCATATCTGTAATAAATTCCCAGATGTGAGGTTCTTCTAACCTTGGTATACTATCAACTGCAGATCCCAATATAAGTCAGATAATATACACTGTCCCTAAGAAATATTCTCACCATCCATTAGTCGTAAATAACTCCAGTCAAGCCTAGCGGAAAGTGTGAACCCATCTTGTTAGGAAATAGGGTGCTTTGCGCAAAAAAGCCATTAAATAAACCGGTATCCAAACATACTACCGATTATCAAACATAGAATAAATAGCCTATGACATACCCACTCATGGAATATATCGCCATATAAACATGTCATAGAGGCATGAGTGAATTTGGTCTCGATTTCCATCATACTCTATCAAATCACCATGGATAGGTACTCGAAGAATCTACCAAACATCCTATAATGTAATAGTCATCTCACCTGTAAGTAACTTTGAAACACTTGAGACTCGCTCTGCCATCTATCTGCGCTAAGGCAATAAGTAGGGCGTGATCTAGTATGATCTATGACATGTTTGAAACATAGTCCAAGACTGCGTAGCCTACAAGATGGCTATCAACCCACACTTGCTCTTGTCATTTAAATGTCACCTCAAAGGCTCGAGACACCCAAACCACTCCCGTGTATCCAGACTTACGCAAGCTCACCCGCAAGTTTGTACAAATAATTCATTAAACTCATTTCTTCTAAAACATCTTCCTAAGGTGTTATGCTTACCTCTATATTATTCCTAATTTTTTTATGTAAGGTTAAAAATGTTTAGGGTTCTTCTTCAAAGCTAGCCAAGGGTCAAAATTTTACACATACGCGTCCCATTTTTTGCTCACACACCCTTTGTCGTGCTTGTGTGCCGTATTTTACACATGTGTGTGCCCTAAAAAAATCATTCCCCTTTGTTGTGCATATGTGACCCCGATGCATATATGCATTGGTTTTCACGCATGCACGTATTATAGTGACTAAGCCCTAATTTTGTGCCAGGTGCGTCTCCTTTTGCGCACATTGACCTAATTTTGTGCTTACGCACCCCCTCTCGAATCTATTTTCTTTTGTTACATTCATACACCGTGTTTTTAATATGCACAAACCTCGCATATGTGTTCCCAAGGATCGCACATGTGTAATCCCGTGATTTTCTACAAGTTATAAAGTGCATTAAATGTGCTTCAAAGATAAAATTTTAAATCTACATACTAGCGTAGGGTTGTGGGCAGGCCTCGTGAACTCCCGGAATCTATCTGCATGATGTACATGTCTCTGAATCTACACCATAACTCTCAATATTAGAGCTCTCTCTCTCTCTCTCAAAATTTTAACAAAGGAGGAGTGTAAATGAACTGACCGCGATGATTTTTCCTCGCATAAGCTAGGTATTTATAGCTTTTCTCCCCCCGTGATATTTTCACTCACCGCGATGGCCGTATATGGTGATGTAATCACCATAGTTCTTCTCTAGTCTTGTACACTCATTGCGATGGTTATTTTTAATAAATAATCATTTTAGCTCGCTTTTACGACGTTGGGGCATATTTTTGCTTCCCGACAACCCTTTCTAATACCTCGGGAATATTTTTACATTATCGTGATTTTTGATGATGTCATATGACTTTGTTAATTTTTCTATGTCATTTTATTCTATAAAATTCAAAACACTAAAAACCTACAAAAATTTAATTTTTTAAAAAAATAGTAAAATCATTAAGAATCCTATAAATTGTAAAAATTAAATTTTTCCAAAATTGGTAAATGACATGCATATAGTCAAGCTTGTACACTCAATGCATTGTCCTTGAACATTGGAATTTTTCCCACAAAACATCTTTCTTAGGTTCTTACTTTTTCTTGTCTCAAATGAATTGCATATCATTTTGATCTACCTCCATTAATAATGCTCAAGGCTTGCTTACTATGCTCGGTACTCCCGCATAACAATGAGTTTCCGAGACGTGTCATAGTGTATGAATGATTTTTATGGGACTACTTGGATCATCCGTTATTCTCCTTACATATATCCTTTCTTGGGCACCATTTTTAACCCTTGTCGTTAAAGCTCATTGAACATTCGAGAATTGAAGATTGATATCAAAAACATTGTTACAACTATCTTAAACATTGTTTGTTTGAGAATGTGTGACTGTACTTATTTCTCTATTAGGTTAACTGGTTTAATTTCTCGTATTGCATTGTATTATGTATGTTGCATGGAGTTATGCATTTTTAGCAATGAAAAAACGTTAGTATTATAACTTTTCATGGTATGTTACACTTTTGTTGTATGCATTTATTTTAGCAAGGGTCAATGATGAAGATCAAAAGAAACATGATGAAACAAAGTTGTTTATTAAACAATTGGATGCAATAGATATTCCTATATTCTTCACTATCATGTCTTATCACTATTAAATTTTTCTTCCACAATGTACCGGGCAATCAAAATCCTTTTATGCCTATCTTATTTCTTCTATCCATTTCGATCCTTGATTGACTTCTTCTATCACCCCATCAAAACTCGAGGGTCATCCTTCATCCTATTAATTTTTCTTCAAAAATTACTTGTTTATGCTTTTTTCTACCATGTTTGAAGTGACGTCAAATACTTCACCTCAAACAGGGAAAAGGTGACACCTAAGTTGCTTAGGTCACTTTCTATATTTATTTATTTCTTTTACTTACCGTTGTTCCTAGTTTATATTAAATACCATTCTTCCACATTCTATTTAATCACAAATGCAAGTATTTCATGTTATAATTTACATCTGAGTTGAAGTGCAATCCTTTATCATGGACATTAACTCGCACTCTATGTTGCAGGTTTCATTGTGGAGCATGACAACACTAAGCACAACAAGGTTTCTTCAAAATAGATTTTGAGAAAAGATAAAGTGTGTCTACACACTTTCGTATCTTTTCCTTTAAGCATGTAATTTCATTTCATACTTAAAAGGGGAATGTAAATAATCAAATTTGGCAATTCACTCTTTGACACTACTACTTTTGACAATGCACTCTTGCTAAGAAAAATACAACATTCACATTCCCTCTTACCACATTTCAAAGTATCTTATTTATCTTGTGTATCCTTGCATGCTCACATGTTGTCAAATTTTGAGAACACAATGCATAAAATCCATATAAAAACATCAAATAACAAGTTCCAAACTTCAAATTGCATGTTTTCCATCCTTAGTCAAGGTTGTCAGATACTTTGCTCAAGATATTATATCTAGTCTTGGCCAATTTTTAATGTATTGACTGATATGCTCTCCAATCATGCTTTTAAATTCATATTCTTTATTGTGTCTTCTAATCCCTCATGGCTAGCCTTTCTTTGATAAATTAACTACGTAACCATGTATAAACAAGTAAACACTCTCTTATTTTCTAACTTGGAAATCCTATGATACTACATTGATATACTCACTCCCAACACTTACAAAAGACACCCAATGATCCCTAAATACCACAATACCACAACTACAATCATTAGGAAACAATATTTATAGATCCGAAGCTTCTTACCAAGTCAAGACATCAATCTATCTCATATATAAACACTTAAACATCCCTTCCCCATGTATTTTAACAAGAGCTATCTCAACTCAAGATTTTTCAAAGATGGTGGTCAATTCTAGCTACATTCATTTATATATCACATGCTAGATGGAGAAAAATGTGTGATTTGAGGCATCTTCGATTAGTGCCAACATTAGCGTTGCATGGGGGTGCCCACAACCAAACTAATATTTTTTTGTAGTACTTCCCATCCATGGTTAGGGTTTGAGATCATGATCAAAATATTTAGAGAGCTTCATAACATGATCAAAAATTTAGGGTTTGGCAATGACATATAGTTTCAAGCATGCAACCATATCAGGAAGTTGTAAATCCCAAATCCAAGTAGGTCTAAGATCATATAGAAGGGTCATGACCATACTGTACAGTTCTAAAAGAGTTATATGGTTCCGTACTAGAGTAGTTTCTAGTCATAGTCTCTACAATGAATGATCATTAGGACCAGATCTTCCTATTTCAGTAGTGCATCCTCCTAAAATTATGCAATTTTATTACTAAAAGCATACTAATTACCCTCATTCTTACAATTTTCATTATAATTAGGGATTTATACTAATTAACTAACGTTTCCCTCTATTTTGGTTAATTAATGATGCTTTGTTGATTAACTAACCTCTATCACATATCATGGGATTCCAATTGATGACACATCGTTAGTTATTATCCTCTTCCAAGCAAACAATTAGCGATTATTAGCTAATTAAGCCTATTTACCCTTGTATTTGATCAATAAACCATGTTACTAGTTAATACCCCTCTTCCAACCATTCAGCATCACCCCTTTTCCCTCCAAGACATCTCAAAAGGCTTTAAACACTTATCCTAGCCTCTTAATTGACCCTAAGTGGTTAATTAAGGCACCTCACATGCTAATTACTTGATAATTATGTAATCATGATTAAAAAACCTTAATCTACTTTATCCGTTTTAGTCCCACATGCGCCAAGATGAAAATTTTCCCCAAATAGAAAACTATACAAAGGACTAAGCACTTTACCTTCATACTTTAGACCATGTTTTGTATAACATTAGTCATATAAGACATATGATCAAGAGCCTTAGTTCCATTGTTATGAATAGCTTGCTCAATTTTCACAACCAATCTTCATGTTGGTTAGTAGAGGAATATCTAATATGGCCTTGTAGCCATTGTTAGAGAGGTCTTTTCACCATTATGGAGTAGAACAATACAATTTATTTTATAGTGCTCTTCATAGGTCCATGTTAGTTAGCAATTCACACTAAGTAGGCATGATTTGACTAAGATTGATTTATATCATGTTATTTATGTTACGTATTCTAATAAGCTAAGATCTTGATGTTACTATTGTTAATTCATAACTTTGTTAATAGATTATGTGGTGTTAGTCTAGTTATTTAGCCTTCTTAGAGTTTTGGTAGTGCAATAATCATCTAAGTTCACTCATTCCTTTCTGTTTTTAAGATTATATCTTTTTAGCATATCAATTACTAGTATCAATGCATTATTATGATATTGGTAATCTAGACATAAAATCTATGCACTTGGGTACATTTCTAGGTCATAAAGTATACTGATATATACATGATTCCTAAGCAAGAAAAAATAGTGGTTACAACTCCTTTTAGGCCTTTTACTTTATCTTTTGCATTCTCATTGACTTTATGCATCCTACATCTTTTCCAAAACTTGAATTATTTATCTTTTATGACCTCAAAAACTAGTGCCTAGCTAGAAAAGAAGCACCCATGTGCTCTTGTCCCTCATAGGCACTCCCGACCCTCTCTATCCTTTTCTTACCCTTTTGGTCTCTTTTACCTCTTGGGCATATTTTATTACTTTGGGTTAGCCTTCCATTTTTCAATTACAAAATTCAAATAAGGGAATCATATATATACTTATTTACTTCTCCAAAATTAGGGTCCAAGCACTAGCATTATCTACCATCACCTAAGCATACATATATAGGTAAAATATCATTACAAAGCATCCATCTAGCACATTCACTTAAGGGATAAGGGCTACATCAATCTGCATACACAACATAGGAGGGGAAGTTTATTCTATTCCATCTCACACATTCTATACATTTTCTATATTCTATATCTAGCCCACTATCATTGTGTAACTTACACAAGGGAATCCTAGGGAATAATTACACACACATTCACACAAAACTACATGGAGTTTGAAATATAGTACAACACTCAAGACTAAAATCACTCTTCGAATGAATGACAAGGTTAATCTGATTCCATATTCTACATCTTTATTTTTATATTTGATGTGGTTTGTGGGAATGTACAACTAGGTATCTCTCTTTGTAGGTTACACGTATAATCGAAGACATTGGAGAAAGATTAGAGTGACTATAGGAAACTAACGGTGAAGATCCTCCTACATTGAAAGGCATAGAGCCTAAGTATCTATCTGGAAACTAGTGCCCGATCATTCACTAGCACCTGGGCACTCCTATCCTCCTATGGGAAATTTTGTCCTACACATTTATGAGTCTTAGAACCTATAGCGATCCTTGATGACACCGGGTCTTAGTCGAGTTCAACTATTCACCTACTCATATCATCTCTAGATTGTGTGAAATAAACTAAGTCACTCTCTTTCTCTCTTGCTTAGGGTTTCATATTATTACATACTTTTTGCTTGTTCATTTATTATATTTTATCACTTGTATATCATTCATTATAGTAATTACTCTAAAATTAGATTTAATTCAATTTATATTAAATCATTTGGTGAACGTAACTCGTGATCAAACACATGGATCTTTATTTTTCCCGTTCTATCGATCTCCTTTCATGGCCCCTCAAGTATCCTTATATCAATTACTTCAAATGAACCCATCCGTAAAAATGTTCTCCAAAATTCACTAGACACTATGTACCTCCCTCACAATACACCACCCGCACAAGTAAATGCCATTTTCTATCATCTCTTTGATGAACCTCTAAATCCTAATACCACAACCAATCAACCCATGTTTGAATTTAAACTTTACACTATTTATTTCAAGATAAATTTCAAGCTATGGAAACCATGAGTACATCCCTCTCATCTCAAATCCAACATCTCAAGGAAACCTCTTAGAACCACACTAGTTCTTCTTCTAAACCTCATCGTAATCTCATGTCTACTACATCTTCTTATACATGTGAATTCCAAGCCTTACCATTACCAAAACATCTCCAGTTTAATCTCAATGCTAACAAAAATTATATTCTTCCTAAGATCCTTAATCACCAGTTGATCAACTTCCCACCTACTAATCACTACCCTCCTTATCGGTTTTCCAAATACAAAGGTATACCATTTTTAAATTATCATAGACTTAATGGACATCATGAAAATGATTTCTATTCTTTAAAACGAAGAATTAAGCACCTTGATCATTAGGGTTTTATTTCATTTGCTACACAACATTATGCTACATGCTCATCTCCAATTACTAAATCCCACTGGGCTCCCAAATATGATCCCTCCATGTCTAATGAGAATCATGCAATAATTACCAATGTTCCTTCTCTAGTTAGTCTAGAACTTCCTATCCAACCTAATGTCATACCACCTTTAAAAATATATACCCCATCACCTCCTCCTATCAAGTCCTCTATAATATTACCAATTCTAATCAAGCAACCACCTTTACAAACACGTACCCGTCACCTCATCCTATCAAGTAATATAAATTTTTACCCATTCCAAATAAGCAACCACCAACCAAGAAAGACTAACCAATTCACTTTGTGGTATATAACATCTTTAAAGTTCCTCCTTTTGACATAAAATCAAACGCTGGTCCTACTCTTGCTTCTACCTCTCATTGTGATAACAATATACTTTCTTATGATACATTTCAAACTCCATCACCATCGCAATATCTCTCTTACATCATCACATAGATCACCATCACTGACACACTTGGGGGCATCACACTTTCTCCCGCCCCTTCCATCGATATCGCTTGTCTCTAGTGTTTACTTGTACTACACTTCACACTCTACACTTCATGCCTAAACTTTCTATGCATACTCACTTCATTGGTACACACATTGTACCATCATTTCCCGATGATGCACTCTAGTGCTACAGTTCAAACTTCACTATTGAGGGAACAATTCATCCATGAACCTCACATCCTCTACTATCACAAAGCTTCATGCTCAATGATTTATGATACAACTTTTTTAGCATCTACTATCAATCACACACGTCGCAATCATTACCCAATGATGCACTCTTGTTCTATAGTTCATTCTTGACTGTTGAGGGGGAATTTATAAATGAACCTCCTCTCATACAAATATTTTAGGGGAAACACTTCTCCTACCATCTACACACTTGCTTCATATCACACCATCACACTCATGCATCATTTGCATATCTTGGTTACATTTACTCTTGTTCGCTTATACTACTTACATGTTGCACTTTTCTTACTATGCTATCCTGGATTCTTAGTATGTCATTATATTTTTCTATATACACATGCACATTCACTTGGTATCTTAAGGTGAATGCATGACCTATTACAAATTTATACATGATGCAGGATGCTTGACACAAATTTTTACCGGTCCTGGGGCATCTCCTCTTGCTATTATCATATTTTACACATCACAAGTTATATCATTTCAGTACTTACTATTTTCAGTCACTATCACTATACTTGTCATTGATCTATACACGCTTTGACATAATATCTATCTTTATAACATGTTAACAAGTGCTTCATGTGTATTATTTGTCTTACAGGATCAATACAACCATGTTTATCTATCACTCTTTGTTTTTTGTTGTTTGCTATTGGTCATGCGAGCTATGCCTTATGTCTTGTTTGATCATTGTATGATTTTTTCCACTTCGACTGATTGTCTTGTGACATTGTGAGTGATTCCCCATGTATGGAACATAATTTTCTGGTCCATCCAATCTTCTTAGTTACTTGTTACATTTTCTTCTATTACATGATAGCTATTTTTACTAACTCTTGTTACTATCCTACGTTGTTTAAATGTGCCTCGGTTTCTACCATGCAAATTCCTACCCCCGTAAGTATCCACTTCCCGATATGTATATAAACTTTTGTCATCTCATTTATACTACATTCTCCTACAATTGTCACATGCAACTCGAATGAGTGGGGGCATCTATTGGGTGAGAAAATCACCCCTACAACATCTCAGAGTTATAGTAAAACAAAACACAATATATAATCAACACAGGAACACAATTAAAAATTTACCCAGAAATAGACATAGGTCCAAAATATAAAGTAGAAACTAGTGCCTAGAACTGGACAATAGAGGTGGGTGCTTGTGTCCCCCTAGGATCCAATGTCTTGAGGGAAAACATAGTTAATCTCTTAGATCAACACAATTTTTAGTATTTTTTAGATTAGTTCTCTAGTAGCAAGCAATTTCCTCCAGTTATAGAATTTAGTTTATCACCATAATCGAACAAATTAGTACAATCAAAAAAATCAAAACAAATAAAACAGATCAGGAACATACCATATGTAGTGGTGTTTATTTGGGAAGTGTCATGCAAGGGGAGAAAAGCTATAAATCTCTCCCCAAAACTCTTCTCTTGACATGAGAACACCCACAAAACTCTCTCAGTGTGAGATTGCAAAAAAAATTACTCTTGGTGTGAGATAGCCCAAAAACCTCATTGTTCAAAAAAAATCCAATAACTTCAAGTAAATCGGAACAATTATCTATCTCTTACATTCTTATACATTAGGTGCATACTCTCCTTTTACATATTTTCACACTTTTTCTTACTTATACACATGTTACTTTGGTTTATCATATACGAACTCCTCACTACTCTTTCGATCTTCTTTTTAGGTCTATCCTTAATATGTAACAATAATCAACTCACATCAATAAAACAACATGTTACAACACATACACTTCACCCCTATGGTATACTTCCCTTTCCTAGTCCCCAAGCTTCAAATTTCTATCACTTCATGCTTCACTTGTCCACTTGGCATGCTATCGGCTACACTCTTCTCTACATGATCATAAGGTACACATCTTCTATCTACTTTATGCTATTGAGTATTCACTCAACAACATAAAGTGGGGGAAAATGTAGACACAAAATCTATGCACTTAGGTATATTTCTCTCCCTAAAGAATACTAATATATATATGATTCATAAGCAAGAAAAATAGTGGGTGGAAAATCCTTTTAGGCCTTTTGTTTTATCTTTTGAATTCTTATTTGCTTTATGTATCCTAGAACTTTGCCGAAAACTTTACTTATTTATCTTTTATGGCCTCATACACTAGCACTCTATTAGGACATAAGTGATCAGAGCTCCTATCCCTCATGGGTGCTCTTAATCCTCTCTATCCATTTCTTACCATTTTGGGTATATTTTACCTCTTGGGAATCTTTTAGTACTTTCAGCCTTCTAGTTGTTAATTACAAAATTAAAAACAAGGGAATCATATATATACTTAGTTACTTCTCCAAAATTAGGGGCCACGCACTAGCATTATCTACCATCACCTAAGATTGTATCTAAAGGCAAAAGAGTATTACAAAATGTCCATCTAACACATTCACTCAAGGGACAAGGGCTACATCACTCTACATACACAACATAGGAGGGAAAGTCTATTCTATTCCATCTCACACATTATATACATTTGCTATATTCTATATCTAGCCCACTATCATTGTGCAACTTACACAAGGGAATCCTAGACATCATTATACACACATTCACATAGAACTACATGGATTCTGAAATGTAGTGCAACGCTCGGTACTAAGTTCACTCTTTGGGTGATCACCGAGGTCGGTGAGGACTCCAAATTCTGCATCTTTATTTTTAGATTTGATGTGGTTTGTGAGCATGTGCAACTAGGCATCTCTCTTTGTAGGTCACAGTACATGTTTCACGAGATAAGTTACAAATGTAAGAGCAAAAAAAAGGGTAAGGGTGAGGAGGAATGCCTGTGAATGAAGGTGGAAGGTAGATTACACGTGTTCTGATTTCCCGATCTAATGTTGATTGGGAGAAATTCCTTTTTGCTAGGAGGAACTACCTGCGAATACAAAACAAGACCACAAGAAGAATATTAAGAAATATATGTCAATGGACTACCTAGTGTATGCTAGATTTAGGAAGTGTGATACTTCTTAGATGGCTATTAATCCACTATTTAAAACAACTTAATCCAAGAAATGATGTAAACAAATAATGTCCTACTATAGTTGATATGATTTAGGCGTCTCATTCAAGTACAATAAGAAAATATAATCTAATAGGCTAGGTTATGATCAGATATGGAAGTCAGGTAGGTAAATAAGGTGGTTGGGATAGGTCAGGGTCAATTTTTGAGTGGTTTGGATTGTTTGGGTAAATGTTATGAAGTTGTTTTTATAGGAAGATTTACACAATACATAGACTAACGTCGGTTTGGTATGACCGATGTCGACTGAGAGGAAACGATGATGGTTTAGGTTGACCAATGCCGGTAGGGTCGGGCTGATAAAGACTCAATAAAGTTTGGTTTTGATGATTCTCTATGATTACACAGAGAATGGACAGAGAATGGTGAGTTAGATGATAGAGTTGGGAGTACTCGAGAGATGATTGGATTTAGGTATGGAGAGATAGGATGTTGTAAGTGATTAGGTAGAAGTATTTTTCAAAAGGTGAGAGGTGACGAGATGTAAAGGAGATGAGGACTCCAAAATAGAGATAAAAACTAATCTAACTAAGTATGGGAAGATACATATCTAAATGTACTTAATTGTACATGCGGACTGGTGATTAAATGGAGGTAATGGTTGATATATCGAATTAGTGGTTAGTGCCATGGCCATGCTTCCCGAGAATGTTACCGTGAATTATTACCTTTCAAATCGATGCTTAGTGTTGGTTGAGGATGTCCAGGATGTGCGGGAGTGTTCTCGTGTGTGCTTGGATATAGATATCTCTTCCCCAAAAATAGAATAATTCTTCCAACCTTTTAAGAAAGGTTACCAAAATGAATATATGGTAACTAATAATAGTTTAGGGTGACCGGTGTGGTTTTGGGTTGAATGGCATTGATTAAGGCGGGATATCCTAGGTTGCCAAAATAATAGATCTTGGCTATCTTTTAGCCATTTCTGCCCATTGTTGTGGATCTAAAATGGATTTTTGTGCATAAGTAAGTGTGTGCATGTAGTTAGAGGAAGAATATGCATTTAGTGTTAGGGTTAGAATAAGTCTTAATTAGTTATGGTAAGTGGAGATTGAGTCCTAATTAAAAGGAAACATGCTAAGAATAGGTCTATGATGAGGTGTCTAGGTGAGGTGGAAATTAGTTCAATTAAGATAATTAAATAATGAATATTTTTATCATGCACATTAATTTAATTATAGGTAATTAAATTAATATACATGTGGGGTGAAGGGGAGTGTGACCCAAATTTGGTGTCTACATTTTTCCCCTTTTTGTTGCGTAGCTTGTATTGGTAAGCAACATTGAAAAAATAGGATTTGATTGCCCCATGTGTGGGTGAAGGTGATCCCCTTCAAACTAGGAACTGATGAGGTAGAATATGAAATCGGTGAGTGGTTTGATAAATGTATAGTTGGAGGAAGAGAAGGTAGGAGGGGGAGGGTATGAGTATTATGGGAAAGAGTCATGGTCAAATCGAGTAATAGGTAATAGGCCGGGGTCAAAATTGGGTAATGGGTAATAGAAATCAAACACACAAACACGTATAGATTGCAACACAAGATCCGAGTTGAAGATCTTGTAAAATATACATCATCCTAGGTCGATAGGTTTATCCAAACAAGGGTGAAGTGATTTAGGTATCTAAGGTATAAGATATGGTACATGAAACATGACGTAGGTCAAGTGCATGAATGTTTAGGTATGTTCCTAGATACCCAAGGTTTGGTCGGGATAAACGAAGAAACAATAGGCAAGGTATGGTGGTTTGGATAAAAGAACATAGGTAAAAAATCACAAGGTATAATGAGTACTTAAGGTCAATGGTCAAACCAAGTAGGTCAGGTTCAGGAAAATAGGTCATGACATGGGTAAGGCTAAGATATAGGTAAAATAAAAAATCCCAAGACACAACTAAGGAAATGTAGTGGTAGTTTGGTTTTGTAGGCAAGGTTCAATAGGTGTCCTTAATGAGTGAAGGTGTTTGAGGATTAATGGCTACAGGAAAAAGAAGCCTAACATTAACAAAAAATATAGGGTTGATGATGCCGCTTATACGGTGACCGACGTCGGTTAGCTAGGAAATAAATATGACTGATGTCGGTCATGTCGAATTGGGGATAAAAAAATTCCACGTTCTAGAGAATCATTTGTCATTTTCCAATTGTAGAAAACAATGGAGGAGAGGTAGAAAGCTAGAAAGTGACATAACAAGATGCGAGCCGAGTAGGTGAGCCTCATAGCAGGTGATTGGAATTTGGTGGTGGGTCCACAAGATCGGTTTGAGTGATTAGATTTGTTTGCGAGGTGGGGAGTTACTTTGGTGATGGTAGAGGAAGGTGAGGGATTGGGTGGGCCACCGACATAGTGGCCGACGTACTCACCATTCCGATGATGCCGAGATGAGGTAGGATTCTATCCAATAGACACATTTGGTTAAAAAGATATTTGTTGAATTTTTTTGTTAAAAAGTTTGGATACAAAGTTAATTTTGGAAATTGTGGGTAAAAATGAAGGAAATGAGGGGTGGGAAGGTCCAATGTAGGTTAAATAGGGTTGGGAATGAAGCTAGGATAGGTTTGGGTGGGTTAGAGTAGGTTGTTAGGTCAATTTGTGAATTTTTGAAAAATAGGGTAGGGGTTTACAAATTTTGATGCCGCGATAGTGACCGACGATGGTTAAGGGTTGGTGGAGGTCAGTTTGCCTTGGCTAGAATCTATCAAATATTAGGTGAGTGATTCCGGTTATGATGGATGATAATAGTCAATACTTGATCAATGCTAGTTGGCTCTAGGGAAAAATAGGTCAATAAACGAGATATGGTGGGAGGGAATGATAGGAAATGAGATATAAAGGTGGGTATATTGAGAATGGGTAGGGTAATAGGTACAAATAGGTACAAGTTGAGGGATGTGAAATTGGGATGGGGGAAAAAGGGGTAGTCTTGAGGGTTGGGATGTGGTTACGAGGTATCAAGTAGTAAGGGTATTGAGAATAGGTTGGTTGGTTAAGAGGTATGTTGGGTATGGTCTGGGTTTAATAATGTTGTGGTTTGTTAAATGTAGGCTAGGGACCAACTACATATGAGAGATAAAGTCGCCTCATTCTTAGTGGTATAGTCAAGCATGACCACCGAGGAGTGGAGGCATGTGATGGACATCGACCGTATTAGGATATGATGTTACGAGGCACATATTGTGGGATTTGAGGTTGATGGTCACACTCATCGACAAATGGGATTAAATAACCAACATATTTCATTTACCAAAGGTGAGATCATAGTCACCCTAGAGGACTTATATAGGATCTTGCTTCTACCTATCATGAGAGAGGAGGTTTATTCGATTTCCTAAGAGGCATCAAAGGAGCTAGTGTTGGTGGTGTTTGGAGAGGGGATGGCAGAGATGAGGTTCCATAGTACGAGATTGAGATAAGAAGACATGTATGCAACCCATCCTCAGGAGATGAGGTTAGTTTTCTTGATCATGGAGGCAATGTGTTGCTTTACGTTTCCAGATGCAGAGGGTGGGAGATTTCCATGAGCACTGATTGGGGTTCTCCATGACATGATTGAGGATAGGACCCATTTTTCTTGGGAACTTGAATTCTTGGTGTAGTTATACAAGGAGATATGGGCCTATGGGAGGTTACGAAGGTTCAATTTGTGTTGTACCTTTCTTCTTCACTACTGGGAATACAAGCACATTGTATGTGTGCATCTAGTTGGTATGCCTTGTCCTGATGTATTTGATGCAAGCTTGGTTCGATTTGGTTACAGGCTTTGGGTACCTGCTATTAGAGAGTGTAGGGCTTCTACAACTACACATGATGTATCATACTACAAGCATATACTAGAGGGGTTATCTAGAGTGGACATCATTTGGAGGCCATACGTGGGCTTCCCTTCATACAAGAAGATGATAGTTGAGTTAGATGAGCTATAACCGCTCGATGGATAGAGGGACATCGTACTAGCAAGTACGTGATGATACCTATGGATAGGATTAGATTGTAATTTGGGCTACCTCAAGATGTGTGTTCTCCATTCCCGGTATAGGAGAGATGATGTGGAGAGGCCTATGCCTCTACCATAGCTGATTTACAGTGCTTAGATAGGGTAGGAATAGCAAGTAGTGGAACAATAGATTGATGACACTAGAGTTTTAAATAGATAAATGTAGTGCTAGGAAATACAACTATCGGTAACACCACTTAGGCTAGGGAAACCTGACCTAGCCACGATTACAATGATAGTTATGTTGTACATAAGATTTTTTGAGTTTTTGATTATTTTACTAGCCTGTGTACCAAATATTTTGAGGTTATACCTGAGAGATACTTGTATTATGTTGTATCAATGTATATTTTATGGATACACAGACTGCTATTTGTAGATGGTGAGATTGATGGTTATGGAGGATGTACTTATGTTTAAAAAGTTCTTTTGTTATTTGTATATGGATGGAAACTAGGTGGATTAGGCATGGTGGAGTTAGGTTGGTTAAGCATGGTTGAGTTAGGTCCTTTAGGCATGGTGGAGTTAGATCGGTAAGGAATGGTTGAGTCATGTATAAGCATGGTGGAGTTAGGTTGGTTTAGGCATGTTGGAGTCGGTCATTTAGGCATGATGAAGTTATGTCATTTAGGCATGATGGAGTCAAGTTTTTAATTTTGATTTAATTTCTAAGTTACTGGTAACATAGGAAATAAATGATGAGTTATATGTATGTTATGGTGTAGATTTCCAAAATCTTTGATATTATGGAAATGTGAAATAATTGATAGGATGCTTTTATGATGTGATAACATGGTAGATATGTATGTTTTTATTAATTTCCAAGTGTTGTAGAAAATGGAAAATAAGATAGAATATGAATAGGAAAATGTGGTAAAATAGGTTAGGGTAAAGAGTGTCCGAGCTAACCTCAAAGGGCCCCATGCCCTAGGAGTGCTTCCTACATATCCTCGACAAAATGGGCCTCAGTGCCGATATAGTTCTCCTATAAGCTAGAGAAGAATATGATGAATTAGAGGAATGGGTTTGTATGTTATAAGCAAGATTGATTCTAGGTCATAGGCATGGTTGAGTTAGGTCACTTTAGGAATGGTTGAGTCTTCATTTTAGGCATGGTTGAGTCTTTTAAAATATAGGTGTCGATGGTCTAGTCCTTTATAGGGTAATCAATAAGTAATAAAGAAGGTAAATGGTAAGAGGTTGTAAAAAGAGCCACTTAATTGATAAGAACCCTAATGAGTCTATCATAGCAAAGATTGGATTATGAATGCAAGAACCTAAAGGTGTTGTATAATGGAATATTCTAAGGGTGAAGAAAGTCACACGGTTACCACGCAGTTACCTTTGACTTTCCACGGTTACCTTCCCTCGATTTTTGTCTCCCTCTACTCCCACGTCAAAGTGTTTCCGGAAGAAGAAGAATCTCCGGTGATCTTCCTTCAAATTTCCTCGCTTAGGATCACACCTATTACATCCTCAAACTTCAGCTTTGAGTTATTAGAGACCCAATTACTTATAGCCATAACCAAGCTATCCTAGCTATCTAGCAAGGAGCACAAAATCAACAAAATCCCAACCTCATCATCAAAGTCAATTTTTACCATGTTTAACATACTCACAACCGTATTAAATTCATTCAAATGATTAGCAAAAAAACCATTCCTAGATATCTTCATATGAAATAACTTTTTCATTAAAAATATTTTATTAGAGGCGAGGGTTTTTCATATAACTTCCCAACACACTCATGAGACCTTCCGTGGTCTTCTCCCGTGATATGTTGAAAGTAACAAAAGATGCACGACATAAATGAATTTCCCCGAGTGCCTTTCTATCTAGCAACTCCCAATCCTCATCTGAAATGGTCTGTAGGTTTCTTTTCTTTTCCAGCCAAAGGAACATGGAGGTCCTTATGATATAAGTAATCCTCCATTTGCAGCTTCCACAAACCAAAGTTCTGCCCATTGAACTTCTCAACCCTCAATCTGCCCTCATCTGCCATAGCTCCCACTCAAGCTAAACTTTCCCTGTGATTTACAACTTCAGAAAAAAACCACCAAAGCTCTGATACCAATTTTTAGGAATTAGAGAACAAATATGTGGAAACAATTCCTCAAACCACAACAGTAGGAAACTATATAGCAGAATTATACTTGCAGAAATAT
Source organism: Taxus wallichiana var. yunnanensis (assembly GCA_018340775.1). NCBI lineage: Eukaryota > Viridiplantae > Streptophyta > Pinopsida > Cupressales > Taxaceae > Taxus > Taxus wallichiana. Next base: position 75,002,691 of record CM031244.1, read on the forward strand.
AACAACATAAATGAATAATGCATAAAAGAAGAAAAGAAAAGATTTAACGTGGTTCACCCAATGTGGGCTATGTCCACCAAGAACTTTCTCATATTTTATTATTGATAGGAGTAAAACAACTCTCATATTCTTCTCTCGATTATGAACTCACAACATAATTGTAAAGATGCTAAACCACATCTAAACCACTATTGACACCTAATTGCATAACCTTGATCACTCTTGATCACCTCTTGATCATTAAGACTCAAGACCTCTTGAACACTCAAGATATCTTCAAGATACCCTAACACCTCTATTTATAAGATTAAAATCCTTCTAAGAAGCCATAAAGCCAACCCTAGAAGATTGAAATTTGTGATCTTTCAACTTCCCACGGTTGGAAAAATAGTCTCGATGTTAACAACGAATTAACAACATGTTAACAACAATGTCGTAGCAACTGAGTACATCGATCGCACAACAACATCATAGCAAATGACTATAAAATGCTCTTGAAGTCTCCAACTTAACCATTCGAGCTCCAAAATTTCAACACCGATTCAAGAAGACAAAAAAAGGCTCCACACCCCAACACATACATCGTTAGTTCATGCAAAGAGGATAACTCTTTTGAGTTAACTCATCTTGATGGAGGTGCACTACAAATCCCAATAAATGGGATATATCTCAAACCCTTCCATTAAGTCTGCTACACCATTATGTATATATTAGAGTAGTTTCAATTCCTCTAAGTGTCTTTGTGTGCACATTATTTGTTTGTACATAGTTCTTTCTTCTCACGTGCTCCTTGTGCGCACCATTATTTTTCTTTTAGGATACTAATCTTCCTCCAAAAATTTCCATAAGCTTATAGGATTCAAAATAGAGTCAAGAAATGATCCTTTAAGTGACTTCGGGGAAATTCTTCAAAGTTACAAATCAGAATTTCATGATTACATAGTAGAATTCATGCCCAATGGATGCTCTAGGATATTGATCTCCTTCATCTAGCAAGAATATGGCCCCAAAAGTCACCAAAACTATTATCCAAATAACTCTCCCAATTATTTAGATAACTTGTATACTGATTTTGAATTTGAGTTCTTTATTATATGGTCATGCATGCTCAATATTTGCATGGCACATTCCCTTGGATGTAGTTTCCTCGCACACCTCCCATTCTCCCCTTCATTTTACTTTAATCTTTATTCCGCTCCTCCCATGCGCACATCTCCTACGTGTCTACCTTCTTCCTAGAATATTTTTACCCTATGTGTGCCTTACACTCACTTCAATCAAATAAGTCCCTACCCTCGTGCATGATCCACACATTACTTTGTAATAGTTACGCCTTGACGACGCATTCTCCGCTAACCAATTTTCCTCATTTCCTCTTACACATTACGTGTTCTTTCCTTCTGTCTTCTTCCCGCACCTCATTCTTCCACACACATATCTTTACACCCTCCTTTGCACCCTTCCATTCCAAGTCATCCTATGACCCGCTTGAGTGTGCCATACGTGACAATTCAAAGCACGTAAATAGGGTGTCAAATCCTTGTAATGGATCAGTGAGTGACATGTGGTAGAAATGAAAAAACATTTGCATAGTTTGCCATCCTTTCAACTGATCCATGTAGACCACATGTTTTACATGCGCTAATGACTCTAAAAAACCTCTCGATAGCCATATCTTTTTGCTACTGAAGCTCCGATTGGTGCACGCCTAGACTTATCGAGATAGCTGCTAACATAGGCTAAAATGATAGACTTTCAAATTCAAATTCTTGGAAGATCTGGTAGGTGAAAAATGGGAAAAAAACTTTTGATAATTGATGAGCGAGCTAATTACTCCAACCACCCAATTTGATATGATCCGCCATCCTTCCTTCTTCAACATGCCAAATAGGCCTCAAGAAGTGCATTTGTGAGTCTTAGTCAGATTTGTAGGCATTGAATGCTTCTTGTTGGTGGTTGTATTTCAAATTTGGGTTTTCCCTCCTTCTCTCCTTCTTCCATGAATTCATCTATAAATGTAAGAGCTGGGCTCATTATTAATGTTGGACTATGAAGGGAAGACCCTCATTGATGTTAGACGTATCATTAGTGCTTGAAGTTACACCATTAAGGGTAGAACCTCACTATTCAAGGAGATCACGAACCTTTTTTTCATTGTAGAGCATTGTCGGGATATTTCCCCACCATTTACAAATGTACTTCTACAGAGAGATCTGTTCCAATTCGTTCAAAGCGATCACTTCATGAGTGGATCCGGATACCTTGTCTCCCAATTACAATGGTGATTCTACATCAAAATATCATTTTTCTATGTGAGAAATGAAGGTTATTGAAAATGGATGTGGAGAATAGAATCACCAATAGGAACTTCTAGTTTCTAACCTTCCCTATCACCCAAAGTGCATGGTAGGCCATGTCACAAGTTTTAACCCTCCAGGAAAATTTTTCGTTTTGACGCTTTCACTCCTAGTGATTTATTAGAAGATGAAAATCTTCTCAAGAATATCGTATCTTTTCCTTTAGATGATGAAATGGATCTATGTTACCAATCATCCAAATATATTATCCCCAAGAAAATGATGTATGCTATGGGATACGAGAGGACGTGGTTGTGGCATCAATGAAAAGGGTACAATGAAAGCTCTTCCAATACCTCATTATAAGGTGTGTAAGTATGGTATTGGAATTTTATAGTACATGTCTCATCCCACATAGGTTGAGGATACCTCTTATGAGTGTGAAGGTAGTTCCTCTTAATGTGAAAGTGAAACAGACTCCACGCGTAGTCTTTACGAATACCTTGCCTCCATGAACCTATTTTCTAACATAGCCATATTAACTATAACCTGCCATATCCCTTACCACTCGAGACACTAGAACTTATTTACCTATCACTTATGAATTGGGACTAACAAAAACATGTTTTAGTCGACATATTTTAGAACGATGAAGCTATTTGTTAGTACCTTGGTATTTGTGTCAACATTCCAATGGCGATCACAAGAAAGGATTCTCCATAAAGATAAACACATGCACGTATTTCGGGGAGAAGGATGAGTTATGCGATCATATAAGTAAGAAATTAAAGGTGAAAATATCTTTGAGCCGCCTTTAGTAGAAGAAGATCTTAATCTCCCCCGATCCTACACCCATGGAGGATGAGTCCAAATTACTCATAGAGGACACAATAAATATCAATATTGGCTTGGAGGAATTTCCCAGAATAGTCAAGTTGGGAGCTTCGCTCTCAGCTCAAGAACATAAAACTTTTGTTTTGATTTTGAGAGAATTCACAAATATATTTACTTAATCCTACTGTGACATGCGAACTTGACTTTAGTGGTACACAATCTTGTTGTACACCTAGATTCCAAGCCCATAAAGGAAAAGATCTAAAAGATGCATCCTCACGTTGCCTTTTTGGTCAAATCAGCGATAGAAAGATTATTAGTGTTAGGATTCATTAGGCCTATTGACTATTCAAATTGGATTTTCAATATAGTCCTAGTGTAGAAGAAACTGTCACATCGGTATTAGAATTTGTAATGATTTCTTAGACATCAATAAAGATTATCCTAAGGAAAATTCCCTCTTCCCAAAATTAATTTGATTATAGATTCAACTGCTGGTTACGAGATGCTATTGCTCATGGATGGATTTTTAGGATATAACTAGATAAAAATTTCTGAGGAGGACCAACATAAGAAAAATTTTACCACCCCATGGGGGAAATTTCTATTATCAAGTCATGCCCTTTGGCCTCAAGAATGTAGGCACCACCTATCAATGAGAAAAATATTTTATCTTTCATGACATGATCAGTGACATCATGGAAGATTATGTGGACAACATATTTGTAAAATCCAGGACTCGAGAAGATCACCCAGAGATCTTGCAACACATCTTTTAGTGTCTAAGGGACTATAAGGTATGACTCAACCCGAAGAAGTGTGTATTTGGTGTACTATCTAGAAAATTATTAGGATTCATTGTTTCGCGGAGAGGAATAGAAGTAGATCCTACAAAGGTTACTATAATAACATGGATGCCTCCTTTGACGAATAATGCAGACAAGCGCAAAGATTGTAAGGAAAGATCCAAGAAATTATAAGATTCATCTCTCAACTTGCAGACAAGTGTCACACATTTATACATCTTCTAAATAAATATGTCAATTTTCACTAGGGACTAGAACAACAACAAGCATTTGATTCTCTCAAATAGTATTTGGTGAAACCCCCTTTTATAATGCCACCTACGACAGGTGAACCATTAATACTCTACATTTCTACCATGTAATTTGCAATTGGGGCATTGATGGCCCAATATGATAAGGAGTAGAAAGAAAAATCTGTGTATTACCTAAGTTGAATGTTGATTGCTTACAAGCTCAACTACCCATATTTAGAAAAGGATTTCTTGGCTGTAGTTTTTGCCTTTCAAAATTGTGTCGTTATCTACTAAAGAATAAGGTCAAGTTTATCTCAAAATTTGATCCATTAAAGTACTTGGTGTCAAACCTGCACTCATAGAAAGATTGCTAATTGGATCATCTTACTCAACAAGTTTGACATGGAATATGTTCACATGAAATCAGTGAAAGGGAAGGTTTTGGCAGATCAATTAGCTGAAGTCCCACTAGCAGTCTCGTATCTTTGAGTCTAGAACTTCTAGAAGCATCTAAATTGTACCTCGAGGAATCTATTAGATGACAACTATACTTTGAAGGATCCTTTACCTTTCATGGTTCAGGTGTCGGAGTTTTGTTGATCACTCCTTCAAGAGACTTGATCCCTCATTCATTTTGACTCGGGTTACCATGTATAAAAACTATAACATAATATGAAGCCCTTATTATAGGGATGAAGCTAACTATTAAGTGGGACATCGACACAGTGAATTTAATTAATGATTCTATGCTGATTATTAAATAGGAAATAGACAAATATAAAGTTAAATATGAGAAACTTATTCTTTACAAGAGAATGGTCAATTGTTTGAAGGATTATTTGAGCGATTACATTTGAACAGATCCCAAGAGGACAAAATAGAGTAAAATATGCTATGGCCACATTTGGGTCTATGTTACTCATCCCACCTCATAACAATGATATGTCATTCTTCGTCGAGCATCTAAGAACACTAGCATATGACATGCTAGAGTCCCATTTGGTATGTCAAGTTGTTGGGCCCTTTTCCCCTTGGTTTAGTTACATCTTTAACTACCTTCACAATGGAACCTTTCCCACAAAAGTTTTCCGTGATAATAAAAGAAACCTCTTCCAACATATATCATGCTATAACCTACTTGGGGGCACTCTCTACCATCGAGGCTATGATGGGAATATGTTACACTTTCTCAATTCAGACGAATCCCATCCTAGAGGTTAAGGAGGTGAATGAAGGAATATATAAGGCCCATAAAAACGTGATCATCTTAATAAAGAAAATACTTAGAGTAGGCTACCATTGGGATACTATAAAGAATGCTTGTTGTGAATGTGTGAATAAATGTTTGCAATGTCATAAATATGGAAATTTAATGCTTGTGCCAACACAATTATTACAACCTATCATGAAATCTTAGCCTTTTCCAAAGTGGGGGCTTGATCTTATAGGAAATCTTATCCCTAATCTACTAATGGACACTGTTCATTATCACTACCAATGAGTACTTGAAAAAGTGGGTAGAGGTTGTTGCTCTTACCTATGTTAAAGGTGGATAGATATCCAAGTTTATAATGAATCATATAATCTATCGATACAACATACCGTCTACTATTATATATGACGAAGGTAAGTGCTTTAGACACAAATTTGTGAAAGTGTCGTCTAAAATTTTTAAATCACTCTCAAGCATTCAACCCCCTATTACCCTCAAGGTAACGAGAGAGTTGAAGCTTATAATAAAATCCCTCTGCATATTTTAGAGAAGATGGTGAATACCCTTGGTTGTAACTGGCATTTACAAATTCACCCCACCCTCTAGGCATACAAAATGTCTATCCACACTCCTGCAAGTGCCACTCCATATTCCCTAGTTTTCGGCACAGAATATATACTACCCCTAAAGATTGAGCTCCCCTCTTTATGTATAGAGCTAAGAGATTACCTGAATTAAGAGGAAGACTATAGAGTAGCTCATTGGTAGAGTTAGAGATATTATATGAGAATGAATTCACACCCTTGATCATATTTAAGTATATTAGAATCAAGTGTGGTGAAATTACAACAAATGAGTGATACCTCATCAATTTGAGGTAGGAGACTTGGTGTTAAAATAAAATTAGTTCAACACCACCAAGGACCGAGAAAAGAAAGGAAAATTTGAGCCTAATTGGTTAGGGCCATATGTTGTGGTCACTAAGTTTGGTTTAGGTGCCTATAAGCTTGCTTACTCGGATGGTCAGGAAATTTGGGAACCCATGAATGCAATGCATCTTAAATATTTCTACGCTTAAGTGTGGGGTCCCTAAAATATTAGAAAAATAACAAAAAAGTATAAAAATAGAAAAAAAAAAAAAGAGAAATAAATACGTCCAATAGTGAAAACCACACAATGGTGGCACTTTGGACAAGTCCTTTGGTGAAAACCAATTTCAGCGCCATTGGAGGGTCTGTTGTTCACAAGCATTTCAGGTCTAGGATTATGATAGTTTTGTCCTAAGCTAGTCTTTACCTTCTTCTAAATTCTTTTGAGCCTGTCCCTCTTGGCCTTGATCCGAATGACCCTATTTTTGAATGTGAATAGTTTTCCTTTATATATTCCCATCTAACATCGGGGGAAACTTTGCATCATCACTTTTAGAACATAACACGTGGCATTCTGCCCTTGTATATCCCATCTAATGTTGGGGGCATCCACGTTTCTTCGTTTCCTTGCACATAGCTTCTGAAAACTTCTTAGAAAATATTAAATTTTTTTAATAACTTTTGAAAAGCCCAAAATATTCAAATATGTTATTTGAGAAAATAAAAAACATCCAAATATGTTTTGTCGAAAACTCAAAACATTCAAATATGTTTCGTAGAAAACTCAAAAACAATAGAACATTGTCTAGAGAAAATACCAAAAATAGCGAAAAATGTTTCACAAATGTCCCACAAAAATAAAGTAGTACTTTTCTTACTTTAGTTGTTGGTTTTGTCATAGTTTTTATAGCTTTACTTTTTCATCTTGTGTACTTTAAATTGGATTCATTTTCTTACTTAGATTGAGTGTTACTTTAATCTATGGTACATTGCGTTGAGTTCATCTTATCTTTCATATTTGTATATAGTTGAGTTGTCTTGATTACATTTGATTAATTTGTGCTTCTTGTTTTCTTTTGTAATTTTTTGTCATCTCATCATCATATCATATATCATCACATCTATACATCATATATCAATAAAGGCTAAGCTAAATCATTATGAGCATGAAAATTAAACATGTATGCTAAGCTAACATCATATAATATTTCCATGAGGGGAAAGAGGGATCACCTTTTGTCCCCCTAAAATGTAGATACTAATAAAAACATGGATTAAACATGTTATCTCATACATAAAAATGTGATAAGTAAACACAATCCATCATCATCATATATCATCATAAATATAAATTTCCATGTACAAAACAATGTGTCTCAATATACATCCGATACAATGAGCCATCTTGGGTGTTTATACAAAAAAATGTGTTCCTTCATCACGAGGAATAATAAAAAACAATACATAAGTACATCCATACAAAAATGTGCCTTCATGTTGAGGCGTACATAAAAAGAGATACATCTAGTACAATACAAAGAGTTAACCATGACTCTCACCTACCTTTGGAATTCCTAACATATGTCCCCGAGGTGGCATCATTTGTGATCCCCGAGAAGGTAGCATCTACTGCTAGCCTTGTGATGGGGAAGCTAGATGTGGACCCCCTGGTGGTGGTACCTACTATACTAAAGGTATCTTTACTCGATCTCGCTGATTGAGATGGGCTCTACAATCTAGATCTAGATCTGCTGCTAACAAGATGACTATACTCTAGAGCCCTCGACCTACCAAACATACTACATGATATAACCTTCTATAATAGGTGGCCTCACCTGCATAACAAAACTATGAAGGAATAAGTTCTATACCCTGGATACTCGATCCCGCATGGGAGAGAATGTCACACTCCACTCTCACACTAGATAACTTGACTTGTGCTTAGGCCATCTATGTAGCTAGATGATCCCTCTCCACTGTCACACCTGATATCTCTCTTAGTAAGCCATGTATTCTCTGCAGCTAATCGATATATGTCTAAAGTGATATGATCTCTCTCTGCAGGTGACCTATAGCTGTTGTCTACTACCTACTATAACTACGCCACAAGGTAGCTAACTCCCTTGTCTCTTGCCACATCCTCCTTTCCTTGGAATATTTGGAGGGGTACCCCATCTTTCTCCTCTATCTGAATCATCTCCATATCCCCCTCCCATCCACCTCATGGTGGAATATATAGCGGGATCATATGAGGTGGTGATAAGGGAACCTATAAGCAGAACTTGTAGGGGACATTCACATATGGTGTACCCACTACGTGCTACTACACAAAGCAAATACTAATGTACTAGTACTTGTGGACCTGTGGTGCTTGTACTTATCCCTATCCTTGTGGCTATGGAACATTTCCTTGTCCCCGTGACATCTCTATATCGTACCCCGTAGTGCGGTCTTAGCCTCCGATCCCTAATATCACTTTATCTCTCGAGAGCGACCATGTAGAACCTTTGCCACCATGGCTATCCTTGAATCTATCATATCTTATAGAATGGTGATGCGTAGAGGAAAAACCATACCATACCATGCTGCATACTCGAGTGTCTACCCAAGGCTCACTGTGGCCTAATCCATGGTCCCATATCAAAATTTTTGCATTTCCTACACTCGTACCACATCTCAAAGACCCAAGACACACTAAACATGGCCGAACTGTCTCTCGAACCCAGTCTACTCTAACTAATCTTTGATATAGTCTCAACCGCCAATAATAAAGTGGTCTATCTTAGAAATGCAAAACTAATAGCCATCATCTCACCACCTGTATAATATGTAAGGCCGCCATGTGACCATACGTAACTACAAATCATCCAAGGTGTTCTGTAATAGAGGGTATCTCCCAGATGTGAGCATACATCATCACCCACTAGCTTCCATCCATAAATAGAGGGCTCACTTGCATCTCTATCCCGAGTAATCCATGTGGATGACCTATAGCTATATGGTCCCATGCCCATATCTATAATAAAGTCCCGGATGTGAGGTTCTTCTAACCTTGGTATACTATCAAGTGCAGATCCCAATATAAGTCAGCTAATATACACTGTCCCTAGCAAAGCTTCTCACCATCCATAAGTCTGTATATAACTCCGGTCAAGCCTAGTGGAAAGTGTGAACCCATCTTGTCGAGAAATAGGGTGCTGCAGAAAAAAGCCATCAAATAAACTGGTATCCACACATACTACCGATCATCAAACATAGAATAAATATCCACTAGACATACCCACTCGTGGAATATCTCGACATAGAAACATGTCATAGAGGCAGGAGTGAATCTGGCCTTGATGTCCATCATACTCTATTAGATCATAGCGGATAGGTACTCGAAGAATCTACCAAACATCCTATAATGTAATAGTCATCTCACCATAAGTAACCTAAAACACCGAGACTCGCTCCACCATCTCTCTGCTAAGGAAATAAGTAGGGCATGATCTAGTATGATCTATGACATGTTACAAACATAGTCCAAGATCTGTAGTCTACAAGATGGCTATCAACCTACACTTTGCTCTTGTCATTTAAATGTCACCTCAAAGGCTCTGAGACACCCAAACCACTCCCGTGTATCTAGCTTACGCAAGCTTGCTGCAAGTTTGTACAAATAATTCATTAAAATCATTTCTTCTAAAAACATCTTCCTAAGGTGTTATGCTTACCTCTATATTATTCCTAATTATTTTATGTAAGGTTAAAAATGTTTAGGGTTCTTCTTCAAAGCTAGCTAAGGGTCAAAATTTTACACATACGCATCCCATTTTTTGCTCACACGCCCTTTGTCGTGCTTGTGTGCCGTATTTTACACATGTGTGTGCCCTAAAAAATCATTCCCCTTTGTTGTGCATATGCAACCCCGATGCATATATGCATTTGTTTTCATGCATGCACGTATTATAGTGACTAAGCCCTAATTTTGTGCTATCAGTGCGTCTCCTTTTGCACACATTGACCTATTTTTGTGCTTACGCACCCCCTCTTAGATCTATTTTCTTTTTAATGCCCATACACCCTATTTTGAATATTCACAAACCCTCGCATATGTGTTCCCAAGGGCTCGCACATGTGTAATCTCGTGATTTTCTACAAGTTATAAATTGCATTAAATGTGCTTAAAAGATAAAATTTTAAATCTACATCTTTGGCGTAGGGTCGTGGCGGTCTCGCGAACTCTCGGAATCTATCTACATGATGTACATGTCTCGAATCTACACCATAACTCTCAATATTAGAGCTCTCTCTCTCTCAAAATTTTAACAAAGAAGGAGTGTAAATGAACCGACCGCGATGGATTTTCCTCACATAAGCTAGGTATTTATAGCTTTTCTCCCCGTGATATTTTCACTCACTGCGATGGCCGTATATGGTGATGTGATCACCATAGTTCTTCTCTAGTCTTGTAACACTCACCACGTTGGTTATTTTTAATAAATAATCATTTTGTCGTTTTTTACTACGTTAGGGCATATTTTTGCTTCCCGACAACCCTTTCTAATACATGGGGCATATTTTTGCCTTATGGTGATTTTTGATGATGTCATATGACTTTGTTAATTTTTCTATGTCATTTTATTCTATAAAATTCAAAACACTAAAAACCTACAATTTTTTTAAAAATAAAATAGTAAAATCATTAAAAATCCTATAAATTGTAAAAATTCAAAATTTTCCAAAAATTGGTAAATGACATGCATGCAACTGAAGCTTGTATCAAATGAATTGTCCTCAAACATTGGAATTTTTCCCACAAAAACATCTTTCTTAGGTTCTTTCTTGTTCTTGTCTCAAATGAATTGCATATCATTTTGATCTACCTCCATTAATAATGCTGGCTTGCTTACTATGTCGGTACTCCCGTACAACAATGAGTTTCCAGAGACTGTGTCATAGTGTATGAATGATTTTTATGGGACTACTTGGATCATCCGTTATTCTCCTTACATATATCCTTTCTTGGGGCACCATTTTTAACCCTTGTCGTTAAAGCTCATTGAACATTCGAGAATTGAAGATTGATATCAAAAACATTGTTACTGACTATCTTAAACATTGTTTGTTTGAGAATGTGTGATTGTACTTATTTCTCTATTAGGTTAATCTGGTTTAATTTCTCGTATTGCATTGTATTATGTATGTTGCATGGAGTTATGCATTTTTAGCAATGAAAAAACGTTAGTATTATAACTTTTCATGGTATGTTACACTTTTGTTGTATGCATTTATTTTAGCAAGGGTCAATGATGAAGATCAAAAGAAACATGATGAAACAAAGTTGTTTATTAAACAATTGGATGCAATAGATATTCCTATATTCTTCACTATCATGTCTTATCACTATTAAATTTTTCTTCCACAACAGTGGGGGCAATCAAAATCCTTTTTATGCCTATCTTATTTCTTCTATCCATTTCGATCCTTGATTGACTTCTTCTATCACCCCATCAAAACTCGAGGGGTCATCCTTCATCCTATTAATTTTTCTTCAAAAATTACTTGTTTATGCTTTTCTACCATGTTTGAAGTGACATCACTTAATTCACCTCAAACAGGGAAAAGGTAGACACCTAAGTGGCTTAGGTCACTTTCTATATTTATTTATTTCTTTTACTTACCGTTGTTCCTAGTTTATATTAACTACCATTCTTCCACATTCTATTTAATCACAAATGCAAGTATTTCATGTTATAATTTACATTTGAGTTAAAGTGCAATCCTTTATCATGGACATTAATTGCACTCTATGTTGCAGTTTCATTGTGGAGCATGAGAACACTAAGCACAACAAGGTTATTCAAAATAGATTTTGAGAAAAGATAAAGTGTGTCTACACACTTTCGTATCTTTCCTTTAAGCATGTAATTTCATTTCATACTTAAAAGGGGAATGTAAACAATCAAATTTGGCAATTCACTCTTTGAACACTACTAGTTTTGACAATGCACTCTTGCTAAGATAAATACAACCTTCACATTCCCTCTTACCACATTTAAAAGTATCTTATTTATCTTGTGTATCCTTGCATGCTCACATATTTTCATATTTTGACAACACAATGCATAAAATCCATATAAAAACATCAAATAACAAGTTACAAACTTCAAATTACATGTTTTCCATCCTTAGTCAAGGTTGTACAGTTTGGTCAAGATATTATATCTAGTCTTGGCCAATTTTTAATGTATTGACATGACATGCTCTCCAATTGTGCTTTTAATTTCATATTCTTTATTGGGTCTTCTAATCCCTCTGGGCTAGCTTTTCTTTGATAAACTAACTACGGAACCATGTATAAACAAGTAAACACTCTCTTATTTTCTAACTTGGAAATCCTATGATACTACATTGATACACTCACTTCCAACACTTACAATCGACACCCAAGGATCCCTAAATACCACAATACCACAAATATAATCATTAGGGAAACAATATTTATAGGTACGAAGATTCTTACCAAGTCAAGACATCAAATTCTCTCATATATAAACACTTAAACATCCCTTCCCCATGTATTTTAACAAGAGATATCTCAACTCAAGATTTTTCAAAGATGGTGGTTAATTCTAGCTACATTCATTTATATATCACATGCTAGATGGAGAAAAATGTGTGATTTGAGGCATCTTTGGATTAGTTCCAACATTAGCGTTGCATGGGGGTGCCCACAACCAAACTAATATTTTTTTGTAGGACTTCCCATCCATTGTTAGGGTTTGAGATCATGATCAAAATATTTAGAGAGCTTCATAACATGATCAAAAATTAGGGATTGGAAATGACATATAGTTTTTCCAAAGCATGCAACCATATCGAGGAAGTTGTAAATCCCAAATCCAAGTAGGTCTAAGATCATATAGAAGGGTCATGACCATCTTGTATGGTTCTAAAAGAGTTATATGGTTCCGTACTAGAGTAGTTTCTAGTCATAGTCTCTATAATGAATGATCATTAGGACCAGATCTTCCTATTTCATGAGTGCATCCTCCTAAAATTTCTTACAATCATTTGTAATCATCTAAGTTCACTCATTGATTTATAGACACCTAAATTCCGCTTATGCAAATTTAATGCTAAAAGCATACTAATTACCCTCATTCTTACAATTTTCATTATAATTAGTGATTTCTACTAATTAACTAACGTTTCCCTTTATTTTGGTTAATTAATGATGCTTTTTTGATTAACTAACCTCTATCACATTGTGGACACAAATTGATGACACATCGTTAGTTATTATCCTCTTCCAAGCAAACAATTAGCGATTATTAGATAATTAAGCCTATTTACCCTTGTATTTGATTAATAAACCATGTTACTAGTTAATACCCCTCTTCCAACCATTCAACATCACCCCTTTTCCCTCCAAGACATCTCAAAAGGCTTTAAACGTTTATCCTAGCCTCTTAATTGACCCTAAGTGGTTAATTAAGGCACCTCACATGCTAATTACTTGATAATTATCTAATCATGATTAAAAAACCTTAATCTAATTTATCCGTTTTAGTCCCACATGCGCCAAGATGAAAATTTTCCCCAAATAGAAAACTATACAAAGGACTAAGCACTGCCTTCATACTTTAGACCATGTTTTGTATAACATTAATCATATAAGACATATGATCAAGAGCCTTAGTTCCATTGATATGAATAGCTTGCTCAATTTTCACATCCAATATTCATGTTGGTTAGTAGAGGAATATCTAATATGGCCTTGTAGCCATTGTTAGAGAGGTCCTTTCACCATTATGGAGTAGCAATAACCCAATTTGATTTGCTAGTGGTCTTCATAGGTCCATGTTAGTTAGCAATTCACACTAAGTAGGCATGATTTGACTAAGATTGATTTATATCATGTTATTTATGTTACGTATTCCAATAAGCTAAGATCTTGATGTTACTATTGTTAATTCATAACTTTGTTAATAGATTATGTGGTGTTAGTCTAGTTATTTAGCCTTGCTTTAGAGTTTTGGTAGTGCACAATAATCATCTAAGTTCACTCATTCCTTTGCGTTTTTAAGTTTATATCTTTTTAGCATATCAATTACTAGTATCAATGCATTATTATGATATTGGTAATCTAGACATAAAATCTATGCACTTGGGTACATTTCTAGGTCATAAAGTATACTTGATATATACATGATTCCTAAGCAAGAAAAATAGTGGTTAAACTCCTTTTAGCCCTTTTACTTTATCTTTTTCATTCTCATTGACTTTATGCATCCTATATCTTTCTCGAAACTTGAATTATTTATCTGTTATGACCTCGAAAACTAGCGCCTAGCTAGAAAATAAGCACCCATGTGCTCTTGTCCCTCCTAGGCACTCCTGATCCTCTCTATCCTTTTCTTACCCTTTTGGGTCTCTTTCACCTCTTGGGAATATTTTAGTACTTTGGGTTAGCCTTCCAGTCTTCAATTAAAAAATTCAAATAAGGGAATCACATATATACTTATTTACTTCTCCAAAATCAGGGGCAAAGCGCTAGCATTATCTACCATCACCTAAGCTTACATCTATAGGTAAAATATCATTACAAAGCATGCATATAGCACATTCAATCAAGGGATAAGGGCTACATGAATCTACATACACAACATAGGAGGGAAAGTTTATTCTATTTAATCTCACACATTCTATAAATTTTCTATATTGTATATCTAGCCCGCTAACATTATGCAACTTACACAAGGGAACCCTAGGGAATAATTACACACACATTCACACAAAACTAAATGGAGTATGAAATATAGTAAAACACTTAGTACTAAGTTCACTCTTCGAATGAATGACGGGGTTAATCGATTCCATATCCAACATCTTTATTTTTATATTTGATATGATTTGTGGGAATGTATAACTAGGTGTCTTTCTTTTTAGCTTACACGTATAATCGAAAACATTGGAGAAAGATTAGAGTGACTAAAGGAAACTAACAACGAATATCCTCATTCATTGAAAAGCATAGAGCTTGAGTATCATTTGGACACTAGCACCCGAGATCATTCACTAGCACCAGCACTCCTATACTCCTATGGGAAATTTTTTTCCTAAACATTTATGAGTCTTAGAACCTATAGTGATCCTTGATGACACTTGGTCTTAGTCAAGTTCAACTATTCACCTACTCATATCATCTCTAGATTTTGTGAAATAATCTAAGTCACTCTCTTTCAATCTTGCTTAGGGTTTCATATTATTGCATACTTGTTGCTTGTTCATTTATTGTATTTTATCACTTGTATATCATTCATTATAGTAGTTACTCTAAAATTATATTTAATTCAATTTATATCAAATCATTTGGTGAATCTCACTCGTGATCAAACACTTGGATCTTTATTTTTCTCATTCTATAGGATCTCGTTTCATGGCCCCTCAAGTATCCTTATATCAATTACTTCCAATGCACCCATCCTGTAAATATGTTCTCCAAAATTCACTAGACACTATGTACCTCCCTCACAATACACCACTTGCACAAGTAAGTGCCATTTTCTATCATCTCTTCGATGAACCTATCATTCCTAATACCACAACCAATCAACCCATGTTTGAATTTAAACTTTACACTATTTATTTCAAGATAAATTTCAAGCTATGGAAACCATGAGTACATCCCTCTCATCTCAAATCCAACATCTCAAGGCTACCTCTTAGAACCATGCTAGTTCTTCTTCTAAACCTCATCGTAATCTCATGTCTACTACATCTTCTTATACATGTGAAGTCCAAGTCTTACTGTTACCAAAACTTCTCCAGTTTAATCTCAATGCTAACAAAATTATATTCTTCTAAGATCCTTAATCACTAGTTGATCAACTTCCCACTTACTAATCACTACCCTCCTTATCGGTTTTCCAAATACAAAGGTATACCATTTTTAAATTATCATAGGCTTAATGGACATCATGAAAATGATTGCTATGCTTTAAAATGAAGAATTAAGCACCTTGAGCATTAGGGTTTTATTTCATTTGCTACAAAACATTATGCTACATGCTCATCTCCAATTGCTAAATCCCACTGGGCTCCCAAATATGATCCCTCCATGTCTAATGAGAATCATGCCATAATTACTAATGTTCCTTCTCTAGTCAGTCTAGAACTTCCTATCCAACCTAATGTCATACCAACTTTAAAAACATATACCCCATCACCTCCTCCTATCAAGTCCTCTATAACATTACCAATTCCAATCGACAACCACCTTTACAAATACGTACCTGTCACCTCATCTTATGAAGTAATATAAATTTTTACCCATTCCAAATAAGCAACCACCAACCAAGAAAGACTAACCAATTCACTTTGCAGTATATAACCTCTTTAAAGTTCCTCCTTTTGACACAAAATCTAACCACTGGTCCTACTCTAGCTTGTACCTCTCATTATGATAACAATATACTTTCTTATGATACATTCTAAACTCCATCACCATCGAAATATCTCTCTTACATCATCACATAGATCACCATCACTGACAAACTTGGGGGCATCACACTTTCTCCACACCCCTTCCAACACTATCAGTTATATCTAGTGTTTACTACTACACTTCACACTCTACACTTCATGTCTAAACTTTCTATGCATACTCACTTCATTGGTACACACATTGTACCATCATTTCCTGATGATGCACTCTAGTGCTACTGAGTTCAAAATTCACTATTAAGGGAACAATTCATCCATGAACCTCACATCCTCTACTATCACCAAACTTCATGCTCAGTGATTTATGATACAACTTTTTTAGCATCTACTATCAATCACACACGCGCAATCATTACCCAATGACGCACTCTTGTTCTATAGTTCATTCTTGACTGTTGAGGGGGAATTTCTAAATGAACCTCATTTCGTACAAATTTGTTAGGGGAAAAACTTCTCCTACCATCTACACACCTTTCATATCACACCATCACACTCATGAATCATTTGCATATCTCGGTTACATTTACTCTTATTCGCTTATACTACTTACATGTTGCACTTTTCTTAATATGCTATTTGGATTCTTAGTATGTCATTATATTTTTCTATATACACATGCACATTCACTTGGTATCTTAAGTTGAATGCATGACCTATTACAAATTTATACATGATGCAAGATGCTTGAAAATTTTTTTACCGGTCCTAGGGGCATCTCCTCTTGCTATTATCATATTTTACACATCACAAGTTATATCATTTCAAGTATTTTCACTTGTTTTCAGTCACTATCACTATACTTGTCACGATCTATACACGCTTTGACATAATATCTATCTTTATAACATGTTAACAAGTGCTTCATGTGTATTATTTGTCTTACATGATCAATACAATCATGTATATCTATCACTCTTTGTTTTTTCTTGTTTGTTATTGTTTGTGAGCTATGCCTTATGTCTTCTTTGATCATTGTATGATTTTTCCACTTGAGACCTGATTGTCTCGTGAGATTGTGAGTGATTCCCCATGTATGGAACATAATTTTTGTGGTCCATCCAATCTTCGTAGTTACTTGTTACATTGTCTTCTATTACATGCTAGCTATTTTTAATAACTCTTGTTACTATCCTATGGTGTTTACATGTGCCTTTGTTTCTACCATGCAAATTCTCTACCCCCTGTAAGTATCCACTTCCGGATATGCATATCAACTTTTGGTCCTCTCATTTAGACTAAATTCTCCTATAATTGTCACACGCACCTTGAATGAGTGGGGGCATCTATTGGGTGAAAAAATCACCCCTACAACATCTCGAGTTATAGTAAAACAAAACACAATATATAATCAACACAAGAACACAATTAAAAATTTACCTGAAATAGACATAGGTCCAAAATATAAAGTAGAAACTAGTGCCTAGAAGCTGGACAAGAGAGGTGGGTGCTTGTGTCCCCCTAGGATCCAATGTCCCGAGGAAAACATAGTTAATCTCTTACATCAACACAATTTTTAGTATTTTTAGATTAATTCTCTAGTAGCAAGTAATTTCCTCCAGATTATAGAATTTAGTTTATCAGTCATAATCGAAAAATTTAGAACAATCAAAAAAATCAAAATAGATCAAGAACATACCATATGCAGTGGTGTTTATTTGGGAAGTGTCATGCAACCGGAGAAAAGCTATAAATATCTCCCCAAAACTCTTCTCTTGACATGAGAACACCCACAAAACTCTCTCGGTGTGAGATTACAAAAAAATTGCTCTTGGCATGAGATAGCCGAAAAACCTCACCGTTCAATAACAAATCCAATAACTTCAAGTAAATCAGAACAATTATCTATCTCTTACATTCTTATACATCAGGTGCATACTATCCTTTTACATATTTTCAAACTTCTCTTACTTAAACACATGCTACTTTGGTTTCTCATATACAAAACTCGACTACTCTTTCGATCTTATTTTTAGGTCTATCCTTAATATGCAACAATAATCAACTCACATCAATAAAACAACATGTTACAATGCATACAATTCACCCTTATGGTATACTTCCCTTTCCTAGTCCCCAAGCTTCAAATTTCTATCACTTCATGCTTCACTTGTCCAGTTGGCATGCTATCGGCTACACTCTTCTCTACATGATCATAATGTACAAATCTTCTATCTACTTTATGCTATTGAGTTTCCTCTCAACAACATAAAGTGGGGGAAAATGTAGACACAAAATCTATGCACTTAGGTATATTTATCAGTCCTAAAGAATACTAATATATATATGATTCATAAGCAAGAAAAATAGTGGGTGGAAAATCCTTTTAGGCCTTTTTTTTAATGTTTTACATTCTTATTGGCTTTATGTATCCTAGAACTTTGCCGAAACTTTACTTATTTATCTTTTATGGCCTCATACACTAGTACCCGGCTAGGATAAAAGTGATCAGTGCTCCTATCCCTCATGGGTGCTCCTAATCCTCTCTATCCATTTCTTACCCTTTTGGGTATTTTTTACCTCTTGGGAATCTTTTAGTACTTTGGGTCACCTTCTAGTTGTTAATTACGAAATTAAAAACAAGGGAATCATATATATACTTAGTTACTTCTCCAAAATTAGGGGCCACACACTAGCATTATATACCATCACCTAAGATTGTATCTAAAGGAAAAAGAGTATTACAAACCATCCATCTAACACATTCACTCGGGGGACAAGGGCTACATCACTCTACATACACAACATCAGAGGAAAAGTCTATTCTATTCCATCTCACACATTATAGACATTTGTTATATTCTATATCTAGCATGCTATCATTGTGCAACTTACACAAGGGAATCCTAGGACATCATTAAACACACATTCACATAGAATTACATGGATTCTGAAATGTAGTGCAATGCTCATGACTAAACTCACTCTTCGGGTGATCACCGAGGTCGAGTATGACTCCAAATTATGCATCTTCATTTTTAGATTTGATGTGGTTTGTGAGCGTGTGCAACTAGGTATCTCTCTCTTTGTAGGGTCTAGATGTGTAGGAGTGTTCTTGTGCATGCTTGATACGATCTCTCTTCCCAAAAATAGAATAATAGTTCCAACCTTTGGAGAAAGGTTATCAAAATGAATATATGGTAACGATTTATTGTTTAGGGTGACCGTGTGGTTTTGGGTTGACCGGCATCGATTAATGTGGGATATACTAGGTTGCCAAAATAACAGATCTTGGCTATCTTTTGGCCAATTCTGCCCATTGTTTTGGATCCAAAATGGATTTTTCTGCATAAGTAAGTGTGCATGCAATTAGAGGAAGAATATGCATTTAGTGTTAGGCTTAGAATAAGTCTTAATTAGTTATGGTAAGTGGAGATTGAGTCCTAATTAAATGGAAACATTCTAAGAATAGGTCTATGATGAGGTGTTTAGGTGAGGTGGAAAGTAGTTCAATTAAGATAATTAAATAATGAATATTGTTATCATGTGCATTAATTTAATTATAGGTAATTAAATTAATATACATGTGGGGTGAAGGGGAGTGTGACCAAAATTTGGTGTCTACATTTTTCCCTTTTTGTTGCATAGCTTTTATCGGTAAGCAAAATTGAAAAAATAGGATTTGATTGCCCCATGTGTGGGTGAAGCGATCCCCTCAAACCAGAACCGATGATGTGTAATACGAAATCGGTGAGTGGTTTGATAAATGTATAGTTGGAGGAAGAGAAGGTAGGAGGGGGATGGTATGAGTATTATGGGAAAGTGTCATGGTCAACTCGAGTAATAGGTAATAGGCCGGGTAGGGGTCAAAATTGGGTAATGGGTAATGGAAATCAAACACACAAACACATATAGATTGCAACATAGTACCAAGTTGAAGATCTTGTAAAATCTACATCGTCCAAGGTTGATAGGTTTATCCAAACAAGGGTGAAGTGATTTAGGTATCCAAGGTATAAGATATGGTACATAAACATGATGTAGGTCAAGTGCATGAATGTTTAGGTATGTTCCAGACACCCAAGGTTTGGTCAAGATTAAAAAAATACAATAGGCAAGGTATGTTGTTTCATCTAAAAGAACATAGGTAAAAAATCACAAGGTATAATGAGTACTTAAGGTCAATGGTCACACCAAGTAGATCAGGTTCAGGAAAATAGGTCATGACACGGGTGAGGCTAAGATATAGGTAAAATAAAAAATCCCAAGACACAACTAAGGAAATGTAGTGGTAGTTTGGGTTTGTAGGCAAGGTTCAATAGGTGTCCGTAATGATAAAAGGTGTTTGAGAAATAATGGTTGTAGGAAAAAGAAGCCTAACATTAACAAAAAATATAAGGGTTGACCGATGCCAGTTATATGGTGACCGACGTTGGTTAGCTAGGGAACAAATATGACTAATGTCGGTCATGTCAAATTGGGGATAAAAAAAAATTCCACGTTCTAGAGAATCATTTGTCATTTGACAATTGTAGAAAACAGCAGAGGAGAGGTGGAAAGCTGGAAAGTGACATAACAAAATGTAGAGATGAGTAGGCGAGCCTCGTAGTGGGTGATTGGCATTTGGTGGTGGGTCCACAAGATTGGTTTGAGTGATTAGATTTGTTTGCGAGGTGGGGAGTTACTTTGGTGATGGTAGAGGAAGGTGAGGGATTGGGTGGGCCATCGCACAAAGGGCGATGTACCACCATGCCGATGATGCTTTGAGATGAGGTAGGATTATATCCAATCCACACATTTGGTTAAAAGATTGTTGTTTATTTTTTTGTTAAAAAGTTTGGGTACAAAGTTAATTTTGAAATTATGGGTAAAAATGAAGGAAATGAGGGGTGGGAAGGTCCAATGTAGGTTAAATAGTGTTGGGAATGAAGCTAGGATAGGTTTTGGTGGGTTAGAGTAGGTTGTTAGGTCCCGATTTGTGAATTTTTGAAAAATAGGGTAGGGGTTTACAAATTTAGATGCTGCGATAGTGACCAACGAAGGTCAAGGGTTGGCGAGAGGTCGGTTGGCCTTGGCCAAAATCAATCAAATATTAGGTGAGTGATTCCGGTTATGATGGACCGATATCGGTGAATACTTGAACAATGCCAGGTTGGCTCTAGGGGAAAAGAGGTCAACAAATGAGATATGGTGGGCGGGAATGATAGGAAATGAGATATAAAGGTGGGTATATTGAGAATGGGTAGGGTATAATAGGTACAAATAGGTACAAGTTAGGGGATGTGAAATTGGGATGGGGGATAAAGTGGTAGTCTTGAGGGTTGGAATGTGGTTATGGGGTAGCAAGTAGTAAGGGTATTGAGAATAGGTTGGTTGGTTAAGAGGTATGTTGGGTATGGTCAGGGTTTAATAATGTTGTGGTTTGTTAGATGTAGGCTAGGGACCAACTACATATGAGAGATAGAGTACCACCTCTATTACTAGCGGTATAGTCCAAAGCATGACCATTGAGGAGTGGAGGCATGTGACGGATGTCAGCCTAATTAGGATCTGATGTTACAGGGAACATATTTTGGGATCTCGAGGTTGATGGTCACTCATCGACAAATGGGATTCAATGACCAACACATTTCATTTACCAAAGGTGAGATCACAGTCACCCTAGAGGACGTATACAGGATCTTGCGACTACCTATAGTGGGAGAGCAGGTTTATTCTATTTCCTAAGAGACATCGAGGAGCTAATGTTGGCGGTGTTTGGAGAGGGGATGGCGGAGATGAGGTTCCATAGCACGGATTGAGCTAAGAAGACATGTATGCAACCCATCCTCAAGAGATGAGGTTAGTTTTCTTGATCATGGAGGCAATGTGTTGCTTTACGTTTCGAGATGCAGAGGGTGGGAGATTTCCACGAGCACTGATGGGGTTCTCCATGACATGATTGAGGATAGGACCCATTTTTCTTGGGAACTTGAATTTTTGGTGTAGTTATATAAGGAGCTATCGGCCTATGGGAGGCTACGAAGGTTCACTTTGTGTTGTACCTTTCTTCTTCACCACTTTGGGAATACAAGCACATTCTATGTGTGCATCTAGTTGGTATACACTCGCCTAATGTATTTGATGCGGGATTGGTTTGATTTGGTTACGAGGATTTGGGTACTTGCTATTAGATAGCGTAGGGTTGCTACGACTACACATGATGTAGCACACTACAAGCATGTAGTAGAGGGTCTATCTAGAGTGGACATCATTTGGAGGCCATACATGGGCTTCCCTTCATACAAGAAGATGAAAGTTGAGTTAGATGACTACAATTGCTCGGATGGATAGAGGGACATCGTACTAGCGAGTACATGATGATACCCATGGATAGGATTAGATTGTAACTTGGGCTACCTCAAGATGTGTTTCCTCCATTCCCACAAATCACGGGAGAGACGATGTGGAGAGGTCTATGCCTCTACCATAGCTGACGGTGTTGATAGGGTAGGAATAGCGGGCGGTGGACCAAGAGATTGATGACAATAGAGTTTCAAATAGATACATGTAGTCTTTGGGAAACAAAACTATCAAGAACACCACTTAGGTGGGAAACATGACCTAGCCACGATTATGGTTCGAGGATACATTACGAGGGGATTGTGGTTATCCTTTTGACATAGTTGGGAGTAGTGCAGGGGCAGTTGATAGGATCTGAGGCACAAGTTACCACATTATAGGCACAAGTAGTAGCCCTTGAGGTCCATGTTGCACAGAGGAAGGTACCCGCATAGGGTGGGGATGGTGATGGGGACAGGTGGCCACCTTACAGGCATATATTGTAGGTTTGTAGGGTCAGTTGGCCACTTCACAGGCTCAGATTGTGGCCATACAGGCCCATGTCATAGCACAAGCACCCTCACAGGCATAGGGATAGGTTCCCATTTTATAGGCAATAACGGGACAAGGTACCATGGTACAGGGAGGAGGGAAGGGTTCACAAGTACAGGGCCAAGGCCATTATTAGTTGGAAAGAGTTTACATGTTGTTACACCTGTAGATATGACACCGCCACAGATAGTGTAAATGGATAAAGTTAGGGATGCCCTGAATGAGGCTAGATACTATTAGGATCATTTGATTACTACCAGGATATATTTCCCTTCCTATGTAGAGTACATGGTATAATAGGCCTTGAGTGAGAGGATGAGATCTCACATGCATAGTGTAGAGAGTGTAGGGGTTGACAAGCCCGAGAGACAGGGTCGAGTGAGGCCACTAGTCCATGTAGGCTCGACCCAATGATAGGCCGAGCAAAGGCGAGACCTAGACCCATAGAGGGTGAAGAGATGATGGTAGGGCACCGAGCTAAAGAAGAGGAGGAGATAGAAGAGACAAAATTGGACATGAGATGGGAAAACAATTGATATCCCCGTACATTGTCATTTTGATTATTATTATTTTTGATATATATTAGCACTGCGTGCAATGATAGTTAGGATGTACATAAGATTTTTTGAGTTTTTGATTATTTTACCAGCTGTGTGCTAAATATTTTTAAATTGTACACGAGAGATACTTGTATTATGTTGTATCAATGTATATTCTAGGTATACACAGAATGCTATTTGTAGATGGCAAGATCGATGGTTATGGAGGATGTACTTATGTTTAAAAATTTCTTTTGTTATTTGTATATGGATGGAAACTAGGTGGATTAGGCATGGTGGAGCTAGGTTGGTTAAGCATGGTTGAGTTAGGTCGATTAGACATGCTTGAGTTAGGTCCTTTAGGCATGGTGGATCTAGGTCGGTAAGGAATGGTTGAGTCATGTATAGGCATGGTGGAGTTAGGTTGGTTTAGGCATGTTGGAGTCGGGTCATTTAGGCATGATGAAGTTACGTCATTTAGGCATGATGGAGTCAAGTTTTTAATTTTGATTTAATTTCCAAGTTCTGGTAACATAGGAAATAAATGATGAGTTATATGTATGTTATGGTGTAGATTTCCAAAATCTTTGATATTATGGAAATGTGAAATGATTGATTGGATGTTTTTATGATGTGATAACATGGTAGATATGTATGTTTGTATTAATTTCCAAGTGTTGTAGAAAATGGAAACTAAGATAGAATATGAATAGGAAAATGGGGTAAAATAGGTTAGGGTAAAGAGTGTCCGAGCTAACCTCCAAGGGCCCCATGCCCTAGGAGTCTTTGCCTACATATCACGACAAAATGGGCCTCGAGGCGATATAGTTCTCCTATAAGCTAGAGAAGAATATGATGAATTAGAGGAATGGGTTTGTATGTTATAAGCAAGATTGATTCTAGGTCATAGGCATGGTTGAGTTAGGTCACTTTAGGAATGGTTGAGTCTTCATTTTAGGCATGGTTGAGTCTTTTAAAATGTAGGTGTCGATGGTCTAGTCCTGTATAGGGTAATCAATAAGTAATAAAGAAGGTGAATGGTAAGAGGTGGTAAAAAGAGCCACCTAATTGATAAGAACCCTAATGAGTCTATCATACCAAAGATTGGATTATGAATGTGAGATCCTAAAGGCATTGCATAATGAACTATTCTAAGGGTGAAGAAAGTCACACGGTTACCATGGCTACCTTTGACTTCCCACGGTTACCTTTCCCTCTAATCTTTTGTCTCCCTCTACTCTCTCATTGTCAAAGAATTTCCGAAGTATAAGAATCTCTGGTGCTCTTCCTTCACATTTCCTCACTTAGGATCACACCTATTACATCCTCAAATATCAGCTTTGAGTTATTAGAGAATGAATTACTTATATCCATAACCAAGTTGTCCTAGCTATTTAGCAAGAGAGCACAAAATCAACAAAGCCCCGACCTCATCATCAAAGTAAATTTTTACCAAGTTTTACATACTCACAACCGTATTAAATTCATAAAAATGATTAGAAACAAAACCATTCCCAGACATCTTCATATGAAATAACTTTTTCATCAAAAATATTTTATCAGAGGTAGAGGGTTTTTCATATAACTTCCCCAACACAATCATGAGACCTTCCGTGGTCTTCTCCTGCGATATGTTGAAAGCAACCAAAGATGCACAACATAAATGAATTACCTTGAGCGCCTTTCTATCTAGCAACTCCCAATCCTCATCTGAAATGGTCTGTAGGTTTATTTGCTTTTCCAGCCAAAGGAACATGGAGGTCCTTCTGATATAAGTAATCCTCCATTTACATCTTCCACAAACCAAAGTTCTACCCATTGAACTTCTCAACCCTTGATCTGCCCTCATCCGCCATAGCTCCCACTCAAGCTAAACTTTTCTTGTGATTTACAACTTCAGCAAAAAACCCCCAAAGCTCTGATACCAATTATTAGGAATTAGAGAACAAATATGCGGAAACAATTCCTTAAACCACAATAGTAGGAAACTATATAGCGAATTATACTTGCGAAATATAACAACATAAATAAATAATGCAAAAAAGAAGACAAGACAAGATTTAACGTGGTTCACCCAATGTGGGCAAGAACTTGCTTATATTTTACTATCAATAAGAGTAAAACAACTCTCATAGTCTTGTCTCGAGTTATGAACTCACAACAGAATTCCAAAGATGCTAAACCACATCTAAACCACAATTGACACCTAATTGCATAACCTTGATCACTCCCGATCACCTCTTGATCATTAAGACTCAAGACCTCTTGAACACTCAAGATATCTTCAAGATACCCTAACACCTCTATTTATAGGATTAAAATCCTTCTAAGAAGCAATAAAGCCGACCTTAGAATATTGAAAGTTGCGATCTTTCAACTTCCCACGGCTGGAAAAATAGTCACGACGTTAAAAACCAATTAAAAACATGTTAACATCAATATCTCAATAACGGCACACCAACCGCACAACAACATCATAGCAAATGACTATAGAATTCTCCTGAAGTCTCCAAACTTAACCGTTCGAGCTCCAACACTTCAACACTGATTCAAGAAGACAAAAAAATAGGCTCCACACCCCAACACATACATCATTAGTTTGTGCAAAGAGGCTAACTCTTTTGAGTTAACTCATCTTGATGGAGGTGCACTACAAATCCCAATAAATGGGATCTATCTCAAACCCTTCCATTAAGTTTGCTACATCATTTTGTATATACTAGAGTAGTTTCAATTCCTTTAAGTGTCTTTGTGTGCACATTATTTGTTTGTACATAGTTCTTTCTTCTCACATGCTCCCCTGTGCGCACCCTTATTTTTCTTTTAGGATGTTGATCTTCCTCTAAAAATTTCCATAAGCTTATAGGATTCAAAATAGAGTCAAGAAATGATCCTTTAAGTGACTTCAGGGGCAATTCTTCAAAATTAAAAATCAGAATTTGATGATTACATAGTAGAATTCATGCCCGATGGATGTTCTAGGCTATTGATCTCCTTTATGTAGCAAGAATATTTCTCTGAAAGTCACCAAAACTATCATCCAAATAACTCTCCCAATTATTTAGATAACTTGTATACATTTTTGACTTTGAGTTATTTATTATATGGTCATGCGTGCTCAATATTTTCTTGGCACATTCCCCTTGGATGTAGTTTCCTCATGCACCTCCCCTTCTCCCCTTCATTTTACTTTAATCTTTATTCCACTCCTCCCTTGCGTGCATCTCCTACGTGTCTACCTTCTTCCTAGAATATTTTCACCCTATGTGTGCCTTACACTCACTTCAATCAACTAAGTCCCTACCCCTTGTGCACGTTCCACACATTACTTTGTAATAGTTACGCCTTGACCACTCGTTCTCCACTGACCAATTTTCCTCATTTCCTCGTACACATTACGTGTTCTTTCCTTCTATCTTCTTCCCACACCTCATTCTTCCACACACATATATTTACACCCTCCTTTGCGCTCTTCCATGCCAAGTCATCCTATGACCCACTTGAGTGTACCATACGTGACTATTTAAAGCATGCAAATAGGGTGTCAAATCCTCACAACGGATCAATGAGTGACATGTGGTAGAAATGAACAAACATTTGCATAGTTGGCCATCCTTTCAACTGATCCATGCGGACTAAATGTTTTTCATGCGCTAATGACTCTAAAAACCTATGACAATCGTATCTTTTGCTATAGAGCTCGATTGGTGCGAGCTGGACTTATTAGATAGGCTGGCGACATAGGCTACAATGCTAGACTTTCAAATTTAAATTCTTGGTAGATCTGGTAGGTGAAAAATGGGAAAAAATATTTTTGAGAATTGATGAGCAGAGATAATTACTCCAACCACCCAATTTGATATGATCCACCATCCTTCCTTCTTCAACATGGCAAATAGACCTCAAGAAGTGCATTTGTGAGTCTTAGTCAGATTTGTAGGCATTGAATGCTTCTTGTAGGTGGTTGTATTTCAAATTTGGGTTTTCCTCCTTCTATCCTTCTTCCATGGATTCATCTATAAATGTAAGAGCTGGGCTCATTATTAATGTTGGACCATGAAGGGCATACCTCCTGATGTTAGACGTATCATTAGTGCTTGAAGTTACACCATTAAGGGTAGAACCTCACTATTCAGGAGATCCCAAACCTTTTTTTCATTGCGAGCATTGTCGGGATATTTCCCCACCATTTACAAATGTACTTCTATAGAGAAAGCTATTCAAATTCATTCAAAGGTGATCACTTCATGAGTGGATCCGGATACCTTGTCTCCCAATTACAATGGTAATTCTACATCAAAATATCATTTTTCTATGTGGGAAATGAAGGTTATTAAAAATGGATGTGGAGAATAGAATCTCTAATAGGCCCTTCTAGTTTCTAACCTTCCCCTATCACCCAAAGTGTATGGTAGGACATGTCACAAGTTTCAACCCTCTAGGAAAAGTGCCATTTTGACATTTTCACTCCTAGTGATTTATTAGAAGATGAAAATATTCTCAACAATATCGTATCTTGTCCTTCGGATGATGAAATGGATCTATGTTACCAATCATCCAAATATATTATCCCCAAGAAAATGATGTATGCTATGGGATACAGAGGACATGGTTGTGGCATCAATGAAAAGGGTACAATGAAAGCTCTTCCAATACCTCATCGTAAGGTGTGTAAGTATGGTATTGGAATTTTATAGTACATGTCTCATCCCACATAGGTTGAGGCTACCTATTATGAGTGTGAAGGTAGTTCCTCTTAATGTGAAAGTGAAACAGACTCGAGGTGTAGTCTTTATGAATACCTTGCCTCCATGAACCTATTTTCTAACATAGCCATATTAACTATAACCCCTATCATATCCCTTACCACTTAGACACTAGAACTTATTTACCTATCACTTACAAATTGGGACTAACAACAACATGTTTTAGTTGACATATTTTAGAACGATGAAGCTATTTGTTAGTTCCTTGGTATTCACAACAATATTCTAGTGGGTGATCACAAGAAAGGATTCTCCATCAAGATAAACCCATGCACGTATTTCGGGAGAAGGATGAGTTATATAGTCATATAGGTAAGAAATGAAGTAAGGGAAAAATTTCTATAGAAAATCCTTGCAAAAGAGAAAGTCCATGCCTCATAGGGAAAACCTCTTTGAGGTGCTTGTGGACAAACAAAAAGAAAAATCAATGGACAAAATAGTTGACCAAATTGAAGGTGAAAATATCTTTGAGCCGCCTTTAGCGAAGAAGATCTTAATATCCCCCGATCCTACACACATGGAGGATGAGTCCAAATTACTCGTAGAGGACACAATAAATATCAATATTGGCTTAGAGGAATTGCCCCGGAATAGTCAAGTTGGGAGCTTCGCTCTTAGCTCAAGAACATAAAAGTTTTGTGTTGATTTTGAGAGAATTCACAAATATATTTACTTAATCGTACGCAAACATGCCAAAACTTGATCCTACATTAGTGGTACAAAATCTTGTTGTACACCTAGATTCCAATCCCATAAAGGAAAAGATCTGAAAGATGCATCCTCACGTTGCCTTTTCACCAAAGCGAGAGATAGAAAGATTATTAGTGGTAGGCTTCATTAGGCCTATTGACTATTCAAATTGGATTTTCAATATAGTCCTAGTGCAGAAGAAACCTGTCAGTATTAGAATTTGTAATGATTTCAATAAAGATTATCCTAAGGACAAATTCCCTCTTCCCAAAATTAATTTGATTATAGATTCAACTGTTGGTTATGAGATGCTATTGCTCATGGATGGATTTTCAGGATATAACTAGATAAAAATTTCTGAGGACCAACATAATAAAAATTTTACCACCCCATGGGGAAATTCTATTATCAAGTCATGCCCTTTGGCCTCAAGAATGTAGGTGCCACCTATCAATTAGAAAAATATTTTATCTTTCATGACATGATTAGTGACATCATGTAAGATTATGTGGAAAACATATTAGTAAAATCATGGACTTGAGAAGATCACCCGAGATCTTGCAACACATCTTTTAGTGTCTAAGGGACTATAAGGTATGACTCAACCCGAAGAAGTGTGTCTTTGGCATACTATCTGGAAAATTATTAGGATTCATTGTTTCAAGGAGAGGAATAGAAGTAGATCCTACAAAGGTTACTAAAATAACATGGATGCCTCCTTCGATGAATAAAATACAACCACAAAGATTGCGAAGGAAAGATCCAAGAAATTATAAGATTCATCTCTCAGCTTGTAGACAAGTGTCACACATTTACACATCTTCTAAATAAATATGTCAATTTTCACTAGGGACCAGAACAATAACAAGCATTTGATTCTCTCAAAGAGTATTTGGTGAAACCCCCTTTTATAATGCCACCTATGACAGGTGAACCATTAATACTCTACATTTCTACCATGTAATTTGCAATTGGGGCATTGTTGGCCTAATATGATAAGGAGTAGAAAGAAAATATGTGTATTACCTAAGTGAGCGTTGATTGCTTATAAGCTCAACCACCCATATATAGAAAAGGCTTTCTTGGCTGTAGTTTTTGCCTTTCAAAAATTGTGTCATTATCTGCTAAATAATAAGGTCAAGTTTATCTCAAAATTTGATCCATTAAAGTACTTGGTGTCAAAACCTGCACTCACGAAAAGATTGCTAATTGGATCATCTTACTCAACAAGTTTGACATGGAATATGTTCACTAGAAATTAGTGAAAGTGAAGGTTTTGGCAGATCAATTAGCTAAAGCCCCACTACCAGGTATCTGTATCTTTGAGTCTAGAACTTCTAGAAGCACCTAAATTATACCTCGAGGAATCTATTATATGTCAAATATACTTTGATGGATCCTTTACCTTTCATGGTTCAGGTGTTGGAGTTGTGTTGATCACTCCTTCAAGAGACTTGATCCCTCATTCATTTTGACTCGGGTTCCCATGTATAAAAACTATAATAGAATATGAAGCCCTTATTACAGGGATGAAAATGAATATTAAGTGGGACATCGAGACAGTGAATTTAATTAATGATTCTATGTTGATTATTAAACAGATAACAAACAAATATAAAGTTAAATATGAGAAACTTATTCTTTAAAATAGAATGGTCAATTGTTTGAAGGAGTTATTTGAGCAGATTACATTTGAACAAATCCCAAGAGGAAAAAATAGACTAAAATATGCTATGGCCACATTTGGGTCTATGTTACTCATCCCACCTCAGAACAATGATATGTCATTCTTCATCAAGCATCTAAGAACACTAGCATATGACATGCTAGAGTCCTGTTTGGTATGTCAAGTTGTTGGTCCCTTTTCCCATTAGTTTAGTGACATTTTTAACTACATTCACAATGGAACCTTTCCCACAAAAGTTTTCCATGCTAATAAAAGAAACCTCATCCAACATATATCCTGCTATACCCTACTTGGGGGCACTCTCTACCATCGAGGCTATGATGGGAATCATTACACTTTCTCAATTGAGATTTAATCCATCCTAGAGGTTAAGGAGGTGAATGAAGGAATATACGGGGCCCATAGAAACGTGATCATCTTAATAAAGAAAATACTTAGAGTAGGCTACCATTGGCATACTATAAAGAATGCTTGTTGTGAATGTGTGAATAAATGTTTGCAATGTCATAAATATGGACATTTAATGCTTGCGCCAACACAATTATTACAACCTATCATGAAATCTTATCCTTTTCCAAAGTGGGGCTTGATCTTATAGGTAAGCTTAACCCTAATCTACTAATGGACACTGTTCATTATCACTACCAATGAGTACTTGAAAAAGTGGGTAGAGGTTGTTCTTTTACCTATGTTAAAGGTGGATAGATACCCAAGTTTATAATGAATCATATAATCTATCGATACAACATACCCTCTACCATTATAGATCACAACGGTAAGTCCTTTAGAAACAAATTTGTGAAAGTGTCGTCTCAAAATTTTTAAATCACTCTTAAGCATTCAACCCCTATTACCCTCAAGGTAACGGGAAAGTTGAAGCTTATAATAAAATCCTGTACATATTTTGGAGAAGATGGCGAATACCCTTGGTTGTAATCTGGAATTTAGAAATTCACCCCACCCTCTAGGCATACAAAATGTCTATCCACACTCCTACAAGTTCCACTCCATATTCCCTAGTATTCGGCACAGAATCTATACGCCCTAGAGATCGATCTCCCCTCTTTATGTATAGAGCTAAGAGATTACTCGAATGAAGAGGAAAACTACTGAGTAGTAGCTCAACCGGTAGAGTTAGAGATATTATATGAGAAATGAATTCACACCCTTGATTATCTTAAATTGTATCGAATCGAGTGTGGTGAAATTAAAACAAATGAGTGATTCCTCATCAATTTGAGGTAGGAGACTTGGTGTTAAAATAAAATTATCTCAACACCACCAAGGACCGAGAAAAGAAATGTAAATTTGAGCCTAATTGGTTAGGGCCATATGTTGTGGTCACTAAATTTGGTTCAGTGCATATAAGAGTGCTTAATCGGATGGTCGGAAATTTGGGAACCCATGAATGCAATGCATCTTAAATGTTTCTACGCTTAAGTGTGGGGTCCCTAAAATATTATAGAAATAATAAAAAGTATAAAAATAGAAAAATAAAAAGAGAAATAAATATGTTCAATAGTGAAAACCACATAATGGTGGCACTTTGGACAAGTCCTTTAGTGAAAACCAATTTCCAATGCCATTGGAGGGTCTGTTGTTCACAAGCATTTTAGTTCTAGGATTATTATAGTTTTGTCCTAAGCTAGTCTTTACCTTCTTCTCAAATACTTTTGAGCTTGTCCCTCCCGCCTTGATCCAACCGACCCTATTTTTGAATGTGAATAGTTTGCCTTTATATATTCCCATCTAACGTCGGGGGAAACTTTGCATCGTCACTTTTAGAACATAACGCCTGGAATTCTACCCTTGTACATCCCATCTAATGTTGGGGGCATCCATGTTTTTCTTCGTTTCCTTGCACATAGCTTCTGAAAACTTCTTAGAAAACATTAAAAATATTTTAATAACTTTTTGAAAAGCCCAAAATATTCAAATATGTTATTTGAGAAAATAAAAAACATCCAAATATGTTTTTTCGAAAACTTAAAACATTCAAATATGTTTCGTAGAAAACTCAAAACCAATAGAACATTGTCTAGATAAAATACCAAAAAATAGCAAAAATGTTTCACAAATGTCCCACAAAAACAAAGTAGTACTTTTCTTACTTTAGTTGTTGGTTTTGTCATAGTTTTTATTGCTTTACTTTTTCATCTTGTGTACTTTAAATTGGATTCATTTTCTTACTTAGATTGAGTGTTACTTTAATCTATGGTACATTGCGTTGAGTTCATTTTATCTTTCATATTTGTATATAGTTGTGTTGTCTTGATTAGATTTGATTAATTTGTGCTTGTTGTTTTCTTGTGTAGTTTGTTGTCATCTCATCATCATATCATCTATCATCACATCTATACATCATATATCAATAAAGGCTAAGCTACATCATCATGAACATGAAAATTAAACATGTATGCTAAGCTAACATCATATAATATTGCCATGAGGGGAAAGAGGGATCACCTTTTGTCCCCCTAAAATGTAGATACTAATAAAAACATGGATTAAACATGTTATCTCATACATAAAATGTGATAAGTATACACAATCCATCGTCATCATATATAATCATAAATATAAATTTCCATGTACAAAACAATGTGTCTCAATATACATCAGATACAATGAGCCATCATGGGTGTTTATACAAAAAAATGTGTTCCTTCATCACGAGGCATAATAAAAAATAATACATAAGTACATCCATACAAAAAAGTGCCTTCATATTGAGGTGTACATAAAAAGAGATACATTTGGTACAATTCAAAGAGTTAACCATGACTCTCACCTACCTTTGGAATTCCTAACATATGTCCCCGAGGTGGCATCATCTGTGATCCCCAGGAGGTAGCATCTACTGCTAGCCTTGTGATGGGAAAGCTAGATGTGGACTTTACGGTGGTGGTACCTCTTTGTACTAAAGGTATCTTTACTTGATCTCACTGATTGAGATGGGCTCTACAATCTAGATCTAGATCTGCTGCTAACAAGATGACTATACTCTAGAGCCCTCTGACCTACCAAAAATACTGCATGATATAACATTCTATAATAGGTGGCCTCACCTGCAATAACAAAACTATGAAGGAATAAGTTCTATACCCCTGGATCGATCTGCATAGCAGAATCATGTCACACTCCACTCTCACACTAGATAACTCGACTTGTGCTTAGGCCATCTATGCGGCTAGATGATCCCTCTCCACTTTGTCACCGATATCTCTCTTTAGTAAGCCGTGTCTTCTCTGCACTAACGATATATGTCTAAAGTGATATGATCTCTCTCTGCAGGTGACCTATAGCATAGCTGCGAGATGCAAATTGATGACACATCATTAGTTATTATCCTCTTCCAAGCAAACAATTAGCGATTATTAGCTAATTAAGACTATTTACGCATGTATTTGATCAATAAACAATGTTACTAGTTAATACCCCTCTTCCAACCATTCAACATCACCCCTTTTCCCTCCAAGAGATCTCAAAAGGCTTTAAACGCTTATCCTAGCCTCTTAATTTACCCTAAGTGGTTAATTAAGGCACCTCACATGCTAATTACTTGATAATTATCTAATCATGATTAAAATACCTTAATCTACTTTATCTGTTTTAGTCCCATGCGCCAAGATGAAAATTTTCCCCAAATAGAAAACTATACAAAGGACTAAGCACCTTTTTGCCTTCATACTTTAGACCATGTTTTGAATAACATTAATCATATAAGACATATGATCAAGAGCCTTAGTTCCATTGATATGAATAGCTTGCTCAATTTTCACATCCAATCTTCATGTTGGTTAGTAGAGGAATATCTAATATGGCCTTGTAGCCATTGTTAGAGAGGTCTTTTCACCATTATGGAGTAGCAACAACCCAATTTGATTTTCTAGTGCTCTTCATAGGTCCATGTTAGTTAGCAATTCACACTAAGTAGGCATGATTTGACTAAGATTGATTTATATCATGTTATTTATCTTACGTATTCCAATAAGCTAAGATCTTGATGTTACTATTGTTAATTCATAACTTTGTTAATAGATTATGTGGTGTTAGTCTAGTTATTTAACTTTGCTAGAGTTTTGGTAGTGCACAATAATCATCTAAGTTCACTCATTCCTTTGGGTTTTTAAGTTTATATCTTTTTAGCATATCAATTACTAGTATCAATGCATTATTATGATATTGGTAATCTAGACATAAAATCTATGCACTTGGGTACATTTCTAGGTCATAAAGTATACTGATATATACATGATTCCTAAGCAAGAAAAATAGTGGTTGACAACTCCTTTTAGGCCTTTTACTTTATCTTTTGCATTCTCATTGACTTTATGCATCCTACATCTTTTTCAAAACTTGAATTATTTATCTTTTGTGACCTCAAAAATTAGCGCCTAGCTAGAAAAGAAGCACCCATGTGCTCTTGTCCCTCCTAGGCACTCCTGACCCTCTCTATCCTTTTCTTACCCTTTTGGGTCTCTTTTACCTCTTGGACATATTTTATTACTTTGGGTTTCCCTTCCAATTTTCAATTAAAAAAATTCAAACAAGGGAATCATATATATACTTAGTTACTTCTCCAAAATCAGGGGCCAAGCACTAGCATTATCTACCATCACCTAAGCTTACATCTATAGGTAAAATATCATTACAAAGCATCCATCTAGCACATTCACTCAAGGGATAAGGGCTACATGAATATACATACACAACATAGGAGGGAAAGTTTATTCTATTCCATCTCACACATTCTATAAATTTTCTATATTGTATATCTAGCCCGCTATCATTGTGCAACTTACACAAGGGAACCCTTGGGAATAATTACACACACATTCACACACAACTAAATGGATTCTAAAATATAGTACAACACTTAGTACTAAGTTCACTCTTTGAATGAATGACGGGGTTAATCTGATTCCATATCCTACATCTTTATTTTTATATTTGATATGATTTGTGGGAATGTACAACTAGGTATGTTTCTTTGTAGGTTACATGTATAATCGACAACATTGGAGAAAGATTAGAGTGACTAAAGGAAACTAACAAAGTGAAGATCCTACTACATTGTAAAGTATAGAGCCCGAGTATCTCGACTTGACACTAGCACCCGAGATCATTCACTAGCACCCAGGCACTCCTATCCTCCTATGAGAAATTTTGTCCTACACATTTATGAGTCTTAGAACCTATAGTGAGCCTTGATGACACTTGGTCTTAGTCGAGTTCAACTATTCACGTACTCATATCATCTCTATATTGTGTGAAATAATCTAAGTCACTCTCTTTCACTCTTTCTTAGGGTTTCATATTATTACATACTTTTTGCTTGTTCATTTATTGTATTTTATCACTTGTATATCATTCATTATAGTAATTACTCTAAAATTATATTTAATTCAATTTATATTAAATCATTTGGTGAACCTAACTCATGATCAAACACTTGGATCTTTATTTTTCCCATTCTATCGGATCTTCTTTCATGGCCCCTCAAGTATCCTTATATCAATTACTTCAAATGCACCCATCCTGTAAATATGTTCTCCAAAATTCACTAGACACTATGTACCTCCCTCACAATACACCACCTGCACAAGTAAGTGCAATTTTCTATCATCTCTTCGATGAACCTATCAATCCTAATACCACAATCAATCAACCCATGTTTGAATTTAAACTTTACACTATTTATTTCAAGATAAATTTCAAGCTATGGAAACCATGAGTACATCCCTCTCATCTCAAATCCAACATCTCAAGGCTACCTCTTAGAACCATGCTAGTTCTTCTTCTAAACCTCATCGTAATCTCATGTCTACTACATCTTCTTATACATGTGAAGTCTAAGCCTTACCGTTACCAAAAGTGCTCCAGTTTAATCTCAATGCTAACAAAAATTATATTCTTCCTAAGATCCTTAATCACCAGTTGATCAACTTCCCACTTACTAATCATTACCCTCCTTATCGGTTTTCCAAATACAAAGGTATACCATTTTTAAATTATCATAGGCTTAATGGACATCATGAAAATGATTGCTATGCTTTAAAAGGAAGAATTGAGAACCTTGATCATTAGGGTTTTATTTCATTTGATACAAAAATTATGCTACATGCTCATCTCCAATTGCTAAATCCCACTGGGCTCCCAAATATGATCCCTCCATGTCTAATGAGAATCATGAAATATTTACTAATGTTCCTTCTCTAGTTAGTCTAGAACTTCCTATCCAACCTAATGTAATACCAACTTTAAAAACATATACCCCATCACCTCCTCCTATCAATTCCTCTATAACATTATCATTTCCAATCAAGCAACCACCTTTACAAATACGTACCTGTCACCTCATCCTATGAAGTAATATAAATTTTTACCCATTCGAAATAAGAAACCACCAACCAAGCAAGAATAAATAATTCACTTTGTGGTATATAACCTCTTTAAACTTCCTCCTTTTGACCCAAAATCCAACCCTGGTCCTACTCTTGCTTCTACCTCTCATTATGATAACAATATACTTTCTTATGATACATTTCAAACTCCATCACCATCGCAATATCTCTCTTACATCATCACATAGATCTCCATCATTGACACACTTGGGGGCATCACACTTTCTCCCCACCCCTTCCATCACTATCAGTTGTCTCTAGTATTTACTACTACACTTCACACTCTACACTTCATGTCTAAACTTTCTATGCATACTCACTTCATTGGTACACACATTGTACCATCATTTCCCGATGATGCACTCTAGTGCTACAGTTCAAACTTCAGTATTGAGGGAATAATTCATCCATGAACCTCACATCCTCTACTATCACCAAACTTCATGCTTAGTGATTTATGATACAACTTTTTTAGCATCTACTATCAATCACACACGTCAATCATTACCCAATGACGCACTCTTGTTCTATAGTTCATTATTGAATGTTGAGGGGGAATTTCTAAATGAACCTCATCTCATACAAATATGTTAGGGGAAACACTTCTCTTACCATCTACACACCTTTCATATCACACCATCACACTCATGAATCATTTACATATCTTGGTTACATTTACTCTTGTTTGCTTATACTACTTACATGTTGCACTTTTCTTACTATTCTATCTGGATTCTTAGTATGTCATTATATTTTTCTATATACACATGCACATTCACTTGGTATCTTAAGTTGAATGCAGGACCTATTACAGATTTATACATGATGCGGGATGCTTGACACAAATTTTTACCGGTCCTGGGGGCATCTCCACTTGCTATTATCATATTTTACACATCACAAGTTCTATCATTTCAGTACTTACTATTTTCAGTCACTATCACTATACTTGTCACTGATTTATACACGCTTTGACATAATATCTATCTTTATAACATGTTAACAAGTGCTTCATGTGTATTATTTGTCTTACATGATCAATACAACCATGTTTATCTATCACTCTTTGTTTTTTCTTTTTGTTATTATTTGTGAGCTATGCCTTATGTCTTGTTTGATCATTGTATGATTTTTTTCCACTTCGACCTGATTTTATTGTGACATTGTAAGTGATTCCCCATGTATGGAACATAATTTTCGTGGTCCATCCAATCTTCTTAGTTACTTGTTACATTTTCTTCTATTACATGATAGCTATTTTTAATAACTCTTGTTACTATACTACGTTGTTTACATGTGCCTTGGTTTCTACCATGCAAATTCCCTACCCCCTGTAAGTATCCAATTCCAGATATGCACATCAACTTTTGGTCCTCTCATTTAGACTACATTCTCCTACAATTGTCACACACACTTCAAATGAGTGGGGGCATGTATTCGGTAAAAAATCACCCCTACAACATATCGAGTTATAGTAAAACAAAACACAATATATAATCAACACAGAACACAATTAAAAATTGACCCAAAAATAGACATAGGTCCAAAATATAAAGTAGAAACTAGTGCCTAGAACTGGACCAAGAGTAGAGGTGGGTGCTTGTGTCCCCCTAGGATCCAATGTCCCGAGGGAAAACATAGTTAATCTCTTAGATCAACACAATTTTTAGTATTTTTAGATTAGTTCTCTAATAGCAAGCACTTTCCTCCAGTTATAGAATTTAGTTTATCACATAATCGAACAAATTAGAACAATCAAAAAAATCAAAACAGATCGGGAACATACCATATGCGGTGGTGTTTCTTTGGGAAGTGTCATGCAACGGAGAGAAAAGCTATAAATCTCTCCTAAAACTCTTCTCTTGATATGAGAACACCCACAAAACTCTCTCGGTGTGAGATTACAAAAAAATTGCTCTTGGCATGAGATAGCCCAAAAACCTCACCGTTCAAAGAACAAATCCAATAACTTCAAGTAAATCGAAAAATTATCTATCTCTTACATTCTTATACATAAGGTGCATACTCTCCTTTTACATATTTTCACACTTTTTCTTACTTATACACATGTTACTTTGGTTTCTCATATACGTAACTCGTACTACTCTTTAGAGCTTAATTTTTAGGTTTATCCTTAATATGCAACAATAATCAACTCACATCAATAAAAAAACATGTTACAACGTATACACTTCACCCCTATGGTATACTTCCCTTTCCTAGTCCCCAAGCTTCAAATTTCTATCACTTCATGCTTCACTTGTCCAATTGGCATGCTATCAGCTACACTCTTCTCTACATGATCATAATGTACAAATCTTCTATCTACTTTATGCTATTGAGTTTCCACTCAACAACATAAAGTGGGGGAAAATGTAGACACAAAATCTATGCACTTAGGTATATTTCTCAGTCCTAAAGAATACTAATATATATATGATTCATAAGCAAGAAAAATAGTGGGTGGAAAATCCTTTTAGGCATTTTGTTTTATCTTTTGCATTCTTATTGGCTTTATGTATCCTAGAACTTTGCCAAAACTTTACTTATTTATCTTTTATGGCCTCATACACTAGCACTTAGTTAGGACAGAAGTGATTAGGTGCTCCTATCCCTCATGGGTGCTCCTAATCCTCTCTATCCATTTCTTACCCTTTTGGGTATATTTTACCTCTTGGGAATCTTTTAGTACTTTGGGTCAGCCTTCTAGTTGTTAATTACGAAATTAAAAACAAGGGAATCATATATATACTTAGTTACTTCTCCAAAATTAGGGGCCACGGACTAGCATTATCTACCATCACCTAAGATTTTATCTAAAGGAAAAAGTGTATTACAAACCATCCATCTAACACATTCACTCAAGGGATAAGGGCTGCATCACTCTACATACATAACATAGGAGGGAAAGTCTATTCTATTCCATCTCACACATTCTATACATTTGCTATATTCTATATCTAGCCCACTATCATTGTGCAACTTACATAAGGGAATCCTAGGGCATCATTACACACACATTCACATAGAACTACATGGATTCTAAAATGTAGTGCAATGCTCGGTACTAAGTTCACTCTTCGGGTGATCACCGAGGTCAATCTGACTCCAAATTCTGCATCTTTATTTTTAGATTTGATGTGGTTTGTGGGCATGTGCAACTAGGTATCTCTCTTTGTAGGTTATAGGTACATGTTTCACAAATAAGTTACAAACGTATGATAAGTTACAAACGTATGATAAGTTCTGAAACATAAAATAGAGAGCACTCACGCACGAGAAAAAACTAGGTATTCCACCGACATATATTGCTTAATATTCTTCTTGTGGTGTTGTTTTGTATTCGCAGTAGTTCCTCCTAGTAAAAAGAAATTTCTAATCAACATTAGATAGGAAATCAAAACACGTGCACTCTACCTTCCGTTCTCATGCATGCTTATGTGCAGGAGTGTTCTCGTGCGTGCTTGGATATAGATCTCTCTTCCCAAAATATAATAATTCTTCCAACCTTTTGAGAAAGGTTACCAAAATGAATATATGATAACCGATAGTTTAGGGTGACTAGTGTGGTTTTGGGTTGACCAAGATCGATTAAGGCGGGATATCCTAGGTTGCAAAAATAATAGATCTTGGCTATCTTTTGGCCAATTCGCCCATTGTTGTGGATCCAAAATGGATTTTTCGTGTAAGTAAGTGTGCATGCGGTTAGAGGAAGAATATGCATTTAGTGTTAGGGTTAGACTAAGTCTTAATTAGTTATGGTAAGTGGAGATTGAGTCCTAGTTAAAAGGAAACATGCTAAGAATAGGTCTATGATGAGGTGTCTAGGTGAGGTGGAAATTAGTTCAATTAAGATAATTAAATAATGAATATTGTGAGCATGCGCATTAATTTAATTATAGGTAATTAAATTAATATACATGTGGGGTGAAGGGGGAGTGTGACCCAAATTTGGTGTCTACATTTTTACCCTTTTTGTTGCGTAGCTTGTATTGGTAAGCAACATTGAAAAAATAGGATTTGCTTGCCCCATGTGTGGGTGAAGGTGATTCCCCTCAAACTAGAAACGATGAGGTGTAATACGAAATTGTTGAGTGGTTTGATAAATGTATAGTTGGAGGAAGAGAAGGTAGGAGGGGAGGGTATGAGTATTATGGGAAAGAGTCATGGTCAACTTGAGTAATAGGTAATATGTTTGGGGTCAAAATTGGGTAATGGGTAATGGAAATCAAACACACAAACACGTATAGATTATGCAACATAGTACTAAGTTGAAGATCTTGTAAAATCTACATTGTCCAAGGTTGATAGGTTTATCCAAACAAGGGTGAAGTGATTTAGGTATCCAAGGTATAAGATATGGTACGAAAACATGACATAGGTTAAGTGCATGAATGTTTAGGTATGTTCCTAGACACCCAAGGTTTGGTCGAATAAACAAAAATACAATAGGCAAGGTATTGTGGTTTAGCTAAAAGAACATAGGTAAAAAATCACAAGGTATAATGAGTACTTAAGGTCAATGATCACACCAAGTAGGTCAGGTTAAGGAAAATAGGTCATGACACAAATGAGGCTAAGATATAGGTAAAATAAAAAATCCCAAGACACAACTAAGGAAATGTAGTGGTAGTTTGGGTTTGTAGGCAAGGTTTAATATGTGTCCTTAATGAGAAAAGGTGTTTGAGGAATAATGGTTGCAATAAAAAGAAGCCTAACATTAACAAAAAATATAAAGGGTTGGCCGATGCCAATTATATGGTGACCGACGTTGGTTAGCTAGGGAACAAATATGACTGATTTCGGTCATGTCGAATTGGGGATAAAAAAATTCCACGTTCTAGAGAATCATTTGTCATCTGCCAATTGTAGAAAACAACAAAGGAGAGGTGAAAAGCTGGAAAGTGACATAACAAGATGTAGAGCCGAGTAGGTGAGCCTTGTAGTGGGTGATTGGCATTTGGTGGTGGGTCCACAAGATCGGTTTGAGTAATTAGATTGGTTTATGAGGTGGGGAGTTACTTTGGTGATGGTAGAGGAAGGTGAGGGATTGGGTGGGCCACTAGTGTAGTGGCCGGACGTACCACCATGCCAACGATGCCGAGATGAGGTAGGATTACATCCAATCGACACATTTAATTAAAAAGATTGTTGTTGAATTTTTTTGTTAAAAGTTTGGGTACAAAGTTAATTTTGGAAATTGTGGGTAAAAATGAAGGAAATGAGGGTGGGAAGTTCCAATGTAGGTTAAATAAGGTTGGTAATGAAGCTAGGATCGGTTTGGGTGGGTTAGAGTAGGTTGTTAGGTATGATTTGTGAATTTTTGAAAAATAGGGTAGGGGTTTACAAATTTTGATGCCCCGATAGTGACCAAAGATGGTCAAGGGTTGGCGGAGGTCGGTTTGCCTTGGCCGAATCAATAAAATATAAAGGTGGGTATATTGAGAATGGGTAGGGTAATAGGTACAAATAGGTACAAGTTAGGGGATGTGAAATTGGGATGGGGGACAAAGGGGTAGTCTTGAGGGTTGGAATGTCGTTACGAGGTAGCAAGTAGTAAGGGTATTGAGAATAGGTTGGTTGATTAAGAGGTATGTTGGGTATGATCTAGGTTTAACAATGTTGCGGTTTGTTAGATGTAGGCTAGGGACCAGCTACATATGAGAGATAGAGTACCGCCTTTCTTGCTAGCGGTATAGTCGAGCATGACCACTGAGGAGTGGAGGCATGTGACAGACATCAACTTGATTAGGATCTGATGTTACGAGGCACATATTTTGGAATCTGAGTTTGATGGGCGCACTCATCAAAAATGGGATTTAACGACCAACACATTTCGTTTACCAAAGGTGTGATCATAGTCACCCTAGAGGACGTATACAGGATCTTGTGGCTACCTATAGTGGGAGAGTAGGTTTATTCGATTTCCTCAGAGGCATCAGAGGAGCTAATGTTGGCGGTGTTTGGAGAGGGGATGGCAGAGATGAGGTTCCATAACGAGGATTGAGCTAAGAAGACATGTATGCAACCCATCCTCAAGAGATGAGGTTGGTTTTATTGATCATGGAGGAAATGTGCTACTTACGTTTCCGGATGTAGAGGGTGGGAGATTTCCACGAGCAACGATGGGGTTCTACATGACATGATTGAGGATAGGACCCTTTTTCTTGGGAACTTGAATTTTGGTGTAGTTATACAAGGAGCTATGGGCCTATGGGAGGCTACGAAGGTTCAGTTTGTGTTGTATCTTTTTCTTCACTATTGGGAATATAAGCACATTGTATGTGTGCATCTAGTTGGTATGTCTTGGCCTGATGTATTTGATGCAAGCTTGGTTCTATTTGGTTACAGGATTTGGGTACCTGCTACTAGAGAGCGTAGGGCTACTACGACTACACATGATGTAGCATACTACAAGTATGTACTAGAGGGGTTATCTAGAGTGGAAATCATTTGAAGGCCATACATGGGCATCCATTCATACGAGAAGATGACAGTTGAGTTAGATGAGCTACAACTACTCAGATGGATAGAGGGACATCTTACTAGCGTGTACGTGATGATACCCATGGATAGGATTAGATTGTAATTAGGGCTACCTCAAGATGTGCATCCTCCATTCTCACAGTATAGGAGAGACGATGTGGAGAGGCCTATGCATCTACCATAGTTGATGCAAGTGCGAATAGGGAAGGAATAGTAGGCGGTGGACCAAGATTGATGACACTAGAGTTTCAAATAGATACATGTAATGCTTTGGGCAACACAACTATCGGTAACACC
The DNA here is from genome assembly GCA_018340775.1 of Taxus wallichiana var. yunnanensis. Taxonomy (NCBI): domain Eukaryota; kingdom Viridiplantae; phylum Streptophyta; class Pinopsida; order Cupressales; family Taxaceae; genus Taxus; species Taxus wallichiana. The sequence goes on from CM031244.1 coordinate 75,047,119, forward strand.
ACTTAGGCTAGGGAAACTTGACCCACCACGATTACAGTTCGAGAGGATACATTATAGGGGATTGTGGGTACCCTTTTAACATAGTTGGGAGTAGTGCGGGGGTAGTTGATAGGATCCGAGGCACAAAGTTACCACATTACGAGGCAGTGTAGTAGCCCTTCAGTCCATGTTGCACGGGGAAGGAACCCTCATAGGGTGGGGATGGTGACCACCTTACAAGCATAGATTGTAGGTTTGTAGGGTCGGTTGGCCACTTCATAGGCTCAAATTGTGGCCATACAGCCCATGTCACAAAGACAAGCACCCTCACAGCCTATTGATAGGTTCCCATTTTATAGGCAATATAAGGATAAGGTACCATGTACGGGGAGGAGGAAGGGTTCACACAAGTACGAGTGAGGCCATTATTAGTAGGAAAGAGTTTGCAGTTATTACAGACCTATGGCAACCCCAAAGACAGTGTAAATGGATAAAGTTAGGGATGCCCCGAATGAGGCTAGATATTATTAGGATCATTTGATTATTGCCGGGATAGATGTCCCTTCCTATGCAGAGTACATGGTATAATAGGACTTGAGTGAGAGGATGAGATCTCGCACGTATAGTGTAGAGAGTGCGGGGGTTTGACAAGCCCGGAGATAGGGTCGAGTGAGGCCACTAGTCCATGTAGGCTTGACCCAACGATAGGCCGAGGAAAAGGCAAGACCTAGACCCATAGAGGGTGAAGAGATGATGGTAGGGCACCGAGCTAAAGAAGAGGAGGAGATAGATGAGACTGGCCTGGACATGAGATGGGCCAATGATTGATATCACTGTACATCATCATTTTGATTATTATTATTTTTGATATATATCACTTTGTGTCTTTGATGATAGTGTGGTTGTACATAAGATTTTTTGAGTTTTGTATTATTTTACTTGCACATGTGTGCCAAATATTTTGAGGTTGTACCTGAGAGATACTTGTATTATGTTGTATCAATGTATATTTTATGGATACATAGACTATTATTTATAGATGGTGAGATCGATGGTTATGGAGGATGTACTTATGTTTAAAAAGTTCTTTTGTTATTTGTATATGGATGGAAACTAGGTGGATTAGGCATGGTGGAGTTAGGTTGGTTAAGCATGGTTGAGTTAGGTCAGTTAGACATGCTTGAGTTAGGTCCTTTAGGCATGGTGGAGTTAGGTCGATAAGGAATGATTGAGTCATGTATAAGCATGGTGGAGTTAGGTTGGTTTAGGCATGATGGAGTTAGGTCATTTAGGAATGATGAAGTTAGGTCATTTAGGCATGATGGAGTCATGTTTTTAATTTTGATTTAATTTCCAAGTTATTGGTAACATGGGAAATAAATGATGAGTTATATGTATGTTATGGTGTAGATTTCTAAAATCTTTGATATTATGGAAATGTGAAATGATTGATTGGATGTTTTTATGATGTGATAACATGGTAGATATGTATGTTTGTATTAATTTCCAAGTGTTGTAGAAAATGGAAACTAAGATAGAATATGAATAGGAAAATGGGGGAAAATAGGTTAGGGTAAAGAGTGGCTGAGCTAACCTCCAAGGGCCCCATGCCCTAGGAGTGCTTTGCCTACATATCCCCGACAAAATGGGCCTCAGATGCCTATGTATCCTCGCATAAGCTAGACAAAATGGGCCTGGGTTGGTAGGTTATAGGAAAGATTGGTTCTAGGTCATAGGCATGGTGTAGTTCTCTTTTAAAATATAGGTGTCATGGTCTAGCTAGAGAATCAATAATATGATGAATAAATGGTAAGAGGTGGTAAAAGAGACACTTAATTTATAAGAACCCTAATGAGTCTATCATAGCAAAGATTGGATTATGAATGCGAGAACCTAAAGGAGTTGTATAATGGACTATTCTAAGGGTGAAGAAAGTCACATGATCATGAAATGTCATAGTTGTGGCAAGTCCCTTGAGTAGATAGAACAATAGGGTGAAAAGGAAATGAGGTGAAAATAGGTGGTTTTAGCATAAATTAGTGTGTAAAAACATGTTTACCTTACAAGAAACCCATGATAAAAATAGGCAAGTCCATGACGAAAAAGTTAATATTTTCTTTTTTTTTTGTTTTTGATAGAATGATCAATGCAGGGAAGTCTATATGGGATGATTATATTATATCCTTGAGGTCTTCATGAAGCCATTCAATGCAAGAAATGTTTGAATATTTTATTGTATCTTTGAAATGAATTTACATAGCTATCATTCGAGGAGAAATCTATTTATAGCGACAAGATAGAGAGAAGAGATGTACTTTTGAGGGATTCCTCTTTTTCTAGAAGATTTACTCAAGGAGTTGTATCCTATTTTAGTTTTGGACGTTTAAGTCATGGACAAGACTATAGAGGAAAATTAGGTTCTTGTTTAGAAGACAAAACCATAACACACATAGGTTAACTATGAAAGAGATGGTTTAAAGTGATGAACAACCATGGGATTCCGTCTTTGAAAACTATGAAAATTATCCATGAGAATCATTCCATGAGTAGAGCCGTAGTAATCGATATTGAAGATAAAGGCTGAAGGTGATAGATAACCACATGATTCTTGTTTAGTCGTTCATCCTCAAAATAGGTAACATAGAAGGTGAATGGTGCTAAAAGGATGAGCGATCAATAGATCAAGAAGGTGATATAGGAATTGATTTCAACAATAAAATGGTCTAATATGTAAGGAATTGAGGGCCTTAGGTTTGGGTTTACCTTTGAGTGAAGACAACTGATAAGCACCTAATCCATATGTATGAGTAACGATATAGGGTCCGAGTCAATTATGAGTAAATTTTCCCCGTTTAATTTTCTATTCTTTAGTTACATGTTGATTTTCCTTCAGGATGAGGTCGTTGACCTGGAAGGTTTGTTCATGGACACATTTGTCATAGGAACATTTGATACATTTTTGGTAGATTTGGAGATGATCAAGAGCATTGAGTCAACATTCATCTAATAACTCAAGTTATGCCAAATGGTCTTGGCAAAATTCATCATCGTTGAGCATGTCTTATAGTGATATGTAGAGAGATGGAATTTGGACTTCGAGAGTTAAGACAACCTCAATACTGTAGACAAGAGAGAAATGTGTGGTTGCAGTCTAAGTGTGAATACTAGTGCGGTAAGCCCATAATGCGAAAGGAATGTGCATATGCCAATCCTTCCCAGTATCATCAACTACTTTCTTAAGAATTTGTTCAAGGTTTTATTGGTTAATTCTGCTTGGCCATTTGTTTATGGGTAATACGGTGATGAGAAACTAAGTTAAATTCCAAAAGCATTGCAAAGCTTTTGTAGGGTTTTGTTTTTGAATTGCTTGTCATTATCAGTGATGAGGCGGTGAGGGAAACCAAAGTGACAAATGATGTGATGGTTGATGAATTCACATATTTTCTCAACTTTTATAGAAATGAGGGGAATGACTTCCACCCATTTAGTGTAGTATTCAGTTGCGGTTATAATCCATTGGTGGCATTGTAAAGAATAATGATTGCTCTCTCCAACAAGATCCAAACCGTATTGAGAGAAAGGCTAAAGGTCTCATGCGAATTATAAGGCATGAATAGGTGTGTGATGAATATTAGCATATTGTTAGCATTCCACACAATGTTTGACATAGTCACAACAATCACGGTTTAGGGTTGGCCAATAATAGCCAAGGCAAATAATGCATTTAGTGACAACTAAGCCACTAAAGTGACCTCCAAAAATTCTATCATAAACTTCCTTGATGGTGTAAGTAATTTTCAGAAGTTGTAAGTCATCATAAGAGAATACCATCAAAGCCACATTTATAAAGAAGACCGGCCCATGATAACATAGTGAGAGGAAATTTTAAGAAAGACGTGTTGTCCATTATGAGTGATATCTGGAGGCATAAAAGGTATTATGCAAATTTCTTATACCAAAGATAACATGGGTCAGGTGCAATGGTTCCAATGGAGTTGACCTCTCGAGATAAAAAAGAGGGTGATTGCAACCTTTGTATTGTGACAAGGATTTTTGAGTCAGAAGGAAAAGTGGGTATCTGAGAAGCCAAGCATGCCATGGTATCCAAAAATTTATTAGTAGAACGTTGGGTGGTTTTAAGTTCATAATGGTCAAAGGTAGTCAAAAGTATGTCGACATGACATTTTTACTTTTGGAGTATTTCGTTACGACACTGGTATATACCATTGACTTGGTTTACAACTAGTTAGGAATCACCAAAGATATTAATTGAGTTAACAACTAGGGTGATGCAAGCTTTAAGGAATAATATGAGTGCTTCATATTCGCTGATGTTGTTAGTACAATCAAAATCTAGTGTGAAAGATAAAGGCATGGGTTCACCATTAAGAGGAATGATGATAACACCTGCACCACCTCCATGCTGACATTTGGAATAGTTAAAGAATAAGGTCATCTGGTAAGTTGTATCATCCAAAGAGAGGGTGCTAATGGATTCATCTGGGAAATCAAAGTTAGAGGGTTGATTTCTAGAAAGAGGTGCGTCTGCTAGTTGGTCAATGATGGCTTGGCCTTTGACATACTTTTGATGGATGAATTTGAGGTCAAGGTCTGTAAGAAGCATAAGCCAAAGTGCATCACGTTGATGCTGGTAGGGTTTGGCGTACATGTAATATAGGGGATCAGTGTTAGTGACGCCAAATATTTTATGGTTGAGTAAGTAACGACGAAGTTTTATGGAGACAAAAACTAAGTCTAAGAAAAGTTTTTCAGCATGGGTGTACCTAGTTTCGTAGTCCAAAAGGGTATGAATTATGTAATAAACTACTTGTTCTTTGTGCTACTTGTTGCGATGAGCGAGCATGAAACTTAAGGAATGGTCAGTAGAAAAAATGTATAGGTAAAAGGGTTGGTCATATTTAGGGGGAATGAGCACTAGTGGTTGAAGAAGGTATTATTTCAAGGCATCAAAGGCTTTGTGGCATTCATCATCCCATTTAAATGAGATGTCCTTTTTGAGGAGATGATGAAATGGTTGAAAATGGTTAGAAAGTTGTGAAATAAACCAACGAGATAGATTGTAACTTACCTTGCAAACTTCAAATTTGACAGAGATTAGTAGGTGGAGGCATTTCAAGAATAGCCTTTACTTTAGTAGGATCAACTTCTATGCCACGCAAAGAAATGATGAAACCAAGGAGCTTTCCTGAAAGCACCACAAATACACATTTATTACGTTGAAGGAAAACATAATACTTGATGACGTGGTCAAAGACAACCTTAAGGACTGTAAGGTGTTCGAACCAATGTTTGGATTTGGAGAGGAGGTCATCTGCATAATCTTCCAATATGTGATGCATGATGTCATGGAAGATGTAAGTCATGGCTCACTGATATGTAGCACCAGTGTTTTTAAGGCCAAAAGGAATGACTTGATAGTAGAAGGTCCCCCAAGGGGTGATGAGGGTAGTTTTGTGTTGATCTTCTGGAGTGAGTAATATTTTATTATAACTCGGAAGCACAATGAGTGATAGCATCTCATGGCGAGTGGTGAGATCAACCAGGTTAGTCAATACATGGTAGAGGAAAATCATATTTGGGGAAAGCTAGATTGAGGTCATATAAATATGTGCAAATGTGGAGTCCCCTATCAATTTTGTGATAGGAACAATGTTAGAAATCCATTGGGGATAGTCAATGGGTAGGATGAAGGAAAATGAGAGAAGGCATTGAAGTTCTTCTTTGACAAGAAGAGCAATGCAAGGATGCATTTTCCGCAACTTTTATTTTATGGGTTTGGCATCAGGAATGGTTATGATATTGTGGACAACAATGTTTGGGTCAATACCAGGCATATCAACATCAGACCAAGAAAAAGCGTTGCTATGATCCATGAGGAAATAAGTAAAAGCTTCTTGTTCAGTAGCATCAAAATATTGTCCTATCTTTAGAATGTGTGGGTCATCCTATGTGTTAATGTTTATTTCGATAGTTGATTCATTCAACATAGTTTATGTCTCAGAGGGTAATGACCAGTTAATATAAGAATCTTTCACACCAAGGTAGGTGAGGATAGACTCATCATCCTGACATTGAAATACATTAATAGAAGGTGTATCATGATCAATCATGTTAGGATACAGGAAGGGAAAAGAAGAAAAAGCCTCACCATCACGTTGATAAGTCGAGAGGTCTAGGGAAATCGTGTTCACGATTTTTTTTAGGAGGAATAGATTCAGGATCAATGGAATCCATGGATGAAGGTTGTGACGTTGGTGAATGGAGTGGAGAAGGTTTTTCTTCCTTAATGAGGTCGATGTGGGTCTTATTGGAAGATGGTGTTGCAAAGCCAATGCAATGCGATCTTTGTGTTTACTGGTAGTAAATGGAATGATGGTATGATGACCTTGTTCATAAAAACTGAAGCCAAATCCTTTCCATGCGCAATGGTGAAGGAAAGTGTGGGTGAAGTGATGGTTAGTAAGATATTAGAGGTCAGATGAAAAGGGTCATGTTTGGGATGGGGGTTCGGGTGAATAATTGGTAGTATTAAGTCCCCCATATTTTAAGTTAGTGTGAAGGTGGGGAGGACCATAAGAGAAAACCTCTCATATGCAATGGTCATAAAGAGGGTCTTGTACGAGTTTCCATAATCTTGAGGAGTGAGGAATGTGTTAATATTGTAGAGCGGTACTCCTAGAATGAGCTATTAAAAATAACTTCTAAGGGATTGGTATTCGATATGACGATAGCGAGGATAGATGAATCGGTAGACGTTTGGGAAGGAGGAGTATCGGTTGGTTGGGAAGTAGATGGGTTAGCTGCAGAGGCTATAACCACAATAGGAATAGAAGAGTTAGGTTTGGGAGAGGTGGCAACAACATTGGTGGATGGGGTCATGGGTGAAGGAGAAGTGGGGGTAGTAGTAGATGCCTTGACTGGTACATGAACATTGTTAGGTCGATCTGACATGTTACAGGTTTTGAAGGGTGACGGGTCAGCTAAGATGGTATAGTTATGCCCTTCATGTTTGAATTTTACACAACAGTGTAAAGTTGAAGGGATAGAACGCATGACTTGAGTCCAAGGTCTTTCGAGAAATAGGTTATACTGGAACTCTCCTTCTACAATGTAGAATAATTCTAGGAAAGTGTGAGGGCCCACACGAACATGGATAATAATGGTCCCAACGGTGGAGGTGATGATGTCGTTGAAGGAGCACAACATAAGCTGGGTTATTATACATACAATTTGAGGGGATGCACATTTAATTGTACACATGGGAGGAGATGATGTTAATGCTAGTACCACCATCAATCATGACACATCGTACGCGTATCTTATTGATATAGATGGAAATGAAAAGGGTGGGATCTAGGTCATCTGAATGGAGAAGTACAATATCCTCATTAGATAAATTGAGGGTGATGACTTGATGAGTATGAAAAGAGGTAGAAGAAGGAGATGATTTGGTAAGTGAGGCCATGTGGTGAGGGGTGATAATGGAGGCCACTGGTGTGGGGTCATTGGGTAATACTTTGATGGATTAAAAACCCACATAAGAGCTTGTCTATGAGATTCATAAATTTGGACAAGATCGTACAAAGACATCTTTAGAGGAGATTAATGTAATTATTTTATCATTGTACGATGGGTGACCCTGTCAGAGATAAGGTATGTGGGTCCTCAAATGGTGATTTTTGGCATAGGTGCAGATGGTATATTGGGAACATAGTTGGTTGATGAGATAGTTGATTTTTCTTTTCCTTTGTCCTTCTAGGCACGGGTGGCAACTTGGACCATGTTAATATAAGGGGAGGTGGTAAATGGAGAAGGTGTGGGATGAGTAGTGTAATGACATGATGGGAAAAAACCTAATGGGGAAAAATCCTTGTGAAGTGCGTATGGCACACTAGCATTTGGGTGGTGGTTTGGCCAATTCTCTGATACAGACCATGTTGATCTTGAATTTTAGAGGTGGAAAAAAGGGTTGTAGGGGTGGAGATGTAGGTCATTGAAGAAGCAAGGGATGATGATGTGTGGTGATAGGTGAGGGTGGAATATGGTCCTCATCAAGAAGGTCATCATTGTCAAAATTTTGTTCAGGAGGAAAAAGTTGGAGAAGAACGGTTTTTAGAGCCTTACAATTTTCTACATCATGTCCTAACACATGATGATAGGCACAAATATTGGTTTCATCAAACCCTTTTAGTTTGGGTTTGAGAGGGTTGTAAGGTTAAAGTGGTAGTAATGTGATGATGGAAGTCTCTAAGAGGTTGGTTAGAATGTTGGCATATGACCCTGCCAATGGATCACAATGGGAAGTAAGTGTAGGTTTGAGTAAAGGTACGGATGATTGCGAGGGAAGAGGTGTTATAGGAGGAGGAATGGGTTGGCCTACTAGTTTGGTAAATGGTACTTGGTTTAGGTTTTGATAATATCTTCTTGGGTAAAGGTGTGGTAGAAGATCTAGTGATGGAAGGTTTTGTTAGTTTAACTACCTTATTGGAGGGTAGTGGGTTCTTATATTTAGGTTGCATCTTCTTGGGTAAAGGTGACATGGGAGTACGTGATGCGAAGGGAAAGTAGATGGTGGAAGAGGATGGGTTACCCATGGGGACAATAAAGTTGTGGTGGAAGTGGTTGGTAGAGGTTGGGTGGATGGTATGGGTTAAAGTTGTATAGGAAAATTTGGAGTTATAGTAATTGGTGGAGGTATAGGTGGTAAGAAATGTGATGGCGAGGGTGAGGGTGTTTGTCATGTAGTTAAATGAGGTGTAACGAAGGCTCGTGATGAAGCAGTAGGTTTCTTAGATTTTGACTAGCCTTGGGTAGGAGACTGTTTGGCCAGGGTTGATGGGTGAGGCCCTAAGATGGATGGAAGGGTGAAGGTGACAAAGGTGTGGTAGGTGAGACTGGTGTATGTGGCCTAGAAGGTTGGGTATTCCTTTTAGGTGGAGGAATAATTTTGGTGTAGGTTTGGGAAGATGTGGCTAAATCTAATTTTACGGGTGGATGGGTAAGGCTTGACGTCGGCATGACACCCAAGGTATTAATTTTTCTAGGTACAGGTGAAGATATAGGTGTGGGTAGGTTCTTAGGTATTGGAATGGTTTTAGTAATGGGTAAAGGATTGGATATAGGTAGATGTGATGAAGAAGATTCCATTTCTATAGGCATGGTTAGGGTTGATTTGGTTGCTAGAAATACCTTTGGGTAGATCGTGGAAGTATCCTTAGACTACATTTGCATTTGAGTTAAAAAGGGGAGCCAAAGATGTCCCCAGAGCATGGAATTATCAACGTAATCCAAGTGATCGGAAAACTGTGAAAACAAGACTATTATAGGAAGAGATGTAGTTGGTTTTGTGGTAATCCCTATAAAATATGTCTGTGAGATAGGGAATTGGATAGCCCTAGACTATATGGGTAAAAGAGCCAAGATCATGTCAATGGGGTCCTAGGATACTGAGGGAGAATTTCCCCAATAGGTAATAGTATGTATGAAGAATATCCCATGGGAAGGAAATATGGTAGGTGTGGTGAGGTAGGCTTCTCCCTTGGTGGAGGAGAAGGTGATGACGATTCTCCTATGGATGGAAGAGTTACTATTGTTTACTATTTGGTAGGTTATGAGGTAGACAAGGAAATGACATCAACATAAATCGTGGGTTCCTCTGCGTGAGAGAAGGGGAAGATTAAGGGGACTCCTCTATGGGAGGAGTAAAAGTGGTATGCTCCTCTATGGGTAGAGGAGTTTGTGCCATAATTTCTTCAATAGAAAAAATAGGTGGAATTTGAGGAACGACCGGTACGATATCAAAAACCAAGTGGACTTCATGAACATTGTTGTCACTTTGGATGAAGGTTCACTATTTTGATTAGACGATGGTTTATGGTTAGGGAATGACTTCTTAAATATGTGAAAATTTTGATTTTCTGGTGCATTCGGGTTGTCCACAATGAGGTCTCCATTATCTATCATCTCTTGGACAATGTTCTTAAAATTTATGTAGTTACCATCACTATGGCCTTTGACACAATGATAATTATAGTAGTCGTGTTCCTTATACCATGCAGGCATAGGACAAGTGGGATCGAAACCAATATGAGGTTTTATGGGAGGAAGTGTAATGGCTCCAAATTTAAGAAGATTTTCCAAGAATAAAGAATAGGGCTCTCCAATTGAAGTGTACTTCCATTGCTCCCACTGGAACTGAAAGGTTTGGATAGGGGAAAGATTAGAAGAAGGTTGGGATTGATTAGAGGGATGGGATGGACCCAATTTGAGAACTACCACATTGGAAGATCCTTTGGATTTTGAATAATTATTTTGGGGTTTTGAATATGAAGAAGAATCATTTGGTTTGAACGGGGTGTTCTTGTTTTGTAATTAGATTTTATTTTCTTCAATGGTGCAAATTTCCAACTTTTGTGCCATGGTGAATGCTTCATTGAAGGTTTGGAAGGTTTGTACCTATAGAGTTGGTGAAATATGTCTAGCACAAGCTCTAGTGAATAACTCAATAAGTTTAGTTTGAGGTAATCTGGAACATTAAGCGGCTAATAATACTTCTCCGGTGGGTAATGAAATCTACGATAGATTTGTCTTCATACTGTTGCATCGAATATAGGTCAGTCATGGTGATTTTTTGACTACATTGATCGAGAAGTGGTCCAGGAATGCTTGAGCCACTTGGTTGAAGGAGTAGATGGAATGTCTAGGTAAACTAATGTACCAATCTAAGGTGGGTCTTGTTAGGGACATGGGAAATTTTTGTAAGAGAAAAACATCATCATGGGAAATTAGGTAACACCCATGTTTGAATGACCGCAAGTGCTATTACGGGTCCTCTTTATTGTTGAAATGGTTGAACTTGGGAATTTCCCAATGCATAGGATATGGGTGAATAGGAATGGATGGATGAATAGGATCATTACAGATTTCATCATAGGTCAAGGAGTTACAAGATCCGAGAAATAGATGCTTCTAATGTCTACATCTTTTCCATCATCATCCTAATGAGGTCATTAGTGGGTTGTGAGGAATGGGTGCCTCCTACAGTAAAGGGAGGTTGATGATGGGTGTATGATGTGGATGACATCCCAATACATGGGGGTGTTGAATATGAAAACTACAAAGGGGGAATAGATACATGCGGAATGTACCCCAAATAAGTGACATATGAGATTGGGGGCTGCTGGTGATGCATGTAAATAGGTGGGGTAGTCGCAACGAATCTCGTGGTAATGGGTGGTAGAGACTGAGGGATGGAAATAGCCGATTTTGGAATGGGGTGTGGGTTCTGACGACATTGGAGGTGGTTGTGATGAAACTGGTATACATGAGGAAAGGAGGGCAAATGAGGCCATGCTCAAGGCACTCGATGTAGGAATGGTTGACACCATAGGTGCAATAGACATCATTGGGGTAGAAGTTATGACAGAGGTGGAACCTAAGTAAGAGACCACATGGGGTAATGTGTATGAGGGCAGCATTGATATAGTGCTAGATGACACGTAAGTGGGTGCAAGGGTAGGAGGGATAGATACAAGCATGTCGTACAATAGCTTTCATGAGGAGTCTCGGGTAGATGAGTGGGAAAGATAATATTGTAAGGCTATATGATTTTGATCAAGGAGCCTTGCAAAATCCTTGTCATTGGTAGAAATGGTGATAGGTTGAGTTGGATCCATAGGTGATAGGATGGATGATGGTGATGGACTAGGTGGGAGTGGTGATAGCTAACATGAAATATAAGGGAATTAGTTTGGCTATGAGTCAACACCATGTGAATTAGTGTTGACTTGGAAAAAGCGTATTTGTAAATAACACGAAAACAATAGAAGAAAAGAAGGATGAAGTCTGGGGTAGATTTGGTCAGTGTTTTGATTAAAAATAAAACACGAAAACCGAAGACGGTCAATATAATGATGATGGTTAGAGGGGAACTAATGACATTATGATAACTAATACCCATCATTGTAGAAAATATCGGTTTCAACAAATGAAAAAGAAATGATGAATGTGCAATGGGGAAACTGTATCTATTAGATATATTAGAATGTTGGGGATATAATGGTCTCCTGAGGACAAAAACCAAAAAAAGGATAGGTGATGAAGGTTGTTTCAGGTAAAATAACAAAATGAGTTAGAATCCAACACTGGTTAGGTAAACTGATGACAGTCAGATGTAAATCGATGATGGTTGCTGGACTGATGCTGATTACTGTGAAATTAAAAGAAATGAAGAAAAAATGGTTTTTTGGTGAATTAAACTAGATGAAGGATCAAACCAAAAATGTGAGAATGATAAGATGAGGTCCTAACACACTCAGAAATAGTTAGAATAATCCAACTATGATGGGGAGTGTGAAAGGAAAAAGAAAATGAAGAATCATAACTCTCACAACTCAAAACGCAAGTCAAGAACAAAGCTAAGAAAAATAGGCAATCCTAATAGTGAATTTATGTTTGTTTTAGCTTATGCTATTAAGATTGACTTGTGAATTTAGAGCATAGTTTTTGATTGAGAAGATGTCCTATGAAGAAGGAAATCTAAATGTGAGGTTTCGTGTTATGTTATGGGGGCAATATTTTCTCCGAGGTGATGACTGGAAAAAGATATCCCGATGGGCATGCAATGTCAATCCAAACTACCTAGCGTATGCTAGATCTGGGAAGTGTGATACTTCCTAGATGGCTATCAATCCACCGTTTAAAAAAATTAATGCAAGAAATGCTGTAAACCAATAATGTCCTACCATAGTTGATATGATTTAGGTGTCTCATTCAAGTATAATAAGAAAATATAATCTAACAGGCTAGGTTATGATTAGATCTGGAAGTCAGGAAGGTAAATAAGGTGGTTGGGACATGTTAGGGTCAAGTTTTGAGTGGTTTGGATTGTTTGGGTAAATATTATGAAGTTGTTGTTATAGGAAGATTTACTAGATATAGAGACTGATGTTGGTCTATTATGATTGATGTCCATTGAGAGGAGACTGATGATGGTTTAGGTTAATTGGCGTCGGTAGGGTTAGGTTAATAAAGACTCAATGAAGTTTGGTATTTATGATTCTCTGTGATTACATAGAGAATGGACAGAGAATGGTGAGGTAGATGATAGTGATGGGAGTAATCAGAGATGTATGGAGTTGGGTATGGAGAGATGGGAGGTTATAAGTTATTAGGTGGAAGGATTGGCCGAAAGCCGAGAGGTAATGAGATGTAAAGGAGATTAGGACTCCAAAACAAAGATAAAGAAACTAATCTAACTAAGTATGGAAAGATACAGATCTAAATGTACTTACTTTTACTTGTAGACCTAGTGGTTGGATGGAGGTGATGGTTGATCTATGGAACTGGTGGTTAGTGTCATGTCCATGCTTCTCGAGAAAGTTATCGTGAATGCTTGCCTTTCAGATTGGTGCTTGGTGTTGGTTCAAGATGTTTGGATGTATAGGAGTGTTCTGGTGTGTGCTTGCATGTAGATCTCTCTTCTCCAAAACTTGAATAATTATTCCAACCTATGGAAAAAGGTTACTAAAATGAATATATGGTAACCGACAATGGTTTCGGGTTGACCGGCATCGGTTAAGGTGGGATATCCTAGGTTTCCAAAATAGCAGATCTTGGCTATCTTTTGGCCAATTCTACCCGTTGTTGTGGATCCAAAATGGATTTTTCTAGGTAAGTAATTTTGCTTGCGGTTAGAGGAAGAATAGGAATTTAGTGTTAGGGTTATACTAAGTCTTAGTTAGTTATGGTAAGTAGAGATTGAGTCCTAGTTAAAAGGAAACATGCTAAGAATAGGTCTCGTGATGAGGTGTTTAGGTGATGTGGTGGGGTGAGGTGTCTAGGTGAGGTGGAAATTAGTTCAATTAAGGTAATTAAATAATGAATATTGTGAGCATGGGAATTAATTTAATTGTAGGTAATTAAATTAATATACATGTGGGGTGAAGGGGGAGTGTGACCCAAATTTGGTGTCTACAAGACAATCTATGACATTGGATAAATATCCGAGTGACAAAAAGAAACTAATAACAAAGCTCCTCCCGCATAGAAAATCACATAACATGAGTATCCGACTAGACAATATAACCTAGATTAGTCACTAGCACTTGAGTGCTCCTTTCCTCTCATGGGCACTTTTTTATTTCTCATTTATGAGTTTAAAAACCTCCAACGAGACTTGATGACACTACTATTAGTCCTGTTTTAGCTAATAACCTTCCCATATCATCTCCAGATTGTGCAAAATTAGTTTAATCACCCTCTCTCCCTATTTTTTTGGGTTTCATATTATGACATGGTTTTTAATTATCTATTTACCATATTTTATCACTTGTATATCATTCATTATAATAATTACTCGAATTAGATTTAATTTAATTTATATTAAATCCAAGAATTAATGTTGGAAGTTAATTAATTAGATTAATCACCCCTTCCTAACCCTTACATCATTTAGTGTATTGATTCACTAAAATCATTAGGTTTCACATAAATCTAATTAGGGTGTAAACAATGGCCATTTGAAACTTCCAAAGACATTTAACATAATTGACAACCATGAGGCTATTAAATTTAAAATCATATAATTTTTTTCCACGTGTCCATTTCTCATTCGTTATGGGCTTGGCTTTGAGTTTGGATGTGGTTAATGGCCATGGGACCATAAAATTTAACATAGTGATTCCTCATGGTATGTCAACATCCCAGGGTCACTTTCACTTACATTTCTATGGTCACATGAATTGGGAGGCCCATGGTTTGTCCACATGGACCAATCACATATATTCAAGTTTACGGAACCCCACGTAGAAACAAAATTTAGGTCACACTACCCATTTAACCCACATATATATTAATTTAATTACCCACAATTAAATAAAGGCCCATGCTCACAATATTGATTATTTAATTACATTAATAAAAATAATTTCCACCTCACCTAGATAGCTCACCCCACCACCTCACCTAGACACCTCATCATAAACCTATTCTTAGCATGTTTCCTTTTATTAGGACTCACTATCCTCTCACCGTAGCTAACTAAGACTTAGTCCTACCTAACTTGATTAACTAAGACTTAGTTCAACCTAAAATCACATGCCTATTATTTCTCTAACCACATTCCCTCTTATCTAAGTGAAACATTCCGTTTTGATCCGAGAGAATGGATAGAGCTGGCACAAAAAGATTGCCAAGATCTGTCATTTTTAGTAAACCTAGGATTTTGTGACTTAACTAACACCGGTCAACCCTAAACTAATGCCGGTCACCCTAAACCATCATCGCTACCATATATTAATTTTGGTAACTTTGTTTGAGAGGTTAGAAGAATTATTCAAGTCTTGGATCGAGAGATCTGTATGTAAGCACACACCAGAGCACTCCTGCACATCCAGAAATCCTGAACCAGAAACCAAACACTGATACGAAAGGAAAGAATTCATGGTAACATTCAAGGAGGCACAACCATGACACTGACCACTAGTTCCATGGATCAACCATCACCTCCATCCAACCACTAGGTGTACAAACACCAGTAAGTATATTTAGATCTATACCTTCCCATATTTATTTAGATTAGATTCTTCATTTCTATTTGGGAGTTCTAATCTCCTTTGCATCCCATCACCTCTCACCTCCCTATCAATCCCTTTACCTAACCACCTATAACCTCCCAACCTCCCATACCTAACTCTAGGCATCTTTGACTACCCCCAACACTATCATCTACCTCACCATTATCTGATCCAATCTTTTGGAAATCCCAAAGAATCACCAAAACCCACCTTCACTAAGTTTCTATTAGACCGACCCTACCGACATCGGTTAACATGAACCGTCATTGGTTTCCTCTCAACGGGCATCACATACCATACCACATAGTGTATCTCGTACCTAATAAACATGCCTATAAAAACTTCATACATTTCACCCAAACAACCCAAATCACCCAAAAAATGACCCTGATCTATCCTAACCACCTTATTCACTGTCGACTTTCAGATCTAATCATAACCTAGCCTGTTAGATTAGGTTTGTTTATTATACTTGAATGAGATACCTAAATCATATCAACTACAACATGATATTATTGGTTTACATCATTTCTTGTATTAAGTTATTTTGAATAGTAGATTGACAATCATCTAGGAAGTACCACACTTCCCGGATCTAGCATACGTTAGGTAGTCCACTGACATATATTTTTTAATACTCCTCTTGTGGTCTTGTTTGTATTTGCGGTAGTTCCTCCTATAAAACATGAAGTACTTGGAATTATCATTGGATTGAGAAATCAGAATGTGTGCACTCTATATTCCATCTTCACTTAGAACTATTCCTCCTCACCTTTAACTTATCTCTGTTTTGCTCTTACGTAGGCATCACTATTCGGTGAAACATTTTGGCACACACTGGTGGGACCCATTTAGGTTCTTTGCATTATTCATTCTTATGGAATCATTTTGTGTTTATTTATTTTTGAAAGATATTTTACATTAAATCTTCTCCTCGAAACATTCTTCTTCTCTCGCTACTTGTCTCGAGACACTCGTAGTTTGGATTAAAAATAATACTTCTTTTTATTTTGTATTGCATTAGTGAAAGACATAATCTTCCTTATTCCTTATTGTTCTAATCAAATATAATTTTGGATTTGAGTTTAAAATCTTGTTGCATTTCATCCTTGTATGTTGCATTATTATCTCACATTTAAAAATGAGGGAAACCTATATGCTTGGAAGTCATGCCTAGCTGATGGTTGACATAATTGAACCGTAGAAAGAACATTTCTCTCTTCTCTCTCTTTTCCAAACCACACAAATTTGAATTTACACATCTTCTTAAAAAACATCCCACCTAGAAGAAGCTGTCAATGATCACACGATCAGAGGATTGATAGTGGGTGCCCAACTGGTTATCTCTGTCCAGTCATCACCTCAAATAATGGACCGCCCCTGCCATAACATATCCTGAAACCTCACCTTTATATTTCCTTCTTCGTAAGATGCCTTCCCAACCAAAAACTTTGTTTTAAATTCAGAAGTCAATCTTAATAGCATAATCTAAAACAAAAATAAATTAACTTTTAGGATTATGTGCTTTTCTTAGCTTTGTTCTTGACTTGCATTTTGAGGTGTGAGTTAGGATTCTCCATTTTTTCCTTCCTTTTACACTCCCCATCATAGCTAGAGTATTCTGGCTATTTATGAGTGTGTTAAGACCTTATCTGGTCATTCTAAGATTTTTGGGTTGACCCTTTATCTAGTTTAATTCACAACCATCCATTTTCTTCATTTATTCTAATTTCATAGTAATTGACGTCGGTCCAGTGACCATCATCCATTTACATCTGACCATCGTCAGTTTACCTAACCGGTGTTGGATTCTAGAAATTTTTGTTATTTTACTTGAAAAAAATTTCGTCACCTATTATTTTAAGTTTTTGTCCTCAAGACACCATCATATCACCTAACATTCTGATACCTCATGAGATATAGTTTCCTCGATTCATATTCATCAATTTAGTTGCATTTTCTAAAACTGGTACTTTCCATAATGACCAAATGCTCGCTTATCATAATTGTCATCGGTTCCCCTATAACCATCATCGGTCATACTGACCATCGTTAGTTTCTGTGTTTGATTTTTAATCAAAAAACTGACCAAATTTACCCCCAAACTTTTTCCTTATCTATTTCTATTATTTTCTATGTCATTTACAGAATACAGTCTTACCAGGTCAACACTAATTCACATGGTGTTGAATCAAAGCTGAACTAACTCCCTTGTATTTCATGCTAGCCATCAATCACTCCCACCTATTCCATTGCTGCCATCCATCTCATCACCTATGAATCCAACTCACTTATCCCCATTTCTACCGGAGATGAGGAGTTCGCAAGAATCCTTGATTAGAATCCCATGACCCTACAATACTACCTTGCTCACTCATCTACACGGACTCCTTAGGATAGTTAATATACAACATGCCCGTATTTATCCCTCCTACCCTTGCACCCACTTCCGTGTCAGCTACCACTAGCTCGGTGCTGCCCTCATCTACATTACCCCCTGTGGTTTCTTAGTTAGGTTCCACCTCTGCCATAACTACTTCCCTAATGACATCTATTGTACTGTAGTGTTAACCTTTCCTTCACCAACTGGAGCATAATCTACCCCCTTTTCCTAGTATGTAACAGCTTAGGTCACAACCACCTCCAGGTCTCGGTAACCCACACTTCTATCAAAAATCTAGTTCTTTCTATCCCTCAATCTCTACCAACCATTACCACGAGAGTTATTCTGACCATCCCACCTATTTACACACATAATCAATAGCCCCCAATTTTTTCTCACCTATTCGGGACATTCCACCTATATCTATACCCCCTTCACATTTTTCATATTTCGCACCCTCATGTAATGGGATGTTATCTACATCATACACCCATCATCAAACTCCCTTTACTGAGGAGGCACCCATTCCTCACAACCCACCAATGACCTCATTAGGATTATGATGGAAAATATGTAGACATTAGAAGCATTGGTTTCTAGCTCACATAACTCCCCGACCTATGAAAAATATGTAATGAACCTATTCATCCATCTATTCCTATTTGGTCATACCAAGTACATTGGGAAATTCCTAAGTTTAACCATTTCAATAGTAAAGAGGACCCACAACAACACTTGTAGTCATTCAAGCATGGGTGCTACCGAATTACCCATGACAATGCTCTTCTTTTACGAACATTTACCATGTCCTTAACATGACCCGCCTTAGATTGGTACAACAGTTTACCTAGACATTCCATCTACTCCATCCAAGTGGCTCAGGAATTCCTAGACCACTTCTCAATCAATGTAGTCAAGAAGGTCACCATGACCGACTTGTATTTGACATGATAATATGAAGATGAATCTATCACATATTTTGTTTCCTCGCTGGAAGAGTCTTATCAACCAATTAATGTTCTAGCTACCTTAGACTGAACTTATTGAGTTGTTTAGTAGAGCTTATACCATACACATCTCTCCAAATCTGTAGTTCCAAACCTTTTGAACCTTTGACAAAGTGTTCACCATGGAACGAAAGCTAGAAATTCATGCCATTGAAGAAAAGAAAATCCAATTACAAAACAAGAATTCCCCATTCAAACCAATGATCCTTCTTAATCTTCAAATCCCCAAAATAATTATTCAAAGGCCAAAAGATCTCGCCAAGGCAGTAGTCCTCAAGGCAGCTCCATCTCATCCTTCTAATCAAGCCCAACCTTCTTCCAATATTTCCCCTATCTAGGCCTTTACATTTTGGTGGGAGAAATGGAAGTACACTTCAATTGGAGAGCCCTATTCTTCAAGATTGGAAAAACTATTTAAATTTGGAGCCATTACACTTCCTCCCATAAAACCTCATACTAGTTTTGATCCCGCTTGTCCTAGGCTTGTATGGTGTAAGGAACATGAATACTATAATTAGCATCACGTCAAAGGCCATAATGATGGTAATTGCATCACTTTCAAGAACATTTTCCAAGAGATGATAGATAATGAAGACCTCATCATGGATAACCCAAACACACCGGTAAATCAAAATTTGCACATCTTTAAAAGCCGTTCCTAAGCATAAATTATCATCTAATCAAAATAGTGAACCTTCATCCAAAGGAAACAATGTCCATGAAGTCCACACAATTTTTATATCATACTTGCCGTTCCTCAAAACCCACCTATTTAATCTATTGAGGAAATTCGGCATGAGCTCCTCTACCCACAGAGGAACATACCTCTTTTATTCCTTTACCAACAGAGGAGTCCCCTTCATCTTCCCCTACTCTTGCAGAGGAACACATGCTTTCGATAATGCCATTGCACTTTGTCTACCTAAAAACCTACCAAATAGTCAATAGTTTTAACTCTCACATCCACAGGAGAATCATCATCACCTTCTCCTCTACTAAGGAGAAGTCTACCTCACCCCACCTACCATCTCTCATACCCATGGAAGACTTATCAGACATGCCACTACCTATTGGGGAAGTTCTCCCTCATAATCCCAAGACCCCATGGATATGATCTCGACTCTTTTACCTACATAGTCTAAGGCTATCCAATTCCTGGTCCCACAGACATATTTTACAGGGATTTCCACTAAACCAACTTCATCTTCTTCTTTAGAAGTCCCATTTTGATGGCTGGTCGATTGCTTGGATTACGTTGATAATTCCATAATATAGGGATGTCTTCGGCTCCCCTTTTCAACCCAAATGTAAATGTTTCATGAGGATACTTCCATGATCTACCCCAAGGTATTTCCAACAACAAGATCGACACTAATCATGCCTATTAAAATGGCTTCTTCTTTATCATCCCTACCTACATCAAAACCTCTACCCATAACGAAAACCATTCCGATACCTAAGAGCCTACCCACACCTATATCTTAATTCATATCTAGACCCATCACTACCTTGGGTGTCATGTCGACATCAAGCCTTACTCACCCACATGTCAAATTGGACTTAGTCATATCTTCCCAAACCCACACTAACATTATTCCTCTGCGTAAAAGGAAGACCCAACCTTCTAGGCCACATACACCGGTCTCACCTACCACACCTTTGTCACCTTCACCCCTTCCGTCCTACCTAGGACCCCATCCATAAACCTTGACCAAACAGTCTCCTACCTAAGGTCGGTAAAATGTTAAGCAACCTAATATTGCATAATGATCCTTTTTATACCTCATTTACCCACACAAAAACACCCTCGTCATCACCCATACACTTCATACCACCTATAACTCTACAAGTGACTATAACCCCAAATTTTCCTATATGACTTCAATCCACACCTTCCACCCAACCTCTATCAACCAATTCCACTGTAATTCAGTTGTCCCCATGGGTAACCCATCCTCTTCCACCATTCGATCTTCCCTCTACATCCCATAATCCTGTGTGACCTTTACCCAAGAAGGTGCAACCCAAAGATAAAAAATCACTACTTGCCAATAAGGTAGTTAAACCAACAAAACCTTCCATTGCTATCTCTTCTACCACACCTTTACTCAAGAAGATGCCATCAAAACCTAAGACAATACCACTTACCAAACCAATGGGCCAACCCATTCCCCTTTCTTTAAAGCCTCTTCCCTTATGATCATCCACACCTTTACCCAAACCCACACTCACTTCCCATTGTGATCTGTTAGCAGGGTCCTACGCCA
Source organism: Taxus wallichiana var. yunnanensis (assembly GCA_018340775.1). NCBI lineage: Eukaryota > Viridiplantae > Streptophyta > Pinopsida > Cupressales > Taxaceae > Taxus > Taxus wallichiana. The sequence continues at coordinate 75,068,351 of CM031244.1, forward strand.
ACATTCTAACCAACCTCTTATAGAATTATGTCATCACATTACCGCCACTTTGACCTTACGATCCTATCAAACCAAAACCAAAATCATTTGATGAAACCAATATTTGTGCCTATCATCGTGTGAGAGGACATGATGTAGAAATGTTTAAGGATCTAAAACCATTCTTCTCCAACTTTGTCTCTAGAAATTTTTTTCGATAATGATGACCATCTTGATGAGGACCATGTTCCACCTTCACCTGTCACCACACATTATCATCCCTTACTTCTTCAATGACCAACATCTCCACCCTCACAACCCTTTTTTCACCTCCAAAATTTGAGATCAACCTGGTCCATATCGGAGAATTGGCCAAATCACCACCCAAATGTCGGTGTGCCTAGCTCATTTCACAAGGATTTTCCCCACCATTAGGTTTTTACCCATCATGCCATTACATTACTCATCCTATACCTTATCCATTTACCACCTTCCCTCTTATTAACATGGTTTAAGTTTCCACCCGTGCCTAGAAGGAAAAATGCAAAGAAAAAGCAACTAGCCCATCAACCAACCCCATGCCTAATATACCATCTGTACCTACACCTAAAATCACCATCCGAGGACCCACATACCCTATCTTTGATGGGGTCAGCCATCGCACAATGATAAAACAATTACATCATTCCCCTCTAAATATGTCTTTGTATGATCTCATCCAAACTTCTTAATCTCATAGACAAGACCTTATGGAGGTTTTACAATCCATTGAAGTTTTACCCAATGACCCCACCCTAGTGGCCTCCATTATCACCCCTCATCATGTTGCCTCATTTACCAAATCATCTCCTTCTTCTACCCCCATTGCTACTAATCAAGTCACCACCCTCCATTTCTCTGATGAGGATATTATACCTCTTTAGTTAGATGATCTTGATCCCAACCTTTTCATTTATGTCTATATTGATAACATACACATACGATGTGTCATGATCAATGGTGGTGCTAGCATTAACATTATCTCCCACCACATGTACAATCAAATGCACATCCTTTCAAACTATATGCATAATAACCCAGCTTATGTTGTGCTCATTCAACAATGTCATCGCCTCCACCCTTTTTACCATTATTCTCCATGTTCGTGTGGGCCCTCGCACTATCCTGGAACTATTCTACATCTTCGAGGGAGAGTCCCAGTATAACCTATTACTCGAAATACCTTGGATTCACATCATGGCTTATGTCCTTCAAATTCACACCGCTGTGTGAAATTCAAGCATGAAGGGAATATTTATACCATCCCCGCGAACCCATCACCATTCAAACCTTGTAACATGTTGTACCGACCTAATGATGTACTTGTACTTGGTCATGCCATCTGCCACTACCCCAACTTCTCCTTCACCCATGACCCCATCCACCAATGCTACTGCCACCTCTCCCACACATAACTCTTCTATTCTTACTACACAGTAGCTTCATGGCTGACCCATCTAATTCCCAACCAACCGATACCCCCCTGCCATATCATCTAGTGATTTGTTTATCCCCGCTACCCACATATCTACTACTGATCCCTTAGAAGGTGTTTTTCAATGCCTCACTCTGGGGGAGTACCACATATAAATTATCAACACATTCCTCACTCTGTAAGAGTATGGAAACCTGCACCAACACCCTTGTTATGAATACTACATAGGAGAGGTTTTTCCTTATGGTCCTCCCCACCTTCGCACCAAATTAACATATGGGGGACTTGATACTTCCACTTATTCACCTGAACCTCCATCCCAAACATAACCATTTTTTCCTAACCTCTAATCTCTTACTAATCACCATTTTAGTTTTTATGAATAAGGCTACCATACCATCATTTACTATACCACTCATAAACACAATGACCACAAAGGGCATTGGCTTTGCCACACCATCTTCCAAGAAGGAATGTATCGACCTCATTCAGGAAGAAAAACCTTCTCCACCCCATTCACCAATGTTTTCCCTTCCGTATTTTGACATGATTGATGCCAATACACCTTCTATTAATGTCGCTCAATGTCGAATGATGAGTCTATACTCACCTACCTTGGTGCGGAAGATTATTTTATTCACCGTTGTTACCTTTTGAGATGCAAACCATGTTGAGTGAATCCACTATCGAAATCAACATTAAAACCCAGGACGCCCCACACATTCTAAAGATAAGCCGCTTTTAGATGGCGCTAAATAGGAAGCTTTTACTTATTTCCTCTAGGAACATAGCAATGCTTTTACTTAGTCCTATGCTGATATGATTGGTATTGACCACAACATTGTGGTACACAATACCATAACCATTCATGATGCCAAACCCATAAAACAAAAGTCAGTGGAAAATGCATCCTCACATCTCTCTTCTCGGTCAAAGAAGAACCCGATAGACTTGTGTTGGCAAGAAAATTTGTTAGGTGGAAAAACTTGTGGATCTCTTGCCAATTCTTTGGGAATCTAAGTCCCTCTACTTAACCGGTGCAGCTACCGTATGTGCATGTGCATGAAAAGGTGGATATATCTAGTGGCCTTTTGATCGGGGATCCAACAACGAAACTCCACTTACCATGCGGAAAAGCTAGCGATCTCTTGCTAGGGAAGACTTTGTCTCAAGAGAGGGATAGGGGAGTGAGAAAAGAGGTAGGAGAACTAATGTTGCAGGTAGAAAATCAGATAACTACACACACAAGTTGGAAACATCATCACATGTATTCATGAGAAGAAACAACCCTGCAAATAGCAACAAGACCAAATAGAATTTATTGTCCACAAAGTATCAAGAAATCCCTTAGTCAAAGAAATTTGGAAACTAATTCTTCTTGTATTGATTGATCAAACCAAAGTTGTACATAGTGGAGAAATAGAGGAAATTTGAGAATGAGCGGAATAGAAGAATTTGGCTATCTACTTTGTTCTCTCAAGGTACAATATACTCCCGAGTTTATAAGATCAATCACTAACCCTTTGTAATGGGAATGCCGTTATAATTTATAGAATGAGAGGTGACTTATCATCTTCCTCATGACCTTCCATATGCCTTAATATGACTTAAGACTATTCATTTTCCACTTTAAATATTTAAGTCCCTTTTATAATAGCAAGGTGACTTAATTTACGTTATGTTTCAAAAGTCACTTTTAAGTGACTTAAAGGAATATATAAAAGTGCAAACCCCAACAAAGAATTAGAACATTTGAAAGTGAGAGAAAGTTTAGGGGAAGAGGAAAGAGAAAGAGAGAGAGAAGAAGAAGAGAAGATGTTGCTTGATGAAGTCTGGTGATCCTCATTGATGGAAAGCTCAAAATGCGGTGAAACTATGAATCTTCGAACTCCTTGCACAATGTGAAACTCCTCCAAATTAGCTCACAAACACTCACCAAGTTTAATGAACTAAGGTGGATTTTGAATGCCCTGTGAAAAATGACTAGGATTCTCCTGAACAATGATGTCCCCCTAAATGATTATCCTTGTACATCCCATTGTGCCAAAACTTCTCTTTGAGTGTAATGTACTTTTTTAGTAAGTGTTAAAAAACCAACTCCCTCGATCCTTTGCTGAGTGTTGTGACCTTGATTCCCCTTTTTCCCTGCATTCCTCACTCCTTTGGATCAAATTTCTATTTGTAGCAGGTGCTTGAGGGCTCACTTATTATTTTTAGTAAGTGCCAAAATTTTTGTTCCGGTGAATTCTCAGCTATAGTGCACCTTCAATGTCTTTATCTCCTTCCTAGGTTCTTCTGTTGATGACTTTCCCAAAATAGCATTTCCTATGTAGTAGACCTACTATTTTTAGAAAGTTTGCCTCTGGGAGTTGGATTGACATGGAACAAAGTTTTTGATATGGGTTTTTTCCCAATATCATCCCTCTGAAATTTCGGGCCCACTTGCTTAATAATCCAAGATATTTTAAAGTTTTAATTTTTAGACATAGTAGTGCTTCTAGGTACAACAACCATTAATGGACCTCAAAATTGTAGGTCTAGTTTTCTCCTCCATTTGTGAAGAAAATTATATTTTTGATGTGGGTTTTTTCTTTTGGTGCTTCACATGTGATCTTACTTCAATCCAACGAATCGGTTTGACGGAAATCCCACTTCTTTCTTTGTTGAACCGGAAAGGAGATTTCTTCATTGTAGATGCGAGGGGGAATTTTAAGGTGTATTTTTGATGGTATTTTTCAAAGGAATGAACAAAAAAACAACAGTTTGTTGTTTCATTCACCATCTTGCAATATTTCTTCAGATCTTCATTTTTTAGGCTATGGAGATTTTCACTATTTTCTTCTTCTTGTTCTTTAGTTCTCCTTCTTGTTTTGATGAAAAATCATTCTGAGACCTACACATCACTATGAGGAATGTATTTTAGTTCTTGTGTTGAGTAGGTATGAGAATTTGCAATGGAAAAGTGATGGTAGAATGTTGCAGAGGAAGAATGAAGATTGTCTGCAGTGCACGGAGTAGAAGTAGTGGAACCACTGAAGCACCGAGCCACGCTAGATTTTTTTTAATTTTTTTGAAATAATCGAAGGAGAAGCTTGGGAAATTTTTTCATGAATTTATTTCCATGACCTCAGGGATGTAAGGGACATCAAATTCCATGGTGGTCAAGAGGACGACACGTGGCGGCGATTCGACAACAGGAATGAAGGTGGAAAAAGCTGCTTTAAAGCACTTGGGGATAAAAATTGGTCACATGGGTGTCCAAATGACTCCCTATGGGTGATGGGCACCTTTTTCAAGGTCCGATGTCCCCCACCTCAGGTGCACAAGGGACATAAAATTCCACGGTGGTCCTGGAGCTGACACGTGGTGCCCGATCTAACGACAAGGAATGAATGTTCCAAACAAGCACTGGGGATGAATTACACTCATGTGAGTGTCCGAAGACTCCCTATGGGGGTTGGGAAAATTTTATAGGTATTATTTCCCCCAAATCAGGTGCATAAGGTACATTAAATTCCATGGTTTTCCTAGAGCCGACACGTGGTGCTTGATCGATGACAGGGGATGAATGCTCCAAAAAAGCACCCGGGGCTGAATTGTCAAGTCTGGAGGTCACACGAGGGTCCAAGAGGTCATATGAGGGCTGAGAGGGATTCAAGAATGTTGGAAAAACTTTTCCAACCTTGATTTACTTGACCTTGGGGGACGTGAGGGACACAAAATCCCACCAAGCTCCTAGTGCTGACACGTGTCCTCCCAAAAATTTGGCTAAGTCCTTAATTTGTAACAGTGATAACTTAAGCTCCTGATGGACTTTTTTGGAAAAAAATTATATGATCCTATCTGGAAATAGACTTATGAATCTAATGGTGTGGTTATCATGTCTTGATTATTCAATTTTATTCCTAAAAATTGGATTTTGATTTTTTCCTCCACTTGTGCCTGAGAAAACCTGCCTGTAGACCTGATGCGCCAAAGTGTTGTGAAAAATATTATTTCACCATCATGTAGCTATTAGAATCCTATTTTTGGATATATTTTGTTTTTCTCCTAACTCTAGCTAAGAGATCTTAGAATCTTCTTCTGAAGCCCAAATTTCATTGTTTTAGGCACATGTACCTTTAGGCTTGAACATGTATTTTACTCAGATACTCTAAGTCTTGCAAAAATTCCCCAAACCTTCAAAAATAATTTCCATTATGTTTTAAAGTCTTCATTTCATCTCTGTGTTGAATTTTTCCCTTCCATTCTGCTCTCCAGGAGTTGAATCCAATTTTGGGAAGGCTAGCGACAACCCTTCCCTATCTTTGAAGATAGTGTCTTTTTAGAATTCCCTAAAATCACATATGTGGAATGAATATAATTTACTAAATAACCTATGGGAACAATTTGACAACATATAAGGGGGAACAAACTGATTTGGATTTGACCCAAGGTGTCTTGAAATGATAGGACTTGAAAAATTTGACACTGGGGTATAGTTGTCGTGCTCAGAAATTATCAATTTCCCTGTTGCACATTTACACGAAAACAACTAGCTCTAGCTTGGGGACATGACATGGACTGAGCACAATGAAGACATGGCATGGGAATCTAGAATCTCAACTTTAGACCATATAATTCATTGACCAATGGCTTATCCATTGGGCCCTGCGGAGTCATGTAAAACTTCTAGAAAGGAATCTTAGAAGAAGGAAACAAACACACACAAAATGAAGGAAAGAAAACACATGATACACAACATGAAGGGAAACACATGCAATAGAAAGGGAAACACACTTATCAATCACCTATGGTACAAGGTGGGGGATAACCTGATTTCACTGAAATACTTTTCATTTCTCAAAAGTTACCCCTAAAGAGGTAACACCGAATGACGATATTACTGCGGCCGTTGACGCGGTTCTAGAAGTAGCCTCCCTTCCTCAACTGCTTATGAAATCTAGGTGCTTTCACAATTGTCCTTTTACTTTGTAGGAGTGATTCCATATGAGCTTCTTGATGCTCGAGTCCTTGCTTGGAAATTCCACTACCTTCATGCTCTTTGAAATTGGTTTCATCATGCCAGTTTCCTTCCATGTTTATCCATATAGCTGATTCTCCATCGAGCATCTCATCGCTACCCCAATGCTGATTTTCATTCCAATTCCTTTGATATTTTGAGTTAATTTCTTTCCCGGGTCTATGCTCATTAAAATCTTCTCTATGAGAAACCTTTGACTCATCCTTTTCCTTCACTCCATTGTGAGGTGCTTGAGTACTGACAGAAGGATTAGATGCAAATTCATACTTGTCTTGTATGTCCATGACACTAATGAAGAGATCAAGAATCAACTTAGGATATTTTTCAACTTCTACTGCATCTAAGATTTCTTGCACAAAGTAATGTTTCATCATTTCTTGTAGTTCCTCTTTGTACGCCTTTGAAGAATATTTATCTTGTAACTCAAAGAAACTATCTAGAGGGATTACCTCATCATCTCAAGAATTGCTGCACTCTACCAATCCTTCATCAAAAAGAGCTTCATCTTTAGAGGTCTCGAAACTCCTTTCTTCAATTTCTTCGTCATGGGAAGAGTCTTCATCTTCAAATGGGAAAGAAAATATCTCCATTTCGGTATTACATCCATCAATCATTATCTCAAGAGTGACATCATATGTTTCATCTTTCCTTATCTCAATATGGCCAACCTTCACATTAGTTAAGGCTTCCAAATCAGCTTCAAATTTTTCGATTGCATCAAGAGCTCGAGATTGAGCTTAGGATATTCAGTTTCTTTTGCGGCTCTAAGCATTTCTTGTACAAAAATTTATTTCAAACCTTTCACGGGCTCATCACAAGCTGATTTTGTCTCTCCATATATGGCTTAGACGAGATCATCCTCATCCCCAAATGGGAATGAGAATAACTCATCTTGTAAAATCATATAAACTGATTTTTCTTCTTGAAAATCATCAAGAACCATCTCCTCTTCCTCATGGTCTACATCATCTGGTGATTCGGGGCTGTCCTCTTATAACTCGAATCTCCTTAATGCTTCTTCAAAATCCAAATCTCTTCGGGAAGGCATGTCTGGGCCTATCAAGATGGGGATATCCTCTTCCTCCTCGGTTTCCACAAAGTGATTCATCTTCCTGCGCTACCTTGATATAAGATGTTAGCTTCCGAGATTTTGGAATTTCATATTGTGTACCTCATTTTCTTCTCGGAAGCAATTTATCCATGTCTCCCTTCACTAGTATGGTTGTGGATGACCAATTCATCTGAATTTTCCCTCCCAAGTCTCGGCAGAAACTTCTACTCAACAACATTCCGAATGAGGCCGGGACATTAGCTACCAAAATCATCGCTGAAATTTTCTTGTCCTGGAAATTTAGCGAGAGACACTTGTGCATCTTTGACCTTCCCTACAAGTGGGACCTTTTTTTACTCCAAAGAGTAATAAGAGCCACTAGGTGGAGTCATTGTAAGTTTAAGAGCCTTGGCAACCTTCAAAGGCATCACATTGTTTGAGGCACCAAAATCTATTATGCAATTGTTCAGTACATATTCTCCAATAAGAAGGGAGACGTAGAAAGGTTCAACTTTATCAGTCTTCGATGCACTTAGAGAAAGCATGTTCTATGAGGGAGGTGTAGGTGAGTTTGGTAGCATGCCTTTGGAACTAGAAGTTACAATATTGGGTGTTAGACTACAACTCCTGATGTATTAGAAAAACCTCTCGAATTGTTCAGGATGAGTCCGTAAATATTCAGTTTTAGTAATCTACACTTTGGCTTTGTTTGCATATTCTATGAAGTCAAAGGGAGCAGATGCAGACAAGGGGAGTGAAGGGACTGATTTTGGGGTCTAGATAGGCTTGGGAGTAGGATTTGATGTTTGAGGAATGGAGGGTATTTTAAAAGGTACACTAGGAGATTTCAAGTTATTAGATTTTGTAGGAGCATATTTGGGTTTAGAAATGGAAGAGACATTGGAAGAATTACTTGGGATTTCGGGAGTCTTCTTACTTGTTACGGGATCAAGATCCAACAATGCAGACTTCATGGAAGATGGAAGTGGGGATCCTTGACTGATTATTTTATTTTTGGAGTTTCCATAGGAGGATCATCAACCTTCTTTTCTTTTGCAACAGTGGAGGGAGATGCTCTTTTCTTGGACTGAGAATGAGTGAATACCACACATGAGAAATTGGGTGCATCTTCTTCATCTTCTTCATAACCTCTAGAATACTCACAAAATATGATTTGTGCATCATTCTCAAACTCATCACTTTCTAGGAAACTGCCACCTTCACTTTCTTATTCAAGCTCTTCTTCATCTTCTTGAAATCTACAATTTATGTTCATGGGTGGGGCCTCCAAGGTGAGCCTTTGGGGTGCTCTTGCAATCTTATTTCTGTTGCTTCTTTGGGAAGAAACACGTTCAAATATTTCCCTCTTCAAAGATGCTATCTCATTCACCAAATTTTGCAATGATGGATTGGTTCTCTCATCTTTAGGACATTGGGCCTTGCCCTTTGATGGATTCTTGATCTTTCCAGAGAGGATGAGATCATCATCCAATTCAATGGCCCTCCTTTGTTCTTCTATAATGTTCCTTGGTTGGAATATTTGTAGGAGAAAGCCTACCTTTGGTGATTTAGCATTTATGAAGAATCTTTTGATATTGTTCTAAGAGGGAAAATATTCTTCTGGTATCCTGCAAAGAAACCATTTGAAACGAGCCATGAAGTCTCTCATCGTTTCAATTTCTCCTTTCCTCTTTTGAGCCAACTACAAGGAGGTCTTGAAAATATTAATTTTATTTCAATATTTCCTCAAAGGCAGCCTTGATGTCATCCCAATTAGTGATGGATCTAGAAAGTAGGAGGTAGAACCATTCTGCTGTTTTTTCTTGGAGGGACTCCACAAACAATATTATAGCAACATCTTCATTCTGGACACCAAGAATTCCACATGATGTTATGAAAGCAGCAATGTGTTCTTTAGGAGGTTGTGAGTTATCACCTTTGAACTTTGGAAATTTCTTACGGGAATCCATTGGTAGATTGTGAAGAGGAGGTTCAAGAGCAAGCGAGGCCTATATTCCTTCCCCATGGAACAATGGGTCAAGGTCTTTGTTCTTCATCTTCCATTGTTGTTTCTACTTCTATTTCAGCTCTTGCTTCTAAATTCTTCTTCAAATTCTTCTTCTTCCGTGAACTCGATGTTCAATGGTGGTTGAAAAATGGGAGAATTTGAAGGAGTTTGGACAGGATTACCAGGTGAACTTCTCAAAGTGCCGGATGGAGAGGAGGCTTGAGAGAAGAAGTATGGATTATCTCTAATTCGTTCTCACTGATTTTTCAAAGCTTCAAAATTGGAATCAACAACACCTCTCGACCTGCTCAACCTGGTGTATCTTCTTTCAGCCAGCTTTTGAAAACTTCTACGAGTTAGTGTTTCACCCGATTCTTAGATTGTTTCTTTGAAGTGTTGATGAAATAGATAAGGTAATAGGCATAGGAGGAATACTGTTCAAATGCTTTGGTTGGTGGGTTGTTGCATGCGTATGACTTCCAAATCCACAACTGATCGTGAGAGCTTCCTTTTGGATAGGAGGAACTACCTGTAATGCAAAGCAAGACCACTAGAAGGGATTAAACAATATGGGCAGTGAATTGCCTAGCGTATGCTAGATCTAGGAAGTGCAATACTTCCTGATTGTCTGTCGATCCACTTTTTTAAACAATTTAATGCTATAAACAAAGTAAATCCTATTGTAATTTGAAATGATTTAGTTATCTCACTTAAAACATAATAAGAAATAGATCTAATCTAACAGGCTTAGCTAGAATAGAATCAAAAGGTCAAATGATTGGTTCTGGGTTCTACGAGTTTGATATAGGTCTTAGGTAGATCACGGTAGATGAGGGTGAGATGAAATTTGGCCTAGGTCTCTATTTTGGGCTGTATGGGTAAATACGGACCGATGTTGGTTAAGGGTAACCTACGGAGGTCGGTGTAATCGGTTCTAATTCTTGTAGAAAGATGGAAATGCCACGAGAAACAAGCTTTGGGTCTCCTTTGTAATTGTACAAAGGAATTTGGTTAGTAGGGATGAGGTTTTGGGTGATTGGGGTAGAATTTGGCGAGGTTTTAATGGGTATATGGAGGTGGAAATATTGGATAAGGTCAATAGGTGGCTAGGTAAACAATAGATGATAAAATGATGATGAAATGAAATAAACCGAGAAAAGTATGAAATTATAATTACTTGAATTCTAGTCTTAAATATCCGTGAGTGAGGGATGGAGGTGCTGATGAGGTGTTCGAAGGCTAAAAGTGATAGCCAACTAAAGGAAAGCTTCTACATGGGCTGCATGTAGATTCCTCTCTAATTGGTTAGATCGGATCATGGTGGGATGGATGTGTAGGAAAAGATTCTTGATCTCCTTCCTTGCATGTAGATTCTCATTGAATTCACTCTCGAAGATGTGTTATCTCTCACCAACATTTTTCTTCTTTCTTCCAACCTCCAACTTCAAACCTTGAGAATAATGTTTTTTTGGGTTAAGAGGGTAACAAACAATGGTTCTAGCTTAACCGATGACGGTTAGGGGTAACCGACGTCGGTCAAGGTAGGATTTCCTAGGTTTATTAAACTAGGAGATCCTCTTGATTTTCTCGAGATCTCATGTCATTAACCCATGGATTAGATTGGGAGCTTCTTGTGAGCATGCATGAATGTGGTTAGAGGGAATGTAGGCATTGATTTTAACGGTTTTGGTAAGTCTTAGTTAGTTATGGCAACTTACTAAGAATAGGTCTTAGGTTGAGTTGGCTTGGTGAGGTGTCTAAGTGAATCAGTATGTTTGGATATTATTTAAAATGAGATATTTAAATAATAGATACAATGAGGATAATTAATTAATTAAATTCAATTAATATTAGTGAGGTGGAGGGGGTCATGGCTAGGTGAATGTGATGAAGGGTGTTTATTCATCGAGGACCAAATAGGAGTTAGACCTAATTTTAGTGTCTAAATTTTGCCCCTTTTTGTTATGTAGCTTGTATTGGTAAGCGCGCTAACAAAAATAAGATGCGATTGCCCCATGTGTGGGTGAAGGTGATCCCCCTCAAATTAGGAACTAACGAGGCCGAAGGCAGAATCGTTGAGTGGTTTGATAAAAGGGAAATGGGAGGAAAAGATAGGTGGGCATGAGGGAGAAAGGGTTAAAGGTCTACTTGGGAAATCTAGGTAATGGGTTTGGGTCAAAGGTAGCAATAGTCAAATGCACACGAGATGAATAAAGCGTAGCACGTTACCGGGTTGAAGAGTAGGAAAAATCTACATCGTCTAGGGTCGATAGGTTTATCCAAACAGGTTGAAGTGTGTCCGGTATCCAAGGTATAGGATATGGTCAGAAACACATCATAGGTTAGGTACATGAATGTTTAGGTATGTTCCGGTTCACCAAAGGTAGGGTCAAGATAAACGGTCACGAAATAGGCTAGGTAAGGTCAATCAACACACAGTAACAGTGCCACAAGGTATAACAAACACATGAGGTCAAAGGTCACTAGCGATGGTCCAGGTCCAAATATCTAGGTCATGGTATGGGTGAGGCCAAGGTAGGGGTAAAATAATGAGTCCCCAAAGTAGGAAAAAGGGAGGTAGGAAATGATGAGGTCAGGAAAGGTAAGGTAAATGGAATGGGTAAAGGTATGGTTAGGTGAAGGAGCAAGGTGAAGGGTGGGGTAAAAGGGCAAAAGGAAAGGCAATGTGTAGGTGAGGGTGACCGATGCCGGTCATGGATAACCGATGTCGGTATCAAAAAAATGACGATGGTTAGGTAGGGCACATGACTGATGCCAGTCAATGGTAACTGATGTCGGTTAGGTTGGGTTGGCTATAAAAACCAAAAATCTGCATTTTTTTGTTATTCATTTGTTATTTACAAAGTGATAAAATAACAAAAAAGAGAAAAGCTTCTAGAGGAAACAAGACAAGGAGTTGGTAGTGTGATTTGATGAGGGTTTGGTTGGTGAGCAGCGGGTCCACAGGATCAAGGTGAGAGATTTGATTGGTCGGAGCTTGCGAGTAGCTATTCGGTGATGACAGAGGCTGGAGAGGGATCAAGTGGACCACCAAGATAACAACCAGATGTGCCACCGAGACAACGACAACGAGAGGAGGTAAGCACCCTACATTACATTGTTGATTGGATAGATTTGAGGTTGGTTTATAAAATGTTGGTTTTTCAATTTTTGTGGGTGGGCAAAAATTAAATTTGGGTATGGGGGAATAACGGACAAAAAGAGGAAGGGGGAGGGTAGTAAATTGTATAGGTGGGGTGGGTAGAGGTCTAGGGGTATTTTAGGTCATTGTAGGTGGGGTAAAAGGGGGGGGAGGTTTTAGAAAAGGGGGTTTTAGGAAGTCGCGGGTTTTACGTAACATTGACCAACATCGGTAAAAGTGTGGCTAACGTCATTTAGGTGGAACCGGTATTAGTCACCAAATAGGTGACTGATGTTGGTTAAGGGCTAAACGTGGTCGATGAAGGGTGAGCAGTATCGGTCACCAAACAGTGAGCAATGCCGGTTTAAGGGTGATCGGAGCCGATAAGGATGGACTTGTACCGATTAGGCCGTTAGACGAAGGGTGCAAAAGTGATGTGGGTTAGGTGTTGAGATGGGTACCGGTGATAGGAGAGTAGAGATCGGATAGGCCGACACATGATGTGGCATATTTTTGGAAGTTACTAGAGGATTTTATAGAGTGGACATTATATGGAGGCCATATGTGGGATTCCCCTCATACGGGCACATATGCATAAGGAGCTAGCTTAGCTCCAACTAGAGAGGTGGATATAGGGTCATTGTGCCAGGGAGGATGAAATGATCTTGGTTGAGTCGATGGCGATTTTGGGCTCATACAGGACATTCCTCTACCCTTACCATAGTATCGAAGAGATGACGTGGAGAGGCCCCTACCTCTACCACACTGACCTATAGTGCCCAAAGGGAGGAGGAGTAGGTAGTGGATCGGTGGATAGATAATGCTAGATGTATAGACAGGTATAGAAAGTGGTGGGTGGCTCGATTCGAACCATACTACCCAGGCACGGGACAGCCAGCCCTAGTTACCATTACAGGTGTGAAGAGACGCCCTACGGGCGAGTCACTACACTGGTTACCCAGTTGGGTATACTACAAACACAACTGGAGGGTTGGGAGGTAGAGGTAGCAGAGCTATACGTACAGGTGGCCAGTTTACAGGCCTAGATGGTTGATGGAGGAGATGAAGCTGGTTGGGAGGGGGATGGTCAGGTGGCATCCTTACAAGCTCAGGTGGTAGGTTTACAAGGCCAATTGGCCACAACCCATGTATAGATTGGGGCCTTATAGGCCCAACTATAGGCACAGGGGCAGGGGGCACCACCATAGGCACTAGGAGTAGGTCCCAATTCATAGGCAGGCATAAGGCATGTTACTATAGGGAAGGTATAGGGGCCGAGACCTATGGGACCACCATAGACCATGCCTATATCTAGGTTACGGGATGCCATAGGTGAGGCAAGATACTATTAGGACCACCTTATGGCGGCCGAGATAGATTTTATATCCGATGCCAAGTACATGGCACATTAGGAATCCAGTGAGAGGACGAGATCCCATACTCATAGTGTGGAGAGCACAGGAGGTCAGTGAGCTCTGAGGCCCAATCAGGGAGAAGCCACTAGTGCATGGAGACCAGCTCTAGGTGAGGTGCTAGCAGGGACACAAGAGGTCGAGGGTACAAGTGACACAGAGATGGAGGACATCCGGTGAGATGCCTGATATGCGGTCACCTAGTTTTTGATGTATACTAGTTATTTTTTGAGATATATATACCAGCCTACATGTTGAAGATAGTTGTATTTTTGATCACATACCAGCTTGCGTGCTAAAGATAGTGAGGATGTATGAGTGATTTGTATATTTTGAGCATATACCGACTGCGTGTCGAAGAGATTTTGTATTGATTCATTCTTTTTGTATATATGATAATCGGCCTACGTGTGTCGATGAAATTTTGTATTATATATCAGCCTGCATGCCAAAATTTTGAGATGATGGACATGATGAGATAGGCATGTATATTAAGATACACATTTATTGATTTATATAATGAGATACATGGTATTTGTGATTTGTTGATGTGTTTATGAGATATTGGTTTATGACTTGTGGTAGATGAGATATGGATTTGTTGTTTTGATATGGATGGAAATTAGGTGAGTTAGTCATGAATCAAGTTAGGGTGGTTAGGCATGGATCGAGTCAGATTGGTTAGGCATGGTTGAGTTAGGTTTGGCTAGGCATGGATTGAGTCAGGTTGGTTAGGCATGGATTGAGTCAGGTTTGGTTAGGCATGGTTGAGTTAGGTTGGTTAGGCATGGTTGAGTTAGGTTTGGCTAGGAATGGATTGAGGCGAGTTAGTTAGGCATGGATCGAGTCAAGTTGGTTAGGCATGGTTGAGTTAGGTTGGTTAGGCATGGTTGAGTTAGGTTGGTAGGCATGGTCGTGTTGAAAGTAGGTGAAGTTGTGATTCATTATTTTTGCAATGAATGATATTGAGTTAGGTTGGTAGGCATGGTCGTGTTGAAAGTAGGTGAAGTTGTGATTCATTATTTTTTGCAATGAATGATACTATGGGTCATATGTGAGATGTGGTATAATCTATGCATAGTGATGATAGAGAAATGGTAGGTGTAATAAATGTATAAAATATGAAGCAACTTGTTATGTATGTGGCTTAATTTCTAATTTTGTATATAAAAGGGAAACTAAGTGAGATGTGGTGTAAATGGTGGGGAACATGGAAGATGAATTATTTAGGGTAGAGAATGGCCGAGCTAACCTCCAAGGGCCCCATGCCCTCAGAGTGCTACCTACATAGTCTCGGGAAAAGGGACCTTAGGCTGATGTAGTTCTCCCATAAGCTAGGGAAGAAAATGAGGAGGTGTGAAAATGAGTTGGTAGGTTTTTGGGCATGTTGTGGGTTTAGATCTACTAGGTGTGGGTAGATTATAGGTAAAATGATGTAGGTGGGGGTGATTGTGGCGAAAGAAGAAGATTACCCCAAAAGTAAGTGTCAAGGACCAAGTCCTGTATAAGATAATCAAAACGTAAACAAAGATGGTTAAAAGATAAGAGGGGACAATAAAGCCACCTGATTGGGTAGGATCATACCGAGTAGATCATACCTTGGAGGAGGTGATGAACATAAGACCCTAAAGACATTGCATGATTGACTGTTCTATGATGAAAAGTAGTCACAGGATCACCAAATGTCTAAATTCTAAGATGTCCCTTGAGGAAATGAGGAAATGAGAGTGGGAATGGTAAGAAGGGTGAAAGGTAGTTAATTTTATACGGTATAAGTAATAGGCCCTTCAGGCAAGAGGTCCTAGGTCACAATGGGTAAGTCCATGACTAAAAAGTTTTTGTTTTGATAGACTGATTGATGCGGGAAGTCTATATGGGATAAATAAAATTGAACTCATTGAGGTCTTCACGAAGTTGATCGATGCGGGAAGCTTCGGTTTCTCTCTCAATTTTTTTAAGAGCTTTACATAGCTATTCTTCGAGAGAGCGGTTTATTTATAGCAGCAATTATTGAGAGGAATATGTCCTTTTGAGGGAGTCATATTTTTATAGGTTTAACTCAAGGAGTTTGGTCCCATGTGAGGTCTTTGTAGTCATAGACAAGACCAAGGTGAAGGATAGGACTCTTTTTCAAAAGGCAAGGTGAAATTACCATGGGATCTCATCTAAAGGTAGACAAAAAGTATCCATGAGAAATATGCTATGTGCAAGACTGTGGTACACATATTCAAGAGAAGATAACAAGTGATGGGTACTCACACAATCCTTGTTTAATCATTGGTGAGGTGTATGAGGTGAATAATACTCAAGGGACGAGCATGGAAAGAGACAAAAGGTGAGGTAGGAATAAAAGTCAATAATAGAATGGTCAAAGATGCAAGGTGTTAAGGGGATCAGGTTCGGGTTTACCCTCAAGAGAAGATAAACGAAAAGCACCTGATCCATAGGTATGAGTCATGATGTATGGTCCAAGCCAATTAGGAGAAAATTTTCCCCGTTTACTTTTTTCTGCTTTAGTTACGTGTTGATTTTCATTTAGGACAAGGTCATCAACTTAGAAGGTTCGTTCATGGACACGTTTGTAGTAGGCATGTTTGATAATTTTTTGGTAAACTTGAAGGTGATCCAAAGCATTAAGACACCATTCACCTAGTAACTCTAACTTTGCTAAATGGTCCTGACAAAATTCATCATCATTGAGCATGTCATGGAGAGAAATGCAAAGTGAGGGAATTTAGAGTTTAAGAGGTAGGACTTCCTCTGTACCATAGACCAGAGAAAAGGGTGTGGCTGCAGTGGAAGTACAAATACTAGTGTGGTATGCCCACAAGGAAAAAGGAATGTGCATATGCCAATCCTTCTCAAGATATCGCCAACCACTTTCATGAGAATTTTGTTGAGGTCTTTGTTAGTGGATTTGGCTTGGCTGTTGGTTTGTGGGTAATAAGGTGATGAGAAACTAAGCTGAATGCCAAAGGTTTCACAAAGTTTTTGCAATGTTTTTTTTTTAAATTATTTTCCATTATCAGTGATGAGGAGATGAGGAACACAAAAGTGACAAATGATGTGGTGGTTAATGAACTCACATATTTTCTTAGCTTTCATGGAGATGAGTGGTATGGCTTCCACCCATTTTGTGTAGTATTCGGTAGCAGTGATGATCCATTGATGGCATTGGGAAGAATGAGGATTGATTTCTCCGACAAGATCCAAACCCCATTGAGAGAAGGGCCAAAGGTCATGAGCAACCTATAAGGCATGACTGGGTGTATGATGAAGATTGGAATGTTGTTGGCATTTTACACAACATTTGATGTAGTCACAACAATCATGGTTAAGGGTCGACCAATAATAGCCTAGGTGAAGAATACACTTAGCAACAATGAAGGCCACTAAAGTGACCTCCAATATGACATCATGAACCTCCTTAATGGTATAAGGAATTTCTAAACTCATGAGGCATCATAAGAGAATACCATCAAAGCCATGCTTATAGAGGAGTCACCCTAGAATGATGTAACGAGAGACCTTTTTAAGGAAGGTGCGTTGTCCGTTACAGGAGAGAGAGAAAGGTAGTCAAAGTATTTTTATCCCAAAGGTCACTCAGTGTCGGGGTAGTGGTTGCGATCGAGTAAACATCATGAGGTAAATAAGAAGGTGATTAGAGTCATTATACGGTGAAAAAGATTGTAGAATCGACAGGGAAGCGGGTATTTGGGAAGCTAAGTAGGCCATGGTATCTCAGAAATTTGTTGGTTGAATGTGGGATGGTTTGAAGGGTGTAACGATCAAAGGAGGTCAAATGTATGTCTACATGATGTTTATAATTTTGAAGTATCTTTTATGACATTGGTACGTGCCATTGACTTGGTTCATGACCAATTGAGAATCACCAAAGATGTTAATTGATTTGACATCTAGGGCATAGGCGGCTTAGAGACCTAGTACGAGTGCTTCGTATTCCAAAATATTGTTGGTGCATTCAAAATCAAGTTTAAAAGACAAAGGCATGGGTTCTCCATCAAGAGGAATGAGGATAATGCCAGCTCTTCCCCCACACTGACACTTGGAACCATCAAATAAGAGTGTCATTTGGTAAGGGGGTTCATCTAGGGAATAGGTAATAATTGATTGATCTAGAAAGTCAAAATTAGAGGGTTGATCCCCAGAAATAGGTGTTTCAGCTAATTGGTTAGTGATAGAGCCCTTGATGAACTTTTGATGAATGAATTTTAGGTCAAGATCAGCTAAAAGCATAAGCCATCATGTGACATGCTGATTTTGATAAGGTTTGGCATACATGAAGTGTAAGGGGTCAATGTTGGTCACAACATTGGTTTTGTGGTTGAGTAGGTAATGATGGAGTTTGGTGGTAATGAAAACTAAGGCTAAGAATTTTTTTTTGGGATGGTTGTATCAAGTTTCATAGTCTAAAAGAGTATGGCGTA
Organism: Taxus wallichiana var. yunnanensis; assembly: GCA_018340775.1. Taxonomy (NCBI): domain Eukaryota; kingdom Viridiplantae; phylum Streptophyta; class Pinopsida; order Cupressales; family Taxaceae; genus Taxus; species Taxus wallichiana. The sequence goes on from CM031244.1 coordinate 75,086,888, forward strand.
TGTAATAAACTACCTACTCCTTGTGTTGTTCATTGCGATGAGCTAGCATGGCTCCCAAGGAATGATTAGTAGTGCATATGTATAGGTAGAAAGGTTGATTGTATTTAGGTGGGATGATTATGGGTGGTTGGAGAAGGTATTGTTTTAAGGCCTCAAAAGATTTGTGATAGTCATCATCCCAATTAAAGGAGACATCCTTCTTGAGCATATGATGAAATGGTTGACACCGATCGATAATTGGGAAATGAAATGGTGAATGGAATGCAAATTACCTTGCAGACTACGGAGTTGATTAAGGTTAGTAGGTGGAGGCATTTCAAGAATGGTCTTGACTTTAGCAGGGTGAAATTCTACACCACGGAGGGAAATGATAAATCCTAACAGCTTTCCTAAAAGAACCGTGAAGACGTACTTCCTAGGATGAATGAGGACACAATATTTAATGAGATGGTCAAAAATAGTTTTGAGGATGGTTAGGTACTCGAGAGAGGCATTTAGATTTAGCCAAGAGATCATCCAGTAGTCTTCTAATATGTAATGCATGATGTCATGGAAGATGTAAGTCATAGCTCGTTGATATGTGGCACCAATGTTTTTAAGGCCAAAAGGCATGAATCGATAGCAGAATGTCCCCCAAGGGGTGATGAATGAGGTCTTGTGTTGATCTTCTGGGGCAAGCAAAATTTGGTTATAACCTGAGAAGCCATCCATGAATGAGAGCATCTCGTGACCAGTAGTAAGGTCAACCAGTTGATCAATACCAGGTAAGGGAAAGTTGTCTTTCGGGAAGGTGAGGTTGAGGTCATGGAAGTCCATGAAATTGTGGAGTCCCCTTACCACTTTAGTGATAGGGATAATGTTAGAAATCCAACGAGGATAATCAATGGGTAAGATGAAGGAAACAGAAAGAAGGTGTAGAAGTTCTTCTTTAACGAGAAGAGCAATGCGAAGGTGCATTTTACTCAACTTTTGTTTGATGGGTTTGGCATCAAGAATGGTTATGATAGTTTGGACCACTATGGTGGGGTCAATACTAGGAGTGTTTGTGTAAGACCAATGAAATTATGGTTATGATCTCTAAGAAAAGAAGTGATGGCTTATTGTTTAGCAACATCTAAAGATTATCCGATCTTTAGGATATGCGGGTCATCCTGTATGAATTTTGTTCTTGATAGTTAATTCATTCATCATGGTTTGCATCTCGAGGGTAATGACCGATGAATATATAAGTCTTCGCACCAAGGTAGGTGAGTATGGATTCATCATCCTGAAAATGAATGATGTTAATTGTAGGTGTGTCGTCATCGATCATTTTAGGATATAGGAAGGGAAGAGTGAAAGGGGCCTCACCCTCATGTTGATAAGTTAGAGGCCCCAATGAAATGGTGTTTATAAAATTTTTTTAGGAGGGATAGATTCAGGATCCATCGACTCCATTGGTGAGGATGGTGATGAAGGTGGAGCGGGTGAAGAAGGTGGAGAAGAGCTAATTTCCTTAATGAGTTCAATGCGGGCTTATTTGGTAGGTGGTTCGGGAAGCCGATACCACTATGGTCATTATGTTTGTGGGTGGTACATGGAATAACGGTATGGCAGCCTTGCTTGTAAAATCAAAAACTAAAACCCTTCCACGCACATCGGTGCAGGAGAAGGTGTGGGAAAAATGGTGATTGGTAAGTGATTGGAAGTTAGCGGAAAATGGGTGGGTTTGTGATGGTGGTTCAGGTGTGTAAGTGGTAGTATCAAGTCCCCCATAGGTGAGACTAGTATGAAGATGAGGAGGACCATAAAGGAGCATTCTCCGATGCAGCGATCGTAATGAGGGTGTTGGTGAAGAATTCCATACTCATGCGGAGTAACGAATGTGTTGGCACTATATAGGCGTGTACTCCCCAAAGTGAGGCATTGAAAAACACTTTCAAAGGATGAGTGATTGGTATGTAGGTAGATGGTATGGATAATGTGTCAGAGGTCGATGTGGAGGTGGAGTTAATAGATTGGGAAGTTGATGGGTCAGCCGTGGAGGTTATGGCAGTGGTAGGAATGGAGGAGGTATGTGTGGTAGAAGCAACGGCTGTACTAGTAGGTGGAGGTGTAGGTGAAGCGAAGTGGTTGTGGAGGTAGACGGCTTGATAGGTATGAGCACATCATTGGGTCGGTAAAGCATGTTGCATGTTTTGAAAGGTGATGGGTCAGCTGGAATGGTATAAGTGTGTCCTTCGTGTTCAAAATTTACACAATGATGCAAAGTGGAAGGAATGCAACCCATGACACGGATCTAGGGTTTGCCAAGCAACGTGTTATATTGGAATTCTCCCTCCAAAATATAAAACAATTCTGGAACAGTGTGGGGACCCACGTGAATGTGGAGGATGACAGTGCCTAGTGTAGAGGTGATAGCATCATTGAATGAATGCAACATGGCTGAATGTTTATGCATGCAATTGTCATGTATGCACATTTGAGTGAATGCATGGGATGAAATTATGTTAATGCTAGTGCCCCCATCAATCATCACATGGCGTACCCATATGTCATCGATGTGGAAAGAGATGAAGAGGGCTAGGTCTGGGTCATCATTTTGGTGTGGTGTGATCTCTTCCTCTGAGAAGCTAAGGGAGGCCACTTGGTGAACAAGGTGGGGTGAAGATGAAGATGGTAATTTGGTGAGAGAGGCTACATGATGGGGTGTGATAATGGAGGCTACGGGTGTAGGGTCATTGGGTAAAACATCAATAGATTAAAGAACCTCCATGAGAGCTTGACGATGGGATTTTGAGGTTTGAATGAGGTCATATAGGGACATTTTGAGGGTAGATTGGTGTAATTATTTGAGCATGGTGCGATGTGTGACACCATTAGAAATGGGGTACGTGGGGCCACAGATAGCTATTTTAGGTATGGTTATTGATGGTATGTTGGGTATAGGATTGGTTGGTGGGTCATTGCCATTTCTTTACCCTTATCCTTTTAAGCACATGTAGTGATGTGAATCATGTTGATTCGAGGGAGTTGGCAAACAGAGAAAGTGTAGGGTAAGTGGTATAATGACACGATGGGAAAAAAACTACTGGAGGAGAAAAAACCTATGAGGTGAGTTGGGTGCAACGAGATTTGGGTGGTGGCGTGGCAAGTTCTCTGATGCAAACCATGTTAATTTCAAATTTTGGTAGTGGCTTTAGGAGTTTTGAGAGTGGAGTTTGTGGTTGTTGAGTGGGCAGTGTGGGAATGGGTGTTGGTGAAGTAGGATCCTCATCGAGAAGGTCATCATCGTCAAAGTTGGTTTCTAGTGGACACAATTGGATAAGGATGGTTTTCAAGGCCTTCCAGTTTCACATCGTTCCACGACACACGATGGTATGCGTAAATTTTAGTATCATCAAACACTTTTGGCTTGGGTTTGAGGGGGTCGTAAGGTCCGAGTTACGTGAATGTGATTACAAAAGTCTTAAGAAGGTTGGTTAAAATTTTGGCATAGGACCCTGCTAGTGGATTGCAATGAGAAGTGAACGTGGATTTGGGTGTAGGCGTGGTTGATTGTCGAGGAATAGTTTTTGGAAGAGGTTTAGGTGCTGGTGTAGTTTTAGGTATTGGTCATGTTTGTTTAGGTAGGGGTATAGTAGATGGATGGGTAGGAGGGTGTGTGGTTGTTTTGACTACCTTATTGTGGGGTAGTGGAGTTTTGTTTTTGGGTTGCACCTTCTTGGGTAAAGGTGATGTGGGTATATGAGGTCTAGAAGGAAAAGTAGATGGAGGAAGAGGGTGAGTTACCCATGGGGATAACAGAGGTGCTGTGAAGGTAGATGATGTGGGTCATGCTTGGGGTGTGAGAGACAGTGACTGAAGTGTAGTGGGTAGTGAAGAAATAGCTAAGGGTATTGGAGGTATGGGTGGTAAAGAGGCTGTAGTAGGTGTAGGTGTAAGTCGGGTTGGGCATCTGGGTAGGTTAGAGGTTTGTGAGGAAGGAATGGGCTGTTGTGTTTTGGTTTATTGGTGGGTGGAGGTTGCTTGACCATGTTGGGCAGTTGAGGTCCTAAGATAAACGGGACAAGTGCAGGTGTGATTGGTGTAGCCGGGGTATGAGTTCTATGGGTTTGGTGCTTCTATTTGGGTGTCGAGTAGGTGTGGTGTTGACTTTGGAGGATGTAGCTAAATCTAGTTTAATAGGTGGATGAGTAAGGCTGGTGGTCGGGGTGACCCCTAAAGTGGTAATAGGTTTAGTTGAGGAAGATGTTGTATGTGTGGATTTGGGTTTAGATGTAGGTCGGGTTATGGGTAAGGGTGTGGTTTGAGCTATAACAGGTGTCGTGGAAGGGGTTGTGATAGAGGTGGTTGTGTTTGGTTTGATTGGTCGAAATATTTTTGGGTAGATAGTGGAGGTATCAGCAAGGGATCTCTACATCTGTGTTGAGACGGGAAGTAAAAGGTACCCCCATAGTAAGGCTCTATCCACATAATCTAAGTGATCGGCCAAATGTGAGAATGACACGTATGTAGGTGGAGTTGGTGAGGACCTAATGGAAAGTCCTCAGAAAATGTGTCTTAGAGATAAGGAATTGGCTAGCTTCAGCTTCCGTGGGTAAGAGAGATGAAAGTAGGTCTGTGGGATTTTGGGTAGCTGATGGAGAATGCTTGCCAAGAGGAAAAGATATCTCAACTGGGTCTATGATGGGTGAAGGAGATAATGGGAGCTCCTCTATAAGTGGAGGAATAGATAGGTGCTCCTCTGTGGGTGGAGGAGGTAATGGGTGCTCCTCTATGGGTGGAGGAGGTACTGTGGGTAAAGGTTCTCTAAGTGGTGAAGCTAGGGGTGAGATGGTCTCAATGTTAGTGGAAGACTCCTCTGTAGGTGATGAAGGAGATGAAAGGTGTTCCTCTGTTGGTGAAGGAATATGGGAGGTTGGTTCTGATGTGGAAGGAGGATTTCGGGCTAGGATCTCCTCTATGGAAGGAATATGGGGTAATTGGGAGGTGATAGGTACATCATTAAAGATAACATGAACCTCGGGTATGGGTATCATGAGTTGAGGTCTCACTAGTTTGATCAAACAAAGGGGCATGGTTGGGAAATGGTTTCTTAAAGATGTGTAGGTTTTGGTTGGTAGGTGCATTAGGATTATCCATGGTTAACTCACCTTTCTTGAGAATTTATTGGATAATATTTTTGAAAGTGATGTAGTTGCCATCACTATGACCCTTTACTCGATGATAATTATAAAAATCATGTTCTTTATACCATGTGGGCATAGGGTGAGCAGGGTCAAAACCAGTGTGTGGTTTTATGGGTGGAAGAGTGATGGCTCGGATTTGATAAGATTTTCTAAGATAGAAGAGTAAGGTTCCCCAATTGGGGTATATTTCCGCTGCTCTCATCTGAATTGAAAAGTCTGGATAGGTGAGAGATTAGATGAGGGGGTAGCCTAGTTTGACGGATGAGTTGGGCCGGCCTTGAGTACCACTTTGCGTTAGTGGTGCCCTTAGCTTTTGAATAATTGGTTTGTGGTTTGGAAGAAGAAGAGGTATCATTTGACTTGAATGCCAAATTCTTATTGCGTAATTGGATTTTCTTCTCTTCGATGGCCTAATCTCTAACTTTCATGCCATAGTGAATGCTTCATCAAATGTTTGAAAGGTTTAGACCTACAAGGTTGGTGAGATATGCCTAGCACAAGCCCATGTGAAGAGATCGATGAGTTTTGTTTATGGTAGTTGGAAGGTAAGTTGGTTGATCAGGCTACACCAGTGAGTGACAAAATCTTGATAGATTTGTCCTCATACTGACGTGTGGAGTATAGATCGGTCATGGTAACCTTCTTGATGATATTGATAGAGAAATGATCCAAGAAGGCTTGGGCTACCTGATTGAATGAGAATATAGAGTGTCTAGGTAACCCACTATACCAATCTAATGCAGGTCCAGTGAGGGACATGGGAAAGGTTCTCAAGAGCAAAGCATCATCATGAGTGATTAGATAACACCCATGTTTGAATGACTGCAAATGCTGTTACGGGTCTTCTTTGCTATTGAAATGATTGAATTTAGGAATTTCCCAATGCACGGGGTATGAGTAAATAGGAATGGATGGGTGGATGGGCTCATTGCAAATCTTGTCATAGGTGAGAGTGTTGTGGGAGCTAGAAACTGATGCCTCCAATGTCTGCATCTTGTCCAACATCAATTTAATTAGGTCATTGGTGGGTTGCGATGATTGGGTGCCTCCTGTAGTATGAGAGGGTTGGTTTTGGGCATATAACAGGGTGGAACTTTAGTGCATGGGGCTTCCATATAGGTTGATTGAGAAGAAGGTAGTGAAATAGGGGTACGTACTCGGAATGAATAATGGATGAAACATGAGGTTGTTGATAATAGGTATATGGGGGTGGAAGGGTCGTGGTAATCCTAGTGGTAATAGGGGCTAATGATTATGGAATGAGAAGGACCACATTATGAAATGGGGTAGGGGTCACGACACTGGAGGTGGTAATGTACCTACGGGCATGTGTGAGACATGAGGTGCGAGATGAGGTTGTGTTTGGGGTAGTTGTCACGGGTATGGTGGATGTGGTGGGTGCCATGGAGGTAGCAGATGTGGAAGTCATAGCGGGTATAGGACCTAGCTACAAAATGACTAGGGGTAAGGTAGATGCGGGCAACACAGAGCAAGATGGGGCTGATGCGGGAGTGGGAGTGAGAGTCGGGGGATAGATACGGGCATGCCGTATATATCAACTGACTCGAGGCATCTCGAGTGGATGAGTGGGAAAGGTAAAACTACAAGGTGGCAGGGTTTTGGTCAAGGAGTCGTGCAAACTCCTCATCTCTGGTAGTGATAGTAATAGGCTAGATGGGATCCATGGTTGGTGATAAAATGGAAGGTGGTGAAGGACTAGGTGGGAGTGGTTGAAAATTGGCGTGAAATACGAGTGCACTTGCTTGTCTTCGGGTCAACACCATGTGAAACAATACTGATCAAGTAGGGCTGCTTCTCTATAAATGACATAGAGAACAATAAGAACAGGTGAATTTGGTGGCAAAAAGTGGATTAGGTACCAAATGATGGTTGGAATGTGAAACAAGCTAACTAGTTCTAGTTAGGGAAAACCGACGCTTGATCGGGGGTAACCATCACTTGCCAGTCACTTTAGAAAATGGACAATGAGTGAAAAAACAAGGTAAAAGGTGAAATCTGATAGGTATGACAAATCTGATGGTGTTTACAATGTCAATGGGTATGATGGTAGTGACAGGGACTGTGAAAAGTGGAAGAAAGTGAAATAAAATGTCCCTTTGGGTAGGTTAACCAAAGGACCTGGAACCGACGTCGATTGGGTATAACCGATGGACTCGAGAGGTAACGACAATGGTTACTATGAAATTGAAACAATGATGAAAGAAAAGTGGTTGTGAATTAAAATCTGATGTAGAATCAGACCTAGAATTCTGATAATGATGATGATATGGCCTAGACACACTCAAGTGAAGTTGTAATACACCAGCTATGATTAGGAGCGTGCAAGGATGAACAAAAATTGAATAACGTGATCTCTCACCTCAAATGCAAGCTAAGCAGAAACAATAAGAAAAATGTGATCCTAGGAGTGCCCTTTCTATTATGTTTTTTTAGCTTATGCTATTTAGGGACTGACACATGAATTGTGAAATAGAGTTTTTGGTGAGGATGGCTTCCTACAAAGAAGGAGATCTAAAAGGTGAGGTTTCAGGTATGTTATGGTGGGGGCGGGCTTCACTCTGAAGTATGACTCGATAGAGCAGTGAGCTAGGTGCCCACTATACCATGATCATGTGATCACCTATAGCTTCTTCCAGGTAGGATGTTGTTTAAGAATGTATGTATTTTGAATTTTTGTGAGGTTTGGTAAGACTCAGAGAAAGAGAAAAGGAAAGAAGTGCTTTTCATTTGTCAACCATCAGCTAGGCATGACTTCTAGCGTATAGGTTGCCCTCAATTAATGTGAGCTAATGCAATAAATCAGAATGCAATGCACTTATTTTTAAGCCCAAATCGAGATGTGAAATTGGATGACACAATAAGATGAAGAGGAAGAGGGATGCTCTTTCACTATAATGCAGAAAACATGAAGAAATGGTTCTTTTTAATTACACCAAAAGAAAAGTTTCCTTTAGAGCAAATAGAAAGAAGAGGTGGGTTACCAAGGAAGAAAATTAGTGTGTATGCTTTTCAGAAGGGAAACAAACAAATTTTTTTCCTAGGAATGAATGAAATGAAATGAACCCGGATGGGTCCCACCGGGCATGCCAAATGTTTCACCTGATTCTTAGATTGTTTCTTTGAAGTATTGATGAAACAGATAGGGTAACGGGCATAGGAGGAATACATGTTAAAATGCTAATTGATGGGTTGTTGCACGTGTCGACTTCCAAATCCATAGCTGATCGTGAGAGCTTCATTTTGGCTAGAAGGAACTACCTGTAATGCAAAGAAAGACCACGAAAGGAATTAAACAATATGGGAAATTAATTGCCTAGCGTATGCTAGATCCAAGAAGTGTGATACTTCCTAAATGGCTATCAGTCCATTATTTTAAACAATTTAATGTTGTAAACAAAGTAAATTCTATTGTAATTTGAAATAATTTAGGTATCTCACCTAAAACACAATAAGAAATAGATCTAATCTAACAGGCTAAGCTAGAATAGAATCCAAAGGTCAAATGATTGGTTCTGGGTTCTGTAAGTTTGACAGAGGTCTCGGGTAGATCATAGGTGGATGAGGGTGAGATGAAATTTGGTGGGTAGGTCTCTATTCAGGCTGTATGGGAAAATACAAAGACCGATGTCAGTTAAGGGTAACCGACGATGGTCAGGTGTAACCGGTGTTGGTTATTGTGGAAATATGGAAATGCCACAAAACAAGCTTTGGGTCTCCTTTGTGATTGCACAAAGGACTTTGGTTGGTCGGGATGAGGTATTGGGTGACTAGGGTAGGCTTTGGTGAGGTTTTAATGGGTATATGGAGGTGGAAATGTTGGAGAAGGTCAATAGGTGGCTAGGTAAACAATAGATGATAAAATGATGATGAAATGAAATAAACCAGAAAAGTATGACATTATAATTACTTGGATTCCGGTCGTGAGTGCTGTGAGTGAGGGATGGAGGTGTTGATGAGGGGTTTGAAGGCTGCAAGTGATCACCAATTGAAGGAAAGCTTCTGTATGGGCTGCATGTACATTCCTCTTTGCTTGGTTAGATCAGATCATGGTTGGGATGGCTATGCAGGAAAAGATGCTTGATCTCCTTCCTTGCATGTGGATTCTCACTAGAATTCACTCTCTGAATATGTGTTATCTCTCACCAACCTTCTGCTTCCTGCTTCCAGCATCCAACTTCCAACCTTGAGAATAAGGTTGTTTTGGGGTTAAAAGGGTAACTGATGGTGGTTCCGGCTTAACTGGCGACGGTTAGGGGTAACCGGCGTCGGTCAAGGTAGGATTTCCTAGGTTTACTAAACTAGGGATATCCTCTTGATTTTCTTAGATCTCATGTCATTAACCTTGTAGATTAGACTGAGAGCTTCTTGTGAGCATGCGAGGAGTGTGGTTAGAGGGAATGTAGGCATTGATTTTTAGGGTTTGGGAAGTCTTAGATAGTTATGGCAACTTATTTAGAATAGGTCTTAGGTTGAGTTGGCTTGGTGAGGTGTCTAAGTGAATCAGTATATGTGGATATTATTTAAAATAAGATATTTAAATAATAGATATAGTGAGGATAATTAATTAATTTAATTAAATTAATTAAATTAATATTAGTGAGGTGGAGGGGGGTCATGGCCGAGGTGAATGTGATGAAGGGTGTTTATTCGTCGAGGGACCAAAGTGGAGTATGACCTAATTTTAGTGTCTACAAATGAACACGAAAGGGAACTATGGAATGTGAAAAGTCGGTGCAGAAATTAGTAGTGTATCTTTTGGCAACAAAATTTCATGAACTTCTTTTCTTTTATTTCTTCAATATTTGATTATTTTTAATATTTTAAGACCTTGTGGTCATATTTTGGGTGCAGATGCTTTGCTAAATATGCCCCACAGTGGGTGCCAAAAACTGTTGGCGAGAAAATTTGTCGAGTGGAAAAACTTGTGGATTTCTTGCCAATGCTCTAGGAATCTAAGTCCCTCTACTTAATCTGGTGCAGCTTTCGTATGTGGATGTGCATGAAAAGTTTGATTTCGTGGTGGCTTGATTTACGTGGTGGCCTTTCGACCGGGATCCAATAGGGGCACTCCACTAACCCTACGACAAAGCTAGCAATCTCTTGCTAGGGAATAATTTTTCTGAAGAGTGGGAAAGGGGAGTGAGAAAATAGGTAGGAGAACTAATGTTGTAGGTAGAAAATCAGATTCTTGCACACACACTAGTTAGAAACTTCATCACATTCATTCATGGAAAGAAACAACCACTGTAAATAAGCAATAAGATCAAATAGAATTTATTTACCACAAAGTATCAAGAAACCCTTTAGTCAAATAAAGTTGGAAAATCCTTCTTGTATTGATTTCTCAAACCAAAGTAGTACACAGTGGAGAAATAGAGGAAATTTGAGAATGAGGGGAATGGAAGAATTTGGCTATCTCCTTTGTTCTCTCAAGGTACAATATACTCTTGAGTTTACAAGATCAATCACCAACCCTTTGCAATGGGAATGACGTTACAATTTATAGAATGAGAGGTGACTTATCGTCTTCCTCATGACCTTCCATATGCCTTAATATGACTTAAGACTATTCATATTCCACTTTAAATATTTAAGTCCCTTTTATAATAGCAAGGTGACTTAATTTACATTATGTTTCTAAAGTCACTTTTAAGTGACTTAAAGGCATATCAAAAAGTGTAAACCCCAACGAAGAATTAGAACATTTGAAAGTGAGAGAAAGTTCAGGGGAAGAGGACATAGAAAGAGAGAGAAAAAGAAGAGGAGATGTCTCTTGATGAAGTCCATTGATCCTCGTTGATGGAAAGCTCCAAATGTAGTGAAACTATGAATCTTCAAACTCCTTGCACAATGTGAAACTCCTCCAAATTAGCTCACGAACACTCGCCAAGTTGAATGAACTAAGGTAGATTTTGAATTCCCTTTGAAAAATCACTAGGATTCTCCTGAACAATGATGTCCCCCTAAATGATTATCCTTGTACATCCCATTGTGCCAAAACTTCTCTTTGAGTGTAACTTACTATTTTTAGTAAGTGTGAAAAAAGCAACTCCCTTGATCCTTTGCTGAGTGTTGTGACCTTGATTCCCCTTTCTCCCTGCATTCCTCACTCCTTTGGATCAAATTTCTATTTTTAGTAGGTGCTTGAGGGCTCACTTACTATTTTTAGTAAGTGCCAAAAATTTCTGTTCTGGTGAATTCTCATTATAGTGCACCTCCAATGTCTTCATCTCCTTCACAGGTTCTTCTGTTGATGACTTTCCCAAAATAGCAGTTCCTATGTAGTAGACCTGCTATTTTTAGAAATTTGGCCTCTAGGAGTTAGATTGACATGGAATGAAGTTTTTTTATATGTGTTTTTCCCAATATCATCCCTCTTAAATTTCGGGCCTGCCCGCTTAATAATCCAGAGATTTTAAAGTTTTAATATTCAAACCTAGTAGTGCTTCTGTACGACAACCATTAATGGACCTCAAAATTGTAGGTCTAGTTTTCTCCTCCATTTTTGAAGAAAATTATATTTTTGATGTGGGTTTTTTCTTCTGGTGCTTCACATGTGATCTTACTTCAATCCGAACCGGTTTGATGGGATATCCCACTTTTTTCTTCGTTGAAACGGAAGGAGATTTCTTCGTTATGGATGCTCTGTTGCACAAGGGGGGATTTTGAAGGTTTCTTTTTGATTTTATTAGGAAAATTAATGAACATAAACTAATGGCTTGTTCTTTCATGCACCATCTTGCAATATTTCTTCAGATCTTCATTTTTAGGCTATGGAGATTTTCACTGTTTTCTTCCTCTTGTTCTTCGTTTCTCCTTCTCGTTTTGATGAAAAATAATTCTAAGAACTGAAAATAACTATGGGGAATGTCTTTTAGTTTTTGGGTTGAGAATTTCTAAGCATTTGAAATGGCGGAGTGATTGTAGAATGTTGTAGAGGAAGGATGAAGATTATCATGCACGGGAGTAAAAGCGGTGGAAGCCTTTGAGCGGCAGTTAGATTTTTTGAATTTTTTGAAATCATGGAAGGAGAAGCTTGGGTGAATTTTTCAATACTTGATGTCCCTAACCTCAGGATGTGAGGACATCCAATTCCATAGTGGTCAAGAGGATGACACGTGGCGGCATCCAGTACGAGAATGAAGGTGGAAAAAGCTGGTTTAAAGCACTTGGGGTTGGAAATTGGTCACATGGGTGTCCAAATGACTCCCTATGGGGGCTGGGAAAATTTTCAAGGTTTTATGTCCCTCACCTCAGGTGCATAAGGGACATAAAATTCCACGGTGGTCCTGGAGCTAACACGTGGCACCCGATCCAACGATAGGGAATGAATGTTCCAAACAAGCACTTGGGGGTTGAACTACGATCACTTGAGTGTATAAAAGACTCCTTATGGGGATGAGTGAATTTTTCAAGGTCTGATGTCCCCCATCTCAGATACATAAGGTACATCAAATTCCATGGTGGTCCTCGAGCTAACACGTGGCACCCGATCCGACGACAGGGGATGAATGCTCAAAAAAGCACTTGGGCGATGAACTGTTAAGTATGGAGGTCACATGAGGGTCCAAGAGGTCATATGAGGGATGAGAGGGATTTTATGGGGCTGGGATAAATTTTCCAACCTTGATTTTTGTAACCTTGGGGGACGTGAGGACACAAAATCCCACCAGTGCTCTATGTGTCAACACATGTCCTCCCAAAAATTTGGCTAAGTCCTGAACTTGTAACAATGATAACTTGAGCTCCCGATGGACTGTTATGGAATAATTTTATATGATCCTGATTGGAAATGGCCTTATGAATCCAATGGTGGTTGTATAATGTCTTTATTATTCCATTTTATCTTTGAAAAATAATATTTTTTATTTTGTACTCTACATGCTGCTGAGAAAAACTACTAGGCTTGTGAACTTTGTTTTTACTCAGACTGCTCAAAGTCTTACAAACTTCCCTAAACCTTCAAAATTAATTTCCATTATGTTTTAAGGTCTTCATTTCATCTCTGTGTTGAATTTTTCTCTTTTTTTTTCTGCTCTAAGGAGTTGAATCCGATCTGGAAGGCTAGTGATAGCCCTTCCTTATCTTGTCAAAGATAGTGTCTTTTTAGAACTCCCTAAAATCACATAGGTGGAATGAATAGAATTTCCTAAATCACCTAGGGGAAAAATTTGAAAACAAATAGGGGGTGACCAAACTAATAGATTTGACCCGGGTGTCTTGAAATGATAGGACTTAAAAAATTTGATAGTGGGGTATAGTTGTTGTCTTTAAAAATTATCAATTTCCTGTTGTACATTTGGATGACAATAACCCGTATATTATAGGACCTCCCAACCATAACAATAGGCTTTGACATATTACCTTATTTCCAGGGAATAAACACCCAAAGGGGAAAGCTCCATGGAGACTGAATACTCTTAAACCCTCTCAATTAGGTTAACTTATTGAGATAGCCAACGGAAGAGTCGAACTCCCGACATACGAGGTTTTACCTTATGTGCTTCCTCCCTTCAAAGCACCTTCTCTCGGTTTCCTTCATCCTACCCATTGAATATCCTCAATGGATTTATAACATTGTTCTTGTAACAAAAGTGATAGGGGACTCCACATTTGCATAGATTTCTGTGACCTCAACTTAGCTTGCCCCAAAGATGACTTTCCTCCACCGGAATTGAACAACTAGTTGATCTCACCACTGCGCCATGAGATACGATCACTCATGGATGGTTTCTTCAGGTTATAATAAAATATTAATCACTCTAGAAGATCAACACAAAAATGCCTTTATCACTTATTGGGGGAATTTCTGCTATCGATTCATGCCTTTTTCCATAAAAATGTTGGTAATACATATCAGCGAACCATGACTTATATATTCCATGACATCATATATCGCATATAGGAAGATTACATAGATGACCTTCTTACCAAATCAAAACATCGTACCAAACAACCGATGTATTTAAGGTCATCTTTGACTACCTCATCAAGTATTGTGTTTGCCTTCAACCTAAGAAGTGTGTCTTTGCGTTGCTTTCAAAAAATCCTTAGGTTCATCGTTTCTTTGTGTGGCATAGAGGTCAATACTGTGAAAGTAAAGGGTATTCTTAAAATTCCTCTGCCTAATAATCTATGTCAAATTTGAAGTTTTTAAGGTAAGTTGCAATCTATCCATCGGTTCATTTCACAACTTTTTGATTGTTGTCAACCATTTCATCATCTCTTCAAAAAAGATGTCTCATTCAAATGGGATGTTGAATGCCACAAAGCCTTTTATGCCTTAAAACAATACTTTCTCCAACCACCAGTGCTTATTCCTCCTAAAGATGACTAACCCTTTTACCTATACATATTTTCTCTTGAACATTCCTTAAGTTCCATGCTCACTCATCGCAATGAGAAACACAAAGAAAAAGTGGTTTATTTCATAATCCACACCTTTTTGGACTACAAAACTAGGTACACCCATGCTGAAAAACTTTTCTTAGCCTTAGTTTTAATCACCGATAAACTTCATCATTACCTAATCAACTAAAAAACCTTTATTTTCACTAACACTGATCCCCTACATTACATGTATGCCAAACCCTACCAACATCAATGTGCTACACATTTTCTCATGCTTTTTGTAGACCTTGACCTCGAATTCATCCACCAAAAGTATGTCAAAGGCCAAGCCATCGCTGACCAAATAGAAAATGCACCTCTTTCTAGAGATCAACCCTCTAACTTCAATTTTCCAGATGAATCCATTGCTACCCTCTCTTTGGATGATACCACTTACCAAATGACCTTATTCTTTGATGGTTCCAAATGTCAGCATGGAGGTGGTACATGTGTTATCCTCATTCCTCTTGATGGTGAACCTATGCCTTTATCTTTCAAACTAGATTTTGATTACACTAACAACATCACCGAATATGAAGCACTCGTATTAGGCCTTCAAACCGCCATCACCCTAGATGTTAAATCAATTAATATCTTTGGTGATTCCCAACTGGTTGTAAACCAAGTCAATGGTATATACCAATTTTGTAACAAAATACTCCAAAAGTACAAATGTCATGTTGACATACTTTTGACTACCTTTGACCGTTACAAACTTCAAACCACCCCATGTTCTACTAATAAATTTATGGATACCATGGCCTTCCTAGCTTCTCAGATACCCACTTTTCCTGCCGACTCCAAAATATTTGTCACAATACAAAGGTTGCAATCACCCTCTTATTTATCTCGTGAGGTCAACTTCATTGGAACTGTTGCACCTGACCCACATGACCTTTGGTATAAGAAGTTTGCAGACTACCTTTCCCTTTCCATTTTTCCTCCTGATCTCACTTGTAATGGACAACATGCCTTTATTAAAGGTGTCTCTTAGTATGTCATCATGGGTGGTCTCCTTTATAAGCATGGCTTCAACGGTATTCTCTTATGATGCCTTACAAGTTTTGAAATTCCTTACACCATCAAGGAAGTTCACGACATAATTTATGGAGGTCACTTTAGTGACTTCACTATTGCTAAAAACATTCTTCACCTAGGATATTATTGGACACTATGTCAAACATTGTGTGAAATTCCAAAAACATGCTAATCTTCATCACACACCTAGTCATGCCTTACAGGTCACAACAGGACCTTTGGCCTTTCTCTCAATGGGGTTTGGATCTTGTTGGAGAGATCAATCCTCATTCTTCACAACACCATCAATGGATTATAACCACTACTAAATACTACACTAAATGGGTAGAAGCCATTCCCCTCATTTTTACAAATGCTAAGAAAATATGTACTACTAAATACTACACTAAATGTGTAGAAGCCATTCCCTCATTTATACAAATGCTAAGAAAATATGTGAATTAATTAACCATTACATCATTTGTCACTTTGGTGTCCCTCACCACCTCATCACCGATAATAGAAAGCAATTAAAAAAACCCTATAAAATCTATGTGACACTTTTGGCATTCAACTCATTTTCTCCTCACATTATTAGACAAAAAAAATGGCCAAGTAGAATCAACCAATAAAACCTTGAACTACATTCTTATGAAAGTAGTTGACGATCTTTGGGAAGGATTGGCATAGACACATTCCTTTGTCCTTGTGGGCTTACCACACTAGTATTCACACTTTGATTGTTACCACAAATTTCTCTCTGCAGTCTATGGTATCGAGGCTATCTTGCCTCTTGAAGTCCGACTCCATCTCTCAACATCTCACTACAAGACATGATCAATGAAGATGACTTTTTCCAAGACCGTTTGACACAAATTTATTTGTTAGATGAGCATCATCTCAATGCTCTTGATCATCTCCAAATCTACCAAAAATGTATCAAACGTGCCTATGAAAAACATGTCCATGAACAAACCTTCTAGGTCGGTGACCTCATCCTGAAGGAAAATCAACATGTAACCAAAGAAGAGAAAAGTAAACGAGGAAAATTTTCTCCTAATTGGCTTAGACCCTATATCGTTACTCATGCCTATGGATCAGGTGCTTATCATTTTTCTTCACTTGAAGGTAAACCCGAACCTGAGCCCCTTAATGCCTTACATCTTAGACCATTTTATTGTTGAAATCAAGTCCTATATCACCTTCTGTCTATTGACCACTCGTCCCTTGAGCACCGTTCACCTTCCATGATACCCATTTTGAGGATCAAAGAATAAATAGGAATCATGTGATTACCTGTCACCTTTCAACCTTATCTTCAATATGATTACCATGGCTCTACTCATGGTATGATTTTCATGGATAATTTTCATCTTTTCAAATATGGAATCCCATGGTCATTCATCACTTGAAACCATCTCTTTCATAGTTAACATTTGTGTGCTATGGTTTTGTATTCTAAACAAGAACCTAATCTTCTTCTATAGTCTTTTCCATGAATTAAATGTCTAAAAAATGGGATTCAACTCCTTGAGTCAAAATTCCAGCAAACAAAAGAATCCCTCAAAAGGAAATCTCTTCTCTCTATCTCGTTGCTATAAATAGATTGCTCCCTTAAAGGATAGCTATATAAAGTCATTGCAAAACTATAATAAAACATTCGAAGCTTCCCACATTGATCAAATTCATGAAGACCTCAAGGATATAATATAATCATCCCATATAGACTTCCCGCATCAATCAGTTTAACAAAAACAAAAGTAAATGAAGAAAATAGTAATTTTTTTCATGGACTTGCCTATTTTTGATTATGGGTTTTTTGCCGAGTAAACATATTGTCGTACACTAAGTTATGCTAAACCACCCATTTTCACCCTAATTTTCTATCACTCAAGGGACTTGTTATGACTACGAAATTTCGTGATCATGTGACTTTCTTCACCCTTAGAATATTCCATTATGCAATGCATTTAGGTTCTTACATTCATCAACCCATCTTTGGTATGGTGGACCCATTAGGGTTCTTATCAATTAAGTAGCTCATTTACCACTTCTTACCAATCACCTTCTTCATTACTGATTTATTACCCTATATAGGACCAGACCATCGACATTGACATTTTAAAATATTTCCACTATCACCTAAGACTCAACCATGCCTATGACCTTGATTCAACCACACCTATGACCTAGAATTGATCATGCCTAAAACCTACGAAACCATTCCTCTACCTCATCATATTATTCCCTAGCTTATGGGAGAACTACATGAACACCGAGGCCCTTTTTCTTTGAGGTGTGTAGGAAACACTTCTAGGGCATGGGGCCCTTGGAGGTTAGCTCGGCCACTCTTTACCCTAACCATTTTCCCCACATATTTTCTATTAACATTCTACCATAATTAGTTTCCATTTATCATAACACTTGGAAATTTACCACACATACATATCTACCATGTTATCACATCATAAAAACATCCACTCAATCATTTCACATTTCCATGATATCAAATATTTCAGAAATTTACACCATAACATACATATAACTCATCATTTATTTCCCATGTTATCAATAACTTGGAAGTTAAATCAAAATTAAAAACAAGACTCCACCATGCCTAACCAACCTGATTCCATCATGCCTAAACCGACCTAACTCCACCATGCCTAACTGACCTAACTCCATCATGCCTAAATATACCTGACTCCATCATGCCTAAATCAACCCGACTCCATCATACCTAAATGAAGTAACTTCATCATACCTAAACCGACTGACTCCATCATGCCTAAACCAACCTAACACTATCATGCCTAACCAAACTGATTCCATCATGCCTAAAATGACCTGACTCCATCATGCCTAATCCACCTATTTTTCATCCATATACATATAACAATGAAAATTTTACAACATAAGTACAACATCATACCATAAATATCACCATCTCTATATAAATCATCAAAATCAGTGTGTCCATACATATGTGCACAAATGAAAAATCACTACAAGTTCCTCTTATATACAGTCTCAACATCTTCGTCACATAAGCCAGTATAATAATCAAAAGACTCAAAAATCTCATGTACATACTCCCTATCTTTGGCACATAGGATGGTATATATCAAAAATCCATAAAAATATATACCCTGAACATAGATGGTGACTAATTGTCACCCCACCTGATGTCTATGCCGGTCTCATCGCATCCTCCTCCTGCTGTTCTAATATGGTTCCCTACCGGCATCTCTCTATTGTGCCCAGGTCTTGTTCTAGTATCTTCTGGCCCACAGCTAGGCTCCTGCCTCCATGAGCTCGTTGCCTCACCCCCGACCTTGTCTCTGACTTGTGGGCCCCTATTCTCTCTCGAGATGTGAGTATAAGATCTAGTCCTCTCACTTACCACTCGTTGTGGTCTATACTCAAAGCATAAGAGGGAAATCTAACCCCACATCGTCAAGTGATCTTGATAGTACCATACCTCATTCAGTGGCATCCCTAAACCTAGCCATAGGAACTATTTGTGGTGGTGCCATAGGTCTTAAAGTAACCTATGAGCTCTATCCTACCAATGATGACCTCGACCCTTGTACCTATGAACCTTGCCCTCCTCTCTATACCATAAGACCCTATCCTTGAGCTTGAGGTGCTTCCTATGCTATGACCGGGCCTCGTAAGGTCATAATATGAGCCTGTGTAGTGGCTAACTGGTCCTACAACCCTATTACCCACACATGTAGGGTGGTTACCTGCCCCATGTATCCTTCCCCACCATGTGAGGGTACCTATCCTAGTGTAATATTGTCCTACAAATACACCACTTGTGCTGTAATGTGGCAACTGTGCCTTGGACCCTATCACCGCCCTGTAATACTATGATCCGGGTGCAGTAAAGTGGCGACCTACCCCTATAAAATATCCCTCTGATCTATAAGGGTAGCCATGTCTGGATGCCTTGGCTTTGGTGGTACTTCTCATAGCTACACTACCCACCACTTTGCTTATATCTGTTTGTCATTTGACATCATCAATCCACCGGTCCATTATCTACTCTTCCTTCCCTATTGGCACCGTCAACTATGGTAGAGGCCTAGCCCTCTCCATGTCATCTCTCCTGTACTGAGGGAATGGTGGAGGCACATCCCGAGGTAGCCCAAATTACCATCTAATCCTATCCATGGGTATCATCTCGTGCTCTCCAAAGCCACAAAGTGCCCCTCTATCCATCCGAGCAATTGCATGACTCATCTAACTCTATTTCCATCTAACTGTAGGAAGGGAAAATAATATACAACCTAAAAAATAATGTCCACTCTGGAAAAACCCTCTATTATACACTTGTAGTACACTACATCATGTGTATCCTTAGAATCCTGCAATCTCCCACAACATGCACCCAACGCTTGTATCCCACTAAAACCTAGCCCGCATCGAATGCATCTAGCTAAGGCATACCAACTAGATGCACACATATGATGTGCTCGTATGCCCAGCAGTGGAGAAGAAAGGTGTAACACAAACTGAACCTCTAAAGCCTCCCATAGGCCCATAGCTCCCTATATAACTAAACCAAGTATGTTGGTTCCCAAGAAAAATGGGTCCTCTCCTCCATCATGTCATGAGGACCCCGATCAACGCCCATGGGAATCTCCCACCCTTCCACATTTGGCAACCAAAGACAACACACTGCTTCCATAATCAGGATGACTAACCTCATCTCCTCGGGATGGGCCACATACATATCTCCATAACTTAGGCTCACGCTATGGAACCTCATCTCTTCCATACCCTCTCCAAACACTATCAACATTAGCTCCTCTGATGCCTCCAAGGAAATAAAATACTTCTCTCCCAATATATGTAATTGCAGGATCCTGTATACATCCTCCAGGGTGATTATGATCTCACTCGTTGGTAGATGAAATGTGTTGGTCATTGAATCCCATCTGTCAATGAGTGCGACCATCAAGCTCAAATTCAACTATGTGCCTATAAAATCTGACCCTAATCGGTGACGTCTGTCATGTGCCTCCACTCCTTGGCAGTCACACTCAATCCTACCGCTAGTAAAAATGGTGGAACCTTATCCCGCATCCACATCTGGTCCCTGGACTGCATCCAACAAACCACAACATTATTAAACCTTGACTTCACCCAACATCACTCTTAACCAACCAACCTATTCCCAAGAACCTTACTACTTATTGCCCCGTTAACACACCCCAACCCTAAAGACCACCCCTTTTCCCCTCATCCTAATTTCCCATCCCTCAACAAGTACCTATGTGAACATATTACCTTACCCATTCTCACTAAACCTTCATTATATCCCATTACCTACCTTTCCCTCCCACCCTATCTCGTTTATTGACCTATTTTCCTCTAGAGCCAACCGACATCAGTCTATTGAAAACATCGGTCCATCAAAACCGGCATCGATAACCTAATACTTGATCAATGCCAAAGAAAGGCCAACCGATGTCAACCAACCCTAAACCAACGTCGGTCCTTTGTCATTTGTGACAAAATCTAAAAAACCACCCTATTTCTCACAAAATTCTCAAATCTAACCACAATACCTATTCTAACCTACCCAAACCTATCCTAGCTTCATTCCCAATCCTATTTAAACTACATTGGACCTTCCCATCCCTCATTTCCTTCATTTCTATCCGTAAATTTCAAAAATTAAAATTACACCCAAATTTTCAACAAAACCAATTTTAACAACCTATTTCAAACAATAAATGAAGGATCGGGATAGAATCTTACCTCATCTTGGTTCCGTTAGCGTGGTGGTATGTCTAGTTTCTGCATCGGTGGCGCACCTAAACCCTCTCCCACCTCTGCCATACCCAAAACAATACCTCACTCTCACAACCAATGAAATCACTCAAACCAATCTCATGGACCCGCCCACTAAATGCCAATAACCCGCTATGTGGCTTGCTAACTCAACTATTTGTATCACTTTGTCGCTTTCCAACTTTTCACCTCTCTTTTGTCATTTTTTACAATTGATAAATGACAAATGATTTCATAAAAAGTGGAATTTTCCATTTTTAACCCCAATTCAACCCGACCGACGTCGGTCACCATATAACTAACATCAATTACCCTTATAGCTATTTTCCCTTTCTAAGCTTCCTTTTTACCTATAACCATTAGTGTTCACACACCTTTTATCATTCCGGACACCTATTGAACCATACCTACAAGCCCAAACTA
Source organism: Taxus wallichiana var. yunnanensis (assembly GCA_018340775.1). Classification (NCBI taxonomy): domain Eukaryota; kingdom Viridiplantae; phylum Streptophyta; class Pinopsida; order Cupressales; family Taxaceae; genus Taxus; species Taxus wallichiana. The sequence goes on from CM031244.1 coordinate 75,108,715, forward strand.
CCCCTACATTTCCTTAGTTACATCTTGGGATTTGTTATTTTACCTATACCTTGTCCTTACCTGTGTTATGACCTATTTGCCCAACCCTTACCTAATTAGTGTGACCATTGACCTTATGTACTTTCTATACCTTGCGATGCTATTACCTATGTTGTTTTATCCTAACAACTATACCTTTCATATTGTCATTCCATTTTATCCCAACCCAAACCTTTGGTGTACTAAACATACCTAAATGTTCCCGCACCTAACCTACGTATTATTTTCGACCATATCCTATGCCTTGGATACCTAAATCAGATTCACCCTTGTTTGGATAAACCTATTGACCTTAGACATTAGAGTTTGTAAGCTCTTCAACCTGGTATTACATTGCAATCTATATGTGTCTCTGTGTGTTTGATTACATTACCCATTACTTGATTTTGGACCCTGGCCTATTACCTATTACTTGAGTTTACCACTACCATTCCCCAGCTACCTTAACTTCCACCAACTTCACATTTATCAACCCACTCACCTCTTTTGTATTACACCTCATCAATGATTGGTTTGAGGGGATCATCTTCACCCACACATGGGGAAATCTCTTCTTATTTTATCGAAGATCACTTACCAATACAAGCTATGTGACAAAAAGGGGAAAAATGTAGACACAAAATTTAGGTCACACTCCCCCTTTACCTCACATGTATATTAATTTAATTACCCACAATTAAATTAAGGCCCATGCTCACAATATTCATTATTTAATTACCTTAATTAAACTAATTTCCACCTCACCTAGACACCTCATCATAAACCTATTCTTAACATGTTTCCCTTTTACTAGGACTCAATATCCACTCACCATAACTAACTAAGACTTAGTCCTACCTACCTTAATTAACTAAGACTTAGTTCAACCCTAAAATCACATGCCTATTCTTCCTCTAACCACATTCCCACTTATCTAAGCACAAAATTCCATTTTGATCTAGGAGAATGGATAGAGCTGGCCAAAAAGATTACCAAGATCTGTCATTTTTAGTAAACCTAGGATTTCCTACCTTAATTGACACACCGTCAACCCTAAACCGATGCTACCACCCAACCTAAACCATCATCGGTTACCATATATTCATTTTGGTAACCTTGTTTAAGAGGTTGGAAGAATTATTCAAGTCTTAGAGAAGAGAGATCTACATGCAAGCATGCACCAGAGCACTCCTGCACATCCAGACATCCTGAACCAGCAACCAAACACTGATTTGAAAGGAAAGCATTCATGGTAACATTCCAGAAGTACATCCATGGCACTGACCACCACGGTTCCATGGATCAACCATCACCTCCATCCAACCACCAGGTCTGTAAACACCAGTAAGTACATTTGGATCTACACCTTCCCATATTTATTTAGATTAGCTTCTTCATCTCTGTTTGGGATTTCTAATCTCCTTTACATCCCATCACCTCTCATTTCCCTGTCAATCCCTTTAGCTAATCTCTTACAACCTCCCAGCCTTTCATACCTAACTCTAGGAACCCGTGATTACTCCCAACACTTCATCTACCTCCCTGTTATCTATCAATTCCCTCGCAATCAAAGAGAATCACCAAAACCCAACTTCACTGAGTTTATATCAGCTGACCCTCCCAACACCTTTGGTTAACCCACACCGTTGTCGGTTTCCTCTCAACTAGCATCAGCTATACCATACGATGCCGGTCCTTATACATGATAAACCTACCTATGACAACAAGTTCATAACTTTCACCTAAACAACCCAAATCACTGAAAACTTCACCACCGACATGTCCCAACCACCTTATTCACTTTTCTCACTTCTAGATTTGATCATAACCTAGCTTTGTTAGATTAGGTTTGTTTATTATACTTGAATGAGATACATAAATCATATCAACTACAATAGTATATTATTTTTTTACATCATTTCTTGAATTAAGTTGTTTTAAATAGTGGATTGATAGCCATCTAGGAAGTATCACACTTCCTAGATCTAGCATACGCTAGGCAGTCCACTGACATATATTGTTTAATACTCCTTTTTTGGTATTTTTGTATTTATAGGTAGTTCCTCTTAGGAAAAATTAAGTTCTTACGATCAACATTAGATCGGAAATCAAAACACACACACTCTACCTTCCACCTTCACTCACAAGTATTCCTCCTTACCCCAACCTTATCTATTTTTCTTACTTACACATCACTATTCAAATTTAAACACCCCATCCTCTCCTTGGACTTGTTTAGCCCCAGGTGACTAATTATCGGTGCCATATGTCACTTAATCATTTGTTATTAGGTTTAAAATATATTTATCTATTTATTCCTTAGCTAATTTACACTGTGTCCTACCCTACTCAATCTAAGAACTTGAGTTTTAGGGATTTTCTATATAGCAAAATCCCTAGTTCTCATTGTTCTTGAGTTTTTTTGTCCTCCTTTATCTTTGGTTTCAACCTTTGGGACCATGGACCACCATTATTGGTCAATGTGGCACCAATCATGACCTTTCATGATCTTGGGTTATTCGTTCCTAGGTCACTTTTTCCAAGATTTAACGGGCGATTGAATGTGACACATGCCCTCAACTAATTTCATCTCAAGAAAACACTTATTTGTTTCACCAAAAAGGTTTTACCTCTTGGATCATTTTCTACACTTAAAAAACCAAGCACTCCCACGTATAAAGTAAGGAACACTCCTCTTCCTAGTGAATGTGTGATTATTCTCCAAGTATAAAACCAAAATTATCCTTAAGCTAAGTCTTGAACGATGAGATATCTCCATGTATCCCCTATTCAAATCGATTAAAGTTGATGTGTTAGATCTAGTTATAAAACACAAATATTGATGTATTTTACCCATCTTAATCCCAAAACACAAGATTATCCCTAATTAATGCTTGGTTTCACCTTATTGGAATTAGATCTAGCCTATACACGTGATGAGAAAGGAAGGGAAACCATTTTGGCGAGTTTATAAAACATAAGGATGCAAAAATGATAGTTTTGTCAACATGAAAGCTCTAAATTTTAACTATAAGGCCTCAAAATGAGGTGAATTTTAATGGGTGCCAACATTGGCTCTATCTATAGGATGCATACCTCTTGCGAGTAACTAAAGATGCCAAATAAAAACATTGAATAAGTAGATAATTTCCTCAAAGATGATAATCAAGCTAACCCCTAAACTACAAAGGCACCATCGAAACTCTATAATTCCCGAACTATTCTAAAAAACCAATATGCTCAAAACCCTAGCAATCTAGTTATACAGAGTACTTATTTGAAGGTAAAATACCATAGAAATCTCTATAAAATGTAAAAAGTAAAGAACACCTCATTCCTCATTTAATAAAACCATTCACAATAATGGAGAAGTAAGATCCACTTCTCAAAAAAGTAGAGTGTCTTCTCGATGGAAGCGTAATGGACTGGGGGTGAATCAATCCTTGATAATCCTTATCCAATTTAAATTAACTTTCATAAACCATTTACCACTAAACCATTCATTAATGTGAGATTAAAAATATATAACAACCATTCATAAGAGTATAACCATGAGAGAGTAAGAAAGAACACAAGATGTAAATGGGAAAGACTCGAGGGAAGAAAATCCACTAAATTTTTTGTTTATATTACTCAAATAAAAATAATTTAGTGAATCACCAAGTTCAAAAGTAGCACTAGACCCTAGTTTAGTAGAGCACAAACCCTACAAGGAGTACCAACCCCTACTTTAGTGAGGAACTAACCCCATAAGGAGCCTAAAACCCCTAAGGTGATCAAGCACTAAGTAAACCACTTAGAAATGGATGAATAATGATGATATTGTACTCATATAACTGATAGTGATAAAAATTTAGCTCACACACCTTCAAACCCTCTTCAAATTCACCTTCTCCTACTTCACTCAAACTTGCTCAAACATGGGCTGATTTGGAAAATTAACCTTGCACACCAGATATTAATCACTCGAGACATTCACACACTCTCTCAACTCTATCTTGATGCCCTTAAACCACTTTCACTCTCACACCTAGCTCACATTTTCCCCTCTCACAACACTAGTTCAAAATGAACCATACATGCACTTTTATACATGAATCAATTCAAAAACATAACTAGGTTTTCCATGACCCAATAGTTTAGTCATATTAACATAAAATAACATCTAAAACATCATTAAAAAGATGCATAGAGATCAAAAATGCACCAAGACAACCAACAAGCACAATTAGGCCCAAAACACATAAATCTCCTTCACCGAGAACACCATAGACTCCAAGCACTTAATCTAGCTATGTCAAGCCTCAAAAGTCTCCACACATGTTAAAAAAACATATCAACATCATCCATCATCTCACAAGACTCTACATCATCCATTCTTCTCACTTCACCACCTAGTAGGACTGTTTCCTACTCAAATCAGGCACTTCCAGGAACCGGTCTTCATTAGTGGAGTCCAACATCACACAAAAAAAACTAAAATATGCAATTTAACCACTAATTGGAACAATTATAAGTAATTTATACTTCATGAGATAATAAAAATGTAAATAGAACCACTTTTTCTCTTCAACAAACTGAATTGTCGAGGAACCCGTTTTGGAAATTTAACCTATTTGTACTGCTTATAATAGATTAAAGACATATAAATGCATTCAATAGGAAAAAAATTAATCCCTATTAAATTACAAATTGATATCCATCATCAATTAATCCATGATATTGGTCTTTCAGGCTAATCTTCTCACCAAAGTAGTCTTTGTCTGAACCGGTCAAACTTGGTCAACTTGTGACCTCATCCATGCCACCTTAACTCGACTTCTAGAGCTCAACAAATTCATCCAACACATAATATTATATGTATAAGACATCTAAATGGTTTTCAAACTTCATCATCAAAGTACATAAGTTATCAAGCACTTTTATTCTTCTTGACTTCTAAAACTATCTTTTTATCCCAAAATCACCAACATTTTTTTGACCTATGTAGATCATAAAATGGTCTCACAAATATAAAAATGACTTTAAAAATGTATAGTCATAGGGTCAAATGGAAATCAGAGAGAAAACCTTATTTCCTTGAAATAAACAAATATGGGTGGGCTCCACTCAAAGTGTCATGAACTTAAACTACCACCATCGAAAAATAAGAGAGTCCTATATTACCTCAAATCATAAAATTTTACTATGAAATTCATTAAGATCTCACACCATGAATATTTATCCTATCACTTATGAACTAGGGTTTAAGTAGGGTTTTGACCTCCTTGGCTTCGTAATGATTGTTTATTTAGAATAGATCCTTATTGTAGTGCCCATTCAAAAACCACTTGAGACCCAAGAAACAACCTAGGGTTAGCTAGAAAATTATAGGATATTTTTTTGATTAGAAGTGAACACAACCGAGTTGCCAGACAACAGTTTTCCACTGGCAGGTTCTAGAAAAACACATTTACCAAAACAAAATTTCCTTTATTAACTAATATCAAGCTCACAAGGTTCAAATTTTAGGGTTAGATGTTCTAGTTGGTTTCAGGGAGAAATCTACCCCCATACCCACTCTATAACAGGCTCAGAGTTTCAATTGGATTTTTCTCATAATTAACACTTCCAAAAATTTCTAAACCATTCCCAATGGATAGGAAATTTTCTCACCTTTCCAACCATATAAAGAAGTCCTCATAACTCCTTATAATTTGCAAGATATGGGCCGATGGAGTTTGGGGAATTTTCCCTTGGGGAGTCCGCGGGCTTAGGGAGGGGGACACGTGGCGCTTCTTGATTGGCACGGGAAAATGTGAGCTGAAATAGCATTCATAAAAATGGATATTTTAGGCCTAAAATCCCAAGGGTGAAGATTTTCACACGCCTCCGCCAAGGAGAAAACCCCTGCCACATGTCAAAATCTTATTGGTCACGTGGACGAGCGGACTAGCGGGCAACAAGGGAAATTGAGATTTTTGGATTTCAATTGAAAAATAAATCCACACTCCTACCAAGGTATGATATGCCATGTATCATCATGTGATAGGATCTGGGCAAACGGGTCATGGGAAAAACTTGGGAATTTTTCCCCAAAGCCAAAACCAAATTTTCCCAAAAATTAAAAAAAAACAAAAAGGTTTTAAAAGAACTGCGCCTCTGCCAGTAGCCACAAGGGGACACGCGGCACCCTCTGATTTGCTATGGGCGAGGGAGGGAAAATTGAAAATTTTCCTAAGGTCCAAAATTTCAAAAAATTTCCTAAGGCCGGAATGATGGGAAATTTTTGGCTCGCGGGCCCGCTTAGGGAATTTTTTTCAAATTTTCCCGCCTTAAGCTCAAAAATTTCAAAGTTCCATAACTTAAGCTAGAAATCTCAGTTTTGGGCAAACAAGGACTTTTCAAAATCTATCGATGTTATCTTTGCATAAGAAACATAAAATTTTCTTTTTGATGAAGTTTTAAGGGTCAATTTTGTAAAATCGATCTGTAGGCTTTAAATTTGTAAACTGGCATTTTTCCAACTTCCCGATTTGATTAAATTTGAACTCCTCCTTCACTCCACATGTCAAAAATACATGGAGGATCAGTCTAGGGAGGGTTTAGAGTGTCTTCATGAAGTTGATTTGTTCAATTTATTCAAGGTTGTATTTTTCCAGAATATACGGGAAAAATGACTGTGCAAGCTCCGAATTGAAATTCATTGAGTTTTAGAGATTCATTCTTAATTGTTTTAGTGAATTTTTTCAAATTTTTATAACTTATTGTTGAGTGTAAGTGTAAACTGCTCATTTTAATTAAAATGTGCATTGCCAGATTTAAGTTTTAAAATAGTGAGCTATTTCTTTAAATTGATTTAGAAATTTATCTTTTGAATGTGCATATGATTCTAACTTAGTCAAATAAAATGATTATTAGATCATCCATTCAATTCTAAATAAAAATGCATCTCTGATTTCAATTTCAATATACAATTTTGTAATTAATATAACACTATCTTTCATTCCATATGCATGCTTCTTTCTTTTCTTTTCAAACAACAATCAATTTTCAACAATAATTCAAATCAAATGTGCAATACACTTTTGAGAAAGGAATGCATTCTTTCATTGATCCTCCATACAAATTTACAACTTTCCTTTCTATTTGATTTCAAATACAATACATGAGATATACAACACTGTTTCTTATTCTTTTCCAAAAAAAGAGATATCATTTTTTTGACAGCAAATCAAATCCTGTACACATTGCAATTTAGAGGGACTAATGCAATTCTTTATTCACCTTCAATTGACAACTTTACATCTCATCTCTTTTCCAATTTGAATTGGTTTCAAATTACAAAATACAAAATATGGAATATCATTTACATTTTCTTTCCAAAACAAAACAGAGAAGTATAATTCTTCTTGTACATTTCTCAATTCAAATTCATCTTCCATTTACAATGCAACAACTTCACATTACAACATTTATACACTCATCCACTCGAAGTGGGAAAGGTTACATTGAATTTCTCAAAGGGAAATGACTGTCAAACTATGAAATTCCTTCTCCAAATAGCAACATGCTTGTTTCTTCTTCTTTACAACTTTGATCACAACAAGGAAGGGGAAAGGCAATGCTCTCCACCCAACAAAGACATGTAACAAGAAGGAGAATCCATCCTTCCTCAATGGCTCCTGAGCCCCAACCATATTGAAATGAAGAATGAGAGACAACTCATGGCAACAATGGCTTCTACAATAACAAGTAACATTCTTTTCATATGCATAAAACAATAAAATACACAGTCCAAACAAGACAATAGTTCCCAACTACATTTAAAATTATTCATACAACACATAGGCTTGATCAAGCAAGCCAAACAAGAGCAAGGACTATTGGGAACTCCTTATGCCTCCAAATTTGGAATTGGGAATCCACCAGAATCATACCACCATAAACACATAAAATCCCATAAAACTTATATCTCCCAACCCCTCCTTATATTCCCCCAAAGTAAGAAATGCAAGCAATTTATTTTCCAAGGTGGATCCCAAACCAAAACTCCCTCCACAATAAAATAGTGCCATTAGCAATCCCTTATGCCCCCATATGAAATCCCCATAGCCTTCTCCTACACCATGCCCTAAGCAATCTACCCAACCAGCCAAGAACACAAACACAAACACAAACACCATTTAAACATGCATGCAAGAGAAGGAAAACATTTAAAACACAACTCAAGATGCCTACCTCTCCATAATGGAGTTTGTTCCAAGCTCACAAGCTTTCCACAATGTCAAAGTGTAGTCCAAAACCAGAAAATTATAAGCATGCAAAAATACTCCAAGCTTCCTCCACAACAAGCTCCAAAACAACAACAAAAATGCACCCCAAGAGGAAAATAACAAAGTTTCAACAACCTCAAATGAGCAAGAAGCTTCACTTTTATAGGAAAGGAAAGAGAGAGGATGATGTGGATCCAAGTGGGATGCCACATCATTTTTCCTCATCCCCAAGAGGAAATCAACATCAACCAACAAATCACAATAAATAAAAATGACAAAATGACTTCCACACTTCAAAACAACCCATACTCCAAAAGGACTGCATTAAAAATATGTAAGGGAAGTGTAATTAAAACTTACAAATTGTCACTTCAAAATGCATTAAAAATGCCTAAATTTAACCTCCAAACCATAGGCATGGTTGGTGGATCATTTTAAGAGGTGTGGGACAAGTGGAGTGTCAAATTCAAATTTGGCCTCCAAGATAAAATTCAAATTTCATAAAAGGTGGAGTGTTTAACATTCCAAAATATGCCTTACAAGACTCTTACATCTTTCTTACACATTCTTACATATTAACTTCCACACTCTTCCAACATTATTATCTAAAGGTAAAAAATTATTTATTACATTCCATATCCCAATTTATTTTAAATAAAATTTAACTATATGACTATCACATTTAAATTAATTAAAAAAAGAACACATTACAAATAAAAATACATACAACAATAATAAAAAGGAACACATAATTAAAACACATATCCCATGGTCACATATAATGGAAATTCCCCCATGGGAAATCCTAACATAACTCAACACACAATGCACAACACAGTTTCCATGGTGACCTTGTTGATTTCACCTAGAATTTCAATATGGTTAGTCTCCAGTCCCCCGACATTGTTGTGATTTTTAACCTGCAAAATGCAAATACCTCCTTCGGCCTTGTGGCCATATCAAAACATCCAAAATGATATAAACAACATTTCAAAATCATCTAATCGTATGAATCACGACAATATCAAGAATACAACATTATCATTTTTAATTAATTAAATCAACTATATCATCATCAATGATCTATCATACTAGGTCTACCCAAAATATCCAATGTCATAAGTCCAAATCAACATCTATAATATGTCCATGTCAAAATAGTATATCATCAACCACATATAGAAAATGTCTCTAGTAATCATCATGCATAACAACTGAATCTAGATCAATAAAAATCCATGATCTAACATCTAACCATCATACTAGAATAAAATATAATAGTGTCCATAATATGATCAATAGTATCAAAATCAATATCTTAAAGTGTCAAAAGGAAGTGGGCACTACACTTATTTAAACTCATTCCACTTCTAAAACCTTATTAACTTCATGTTCCATCCTCCATGAATGGATTAGGTTCCCATGCATATTTTACACAAGTCAACCAATACAAAACTATTCACATCGAGCTGGAAATCACACTTTCTAGGACTCGGGGACTAAATTTAGAATATCTTACAAAATATTCATCAAACACTTCTAAAATTTTGTTCACAACACCATGACACAATATAATAATATCTGCAATGCTCACTTAGTCATAAATAGTTTTGAATGTTTACCACTACTAGGAATTGCATGACTAGGCCTTAGGGTTTTGCATAATTTAGGCCATAACCAAGTGTCTTTGTAACAAAAACCAAAACATGAAACCTCTTCTAAATGCATTTACATACTGAAAATAATGCGAATCACCTTTCTAAGTGTCTCTAAGGGCTCATAAAATTCTGAAAGTGACTATCATACCTTATTAGGTCTCCATGCACTAGGATTATGTCTAGTTTAGACAATGCCAAAGTACAAAACACCATACATATACTTCTAAGATCTCCAAAAGGACCTAAAAACTTTAGAAAACATGTATCACACTTCTTCATTCCTCCATAATCTCATGTCCCTCTATAACTTACCCTCATGCTCCGTTTGGCCTTTAAGCACCTAGACTAGGTCTATCATGCTCAAACATATACTTACAATTTGTGACTTACACAAATGTCTCAAAATCTCAAATCATTATCTCCACATCACTTCTATGCTCCTCAAGATGTCATGCATCTCAAATCAACATGCCTATCACCTAGGCTAACTACATCACCCGATTAGACCACCTTGACTAAACAAGTCTCACTATCTTCATTATTTCCATCATTTTACAACCTGATTGACCATGTCATCGTCATACCCATGCATATTATAACACTCCTATATCATCCTCTTTATCATTAATGATGTTTTACATCAATGAAAACCATCTAACTCACTCATGTCAACAATCTCCCCCTTTGTCATTGATGGAAAATAACCTAGTTCTTCTCCCCCTTTTTACATCAATGAAAAATTACATACCTAAGCACACATTCATCATATTATTTATCTTCTCTTAGACCCTTTATTGGTTGGAAAAATCAACCAATCTCATCATTTGAGCACACATACTTGTTTCTCCTTCTTTAACTCTATTTTTGACTTCCTTCTCATAATAAAAGGATAGTAGCTCCCCTGTCGTCGATGCATACACTCATGTCAACAATAATTATGAGCATAAATAATCACAAAACTTTATTCTTACCTCCTTACTCTATCTCAGCTATTGAATTTATCAAAAATACTTGGCTATGCCAATTATGGATTGTTTACAACATATAGGGCCTAAATCCCTGAAACTCTTCTTATGACCAAATTAGATAAGCTTCTCCTTTCTATAAGAGAGAAATAATCACATGAAACTCTACCTTATGACTCCTCTGAGAACACTCTATCATTTGCTAACTTCTTACGCACAAATAATCCTTCAAACCTAACATATATGCCATATAGAAAGATCAACAACAATACCTATGTCCTAAGATAACTTCTCGAAGTGTCGAAAGCTTTTTTTGCATGATTTTGTGACTATATTAGCCAAATCACTTGCTCCCCCTATTGATGTGCTTGTTAACATTAATTATTGTGTCAAATAAGACTTCATATCACCTTTTACACCTTCTTAGGGATTAATACCAACTCCACCTACTTCAATAGTCCTTTTTTCTATAGCACATCATTTCTTCATACACGGACCTATTGTGCTTTGTCATAGTGTACTTGAGACCAAACATGATGAATTTATTCAAACATAATAGCCTTGTAACATATTTTTCTTCACATCTTAGCGGTATATATCTCATTATCTCCCCTCAACATATGAACTCATACCAGAACACCATAATCATTATGCACAAGCTATGACAATATATTTATGACCTTATTCTTTTTGGGACAATAATTCATACCTGAATCATCCATACATAGATATGCAATAAATAACCATACTCATTTTGATCTCCACATACCTCCATCAAGATTTAATTCTACTTTTTATTCCTAATTGGCATTTCAAATGTTCTTGTCACTTCATAATTTTATGTAAAACATAGCTATCGCTTCAAGCACCCATTCACAATCTTGCAACTTTGTGTCTATTTCAAGGAATGAAATTAGAAAGATTAGGAACATACCTTATCACTATATAAACTTTGAGAACCAACATCAAGATGAAAATAATTATGAAAACCATACTATCTTTGCATTTTATTTTTAAAGATACCACCGTAGACCCCAAACAACCATGTATAGTATTGACACAATCTATATCAACTCGAGAGACTCACCTATTGAACTTAAAAGAATTGACAATACTTTGAATTTCTCCATGATGCATGAATACTCTAGAGACATATCAAGCATGTACCAAGTGCTAATAACCAAACATTTAAATCCAAATATTCATTCATAGATTTGAGCCATGTTAGGAAATTTGTGTTCATAGTGTGAACATATGGTTTGAATACTAGTATTATTTAATATTTAAATAATACATGAGTGTGAAAATAGTTGTAATGCACAACTCATAGATAGGGGTGTGAGAGATTTTCTAGGAGAGAATAATGCTCGAGAGATGGTAGGGATTGGGTGAGCCATGAATCCTTGATTTAAGGATCTCATTGAGCTATTTATATGTAAATCATTCTCATGTATTATTATCTTGTATGAATCAAATTAATTAAATTTTTTTACAGTGTTAATTTTGTGTAGTTTGTTTCAATAAGCTTATGATAAAATTTCATTGAGAAATCTTCACCAATATTTATCAAGCCAATGTATAATAGCAGAGAATTCACCTTTTAAACCTCTATAGATCTGTTTTGCTTTATCCTTCATCATACTACATTTATGGTTCATAACACCTCTTGAGGCACCTTTAAACTTGAACTAAGAACTAGAAATACACATTGTATACTCAGAAAACACTTGAACATACCTGAATGCACCATTTCTCCTTGCATAACTTGATCTCGATCAAGTTATCATACGGGATGAATGACTTGCTTCATGAATCTAGCACACTTGTCATGAAAAATCACTTAAATCAAATTCTTCAAGAGCATAATGATCATATTTTTCCACTGTGATGGTATAAATACATCTTCAAACCACTTAGGAACAACATACACACAAGCCGGAACTTATGTCCATTAATATAAACTTGAAAAAAACATGCCTTCTTGGCCTTCATAGAGTTCATCATGCTTCAAACTTCTTCATGTTACCTTTATGATGCCTAAACTTACTTTATACGTATCAAATCATAGGTCAAGGGCTAAGAAACAACCTATGGACTAGGTTAAATCATAACATACCTGGAAAAACACCATGTTACCTACTATAGATGGTCTGATCAAGTCATCATGTTGAATGATTGACTTCTTCTTGAAACTAGCATTCTTCCACTATGAAAATTCCTCCAACATCTCCAAATAGACTAAACATATTTTTCAATCATAATGAACATACATTGAAATCTTGAAAAAACATCTATAGAAACATAAATCAGACTAAACATGCTCCCCTCTCACAAATCTTCATATGGGTGATTATGACTATAAGAAGCCTATTAGAGACATCCATATTCATAATGGATCTAGAAGAGTGACTTGAAGAGGTTCAAGCCATATTTCACACCTAAAACTCACCTCTTCCTTATTTTGTTAGATGAACCCTGAGAAAATCCTATATTTACATCCATATCTTTTTTGGTGCAACCACATTGTTCACTCTAGGCTCCCATAACCTGCCTTGTCTTCTTTTCCTACATTTTAGAGTCCTGAAGCCTCTTGTATTTCCTTGATGGACCATAAAAATCCTTAGCAACATGCCCAAATTTGTTGGAGTTACAACACACAATTGTATTATGACCTCTATGACCTTTATTCACCCAATTATGATTTGAAGGTTCATATAGACAATACCTAACAGTAAGAGATTTCTCGTGACAATTGTAGCACATAACATTCTTTGATTTCTCATTCCTACTATCCCTTCATGTGTGGTTATATTTGAAAAACTTCCTACATTCCTTTTCCCTATGTCTAAAGCCATTACAAGTGAAATAATAACCATTAAATGATATCTCATACCTTAAAACATAAGGCTACCTAATAGATTTTGTCTTCACATCGTCTTTGATATCCTTCCACTCTTCTTCAATCTTCATGCTTGGAACAATGTTTTATTACATCACATCTTTTCCTTTGAGATATTATTTAAACCCCAAACCTATCTTATGACCTGTAAACCTTTGAATGCCAAGAATATCATCAAGATCCTTGGTGCTCTTATCAAATTTCTAAAAGGACTTAGCTCTACTAACTACATTAGATAACTCTACCTTAGTAAGGATCACCTCTTTTTACTTGGATTGAAATATTAGAGTTATGGAGCTCATAGGCAACTTTATCCTTTTGACTATTTCATCAAGCTTCTCTATCACAACCCAATGTTTCTCCTCTAGGTCCTAAATATTTTTCTCGTACTCCTTGACTTGAGATCTTAACTTCTTATTATTTTTCTCAACATTCTTTAATTTATTCTAAAAACACACTAATTCAGTCTCATATTCATCTCCTTATTCTTCCTCAAAGTCCCCGTAAGATTCAAATATAAAGTCACCCAACAGTTTGGAGCCATCACTTGTGGAAATCAAAGCATCCTTGTTCATGAAAATTAACTCATATATAACATCACCATTCTTAGATTCAAAATCAGAATTAGAGACACCACTATCACTACTTGCTTCAGATGATAAAGATTCATCTTTATTTGTGTAGAAACTCTTCTTGAACTTATTCTTGGTGTCACACCTTTTGAAATTATTATTTCCTTTACCATACTTGTGATTTATCTTATCATGATCATTTTCATGACCTTCATCACTTTCATTGTCATTCCTACAAGGACACCTAACAACAACATGACCTATATTACCACAATTGAAACATTTAAAAGGAAGTTTACCTTTGTAATTACTAGATCCAACCTTTGATATTATAGAAACAATTACAAATAAATCATCATCATCAATTTCAAGAGCAATGCCATCATAATTTGTCTTCTTATCTCTTGCCTTTATGTTAGTCTTGAAGGAAATCTCTTTCTTGAATGGTATAGAGTCAATAACCCTTATCTCATATGAACTCAAGTTTCCACAAACCCATCCATTTTCAAGAGCTTAAAATCCTTGTGATGAAAAGAGAAATACAATCAAACATGCATTCAACAAATCAACAAGGTTTAGATAACTACTTCACCAAATCTCGCATATGAAGATCTTTTACAAGCCTAAAATGGCTTAAAACTAAAAATTTGACCTATTTCACTTTGTAGGTGGATTTAAAAATGTGTACCCTACTCTATACTCTATATGAAATGTCAAAGAAACTCAAACCTAATCATGTTTCATAAAATCTCACTCAACACCTACAATTCATCAATTTTCCCAACTTCTTGCTTCACTAGATCCTAGAAAAAAATGCAAATTTTGGATTTTTATAATTCTATGATATCCTTAATGCCTTATAGCCTATTTTATAATTCAAACCATGTGTTATACAACATTAATTTTTCTTAAAAAGAACTCTAGCATTAAATTTCACCAAACTAGCTCTAAAACTGCCCTTCTTGGCTCTTAAGACCAATACTCATGTTAGCTTCATGACTGGAGGAATATATAGCTACCCAAAAATAACTACTAACCTTCTCAAGTACTATTTACCTCTTCCATATTGTGTGAAAATTTTTAGTACCCTAATCCTTTTCTTGTTCTCTCTATCACTCTTTTCTCTTATAGGCTCGAAGACCTCCACTAGCCATGTCTTAGTATACTTTCCTTAATATCTCTCCTTGCAAGAAGTTTAAAGATACAAACCCCAAATTTATGGAACCCATTTAATCCTTAATCATGCATGGAAAGTTTCATGACTAGGTTCTAATTTTTTTGACCTACTTCCTTTGTTAATGGGCACTCTCAATTTTCCCTCTAAACTGTGTGCTTTATCTTAGTAGGGACTTTCAACCATATATCCATTTTTAACGAATGAAAGCTCAAAATTTCTTCTCCAATAGGTAAAGGATATGTACACCATTGTTTCTTGCAATTTTCAAATAAAAATCTATTCCTAGAGGTTTCTAACACACATTTCCTTCTCAAACCCTACCGTACATCTTCCTAGCCTAGGATACTAACTTTTTCTATATCTTTAACCAAGATTCGATTTAAGGCACTAAATTTTTCATGAAGGTTTATTATACACCTATCTCCATTCCTATTCTAGCAGTGATCATGGTATTGATGTGCAAAGATTGGTAAAGGTTAACAGTTGACTGAACAAGACTGTGCATGCATGTTTAAAATAGGGTATTGAAACCCTTGCTATCAATTTAAGGAAACATAGCCTTCATACTTTATTTGTATTAGTATTAATCATGAAGTAGATACATTTCCAATAATCCTTTATATAGTTTCATTCATGATTATACTTATTACAAAGAAAATAGTTTGATCCAACAACCAAAGGCATGACACGGTTCTCACTCGTATATTCAATCATGCATGCATAAAACAAGGAAATTAGCTTCAAAGCTATACAATAAACCTACTCCAATTCTTCACCAGGTCTTTTACCACTTCAAAGATTTAATTTCAATATAAAAACATCAAAACTTTAATAGATTCTTTCAAGAAGATCATTTCACTTTCATGCACAATATGATCATTATTTTAACAAGTTTGAAACCAGAGCATATATATATAGATATATATACATATATATGTGTGTGTGTGTGTGTGTGTGTGTGTGTGTGTGTGTGTGTGTGTGTGTGTGTGTGTGTGTGTGTCTTGAAGGTACTGACATACTCATGAGATGATGAATATTGATTCTCAATCAACATATTCAAATGAAAAAGGTAACAATACCTATCCTTGAATCTCAAACCCAAAATCATGCATCACGAGAGACAAAATTATATACAAAATAGAGCTCATAAACATATATTAGTTTGAATTACAAAATTTTAGATTTCTTCTTTCAGTCTCATTTCATCCTTAGACATCCTCTCCTCTTACTCATGCTTACTTAGAGGTTATTGATTCCTTCCTTCAAATTCTTCTTCTTTTATCTCATTCCTTCTCATATTTTTAACCCTAACTAACTAGCTTTATGACTCATCGCATGCACCACCTAACAAATTTGGTAATTTTACATTATTTTGTCATTTCATAGACTTCAAATCACTCCTAGGACATGTATTCACTCATATAATCACCTACATACCTTTTACAAGATCATTAGAATATTTTTAGATGCTTTTGAAGTTTGAATTTCCATTTGGAGGAAAAATCTAAATTTGAAGTTTCAAGATTGAAGACCTCATCTAGTCTTCTTCTCATGTCTTGAATATACCCAAATACACTTTTCTTGACCTCATACACCTGATTAAATTGGAAAATTGACATTTTTGATGTTCCTTGTAGATGCCCCCTGCATCACCTTGGCTTCCTCAATAGAAGACACTTTAGAATCAAACTTAAGAGTTATATACCTTAATACCTTTTGTACTTTATGCAACTTCTTCCTTAACTTCTTCACCAAGTTCTTTCATGGTATTGAAAACCTTATAAAATATAAGAAAATATGTAGCACTTGAACTCCTCTTCACTCATGTTTATACCTTCAAACTAATTTTTGAAAGTTTGGATATTTGTTATTCTTACCTTTGAATCTCCTTCATAAATTACCTAAAGTTTATCCCACATTTATTTTTATGATGTGCAATGCATGACCTTCACAATTTCAAGTTCAGCTAGACCACACATGATTGAATTCATAGTGTTGGAGTTGTCACTACTAAGCTTCTTGCATGTGCTTGAGTTTTGGAGGAGTTTGAGGAGCTGTATATCCATCCAACACAGATTGAAAAATATCAAAACCTAAGGACATGCCAGGGAGTCCTCATCTTGAGAATCCAAAAGCATGGTTTATCTCATCAAACAAGGGGTCCAACTAGAAGAAGTGCCACTCTGCTAACTTTCCATTTTAGTGCTTTGAAGGATCTCCTTTCAAGTGTTTAAACTTCTCAAAAGGAACTGATCTCATACCAATTTATGGAAGCAAAATGCACTATGGGGCTGAATCAATCCTTCAAAATCCTTATCCAATTCAAATTAACTCACACAAACCATTTACCATTCAACCATGCATTAATGTGAGCTTAACAATATATAATAACCATTCACAAGAGTATAACCATGAGAGAGTACACAAGAACACAAGATGTAAGTGGGAAACCCTCAAGGGGAAGAAAACCCACTAAAAATTGTGATTATTTACTCAAATTAAAATAATTTAGTGAATTACCAAGTTCACAAGGAGCACCAACCCTATAAGGACAACCAACCCATAGTTTAGTGAGGTACCAACCCAAAAAGGAGGATACACCATCCTAAGGTGATAAAACACCAACTCAACCAACTATAAATGGATGATAAATGATGAAATGTTACTAACACTACTTAAATATGATAAAAAAATTCAGGTCATACACCTTCAAACCTTCTTCAAATTCACCTTCTCTTACTTAACTTAAACTTGATCAAACTCGGGCTGATTTGGACAATTAACCTTGCACAATAGATCTTAATCACTCCTATGACATTAACATAATCTCTAAAATCCATCTTTATTCCCTTAAACCACTTTCAATCTCATACCTAGCTCACACTTTTTCCCTCTCACAACACTAGTTCTCAAAATGAACCATACATGTAGTTTTATACATGAATCAATTTAAAAACATAACTAGGTTGACCATGAACTAAGAGGTCAATCATACCAACATAAAATAACATCTACAACATCATGAAAAAGGCCCATATATATTGACAATGCACCAAGACAACCAACAAGCACAACTAGGCCCAAAACCAACATATATCCTTCATCGAGCACACTATGGACTCCAAACACTTACTCCAGGTGATGTAAAGCCTATAAATTATCCACACATGTCCAAAAACATATCAACATCATCCATCAGATCACAAGACTCTACATCATGCATTATTCTCACTTCACCACATAGTAGGACTATTTCCTACTCAAATCACACACTTCCAGGAACCAGTCTTCATCAATGGAGTCCAACATCACAACAAAACAACTAAAATATGAAATGTAACTATTAATGCAAAATCACAACACCCCCAAATGAGTTCTAAAAAACTACTTTTCTAAGGTAGACTCATTTTGTGTGATTGCATAACATTGAACTTTCCCCAAGGTGTGGGACCTTACAAAATGGAAAAGCTCTCCAGATTAAATCTTGTTTCCTTATTCCTCTGTTTAGGTGCATACGTAAAAATTTGTAGAGGATATATTCTTAATCATAATATTAAATTTACCAAGGAGATAGGGATAGAATGAATACATAAATTAAAACAAAGCTAAACTATGAGGTGATGCACCAAAGGAATGATGAACACTTGTTTTGCTAATAGACACAAACCAACAAAATGCATACAATAAACCAACACAGATAGCTAGATATATAATGGAAGGCTAGATGAAAGAAAAAGAGACAAGAGAGGATCTAAAATCAATCACAGATGTGTTTTATTGCTCTGTAGATTGATATAGTCCATTACAAAGTAGCCAAGAGGCAGAAACATATTACAATTTTAGTGGAAGGCCTGAACCCCACAGATCCCTTTTCTAGAAGGAAGAGGGAGCCTGCAAAACAAATAATGTCTAACCCTTTACAATGAATCCTACCCCCGTATTTATAGATTCAACCTGAAAGAAGGAAAAAGAGAAGCGGAAAATAGGTTAAAGCTCAACCACCGCCGTTAATGCCTCGATGAAATCTCTCCCCAAATACATCTTTTCTCAGTATCAATCCTTGGTTCAAAACCTTGAAGGAAGAGGAAAAATAGAAACAGATCGAATCCAATCTGGTTGTTGAGATAAATGGATCCCACATTGAAGGCTTGAAGACGTTTCCTCCATTTTCTTCACCTAACCTCCTCAAAATTAAAGTTTTAGACCCCATGGCATGTGTGAGGCTGAGATATTTCCAACAACATAATATTTATAATATCTCAAGCCATGAGTCGAAATATACACCCCTTGAAGTTTTTATCGCGTTTGTATAGGAGGGTGGGAAAAAAAATCAAAAATTAGTCCCCTTTCTTCCGATTCCCACCTTGGCTTTGACTCGGGCCCAGATGCTGAATTTTTCCTTAGGTAGAGTTGCGGGCCATTTTGTAACTTTTACCCCCTTTGAGATAACAAGGGGCAAAGAACCAAATTTTTCCTAGACGGTCTGCTTTTGATCCAATATTTGGCATGGGGTGAAATATCGATAACAATTTGGTGACTCACAGGGGTATCTAGCTGCTAGATGAAAATACCAATTACCTTGTCATATCCATTAGGCATGGAGTCATGGGTGATAGCTTGCTACTGATATAAACTTAGAAAGCTGACCCCTGGGCCACTTGGAAACCCATTAGAACTGAAACTAATCTTGACCAAATGCTGAGTCTAAACATTGTATGAGAGTCAAAAAAATAGCACCACACTATATACAAAATTTTAAATCATACATGCTCCAAATGGAACATGCAGAGCATGCAAAGCACTTAGGA
This sequence comes from Taxus wallichiana var. yunnanensis, assembly GCA_018340775.1. Classification (NCBI taxonomy): domain Eukaryota; kingdom Viridiplantae; phylum Streptophyta; class Pinopsida; order Cupressales; family Taxaceae; genus Taxus; species Taxus wallichiana. The sequence continues at coordinate 75,129,067 of CM031244.1, forward strand.
GAAAAGTAATCTACACTACAACAAGACAATGTGCATAAGCACTTAGAGGAAAGAGAAAAGTAAACTAATATGTACAAGGTGAGAACTCCCATTTTAGTAGCAGTGCTTAAGATAGATCCCATTTACTTGGAATTTACAACTCTTCGCTCTCTAATGTAGATAATTGAAAGCATTGCTACTTTTTCATCCTGTGATCATATAGGGGCCACTCTAGATGAAATCAAATTTGGAATTCCTTCCTAGTTTTTCTTGATCTACATCCCATTTCAAAACCAGGTCTCCTTCCTAGAAGGTCCTTGCCTTTGTCTTCTTATCAAATCATTTCTTGATTGAAGCCTGATTCTTCTCTATTTCTTAGAGAGCATGCTCTCTGGTTTCTTCTAACTCCATTAACTCTACATACCTGGCCTCCATTGGTCCAAATTTAGACATCTCTAGTTGCTTCATGAGCTCCAATGCTGGAAACTCAAGTGATATAGGCAACACCACCTCTTTCCCATAGATGATCTTGAATGGAGAGTTACCTGTAGATCCTTTGGGAATTATTCTATCATCCCATAAGGCCATTTTGAGCTTTGTGTGTTAGGTCCTCTGATTCTCATCAAGAGTTCTTCTAATGATCTTTAGTAGGTTCTTGTTTGTGGACTCATCTTGGCCATTACCTTGAGGGTAATAGTTTGATGAAGTACTCAAATAAGTCCCATTCTTGATGGCCCATCATGTGATCTTGGAACCTATAAATGCTAATGCATTGTCTGATATGATGGTGGCTAGCACTCCAAATCTGGTCACTATCCCTTCATAGAAATCTAGGATACTAGACTCGTTTGCTTCCTTGAGTGCCACTGCCTCGGTCCATTTGGTGAAATAATATGTCACTATCAGGATCCATTTGTGACCTTGGCTTGAGTTTGGATTAATGACTCCAATGAAGTCCAATCCCCATTACATGAAAGGTTGGTCGACTGAGATTGGGTGAAAAGGAAGTGCTGCTAGCCTTTCCTTGCCTTTGAAGAAAGAAAAATTATTGCACCTTTTGATCCATGTGTAGCAGTCACTAAACACTCTAGGCTAATAATATCCTACTTTCATGATTTTGAGTCTTTGTCACTCTTACAACAAAATGGCCTCCACTACTTCATATGGAATTCTTGTAGTACTATCTCCACCTAATCTACCCTAATGCATCTCAAGGTAGAATGCCATTGATGTCCCTCTTGAACAAGACACCATCAATATGAACATATGGGATGGGATGTAGCCTGAAATTCCTTATTTTTAATTTACTCATTGCATTAGGACATAATCCTATTTGAAGGAAGTGTACCATGTCTTGGGTCCAACAAGGAGTAGGTACATCATCTCTCCCTTCTTTTTGATCATCTTGTAGAACAAAAATAACCTCCTTTCCACTATATGTCTCATCTTATTGACTTGAGGCTAGTTGTTCACATAACTCCTTCCCATGGACTAACTTGGTGACCTTGATCTCAATGTCATATTCCATGACACGAGTGATCCATCCTGCATGCTTTTCATTTAGGTCCTTGCTAAGAAGGAATTATTTAACTCCCGCATGGGAGACCAATAGTTGGATTTTGTTATTTGAAACCAAATGCTTAAAATTCTTCAATCCTCTAATTACCACCAGGACCTACCTCTCAATGAAGGAGTACCTCACCTCATAATCTTCTAGGCTCACAAGAAAGCAATTAGATGTTTTGTACTTTCTTTGTTCTACTGCACCAAGATTGTAGAAATTGTGTCGCTTTGCCACCAAAGGCATACAATATGAAGTCTTTGGAAAATTTGGGTTCACAAGAGTTGGGGCTTGTGATATGGCTTCTTTGATGGCCTCAAAACTTGCTTTTCCTTCAGCTATCCACCTGAATGTTAAGATCTTCTTCAACATCAACGTTATTGGCTTAACAACGGAAAAAAGTTTGGAACAAACTCTGTGGACAAGATTGATTTTTCCCAAGAATCTTTAAAGAGCCTTCTTGTGACTTGGAAATGGAAATGGTTTTATTTCTTGAACTATTTTTGGGTCAATTGCAAATCCTTACTTTGATACGATATGCCCTAGAAGCTTACCTTCATGGGCCAAGAATATGAATTTTTGGGGTTCAGTGACACCCCAAATCTCCTACATCTCTGAAAAACTTGCCTTAGATGGAAGAGATGATCTACTACATTCTTGGAAAAAATAGTGATGTCATCTAAATAGATCAACACTATTTGATTAATCAGCCCTTGAATGCCATATCCATTGCCCTTTGAAAATTGGCTCCGGTGTTGGATAATCCAAATGGAATTTTCTTGTATGCATAGGTGCCCCACTTGGTGGTGAAATCTATTTTGAATTGATCATCTTCTTTCACCATGATCTGGTTGTACCTTGAGTAGCCATCTAGGAGGGAGAACCTTTCTAACCTAGACACTACTTGCAAGATCTGCTCCATTGAAGGGAGTGGGTAGTGGTCTTTGAGGGAGGCTTTGTTCAAATCCCTAAAGTCAACACATAGCCTGATTTCTCCATTTTTCTTCCTGACAAGGACCATATTTACAACCCAACTTGAGTGTTTAATTGGAAATATGATGCTTGCCTCTATCAGCTTATTCAGGTCCTTCTTCATTAAAGGCTCAATACGTGGGTTAATTGGTCTCTACTTATACCTGATGGGCTGAGCAGCTAGATCCAGTTTGATTGTGTGTTGTGCTAGTTTTAGATTGGATCCTCTTGGGTCCTCATAACTCCAAGAAAACACATTAGTGAATTCTTGGTAAAGTTGTATGAATTCATACCTTTCTTGTTTGGTGACCACTTTGCCAATTTGAAGTGTTTTGTCCTCTCCAACTGGGATTGACTATGAATCTTCTCCTTTGATCTGCATGTTAGCCTTCTCTTTTCTAAACTGATCATTAGGATTGAAAATAGATTCTAGTGTCACTAATCCTTTAGGAAGATTGTTTGTATGCAGTTATACTATCTGATTCCCATACTTGCTCTAGTCTACTCTAGTTTATAGCTAAGAATTCAGCTTCTTCTTGTAGAAAGTTAATGATCTGCTGATCATTCTCAAACACCTACTAGCATGTATTATTATCTGGCACTGCTGGCCTCACAACCACATGGATATGTGGCTGTTCTCTGTCCCTCTTGATGTTATCAACCACATCAAACATTGCTCCAACTGCTACAAGTCTATCAACAGCTTCATTCTCCTTCCTGGGTATGGACACAATACTGAAGGCCTTGAAATCCTCCATGAGATCCCATACCCTACTCTTGTAGTTTTTGAGCAGGTCATTTTTGACAACATTAAGTCCTCTGACCTGATTGGCAACCAGTTCACTATCACCGAATACTTGCAAGTTCTTAATTCCTAGCTTCCTTGCCCAATGAAGACCTTAGACTAAAGCCTCATATTTAGCAGTGTTATTTGAGAAAGTGAACTAGAATATGAAGGCTGAATAATATCTCATACCTCTAGGGGACACAATCATGGCTCCTCCTCTAGCTCCTTGTCTACTCCTTGAACCATCAAAGAACAATTGCCATACCTCATTGTCATCCTTGTATTCTGGCTTGATTAGGTCAGGAAGAGGCTGGTTCTCTTCATGTAGGCAGTAGAAACCTAGCTCAGATTCTTCCATCTCCCTATAGGGGTCAAAAGCATGGCTTTTTTGGCCCAACCATCGAGATTCAAGTCTGGGATACATACCACCTTAGTATTTTCTTTGGAAGTGCTTAGGAGGTCCTCTTGATCAAAAGCTGCGTAGTTGGCATTGATTGGGCTAGGCATATAGGATTCAATATGATATTCAGCAATAGGTTTAGATCTGATTATGGCCTTCACTCCATACCTTGTCTTAAAGAGAATATGTGACCAATCAGTAGATAGGTAGCCTCCAATTTTGGCAGTGAAGTCTCTGGATAGACACAAAGCAAAATGTGGTGGCAGGTCTATGATTGACACATTTTACAAAACAATCACATTAGGGAAAACATTTAGAGTGAGACTTAGATCCTTGATGATTCCCACAGTACTCATTGTTGTCCCATCTAATTGGACTACTCCTCTAGAGATGACCTCATATTGGAGACCCAACTGATCAACTATTTTTTTGGGCATCACAAAACTATAGGCCCCGAATCAATCATACAATTATGCACCAACTTGTCTCCAATAATCAATGAGACATAGAAGGGAGGAGGTCTCAGGTTTTTACCTTGTTGTTCTCCATGGTTCCTCCTAGGATGAACTGTATTGGCAAGCACTCTTTCTTGCTGGTTGGGGGTTGATTTGAACTTGACCAATTCTGAATGGCAGTCTGCAACAGATCCCTCTACCCTGGAATGGCTAGTGACTCCCATAGTGAAATGTTCACACTTTTCCTTTTCATCTGCTCAATAATATTGAATGAGCCATCTTTTTTGCCCCTTCCCAGACACATTTCTTTCTTACACATGGGCTATTACAACCGGTGCTTGACTGGGTTTGGGAGGTGCTCTAGATTGGTTCAACATGTTGGGAGTTGTATCCAGAGAACCAGGGGCCTTGTGGAGAAATGGAAGGTTAAGGGTCACCTAAGCTCAGTGGTTGGCCCTCTCCAATATTTCTCTTTTTGGACCATGTATTGGCAACTACACTTTGAGGAGGGGACTGATTCATCCCACAAAAGTCTTCAGCCTGCTAGTTGACAAGCATAGTCTCGTTTGGAGGGCCACCTTGTTGTTGATCTTCCTCTTGGTCGATTCTTGTGGCACCACACTAGTTTACACCATCAAGGCCTAATTTAGAGCACCATTAAAGCACGTTGATTGGTTATGTGGTTGTCTGCATGGAAAACACCAATCATATTCATGTGCCATATTATTCTATGTAGGAACCAATGCCCTAGATGTTGAAGCTATGTTAGGATCATATGACTTGAAAGGTCTAACAGCTTGGGGCTGTCCTTGGTTCTGGCTCTAGTTTATAGTCTGAGGTGGTGGCCTATTCTGCTGATATTAGGGTCTAGCTTGATATTGAGCCTGGGGTTGGTATGGCCTGAAACTCTAAGCTTGTTGTCTTTTGATGGTCACTAGCTCATTCCCAAAGTTCTAAAATTTCTTCATTACCACTTCCTGAAACTCTTTATCGGTATTAGATGATGAAGTGGAAGCTTCAGCTGAGATTTGACTCCTGGGGTGGGTATAGGAGCTAATGTAGGCGCTTGGCTAGTATCTGGGATTCCTAACTCAGGGTACAGAGGCATGGATGGCCTAGGAGTAATTTTTCCATCTTGAATCAAATGGTTCTCAACCCCTATGGAGAGGCTATAGGATATAGGTAATGTAGTGCCCCCATTAACTGAATCATCAGAGAAATATTAGAATTCAAAGCCCTAAGAAAGTATAAGAAGGAACCTTCATTAGTGGGTTTTACTGCTATTGGAATCCTATCCCAGGTCCATTGGAATTTGAGGTTGAAGTCCGTCAGCTGCTTGTTTAGGGATCTCTTGATCATTGTTAATTTCTCCAACAAAGAAAAGTTATCACCTTTTCCCCAAACTAATCATGAAGAGCTATGCACACTGGTTCTAGTTCTGATAAAGCCCACTTGTAAGACTCCTGAACCATTATGAAGCTTTCCCTTTAAATGAAGAGGTGAGCAGCTTGAATGCAATTTCCATCTCATGGATCTCGTGGATTGTATAGAAATTTACAATATCTTGGACATGGTCACTTTGGGAGAAGTTTGATTTTCCCCAGTGAAATATGGGATGCTTTTTAATGCTACAATCGGAATTGGGTTTTGTGCAATCAAGGTGAGTGGACTACTTCCAGTGAAGTTGACATATGTATTTAGTTGTGCCATTCTGATTGGCCTAATAATCCTTACAGACTAAAAGAAAGGCCTCGCAGGTGGAGGTGTTGACAAGGTTTTTCTTGGTGGAGATGGAGACCTCTGAATTCATCTTGGTGTAGATGGAGACCTCTGAATTATTCTTCCTCTCCTTTCCCTACCTAGGGATAGACACAAGTATTCAAATATAAATTCTTTCCTTGCTCTATACTGGGTTTTTCTCATGAATCTTCAAATCTTGGGTTTCTAAAACCAGGTAGATTTGTTTCTTTTGGAGTAGCCAGATGTACAATTTTAAGGCTTCTTAAAAGCTAGAATCATAGCAAGTGTACATAAATTCCTACTGTAATAAGATGGAGACTTCTTAGTCCCACCGGGCATGCCAAAACTGTTAATGCAAAATCACAACACCCCCAAATGAGTTCTAAAAATCTACTTTTCTAAGGTAGACTCATTTGGTGTGATTGCATAACATTGAACTTTCCCCAAGGTTTGAGACCTTACAAAATGGAAAATATCTCTAGATTAAAGTCTGGTTCCTTATTCCTTTGTTTAGGTGCATACATAGAAACTTACGAGAGGATCATTTTAATCCTAATCTAAACTTTACCAAGGAGACAGGGATAGAAGGAATATAGAAATTAAAAAAAGCTAAACTACGAGGTGATGCACCAAAGGAATGATCAACACCTTTTTGCAAATAGACACAAATAAAAAAATGCATACAATAAACAAGCACAGATATAGATATATAATGGAAGGCCAAATGAAAGCAAAAGAGACAAGAGAGGATCTAAAATTGATCACAGACATGTTTTATTGCTCTATAGATTGATACAGTCCATTACAAAGTAGCCAAGAGGTAGAAACGTATTATAATTTTAGTGGAAGGCCTGAACCCCACAGATCCCTTTTCTAGAAGGAAGAGGGAGCCTGCAAAACAAATAATGTCCAACCCTTTACAATGAATCATGCCCCGTATTTATAGATTCAACCTAAAAGAAGGAAAACAAGAGAAGTGGGAAAATAGGTTGAATCTCAACCACTGTTATTAATGCCTATGATGAAATCTCTCCCCAAATCCATTTTTTCGCATCAATCCTTTGTTCAATGCCTTGAAGGAAGAGGAAACGGTAGAAACAAATCAAATCTAATTTGGTTGTTGAGACAGATGGATCCCGCATTGAAGGTCTGAAGATGTTTCCTCCATTTTCTTCACCTAACCTCCTCAAAATTAAAGTTTCAGACCCCATGGCATGCGTGAGGCCGAGATCTTTCCAACGACATCAGATTTGCAATATCTCGAGCCATGAGTCGAAATATATGCCCCTTGAAGTTTGTATCGAGCCTGTACAGGAGGGCAGGAAAACAACTTGAAAATGGGTCCCCTTTCTTCTGATTCCCACCTTGGCTTTGACTCGGGCCCAAATGCTAGATTTTTCCTTAGGCAGAGTTGTGAGCCATTTTGCAACTTTTACCCCCTTTGAGATAACAAGGGGCAAAGAACCAACTTTTTCCCGATAGTCCGCTTTTGATTCTGTTTCCTCTTATGCGGGATCATGGTTGATCCAATATTTGGCACAAGGTGAAATATGGATAACAGTAACCACTAATTGGAAATAAAATGACTTGTATAAAAATTATAAGAAATTTATACCTCATGAGGCAATAATTTTTTTAAATAAAACCACTTCTCCTCTTCAACAAATTGAACTATCTAGGAACTAGTTGTATAAATTCAACCAATTTACACCGTTTATAAAAATTCAAGACCTATAAATGAATTAAAAATTAAAAAAAATAATCCTTATTCAATTTACAATTGATATACATCATCAACTAATCCATGATATTGGTCTTTCAGATCAATCTTCTCTCCAAAGAAGTGCTATCCCGAACCGGTCCAAACTTCGTCAACTTATGATCTCATCCACACCACCTTAACTGAATTCTAGATCTTAACCAATCCATCCAACACATCATATGAGATGTTTAAAACACATCAAATGTCTTCAAACTTCTTCTTCAAGTGCATGAGTGCTCAAGAACTTCCATTCCTCATGACCATTAAAACTACCTTTTGGCCTAAAAATCGGTGAATATGTTTTTACCCTGCGGATCATCAAATGGACTATCCAAGATATAAAATCACTTAAAACATGTATAATTTCTCCCAAAAACTTAGAACACCAATTTAGTCATAGGGTCAAATGGAAATCTTGAGAGAAAAACCTTCTTTCCCGGAAAAAAGCAAATCCAGTTGGCTCCACTCACCGTCATGAACTAAAACCACCACCATATGAAATATGGAAGCTTCCTCTATCAAATCCAATCATCAAATTTTATGATTAAATTTATTAAGATCTCACACCATGAATATTTATCCTATCGCTCATGACATAGGGTTTTATTAAGTTTTTGACTTCCTTAGCTTCTTAATGATTATTTATAAAGCACATGGCATTATTTAAATTCATTCCACTTTTAAACCTTATTAGCTCCATGATACATCATAATTTAATGGATTATATTCCCATGCATGTTTTACACATGTCAACGGATGCAAAACATTTCACTTCGAGCTGAAAATCACACTTTCTTAGACTCAGTAGGACAAAAACTAGCATATCTTGCAAAATATTCATCAAACACTCTTGAAATTTTATGCATAACACTATGTCACCCTCTATTAACATCCAAAATTATCTCTTAGTCATAAATAGGTATGATTATTCACCACCATTAGGAATTTCATGACTAGGCCTTAGAGTTTTACATAGTTTAGGCCATAACCAAGTGTTCTAACACCAAACCAAAGCATGAAACCTATTATAAATGCATTTAAACACTGAAAATGATGTGAATAACCTTTTGAGTGTATCTAAGGGATATTAAAATTCTGCAAGTGACTATCATGCCTTATTAAGCCTCCATGCATTAGGATTATGTCTATTTTAGACCATGCCAAAGTAGAACACCATAGCTCTACTTCTAATATCTCTAAAAGGACCTAACACACTTTAGAAAACATGTCTCACACCTCTACATGACTCCATAATCTCATGTACCTCTACACCTCACTCTCATGATTCATTTGTCCTTCAAGCACCTAGAATAGGTCTAGATGATCACCTACAAATTATGCCCAAACTGTGTGGAGACTAAAAGGAATCTAAATGAAGTGAATCAAACTTATGTGCACTATTATAATAAAATAACAAAGTTATCAAAGAGATCAAATAATTTAAAGGTTGCATTATCAAACATTATATAAAATTTCACCTCATTATTTTTTTCATCAAGCTTAGAATTCCAAAATCATAATTTTTGGTTTCACTAAGAGAATGAAAACACTATTCTAAATCTCCCGAGTCAATTGAGCCAAATTCATCCATTTCATTTTGAATTAAAATACTCTCAATGTTTTCACTTATACCATTAGAATAACCATGGACAAAAAATTAATACATTTCTAAATCAAAAGGAAACATCTTGCACTTGTCTATGTAATATGTTTTTTCATCTAACTCGCACACAAAATTTACGAACTTTATTTCTTTCTCTTTAACCTTATGGGATTCTATTTGATTTTCCTTAGTGTTGCAATAAATTGTAAGGAAGGAATTTTTTTCTTCATCTTTATTTCTCAAAGATTGAAATTTATTCTTAGCGAGTTTCTAAAAACACTTCATCTTCCACTTCATGCTAAGTATGATCATTCTTCTTAATGGACACCTCTTATCTAGGAATGAATGCTCTTTTATCATCTAAATATTAAAATATTGTCTCATCATCTTATTTGATGAAAGTTTCATGTGTAAGGGGGTGATCATCATTTAGTGTCTTAGGCAAATATTGTTCAAACTCAAATTCACTGATTCCATCTTTAGTCTTCATGATGTGATTTCGTCTTTTTATCTCAAGTGCATGGAGAAAATTATCTTTGTATTTTTCTGATGAAGAATTCTACCAAAGGTAGATTAATTACCATTCAGAAAATCATTATCCATCTATAGAAAACAATAAATGACATCATTCTCTTTTATGTTAACCCCTCCAGAACCTAAAAATGTACATAAGATAACAAAGACTTGTCTTAAAAATTGACTATTAAATTGAATAAATTCTTTTTCTTCTACCATAAATGTAGTATAGTCCTCAATTTCAGCATAAAAATTGTAAACACCTACAACCATACTAGGAGAAATTGAAACGTCATTTTCAATCTCATCAAGAGGTTTCTTTTAAATAGATATAGCGTTAGAATTAGCTGTAAGTGATTCCTTATTTGAGGTCCACATTCATCATAAAGAGAGATAGAAAATTTAATAGAAAAATTATACTAAAAATTAATACTATAATCACGTGATTCTAGATTAGTATAAACTATAGGGTATTCATAGTCAAATTGATCATCATTAGTTATCATCTCTTTATACAAATCAGACGATTGTATATAATAGAAGTATCAACTCCCATATTATAAATAGATGAGAAATCCCTAAAACTCAAAGCCTATTTGAAAACATGATCAATTTTCAATGGATTATTATCTCTCAAGTAGTAATTAGAATCTACAGGTAAGAGTGTAATCTTCACTTATTTTTAAATTTTGAAGGAATTTATTCCATGTTTATAGAAATATGAGATAATTTTTATGAATGTTTTCATTCGATCTATAACCAAGTTATAAAAATAAACCCTAAGATAAGAGTAATATATCATATTAAAATAATTCTCGGTGAAGAGATACTAAAATATTTCCCAGAATCAATAATAATATCAAGATACTCATGAAACCAATCCTAGACATCATCGTTTAAAATTTGAATGAAAATCCTAATCAAAATACCTTCATTGTCAATATCAAAATCCTAAACCAGATTAATGAAGTATTTCACATGTCTTACTCCCTTGATTATGTGAATACCATTGAACTTGGGAAGAAATTCTCTAATAGATTTAGAGAAAGAAGTTAAGAAATCATGGAAATATTCTCTATTAACATGTTGATATCTCTCGTCAATAAATGAGAGTATATGAATAGTCATATTTGAATCATAATGAGAATGTTGGAAGCACAATGGAATGAGGGGGTAAAGAAGTCCTTAAAAACCTTTAATAAATTGTATTTAACTTGCATAAACCATTAACCATTCAATCATGCATTAATGTGAGCTTAAAAACATGAAACAATCATTCATATGAGCATAACCATGAGAGAGTACACAAGAACACAATATGTAAAGTGAGAAACCCTCAAGGGGAAGAAAACCCACTAAAACTTTTGATTATATTACTCAAACAAAAATACTTGCATGAATATGACACATCACACAAGATTTGTTTAGTGAGGCACCAACCCCATAAGGAGCACCAACCCATATTTAGAAAGGCACCAAACCTGAAAGGAGGATACAACCCCATAAGGTGAGACAACACCAAATCTAATACCTGAATATGAATACCACCAATGATATGTTTCTTCTACAACTGATAGTGATCACAATTTCATATCACACACCTCAAAACCCTCTTCAAACACTCTCTCTCCTACTTTGCTCAATCTTTCTTCTTCATGGGATGATTAGACTAATTTACCTTTCTTTCCTGATTCTCAACTCTAATAAAAACTTCATACTCTCTCTCATCTCTATATTTATTCCCTCAAACCTCTATCATACTCTCTCTAGGCTCACACTTTTCCCTTACTCACAACGAGATCAAAATGAACACATACACTCACTTAAATAAATGATTCATATCATAAAAATACTAGGTCAACCATGAACCTTAAGGTTAGTAAAAGAAATAAAAATTACATCTACACACTCATATAAAAAAATAACAAGGACCCATATGGGTTGGTAATGCACCAAGACAAACACAATGCATAATTAGGCCAAGAAGACCAAATCCTTCTCCATTGAGCACACCATGAACTCCAAGGGATAAATCCATAAATTTTAAGGATATAAAGGATTTATAAAACTAAAAAATCCCTCTCAACATATTACATAATCTCAAAAACGTCTACATCATCCAATTTCTCCAAGTCACCATCAAGTAGGATTGTTTCCTACTCAAACATGCACCTCTAATAGACCAGTCTTCAAAGATGAAAACAAAACACTCACCAAAAACCTCAACCATGACATACAAAAATAATTGGAAATAAATTGACATAAATAAAAATTATAATCATGTTATACATTATGATTAAACATACAAAGCCAATAGAACAACTTCTCCTCTTAAGCAACTTAAATCTACTCAGAAACCAATTTTGGAAGTAGAACTTATTTCACCCTTAATGATACTTTTAATATCTCTAAATGAATGGAATAGGATGAATTTTCATACCTATCCACTCTCTAATGAATATGAATCATGAAACACTCAAAAATATTGGTCTTCTAGACCAATCTTCAGACCAAAGCACTATTGTCTTGAACTAGTCAAACTAGGTCAACTTGTGAATTTATTTATGCCATCAAAAATAACTTGCAAATCTCAACCAAAGAAGCCAAAACATCATATAGGATGTATAAAAACCTAAAATTCCATCAACCATCATCACAAAGTCTATAAGAGCTCAAGAACTTCCATTCTCCATGACTGCTAAAACTATCTTTTAGGCCCAAAACTAGTCTTCAAAGATTGACATGTGTAGACCATAAAATCACTTCACCAAGCTCTGAAATCAATCCAAAAATCTAGCATTGATCCCCAAAATATCAAAACACCAATTTATTTCATAGGTAAAATTAAAACATTGAAAGAAAACTAAAATTTCTTGGAAACTAACAAATCTGAGTGGGCTCCACCTACATTCACGAGCACAAACCACCACCATCTGAAATCTAGAAGAGTCCTCTCCATCATCCAATAATCAAAATTGATGATTCAATGAATCCTGGGGATCAAACCAAGAATATTTCTTCCATCACTAGTAAACTAGGGTTTATAAAGGGTTTTGACAAACATACCCTCTTAACAATTTTTCATAAATCTTGGGGCCTTATTTAACCTCATTCCAACTCTAATATCTTATAAAATCCATGCCCCTCAACATCCTTGAAAGGATAAATTTACCATGAAAACTTTACACATGCCAACCAAGATGATTTCTCTCACTTTGAGATGGGAAAATCACTTTTTGAACTCGCTTAGGACTAAATCTAGCATATCTTGCAAAAATTCATCATGCAACCCTCGAATGTTTTCCCACAACACCATGACAACCTATAATAACTAATCCGAATCTAATCTAGAAAATTAGGGAAATGCCATACCTTTTCTTCCAATATCTTCAAAAGGACCTAACACCTTTGAGACAACATGTATCATACATATGCATTTCCTCATGGGATCACACAGAACCGCAACTAAAGTTCATGCCTTATGAAGACTCCAAGCACCTAGATTAGGTTTAGATGAACACATATAAACCTTGATCTCACCATACAAAAACCTATGAACCTATATGAGTGATTCAACACATTATCGTCATGCTCTCCATGCTTTGACCATGCTAATCCATTTTCCTCATGCCCATCCATCACATAAGCTGACTATACCTCATAATTAGGCCTACTAGACCAAGAGAATTACATTATTGCCACTCATGCAAACTTTTTCACACCATGCTGACTATAACACATCATCACATACTTGTTCATGCTCCTAGGACATCATCATGGCACCCTATCACATCCTCCTTTTTCATTAATGGACATTTTACATTAATGAAAACACTCAAAAATTCACATGCCAATAATCTCGCCTTTTTCATTGATGGAAAAAAACCTAGTTCTTCCCCCCTTTTTTCATTAATGAAAAAGAACATAATTGTAGCTCATGATCTTAATATTCATCAGCTTAATAATATCACCTCATCATTGGAATCATCAACCAAAAGCATCAATTAAGCACATAGACTTGTTTCTGTTATCCAAAATTCACCCCCCAGGGTAATTTTGGTAACATGCATTAGAATATTCAAGTCCCAGGAAAATAGATCGATTCAAGGCCCAAAATCATGTTTTTTGGGGTACCTTGGCTTCCTTCTAACTCTCCTGTCCAAGGAGGAATCGCAATGTGTCGAGAAAATGGAAGAAATTGCAAAAAAATAAGATTGGGGTAGAAAAAATGAAGAAAATTGGCTAAGTCCTAGTCCAGTGTTCCTTGGGACAGTTGGGACGTCGGGGCACAAACCGGCCGAAAAGCCTCCGTGTGGTCCATGAAACAATTAGGATAGTTGGGACAAGAGTACACGGAGGATGCGAACCAGCCGGTTCCGCCGAAACAGAGAACTTTTGTTTGGGACATCTGGGCCAAAAGTACGTGAGGGACACGAAAAGCCAAAGGATCCGAGAGCCAATCAAATCTTGCCACATTTCTTCGCCGCAAAGAGGGACAGGGAAGCCTGAATTGGGCGGATCGAGAAAATTTGTCCTGCAGATGGTTTGGGACATCCGGGCCAAAAATACGCGAGGGACGCGAAGACCCTAAAAGCCGCCAACAAATCGAGTAGGACACGTGTCCTAACGTGGGGAGTTTGGAGCCGGGAAAGACTTAGAAAATTTAGCAAAGTCTTGGGCCAAAAAATTAAAAGGAAAAGGATGACCCCGCACCCCTGTCCTCCAACTAGATCACGCCACGTGTCCCAAGTGGCGGAGGCGTGGGGAAAAAATGGAAAATTTTCCAAAGTTATAAAAAGTCAAAATTTTTAAAGGAAAACCCATAGGAGGTAGAGGAGAGAGAATTTATTGTCCAATCAGTGCTTTCCACGTGGCGTCCGACCAGCGGAGCGCGGAAAAATTCAAATTTTTGCCCGCCGATCCGTTTTTTGGGCCGTTTTTGCCCTAAAACTTCAGACCCCCATATCTTTTGATCCAGAGATCGGATTTGCACGTTATTTATATCATTGGAAAGCTTATGAAATTCTCTACAGATTCCATGGTCAATCTATAATTTTGGTTCAGTTTGGAGAGAGAAAATTAAAAAAATTTCTGGTACATGTTCATGGCCAGAAGTGACATTTCAGCGACCAAATTTAATACAGAATGGGTCGCACTCTCCTCCCATTTGGTCAAAATGATAGGGTATGGGTTTGTAAGGTCCTCCATGCTGATTTAATGCATTTGCAATCAATGAGGAATGGGCTCCCACATTTTTGTATGTTTTCTCTCTCATGGGCTCGACCCATGCAATGTAAAAGCCAGATTTGGCTCATTTTAGAGGAATAATTACAAGTTGTTCATCTTTTCTACTCTGCCCTCCCTTCTTTTCTTCTCTAGGGTTGAAAATGGAGTTCGAACCTCCTCCCTTTCTCTGTAATGGAATTTTTTCCTTTTACTATTGAAATGATGTTCTGTGCAAACTTCTGAAGCAACAAAAACGTGTTTTGTGATGCATCTGTCCATCCTTGCTCATTTTTGCTTGTTTTCTTCTTGCCTCTCTTCATTGCAGGTATTTGTGCAAGTTTGAATGTTCATTGTAGGTCTGGAGCTGTGTTCATGGAGTTTTGGGACATTTTCTGTGTGAAATCTATCCTTGGGCCTGTGATGCATCTGTCCATCCTTCCCATTTCTCACCTCTCCTTGTTCCATGGTAGTTTTGATAGATGTTCAACATTCTCCTTCTCTGGTGTATCACCGTTTTAGTGTAGGATTTTGCTGTTTTTCCCTTTTCTCTCTCTCTCTCGTCTCCTTGGCATGGTTAGATTAGGTTTAGATTAGCTTGCCTGCACTGGAATAGCTTGTGGCAGGTAGTTTAGGAGCAGGAACCAACCTTCTCTGGAGATTCCTTTCTCATTTCTGCAAGTCCCACACTTGGAGAAAGGTTTTAATGTTGTGTAATCACACTAGATGCTAGAGTGGTGAACCTAGAAATCTGATCAAAGATCCGGGGTGCTATGATTTTACACTAATAGTTTTGGCATGCCGGGTGGGACCTTACAGGTCTTCCATTTCATCTTTTGTAGGTTGGTGTGTTCCTGTGAAGATTTCAGCCTTTGGAGGCACTTGCAAACACATCTGGCGACTCCATCTGATCAACAACCCATTTATGAAGTTGCAGACCTATTTTTCTTCCATTTCCATCCATATTTCTTTCCATCCCTTTCATTCTTTTCCATTCCATGAAGTTGTGCAATCATGACTTCATTTCCATCATGGAACTCACATTTACAACAATAGCAGTTTATCACACCTCCAACATGTTTTACAAATCCTCCAAATCAGCATGCATACCCATATGAGCAGCAATGCCAAAATCAATTTGGCTATGGAGCTTTCCAAGAGCAAGAGTATGCATATAATGAAGACAATCAGATGCAAGATGCTGGTCTGTTGGAGAAAATCCAAAAGATGGAGGTAGAGATGGTGCATTCCAGAGCAACACCAAATGAGAGCTTTCAGAATTGGTTGTAGGACTCCTTGTCCATGGGGAGGCCCTTTTCCAAGACACTTCAGCCCTCAAGAGAATCTTGACTTCATAATTGCAACGCTGCCATTCCTTGCAAGGTGGATTGAAGAAATAGAGGTGTATGAGAGGAGTATTCAGCAACCTTGTCAACGGGTAAGCACACCATCTCATGCCTTTCTTTTTCCTCTTTCCCAATCTATTTTATCTCAGTAGTGTCAAGTTTTAAACTCCCCATCTATTGTCCCAAATGTTGAATCCATGTCTCCACCTCTCAGTCTTCCACCACACCTCAATTCTTCTTTCCTTTTTCCTTCCAAACAGTTATCCCCTTCACAAGAGCTAATAGAAATACCCCTCCTCCAAAGAAACAAGAGGTTTCACCTCTTTTACCACCACAAAAAAATGCCAAATCATTAGAGTTACAACCCATCCCTCCTCTTGCATTCCTAAATCCATGTTGGGAGGATGAAAATCAGAATGCCAGTCAAGGAAAACAACAGCAAAAAGAGAAGCCAAACAAAGATGAAGAAATTCAAAGTCTGAAGAGTTGGGCTCTTAAATTTGGGATGACAAAGATCCCCTTGATGGTTAAACCTACAGAAGAGGCTAAGGATGAACAAATGGTGGTTAAGACTGATTTTGTGGCAGCGGAAGAAGAGAAAAAAGAAGAAGTAGATCAGCAGTTAGTTTGCTCAGAAAGTAGTTTCCATGTTGGCACTCTATTTGAAGGGAATGCTGATTCAATTCAAGTTGCACAATCAGCCATAAAGGAAGAAAGCTCAGAAGAAGATCTTGCAGCCCCAACTTGTCCTCTAGAGCAGCAAATTGAAGAGTTTGACTTGAAAAACTTCATGCTTTGGAGGAAGAGTTCAATCAAGAGAAAGAATTTCTTCAAACATTAGAGGAAGGAGAAGCTGCTCCAAATCCAAAAGAAGAGGAGCAAAATCTAGTTGTGGAGGAGAAAATTGCAGATCCAAGGGCTTTGAACATAAAGCAAAGCACAGGAGAACCTTCAATTCTTCTTTCTACTTCACCTCTCTCAAGTTCTAGTACTGAAGAGGAGTTTGATCTCTCAAACTCAATGTTGGAGGGAGAAAGAAACCATGGTGGCCAAGTTACAAATCAAGAAGACACCATGGAGGAAGTGGAGGATTTGCAGCAAGACAACCATGAGGTAGTTTACCTGTCGATTTGGAGGATGCTTTTGATGGAGAAGAACCGGTTGAGTTTCCACCATTCTCTCTTTCATCATCCACATTTTAAACACTTGAGTCTACTTGTCAGAAGGAGAATATTCATTTGCAGCAGCAGCCTACATCTTATAGCAGCTCTTTGGAACCAAGATTGGAAGATTTTAATCTTTCATGTTCTTCATTGGAGGAAGAGAAAGGATAGAGGAATTTCACCATTTCTTCCACACCATCCATTCAAGAAGGTCTACAAGAAGACTCCATTCTTGGAGTTGAAAATCAGAGCTATGGGCATATCAAATGGATGATACCTTGCCTAATCAGGTATTTGGCTTCATTGGAGCCAAAGGAGAAGTCACAACCATTCATGCTTGCTTCTGAGCATGAGGATGAGCTACAAAGTACCAAGGATCATCTGTCATACCTCTTCAATCCAAATGTAGAGCAACTAAAAGAGGTATTGAATTTTCCTTCAACTGATACCTTGATGATTTGGGTGAAAGACCAGCTTCTTGTTGATTTTCCATCCATCCAAACAGCCATGATCAGCTCCAAATCAATTGCATGGCTGCCACTTTTGAGAAAGGGAAGCTATTTCTCACAACCAATTGCGTAGGTTTGTTTAGCTTGCCTTTGCTTCGAGTTACAATAGAGTAGATAGGTTTTCTTTCAAAGAGAAGAAGTGCTTGTGCACACTCTGCATGTTTCATTTGGAGCATGTATGATTTTCAGTTCTGTACATAGTTTTTGTGGTGCTGGTTTTGCTCTTGCATAGTCCATTTCAGTGGCATTTTTGGTGAGAATGACTCTAAGTTCAATGGATTCAAGTGGTTCGTAGGAGGTTTTCAAAGTTTAGATCAATTGCAGCTACTACTCATGACTCCATGCCCAATGGATTGCTTCAGGCTACTGATCATTCATCTAGCAGACAGATGACCCTCGCTGAGTCGCTAAATCAAGTTATCCAAAATTATCCCCAGTGGTAATTTTGATAACATGCATCAGAATATTCAAGTCCTAGGAAAATAGATCGATTCAAGGCCAAAAATCATGTTTTTGGGGTACCTCGCTTCCTTCTAACTCTCCTTTCTAAGGAGGAATCCCAACAGTCGAGAAAATGGAAGAAATTGGAAAAAAACTAAGCTTGGGCGTAAAAAATGAAGAAAATTTGCTAAGTCCTAGTCCGCATTCCTTGGGACAAATTGGGTCGTCGGGTGAACTAGCCGAAAAGCCTCCGGCGGTCCACGCAACAATTGGGACAGGTTGGGACAAGAGTACGCGGAGGACGCGAATCGCCGCCGGGATGCGAACCGGCCAAAGAGAACTTTCGTTTGGGACATCCGGGCCAAAATACGCGAGGGACGTGAAAAGTCAAGGAGCCAAGAGCCAATCAAATCTTGCCACGTGTTTTCACCGCAAAGAGGGACAGGAAATCCCGAATTCCGGGCGGATCGGAGAAATTTGTCCCGCATGGTTTGGGACATCTGGGCAAAAATACGCGAGGGACGCGAAGACCAGAAAAGCCGCCAACAAATCGAGCAGGACACGTGTCCTAAGGTGGGGGAGTTCGGAGCCAGGGAAAGACTTAGAAAATTTAGCAAAGTCTTGGGCCAAAAATTAAAAGGTAAAGGATGACCCCGCGCCCTGTCCTCCAACCAGATCATGCCACGTGTCCCAAGTGGCGGGGGCGCGGGGAAAAAATGGAAAATTTTCCAAAGTTATAAAAAGTCAAAATTTTTAAAGGAAAACCCACGGGAGGTAGAGGAGAGAGAATTGATCATCCAATCAGTGCTTTTCACGTGGCGACCGACCAGCAGAGCACGGAAAAATTCAAATTTTTGCCCGCTGATTCGTTTTTTGGGCCGTTTTTGCCTTAAAACTTCAGACCCCCATATCTTTTGATCCAGAGCTTGGATTTGCACGTTCTTTATATCATTGGAAAGCTTATGAAATTATCTACAGGATTCCATGGTCAATCTATAATTTTGGTTTAGTTTGGAGAGATAAAATTAAAAAAACTTTTCTGGTACGTGTTCATGGCCAGAAGTGACATTTCAACGACCAAATTTAATACAAAATGGGTCGCACTCTCCTCCCATTTGGTCAAAATGACAGGGTATGGGTTTGTAATGTCCTCCATGCTAATTTAATGCATTTGTAGCCAATGAGGAATGGGCTCCCACGTTTTTGTATGTTTTCTCTCTCACGGGCTCGACCCATGCAATGTAAAAGCCGATTTGGCTCATTTTAGAGGAATAATTACAAGTTGTTCATCTTTTTGCTCTACCCTCCCTTCTTTTCTTCTCTACGGTTGAAAATGGAGTTCGAACCTCCTCCCTTGCTCTGTAATGGCATTTTTTTCCTTTTACTATTGAAATGATGTTCTGTGTAAACTTCTGAAGCAACAAAAACATGTTTTGTGATGCATCTATCCATCCTTGCTCATTTTTTGCTTGTTTTCTTCTTGCCTCTCTTCATTGCAGGTATTTTTGCAAGTTTGAATGTTCATTGCAGGTCTGGAGCTATGTTCATGGAGTTTTGGGACATTTTCTGTGTGAAATCTATCCTTGGGCCTGTGATGCATCTGTCCATCCTTCCCATTGCTCACCTCTCCTTGTTCCATGGTAGTTTTGATAGATGTTCAACATTTTCCTTCTCTGGTGTATCACTGTTTTAGTGTAGGCTTTTTTGTTTTTCCCTTTTCTCTCTCTCTCTGTCTCCTTGGCATGGTTAGATTAGGTTTAGATTAGCTTGCCTACACTGGAATAGCTTGTGGCAGGTAGTTTAGGAGCAGGAACCAGCCTTCTCTGGAGATTCCTTTCTCATTTCTGCAAGTCCCACACTTGGAGAAAGGTTTCAATGTTGTGCAATCACACTGGATGCTAGAGTGGTGAACCTAGAAATCTGATTAGCATCCAGGTGGTGCTTGTGATTTTGCACTAACATTTCCCTTCCTTGAATTTGATTTGGAATACTTAGAACACTATAGCTCCCCTTGATTAGATTCCATCATAACACACACACACACACATATGCCAAAAATCAATCTGCACATAAGACATCATAAAACATAATTCTAGACTCTTTCTTGGACCTATCTCACCAAGACACTATCAAAAAGATATGATCATGCTATATACCGAATACATCACATCTTTAGACTAAGATCCCTAAAACATATCTTAAGACCATACATTTCAAAATGATCAAAGCTACAGGATCACACTTTCCACATGAGACATCCCCTTATAGCTCCACCCGAGGTTATACCATCTCTATCTAACTTCCTATACAAAAATTATTCCACATACCTTGATGAAAAACCATGTAAATGGATCATACATATTAACAGAGTCCTAAAGCAACATGCCAATATTATTTTCCTTCTCTACATGCTAACTCATCTGATTAAGCTCATGAATTTCTCCCGTTGTAACTTTTTTTGTAAACACCCATTACTCTTCCTTACTAGACAGTTTCTTTCAAAAACAAACTTAGAAACATACCTTTAAGTATCACTCCCCCTTAACACTTTTCACAAATCCTTGGAGTAAATTGTTCATTTTCTATGCTCTATCTAAATGTCTAAGCCCCTTTTAGTGACTTCCACGTGAAATAATCACACCAAACTTATCACTTAGTAGCTAAAATTATTGTTTTGGAAGTGGCTTGGTCAAAATATATGCAATTTATTTTTTAGAGGACACATGTTCCAGTTTGATCCTTTTCTCACTAACTTAATCTCTAAAGAAATGATATTTAACTAGAATGTGCTTGGTCTTAGAGTGAAAAATAGGGTTCTTAGATACAATGATGGAACTTTTACTATCACAATAGATGGGAGTTCTTCCATCACGCTCCACCTTATAGTATTCTAAGGTCTACCTCAGCCCACAACACTTGTGCACAACACAATACAACCGTAATGTATTTAGATTCACATGTGGAAAGGGATACTAAGGATTGCTTTTTTCTTAGCCAAGAAACAAGAATTTTTTCCATAAAGAAAGCTCCTCCACCAAAGATTACTGTCATCAATACTTCCTACCCAATTAGCATCGAGAAATATCTCATTTCAAACTTTTCACTCCTTAGGTACAATAATCCATATTCTACAATTACTTTAAGGTATGTAAAAATCCCTTTTACTGCTCACAACAGTCTCTTTTGAATATTCTTGAAACCTTCCTGCTAGCCCTATAACTTGCAAGATGTATGGTCTTGAAGTAATAACATATAATAGGCTACAAATCATATATATGTACTCTATTTGATTCAGTTTGGGAGATTTTTCATCCCTTTTTAATTTGTATCCTATAATCATGGGAGATCCAAAAGGATTGCACTCCTTCATTTGAAATTTAGCTTATGAAATAAATATACAATCCTTTGATGATTGAAATATAGTCCTAGGAAGAAGGTTAGTCCACCAAGCATTGACATCTTAAATTCCTTTTTCATTGCATTAAAAAATTCACGAGTCATGTGTTCATTGTTTCCTCCATAAATGATGTCATCCACATACACTAATACAATAAATAGATGTCCTTATTCATTATTGATCTATAAATTACTATCAACCACTCCTTTCTTAAACCCTTGTTCAATCAAATATTTATCTAGTCTTCCATACCAGACCCTAGGGGCTTGCTTTAGCCCAAAAAGTTCCTTTTTTAGTCAAAGACACATAATATTTCTCATATGTCAAGAAAAAACCGTTAGGATGATCAATGTACACTTCTATATTTCCATTCAAAAAGGTAGATTTGACATCCATTTGGTACACTTTAAAGCCTTTATACCATGCATATGCTACAAACAACCTAATAGCTTCCATTCTTGCTACTGGTGATTTTTTTTTCAAAATCAACTAACTCAACTTGAGCATATCTATTAAAAACAAACATAGATTTGTTCCTTGAACTTCTCCATCTTCATTAAGTTTTTTTCTAAACACCCATTTAGTTCCAATGACATTTTTATCTTTAGGTCTAGGCACTAATTCCCAAGTATTATTTTTCTCAATCTAATCAAGCTCTTCATTCATAACATTGATCCAAAATTCATCTTTGCTTTCTTATTCAACATTTTTAGGCTCAAACTTAGATAAAAGAGAAATGTTTTCTTGATTTTGAATACTTACTAGTTTTCTTCTTGTTGTAATCCCTGCATCCTTCTTTCCTAGAATCTAAGTTTCAGGATGATCTCTCCTAATTTTCCTTGAAGGAGTCTTAGTTTCATGCCTCTCTTCTTCATCAATTTATTCTTCATCTGCTGCCTTGACAAGTTATTCATCTTCCTTAGATCCCATATCTTGAGATGTATCTCTTGACTTAGAATTGGCTCTCATGGGGTATGATTCAACAAACCTTATACTTACATTATCAACCATAGTTTGTAATCTTTTATTATAATGCATATAATATGTACTTATTGAGGAGTGCCCCAAAAATATACCTTCATATAATATTTAACCAAATTTCCCTAGATCATCTTCAATCCTCTTAATGAAACATCTACTACCAAAAACTATGTAATGTTCCACATTTATAGGTCTTCCTTTCCATAATTCATAAGGAGTATTGTGACCATTTACTCTTATTTAAAATGTATTGAGAATATAAATAAATCTTTTTACTACCTCTTTCTAATAACCATCGACAACTTAGATTCAATTAGAATTGTCCTAGCCATCTCCATAACAATCATATTATTTATTTCTATTAGCTCATTTTCGGAGGAGTTCTAACAGCTGAGAACTTCTTTCTAATGCCATGGGTTTCAAAAAATTCATAGAAATTATTAGAATAAAATTATCCTCCTATTTCTCGACTGAGACATTTGATTCTTCTATTTTCTTGATTCTCAATAACAACTTTAAATGCCTTGAAACTGTTAAGTGCCTACAATTTTTACCTTGAAAAGACAACCAAAGTAAATCTAGTATAGTCATCAATTAATATCATAAAATAGTACTCACCAGTCAAGCTTGTAGTCCTCATAGGTCCAAAAAGATCAGTGTGAATGAGTTGCAAAGGCCTTGAGGTGGAATGATTATCTTTTCCTTAAACTTTCTCCTTGTTTTATTTCCATGTAAATAAGCCTTGCACATGGTATCTTTTGGTTTACTTAACTTTGACATGTTTTACACGCCTCATTTGGAACTTATCTTGAATAAATTTTAAAAACTGAAATTTCTTAACCTTCTATGCCACAACCAACTATCATCCACCTTATTCATAAGACATATTTCCTTGTCGATTTCATTCAGTATGTACATATTGTTGTCAGTCCTTTTAGCTTTCCCTATAATATTTTATGATTCCTTTTTCATAATTTTACATTCTTTGTCATTGAAGATCAAATTTTATACTTGTTTGCAAATTTTACTCACACTGAGAGAAAGTTGTGTTTCAGTCCCTCATCATATATAACATTCTTAGTGAGAGTATTCCAATGTTCCTCTTCCTAATTATTTATAGTTTTGTTGTCCCCAAGCCTAATAGATCCTGGTGCTTTTTTATTCAAAGAAATGAATTTTCTTTTGTCACCATCATGTGAGTAAAACACCCACTATCAATATACCATATCATATTTTCATCTTGAATATGAAAGACAATTTGAGAAATATGACACTCTTCATCTTTTTCTCTTGGTTCTACAAGACCTAAAACCAAAACATGCTCCTCCTTTTTTCTTCACAACTTGACCAATATTAAAAACATATATAGACAAAGATAAAGAACATAAATCAAATATGGAATCCCATATGTCAAAACTTAAGGGTTTTAAATAAGCTCTCATTCTGACCAAAGGAAATTCTTCAACTTGAACCAAATTTCCTATCATACATATGCTTCAAAGGATCTCCTTCAAGTGATTAGACTTATTCAAAAGAACATGCTTTGATACTAATTGTTGGAATCACAATGGTCTGGGGGGTGAATTACTCCTTCAAAATATTTAATCAATTATTTTTAATATGCATGAACCATAAGCATTCAATCATGCATTAATGTGAGCTTAACAACATGAAAAATAATTCATATGAGCATAACCATGAGAGAGTACACAAGAACACAATATGTAAAGTGGGAAACCCTTAAAGGGAAGAAAACCCATTGAAAATTTTGATTATATTACTCAAACCAAAATACTTGCATGAATATGAAACATCACACAAGATTTGTTTAGTGAGGCACCAACCCCACAAGGAGCACCACAACCTCTTTAGAAAGGAACCAACCCTACAAGGAGGACACAACCCCATAAGGTGATCAAGTATCTATTCTACCACCTGAAGATGAATACTAGTGAAGATATGTTATCGATACAATTGATAGTGATCACAATTTCAGCTCACACACCTCAAAACCCTCTTCAAACACACTCTCTCCTAATTTGTTAAATATTGCTTCTTCATGGGATTATTATATTACTTTCCCTTTCTACCCTAATTCTCAACTCTATTCAACACTTCACTCTCTCTCAGCTCTATCTTGATTCCCTCAAACCCCTATCACACTCTCTTTAGGCTCACACTTTTACTCACTCAAAACTAGAACAAAATGAACACGTACACTCACATAAATACATGATTCATCTCCTAAAAACTACTAGGTATGCCAAGAACCTCTATTTAAGTTATACCAAAAACAAATTATATTTACACACTACCCATATGGGTTAGTAATGCACCAAGACAACCACAATGCACACCATGAAATCCAAGGAAAAATCCATCAATGAAAAGGGTCCAAAGGCTTCACACAACTTTAATACATCCTCTCAACATCTTGCATCAGCTCACAAATTTCTACACCATCTAATTTCTCCAAGTTAGCACCAAGTAGGAGAGTTTCCTACTCAAACAGACACACCTCTAATAGACCAGGTCTTCAAATATAAAGAACAAACACCTAAACCATGCCATAAAAATTCAATAACAAAGAGAATAGATAAAATTCTCCTCTACAACAACTTGAACTACCTAGAAACCATTTTTGGAAGCATGACCTTCTTATACCTTTAATGAAACTTTAAATATATCTAAATTTATGTAATAGGATAAATTTTCATCCATATTAAATCTCAAATGGATAGGAATCATGAAACAATCCAAAATATTGGTCTTTCAGACCAATCTTCAGACCAAAGCACTACTTCCTTGAACAAGTCAAACCATGTCAACTTGTGACCTTATTTATACCATCAACAATGACCTACAAAGCTCAACCAAAACATCCAAAAATCATATAGGATGTCTAAAACACCTCCAATGCTATCAACCATCATCACCAAGTCCACACACTCTCAAACACTTCCATTCTCCATGACTACAAAAACTACTTTTTAGAACCAAAACCAATCTTCCAAGATTGACCAGAAGAATAAAAATTAATTCACAGAGATCTTAAATCACTCCAAACATCTAGAATCTCTCCCCAAAAACTTGGAACACCAATTTAGTTCATAGGTTAAATGTAAACCTTGAAAGAAAATTAAACTTTCCTAAGAAATAGAAAATCCTATTTGGCTCCACCTATTAGTGCTCATTTTGGTCTTGCCCTCTTATATAATGTCTGCCTTCAAAAAACTCACACTTGAATGGTTTTTTCATTTAAAAAATGTATGATCAAAGATAAGAATATTTTGGATGCAAGTGTGAGTATTTTTTGAGGGTGTGAATCATATTTTTAGTTGAGGAACATAATAGTTATGTTTCCCCTGAAAATCCCTATGAAAATTGATCCTCTATCCTTCTAGTGTTCTTTTGTGTTTTACAGGGCTTAATTTTTCCTAAGTGTAGAATTATACATGGAAGGTATCCACATGTCCCTTCCATGCATATTTGGAAAGGTGTAAAGAATTAAATAATCTCAAGGAGTGAGGATCCACCACGTGGCTAATGGCATGGTAATGCAGCTCGTAGACCGAAAAGTGAAATTAAAGAAGGGGGCTCGTATGCTTTCACGTGTCACTTAGGAAAAAAATTAGAGAGAGAGAGAGAGAGCCAAAGATATGTGCGGTCCCCATGTGTCGTGCAAAGCAGCCACAACTAACGATAGAACTAAATGAATAGGAATAGGACTTAGTGTTCAAAAAAATTGAATGTGATTTTAGGTCTCGAGGCATGTAGTTGAAGGCATGAATAGAAAATTATATCGAGACTCAAATGAAGACAAAAATGGTGGTGGGTTAATAAAATCATGGGCACCATTGATGAGACTAGAGGAATTGCGAGTTATAATCAAATCCCCAGAACGAAAAACAAAATATGGACTAGTACGGGTGATCTGAACATGTAAAATTTAAATTTTCAAACACCATGCAGGCTCATATAATGGAAGATAAAGAAGCAGTTTCAAACATAAATAAAAATTGGGGTTCTATAGGGCCCCATCCCATGATGAAGAAATTTGTATACACATTTAGAAGTAAGGACACAAGAAGAGAAACAACACTCAGTTATCCTTTACTCCCACTTTAAAATCTCCTCCAAGTGGAGGGATATTGTTCAATAGCCTGTTCTTCCTCGACATGAACTCATTTGAGCCCCGTGTTATCTCGAACAAAGTCAAATGATCCCACTAGATTCCAGGACATCCCCATATCCATCAATGACTCAAGGGTCATTCTGGGACCATCCATGATATTCTCTAGCTTGATTTTTTTGATAAAAGATATCTAGTCCAAAATATCTAAACCACCCTTGAAAAATGCCATATTCCATTTCCCTTGTGAGGAGTAGAATTAGAGGAATGAGGGGGAACATGGTGTATCAATCTTCAACTTTCACCATCACACTAATGTCCTCAATATTTCTTGGCTCTCCTTGGTATGTCTCAAGGTTGATCAACCTTTTGATATAAGAGATTATATCAATCATTTCATCTAAGTCCTACACATCACACTCCTCTTACTTGAAAATACAAATACTTGTATTTGTAGTACAATATTCACTCTTACTTATCTAGCACACATCACACTATACCTATACTAGAGGAAATCAGGGACTCGAGCAACCGAGATTGGCCATAAGGTCCAATACCACCTCTTTGCGTAGCCAAGGCCTTGTAGTCCTCCCCCTATTTCAAAGTGACAAGGTCAAACTCTTTCTTTTTACAAGTAAGGTGATCCCAAACATCAATCCAGGAATCCATTTTTTTGGAGTTACAAAGTGTAGGTAGGGAAACGGGGTTTGTCCCTTTGTATATGATCTCACTTCCTTTCACTGTCCTATGTCAACTTAGTACTGATTCAATGACTAAAATATAAATTCAAGCCAATGGAATGGAAATTCAACAATTTAACACACCAATACCTTGATGACCTTCAAAGGTCATTCCCAAGATGACAGAGTTTGCTCTTGCTTCAAACCATGAAGGATTTCAGCTGTTACAGTCAAGGATGATGCTTTATGAGGACTAATAGTATGAACAGAGATGGAGGGAAGTTGTAGAGCCTCAAACTACCTTAGAGAAGATGAAATTGATCATTCACTAGGTATTCCTAAGCAAATTTGATCTTGACAAGCATAAAAAACGTCCCCAAAAGAATGAATTGTGACTATAACTGGTAATCACAAACTGGGATAACAGGGGTTAGTGGAAATAATGCTCTCCATTCAAATTACATTTTGCACATTTATGGGATGTTAGGCGACCTCCCAAGCATTGAGATTTTCAAAGAATATAGAAATTCGACCGAGGCAATTAGGAGATGTATCGTGCCCTAGTTACGGCCAAAGAAGGAAAAATTCAATTACAAAGAACTTAATAGACTATTTCAAGACCTGCAAAGAAATTCATTGTGCTCAGGATGGTCTAATATCCATGTTCCATGCTTTACAGAGAGTTTATCGACTAAAAAAAAACCCGACTGTCAATTCTTCTCCTCATGGTCTGATACAGGATTTACCATGAAAGCTCAGAAAACAAATAATAATAGCTAGAACATGCATGAAAAATGATTGTCTAACTCTAATAATTCATTCAATTACTTCAAACACTCAAAAAAAAACTAATTGTTTTATTCAAATCAATCTGCTTTTTTTTCCCATCGCCATTCCATCAATTTTCTCGATCTATATTCGAATGCCTTCTCCCCTTCCAAAAACAAACTTCCCATCTTTTCTTAGACTGCCACCACATTTCCCCTATTTTCTCCATTTTTTTCACCTAAGCTTGATCCTCTCAACTTAGCAAATCCCTAAAACAAGGAGATGAACATGCCCTCCTATTTTATTCCCCTCTATCCTAATGAAATCTCTATTTTAGCCAAAAAAACCCAAATTGGCCTTATTTAGCTCATGGAGCTGTTTTACATCCTCACTCCATTTGATTCAAATAGGGAAAAGGAGGGAAAATGAAGAAAACATCTTCCATCCCTTTTACAAGACAAATTGAACAAAAACAATAAAACAAAATAAAACATAGTTTATTTATTTATTTATTTTAACTAGTAAGGATGCTCCTGCATCATTCTACCCTGGAGAGAAAAGATGTTCTTCATGGCTGATTTGTCTTTTGCAGGTCTTCAACCTTGACTCCCAACTTGATCAGGTCCCCTTCGGTCATCCATGTTGCATCCTCAGCTGGAAAACCTCTCCACTTGATCAGATACTTGTAGTATTCTTTGTCTCTGGTCTTCTTGATAACCTTCTTGTCCAGCAGTTGTTCTATCTCCTTGGGTTTGGTTCTAGGCATTTGTGCCTGCCAAACTACTTTCTCTGTCTATCTATTTCAGACTCCTCTTCCATTCCTTCTCCTCTATACTCATACAGGTCTGCAACATTGAAGATTGGAGAAATCCCAATGCCTTCAGGGAGTTTCAATTCATAAGCATTGTTGGAAAATTTTCTGAGTATTTTACAGGGACCAATCTTTTTGACTTTCAGCTTGTTATACTCTTTCCTGGGAAATCTCTCTTTCCTCAAGTGTGCAAGTACTTCATCACCAACTTCAAAACTGACTTCCTTCCTCCTCTGATCAACTCTCTGCTTGTACTTGTTGGCATTTTCTTCCAGATTCTTCTTTACTTGTTCATGGATATCCTGCATTGCCTTAGAAAATTCTTCGGCATCTACACTCTTACCTTCCATTTTCCCCAAGTCTCTCAGCTCATATACACCCCTTGGGTGCTGCCCATATGTGATTTGGAAAGGACTCATGCCTGTACTCCTGTTGGGTGAATCATTGTAAGAAAATTCAGCCTGTGCAAGTGCTCGATCCCACTGTTTTGGGTGCATGCTCACCAAACTCCTTAGGATGTTTCCAAGGCTCCTGTTGACTACTTCAGTTTGTCCATCTATTTGTGGATGGTAGGCTGAACTAAAGCTTAGGTGAGTTCCCAAATTCTTCCAAAGTGTTCTCCAAAATTCCCAACAAACTTTGTATCCCTGTCTGATACAATACTCCTTGGCAATCCATGCAGTCTCACTATCTCCTGAAAGAATAAGTTAGCTATATGGGTAGCATCACTAGTTTTTGTGCATGGAATGAAGTGTGCCATCTTAGTAAACCTGTCAACAACTACAAAGATGGAGTCATGTCCCTTCTGAGTCCTGGGAAATCCCAATATAAAGTCCATGCTCAAACAATCCCATGGTCTGTTGGGAATAGGAAGTGGCTGATACAACCCAGCATTTTGGCTAGTGCCTTTACTGTATTGACATATCCTACATCTCTCTACAAATTTCTTCACATCCTGACTCATTCTTGGCCAAAAATAGTGTGTACTCAGTTGAGCTAATGTTTTTTTTTGACCAAAATGTCCCGATAAACTTCCACTATGTTTTTCTCGGATCAGGTTCTCCCTCATTGAACCTTTAGGAATGCATAACTGGCTGCCCTTGAACAACAGTCCTTCTTGCAGCATATAGTCCATCCATGGACTTCTATCCATCGCTGTGGGTTGCTTACAAGCGTTGTAAGCCTCACAAAAATCATCATCCTCTTCATATTGCTCTCTCAAGTTCTCAAAACCCATCACACTCACCTGCAGCTCTTGTACAACCAACACCCTCCTGCTCAAAGCATCTACCACTTTATTGGCCTGTCCTTTCTTGTGTTTAGTTGCTGAAAGTATAGTTTACAAGTACTCCACCCATTTGACATGTCTTTGATTCAATTTAGGCTGATTACTAATAAACTGCAAGGCATAATTATAAGTAAACAACATGAATTCTTTAGGCAATAGGTAGTGTCTCCATTTTTTAGTGCTTGAACTATTGCATAGAATTCTTGATCATAGGATGAATACTTCCTTTTGCCTCACTGAGTTTTTTACTGAAGAAAGCAACTGGTTTGCCTTCTTGGCTCAAAACTGCCCCAATTGCTAGGCCACTAACATCACACTCCACCTGAAACAATTTGTTAAAATCATGTAGAACTAAAATGGGATCTTCTGTTACCTTCTTCTTTAGCAATTAGAATCCTCTCTCTGCTGCTTCAATCCACTGAAAATGTTTCTTATCACCTTTTATAGTCTCTATCATGGGAGCTACAATACCACTAAATTTTTTGATAAATTTCCTATAGAAACTAGCTAACCCATGGAAACTTCTCACCTCAAACATACTCCTGGGTGTTGGCCACTCAAGGATGGCTTTGATCTTATCCTTATCCATTTTCAGTCCTTCCTTTGAAAGGAAAAACCCCAAATACACCAGCTCGGTTTGTAGAAAACTACACTTTTTCACATTGATCAGCAGTTTCTCTTCCTGTAACTTATTTAGTACCATTCTCAAATGCAATAAATGTTCTTCTCTACTTTGACTAAATACCAAAATGTCATCCAAATACACAATGACAAACTTACTCATGAAAATTTTAAGCACCTCATTCATCAGTCTCATGAAGGTACTAGGAGCATTGGTCAAACCAAAGGGCATAACTAGCCACTCATACAGACCATCATTTGTCTTGAATGTTGTCTTCCACTCATCTCCCTCTCTGATTCTTATCTGATGGTATCCACTCTTCAAATCTATCTTAGAGAAGTAAACTGATCCACTCAAACAATCAAGTAAATCATCTATCCGGGAAAAGGAAACCTATACCTTATGGTGATCTTGTTGATGGTTCTGGAATCTGTACACATTCTCCACGTTCCATCTTTCTTAGGACTGAGCACCGTAGGTACAACACATGGACTCAAACTCTCCCTTATCAATCCTTTGTCCAACAATTCTTGAACTTGTTGCTTGATCTCTTCATTCTCCCTTGGTGTCATCCGGTAGGCTACCTTGTTTGGCAAACTTGCTCCTAGGATCAGATCTATGTGATGGCTGATACTTCTCACAGGTGGCAGCTCATTTGGTAGCTCATCCACCACAATGTCTACATATTCATTCACCATCTCCTAGACTTCAAGAGGTAAGTCACTCAACTGAGTGTTAGTCACTACACTTTTCAATTTACCAATGACTGCAAAACTTACCTCTTCCTTCTTCATACTTTGTAAAAATTCTTTGCCACTTACCATTATTACTTTTGAACTAGATTCAGCTGTATCATTATCTTCCTTCATAGGTATGAGTGTATGCTCTACTCCATCCTTCTTGAAGGTGTAAGTATTCTTCCTCACATCGTGAATGGCTTTGTTTTCAAACTACCAGGGTCTTCCTAGAAGAATATGGCAAACATCCATGGGCATGATGTCACACATGACCTGATCTTTATAAGCTCCAATCTGAAAATATACCTTAAATTGTTCATTTACCAACAACTGATGTCCTTTTTGCAGCCAGACACTTTGTATGGAGTGGGGTGTGGCTCTCTTTTCAAGCCTAGCTTTTCTACCATCTCAACAGACACAAGGTTGTCTGTACTTCCACTATCAATCACCACCTTACAAACTTCCCTTTGCTCTTGCATCTGGTCCTAAACAAACTCTTCCTCTGAGGGGGTTCCATTGCCTCCTTGTTGGGTTTTAACAGCACTCTCTTCATGAGAAGAGACTCACCATCTTCCGGGATGTTCTCTAGTTTAGGTGCTACATCTAGCTCTCCATCTTGCTCTTCATTTGGAGCAATATACATATTCTTCCCATGGCTGTTTTGAGGGTTCTCTTGACACTCATAGGATCTATGACCAACATACTTGTTGCACCTGAAACACTTACCCAAAAATCTGCCCCTACCTCTTTGATAACCTTGATAGGGTCTCCTTCCTCTGAATGGTGAACTGCCTCTTGTGTTCTGTGTGCTACTGGAGCTGCTCCCCTCTTCAGCACTTGTTTGCAGCTGTCTTTTATCACTTGGAGCACTTCTTCCTCTGAATGATCTGCCCTTCCTCTTGAGATGAACTGTTTTTTCTCCTGCTATTTTCTCCTCTGCTTTTAGAGCAATCTGGTAGGCCTCCTCAATAGTCTTGGGTGTGAGAAGGCTGATCTCATCCTGGATGTTGAATCTCAGTCCATTGATGTATCTAGCTACTTTTCCAGATCTTCTTCCATGTGGCCTGATTTGATTGTTAGCCTATAGAATTCTTTAGTATATTCTTTTACAGACAACTCCTTTTGCCTCAAATTTTGTAGCTTCTTAAACAAGTTTACCTCATAATCTCTGGGAATGAATTTGCCCTTCATCTTGGCTACCATTCTATCCCAGCTCTTAATTTTTGCTTTTCCTTTCCTCTTCCTTTCTTCTTGCACTCCATCCCACCACAGGGCTACATGCTTATGTAATCTAGTCATGGAAAATTTCACTTTTCTATCATCTTCCACTATACCTTCAAAATCAAAGTACTTATCCAGTGCTTTGATCCAATCAATCAATTCTTCCACGTTCAAGTTTCCTTCATACATGGGAACCTCCATCTTTGGTTTTGTGTTCACCTTCATGATGGCCCTAATCAATCTCTCTTCAGGTGTCTCTTCCTCCACCTCTGTAGTCAACTCCTCCTCTGGTGGCTCTTGCTCACCGTCACTGACTTCTGCCATCTCTATTCCTCTTCTTTGTGCCTCTTCTAGGTCCCTCAACCTAATCATCAACTCGTTTTGATGTCTTCAACCAATGCTAATTGGGATGCCTGAGGCTACTTGAATTTCTCTCCTTGGTGGCATCTTGTTCTGTCGCTTCTTATCCTTTCCTTTCTACTGGATCTTTAGATTGTGCACAATCAACTGCTCTGATACCACAAATGGTGTATCAATCTTCAACTTTCACCATCACACTGATGTCCTCGATATTTCTTGGCTCTCCTTGGTATGTCTCAAGGTTGATCAACCTTCTTGATATAAGAGATTATATCAATCATTTCATCTAAGTCCTACACATCACACTCCTCTTACTTGAAAATACAAATACTTGTATTTGTAGTACAATATTCACTCTTACTTATCTAGCACACATCACACTATACCTATACTAGAGGAAATCAGGACTCAGAGCAACTGAGATTGGCCATAAGGCCCAATACCACCTCTTTGCATAGCCAAGGCCTTGTAGTCCTGTCCTATTTCAGTGACAAGGTCAAACTCTTTCTTTTTACAAGTAAGGTGATCCCAAACATCAATCCAGGAATCCATTTTTTTGGAGTTACAAAGTGTAGGTAGGGAAACGGGGTTTGTCCCTTTGTATATAATCTCACTTCCTTTCACTGTCCTATGTCAACTTAGTACTGATTCAATGACTACAATATAAATTCAAGCCAATGGAATGGAAATTCAACAATTTAACACACCAATACCTTGATGACCTTCAAAGGTCATTCCCAAGATGACAGAGTTTGCTCTTGCTTCAAACCATGAAGGATTTCAAATCATTACCAAGGATGATGCTTTATGAGGACTAATAGTATGAACAGAGATGGAGGGAAGTTGTAGAGCCTCAAACTACCTTAGAGAAGATGAAATTGATCATTCACTAGGTATTCCTAAGCAAATTCGATCTTGACAAGCATCAAAAAAAAAAAACGTCCCCAAAAGAATGAATTGTGACTGTAACTGGTAATCACAAACTGGGATGACAGGGTTAGTGGAAACAATGCTCTCCATTCGAATTACATTCTGCACATTTATGGGATGTTAGGCGACCTCCCAAGCATTGAGATTTTCAAAGAATCTAGAAATTCGACCGAGGCAATTAAGAGATCTATCGTGCCCTAGTTACGGCCAAAGAAGGAAAAATCTGATTACAAAGAACTTAATAGACTATTTCAAGACCTGCAAAGAAATTCATTGTGCTCAGGATGGTCTAATATCCATGTTCCATGCTTTACAGTGAGTTTATCGACTAAAAAAACCCGACTGTCAATTCTCCTCCTCACGGTCTGATACAGGATTTACCATGAAAGCTCAGAAAACAAATAATAACAGCTAGAACATGCATGAAAAATGACTGTCTAACTCCAATAATTCATTCAATTACTTCAAACACTAAAAAAAAAAACTATTTTATTCAAATCTGAATCTGTTTTTTTCCCATCCCCATTCCATCAATTTTCTGATCTATATTCGAATGCCTTCTCCCCTTCCAAAAACAAACTTCCCATCTTTTCTTAGACTGCCACCACATTTCCCCTATTTTCTCCATTTTTTTCCACCTAAGCTTGATCCTCTCAACTTAGCAAATCCCTAAAACAAGGAGATGAACATGCCCTCCTATTTTATTCCCTTCTATCCTAATGAAATCTCTATTTTAGCCAAAAAAACCCAAATTGGCCTTATTTAGCTCATGGAGCTGTTTTACATCCTCACTCCATTTGATTCAAACAGGGAAAAGGAGGGAAAATGAAGAAAACATCTTCCATCCCTTTTACAAGACAAATTGAACAAAAACAATAAAACAAAATAAAACATAGTTTATTTACTTATTTATTTTAACTAGTAAGGATGCTCCTGGATCAGAACATTTGTAGTATCTGCAAGAGAAAGCACTACATCTTGGGTACTAAGTGAAATAGGGGATTTTGAACTAGATTCACCCTGATGAGTCCTCATGAAAGGAGGATGCTCTCTTGAAATAGGAACATGTCGAGGTATTGAAAATTTTTCTCCATCAAAGAAGCCCATAACACTGAATGAATGGAAGGTTAAAAAGTGAAATTTCCATTACCCATTTGGGTGGTTTATAATGATGCTTTGGAATGATGGGGAGATGAAGGCTCTACTTCCTCCTCATCCAAGATGATAATTGAGGGTTGGGATCTTGATTCCCCCTCTTATTTCTTGAAGATGGTGTTGGTGTGGTGGATGGTTGTGATGACACAGTCCTGCTTGACATTTTCTAGAGAAATGATTCTCCACTCCAGTTCATCCATTTTATGAGAAATGACAAGAAAAGTATTAATGGAAGACTTATCATATAACACATATGAATCTTTAGGAATCTCCTTAATAATTTTTTTTCATCATACAGAAGGGACACTTGTACTAAGTCTCCCCTATCATGGCAAACCTCTTTCGATCTAGAATTTATTTAAATCTTCTCGAGCTTTCTGATTTTACCAACAAAAAGATGGTAGTACATGGATTGGAAGGTTGAGAAGACATGATTAATCTTTATCAATCTCAAGAGGAGTGATATCCATACTTATCAATAAGTTAGGGGCCCTTTAACATCCTCTGGGTCTGTGATATTAAACAAATCCCTGATAAAGGCTTCATCTAGACCATGCAGGTCGAAGATTTGGTTTAAATATTCTGAAGAAATATCTTTCAAACTATTCACTACAACCACATTCGCCATTGTGCTGATAAAATCTCTATAAAAATTCTCCACTTTTAAGGTTGGAAAAGGGATGCATATTGGTGAGAAAGTAGAATTGATTTTATAATGCTAGAGTAAAATCACTACCATCAGATGAAAGAAGATTTTTTCTCAGCTCACACGAAGGGAATAAATTTGAGAAAGATTGGCATTATGTGACAAAAGGCGTTTGATTGATGTGATATAATCCACACAAAGACACTCAGTTCTGAAAGGCATGAACATAGGTATGTGTTGCTCGAGGTAGATTTTCAAAAGGTGAAAAGGATTACATGTCACATCAAGCCATATGGAACCTCTTGGGAATTATTAAAAAATTATTTCTTGCATGCCAAAAGGAAAGAAATGATTAAGACAACTATCAAAAGGCAATAACATGGTGCCCCAATCATATCTGATGGAAGTAAAAATTTGAATGGCTCACAAATTTTCCACTTGGAAAAATAGGGAAGAATATTCTCTTTGAGATTCATGTTTTTGGGGGAAAAATAGAGAATGAGTGAGCGAGTGAAATTGTATAAATGTGATGAGGATACTCTCACATAAGGGGGTTAAAAATTTTCTGAAATTTTTTTGGAAAGGCGTAAACTGAGAGAAACCATTTTTTCAAGAACTTGTTTGAGAAACCTATTAATTTCCTTAGCCTTCAAATCAAATCATGTCAAGATGGTTGTGAGTGTACAACCATTGAAAAACATTGAGACTATAAATGAAACTTTCCCTTGCTGATAAATTTGATGAGTCTAGAGTTAATTGTGTTAATCGCAAGCATTTTTGTGTCTACTTTTAATTTGAGATGTTTCAAGTAGTTATTCATGTTCTTGTTGCAATCTTATGTTAAGAATTCCTCTGAATCACACAATATCTTATCCTTATGGTAGTATTGTGGTAATTGTAATTGTGTTGTGAGAAGAGATTTCATTTCATTGTATAATAAACAATTTTAAATTCACTTTACTTCCATTTTTTTGATACAAGTTATTTATTAGTCTATGAGTGTATCTTAGGCATGATAGATCAGGGATTCTTGATGTTTAATTGAGTCTTTGACATGAGCTTTTATGTTTAAATTCTCAAATAATGTGTGAAACCGTGTATCTTTGGGATTCCATGGGTGCACATCTTCTGGTTGAAGGTTCATTGTTGGTTATTTGAAGTGTTTTCATCATCTTATTTGGTAGATCTTCCAGCCTTTGTTAAAAGTTCCTAGAAATTTGGTATAATCAACTTTATCCTACTTAATTCCCCAAAAATACATCCATAACTGATAAATCCTACAAGAATCACACCTGTTTACATTGTTTGTCCATAAATGTTGAGGATATTTGTTGAATTTATCCATCCTTTAACCAAAATATGCAGGAGCAAGATGGTTTTATTACCATCTCTAGTAACTGAATGTTGTTTGAGAGGCATCTACATTTTCTAGGGTGAAAACTCGTGAGAGTTAGATTATGTTGCATTGACCATGTCTTCTCAAGGTTATTTCTCAAATGCCTTAAAAAGGAGAGTCAAATATTGTTGATCCATTCTTTTCCCCTACAAATACAGGTTACAAAATGGGTTCTCTCACCCTAGTTGAAGGCAGGACCTAAAGTAGTAGGGTAGGTCAAACCCTTAGCACAATGTTATCCAACTTTTCCAAGCTCAAGTGACAAAGAGTCAGTTAGATCCTTCCCGGCTACAAAATGACTTAAATTCTAATATATCTTTCTCTAAGCATCTTTCTCAGCCTGTTGATGCTGCTTGAATTCACAAGGAGAACCGATTTGGGTACCAACACCACTCGCTTCATTTAAGTAGTATGTAAAAATACAGATAAATATCGACCTCAGGTAACATGTAAAGTATATATGAATGCAAATATATGATCTATATTCAATCCTTTATCTGGATTTACAAAAAATGAGCTAAATCAGAATTCAATTTCTTGATATTTTCCTAGTTTGAGGAGGCTTTCCATTAAATCTTACTTGGCTAGGAGTAAATGTTGATAAAGGATGATGGTTAAGATTTGTTGAAATAAGCATTCAGATCCAATTAGCTAGTTTTTCAAGTGGTTTATACATCTAAGATGAAAGATCTTAGTGGAAATTTTTTTATCCCAGAGAAATTTGGTAAATATCAGTACCTTAAGTCTCTATTTCTAATAATTTTTGAAAACTGGAAGGAAGAAGGTATTTCTTCAAGTTGGATCCAACTAGAAAATTGTTTCTAGAATTGGGAAAACAAGTCAAGTAAGAAGACAAATATGGAAACCATTACACGGTTAGGAGACAGAAAGAAAAGAAATCCCTACTCTTGATTTGGATCAACCATTAGTTGAAGATTACTCTAGCGCGTCTAATCATTCTGAAATGCATAGCCCTAGAGGTAACCTACATACTCTCTATTGGTGAGGGCACTTCCTCTGTAAATCATCAAGGTATTTTTCAATCCCCCTTTTTGTTGTTTCAAGATAGTAAGGTTCATTGTGAGAGGGATTTATTAAGGGATTTATCCTTGGGGGATCCTATTCCATTATCCCAAAAGCCAACAACTACTACCAACATTGTCAACCCCATTTTTGTCAGTATCCCCATCAATAACATGGCTCAACCTCCACCTAGACCCCCTTTGTTTTAAATATATATCGACCCATAAATTTTTAGGGGATGGT
Organism: Taxus wallichiana var. yunnanensis; assembly: GCA_018340775.1. Taxonomy (NCBI): domain Eukaryota; kingdom Viridiplantae; phylum Streptophyta; class Pinopsida; order Cupressales; family Taxaceae; genus Taxus; species Taxus wallichiana. The sequence goes on from CM031244.1 coordinate 75,167,914, forward strand.
GGGATATCCAAATGTAATACTGAAATGATCTAAGAAATAGGTTACCAAAGTTTTAGGAAACAATGCTATTAGCGGTGACCAACATCTTAGGATTTTTGTTAACATCATGGAAGATTTTGAGATCAAACATGAGGATGTCTATGTAAAAATATTTATCCATACTTTAGAAGAAGATGCCCAGGATTGGTATAAATATTTTTGGATAATTCTATTAATTCTTGGCTCGCATTAAAAATGATTTTAAGGCACAATATGGTGATAAAACTGATCCAAGGTTTCTTCTATCTAAATTCAAGAATATTAAGAAAAACCCTAATGAGCTTGTTCAAGACTTTAACACTAGATTCAACAAAAATTTAAATAGACTTCCTGTAATATTGAGACCAAGTGATGAGTCTTGCTTAATTAAATATTGTGATGCCTTTGATAAGAAGGAAACATATTATCTAAGGGATAAGGACCCTACAAATATGAGGCAAGCCTTCACAATGACAGTAAAAATTGAGAATAATATCAAGGTCATGCAGAAATCCTCCCAAGAGGGAGGGTGTTAAATTGATTAATCTTGAGAAGCCTCAGACAAGCAAGGCAATGGATCTAGAAGAAGTTGTTAAAACCTTGGCGGGGGCAGTAAAATAAATTTCATACAAACTTTCCAGGGATGGAGAAGGGAATAGGAAAGAGCTCTCTCGGGTCATAATCAGCCTCAAGGGATGAATAGATTTTGTGGTCATCCAAGAGGTGAGATTAGAAATGAAGATAGAGGAAAGGGACATATGGGGTTAGGAAGTAAAAAACAACCTCAGAGAGAAAATAAACTTTTCCTTGATCCATTGACTGCAAGAGTGTCTATGGTTGAAGAGGCACATGTCATTGACTGGTGTGACAAATGCTTCTTACCCCATCCTCCATGTGATCCAAGTGAAGGGGGTGAAGATCTTGAAGATGACCCCACTTTTGGAGATGTTTGTATGATGGAGTGTCTTGATGATTCACGGTGTGGGTTTTCTCCACTAAATTGATAAGTTCTTGGATTGTTGAGGGTTTTTGGGACTGCATCCACTGGGTATCTCCTCTTCCTTCCATTGATGATGTTGAGATTGATATGGTTCAAGATTTTGAATTTCCTAATCATGACTTTGAGTACTTAAGGGCTCTAATGATTAAGAAGTATGATGGAGGAATTCCTTTTGAGGAGGACCAAAAGCTTCTGATGAATGTGGTAGTAGCTCAAGAAAAGGAATACAATCTCAGAAGTAGAACTGTCAAAGGAGGAGGGCCATAACCCAAACCAAAAAATCCCCTTCTCACTAATATCCCAAAATATCCTCCTAAGAAGGATGTTCCTAACAAAGGTCTAGCTATTCCCAATAAATCATGTACCCCTATCCATGCCCAAGCCATGAAGAGTCTCATACCACAAGAAGAAGTAATTACTATCCCTCCCAACACAGTATTACCCAAATATATCCCCTGTGATATTACCTAGATTTTGAGTCAAATTAAATTCACTGTACCTATTATTGAATTTCTTAGGATCCCTAAGCATAGGAAAGGGAATTTGAGTATTTAGGGTTCAAGGAGGAAGGAGTGCCCCTGGGAAAGGATGTAAATAATGTGGATCTTCCCCTATGATTGTAGAGTTGGAGGTTCCAAAAGCATTAGAAGACTTGGGTGAATCTCCTAAAGTGTATTTGGGTACATCCCTTGTTGAATCTCAGCTTGATGTTGATCCTTTTTATACCACTTTAATCATTAAGGACAGACTCATGCATAATTGTATGTTTGATTCAAGGGCTTCATGTAATGTGATGCCTCTTGAAGTAATGAATGAATTAAATATCAAGGTAACAAAAACCTTTGGAAAATGTACTGCTATGGATTCAAGAGAAGTACCAGTGATAGGATATGTGAAGGGATTAGTTGTGCAATTAGTGGCCTATCCTGGTAAGTTTTTAACCATGAATGTAGTCATTGTGGATTTCCCTGCTAAATGGGGTATGTTACTGTCAAGAAAGTGGGCTGCTAGTGTGGGTGGAAGTGTGCAGATGGATATGTCATATGCCACCATACCAGTAGAAGGGAACCTTGTCAAGTTATATGGTGAGAAAAATATGTTGCATCTAATTGAAGACCCTAGCAATGCTTCTTATGAAGTATTATATGTAGATGTAGATGTTAACAAATTTTTCAGCTATGTGGATTTTGAGGAGCATGATATTGATAAGAGTAAGTATCTTGAAAAAGTTGGTATTCCTTGGACTTTGATGTTTGATGGAGCTTTCTCCAACTTGGGAAATGGCGCTGGAGTTGTCCTTGTGTCTCCAAGTCAAGAAATCTTTAATTTCTCCTTCAAGCTTAAATTTGAGTGCACAAATAATATTGTAGAGTATGAGGCACTACTCTTGGGTTTGAGGATTGCATGGAGATATGGTATCAAGGACATAGTTGTTAAAGGAGACTCGAAATTATAAGTCAAATAAGTTAGAAGACTGTATGCCAATACAAATGAAAGGATGAAACAATATAAGCATGCGGTATGGGGTTTTATTGAAATGTTTAACTCCTTTAACATATTGTATCACGACAGAAATTAGAATGTTGTAGCAGAGATAGGTTGGTAGTGCTTGGATCCAGGTTTGAAAATTGTATTGTCTCTCCTTACTGTGATTATGATATAGAAGTGTTGTCAAGACCATCTAGTCCCTGATAATGTTAAAAACTAGAAATTATTTGATGATGATGCCTAGGTTTAGAGGTTCTTACAGAATGAAGGAGAATTTACTGATCAGTACATTGATTGGGAACCAATGGTTTCTATTTGTGATGGTAAGGAAACTCTGTTTGGCAAGGACATTATTTAATTAAAAACCAATACCATTCTAAGAGGGTTGGTGGATTTAGAGTCAAATTTTGATAATGTTGACATGGTAATTCATAGACATATCTCTACTTCAAGATATGTGGAAGAGCATAATCTAGGAATTGAAGAAAAACCTAGGAAATTATGGCTAGGTAGTAATTTGAGTAAGGAGGAAAAGTAGTCCTACATTGAGTTGTTGAAAAAGTACCAAGATTGCTTGGCATGGTCTTACTCGAATTGAAATCATATAGGGAGGATATTTTTCAACATGAGATACCTTTGGAACCTAATGCAAAACCATTTAGGAAAAATTAGAGGCTGATTAATCCACTTCTTTCCCTCAAAATGTAGGAAGAATTGAAAAATTTAAGGGATGGAGGGATCATACAACCAACAAGATATTCTTCATGGGTGGAAAAATTGGTGCCAGTTAGAAATAAAAATGGAGACATAAGGTTGTGTGTCGATTTTAGGAACTTGAACAAGGCCTCAATTAAAGATAATTATCCATTACCTAATATGGATAACATGTTATAATTGGTCACTTGGATCTGAGTTGCTTATCCACATTAGATGGATTCTCAGGGTATAACTAGGTGGTGGTAAAGAAATCAAAAAGAATCAAAACTACTTTTACTACTCCATGGGGTACCTATGTATATGTGAGGATGTCATTTGGTCTGATGAATGCTTGGTGCCATGTTTCAAAGAAAATGGATGTTGCATTCTTAGGTTATATCAATGATTTCATTGTAGTTTATCAAGATGATGTGACAATATTCTCCAAAACTAGAAATGATCACTTGAGTCATGTAGAAAAGATGTTGATAAGATGCAGGGAATATGGCATCTCATTGAATCCAAAAAAGTTTCATTTTGGGGTTCAGAAGGAAAAATTGCTTGGGCATATTGTGTCAAAAGAAGGGGTCATGATTGACCCTAAAAGAGTGGAAGCAATTGGTAAAGTTCCTATCCCAAAAACTAAAAAAGGGATCTAGTCCTTCTTTGGTCCAGATAAATTTTATTAGGAGATTCATTTCTATTTTTTCGAAATGACTATCCCTATTACAAGCATGTTAAAGGACCAGATTATCAAATGGGAGGAAGGAGCTCTCCAAGATTTCACTGGAATTAAAGAAGCATTGAAAAGTGCTCCAGTATTAGCAGCCCTTGATTATAAGAAGGATTTTCAGATATTTTCCTTTGCATTTGAGAAAACTATTACATCTGTACCTTGTTTGCAAAAGGATGAAGAAGGGAATAAAATACCTATTGAATTTTTAGTAAAGCCTTGTAGGGGGCTGAACTGAGTATACCATCATGGAGAAGTAGGCCTTTTATTTGGTAAGAGCAACTAAGTTTTTTAGGCCTTATATCTTGAGCTCTAAGATTGTCTCCTATGTTCCCCACACTATGGTCAAGGAAATTTTATCAAATGGAGGTTTCTAGTAAAAGATTCGACTGGGTGAACAAGTTACAAGAATACGATATGGACATATAGACCACCAAGCTAGTTAGAGGTGGGCCTTACAAGATTGATGAAAGAGAGAAACCTACAAGTAATGGAAGTTAATGAGATTGAGGAGGGAAATATGGATGTCCATGAGAAGTTAATTAATTCCACATGGTATAAGGACATAATATTCTACCTCATAAATTTGGAGTGTCCAGGGACATATAGATAATAATCAAGAGAAGGATGCTCAAACTATCCTCCCAGTATATCATCACTGATTATGGGTTGGATTGGAAGAACCACTGAAGGGATTATTTTGAGGTGTATTACAAAGGATGAAGCTCCCAAATTGATTACAAATTTCATGGGGGAGTGTGTGGAGGCCATTTTTCTAGAAGAGTGACTACCCATAAGATCTTAAGGGTAGGTTATTGGTGGCCTACACTTTTCAAAGATGTAACCTTGTTGGTTAGAAAATGTGAAAGTTGTCGAGGTTTTAAGGAATAATGAAAGCTTCAGGTGCCCTTCCTTTGCAACCAATGTCAATAGAAGATCCTTTTAAACAATGGGGCATGGATTTTATTGGAGAGATCTTAGATCCCTCAAGTGCAAGGAACAAATGGATACTAGTGGCTACTGATTATTTTACCAAATGGGTTGAGGCTATCCCTACTAAAAATAAACTCATCAAATTTTCATGGATTTTATCCTAAATCATATAATTTGTAGGTTTGGAGTACTTGCAAAGATAGTTGTTGACAATGCAATGAGTTTTAGAGCTAATCCATTGGTAAATATGTGCCAAGAATATGGGATAAATATGACATATGCATCAAACTACAATCCTTAGGGGAATGGTCAAGTTGAATCAAGAAATAAAAATTTGCTTAAAATCATTAGAAGAACATTGGAGGTTAACAAAAGGAAATGGGGTGAGTAGTTGAAGTTTTATTTATGGGAAGATAAAATCACTACCAAAAGAGCTACTAGAAAGAGCCCATTTGAATTAGTTTATGGAGTCTAAGATCTTCTACCCTTACATATGCAACTATCCTCTTATCAGTTCATACAACAACTTGAGGATGAAGAAGTGAATCCCTATGAAGCTAGGATTAATCAAATAGTTGAGTTGGATGAAGAAAGAAGGAGTTCCACCAAAAACACCTAAGGTTTAGAGAAAAATACAGAAGTTATTTGATAAAAAAGTGACTCCTAGGACTTTCAATGTCAGAGATATCATTTTACTATGGGATAAAAGACATGAGGATAAGGAAAACATGGTAAATTTGATGCTTTATGGATGGGTCCTTATTCCATTGACATAAGAATTGGTGATAACAATTTCTTCCTAAAGGACCTGGATGGATATTTTCTTGAATTACCTATTAATGGAAGGCACCTGAAGCACTTCTTAGACTGATTATGAACAAGGAACACATTCCTATACAATGTATAGTATTTTTGGTTTTGATTATGAACAAGGAACACATTATTATATAATGTATAGTATTTTTGGTTTTTTTCCCTTTTGTTTCTCTTTTTCTCTCCTAGGCTACAATGACTAGTTACCTTGGTTTCTTGGTTTCTTTCTATGAAATGTGTTGATGTGTTTGACCTTTTGCATGATTTAAGTGAGTCCTTAACCCAATGGATTTAGGAACTTGGTATTTCTGGTGTTTTTTTTATATGGTTCTTGTGGCACCCACTGGGGATGCCCATCCCCGAGTTAGAGACGGTGTTAGTGCTCATTTTGGTCTCGCCCTCTTATCTAATGTATACCTTTGAAAAACTCACTCGACTAGTTTTTTCATGTGAAAAAATGTATGATCAAAGATAGGACCATGTTAGATGCAAATGTGATTCTTGTGTTTAGTGTGAACCCTCTTTTTTGTTGAGGAACGTAATATTTATGTTGCTCCTAAAAATTCCGTGTAAATTGACCCCTCTATCTTTCTGGTGTTCTTTTGTGTTTCTCGGGGATTAAATTTTCCTAAATGTGGAATTAGATGTGGAAGGTATCGACATGTCCCTTGAGTGAATCTTTGGAAAGGCATAAATAATTAGATAATCTCAAGGAGTGAGGATCCACCACGTGGCTAATGGTGTGACAAGGTAGCCCAGGTAGGCTGAAAAGTCAAAGTAAAGAAGGGAGATCATAGGATTCGAGGTGTCACTTAGTTATAGATTTGTAGAGAGAGAGAGAGAGAGAGAGAGAGAGAGAGAGAGAGAGAGAGAGAGAGAGAGCCAAAGATGCATGGGGTCTCCACGTGTCGTGCAAAGAAACCACCATTGGTGAGAGAACCAAATGAATAGGTAGAGGACTCAATGTTTAGAAAAATTGAATGTGGTTTTGGGTCCCAAGGCATGCAGTTGAAGGCGTGGCTAAAAATTAGAGTTGAGACTCTTAAATGAAGATAGAAAGGTGGTGGGTTAACAAAATCATGGGCACCATTGATGAGACTAGAGGAATTATAGAGTTACAATCAAATCCTCGGGAACACAAACAAAAGATGGGCCAGTGTGGGGTGATCTGAACATGCAAACTTTGAATTTTCAAACACCATGCAAGCTCATATAATGAAAGATAAAGAAGCAATTTTAGACATAAATCAAAATTGGGGTTCTATAGGGGCCCCAACCCATGATGAATAAAGTTGTATACACATTTGGAAGTAAGGACACAAGAAGAGAAACAATGCTCAGTTATCCTTTACTCCCACTTTAAAATATCCTCCAAGTGGAGGGATCTTGTTCAATAACTTGTTCTTCCTCGACATGAACTCATTTGAGCCCTGTGATTTCTGAAAAATATTAATGACCCCACTAGATTCCAATATATCCCCATATCCATCAATGACTCAAGGGTCATTCTAGGACTATCCATGATATTCTCCAGCTCGATCTTTTTCTGATAAGAAGATACCCAATCCAAAAGATCTGAACCACCTATGAAAAATTCCATCTTCTTTCCCCTTGTGAGGAGTAGACTTATCGGGAGTGGATTGAGGGGGAACATTTCAATTATCTTGAAGAGAAAGCACTTTGCATCAGGTACCTAGTGGAACAAGGGATTTTGAGCTAGATTCACCCTGGTGACTCCTCGTGAAATGAGGATGCTCTCTTGGTAGAGGAACAAGCCGAGGTCCCAATAATGTTTTCTCCATCAGAGAATCCTATTTTATTGAATGAATGGAATTTTGAAAAGTGGACTTTCCCTTACTCTCCTAGGTGGTAGATAAATATGCTCTTGAATGATGGGGAGATGAAGATTCTACTTTCTCCTCATATGAGATGATAATTGGGGGTTGGGATCTTGATTCCCCCTCTTCTTTCTTGAAGATGGTGCTGGTGTGGTGGATGGTTGTGATGGCATAGGTCATGCTTGAAATTTTTCTAGAGAAATGATTCTCTACTCTAGTTCATCCATTTTATGAGAAATGGCAAGAACAATATCAATGGAAGACTTGTCATATAACATGTAGGAATCTTTGGGAATATCCATCAACACAAAATTTTCATCACACATGAAGGGACACTTGTAATCAGTCACCCTTGTCATGGAAGGCCTCCTTTTGATCCATAATTTCTTCAAATCTTCTAGAGCTTTCTAATGTTCCCACCAAAAATATGGTAGTACATGGATTGGAAGGCTGAGAAGACATGATTGATCTTGATCAATCTTAGGAGTGAGAGCCAAAATTTTTAATAGGTCAGGGGCCCTTTAGTATCCCTTGGGTCTACGATATCAAACAAAGCCCTAACAAAGGCTTCATTTGGACCATGCAGGTCAAATATTTGGTTTAAATATTCTAAAGAAATCTCTTTCAAACTGTTCGCTACAACCACATTCACCATTGTGCTTTGATAAAAGATCTATAAAAATTCTCCACTTTCAAGGTTGGAAAAGGGATGCATATTGGTGAGAAAGTAGAATTGAGTTTATAATGAGGATGGCGTAGATAGGTTGAGTTGAGTAAAATCACTTCCATTAGATGAAAGAAGATTTTTTCTCATCTCACATGAAGGGAATAAATTTGAAAAAGATTGGCATTATGTGATAGAAGGTGTTTGATTGATGTGATATAATCCACATGAAGATAATGAATTCTAAAAGGCATGAACACATGTATGTGTTGCTCGAGGAGGATTTTCAAAGGTGAAAAGGATTGTATGTCACATAAATCCATATGGAACCACCTGGGAATTATTAAAAATTATTTCTTGCATGCCAAAAGGAAATAAATTATTAAGAAAACTATCAAAAGGTAGTGACATGGTGCCCTAATCATATCTGATGGAAGTAAAAAACGTGAATGGCTCACAAATTTTCCACCTAGAAAAATAGAGAAGAATATTCTCTTTGAGATTCATGTTTTTGGGGGGGAAAAAAATAATGAGTGAGTGAGTGAAATTGTATAAATGTGATGAGGATACTCTTGCATAAGGGGGTTAAATTTTTAAAATTGTTTAGAGAAAGGCGTAAATCTGAGAGAAACCATTTTTCCAAGAACTTGTCTGAGAAACCTGTTAATTTCCTTAGCCTTCAAATCAAATCATGTCAAGATGGTTGCAAGTGTACAACCATTGACAAACATTGAGATTGTAAATGAAAATTTCCCTTGCTTGATAAATTTGATGAGCCTTAAGTTAATTGTGTTAATCATGAGCATTGTTGTGTCTGCTTTTAAGTTGAGATGTTTCAAGTAGCTATTCATGTTCATGTTGTAATATTATGTTAGGAATTCCTTTGAATCACACAAGATCTTATCCTTATGGTAGTATTGTGGTAATTGCAATTTTTTATGAGAAGAGCTTTCATTTCATTGTGCAATAAACAATTTTAAATTCACTTTACTTCAATTTTTTAATACAAAGTTGTTTGTTAGTATATGAGTGTATAATTGGAGTGATAGATCAGGGATTCTTGATGTTTAATTGAGTCTTTGACATGTAATTTCATGTTTAAATTCTCAAAAAATGTGTGAAACTATGTATCTTTGGGATTCCATGGGTGCACATTTTCTGGTTGAAGGTTCATTGTTGGTTATTTGAAGTGTTTTCATCATCTTGTTTAGTAGATCTTCCCGCCTTTTTTACAAGTTCCCAAAAATTTTGTATAATGAAAATTTTCCTGCTTAATTCCCCCAAAAAATACATCCATAACTTATAAATCCTACAAGAACCAACCCTATTTGCACTGTTGGTCCATAAATGCTAAGGATATTTGTTGGATTTACCCATCCTTTACCCAAAATATATAAGAGCAAGCTAGTTTTATTATTTTCTCTAGTAACCTAAACATCTTTAAGGTGGTATCTGAATTTTATAGGGTGATAAATAATGAGAGTTATATTATGTCGCATTGACCATGTCTTCTCAAGGTTATTTCTCAAATGCCCTAAAAAGTAGAGTCAAATATTGTTGATCCATTTTTTCCGCTACAAATACAGGCTACAAAATGGGTTCTTTCACTCTAGTCTAAGGAAAAACCTAAAGTAGTAGGGTAGATAAAACCCTTAGCATGGTGCTATCCAAATTTTCCAAGCTTGAGTGAAAAAGAGTCAGTTAGATCCTTCCCCAACTACAAAATGACTTAAATTCTAATCTATCTTTCTCTAAGCATCTGTTCACTGTTGATGCTACTTAACTTCACAAGGAGAACCGATTTGGGTACCAAAACCACCTACAGTAATGAACTCAAACCAGAACCATATAAAATATGGAAGAGTCCTCTCCATCCTCTAATAATCACATTTGATTATTCAATGCTTTATGGGCTCAAACAAAGAATATTTATTCCATTGCTAGTAAACTAGGGTTTATGAAGGGTTTTGACCAACATACCATCTTAAAAATCACTCATAAAGAACAACGACATATTTAACCTCATTAAAACTCAAAAATATTACGAAACCCATGCCTCTACATCCTTTAAAGGCTTATTTTCCCATGTAATTTTTACATGTTCTAACCAAGATGATTTATCTCACTTGAAATTTGAAAAACTCACTTTCTTGGATTCAAGTAAGACTAAAACAAAAAAATCTTCCAAAAAATTCATCATGGAACCTTGAATTATTTCCCAAAGAACCATGAAAACCTATACTAACTTCTCCAAATCTCACCTATTAAGAAATAGCCTTGCATCTTCTCAAACAATAAGGCTTCCATAACTAGGTCCTATGAATTAGGTCTAGTTACAACCTAGACAATGAGGAAAGCACCATATCTTTTCTTCTAAGCTCTTCAAAAATTCCTAACACTTTTGAAAAACATGTATCACACCTCTGCATTCCCTCATGCACCCACATAGCTTTACAACTGAAGATCTTACTTTATTAGGCGTCCAAACACCTAGATTAGGTTTATATGAACACTTGCAAACCCTACTCTCACCATGTAAACAACCTCTGAAATTTTATGAGTAATTTAACACAATATCCCCATTCTCTGCATTCTTTGAACATGCTAATCCATCTTCCTCATTCCTTCATTCCTTCAGCTAAGGTGACTAGACCTCATAATTAATCCTCCTGGATCAAACAACTTGAAATATTTCCACTCATGCACACCTTTTCATGCCATGTTGAGTGTATCACATCATTACATACTTTCTCATGATCCTAGGACACCATTATAACACCCTATCACATTATCCTTTGTTATTAATGGACCTTTTACATTAATGACAACACTCAAGAACTCACATGCCATTAGAGAAATCATGGATACCAAAATACTAGTTTAAATAATTCCAACTCAAATCAAAATTCACTTATTGAATTGGCACAAGTGTTATTTGAACCACCAAAAACTGAACACAAAAATCTAAATTGTAAATCTACATTCTTTAGATACCCATCTATTGTAACCACCAAGTTTTAAAGCCATTGATATTTTCCAACACAAAAATATAGGAATAAACATAAAAATTCTCTAGGAAAAATGAGAGAACCAATTCTATAGTCTTTTCAAAAATCCATAAAATAAACCAACCAAAAGTTATATCTAAGAAAACCACAACAATTATATAAGCATAATAGTCTAAATATACACATGGATTCACCAATTCTAATGGAAGACCAAGATATGAATTCTTTATGAAAATATATAATAATTGAATTTCAAAGAAATCACAGATTAGAAAATGAAACCAAGGCATTACAACTAAAAAAATTGGGGCATCCCCAACAATGATGCCTATTTTTGGCTCCCAAATATGTTCATCCCTTAGAGTTAATAAAGAGAATCTAAAGGACGATTTAGTTATAAAGCGAAAGGGGTTTCTCTTCAATAAGATGGGAATGGATTCAAGACCAAAAATGTGAGAATGCAGGTTATTCTCTACTTATTCTAGTTTTACAAATCTAATGAGAGAGAAATTAACAATTATTAGCAAAAATGATCCTAAAAACCAACTATATCTTCATACAAACATAACCTCCATGACTAAACACCCAATTAAATGTCAATTGTGACATAATCACACATTTACAAAAAGAGTTAGTATAGAGAACAAAATTTATCTATTGTTGAGATGTGAGGATATTCATAACTTTGTTTTATAAAATATATTTGAGGTATAACCAATAAAACATGAAGCCAAAGTTGTAATTAAGAGGCCTAAGGATGTGCAAGATAAACATAGGTCTTAAGGGGGTAGTGCAACAAGATTTAATTAATAGAGGGGGTTAGATCATGATAACTTCATATGAACCTTTTCCATTAGGAAAAATTTGTAAAGTAGAGATGAATTTAGAGACAACACAATATTTGTTTCAATTTACACAATGTTTACAACTCCCCACAATTCAGATAATCATAAAACTACGACAATCGAAATTTAATAAACCACCATACTATCATAACTTATAATTTGAAATATAAAACTAGTTATGTTTATTAAATGCAAATGAAGGTATAGTTCCATAACAAATTTATAACCAAATACTTTGGTGACTACACATGAGAGATTTGCACCTAATTACCAAATGGAGATCTAACAATTTAAGTGAATGCACTTATGCCTCTAATGATAGTTTCCTTTTTAATTCAACATCTCACTTATGACTCAATAAAATAAGCATGGATATTGTTCCTAATATTTATTATGATATCCTTGAATTGATTACAATTATTCTTTCTCCAAACACCTAATATAAATCTAAAGTGAACACCTACATACTATACAATAAAATGGATCATAGATCCAAACCAAAAATGATTAAACTTAATGAATTTTTGATCAAGTTGGAATATTATTAGATGAAGCACATTCTTCATCTATTTATAAAATTGAGAGAACATTCAAGAATGGAATTGGAGGGATGTTTAGATATTGACCACTGATGAGAAGAGAGGAACAAACATTCACATACTGATTAATGATCCACCATTGATCAAATGACACAAAAAACCAATTAACATTCAATTTAACATCTCAGGGGCTACATTCAAACTTATTGAGAAGCAAAACACTCTTAATAAGAACAAGGAGGCCCCACACATGATAAATTTGAATAAATGGATTGAAAAATGGTGGTGAAGGAAGAAAAATTATACAAAAATTTATGGTGAAAAATACTCTTTAAATACCTTATCAATTTGCCCCAAATTTATGTATAGAAGGTGAAAATGTGTCTAGACAACAGTGCACTCTTATCATCCATTACAATAGGGTATCAAGGAAATAAGTAAGGGACACACCAATACCAACACACAATAGATAGAATTCAAAGGGGGTATATGGACCACTAAGATTACATACCCAAAGGGAAGTAACCCTTACACTAGGACAACCTAAGGTTTCCAAGGCCCTAGGTTGAAGAAGAGGAAGGAACCCTATTGAGGTATCGACACTATGGGGGTGATAATGAACAAAATAAGCATGCAAAGTCTATGCTAACCAAAGTAAAACATGTAACATGAAATAAGGAAATGAAATACAATATGCTAACCTATCTCGTGAATAAAAACCTAAGTTAACATAAAGCAAAAAGTAAATATAAGAGACTACTCTATACAAAATGAGAAGTCGAGTTAGAGCACTTACCTATTACGGGGGGTAGTCACCGATGCACATATCTCCCAAAGAACCATATGCCAAGAGAGAAAATATTTCATGAAGAGATGGAGAAAAATCTAGTCCTAGCTCACTATAGGTGACCCAAAATTGCAAGAAAACCAATCCAATCAAGAAGAAGATCAAACTCAAGTGTCAAGATGCAATAAATTCAAGATATGAGCGAGTAGATACAAGTTGGTGCAAAAGAGAAGAGCTAATAGTGAGTTCTATGAAATTTGTGGTGTGTCCATTATGTGGTAAATGTTTTTGAGGTATTTATACCGATACCATATCACATGGGAAACATCGTTGGCTAGGGATTTGAAAATGTAACCAATGCAATCACCCACAATGATGGTATCGAGATAGGAGAAAAATGCAAAAAGGTGTGTGTAATGTGTCATGAAAAACAAAGATAATTAAAGACAAAAGAAATGTGTCCATAAGCAAGTAATTTGTTGAAATAATGTGGTAGAAAACAAGAAGGTAAGAGAAAAAGAAGAAAATGAATATGACCAAAAGCTATTCTCTCTCCATGTATCATCCCTAACCCAATAGTTATGTGAATAACCATACCCCTATCCTAGAATGAGCCCCTTAAGGCACTCATTCCTAGAAATAGATGTATTAGTGACCTCTAACCTGAAAAGAGAAATTGTTAGTAACATGTATGAAAATAGAAAGCATAAAAAATTAGGTGTATACATATGCCCTAGTTGTTGATTACCACATGTCGCAATAGTGAAACATGGGGTAGTCAATGGAAAGAATGATACATAACACTGAAATATAAAGTAGATGCTAAAATTAATGAAAGGACTAGCTTAAATGAAATATAACAACCAATGCATACCTGATAGTATTGGTCATGATGCCATGTACATGTATAATCCATGTTCTTTAGAACCTTGGAAAAGCAAAAATGAAAGGAAACACTAGAGGATCACTATTAATATAAGGTATAATAACCTAGCTAGGGGAACATGGGATTAATTTTATGTCAAATGATCATAGAGATAAGGTGCCATGGTGTCAAAGCTAAGCGGTGGATAACAATGATGAAAAGTGCAAAAATTGTATGATAGAAGCTACAAAGAGGTACTTGTCATAAAACCCAAAGGTGCACATAAATAAATCATGGATGATTATCCCAAAGGGAAAATAACAACACTGAAAAGTGAAAATAACCATGAGGTAGATGCTATAAGAATATGAGAGACAAAAAAATCCAAACAAGACCGTGAGGATAAGCAAGGATGAAAAAGACTATGGAGATTCCAAAGGGAAAGGACAAGATGAAAGAGTTGGTAATACTTGCTAGAGATGGCTGATGAAGTAGTGAATTTGAAAAAAAAAATGAGAGATGGTAATCGAAAACTGTAATTCCCAAATTCTGTCATGCATAGAACTTTTTGAGAAATTGGGTGTTCATTGGTTCTTTGAAGATGCGGCCTTCAGTGCTTTGAAGGTGATATGTGTTCGTTCTGATGATATCATTGACGAGGTAAGGACCCCACCATTTTTGAGAGAGTATTTTCCTTATTTTTCATGGGTATAGTCGATCTCAAAGAAAAGGTCACCCACGTAAAAATTATGTGGACAAACAAACCTATTATGTTGGTTTCCCATGCACCGCTTTTACTTTTGATTACGAGTATAGGCATGATTGCATCACTCTTCTAGGATGTAAAATTCATGAAGACGTGCCTCATGGATTTCCTCATCTGGACTAATTCAACAAAGAGATTTCTACGAGCAAAGTGAGTTCTACCTTGAGTAGAAGGATAGCCTCAACTCTATTTATAAGGGAGAAATGTGTTTCCCCAGTGGCCATACCGACACTAGTATGATATGTCCATAGTTTAGGGTATAGATTTATATGCCAATCGATGTGTGACTCATGAACCATCTTTGGAGGAACTTACTAATTTTTTTGTTTGTAGATTCAGCTTGTCCATTGTATTAGGGATGATAGGGTGTTGAGAATTGATGTTTGATCTTGAGCTTAGAACAAATTTTCCTCATTTATTTGAATTTGAAACTCCCTCCATTGTCGGATATGATAGTATGGGGAATTATAAATCGAAAGATGATCCAGTTGAGGAAAATTTAGAGGTGGTAAGGAGAGACATGTTGGTGAGGGGAATAGCTTCAACCCACTTAGTAAAGTAATCGTTAATAGTGATGATGAATACATGGCCATCTTAAGAGTGAGGAGCTTTCCGATGTAATCCAATCCCTATTTATTGAAGTGCCAAGGATATCCAATAAATTATAGCTCAACCGGAGGGGAATGAATCAAGTCATCATGACATTAGCAAGGTTTTCATTTTTAGCAAAGGAATGAGTTTCAGATTCTAGAGTAGGACAATAGTAACCCATATGTAGACATTTGTGTGTAGTAGCATGACTGATACAATAACCATCATAAGTTATCCTATGTGATTCTTCTAAGACAACCTAGGGTAAAAGGAACGATAAACAGATCGCACCAAGCCAAGAACATAGATGCTAATCAAACACCATGATCAATAAGATGAAAGTAATTTGCTAGAATAACTTTACATAAAACTTTGCAAAAAAATGAGCAGCAATATCATATATTATTATGGAACTCAATGCAATATAATGAGAATGAGCCTTGCTTAAATAGGCAAGGAATAAAAATATAAGAACCAGTCGAGGTTGTAGATCAAGCCATAAATCAAGGAAATAACTAGTAAGGACCATAGATTTAGGAGAGAACTAGGCATCAAGGATCTAGTCAATAACATAGATCAAGAAAATAACTAGTCAATACCATAGATCAAGGAAAGAACTATACCTAACAACTAGATAATATATCCTAATATCTAAATAAGATAAAAGAAATATCTACACACATAAGTGGGTGAGGATAAATACAATAAAGGTAAATAAAGTACCTAGGTGAACATGAGCTAAGGTAAATATCTACTCTAACATCCCCCTCAAGTGAAGCTAGGGGCCAAAATAGAAGTGGCATGTCCACAGTATGAGTCCCAACAACTAGGCTTGATGAGGTACTCATGTACAATAAATGGAAAAAGGGACACCGCAAGTTACCCAAAACTAGTAATAACAAAGTAAAGAGAGTAAAAACCTGCTCCAAGGCATTCCAAGAAGCTCGGATAAAAAAATCATATAATGTTGAATAAGTTTAGTGTGCACTATGGTATGAATCCACTGCTTGATCACAAAACTCAAAAACAACTGACACTGGGCTTCACCAGAATAGCTCCATACAAGGAGAATATCAATGGAGTGATGTCGAAAGTGTAAAAACACCAAACATAATTTGATCAATTGCTGCAAATAGGTGTGTCACAATCCAAGAACAATAACCAAAGCAACAAGGAAAGGACACAAAATCAAGAGTGTCACGATCCAAGAAAAGCCAAGGTAACAAGGTAAGGACACAAAACCCGAAGAAGCAAGATCAACACCACACCCTCCCATACTGCTGAATGGGTGGAGGGATGCTACAAATCTATATGAGTTGTCAAAATAACTACTTGAACACTAAAAACTAACACTAGACTGCACCAGAATAGATCCCCAAGAGATACTGTCAACATGCCAAAAGTGTCAAAAATACAGATACAAAATCTCTCAACAAACAAGAGAGATACACTACACCTGCTAAAGAAAAATACTCAAAACAAGAAGCATCACAATGTAGAAGGTATAGAAAGTGGAGCAAGAGGATGAATGGTGGAGGAGCCATGCTTGTAGAGTCCTCTCAATGAATGCCTATGTCACCGCCATGAGTGATCAGATATCCACCCCAAATCAACACGAATGGATGAAGAAAATGCCTGCATATGACTTGGAGTAAAATACATAATGAGTGCATGTAAAAGAGCATCAAAATGTGTGTTAGGTTGATCATGTTTTATAGTTGAAATATCAGGTTTATCAAGCTTGAGTGAAGATGCAGAACTCATGTGTTGCTCATGATCCTAAAAAAGAGTCGAGTGAAAAAACAAAGGAGCTCTATCAATGTGTGATCCCAATGAAGTATCTAGCATGAAAACCAATGTCATGGCAAGAATTCCACTTAACATGTGGAAGAGGGGAAACAATACCCTGTGAGTGTCTGCCAATACCTCCGCCAGTGAAACCCATAAAATGGAGCATGTGAGAACTGAAGGTAGTGGTACACTTCTCAAAAAGGCCATGCAGTTGAGTAGAAATAGGATACACAACATGTGGTACTGTAATAGGCACATATGTGGAAGAGCATGCAGTAATAAGCCTCATAGGTTTAGAAGCATCAAGAGCAAGAACATGCTCAAAGACTAATAGATCAATGTCAGTGGGTATAAGAGCAATAGCTGCAAGTGGACTAGGAGCATGGATATGGTTGTCCATAATATCATGGTGATGCTATAGGCTAGTAAGTTGTTGTTGCAGGGAGTGGATTATTGTATCCTTATCATGAATGAGTGATTGTAGAAGATAATTTCACTTCTTGAGCGATCTATTTTCTTCCACAAATTTTACAATATCCTCTTGAAGTCCACATACTTCAGAGAAAAGCATATCATTCTCATAATCCATGATAGAGAAGAATGTAACTCCCAAAAGTTTAGGATGTCGGGCTCATCCAAAATTGTGTCCACAATTGATTACAAAACGCCTCCATATTTAGAACTTTATAATTATAGTGCAAGTCTCAAAATAAATATTTCAAATGTAAAGAACATGAAAAAACTAGCACTTTTGTAAAACACAACACTCAAAACTGAGTTACTTGAGCAAAAGATACAAAATTTTCATCCATGTTAACACATCGAGTAGGGTCCCTATGAAGTTTTGATAATATAATGTCATATTTGAGTACATATTTAAGATCCTTTTTACGTATTTGCAAGAATTTTCATGAGTCTATACCATCCGAGATAAGTTTGGTGTTGGATATATTGGTGAATTGCTACATACAAAGGATCGGGCAGCATGGGCATATAGTTTGATGTGATAGACGTATTGAAAATATTAGTGATATGAGGTAATAGGTTTTGAAAAGTTTGCACCGAGGGGGTAGTCTCATGAGAATCTAGATATGGCTGAAACTGTGTGATAACTATGGCCAAAGAATCAACCAAGGCATTATGTTATTGTGGGATTGACTTGATAGTAAATGAGGTGAAGCATGATTTTAGTTCTTGAATTAGGTCGTAAAAGGCTTTGAGATTTTCACTAGGACATTGATATTTTCCTCCAACCTACTAAAACACCAATTAAGAGTCCCCATGCCATGGAGATAAGCAATATTCTTGTTTAGGGTAGCTTGCATGCCCAAAATAAGAGCCTCATATTTGTCCATGTTATTAGTGACCTAAAATTCTGCTTGATAGGAAAGGGGAAAATTTTGGTAGGAAGGATCAAAGAGCACACATCTTGTCCTAGCTCCTTAAAAGAATTTTCCCCCATTAAAGTGTAATAACCATGTATCCTCGTGTAAATCAATGGTGATTTCTTCTTCGGTGATCTTGGGGTTTTGTTTGGATTTAGGTGAGGGAGGCACTTTGTTATTGGTGTTGGAGGGCTATAGCTCAAGACCATAAGTGAAGCAAAATAATAGCTTTTAATGGAAAGAAAATTATCGATATCCTCAATGAGTAGGATTTCCTCATAGGGTTGTGTATCATGAATAGGTTGAGGATTAGGGATGGGAGTGGCCAAAAATTTATTTACAATAACTTGGCCTTTACAACTTCTTGGGATGGTGTATAGGTAAAATTCCATAATAAAATTCATCCACACCAAAATTCGATCTGTTAGAAGTATCATGTTTGAGAAGAAGTGTCACAAAGTATCTATGTTGACAATGACGTAAGTGGTTTGGTAAAGCATATAATGTCATAATTTTGTAATTGCATAGTAGATGGCTAGGAAATCCTACTCAATGGAAGTGTATCACATCTCATAATCTAGTAGGGATTGATTAACATAGTAGATAGATGATCCTTTCCCTTTTCATCCTCCTATGCTAAAATTTCCCAACAAACAACAGAGTGGAAGAGGTATATAATAACAAGGGTCGATTAGGAGAAGGAGGTTGTAATGTTGGTAGTGAAGTGAGAGATTGTTTCATGTTATCAAAATATTTTTGAAAATCCTTGGTCCACTCGATTTTGGTCTATTTTTGGAGTAGGCTATGTTAGGTTGTGGAGCTAGATTGATTCACAGATTAGCATGAAATGGAAAGTGAATAGAAATAAAGTGGAATTGACATCGATCGTAGGACCGAATTCATCGGAAAAAGGGGAACCAAACGTGGTTAGGTCTAACCGGTGCTGATTACACCGTGTGAAGCACTTTATTTTAAGGCCCAAGTTTTAATATTGTTTTTATTTTAAAGAAAATCTATTGATGTAATTTCATGGCTATGTTTCCCTATGTTTGTCTAAGATTATATAAGATAGAAAAATAGGGTTAGAGGATGAAGAGAATGATTAAATTAGATCCTTGATTCTCTCCTAGATTGAGAGCATGAAGACGAAGAAGAAGAAGAAAAAAAAGAAAGAAAGTTACATGAAGACAAAGTCTCCATGGAGAGATATGAACAAGGAAAATAGTAGGTACATCTGAATGGTGAGAAGAGGGTAATGTCTTCTACTATATTTCCTTTGTATTGTTTGGTATCATGTAATGGCTTGCATAGTATGCAAAGCACTTAGGTTTCTTCTTATAGTTCTACATGTTGTTGAGATCTTGTCTTATAGATCTATGTAGATCTAGTCTTGTATTGTAGATCCTTAAGATCATATTGTATTGTTGATCCATATAGATCTAGATATTGTAGAGGTCTTGTTTGTAGATTCACAATACAATGAGAGCTTGGCTACACAATGGTAGATGTAGGGTAGCTTCAGGTATGTGAGATCTGGTTATGTTTGAGAGGCATGGTTGTAGTGCACTCAGGTAGATATAGTTAGAGATATGGAGGAGACACAAGTTGTGGAATGGAGGCATGGTTTACTGTACTCAGGAAGATCTGGTTGGAGATTTGGGAGGAGGAGATACTCTTGTAGAGATACATGTACTCTTATGCAGAAGAGCTGTTTTGTAATCTCTTGTTATATTATATATATGAGATCTCTATCTTTGGTGGACGTAGCCCACATCGGGTGAACCACATTACATGTTCATTATGTGTGTGTACTTTTGTGTGATTTGGATTATTCTAGTTTATACTTCCACTACTGTAGATTTTGGGGAATTGTTTAGATCTTGTGTGCATGATTTTGTTTGTTATTAAAACATAGCACTATTCCGTAGTCAAGCGTATTCTTAACAACTGGGATCAGAGCATTGTTTCTTTTTCTTGATGAGAAGATCACTGGAAGAAATTTAATCTCAAGTGGGAGATGGAAGGGTAAGGTTGCTGAAAATCACGGTGACTAGCCTCGCTTAAGTGGCAACCGACGTTGGCAGGGTAACTGTGGTTGGATACAGGGTGGCCATGGTTGGTTGTTGGGAAGCCTAGTTTTAAATAGAAAATCACAAATATAAAGAAATGGAAAGATACATAGAATGTATCTTGTTTGCTGAGGTGTCCCTAGTTTTTGGAGGCACAAACATGTTGGTTAGATTGCAGATCCGCTATTGAGGTATGATTTTATCATGGTATTATAGTGCTTATATAATTTTGGCTACACATGCATGTTTGGGACTGTAGATCTATATCTAAGAATGAGATAGAGGAGTAGTTATGAATCCTTTGGTGTAGTTAGATGCATGGGATTCATTAGAGAAACTGAATATAGTAGCACATAATGAAGACAAGGTTTCCATCAGAGAAACATGTTCTTCAAGTTGAAGATGTGGTTGAGTGTATTAGTGCTGGTAAGGTGATGTGTTTCATCTTGATGTATTTTTATTGCATGCATTATTGCTGTTAAGATTTTGTGCAAGATTTGGGTGCTTCTTGAAATGACTAAATCAGCTCAACTATCACCTTCAGTCAAAGTAGGCACCTGGTGTGGTGTGCTATGCCAAGTTGTGTGGTGTTGGGTTCATTCCAAATTGTATTGACATCGATCTGAGAACCGAGGTCAGTCACAAAGGAACCAATATTGGTCAGCTAACCATGGTTGGTTAGGGGATGACCATGGTTGGTCTTTGTGGCAACTTATCTGTACATGGTTTTTTGCAGCAAGAGAGGGCATGGATGGTTTTAGTGTCTTGTTTTGGAGGATCTGGTTTCTGGCACAGTGTGTATAGGCAAAAACAATGTTGATCACTTCAATGTTTGGATCAAAAAGGGATGGATTTGGATTGGTCATTTCAGTGAGACTTTGGGTTAGGTATCTATATGGTTCATGTTTTATTTCTTTCGTTTGGAGAAACTGATATTATGTTTGGATTGTGTGCACAAATTTACACCATGGTTTCTTGGTGTTGTTTGAATTTTATTTCCCGGTTGTGTGGAATCTTGAGGACAAGGGTTTCTAGTCTAAGGATGAGATATCCTCAATGAAAATTCATGGTTAGACACAGTTACAGGAAACGAGAGATGTTGAGCACATACGGATGGAAAGAAGGTGATTCACCTACTTCACAAGAAGTCCAAACTTTTGTGATGTAGAAAGTATTCTTTGATAAGAAGGAAACAATTTTATATTTTCTTTCATATGGTTTTATTTCTCACTTTGCATATTAGATTTTGAGCTTTGTGTTAGAGGTAGTGTAGGGGATTTTGTGTTCATTGGGGGTAAGCCATGGTTGTTGGCATTACAGATTAGATACATGATGCACATGCAGAGTGAGAGGATATTGCTACCATTCAAAGTGGCAGAGGCGTAGTTGGTTTTGGAAGATAGTCACAATGATTTACACGTATATTGATTTTATTGCTTTGTGATGTCACTTTTGGTTTATTTTTTGGTGCCTAGATATCCCTATGGGATTACAGTTGATGGTTAGATTCAAATGGGTAAAGCTAATAGTGCAATTTTTAAGAGTTTTAAGGGTTAAAAGAGAAACTCTTCTAGTTATAGAGACTGTGTCGGTTAGGATTAATCGTGGTCGATCATCCGTAACCATGGTTGGTTAGGAAGTGACTGGGGTTGGTTAGAGGAATCGTGGTCAGTTTGGTCACAGGTTTGTCAAAAATGGTTATTTACCATTTTTAGAAGGTGCCCTTGTTTTTGCTTTCATCTTGGTTGGTTTGTGCAGAGTATGTTGATGACATGTTTGTTGGTATTTGAACTTGGTATTAGTAGCATGGTTTAGCATGGATGTTATTGAAATTGATGAGCATAGGATTCATATTCATCTTTGGAGTTAGTCGGTTGTAGACTTGGAGCTTCTAGAGAGTTGGTGATATGGATGGATGTACATGGTGAGTTTGTACATGTGGATAGATTCAATTTTGTGAGTCTATGATGATACAGATGTTTGATTTGTACATGGATGCTTTGAGCATGAGTAGGGGATGTCTATATTTCCTCTTGATTCTTGTGTTACTCTTTGAGAGATTCTATCTACAGATGATTGTCTTGGACATGATAGTTGTTTATGAACTCATTTGAAGATTGCAGTGTTTGGATTCTTTAAGTTATGCAAGTTTTTGGATTGATCACCCACTGTATTTGCGTAGAACTCATTTGGGTTGTCTTTACCCGTGATATTGTTATGCAGGTCTTTGGATTGATCACCCACTATTTTAGGTAGAACTCATTTGGGCTGTCTTTACCCAGGATCTTGTTTTGCTTTCACATATTCCAGTTTGACTTGTCTTGGTTAATTGCATTGGTGGTTACATGGAGACATGGATAGATAGATGGAGAACATGGTTGGTTTTATAGGTATGGCTATGGATTCAATTGAGGCTCAAAACTTCAGTTTGAGTGGGATATATTGCAGGTGTGTTAGTCATGATGGCTTGTTGCATGAGGAGCTAGGTTGGCTTATGTGTCTAATACTAACAATTGGTATGGTGTTACGATTCAGTGGGAGCTTGAGGCTTGGTGTCACAAATTAGTTGTAGCTTAGTGTAGGTTTGGCAAGTCATGGTTTTATATTCTTGGTTTGAGAAGATGGTTTGATCTTCCCGGGTTTTTTTTTAGAGAATTTTTGAAGGAAAGAATATATGGTCTTCATGGTGTGTTGAGGACAAAGTGATGCACATGTACAAGTATAGAGGTTCTACAATTTATCTCTAATTGGGAGAATGTTAGGTTTTAGAGCTAGATTGATTCAAAGTTATCATGAAGTGGAAAGTGAATAGAAATAAAGTGGAATTGACATCGGTCAGGTAGGACTGATGTCAGTTAGGAAAAAGGGGAACCGGATGTGGTTAGGTCTAACTAGCGCCAGATTACATGTGCAAAGAATTTATTTTTAAGTCATGAGTTTTAATATTGTTTTTGTTTCAAATAAAATCTATTGGATGTAATTTCATGGCTATGTTTCCCTAAGTTTGTCTAAGCTTATATAAGCTAGAAAAATAGGGTTAGAGGATGAAGAGAAGGATTAAATTAGATCCTTGATTCTCTCCTAGATTGAGAGGATGAAGACGAAGAAGAAGAAGAAAAAGAAAGAACAGGTTACATGAAGACAAAGTCTCCATGGAGAGGAGATGGATAGAAGGAAATAGTAGGTACATCTGAATGGTGAGAAGAGGGTAACGTCTTCTACTATATTTCCTTTGTATTGTTTGGTATCATGTAATGGCTTGCATAATATGCAAAGCACTTAGGGTTTCTTCTTGTAGTTCCACATATTTTTGAGATCTTGTATTATAGATCTATGTATATCTAGTCTTGTATTGTAGATCCTTGAGATCATATTGTATTATTGATCCATATAGATATAGATATTGTAGAGGTCTTTTTGTAGATTCACAATACAAGAGAGCTTGGCTACATAGTGGTAGATGTAGGGTAGCTTCTGTGTATGTGAGATCCGGTTATGTTTGAGAGGCAAGATTGTAGTGCACTTAGGTAGATCTAGTTAGAGATATGGATGAGACACAAGTTGTGGTATGGAGGCATGGTTTAGTGTACTAAGGAAGATTCGGTTGGATATCCGGGAGGAGGAGATACTCTTGTAGAGATACATGTACTCTTATACAGAAGAGTTGGTTTGTAATATCTTGTTAAATTATATATATATATGAGATCTCTATCTTTGGTAGACGTATCCCACATTGGGTGAACCACGGTACATGGTTGTTATGTGTGTGTACTTTTGTGTGATTTGGATTATTCTAGTTTATGCTTCCACTACTATAGATTTTGAGGAATTTTTTAGATCATGTGTGCACGATTTTGTTTGTTATTAAAACATAACACTATTCAGCAGTCATGCATATTCTTAACACACTATTTATGACATGCACATGATAAGTGAATTCAGGGAAAAATCATTGTATTGCCCCAAGATTTCTAAGAAAATTTTGTATGTCATCTATAAAATATGCTCATGGCATGTTGAGGATGGCATTAATCTTTGCTAGATCCATATTGAGGCCACATTTTAATACTACGAAGCCCAATTTTTTTCCTTGAGTCACTACAAATATGCATTTTCTAGGGTTGAGGTGAGCCTTGTATTTGCGAAGACACCCTAGGGTGATGCCTAGGTCATGGGCATGATCATCTATGCGTAAAGATTTGATGAGTAGGTCATCCACATAAACTTTGAATTTTTTTATATTAATTCATGAAAGATGTGAGTCATGAAACATTGATACATTATACCAGAATTTTTTTGACAAGATTTCTATGCTTCTTGTTTCATATTAGTGAACACTAAATGTGAAATCAAGACAACCTCAAAATATGGTAGAGTTTAAGGGACCTCGCTAATGTGAATGGTGATGATTATGGTACGGGTGTACAAGAATAGATTCTCCTTGTTACGAGTGGGTATTCTACACAAAAAAAATAACTAAACATGAAAAATATTAGTGATATATATGGTGGGATTCCCGATGAAGTAAGTTATAAGAAGTGAAAGTTTCCTAGAAAGGATGTCAGCCCATGTGATAAACATATATAGGTAATCGATAATGTGTGGAAATATGCAAATAACAAAATCTAAAACAAAGAAATAATGAATTGAAAGATAATAAAATGATATCTGATAATGGAAATGCTAAGAAATAAGTCCAAACTAGAGTGGGTGGATAATGACCCAAGTAGAAATGGTACGATCGACGATGACCAAAGAAAAGATGGTTCAAGAATATGTAGGAACAAAGGTAAAATACTTATGCAAAGATGTAGAAACGATACCATAACATAGATGAAGTAAAAGGATAAAGGGAAGGGTAGATCTAAAGGGAGTAAGGAGTGGTTTGAAGGTGACCTAAGGAAAATAGACACAATTGACAATTATCTATGCAAGGTTGATGTAAGTATGCCAAAATAGTGATAAATTCTATTTCTAAGATACTAGGATGGGTGAGAGAATGCTTTGGTAAGGTGGGTGTGATTTAAAATATGACACATATGATGTAATAAAAGGTGGATAGGATGTAAAATAAGGTGGATTTAACATATATGAGATATAGGTCGATGAACACCAGATCTAGTTGGCAACGACTCGAAATAGATGTGGGATTTTGGCTCAAGGATGGAGTAGATAACTAGGGTTTGAGGATGAATGGCTGAAAGGATAGGCATAACTCCAATCAAACCTACAAAATTTCAAGAAAATTAGATTCATGCACGTATGATATCTCCAAATATTCTTCACAATACTCCAAGATCTAACAATGGCATGCAAAGGGACAACAAAGTGATTCAACTGATAATAAGAGCTCCAAAGATGATGCAGAAGTAGCTCTCATAAATAACACAAGAGATTCAAAATTTTCCATCCCTTTGAGAGGAGGGGTGAGTGTAGTTAAATAGAACAGGGTAGGGTCAATGGTGACCTAAGTCAATCATTGATGATTAGGACAAACAATCTACCAAGAGACATTAAAACAATAATGGATGGGTGGAAATGGGATAATGAAAACTAACATGATATTTTTAGTCCTACACACATGTTGGAGAGTATTGATGGGTTATGGTATGATAAGGGGGAGTAAATAGGTGGAGGGAATCTTAGGAAGGGGTTTAATGAAGGATAATGATTAAAGGGAGTGGGAATCCAAGGGATATTAAATGAGAGTGATTAGGATAGGATTAGGGTAATTAAATGGGTTTAGAGTAGATTAAGGATTATAAAAATAATAAGGATTAAAAATGGAAATAATGGGGATAATGGGAATAATGAAAAATAAATGGCATGTAGGGGGAAATAGGATTTTTGGAGGGAAAGTGGGTAATTTAAAAATAGAGGGAAAATGAACACACTAGGTGAGGATGATAGTCAAACAAAAGGTGAAGGCATAGGGGTGCTAAAAAGTGTCTACATTCTTCCCCCTTTTGTTGAGTCAGCCATATAGAAAAATTCTAGAAGAAAACAAGAAGTGATGGGAAAGGTAATTAATGAGGTACTCCCCCTCAAAATAGGGATCAATTATATGGAGAGGAGTCGATCATGATTTTGAAAGAGATAAATAATAGGGAAGGGCAGAAAGGATGGGAATAGATAATACTAGGCATGATGCCCTAGGTGGGAAGGATTCAAATAAAAAGAAAATTAAAACATGGCAAAGTGATTTTAAGATTCATTTTGAAATGGGACAAAGTATGGCCTCTATGAAGACAACAAAATTCCCTATAGACTTGTGAGTTGGTGAAAATCACCGTGAGATGTAGGGAATTTAATGGGAATCTACTCAAAATGAATGTGTGAGTTGTGGGACTAATGGGTCAAAGTAAGACATAATGCGCAAATAAATGTGAGGATAAAAGAAAAATCCTTCATACACGAGTAATCAAGTAGAAAATGCGTCCTGGGAAGGATGGGGATAATGGTTCCCAAGAAAGGAAACAAAGATGGACAAAAAAGTGAATTATGTGAAATAACAATAAGAGCTAGATATGACAAGGAATAATGTGTTATGGGTGACACACCGAAATAGAGGGAATAAAAAATATTTTAATGATGAAATATGGTGAAAATGGGGAAGATGATAAAAACTTAAAGATGGGTCGATGGTGAGTAGGATGAGCGGTGACCCAATAGGGGTTGGCGGTGATCAGAGATAGGCAACGTTGACCTAAGAGGGATCAATGATGATCAGTTTTGGTGGGCTATATAAGCCTCTGAGTCGTCTGATTAGGTTCATTTGCATAGTGCGAAGTGATAATCAAGAGCTCTAAGTTAAAAAGATAGAGTGAGAAATTGAGAGAAATAGAGGTTGAAGGAGCAACAAGGAAGCACAAGAAGACCCAAATGATGGTAAGTTTCTAAAACATAGCTTGTTTTATAGCATTTTTTAATGTTTTTGTTTATATTTTTACATTTTTTCAAATTTTGATATTGGTGCCGAGAGTTGTTGCCGATGACTAGAAATGGTCGCCATCGGTTGACCCTAAAAAGGCATCGACCCGACCTAGGTTGGCATCAACCAGGAAATATGAATGAATTTTTATTGATTTTTGATATTTAGACGATGAGAGGTCTAATGTTTGCATGTTTGATTAGTTTTTCAGAAAGAGAGACCTTATATCCGTGAGATAGAGTGTCTACCCTCTTTGATTAGATTAGGAGTGATGTTATAGATGCTTTGAGTGGGATCACTTAGTTGTAATTGGATTAGGTGGATTTAGTCATTACCAACAGATTCCATGAGATGTGGGACTGATTCTAACATTGGTGGATAGATGGGATGTGCGTATCAACAAATTTTAGTTTAGGATAGGTGAGATGACCGTTAGACTGGAGGACGTATATTAGATTTTGAGGCTACGATACAAGATGAGTAGATATAACCCATTACAATGGATATTATATTGGGAATTTTGAAACAACTATTTAGAGCTGGTGCCCCACATATTACCTTTACATCTGGGAATTTTAGATAGAGAGCATATATGAGTGGGGTGTAGTGAGGACTCAATTGATTTGTTTGGTGATGATGGCCATATCTAGCTATGCACTTACAGATACGGGGGGTGATAGGTTCCCATGGAAATTGGTGGGGGTGGATGCAAAAATTGTTAATCATAGGATAATATTTTTATTTGGGACAACCTTACTTGCATGGTTCTATCATTAGTTGTCGATGTATATAAAGAGGAGGAGGAAAAGTATAGATGTGGGGTTCCTTCTCCATTTTTCAGCTTACGAGATTATAGCGGATCATGTCATTAGGGCTACCATGTGTGCTAGGTGACCATATCGAGATGGGGGTTGGATTATTGATATGTTGAGACAACAATGATTATGATAATAGGGATAAAGGATAAGAGTGGTACATAGATAGATTTAGAGTTAGATATAGAGCAGGTGAGATGATGGCCATACCGAGATTATCATGCATGGCCGAAGTAGATGTTGTTCGGCGGGATGAGGAAGACCAGATGGGTGTAGGGTAGGAGGCTTGAAATTATGGATGCCATATATTTGATAGGGTTAGGTGTCGATTTGATGTTGTTAATACATTTCCTAGGAGCCTATCGGTATATGAAAGTCAAGTCGAGAGGGACCTTCCTAATCCTGAAATGTATGACCCATTAGAAGAGTAAGGGGCACCATGGGATGATGAAGATGATGTAGGAGTTGGTGTTGTATTCTTATATAGGATGACCACTACATGGGTATCTCAGATGGCAGAAGAGGGAATTGAGGATGGTGATGAGGAGGAGGAGGTACCTATGGAGGAGGATGTATCTCCCAAAGGTGAGAGGGGGATGCTTTGAATGAGCTAGTGTGGAGATAGAGAAATTGTGTACAGAGTTAGATCTATCCCATTTAGAGAGACACACTTCCTTTCAAGAGTGAGAGGTAGCATGGTAGGAGGCCTTGGCCTTACGTCGGGAGGAATGAGACTAGAGAGTAGCGAGATAGATATAAGAGACAACGAGAAAATTACTATATGTACCCAAAATTACATGTGCTACATTGTCGGGAAATAGTTACAAAAGTCTTCAAGGATGATTCATGTCCTTTCAAAATGTGTTCAAGTTCCTAAACCCATTTGTAGTGTATATTTGTAGCATAGATATCCTTAGATTTTGCATGCTTTCTTCTAGCTTCCCACTCATTTCTGTGTATGTTTTAGCCTTTCGTGTTTGGACCGTTACCCTGCCTAGGCAACGGTTTTGAAACCACTGCCCAAGCAAGACGGTGGTCCTGTGCACTTTTTCCAAAACTCTTCATGCATGATTTTAACATGCGTGATGTCACTTAACTTGATTTCTAGGGCTTGTTTTTGAACCAAATTGCCTAAAAATAGTCTTGATTGCTTAGTATTCCTTCCCTCTTCTATTTTTAAATAGATTTAATTAGTTTGAACTGCCTCTTCACCCAATTATTTGGCACTCCAAGGATGCCTTGTGCATGAAGGTACATCCCAGCATTCCTATATATTCCATGATTGTATTAAAAAAATGGCTTGAGAATTTTGTGTATCTTGCATAGTATTGCTGCCACAATCCTACTAGAAATTTCATAGCCAATCTCTATTCACTTGTGCTATCCCTATTCCATGTGGATTGTAACTAGACTACCTTCAAGTTGACATTTCTCAAGTGCCTTCTCCTTATGGTACCTTTGCATTCCCAATTCCTTAGACTCATATGGACACACTAAGAAAGAAAGGATAGAATGAGGGAACAAATTACTACACAACTAGATTTACCTCTATCATGTGATATCTAGATTGGATTTGTTATTTGATTTCCTTCATTCATGCTATTTATCATTGTTACATCATATCAAATAGATTAGAAATCAATTTCCTTTCATTTGTAAGTAATTAGTTGATTTCAAGAGGGTTTAAATCATTAATAACATCTCCTAGTGACAGATCCTCTTCCTCTCACCCTTGTGGATCTGAAGGAGAGAATGTCTATAGGAGGTTGTCTACACATCATAGATCATTTGGGAAATTTATTTTTTAAGTTAGTTTAGTTTCAATACACTCAAAGATAGGTGGATAACCACACTTTGGGTTATTTTTCTTGTTTAGTTTTAGTGTAGAAATATTTTAACTATTTAGAATAGAAACAAGTTGTTGTTCATGATTGTAATATTTATGTTTTTATGATTTGTTTAGATTAGTTTCCTTTCAGCAGTAGTATAGATTGTTAGTTTCAGTTTAGTTAGTTTGGACACTTCAAACTAGATAAACACTTAGATCCAAGTTAGGTAAACAAACCATAGGGAATTTACGCTACCCGTTAATAGCCTCTAAATCTCTCCTTTGTCAATTCAGCTACTTGGATATCACACTACTAGATCTTAGTCACTGATCCTCCTATAGCCATCCACACACATTACACATTGGATCATCCGGCGTGACCTCGGAGGGTTGAGTGCAGTTGAAGGTTGCATATCAATTTTCATCTGTACAAATTGGTGAACCTGACATAAAGGATCGATTCCTTCTTATTTCCTTTTATTTCATTACTTTTACCTCACCTCTCCATTTCTTCCCCTATTTTGTAGGTTTTTTATAATTTCTAAAATATGTCTAGAAGAGAGTTTGGTGGGCCATTTGGCTCTGATAGATATTACACCAAAGTGCAACCACAACAGTCCCATTCTCTTTCGAGATGGAGTGAAAATTAAACAAGAAATATTAAAACCTCCCATAGTTACACTTAAAACCTTATTAGCTATGTAAGGATGGAGGAGGTTGATCAACTGTTAAACATAAAACATGGTCAACCCAATGCAAACCATGTTTTTATCACAAACGGATCATGATCTTACTATAGAGTATTGTCAAGACCTCACATTTCCATGAAGTCAATGTAAGATAATACATTCTCATGAATACCAAATTCTATTAAATCGAGATAGATGAGTCTTTGGATAGAATGAAGGCTATAGCCTCTGAGATTTTGAATGCCTATCCTAATATTCTTACTTTTGAGGAAGACAAGAATTATAACATTGAAAAATTCATGACAGGGTATCATGAGCCTACTCAATCAAACCCTATGCTATAGGCACTCCAACAAGGGAATTAATCCTATCCCAACAATATTATTTCTACTTTAGTAGGGAGGATTAGAGAACTAGAAAGTGCCCAGAATTCATAACCAACACATGCAGTAGGGCAGAACATGGGGTATCTAGTTGATATCAAAGGATACATCCCTTCTAATGAGCAACCAACACAATATCCTATACGAAAAGGTTATCTTAAAATCCAAGTGATCTTCTCACAGATTAGACGCACTAGGGATGTGTCCTCATCCTTCTAAATCTTATCCTATGCAAGGGCTACTCGGAAGTTCCTTCTTGAATGTCGCCATAATAAGTAATACAACGTTCACTAGTTTTACGCCGGTTAGTCCATATCCTAGTGCTATCTCACATTACATGCACATGTATTCAAAAACTCCCTAGATGGACCCATATACCATTCCCGCTCCCTACATGCCATATCAAGGGACCCCATATGTTCCTATCAACGCTTATAATACAACTTATCCAACTCCTCCTCCTCCACCTCCTCATCAAGTATATTCAATGGCGGAATCTTACATAATGGGTACATATGTTTGAGTAGTTAAAGGTGCCTCTTGACTTCACTATTTGTGGTGTCATGCTTCCACACCCATTTCCAAATATTCCAAAATTTAAGGGAGAAGGATACCCAAATGCTCATATCAAGGCCTACACTACTACTATTAGGGAATTGTTTCCTTGGGATGTCAGAAGTTGACTAAGATCATTCCAAATCACGTCAAAGGAATTGCACTAGATTGGTATTAATGTATTCTCAAAGCTTCTATACATTCCTTTATGCATCTTTTTCCAAGTTCATCAAAGCATTTGCCATGAACAAGTTGTTGTGTATAGGGATTAGGGATTTCTTGCATATTAAACACAAAAAAATGAATCGCCACTCATTTCATCCATAGATGGCACCAATTTATCTATTCCTCTACAAGTGCACCCAACATGGACTAGATGGAACTATATGATCTTTTCCTTCACTCACTCAATCAATAGACCATGGAGCAAGTCTAGAAGTTTCCTTTCTTCAGTTACGAGGAAGCATTGGAAGGTGTGCTTCAGATTAACTAAGCCACTATAGACAATGGGTGTAAGATCTATGGTCCCAATGGAAAATTGGTATCCCTAAATCAAAATAATTCAAATTATCAAAATAATGGTGCCAACAACCAAGGACCTAAGGGTGTGAATCACAATCATGGTGTTACCATGAATAGTGCTACAAATTAAGCTAAAAACACTAGTTTTATGAACAAAAACAACCTGGGTAATCAAATATGCCCTAACACTATGTCATTTATCAAAAAAATTGATGTAAATCATCCAACATAAGAGAAAATCAAACCCAAGGCCCAAACTAGTATCAAAACTCTAGCCAAGGGGAAATGAATCATGGTTATAATAACCAATTTCAAAATTATAACAGAGGTTATAATCAATAACAAGACACTTATCAAAGGCCAAGAGACTAAAACCCTAATATATACAATGGTTTCCATAAGGTTTGAGGTCATGATGATAGAAATTTCTGTAATTGCAATAATTTTATGCAAAGACTTTCAAAAACGAAAGGCAACTCTTTGTAGACATGTTCCTAACAAATCCTAAAAAAAAACACAACCTAGTCATATCGGACCTATCAAACCTAAAAATGCAAACCCTAAATGTGTTGGGGATGCCCAAGTGAATCCTCAAAATATAAAAAAGGGTATTCCTATAGGAAAAATGAACATGAATCCTTAACTTATAATAACTCTTGGGTTTCCCCTAACCTTAGTTCAAATGATAATACAAAAATGTTGGGATTAGTTGAGCTAGAGGTTGAGCTTGAAATTAATGCAACAATATGGATGAATGAGTATGTTTCACAACCCCTACCTGATCCTTCCTTCCTATAGGACAACGTTCCTATAATCGTAAAATGAGTAGGAGGCTATGATTTAATATCAGATTTGAACAAGACCTTTTGTCACATATCATTTCTAGATTTGTTGAAGAATTCACTGCGCACATCATTTTGCGTTGCTAAATGTACTAGGTCTTGGTCATCTCATCCATGTTACACCACCTCCTAGCGCTCAAATAAATCATATTGACTTTGACATACATCCTTTGGGATATAATGATAGGGATACTAGGTTTGTTTTCAATATAGACAAGATGCCATTTGACGCTGAAATTGCCCGAAGAGGTGATCCTACCTTATTTTTACAAGTCTGGGTTTATAAAAATTGCATTAAGAGAGCCATGATTGACGATGGGGCTGCTGTAAATGTGGTTCCCTTCTCTTTCTTGTAGAATTTGGGATATGGAGAGACAAATTGTTCCTCTACAAGAAACACGTTATGGGGGTACGAAAGTCTTAAAGTGACCTCAATTAGAACCATAGTTATTCTAGTCATGCTTGGTATAAAACCATCTTGACATAGTTTTACATTATTGATAGGGAAACAAGTTATAACATGATCCTTGGGAGACCACTGGATTCATTGAATGAAGGCTATCCCTTCTACCCTATTCTAGGAGATTAGATTCCTCCATTTAGGGAAGGAATTCATCACTCAAGGGGATCCTAAGCCCTTTTATATACACTTATAAAACCTCAAGAAGAATAAATGATTCCATATAGAGTATGAACTTCCTACAATCAATTGAAAAAAACACCTCCATCAAAAGAGTTAGTCTCAATCACCTTGGGTGTGCCGAAGGCTGAAGTTATTGACCAAAAACATTTGAGGTGGAAAAAATAGATAAGGGTAAATCAATATCTATGGAAACAATGTCCACTAAAACCACAATGGAAATTATGAAACTCTTAGAGAGTGACGATTTGATATTCCTCCCGTTTGAACCATAGGGGATGGGTAGTCTTCTTGGTTTAGCATATCTTCCCTCCAACGACCTAGGTATAGGTGTGAACCTGATAAAATTAACAAACAAGGAAGTAAATTTTGAGATTAAAATGATGTCGATCAAAACCATATTTGAGATTTTTTCTATTATAGACCTGGTTTCAATCCATGTGCATCTAAAACTAAGATTTCTATATCCATGGGGAAAGGTCTCATCATTCAAGTAAGTGTCATAATTAAACACAACTCTCTACATTAGAAACAAGGAAGAGAAGTGTAGTCATGCTCACCCACACACCATGTCTCAAGACCACGATAAAGAGGTTCACGAATGCCTCTTTCGCAGACAAATGATTTTAATGATCGAGACATATACACTCCTAGGAAAGGGTTGTAAGTTTAAACCCGTAATGGAATGCTCTTGTCAAGAGAACATAAATTTTGAGGATCATGGTTCTCCACTGTGTACTTTTAGGGGTGAATAATTTAATATTCATCAACTTTCTTCACCTTAGATATCATGACATGTAGTTTCACCTACATTTCCATATGTACATTTCTGAATCTGCATTGTATTTTCATCTTTGCGGTTAATTTTGTAAATTTTTGATTAAGGGACTTATTCTTATAGCGATTCCTATAAATTTTTGAAAACATTAGAAAATAATTCAAATCATGTCTCTACAAATCTTCACGGTGTCATCAATTGTTTCCAAATCATTTCATCAATCCAAGAAAGATAAGACAAAGCTTTGACAGTAACCATACCAAGGCTTACATACTTGGTTCTACTTATAGTTTCTTCTAGATTAGGTTTCTTTTCCTATAGTCTGTTCTAGAAGCTTCATGGTGTCGCATCTATCCCATAAAAATCTCTTTGGAAATAAGAACATTCTAGAAATTTTTCCTAGATAAATAAGTCAAATGAAAATCCAAAGAAAATTTTTATTTTACACATTTCTTTTCCCTACCAACCTTTGGTGTTGAGCCTACATCTCTTACTAGTGATGTAGGGTTGGGAAAGGAGAGAATTACCCTTGCTAATTCCTTGTCCATGGTGATGAGACCATACTTCTTATTAGTAGGATGGGGTAATGTGTTGGGGTCTCTTTGAAAAATTTAAAGTTAGAAGCATTTCATTCAAATGCAGTGAAATCATAAATCAAAACAAAGTGAGTTACATGTCCAAAATTCCAAAAGAGTTTAAAACTTCAAAACTAGATTTTGTCAACACAATAGCCATCTATGGATCTAAGTCTAGATAAACTGGAAAGTAATTCACATTTTAAAATATGAAGAAAACTTGAATAGAATGAGGTTGTAGGGTCTCAATTTGGTTTCTGTCAAATCCTTGTCTTTCTCTCATCATTACCATTAAGAAAATTTCTATAATTTGTGCCCATTTTAGATCTTGGTGTTGAGAACTCACATCTTACCGGTTTCATGGAGTTAGGAGCAGGGGAAATTTCATTCACTTATCATATCACTTTTTGCCACATTTTTCCAAAGCACTATAAAGTACCAACATTTTCTTAGAGAAACTAAAGTTTGGCATTACGAGTGTATTTGTATTATCATGTATAATTATTACAAAACACAAAAAATAAACCATTCCTTTAGCATTCATATCAACCGCATACATTCAAAAATCATATAAAAACAAAAGTTATAAACATCTAGAGTACACATGTGAAGTGAGCCAAGAGGAAGTCAACTCAAATACAATGAATTACCAAACCAAAAAGAAGAGTTTGTATATATCATAATAAATCAATTTTATGTACAATTCCATCACGTGCTTATGTGTGTTCAAAATTCTTGTAATGAGCTTGAAATATACAAAAAAATCGTATAAATGCCCAACAAAATGGAAACTAAGAAATAAAGGCACTCTTCCTATCCGCCTCTTTGAGCCCCCTTATGACCACTCTAGCTACGAATTTCTTAGGAGTTCTTCTCAAAATCATTCAAACAACAAAGGTCCAAGCCTAACGCAAAATATCATTCCTAAATCCATTCCAATTCAAACATACTAGATAAATGAAATGGTCATTGTGGGACCAAAGCTAAAAATAAAAAATCACAATGAGAATATGCACAAATGAATTTGAAAATGAGTTTGTTTTGATATATATATATATGTATGTTGCTATAACTTTTTTTTGAGTGCATATGTTCACATGATTAGAGCACTTTGGCATAGGTATACTTCTATATCCTCGTAAAAATGTTAAGTCCTCTTGTCGTTTTGATTTAGTGTTTATTTTTTGATATTTTTCTATCTCCACTTAAGTCTTCTCTTTGTTTTGCAGGTATCAGGAGTTTGGATGATGACATTTCGACACACGAGCATGTCGGGTATAACTTCTAACCCCCATTTCAGAACTCCGTACTCGACTCTACGCTTTATGCCTCTTTATTGCTAAGACACTTCTCCATGGGGGAATATGTACATACCCAAAATTACATGTTCTAAATTTTTAGAAAATAGTTATAAAATTTCCCAATGATGATTTATGTCCTTTTAGAAGGTGTTCGAGTTCTTAAACCCATTCACAATGTATATTTTTAGACTAGATATCCTTATTTAGTTTTTCCATGATTTATTCTAGCTTCACGCTCATTTCTATTCATGTTTTGGCCTTTAGTGTTAGGATCACTGCCCGCCTCAATGGAAGTTCTGAAACCACTACCTAGGTAGGACGACGATCCTGTGAAATTTTTCTCTCGAACTCTTCATGTGTGATTTTAACATGCGTGATTTCACTTAACTTGACTTCTAGGGCATGTTTGTGAACCAAATTACCTAAAAATAGTCTTGATTTCTTGGTATTCATTCCCTCTTCTATTTTTAAATATATTTAATTAGTTTGAACTACCTCTTCACTAAATGATTTGGAACTCCAAGGCTTCCTTGTGCATGAAGGTACATCCCATCCAATTTCTATATATTCCATGCTTGTATTCAAGCAAATGGCCTGAGAATTTTGTGTATCTTGCATAGTATTGCTGCCACAATCTTGCTGGAAATTACATAGCCAAGCTTTGTTCACTTGTGCTATCCCTCTTCCACCTACATTACAACTAGACTTCCTTTAAGATGTCATTTCGCAAGCACCTTCTCTGACATCGCTTTTTATTCCCAATTCCTTGGACATATATGGACACATAAAGAAAGAAAGGATAGAGTGGGGGAAAAATTACTACATAGCTGGATTTACCTCTATGTGAATTCCAGTTCGATTTATTGTTTTATTTCCTTCATTCCTACAATTTATCATTATTACATCATATCAAATAGAGTAGAAACTAATTTCCTTTAATTTACAAGTAATTAGTTAATTTCCAAGAGGGTTTAAATCATTAATAGTAGCTCCCAAAGGATAGATCCTCTTCTTCCCATCCCTATGGATTTGAAGGAGAGAATTTCAAGGAGGAGGTTTTATACACATCATAGATCATTTGGAAAATTTCTTGTTTTAAGTTAGTTTAGTTTCAATACACTCAACACCGGTGGATAACTACACCGGGTTATTTTTTCTTGTTTAGTTTTAGTACATAAATGTTTTAATTATTTAGAATAGAAGCAAGTTGTTATTCATGATTGTAATATTTTAGTTTTTGTGATTTGTTTAGATTAGTTTCCTTTCAGCAGTAGCATATATTTTTAGTTTCAACTTAGTTAATTTATAAACTTTAAACTAGATCAACACTTAGTGGAACACCTTTGATAAACTGTTAAATTCTCCTCTTTGCAATGCAAACGTTGACATGTGATTTTTCCTAAGAAGGTGTATT
Organism: Taxus wallichiana var. yunnanensis; assembly: GCA_018340775.1. Taxonomy (NCBI): domain Eukaryota; kingdom Viridiplantae; phylum Streptophyta; class Pinopsida; order Cupressales; family Taxaceae; genus Taxus; species Taxus wallichiana. The sequence continues at coordinate 75,206,016 of CM031244.1, forward strand.
ATTTTGACTGTTGAAATCATGCTTTCCATGGATAAATTATTTCTTTCTTGGATTCAATTGCATAAATGTTGTTGCTTGCAAGGAATCCATTTTTGTTTGAGATAAGTAAGGTTGTAAACAGGTAATGTTGTTTGCAAATTTATCTCTATATAATAATGAAAACCTTAGATCAATTCCTTTGATCCAAGGTATGTTTTAATTATTCTTACCTGATTTGTATGGAAAACTAACATTCAGAGGTGGAAGGAAATAAAATAATGAACCTTTGTAGGTTTACAATTTCATTTATCTTCTTGGAAGTTCATGTTGTACATTCTGCTTTAAGTTGTGTGCTCAGATCTTCTTGTCAACTTCTCCAGAACGCTAAATGGCATAAGTTGGAAATAGGTCTACTTCAGGGACTATTGAGGGTAAAGCCTAAGTCCTAGATCTATAAGATCTATCCTAACAGGATTCTAACCTAAGGTGATGATAGGTATATTTCTAACCTATTACCTAATACTATATTGGTATGAAGAATGGCCTATCCTAAGGTGGCAAATTTACCTAAGGCAATATTAAGATAACCTAAGGTAAATATTTTCTAAACTAACCTAAGGTCATACCCTAAGCTAATGTTATCTATCCTAAACTAATGTGAGGATATAAGGGGACCTAAGGGGGTCGTATGGAAAGTTGAAGGCATGGCGATGGTTCCTAAGTCATTTATTTGATTTGATTTTTGAATTCAATGAACAGAGTACTACCAGATTAGGAAGAGGTAGGAAAATTCAGTAGAATCCTATGTGGAATCATCACTAGAGATAAGTGATGCATGCAGAATTTGAAATTGGACTCACCAACTTTAACTGGTGGTGGCATGGAGAAATAGGTGGGAGATTGGAAATTAATGACATTTATGGTCATCGGTTTTGGTGAAAAACAGCCTTGGAAACCATGTGAGTGGATTTGTTTGGGATTGTTTGGTATTTTGAGAATTTTGATTTTTACTCTACATGGAGCTATTTAGTTCTTCGAACCAGCAGTTCTACTTTCAATTTGTTGTTATTTTTAACTCTCTTGGACTATTTTCAATCCAATGGAAGTATAAGAGGCATTTGAGAAGGAAGTTTTTGGTTGTTGACTTCGTTTGGAGAAGAAAGAGTTTTGGAGGCTTGGCTGAAATCTTCTTTGAATCGATAGAAGCACTATCAAGCATGATAGGCTCTATCCATTAAGTTGTTCTGATTTTCTCTAAATGTCTTCATTGAAACAACTTTTCTCTTGTAAAACAAGTTGGTTTTTATTTTGCTATGGTTACTTGATTTCTTTCTTGAAAGAATCTCTGTGTTCTTGATTAAGGAACTTCTGCATGATAATATTGTCAGTGGGTTGTTTCCCTGAGTGAGTTAATGGTGATTCACACTTTAGAACTAGTCATGACTTGAATAATGTTGATAAAGTTTGTATTCTTGCTTACCTGCTTGAAAAGGGTTTAAGGAAATTTGTTGTTGCTTTGAGCTTCGAACTGGCTATCTTTGATTGTTTATAGAAGGTAAAAGGTTACCCTTCTCTGTCGCATCTTGTTTTGTTGAAGTTTTAATACACCTTCTGAGACTGTATCAATATACTTTGATTCATAATTGTGTGATTTCAAACATGTGTGGAAAACAGTGAATGGGTAATTTGTTTTTAACTTGTACTATGTAAACCTTCATTGCTTTGAACCTTGTATTTGATGGAAGCTAAGTATGTAATGGTGTTTGGATTTACTGTTTTATGGTTCTAGGTCTATGTGGAAACAAGAAGGAGGTATTGACTCAAAAACCTTGTTGTTTGGATTTTGTGCTCTCTCTTCTGAAACTCTGTGAAATGGCTTCTGGGTTTATTTGGTTTTAGAATTATTTGTTGAATACAATAGTGGATGAAGTATTCTCTTCTGAATAATTATGTTTGAGTCTTCCTTTAAGATTTGGGGAGATTGAGCTATAGGTAAATAGTTGAAGTTATTTTTGTTTGAAGATATTTTGGGAACTGGCTTTATCCGATTCAATATTTTGATTATAATTCTGTAGCTCAGTTGAGCTTACTTGAGGTCAAATCTTCCTGTCTATTTTTCTTTTGGACTTAGATGTTGTTGATTTGAACCTACCCATTCCTGATCTGGGTAGACCACTTGTTAAACTTGTTAGAGTGACTTGTGAAAGTCTGATCTGTTGTAACTTCTTGAAGATACGTTGAATGGATATTTGAATTTTGAATTGGCGGTTATGTTTCTTTAAGCTAACCAAATTGGTGTAGTTGTTAGATTTATTTGATTCCTGTGTAAGTTGGAAGAAATCGAATGTCTCGTCAATTTCGTAGGAGTGTTTAGTTGAGCCCACCTATGGTAAAAATGAAAGGAAAACTTAATCATCTTTTAAGCTGACTGGGCACCTTTAGCTAAGTCATGTAGTCCTTTCGTTTGCATCTTCTGAATCGATTCTTGATGAATCCTTCTCTGTCCATTCAAAATATGTGTTCACTCACCTCTGTGAGGATGCAACTGTAATTCCTCCTTATCTATTGTTGTGCTATCATCTTGTAGGAAGGGACAAGTTATGATATCTTGATTGAAATTTTGATGTTTTGGATGTTTGCTGAAGGATGTTATTTTTCTTGTATGATGTTTTGTTACTTTGTTGTTGCATTTCATGATGTGGAAAATGATACTGAACTAATTTTTTTGGTGATGGGTGAGCCTTAATTTTCAATCCCGACTTGAATTTGTAGTTGCATGAGTAGTGTAACAGCTCTGAGCATGATGTCTACATTTTTAAGATTTAAGGGATGTTATGACTAGGTCGGTACCAGTCCTCTTTCAAATTTCTTTACTTGTGAAACTGTAAGAGTTAAGTGTTGAATTCCCTTTTATGAGTTGTGAATGGGAAAGGAAGTTTTAAACTATTTATTTTCAGTCGTTCATCCTTCTTTTGTGTAAGCTTGTAGTGGATTTATTTGGCTAAGTTGCATTACTTTTATGAATGTAATTATGTAGTTGTTGTTACTACTTGATTATTCACTTAACTTGTATTAAGGGTGTTTAATATCTGTTATAGTGATTGGTGTGAGATGTTGTTTATTGAATGAATAATTTTCTAATGTTAATGTGAGGCCTAACTTGAGAACTTAGGCTATGTCTTGGTTTTGGAATTAGGATGTCACATCTGAAATGTGAAACTCTTATTTATTTTAGTTGTTAGATGATTCATCCTAAAATCCTTACGATGCTGGAATGAGCTTGACTGTACATGTCTCTTTATGAAACTTGTAAAGTTGAGTAAGAAGGCCCTTGCTTCTGAAAGTAACTCTATTTGGATAAATAGTAAAGTTAGTTCTATATTTCAAATTCAAATTGAATTATGAAGGAAATAATTATTAGTTACTTTTATTTGATATAGATAAGTAATTGGTTGGAACATTACTTATATGATATTATGCTGTAGATTAATGATTATATCATGATCTTTTCTTAAATGTTAATTCAGGTTGATTAATTTTTCTTCTTTTATGGTTGTTATAACTTATGATTTATTGTCTTCTTAGCCTTTCTGTTTCATAAAATTAGAGTTGGTTTTATGAAACAGTTAGTTGAAGGAACTTCATTTTAATGCTTAGTGCTTATCATGCTCAGTTCAATGAACTGACCTATGCTAGCAATTTTTACAGATGGACTTCGTAAGTGATAAAGGAAGGAAATAAATTATATGATGTATTGGTTGATTTAAAGTCTGGATCTTTTATAGAGAATTTTGATTCATTATTGAGATGTATTGAAGGAAGGAAAGTTGTAATATTTAATGATCTTGATGTTTTTTGACATGAAATATGTATGAAATTCATAAATATGTATGAAATTCATAGTCTTGTAAAATGTGTATTTATCATAATGAATGGAAAAAGTCTAGAAGTTACTTTAACTTGTTGTGTAAATTCTCTTGTGCATTATATGAAGGAAATTTGTAATCCTATCTTGTTGTTATCATTCATATATGATTGGATCCTTATTTCTGTTGTCATTTAATGAATTGGATGAATGGGAAATAGTATAATTTCCCTTACTTGAATGTAACTTGCTAAGTTGCATGTATTGATGTTCTTTTACCTAAACTAGTATGGTTTATTAAGGGATGTTAAATGAACATACAATTAAACTATAAGGAAGTGTGAAAGGTAAAAGGGTATAATAAACCCTAACACTTAACCATAAAGAGGAAGGTTCTTCTCCTCTCAAAAGGATGTAAAACAAATGAATGGTGTTTGTGTTTGTAAATCATTTAGACTTCATCTCTATGAAGTCAAATCTTACCGAAACTGATTTAGGTTCTTACACCTCCTATGAATGGTTGAGTTACTTAAGAAAATATTATGATGGATGTTGGTTCTATTTTCAAAAAAATTTATTAAAAATTTAATTAAACATAAAGCAATCATTAGTCTATGAAGTTACATATTATTTAACCAAATTAAATAAGGATGGAAACCTTAAAGGTTTTTGGGATTAGGGTTATGTAAGGTTGATGTAATCTAAATCTTAATCCTAAACTAATTAAGTGGAAATGACCTCATGAGGTGTGTACGTCATGATGAAGTAGTTCTGTCAGATGTTGGAACATGCCAACTATAGAACTGTACCTTCGTAAATACTTGGGTCTTCATGAGGATACATGGTTGCAGTTGACATGTTGCAACACCCTTCAACATTGGTTCATTTGGACCTACCAAAATTTAGACTTGAATTTAGTTTCTCTCTAGGTCAGATTAAAGTTATGATTTAACATAGGAAGTAACTCACAATGAATTAGGGTAAGAAGGCACATCCAATTGACTTAGGTTGATTGGGCATGTCTGATACCAGAGTGATTCACTATTCTAAATTATGTCACTAACCTATGTTAGGGTTAAACCTTGGACAAGTGGAATGACTGAAGTTAGTGAAGACCATTATAGATAATAGATGAGTGGGGTGAAGGATGTATTCCGATTAGATGAGTATGCCATCTAGGAATAGTAACATGAACAATATGTTGGAAATATTTGGCCAAAGTATCGCAAGCTGCTAGTTGCATTGTCCTATGTCACCTAGTTTAAGGAATGTGATTTTAGATGAATATTGGTAACAAATATTTAGATAGGTTTCTTAAATAGAACACTCAGTACCCAGAATAGGGTAAGAGAACCAAGTATACTTGGTATACATTAATTATTTAATACTTCAAGTTAACATGACAGATCGGTAGTTCACAGAGTCAATTACACTGCATATGGTTTTCTGTTATGAGATTGATTGGCATGCAATGTGTGTTCTAAATTATGTTTATTTAGAATAGATCACATTATCTATATAAAAAAACTCCCTTGTTTCTAAAGTCTTAAAATGGGAATGTTACACTTAGATCCAAGTTAGGAAAAAAACCATAGGGAATTTATACTACCCGCTTCATAGCCTCTAAATCTCCCCTTTCCAAGTCATCTACTCAGAGATCACACTACAAAATCTTAGTCATTTATCCTCCTATAGAAATCCACACACATTACACATCAACCGCTTCTCCGACATGACCTCGGGGCTCGATTGCAGCCAAGGTCATGTCAATTTCATCTATACAATTACAATGTTAGATTTTAAGAACTTGCACAGATAATAGTGGTGGAGTTTAGGAGTAGTGAACCAATGGCATCACATGGTGAAAGATAGATGAAACCTCTAGGTAGTGTTTCCTTATATTTATACAAAGTGCTCAGTAGCTGAGGCGTGATATTATGAGTAGACTGTGACACATAAGCTACCACAGACATATGAGATATGAAATATATTTAGCTATTCAAAGGGGGGAGTAGGTGGCGTAGTGCCATCTAGGAATATAGAAAGCATGCTAAAACAACCATGATTTGAGGTTCATGATGGAGGAGGTGAGGCCCAAAGACAGATCCAGACACTTTACCCGAGGGGGAAAGATTTGAGACTCTCGATGTAGAGTTTACTAATTTTGACAATGTATCTACTTTGAGATAGAACTCTTAGCGGCTCAGTGACTTGATGTATATATATATATATATATATATATATATATATTCTTGATTTTGGGCATGATTCATGTGTCATGTGTATGATTTATGGTTTTGATGATGTTTATGTTAGCTATATATGTGGATGGTTGATTATGAGGTTATGGATTAGATGGTGATTTGGTAGATTTTTATTTAGATGTGATGATTGTGTGAGTATAATGCCATGAAATTAATTATGATGATTATGGATTTGATGTGGATGTAAATAGATAATAGATAATAGATGATAAAAATGAATATGGTAGATTATTATTTTTGATGGATTTAGAAACATGATAGTTATGGGATGTGATGAGTATGATAGATAATATGAAATATGTGATGAATTTCATATGATGGAGAGGTGATGTAGGGAAAATAGATAGGGAATGAAAGTAAGGAACACAAATTGATAGGTGATGACCAACTAGTATGAATGAAACTACAACGTAGGTAAGAGTGTAGGTGGAAGGATCAATCCACACTAAATTAGAGGTAAAGTGAGAATGGGAATCAAACAAATCCATGCACTTGTGACCAAAGGAAGGTGTTAACATAGGACCAACGATAGTTAGTCACACTCATGATCAAGAGAGGAAATATGGAAAGGAGAATCTTATAGACCTATTGTAGACATGATAGGGGGTTAAGGTATAGAGTGCACATGGGAAATATGTTCTCCTTAGGTGGTGTTTCTAGGACTATGCCCTACTGATGATAAAAAGGCACAAAATGATCGATGCGAGAAGTTTTCTTTTGATGGAAAATTTGATTGATGCGGAATATTTCCTAGGATGCTTTTACATATGAAAGGCCGATCAATGCGGGAAGAATTTTATTGCCATGATATAAAAAGGTAGCCATCCTTTGAGGCAGTGGTCTACATTTTGATTTTTTATTTTATTTTATTTATTTTTCTAATTCTAATTTTGAGATGGTAGGATACATGATAGTTTTCCTTCAAGGGATCAATATATATTTTTACATTATTTAATTTATATGAACAACTGTCCTTCAATGGGAGTAGTCTATTTTTTTAGGAAAAGATAACTTGGGAAAAACACTTGAAATAATGCCTTTATTACCATGCCTTCCAACTAATTTATCACCCACTTGTATTTTACATTTTTGTGAACTATATACATGGAATTTTTCCACAATATTTATAAAATTATCTTCTTCCTCTATACATCACCTATTGGATAGAATAAGTGCTACACTCACCCTATACTCGATTGAAGATATTTCTTTTAGATGGAGAGAACTGATCCTATCACAAAAGTTTAATATTCCCCCAAAGCCCCTCTCTATTGGAATGAAAGGAAATTTTTACCCCAATCAAGGATAGATAATCTATTATTTCTCTTTCTTTCCGAACATAATTGTGGATGGATAAAAAGTCAGATTTTTTTGACAAGATCATCCTTTATTTTGAATATTTAGTTTTACATAAGTTCTGGGGATAGCCAAGTAGACCACTTGGGGAGGGGGTAATAAAGCTATGAAAACTATGTCACGGACCTTATAATGGTTCCTGAAGGCAGATAAGAGGGAAATAGAAGCAATAATCATGTATTTATTACTAATAAGGGAGAACATATACATGAGGAATATGCTATGAGAAGAGATGTGGTGCCCATATTTAAGGTCACAGACATGATAGTGATGGCAGACAACATAATTGTAGATCATTATTGTGATATATGGAATAAGAAATTGATGAAAAGTGGGAATCACTAAGGTGACTAAGATCACATTGGTAGATATGTTAACAATAGAAATGTTATAAGTGCAAGGTGTTGAGAGGTTTTGGTTAAGGTTTACCATCAAGAGAAGATAAATGATAAACACCACACGCATACTTATGCATGATAATATATGGTCTAATCCAATTGGGAGAAAAATTTCCACATTGAATCCTTTCTAGAGTAGCGACATTTTTATTTTCTTTAAGGAAAAAGTCACTTATGTTAAATTCACAAGGCTTAAGATGTTTGTTGTAAGCACATTTAATTTGATCATGATAGACCCGATGATGCTTTGGAGGGTGATAAAATGACAATCATCTAATAAATCAACTTGTCTTTGGATGTTCCCGATGATATTCCTTTCCGAGATAAAATTGCAAAGGGAAACATACAAGGAAGGGATTCAAGACTCAAGAGGAAGGAAAAATATGGATCCATAGATAAAAATATAGGAGTAGCTCCCATAGGGGTACAAATGCTAGTTTAGTAAGCCCAAAGAGAAAAGGGAATATTAAGATGCCAATTATGACCCGACCTATCAATAGTCTTAGCAAGAATGTTATGAAGGGTCTTGTTAGAGGCTTCACCTCGCCATTATGCTAGGGATAATAAACAAAAGAGAAGATAATATTGGTGTTAAAGGAGTCACAAATTTTTGGAAGGTATTTTTTTGAAGGACTTTCCATTATCCATGATGAGCTTGTGAGGGATGCCGAAATGACAGATGATATGCTGATAGATGAAGTTGATGATCTAGTTAGCTTTGGTAGATGTGATTGGAATGGATTCCACCCATTTGGTGAAATAATCAGTAGCAGTGATGATATAATGATGGCACTGAGAAGAGTATGGATTAATAGTGCTAATGAGGTTGAGCCCCATTGTGAGAAGGGCTAAAGGTCCTAGGCCGACTATAGAGCCTATCTTGGGATGTCTGCTGGCATTTGACACACCTTTTAACATACACATAATAGTCTTGGTTGAGGGTAGGCCAGTAGTATCCTAGGAGTAGGAATCACTTAGAAAAATTCAAGCCATTAATGTGTCCACCACATATGTTTTCATGCACCTCTTGAATAACATGGGTAGATTAAGAATACTTAAAGCAATGTAGGAGAATCCCGTCAAACCAACATTGTTAAAGGATGCCACCAAGGATACCATAGTGGGTTGAAAATTTAAGGAAGGACCATTTACCATTCTTGGAAATGTAAAAGGGAACTTTATATAAGGGTAGGTAGTCAAATATTTGAGAATACTAAAGATCAGATTGATTGGTATCGACATGGTTGATGCGGGGAAGTTCATGGATATGAGATGGTTGATCAAGATGCTAAAAAAAAGAGATTTTGGAATCTTCCATTTTCCATGGAATAAGGGATGTAAGGAAATCCATTGTATCAACAAAATTATTGGATGACCATAGGATATCTTGTATGGTATAGGAGTAAAATGCTTCAAGGAGAAAGATGACGATATCCCTATATTTTTGAAGGATGTAATTTTTACATTGATAGGTTCTTGTGAATTGATTGATGATGAGATAGGAATCCCCATAGATATCAATAATTTGGACACCAAGAATGATAGTGGTTTGAAATCCCAAGATGAGGGCTTCATATTCAACCATATTGTTAGTGCATTCAAAATTAAGATTATGAGAAATGGGGATGGGATTATCCTAAGGAGGAATTATAATGATGCCAATGCCTCCCCCTTGCTGACACTTAGATCCATTAAAGAAAAGGGTAATCTTAAGAGGAGAGAACTCATGATCAATAGTGAAGATAGATTTATTAAGAAATTATTCATGAGGTATTCGATTATTAGGAAGAGGGGATTCAATAAGTTGTTTAGTACTAGCCTATCTCTTAATGGATTTTTAAGAGATGAACTCTAGGTCAAACTCTGTCATGAGAATGAGCCATCAAGTGATATAGTCACTATGATAAGGCTTGGAATGCATGGTTTTAAGAATGTGGAAATTGGTAATGAAAAAGGTTTTATGGTTAAGAAGGTAATGAAGAAGTTTAGAAGTAGAAAAGAAGAGGGTGAAACATAAATTCTTAGCTTTGGTATAGCAGGTTTAATAGACATTAAGGGTACAAATGATACAATAGAAAACTTTCTCCCTACCCTACTCATCGCAGTGTGCTAACATGACACCCGATCATGATTGAAGGAAGAGATATAGAGACAGAAAGGCCCCCTCGTATGGAGTCATGTGAGCACAGGTGGAGAGAGAATATACTTCTTAAGATCATCAAAGGCTTTATGACAGTTGACATCCCAATTTAACTGGGTGTCTTTACAAAGAAGGTGATGAAAAGGTTGGAAACAATTTGAGAGTGCAAAATGAAGTGAAAAACTGATTGAAGTCATCCTTGAAGACTATAAGTTAGTTTGATGTTAGAAGAGGAGGCGTCTCAAAAATGGCCTTAATTTTAGCAAGGTTAAAATCAATAACCCTGATAGAGATGATGAAGCTAAGGAGTTTACCAGTTAGCACTACAAGTACACACTTGGTTGAATTAAGGTAAAGGAGGAAGTAGATAAGGCACTTGAAGTGGATTTCAAGGACAAAAATATGGTTGTGCTAATGCTTGGATTTAACCTAGAGGTCATTGATATAATATTATATAATCTTATGGATAAGGTCATGGAAGATATAGGTCATAACAAGATGGTAAGTGGCCTCAACGTTTTTCAAATCAAAATGCATGACATGATAAAAGAAGGTCCCCCAAGAGATGATGAAGGAAGTCTTATGTTGGTCCTTTGGGGTGATAAGGATCTGATTATAACCAAAAAAACCATCCATAAGAGAGAGAATATCATGGAAAGATATGAGATTGATGAGGTGGGCAATGTTGGGAAGGGGAAAGTCATCCTTAGGGAAAGTGATATTTAAATATAAAAAATTGGTACAAATGCGAAGATTTTAAGAAGATTTGGAAACAACATGATATTCGAAACCAATTGTGGATAGTCGATGGGTTGGATGAAGTTATAAAAAAGAAGACATTGCATATCTTCTTTGACAAGAGGGGAAACATGGGGATGCATGTGACATAACTTCTGTTTAATAGGTTTGGTGTTGGGGATGGTGACGATGTTATGGATGATGATGAAAGGATTTATACCTATCATGTCAGAGTACAACCATGTAAAGGCTTGGCTATGATTAGAAAACAAGGAGCTAAAGACATCTATCTTGTGGGAGTGAAGATATTGGCTAACCTTAAGGACATGGTTCTCTTGGGGAGTCCCTATGTTGATGTCAATGGTGGATTTGTTAAGAAGGGTGGAAACATTAGGAGGTAGAGACTTATGGCTATGAGAATCCTCAACCCCCATGTAAGAAATAATGGAATCATCATCATTGCATTGAAGGATATCAATGGCATGGGAATCGTCCCATATCATCTTAGGGTACTTAAGAGGTAAGGAATAAGTCTCATTTTCAACCTTATAGGTGCCTGGTTCAAGTGAAATGGTGGAGAATAAAAAAAAATCGGAGGGATAGACATAATTTCATTTGCATCCATGGGATAGTGGGATGAAGAGGGAGAAGATGGTGGATAAATGTCAATGTGAGAGGAGGAAGAAGTGCATGGAGGATGAGTGGAGGCATCTTTGTATCCTATTTGATTTTAAAATGATCCTTTTAACAAACCACAATCGGGGACAACAAGTCCCTCCTCTTTAATGGGAGGGGTTCCCTTATTAAAAGAAAGAAGAAAACTTATATACAAATGTACAACTTTAAAAGTGTGGATTCTGATACTTTCAAAAGTTTTTGCCCAAAGACCATCAATATGAAAGATTGGAAGAATTAAGGAGAAGAGGAAGGAAAAACAGAACAATACCTTTAGGAAATATAGATGGCAGAGTATCACCTTATATGTATTAAACCAGGAGTTGCAGAGTAGAATCATTCACTTTCATAACCAATACAATTGCACAAACACAAAGTTACGAAATCATATAAAAAAGAACACAATTTTTTTATCATAAAGACGGATGATTTCCAAATTTCGACAAGGAAAGAAGGAATATTAGAGGAATAAAGGGAAAAAATTATGTATGGATTACTTTAAATCTATTAATTTTAAAGAGTACCAGATCCAACCCTAACAACAAAGCATGGAGAAGCCATTAAATATCTTACAAGAATGGTTACATTCAGTTAAATAAATGATGATAACTGATTCAAGAAAATGATGTCTAAGTCTATCAACCACCTCAGCCATTTCCATGCCTGATGGCAAAACCAGACACATTGAATCATAGCCGTTCATCCTACCTTTGCAAAATTTGAATTCGATCCATCCACATGGGAGAGATTTAAAATGAAGCGGGCCTGAGGATGCCTTTTGCATTTTGTGCCCTTTAGAGAAATGACACTTTTGAACATTTTGGCCTGCCCACTTTTGATATGGTCTTGACACATGGCCTTACTTGAGTGGGGACAGAGTTGCATTCAATTTTATAATTTTACCTCTTTTCAATGCAAGATAAAAACACAAATTACTCCACTAGCCTCGCCTCCCACTTTGACCTTCGATGTGGGCTTAATATTTGACTTTCTCCCTTGGCATGGGCGGGGTTGTGGTCACTTTTTAACTTTAAGCTCCTTTATGAAAACAAAGCTCAAATTCTCAAATCGCCCCGATGGCCCACTTTCCCGCTTTGACTTTTCAATGGCATCAAAACATAAAAGGGCCTTCCTCCCCACTAATGCTTGAAACATGGCCACGTGTCCTTTATATGCCAGTTCAATATTTTTGCATTTTTTTACTAAGTCCCTTTTGTTTTACGGGGCCGTATATCTAACCCTCAACACGTGGAGATCTAGCACTCATTTAGGACCTGCCTCAGGATTTTGCCTTTGAAATTGTGCCAAGTTGACATGTGGAGGATTTTGCAAACCCTTCTATACTAAGCTGATTCAATGATCATCTCTGCCATTTCTTTGACTCTAATCATGTGGCGAGCTCGCGCAAACTTGGGAACCCACTCTTGATTCTTCCATTGAAATTGTGTCATAGAGACACGTGGAGAGCTCTGTTGGTTATTTTATATGTAGCCAATTTGGGCCTACTTCCCACTTGACTTATGTTGAACCCTAGACATGTGGAGAGATGACACTCATTTGAGTTTCCACTTTGGATTCACCTCCGAAATTGTGCCAAGATGACACATGGCTCCTTCTATTGGTCCCTGACATTCAACAACTCTATCTCTCCTTTGAATCTGACAATGTGGAAATATGGCATTCATTTGGAAATCAGCCCTTTGGTTTCACTTCTGAAATTACATCATTGAGGCATGTGGAGGCTTCCGCCGACCCACTCATACTTAGTCAATTTAAACAACTAGGTCTGTCCCTTTTGAACCTAGGACATGCAGAGGGCTGGCATAATTTTGGGAACCACCCTTGGCTTTGACCCTTGAAGTTGTGCCAATGAGACACATGGTGCCATCCACTGAAACTTTCATACTTAGCTGATTTGAGCTTGTTTTGTCTTCATTTCAGACCCGGGATATGTGGAAAGCTTGCACTTATTTGAGGATTATCCCTTAGGCCCCGACCTTTGGGTTGTGTCATTTGTACACATGGAGGCTTCCACCGACGCTTGAAACATGGCCATGCCGCATCCAATCAGAGATGTCCACATACTACCCATGGATGCTTTGGGGTAAAAATTGATGGGGAAGATACACTTGTCATTCCCAACTGTGGGAAAAAATAAAAAGAAGGGGAAAACCCCACCTTTACACTTGAATTTAAAATTTTTATCCATGGAATAGAAAAATTACAAACAATACCAGGCTCGACGTGATCCATTACTCCAAGGTACTGACTCAAAATTGTTGAAACTTGAATTCAAAAGAGGGGAATTTTGAGGGCGACAACTACTGGCTATTTTGGGGATGACTTGATAGAGGAACGAGGAAAGATAAAGGACTATAGAAAAACTCGAGAAAGTAGACCAAAGGCCTTATCCATTAGAAAAATAGAGTCAAAGGCAAAACCAACACATGAAATGGAAACAAACCAAAAAGGAAAGATAGAAAGAAAACATAAAGGAATGACCAAACAACCAAAAAATTGCACATAATATACGTAAAGGATTACCTAGTCACCTAGGACTTGAACAACTTCAGATACTTCCCACTATAATGAAGTGGGAGAGGAGAATCATCCATATAATCCAAATAGAATGAATTTTCTCTAGCAAAATGCCTGATTTTAAAAGGACCAAGCCAAAGGGAATCAAACTTACCATGGCTTCCTTGAGGTTCATGTTTTTGTTCCATAACAGAAAAATCTCTCCTACTTGAAAATATTTGGGTCTAGCTTTCTTGTCAAAAAAATCCTTCACCCTCAGTTGATGAGCTGATATCCTATCAAAAAAATGTAGCCTGTCTTCATCCAACTTCTGGAGATACATGATCCTCTTGTCCAAGGAACTGGTAAAACTTGAATCTTAAATAGTCTTCATTAAGTGCAAGGATAGTAATTCCATTATTACTGATAACTAAGCTTCAACACCATACACTGCTTGAAAATGAGACATCCTAATTGATCTTTTGTGTGTAATTCTACTACCCAGAGAGCATCATAGAGTTTCTTTTGCCAATTTCTCTAAGATTCATTGACAAGCTTCCGAATGATGGTTACCAGATTCTTATTTGTTGATTCTTCTTGTCCATTACCTTGGGGTAGTTTTTAAAGAATGAGTAAGGGAAATTCCATAACCATAGTAGAAATCCATCATCTCGAATAATAAAAATTTGAAGCATTATCAGTCATAATATTATTTGGTACCCCAAAACTTATCAATATGTTCTCGCTTAATGAAATTACACACCACCTCGTAAGTAGTGCTTTTGACTAGAATGACATCTAACCACTTAGTGAAGTATTCTCGTAGTAATTAACATGTGAGTATGCTTAGCACTAGAGGGTGGGTTGAGAATTCTATTGAAATCCAATCCCCACTATTGAAAAGGCTCATCAATCACAATTGGTTTTAGTGGCAAAGTAGCCAACTTAGGTCTCCCAAAAAAGTCTAACAGGCTTCACACTTACCTACCCATTTGGATGTATCTCTGAACAATGTAGGCCAATAATACCTAGCATGAAGGATTTTATGAGTAGTGACAACAAAAGAGAAATTCCCTCCATAGGCCTGATCATGAAAAGATGAGAAAAACTTCTTTTGTTTCTCCTTGTCTACACACTTCAAGAATCTTCCATCTATGCCTCACTTGAACAAGAATTCTCCCATAACACATACTGTGTAGACCTTAGCTTAATATCCCTCTTCTCCTTGGCACTCAAGTGAGATGGAAACTCTCCATAAGTAATAAAATGTGTAATATATGCATACCATTCATCTCGTTGAATCGAGGAAGATTACAATAGGAACATCAATTGCTTCTTTGGACAATGTTGCATCAACTCCTTCAAAGCAATAAGTTCACACAAGCATTTACCCCAGCACTAGCTTAGTTGGTTTGATATCAAGGTCATATTCTTAGAACATTTCTACCTAATTACCTCTCTTAGTTCTAAACTCCTACCGTGTGAGAATAGACTTGATGGTTATATCAGGTACAAGCAAAACAAAGTGAGAGTTAAGAATATAAAAATGAAACTTCTTGACAACTTTGACCACTACAAAAGAATGTTTCTCCATCATAATATATTTCAACTCATAAGATTTCAGAACATAGCTCATGAAGGCAATTGGAAGTTCATGATCCTCATAATTCTTCTAAGTTAGCACAACAGCCAAGGTATTCTCTGTATCATAACAATAGATGATAAAATCCTTGCTGAAATCAGGACATGCTAAGATGGGGGTTTTAGCAATGGATTTATTAATACCTTCAAATGCTTCCTTACCCTTAGAATTCCAACCAAAGTTTTTCTTTCCTTTCATCATGTGAGAAATTCTCATAGTTAGTTCTACAAAATCAGGAATGAATCTCCTCAGGAAATTAATCTTACCAAAGAAAGAGTGAACACCCTTTTTACTTGTGGGAAGAGGAATCTGCTGGATTGATTGAACTCTTTCTGGATCTATCTTGATTCCCTCTTTGGAGACAATGTTCCCCAATAACTTGCCTTCAGTGACACAAAAGACACTTCTTTGTATTGAGAGAAACTCCATGTTCTGTACACTTTTGGAGGAATGCTTCAAGATGCTCAAAGTGATCTACCCTTATTTTAGAGGAAAAAGTCAAATCATCAAGGTACACTACAACAAAATTTCCCTTTAGGCTAGCAAAAGCCAAGTCCATTTCCCTCTAAAAGGTGGCACCAACATTGATAAGAATAAAAGGAATTCTCTTGTAAGAAAAGGTGCCCCGAGGAGTAGTGAAAGCAATTTTGTGTTGATCTTGGTCTTGAATTCCACTTGATTGTATCCAAATAATCCATTCAAAGCATAGAAAACATCTCAAAGCTTGTGACAGCTTACAAAACTTGATCCATCATGGGGAGAGGGTAGTTTTCCTTCAGAGAGGCCTGATTCAAATTCCTGAAATCCACATAGATGCAAATCTCACCATTGTTCTTACTGATAGGCACAATGCTGGAAATCCACATTGTATGATGTATGGGAAAGATGATTTTTTCTTTAGGAACTTCGGATCTCTGAAAAATAGTAATCGACAACCTTAGGATTTTATTGCCTTTGTTTCTTCTTGAATGGTTTGATTCTAGGTTTCAGAGGGATAAAATGTTGCATCTCCTTTGGATGGAAAGCCTTGAGATCATCATATAAATGGGAAAGCACATTGACATACCTTTTTAGTATATTTACTTGCCTTATTCTTCTCCTCTTAAGTGCAAATTTTTCTAATTTTCACCATCTTGGGTTCATCAAGACTCCCAATATTCACTTTTTCACATTCGGTGGACTACCAAGCTCCTTGGGAAGCTTTAGAATTAATGTACCTATCATGCTTATCAAACAAATATTCCAAATTCACCACCCTTTAGGGATCTTATTACCTTTCTATTTGATGCATCCATCTTGATCCGTATCTTCCTTGATATCCCCTTCATTAGAGGATACAAAATTTCTAGGAAAGGTCTCACTTCCTTCAAATACAACTGGTCAAAATTATCCCTAAGCTACAAGAAAGAGAGAAAATGCTGATCATCGTTGAAAACCTGCTAGTTATTTGTATTATCCGGTATGCTAGGCCTATGAAAATTTTCAATGGTAAATTTCTCTTGAGATAAATATGGATGAGGAATCGAAAAGATTCGAGACAACTAGAGAATCAACTCTAGTGTTCCTTTCTCTTAAAAATTCAATGGAGAGAGTGTCAAAAACTCAATAGAATCCAAGACAAGATTTTGGTAATGCTTCAATCTCCTATTCTTGACTTAAAAAGATCTCGACTGTTTCAAAATAATCTCTACATCACCACGAGCACAAATATTCTTCACTCCCATTTCTTTTTCCTTCTTCAATCCAAGTATGAGTGCCTCATATTCAACATTATTGTTTGTATTTTCAAAATAGAGCTTGAAAGAAAAAGGATGAATCTCCCTTCTGGAGATGTCAACACCACACCAGCCCCAGAACCAGCTGAAGAGCAGCTTCCATCAAAATCTAGAGTCCAAATTCCATTGGGGTCATGAATCACTCCCTTAGGAAGCCTTGCCTCATCTTGTGACATGATCATGTGATTACCATGAAATGTAGCCTCATAGAGTATGTAGGCTTTTGGATCATCGATAGTTTACACAATGTATTTAGTTTGTTTCTCGGTGGCATCTTCTTCATTTTTCCATTGACTAGGATCAAAGCTTGTGACCAGTTCATTTGAATTTCCCCTCCTACGTCCTTACAAAAATTTCTACCCAAGAACATCCCATATGAGGGAGGAATATCAGCTACCAAAATGGTGGCTAAGACCATTTTCTCTGGAAAAGCAACAAAAGCTACTTGTGCATCTTTAATTCTTCCAACCAAAGGAACTTTCCTACTCTCCATGGAATAATAGGAACCAAAGGCATGTGTTAGGGTCAAGACCAAAGCATGAGATAGTTTTGTAGGCATTACATTATCTGATGCTCCTGAGTCTATAACACAATTACTAAGTTTATGGCCGCTTATGAGAAGAGTCATATAGAATGGTTAAATTTTCTCAATAGGGAAGTGATCAGTAGCCACAAGGATTCATTCTTTGTGAGGAAGAGGGGTGGTCAAAAGACTTTTAGAAGTACTGCGTGAGACTTTGGACTTGGAATTGAAAAATTATACCATTTCAAAAAAAAGATTTCGGAAGATTCTCGTAAAACTCTACCTCTAAAATTTGGATTTTAGTCTTTTTAGGTGATCAATAATATCAAAAGATCCAGAGGTAGAAGGGGCATCATTGCTAGGAACTTGAGATACTTTTTCTCTATCTGTTTTAGGATTTGAAGGAGAAGGAGTTTTGGAAAAAAAAGTAGAAGAAGAAGGATTATCATTACTCAAATTTTGTGTGGAGGCGGTGGGAATAGGAGATCCTCTTCTTACAACAACTGGGATAGTTATAGCAAAATCCTTATATTTCTTAACAGGATGCACCAATTTTTCTTTTGTTCATTTTCTCTGAGTCATAACAACATATGAATCACTATTCATATCTCCACTCTTTCATCATATTCATCTTCATCATCCATAACTTTAGTGGCGAGGAAATGAAATCAAGATCCACCAAGCTCTTCCAGTTCTTCAACTTCTTCTTCTTCTAGTTCTTCATAGAGTTCATTACACTCCTCATCATTAGGTTCTTCAACTTCACAAGTTACATTGACTAGAACCTTGATGGGTGGGCCTTTAATAGCCAATCTGGTTTGAGAAGAAGGCAGATGGTTCCTGGGCTGAAAATTCTTCCTTGAAACATCTTGGTAAGGAGTGTGCTGAGCCAATTATTTCTTGAGAGAAATGAGATCATTTGCAATCTTTTGTACTAATTGATCAGAATTGGCTCCATGGGAAAAGGAAGAGGAAGAAGCTTTAAATTTGGAGGATTCTCTTTTCAATTTACTAGACATGATTAAATCATCCTCATCATTGATAGCCAAATGCTGATCAATGTCCAAAGTTACAAGGTTATCTCTCCTTAGTGCATAACTCACTTCAAGAAACTGACATTGAGGAAGAAGCAGTTATCCAAAATAATCCCCATGCTTATTTTTGGCTAACTCCTCCTTCTCCTTTGCTGGCACTTAAATGAATTTTTGGCATGCTTCAAGTACTCAAAAGATTTTGGAAATGATCCCATCAGATAGGATTTTTCCTCACCTTTCTAGAAAGGTAAAATTTTCCTCCTAACTCCTTGTATTTATCAAGTTATGGCTCGATAGAGTTTTTGAATGAAAATTTCCTTGGAAGGCTCGCAACCAATAGGAATGCACCACATGGTAGGGCGAAATGGTGGGTAAGTGGGGGTAAGTTGGAAAAATCACCAAAGAGTGAGTAGGGCGTAAAGATTTTTTTTTTTCCCACAGCCCGCGAGAGGAAAAGAAATGGCTTGAGGCCCACACCAACCAATAAGGAAGTGCCATGTAGCAGCGGAGGTCGGGCAGTGGGGGTAAGTTGAAAAATTTACCAAAGGGCTCGGCGGGGGCGGAAGAAATTTTTTTCCCGAAGGCCCATGGACCAATAGGAGGCCACCACGTATCTAGCCGGAGGCAGAAGTTGGAGGCATAGAGTAAATTTTGGATTTTTCCCAAAGAGTGGGTGTGGCAAAAAGGAAAAATTTTACCTGCGGGCCCGCAGAAGAAAGAAAATTGATTAAGGCCCGCGCCAAATCAAAGTGTGCCACGTGTCGGCAGAGGTCGGAGGCATAGAAGAATTTGGTGAAATTTTCCAAAATGGTCAAAATGATGCAAGGGAAAATTTGGCCCAAATCCCGCCAAGGTGGAAAAGAAAAAATTGGAAGCGCATCCCTACCAACCAATGAGGAAGTGACATGTGTCACCGGGATAGTGGAGCGTGGGGCAAAGTTGGGAAATTTTCCCAATGAAAAATCAAAGGATAGAAGTGAGGTTTGGGCCTGCATTTCCATCAATGAATAGGGAAGTGCCACATGGTAGTGGAGTGGCGGGGCATGGGGATTTTTGGGGAAATTTTCCCAAATTCAAAAAAGGGAAAATTTTAAAGTTTCGCCTGCATAATCCTTTTTACCCTATTTTTTCCCTAGATCTTCAGAGGGCCATATCTTTTGATCCAGAGCTCAAATTTTCACGTTCTATATATAATTGGAAAGATGGTAAAATTATCTACATGATGAAGGGTTCAATTTTGTATTTTGATGGAGATTTGTGGGAGAAAAATGGAGAAATGTCCCTAACATGCAAAAAACACAGAAATGGTTACCAACCACCAAATTTAATGAAGTATGGGTCATTTTTGGATCTGTAGAGAAATGTACTTCAAAGTATGGCATTTTCATGGGAACCCATCATTTTGTAGGCTAATTAGAAGAATTTGTTGGTGGTTGGAGTTGTAAATCAAATTTTCCCACGTTTTTGCACTTTTCTTCATTCTACTTCGTGATAAAATCCAGTTTTAGCTCATTTGTAAAGGTTGTTCATCATTCTTCTCTGCCTCTCCCTTCTTTTCAATTTTAGCTCATTTGTAAAGGGAGTTTGAACCTTTTCCCTTTCTTGTTAATGGAATTTTTCACCATTACCTATGAAATTATGTTTTGTGCAAACTTCTGGAGCAATAAAAACGTGTTTTGTGATGCATTTGTCCATCCTTGCTTGTTTTTGCTAGTTTTATTCTTGTCTCTCTTCATTGTAGGTATTTGTGCATGTTTGAATGTTCATTGCAGGTTTTGGAGCTATGTTCATGGAGTTTTGGAACATTTTTGTGTGAAATCCATCCTTGGTTTTGTGATGCACTTGTCCATCCTTCCCATTGCTTACCTCTTCTTGTTCCATGGCAATTTTGATAGATTTTCAACATTTTCCTTCTCTGGTGTATCATCATTTTAGTGTAGGCTCTTTTTTTCCCTCTTTTCTCTCTCTGTCTCCTTGGCATAGTTAGATTAGGATTAGATTAGCTTTCTGCATTGGAATATTTTGTGCGGTAGTTTAAGAAGAGGAACCAACCTTCTCTGGAGAGCTTTCCCCATTTGCAAAGGTCCCACACTTTGGGAAAGCTCAATGTTGTGCATTCACACCAAATGACATTGCCTTATAAAATCCAATCCATAGGTAATTTTGGGGGTGTTGTGAATTTGTACTAATAGAAGAACTTTTGGATTTGATGCATTGACGAGTGTTACTGTGGAATTTTATTAATTAGCTTGTTGAATTTAGCTACAAACTCCCTCATAGACTCAAATGGACCCTTCTTGATATGAGAAGTTTGTGCTAACAAAGCTTGCAAATCTTCAACATGTTTTAAATGTTTCTCAAACTAAGTTTTTATGGTATTCCAATTAGTTATAGACCTAACGGAAGATGGTAGAACCAATTAGCAACATTGTCCTGTATGTCTCCATAAAAATCCCGACAGAGATATATCTTCATGTTCAAACCCAAGAATCCCACATGCATAGTGAAGGTTGCGATGTGTTCATCTAGACGAACCTTACCATCACCCCAAATCTTGGGAAATATTTTCTTGTTACCCCTAGGTAACTCATGCAACAGATGAGGAAGAGCAAGAGGACTAACTTGTTTTCCCAAGGTAAAGGAACTACCATCTTTGGAAAAATAGAATGAAGGGAAATGAAACACCAAAGAAATATCAAATCATGGAGATCAAGACTAAGATGCTCCTAAGGAATTCTATCCTTGTAATTTCTATCTTTAATAGGTGTGTTGGTAGAACAAGTTCCTCTGTTCCCTTTTTCTGGAAGAGAGAAGTTTCATTGCTCCAAAAGTTGAAAATAGGAATCCTCAACCCCAAGAGATTTCTTCCCATGTGTATACCGTAGAGTCACCAGACTAACAATTATCTTGAAGTTGTTATTTTTAGAAAGGGATCTATTTGAAATGAAATCCCCAGTAGAGTCACCAAAAGCTCGTTGGGTTTTAAAATGATCCTTTTAACAAGCCATAGTCGGGGACATAAATACCTCCTCTTTAATGGGAGAGGTTCCCTTATTGAAAACAAGAAGAAAAATTATATACAAATGTACAACTTTTAAAGTGTGGATTCCTAATACTTTGAAAGGTTTTATGCCCCCAAATACCATCAATATGAAATAATGGAAGAAGTAAGGAGATGAGGAAGGAAGAACATAACAACACCTTCGGGAAATATAGATGACAAAGTATTACCTTATATGTATTGAACTTGGGAGTTGTAGAGTAGAATAATTCACTTTCATAACTAATATAATTCCACGAAATAAAGTTCCAGAAATCATATAAACAAGAACAAAAAGTTTCTTATCATAAATATAGATGAATCCCAAATTTCAAACAAGGAAAGAAGGAATATCCGAGGAATAAAGGGAAAAAAATATGTACTGATTACTTTGAATCTATTACTTTTACAGTGTACCGGGATCTAACCCTAACAGTGGCATGGAGAATCCATTAAATAGATTCCAAGAATAGTTACATTCGGTTATAAAAATGATGAAAACAAATTCAAGAAACTGATGTCTGATTCTCTCTAACACCTCAGCCATTTCCATGCCTAGTGGAAAAACTAGATGCATTGAATCGCAGCCATTCATCCTACCTTTACAAACTTTGAATTCAAGTCGTCCACATGGGAGAGATTTAAAATGAAGTGGGCCTAAGGACACATTTTGCATTTTGTGCCCTTTAGAGAAATGGCACTTTGGAACATTTTGGCCAGCCCACCCACTTTGATATGGTCTTGACACGTGGCATTACTTGAGTGGGGAAAGAGTCACTGTTCACTTTTATAATTTTACCTCTTTTTAATGTGGGCTCAAAAACACAAATTGCTCCACCATCCCACCTCCCACTTTGACCTTCGATGCGGGCTTAATATTTGACTTTCTCCCTTAGCATGGGTGGGGTTGTGGTCACTTTTTAACTTTAAGCTCCTTTATGAAAACAAATCTCAAATTCTCAAATCACCCTAATGGCCCACTTTCCCACTTTGAGTTTTTAATGGCATCAAAACACAAAAGGTCCCGCCTCCCTGCTGATGTTTAAAACATGGCCACGTGTCCTTTATGGGCCAAATCAATATTTTTGTGTTTTTTTACTAAGTCCCTTTTGTTTGGCGGGGCCATATATTTGACCCTAGACATGTGGAGAGTTGGTGCTCATTTGGGACCTACCTCTAGATTTTTCCTTTGAAGTTGCACCAAGATGACACATGGAGGCTTCCATAAACCCTTCTATACTTAGCCGATTCAATAATCGGCTCTGCCCTTTCTTTGAATTTGACCACATGGTGAGCCTGCGCACACTTGGGAACCCACTCTTGATTCTTCCTTTGAAGTTGCACCATAGAGACATGTGGAGAGCTCCATTGGTTCTTTTATACTTAGCCAATTCAGGCCTACTTCCCATTTGACTTATGTTGAACCCTATACATGTGGAGAGATGGTGTTCATATGAGATTCTACTTTGGATTCACCTCCACGAAATTGTGTCGAGCTGACACGTGGCTCCTTCCACTGGTCCTAGACTTTCAAAGACCAAATTTGTGTCTCTTTTGACTCTGACCACGTGGTGATTTGGTGCTCATTTGGAAATCTGACCCTTTGGTTTCACTTCTGAAATTGTGTCGTTGAGGCATGTGGAGGCTTCCGTTAACCCGCTCATACTTAGTCAATTTAAAAAACTGGATCTATCCCTTTGTCAGACTTGGGACAAGTAGAGGTCTGGTGCATGTTTGGAGAACCACCCTTGGCTTCGAACCTTGAAGTTTGGCGATGAGGCATGTGGCACCATCCACTGAAACTTTCATACTTAGCTAATTTGAGCTTGTTTTGTCTTCATTTTGGACCTGGGACACGTGGAAAGCCTGCGCTTATTTAAGGACTATCCCTTGGGCCCCGCCTTGGGGTTGCATCATTTATACCCATGGAGGATTCTGCCAAGGTGCTTGAAACATGGCCATGCCGCATCCAATCAGAGATGTCCATGTACTACCCATGGATGTTGGGGAAAAAATTGACGGGAAGATACGCCCATCATTCCTGACTATGGGAAAAAATAAAAATAAGGGGAAAACCCCCACCTTGATGCCCAAATTTCAAATTGTTCTCTATATAATAGAAAAACTACAAAAATACTAGGATCGACATGATCCATTACTCCAAGGTACCGACTCAAATTTTTTGAAATTTGACTTCAAAAGAGGGGAATTTTAAGGGTGACAATAATGGTTGTTTGGGGATGACTTGACAGAGGAACAAGGCA
The DNA here is from genome assembly GCA_018340775.1 of Taxus wallichiana var. yunnanensis. NCBI lineage: Eukaryota > Viridiplantae > Streptophyta > Pinopsida > Cupressales > Taxaceae > Taxus > Taxus wallichiana. Next base: position 75,230,226 of record CM031244.1, read on the forward strand.
AGATCAAGGACCATATAAAAACCCTAGGAAAGTAGACCAATTCCTCATCCATTGGGAAAATAGATTCAAAGTAAAAACCAACATAGAAGATGAAACACACGAAAGGGAAACAAACCAAAAGGAAAGACATAAAAAAACACATTGGCCTTATAGAAAGAAGGGGGTGGAGAAGGATCATTGGGAGGAGAAATGATAGATAATTTATACTTGGATGAAGTGGAAGGTTGGGCCTCGTAAGGGTGAGATTGGGTGGTAATACATATGACATATATGTAAAGAGGAGGGATATCTTTGGAAGAAAGAGAAGCTAGAGGTAGGATGGTAACAAATGTGGATTTAGAGGTCCATAGCTTGGTTGGATGATCAAATTTGGATGAAGATGGGCTAGGGGATGGAAGGGTGTCTTCTTCTTCAAGAGAAGATCATCCTCTTCCATAAGACTATCAACAAGGGTGTAGAGGGATTTACTGATGTTCGGTAGTATGGTTAGGGATATGATGGTAGGAACAAATAACATAAGGATCAAACCATATGGGTTTAGGCCCATTTGGGTCAAAGGGTTTAATAGGTGGAAGGGTGGCCATGAATGTAGGGAGAAGACTATTAAATACCTCTCTGTATAAGATCTAATGGGCATTTTGGATGATGAAGTCTTGGGGACTTGTGATGGGCTTGATTTAGAAGAATTGGATGAAGGTAGAAGAGGGGTCTTATTCTTATGAGGCTTGATAAAATCCTTAGATTCAAATTTTTATGTAGAAGGAAGGGTGGGTGTTGATTGATATTGGGATGAAGGGGTGGATGATGGTTTAGGTGATGACTTAGAAGAAGAAGGAATGGGTGATTTAGATGAATGAGGGGTAGATGATTTGGATATAGTTTTAGAGGGATGGGTGGTGGTGGATATGGATCTTAATTGATTAATAATGGGTTCTTTGGATGAAGGGCCTATACCAAAAGTGAAGGAGGGATCCCTATGATAGATGTTTAGATACTAGGTGGTTGAGATTGAGGAGGTTTAGAAGGGGAAACTCTAGTTTCTTATGTGGATGAGTGTACTAAGGTTTCTAAATTTACATTGTGGAGGTTTACTCTTGGTGGGTATGACAATGACCTTAACATGGGGGATGTTTTGAGAGGCGTATGGTGTGGAGCGTAAGACCGGAGCTAAAGTGGGTTCACAAGAAGATGATGGGGATGTTGATTTGATTGAAGAGGATCTAGATGTAGGGAAGGGGGATGAAATGGGAAGATTACTTAGATGAGTGTCTATAGAAGGTGTGGGGATAGAATATGGCATATAATCGATGTAGATACATGCATGGATGTTGATGAGATTAGCGAGATAGAGGTAGATGTAGTAGGTGTGGTAGGAAGTGTAGGGGAAGATGTGGATGTAGAATATATTGTAGAGGTAGATAGGAAAAAGGGAAGGATGTACAATGGATGTGAGATAAGTAAGATTAGGTGGGGTATATGTAGGGATAACGGTGTAGATATGATGGGTGTAGGGGTAGATGTGGATGCCATGGATGGGGTGGGAAAGGATGATTATGTAGGGACCTGACTTATGGTACTAATTGTATGAGAGTTAGGTGTTTGAGATGTAGAAGGGGATGCTTGGATTATAGGTGGATGATTGGGAAAAGGATATTTAAGGACGTCAAGTGGTCGGGCCAGGAGGGGCATTAGGACTAGTTACTTGGAGGTTGCCTTGGTTTATGAGTCATTGAATAAGGTAGTTAAAGGTATGAAAACTTTTTCATGTTGTTCCCATGGAATCTATGATGTTTGCAATAGGAGTCCTCTCAATACCAAGTGGGCTTGGGTTGTGATTCATCTAAGGGTCAAATTGGAGGGAGTTGGATGAGATTGGAAGCCATAATCTTATCAAATATGGAACTATAAGACTCCCCAATGGGAGTATATTTGGGAGTATGGTGAGGATCTTGTTATGAAGGCTTGACATGGGAGGTAAAAGCAAAAGAATACTTGAAAACAATAACACTTACCACACTCTTGGATTTATCATGATGAGAAGAGGAGAATTTGGTCAACTCTAGCTTAGGTTTGTTAGATCAAAGTTTAATGTGGGCTTGCTAAAGGGTGTAAAGTTCTAATGTATGAGCCATGGTAAAAGATTCTACAAATCTTAGAAAGGATTGAATTTTAAGGGTGGAAGAAATGTTTTTAGCACAAGATCGAGAAAAGATCTCGATGAGCTTGGTATGAGGAAGGGAAAAGGATAACTAGTTGATAATGCCATATCATCTTACGATGTAATCCATGATGTATTTTTCATGGAATTGTTTAATGGCGTATAGATCAGTGATGGTGATTTTGCAAGAAATTTTGATGGAGAAATGCTCTAGAAAGAGTTGGGAAAGTTATGTGAAGGAGAAGAGGGAGTGCTAAGGGATGAAAATATACCGAAGATAATGTGGGGATGGATAAAGACATGGGGAAGGTGCTGAAGATGAGGTATTCATCATGGGCTATAAGGTATCATGCCTATCTGAAATCTCAGAGATGTTGTTGAGGGTATTACTTACTATTAAATTTAGAGAACTTAGGAAGTTCCCAATGGGGAGGATAAGGTTTAACGAGGACAAAAGGATGGATGGGCTCATTACAAATTTGTTCATATGTGAATGAAATTTTGGGACATATTTATATGGGGTCATTAGAAGTAGGTGGAAGAGAGTTCAAAGGATGAGGATATTGGATGTAAGAAGTGATGAGTAAGATTGAGGGTGAGGTTGATAGTCTTGAGGATAGGTTGAAGTTTGTTGAGGTAGTTGACAAGGAGGATGGTAAGTGATAGGTTGGTATTGGAATGGATGGGAGACGGGTTGTTGAAAATGAATGTAAGTAGGGGGACAAAATTGAGGAATTTGGTTATGTATGATGAGGAGATTGGATTGAGGATGAGTATGATAAGGAGGATGAATATTGTGGACACGTTGGTGATAAAAATATGCTAAAGAGTAGTATAAAGAGGGAGTTGATTTTTTTAATAGACTCTAAAGGGAGTGGTTGTGAAGAGATAAAATTAGCATGGATTTGGGATGTAGGAATGGGGACTGAGTTCTGAAGAGGGTGCTCGGATGTAGGAGGAAGAAAGGTGGATTCTAGAAGAGGCTGAGTAAGGGCATCAATGACCATAGTGGATGAGGATGTGATGGGCATAAAGGATGAAGGGATGGTATTGATACGAGGTAAACCAGATGGGATGGGTACCACCAATTGAGTAGATTAATGAGAGGAAGAGTAAAAGGAGGGCTGATCATACTAGGATGTGACCAAGTCACTCATCGATTAAGGGAAAAAGATGGAATTTGGTATGTGAGAACATGAGTGGAATCGGGATGGGAATAGTAAGCATAGATTTGCTAAATATTAGGTCCATCAATGGGAAGGTGGATATATTTGTGGATGAGGTAGTTGTGGAGGGTGATAAGATTAGCATATAGGAGTTCTTGGAACTCCACACATCTGCAGGGGATAACATGGGGCCTAAAGGTTTCAACGAAAGTAGCAAACATGGGAGTAATTGGTTAGGAATGGATCAAATGGTGATAGAGGAAGGGGTTGGTATCAACATGAGAATGGGCATGAACCATGGGTGGCTCACTAGAAGGGATGGTAGAAGTGATAGGATGGGTAACCATAGAGGAAGAGATGATAGCCATGGATGATTTCTATATAGGAAGAGTGGTAGAAATATGAATGTTAGATGAAGAGGATTGTTCCATTTTTCTAGTCTATGACTGGGTGAGAACGAGCATGAAACAAGAAACCAAAAATCCTATGCTGATAATTACTATAGTAAGAAAAGCACACAACACAATATTATTTATCTTGATTATTATAATAAGTGTGAAAAGAAAATAAGAAGACTCAAAGGGAACCTAGGAATGACCGATCTAAGGCTGGTTTCAGGACATTTAGGGATGGATTCCTTGATATAACCAAAGTTATGTGAGACCTAATTCTATGGTAAAATTTATAACAAGGCCAGAACACCATGATGGATTTCCTATTGGGTGACGAGGTCCCAATAGTTCCATTTGGGAGGAGTGTTTCGAATGTGTAAATTGATGCATGGGTTTGGATGTGTGTGAAAAAGAGTGGATCAAAGGATTAACCCCTAGTTATACTATGTGAGAAAGCAAACAATGAGGGTGTTATTTTTAATATCCAAAATTACATGTGGATATTCATTGAGGAAAAGAAAAGAAGTTATGCAATGCGATAAAATAGAAGGATGGGGAAATAAAACAAGGAATACCTAGAATATGATTTTCCTCTTTATCTGATCTTTAAAGAAAGCAAAAGAGAAAAATCAAGTCTAGGCAATCCATGATCCATTAAAAGAAAAAAAAGTAAAACTCCTACCTACAAGGTTAGTAGAAAATGGATACAAAATAAAATATAAAATAAAAATGAAAATAAAAGAGACCTCATTGAAGAAGGATTGGTTCTACCAGCGTGCCAAATTTTTTTCGACAAGCTTTACTGCGCTTACTATTTTATATTAGTGAAAAATAAATGAGAAATGAAGAAAACCTCAAAATATGGGAGGGTTTAAGGGACCTCCTGATGTGGATGGTGATGAAGATGGTATGAGTGCAAAAGAATAGATTCTCCTCACTTTGTGAGTGGGTATCATGTACGACTACAAAAGCTAAACATGAAAAATATTAGTGATAAAGATAGTGGGCTTCCCGACGAAGTCAATTCCAAGAAGAGAAAACTTCCTAGAAAGCATGTCATCCTACGTGATAAAAATATATAGGTAATTGATAATGAATGGAAATATGCAAATAACGAATCTAAAAAAATATCTAACGAACTAAAAGATTACAAATGATAACTAATAATGGAAATTCTAAGAAATAATTCCAAACCAAAGAATGTCAACAATGAACCAAGTAGAAATGGAATGGTGGACACTTGACCATAGTAGATATGGTCTTAAAATATGTAGGAAAATAGATAAAATGCTAATACATAACAACAAAAACTAAAACCAAGACGCATATGAAGTAAAAGGATAAAGGGAAGGGTACATCTCAACGGATTAAGGAGAATGTTGATGGTGACTTGAGGAAAATAAAAACAACCTGACAATGACCGATGTAGGGTTGATGTAAGTATGTAGAAACACGAGATGAATGTTGGTTCCGAGATGCTAAGATGGGTCACATAATACGATAATGTTGGTATAATGAAAAATATGATAGATAGGATGTAATATAAGGTGGATTAGATCCAAAATAAGTTGGATTCAACGAGATATGGGATATAGGTTAATGGAAACTAGATCCGGTTGGTGGTGAGTGAAAAAAATGTGGGATATTGTGTCAATGATGGATTATATAATTGGGTTTGAGGATGATAATGGATAGGTGAAAAGGCTAGGTAGAACTTGTTATCCAAAATTCACCCCCCAGAGTAAATTTTGATAACATGCATTGAATTCTCAAGCCCCAGGAAAATTGATTGATTCAGGGCAAAAAATCATGTTTCTAGGGTCCCCTCAGATTTTTTCTAACTCCCCTGGCCGAAGAAGAAAAGAGCAAGTTCTGAGAAAATGTGAAAAGTTGCAGAAAACAAGCTTGGGCCAGGAAAAATCATGAAAAATGGCTAAGTCCTAGTCCTCGCAACGGTCGGGACGTGAGGGACATCGGGCGTGAATCGGCCGAAAGGCCGCCAGGTAGTCTGCAGAGCAAAGGAACATCCGGGCCGTCGGGACGCATGGGACGCGGGAAGCCGGTTCGGCCGAAGGAGAAGAAAATCAACTAACTGCTCTGGGACATTTGGGACAAGAAGACGCGAAGGACGCAAACCGGCAGAAAAGGGACAGGGAAGCCCATTTCGGGCGGATCGGAAGTTTTTGTCCTAGACAGCACTGGGACATTTGGGACAAGAAGACACTGAAGGATGCGAACCGGGTTTTTCGGCCAAAATGGGGAACTCTTGTATGGGACATCCGGACAAAGGGACGCGGAAGACGTGGATAGCTGAAAAAGCCGAGAGCCAATCAGATCACGCCACGTGTCACCAGCAGAAAAGGGACAGGGAAGCCCATTTCGGGCGGATCGGAAGTTTTTGTCCCAGATAACACTGGGACATCCAGGGAAAAATGGACGCGGTGGACGCGAAAGAGCCAGTAGACCCGTGGACCAAACAAATCATGACACGTGTCACAAGGAGAAAAGTCCAAAATTCATAGGGCAAGGTTTGAGGGGTCAGCCTGAGCCAATCAAAAGAGGACACGTGTCTTATGGAGCAAGGAATGTGGAGCTCGGGAGGAGTTAGAGAATTTGGAAAGAAGTTCACCCAAAATCTAAAAGTAAAGGTCTTCCCCGCGCCCCTGATGACCAATCAATGCATTCCACGTGTCATCCAGTGGCAGAGCGCGGGAAGAAATTTAAAAATCCGTTTCACCTGTTTTGTGCCCTAAATCTTCAGATCTCCATATCTTTTGATCCAGAGATCAAATTTGCACGGTCTTTATATCAATGGAAATATTATGAAATTCTCTACGTGATTTTGGGGTTAATTTTGAATTTTGGTGTAGTATGGAGAGAGAAAATTGAGAAACGGCTCTAACACGTGTTCATGGCCAGAAGTGACATTTCAAATACTTATTTAATGCGTAATGGGTCGCATTCTCCTGTAATTCAGGCAAAATGATAGGGTATTGGTTTGTAAGGTCCCCATGCCATTTTAATGCACACGAAGTCAAGAAGGAATGGGCTCTCATGTTTTTGTATGTTTTCTCTCCTAGGCTTGACCACTTGCACCTTTAAAAAGCCAAATTTGGCTCATTTCTAAAAGGGAAACATTTTTTGGGCATATCAGACCTCTTCTCTCACCTCCAAAGCAAGTGATTGATGTAAGGATCAGACCTCTCCAAAGATTTTAACAACTTTCTTTTACCTCTCTCGAGGTGTAATGCATGTTTTTGACACTTTGAAATGATAATCAAGCTCATGAATGGGTTTTGATCCTCTATTTGTATTATTTGTTTCATTTCAGATCCTAAATTATACCTTATCAGTTTGTGTATGTTTTATGTTGTGAACTTTGGTCTGTGTCTATTTGCATGACAAATATGTTTCACCACTCCTTTTGGTGCATCACCATCTTTAGTTAGTTTCAATTTTTTGCACTTCTACCCCTGTCTCCTTGCAAGTTAGAGTAGGATTAGGATCTGAACCTCTGTAGTTGTGCAAGCATTAGATCTAAATCAGAGGAGTTTGAGGAACCAGCCTCTAATCTGGAGATTCCTCTCTCAGTTTCACAAGTCCCACGCTTAGAGAGAGGTTTCCATGTTGTGTAATCACACTGGATGCTAGAGTGATCAACCTAGAAGCCTGATCTGCATCCAGGGGTGCTGTGAGCCTGCAACAACAGTTTTGGCACGCCTGGTGGGACCTAGAGGTCTCATTTTTATTGTAGCAGGGTTGATGTGCATCTGCTGCATTTTTCTTGCTTAAAAAGAGCTATTATTTGCATATCTGCGACTCCAAGGGGAAGAACTAGCTGGTTCCAAGTGCAGGCCTGAAAACTCATGAGAAGAATCACCACAAGGTCAAGAGTTGGAGAAGAAGAAGTGCTATTTGAATACCTATAATTATCTCCAAGAAGAAGGCAAAGAGGAAGAAGGATTCAAAGGTCTCCATCTCCACCAAACAGAACTCTCTCAACTCCTCCACCTGGTAGGCCTTTCATTCAGTCAACAAGGGTTTTAAGACCAATTAGAATGGCTCAAAACAATCCCTACGTCAACTTCACAGGCAGCAGCCCACTTGCTCTCAATGCACAACATCCAGTTCCTATTGCAGCCTTGAAGAACATTCCCTACTTCACCGGAAAATCGGACTACTCCAGTGATCATGTAAAAGATATTGCTAACCTTTGTGTAATTCATGAAATCAATGAAATGCAAGTGGCTGTCAAGTTACTGGCATCTTCCTTCAAGGGTAAAGCATTACAATGGTTTAGGAGCCTTGGAGCTGGTTCTATCACAAACTAGAATCAGCTGTGTATTGCACTTCATGAGAAATTTAGAGAGAAGGGAGACAACTTGTCTCTTTTGGAGCAGCTAACAACCATCAAGAGGGCTCCCAATGAGCAGCTGACCGATTTCAACTTCAGATTTCACAAAACTTGGTAGAGGATTCCAATGGTAGTCAAGCCAACAGCAGAAGGTGCTTTTATCTACTATCTCAAAGCTTTAAATTCTGATATTTCTATGTTGATTCAGTCCATGGGAGGCATAACTATCCCTATGGCTTATAACATTGCCATTAGGGCTGAAAATTGTTTAATCCAAGCTGGAAAACTTGCCCCTAGACCTCCCATGCCATTGTTTCCAAGTTTAGAGAGCCCAAACACCCATCAAGCACCTAATTTGGCTCCTTCTCCCACTCCTAGAAATCAGAGTTCAAATGAAGCTTCCACTTCATCTCCAAGTGCCCCAAATGAGCTTCAAGAGGTCATGAAGCAATTGCAAAACCTAGGCAATGAGCTAGTTACTCTCAAGAGGCAACAAGCCCAAGGTTTCAGACCTTCTTATCAACCCCAAGCTCAGCCTAATAGGCAGCCATACCAACCACAAAGACCACCTAATCCAGCTACAAATATGAATCAAACAAGGCCTCCTGCCAATAGACCATTCCAGCCCTATAATCCAAATGCCATATCTGCCTCTAAGGCATTAGTGCCAACACAGAACAACATTGCTCAGGAATATGATTGGTGCTTTCCATGCAACGAGCCTCATAACCAATCCATGTGTTTCAATGGTGCTCTCAATCAAGCACTAATGGTGACAACTACTGGTGTGGAGGGCGAGGGAAGTCAAGGAAATAGTCAACAACAAGAAACATTCCAACAACAATCAGCCCCAAATGACACCACATTGGTGAACTGGCAAGCAGAAGATTTCTGTGGCATGAATCAAGTAGTTTCTCAAGGTGTTGCAGCCAACACAAGGTCAAAGAGGAGAAATTTGGGTGAAGAACAGCCATTAGCCCCAGCCAATCCACAACCTTCCATGGCTCCACAAATGATTGGCAAGCAAAGTCCAGTTTCAAATGCACAAGGGCAGCCAAGAACAGCCCCTAGGCCAACTCAAATGCCAGCTGTTGCTGCCCACGTGCAAGGAGTAAATGTGCAAACCAAGGGACAGCAGAGAGATCCTTCATCACCATTCAGTATCATTGATCAGATGAAGAAGACAAACGTCAACATATCAATGTGGGAATCCCTATCCATCCTAGGCTAAAGAGATCTGCTGCAAGCTTCCATGAAGGATTGGCCAACTTTGAATCAGCAGGTTCAGATGCAAGACAAAGTGCTTACAAATGCTTGCCTAGCCTGAAGGAAGTCATGGAGGACAACAAGGTAAAATGTTGAAGCCCCCTCCTTTCTATGTTTCATTAATCATTGGAAATCAGCTAGTACATAATTGCATGATAGACTCTAGGGCAAGTAGCTCAGTAATGCCTAAACAGATAGCTGATCAGCTAGGGCTCCAGTATGAAATAACATCTAAAGGGGTAGTGCAGCTAGATGGGACAGCAATAATGAATACATTGGAGTGATCAAAATTTGAGTCTTACCTTGCATGCATGTCCAAATGTTGTTGTTTTACAAGATGTATCAATCATAGACCTTCCACCACTCTTTTCCCTTTTCTTGTCAAGGGACTTCACAGCCAAGATTGGGGGGTATTTGTCTGCTGATTGGTCACACATGCTATTCAGAACAAGATATGGAACTAAGGCCACAATCAGATCTGAACCTATTACAAACTTCCATATTGAGCCTTACACTCCAAGTTAGATTAATGCCAATTGCTCAGCATTTGATCAAGAAGATCACCCTAGCACTGATGAGGCTGACACCAAGGTTGGAAGTATCCCGGATCTAACTCTTGATGAATGGGCAAACAAGATACATGCTTTTGATCCCTATCAAGAAGTAGAAGAATCTGTGCTAGGAGTTTATTGTTTACATGAAGAGAATCAACCTCTCCCCAGCATCACCAAGCCGGATCACAAAGACAAGAATGAAGTATGGCAATTTTTCTTTGATGGGTCAAGGAGTAGACAAGGTGCAGGAGGAGGAGCTATGCTCATTTCACCGCAAGGTATAAGGTATTACGCAGCCTTCCGTTTCCAGTTTTCCTGTTCAAACAACACGGCTGAGTATGAAGCCTTAATTCATGGACTGCACTGGAAATGAAGAAAGGCATCAGGAATTTACAAGTATTTGGTGATAGTGAGCTAATTGTAAACCAAGTCAAAGGAAAAAATGCTGCCAAAAATGATCTGTTGAAGAACTACAAAAATCGGGTATGGGATCTTATTGAAGATCTTGAAGCTTTTAGCATCAATTCCATCCCAAGAAAAAAGAATGAAGCCGCTGACAGGCTAGCAGCAATTGGGGCTGCGTTTGATGTTGTAGAAAGTATCAAAAGTGAGAAATCTTAGCCTCATATCAAATTGGTTGTGAGACCAGCTGTTCCAGATAACAATACAAGTTGGCAAGTCTTCGAGAATGATCAGCAAATTGTTAATTTCCTACAAGAAGAAGCTGAGTTCTCCGCCAGGAATCAAGACAAGCTGCATCAGCAGTATGGTGACCAAGTGGTGCAGCTGAGAACTAACAAATTACCAAAAGGCCTCATAACCTTGGAGTCAATCTTCAACCCGAATGATTAGTTCCGGAAGGAGAAAGCGAACATTCAAGTAAAGGGTGAAGATTCAGAGCCTATTTTAGTGGAAGAAGGCAAAACATTGCAGATTGGCAAAGTAAGTACCTCACAAGAGAAATATGATTTTGTTCAGCTTTGTCAAGAGTTCCCAGATGTCTTTTCTTGGACTTACAAAGATCTAAGAGGTTTCAACCCAAAGTTGGCACAACATACTATTGAGCTGGATCCGGAATCCAAGCCTGTCAGGCAAAAGCAAAGGCCAGTGAATCCCCATATTGAACCTCTCATGAGAAAAGAGTTAAGCAAGCTTATTGAGGCCAGTATCATCTTCCCCATCAAACACTCAAGTTGGGTCGCCAACTTAGTCCCAGTCAGAAAGAAGAATGGAGAGATCAGGTTGTGTGTCGACTTCAGAGATTTGAATAGAGCCTCTCTCAAGGATCATTATCCACTCCCTTCCATGGAGCAAATATTGCAGGTTGTAGCTGGTTCAGAAAGGTTTTCACTACTTGATGGCTACTCAGGCTACAATCAGATTATGGTGAGGGAGGAAGATCAGTTCAAGACAGCCTTCACAACCAAATGGGGAACATATGCCTACAAGAATATGCCATTTGGTCTATCAAATGCTGGAGCCACTTTCCAAAGGGCAATGGATATGGCATTCAAGGGGTTGATCAATAAAATAGTTTTGATATATCTTGATGACATCACTGTATTCTCTAAAAATGCAGTGGATCACCTTTTTCATCTGAGGCAGGTATTTTAGAGGTGTAGAAGATTTGGGGTATCATTGAATCCCAAAAAATGCATATTCCTGGCTCATGAGGGGAAACTTCTAGGCCATATTGTCTCAAAAGAAGGACTAGCAATTGATCCAGAGATGGTTGAAGCCATAAGAGCACTACCATTGCCAAGTCACAAGAAGGCTCTTCAAAGCTTCTTAGGAAGGATCAATTTTGTCCGCAGGTTTGTCCCATATTTTGCAGCCCTTGTCAAGCCCATCACCAAAATGTTAAAGAAGAGCATGGCTTTTAAGTGGACAGCAGAAGGCAAGGAGAGTTTTGAAGCAATCAAAGAAGCTATCTCTCAAGCACCAACTCTCATCAACCCAGAATTCTCCAAGGATTTCATCCTCTATGCATTTGGAGGTGATGACACTATTTCTGCCATTCTAGTACAGCAGAACAAAGATAATGATGAGTAGCCAGTTGCCTTCTTCAGCCAGATCCTAGATGACTATGAGGTGAGGTACTCTTTTATTGAGAAGCATGTGCTTGCAGAATCGAAGCTTGAATAAATTCAAGCATTTAATCTCAAACAACAAGGTCCATTCTTTGGTCTCACATGCTGGAGTTAAGGACTTCCTCCTCAACAAGGATTTGAATGAGAAAAGGGCAGGTTGGATCACCCGTGTCATGGAATATGACATTGAGATCAAGGTCACCAAGCTGGTAAGAGGGAAAGGACTGTGTGAGCAGCTGGTTTTGGGGAAGCAAAAAGAAGTATGCAACAAAGAAGAGGCTGTTTTGACAGTCCAGGACAGCCATGAGCCAAGTGGCAATCAAGAAGAATACAATGCTTCCCCCACTCCTTGCTAGACCCAAGGCATTATACACTTCCTAGGTACAGGCCTGTGCCCCCCCGAGATGAACAAGACCCAAAGGAGACACTTCAGGTTGTAGGTTGTTCAGTATGCCATTGTTGATGGAGTTTTGTTCAAGAAAGATGTGAATGGAGTGCTACTGAGATGCATTAGCACAAATTAGATTCAAAGGGTGTTGGAAGAGTTTCATGGTGGACCAGCTGGTGGCCATTTTGCACCAAGAGTGACAACTCTAAAAATCATGAAGGCTGGTTATTATTGGCCTAAAATCTTCAGTGATTGCTATGCATGGATCAAGAGGTGTAAGAATTGTACATTCTTCACAGGAAAAGAGAGACTTGCTGCCCTCCCATTGCATCCAATCTTAGTTGACCAACCATTCATGCAATGGGGTTTGGAATTCATCGGAGTCATTAATCCCATTTCAAGCCAAGGGCACAAATGGATTTTGACAGAGACAAACTACTTCACCAAATGGACAGAAGCAGTAGCACTCAAAGAGGCAAATGAGTCTAGCATCTTAGACTTTTATGAGGGAATAACAACCAGATTCAGTGTACCTGCTACAATAATCTTTTATAATGCATTGGCATTCATTGGATCTAGGGTGACTGAGTGGGTTATCAAGAATGGTATTTACCTAAGCACTTCATAGAACTATTACCCTCAGGGTAATGGCCAGGCCGAGTCTACAAACAAGAACTTGTTGAGGATCATTAGGAGGACTCTTGATGAGAATCAGAGGTCTTGGCATACCAAACTGAAATCAGCCTTATGATAACTCCCAAAAGATCTACAGGTAACTCTCCATTTAGGCTTGTCTATGGAAGAGAGGCAATCTTGCCCATGTCACTTGAGTTGCCAACATTGGAACTCATGAAGTAGCTGGAGTTGCTAGAGTTTGAGCCCATGGAGGTGAGGTATGCAGAGTTGATGGAGCTGCAAGAGATCAGAAACCAGGCATCCCAAGTAATGGAAAAGGATCAAGCTTTGATCAAGAAGACCTTTGATAGGAAGGCCAAAGATAGATCTTTTCAGGTTGGAGATCTAGTGTTAAAATGGGATGTGGATAGAGAAAAACCGGGAAGGCATTCAAAATTTGATGCCATTTGGAGTGGCCCATACATGGTCACAAAGTGCAAGAACAACAATGCTTTCCAATTGGCCTCATTGGATGGTGAAGAACTGCAGATTCCAGTCAATGGAATCTATCTCAAGCATTTCTTCTAGAGGGAAGTTCACTACCTCTATAAATATTAGATTAGATTTTCTTTCCTCCAAGTGCTTGTGCACATTGTTTTGCTGTAGGTTAGTTTTGTTTTCCCTAAGTGCTTTGGCACAACTTGCTATCCATGGAGATGTTTTGCAGTCTTTTTCTTTCATCAGGTGATATTCCATCTTCCTCCTTACACATTCTTAGTCAGTTGGGATTCTAAACTAAATGTTTGATAACTCCATGCCCAATGGACTACTTACTCTTGGTCTTTTCACCTAGCAGTGAGTACCCCAACGAGTCACTAATTGTTATCCAAAATTCACCCCCAGAGTAAATTTTGATAACATGCATTGAATTCTCAAGCCCTAGGTAAATTGATTGATTTAGGGCAAAAAATCATGTTTCTAGGGTCCCCTCATATTTTTATAACTCCCCTGGCCGAATAAGGAAAGAGAAAGTTCTGAGAAAATGTGAAAAGTTGCAGAAAACAAGCTTGGGCCAGGAAAAATCATGAAAAATGGCTAAGTCCTAGTCCTCACAACGGTCGGGACGTGAGGGACATCGGGGTGCGAATCGGCCGAAAGGTCGCTAGGAAGTCTGCAGAGCAAAGGAACATCTGGGCCGTCGGGACACGCGGGATGTGGGAAGCCGATTCGGATGAAGGAGAAGAAAATCGACTAACTGCTCTGGGACATTTGGGATAAGAAGACGTGAAGGACATGAACCGGCAGAAAAGGGACAGGGAAGCCCATTTCGGGCGGATCGGAAGTTTTTGTCCCAGACAGCACTGGGACATTTGGGACAAGAAGACACGAAGGATGCGAACCAGGCTGGTTTGGCCAAAATGGGGAACTCTTGTACTGGGACATCTCGGGACAAAGGGACGTGGAAGACGTGGATAGCCGAAAAAGCCGAGAGCCAATCAGATCACGCCACGTGTCACCGGCAGAAAAGGGACAGGGAAGCCCATTTCGGGTGGATCGAAGTTTTTTGTCCCAGACAGCACTGGGACATCTAGGACAAATGGACATAGTGGATGTGAAAGAGCCGGCAGACCCATGGACCAACCAAATCATGACACGTGTCACAAGGAGAAAAGTCCAAAATTCAAAGGGCGAGGTTTGAGGGGTCAGCCCGAGCCAATCAAAAGAGGACACGTGTCCTATGGAGCAAGGAATGCGGAGCTCGGGGAGGAGTTAGAGAATTTGGCAAGAAGTTCACCCAAAAGCTAAAAGTAAAGGTCTACCCCACGCCCCTGACGACCAATCAATGCATGCCACGTGTCATCCAGGTGGCAGAGCGCGGGAAGAAATTTAAAAATCCGTTTCACCTGTTTTGTGCCCTAAATCTTCAGATCTCCATATCTTTTGATCCAGAGCTCAGATTTGCACGTTCTTTATATCAACGGAAAGCTTATGAAATTCTCTACATGATTCTAGGGTTAATCTTGAATTTTGGTGCAGTATGGAGAGAGAGAAAATTGAGAAACGGCTCTGACACATGTTCATGGCTAGAAGTGACATTTCAACTGACTAGATTTAATGCAAGAATGGGTCGCATTCTCCTGTAATTCAGTCAAAATGATAGGGTATGGGTTTTAAGGTCCCCCATGCTGTTTTAATGCACCTACAACAAGAAGGAATGGGCTCTCACGTTTTTGTGCGTTTCTGTCTCTAGGGTCGCCCTTGCCTATGTTGTAAAAGCCAAATTTGGCTCATTTCTAAAAGGGAAACATTTTTTGGGCATAGCAGACCTTCTTCTCACCTCCAAAGTAAGTGATTGATGCAAGGATCAGACCTCTCCAAATATTGTAACAGTTTTATTTTACCTCTCTGAGGGTGTAATGCGTGTTTTTGACACTGAAATGATAATGCAAGCTCTGTGAATGGGTTTCAATCCTCTGTTTGTATTATTTGCTTCATTTCAGATCCTAAATTATACCTTATCAGTCTGTGTATGTTTTATGTTGTGAACTTTGGTTTGTGTCTATTTGCATGACAAATATGTTTCACCACTCCTTTTGGTGCATCACCATCTTTAGTTAGTTTCAATTTTTGCACTTCTACCCCTGTCTCCTTACAAGTTAGAGTAGGATTAGGATCTGAACCTCTATAGTTGTGCAAGCATTAGATCTAAATCAGAGGAGTTTGAGGAACCAGCCTCTAATCTAGAGATTCCTCTCTTAGTTTCACAAGTCCCATGCTTGGAGAGAGGTTTCCATGTTGTGCAATCACACCTGGGATGCTAGAATGATCAACCTAGAAGCCCGATCTACATCCGAAGGTGTTGTGAGCACAATAACAATGTAAACTCTAAGAATACCTATAAAATTTCATTAAAATGAGAATCATGCACAAATGATATATCTAAATATTCTTCAAAATAATCCAAGATCTATCAATGGCATGCAAGGGGACAACATAGTGATGCAATTGACAACAAGAGATCCAAAGATGATGTAGGAATCAACACTCACAAAGAACAAAAGAGATTCAAAAATTTCCATCCCTTTTAGAAGAGGGTTAGTGTAATTAAATAGAACAGGTGTTCGGAGTTAGCACACCTTGTTGTATAGATCTATAATCAGAATTAAGCATTCAAGAAATAAAAATGGAAATAAAATAGAAGAAATAATATAAAAGATAAAATGTGGTTCACCTAGTGTGGGCTACTTCCACCAAGAAACAACCAATCTATTAATATTTACTTTATAGAGGAAATACAATGAAGATCTAAAATCTTCCACACCTCTCTAGATGTACAATACTTTTCCTTCACAAGATTATGTTTTCTCTCTCCAGGAATTCCTTCTTACAATTCTTCTAACCCTAGTATTATAGATTATATAAGCATATAAAAAATTAGGGCACTTTAGCAATATAATTACAACCCTTAGATCACCTTTTAATTAAAGGCTATATCTAATCCTGTGACTTGAATAAAAAAATTTCATGCACATAAGACCGATGTGAGTTACCCCAACCGATGTCGGTTCATACTAGCTAAACGATGCTAGTTAGGTGACCGATGCGATTCTTGTGTAAATATGAAAGTTGTAAAACATGTTATTTGTGAAGCAATTAAGCTCCACAATCTCAACAATCTCCCACTTGGAGATAAATTTTTGCACTATACCGAAAAATCCATTCTTGGATTCTTTCCTTGGCTTGTTTCACTCTCTTCAAGTCTCAAAATCAAATACCAATAGAAGTGGATTGAAGCTCTAACTTATCGTTTTCCAATGGATTCATTATCATATTTGCAGGTTCTTATTTGTATGAATTTTCTCCGATTTCGATTTGCCCATAATCCAACACCTACCGTATGAAGTGATATCTCAACTGAATGTGTTTCATTCTTGAATGAAATGTTGAGTTCTTTACTAGATGAATCACACTTTGACTATCACTGTATAATATGTAATCCTCTTTCTCATTTCCCAACTCTTCCATGAACCTTCTCATCCATATAATCTCTTTTCTAGCTTCATGAGTTGCAACATATTTGACCTATGTAGTAGACAAGGAAAAACCTTCTACAATCTCAAAATCCAGCTAACTGTCATGTAACCTACTATGAATACATATCCATTGGTGCTCCTCCTACCATCCAAATCTCGAGCCATATCTGAATCAACGTAGCTACATAAAGAAGTATCTGATCCTCCATATCATAACTACATGTTGAATTTCCCTATTAAATTATGAGAATCCATTGGGTGCTTTCCAATGCTCTTTACCTAGATTGGCCATAAACCTTCTCATAACTCCCACTTCCCATGCAATGTATGGTGTGATACAAACCATTACATACATAAGGCTTCCAACTGCTAAAGCATATGAAACCCATACCATGTACTTGACCTCCTCATGTGATGTAGGACAATGATATCTACATAATTTAAAGTGTTCACCATAAGTGTACTTACAGGTTTTGAATTCTATATATTAAACCTTTCTATCACCTTATTGATATAATATTTCTAAGATAAATACAATTTCTTGTTCTTCCTATCTCCAAGAATTTACATGCCAAGGTTTATCTTTGCAGGCTCTTAAATATTTCATTATAAATGTATGAGATAACTTTTCTTTAAGCTCAACAATGTCTTGCATACTAGATCCTGTAATAATCATATCATCTACATACATTAACAAAATAATATAGCTTCCATTTTCAATTTTCTTGAAATAAACACAATGGTCAGATTCACATCTCATATAACCATGCTCATGCATAAAACTGTAAAACCTCAAATACCATTTCCTTGGGGATTGCTTGAGCCCATACAAGCTATTTTTCAACCTGCACACAAGTTTTTCCTTACCCTTAACTTCATATCCACCAATTAGCATTGCATATATATTTCTTCCTCCAAATCACCATGAAGGAAAGTCATCTTAACATCAAGTTTCTATAAATGCAAATATTCTACTGTAATTAAACTCAATACAATATGTATGGAAGTCATTTTTACCATAGGATAAAATATATCATAAAAGTCAATACCTAATATTTGTGAAAATCATTTTACCACAAGCCCTTCCTTGTATCCTTTTTGTCCACCCTATTCTTCCTTGATCTTGTAAACCCATTTGTTCTACAATGTTCTTTTACTTTCTAAAAAATTGACAAAATCCCATGTTTGGTTATGTTCCAAGGAGTCCATCTCCTCATCCATGCCATGCTCCCACTGCTTGTGGGTTTCATCCTACATTTCTTCTTCAAAATTTCTGGTTCACCACTATCAGTCAATAATAGATAAAATAAGGAATGTATAAATATTTTTAGAGGTCTACTTATCCTTTGTGACCTTCTTACTAAGATCTAGGGTGCCAGAGGCTCATTTTTGTAATTCTAAAAATTTGTATCAACCTCTGATAGTGACCAACACTGGTTACTTGTACCTAACATCAATCTAGGTGACCGACAATCGATCCGGATCTTCGTAGTCGATGTCATTTATGGCTACTAACACTAGTCTAGTGTGTGTTAGCATCTGTTGCCTTCATCGATGCGGTACACTATAGATGATTGTTTTAAATACAAGAATACATTATCTTCCACAAACTCTTCCACTGTTTCATCTTTGGGTATCAAAATTTAATCACTATACATTCTCTTTTCATTCCACTCTATGTCATGAATCCTAACAATATTAGCATCATCTAAATCCTAAAAATTGAATTTGAAATAACTAGAGCCATAACCAATAAAAGTGCATCTCTTGGATTTAGCATCAAAATTCTTTGTATTTTCCTTATCTACATGCACAAAATATTCTAAACCAAATACTCTAAGAAAAGAAAGATCTACCTCTTTTCCAGTCCAAGATTCTTCTAGTATTCCACCATCCAGTTCACTTGAAGGCCCACATTTGATTAAATACACATTGTACCTACTACTTCTTCCGAAAAATTCAAGGGTGATTTGAAATATATCCTCACAATTCTTGCACATTCCATGATATCCCTGTTCATTATTTCTGCAACACCATTCTCCCGTGTGGTTTTCTAGAACAGTTACTTCTCTGCATATTTCATTCACTCATCAATAATAATTAAAAGAATTTATACGGTACTCACCACCATTATCATATCTAAGGAATTTTAATTTTAAATTTGATTCATTTTCCACAAGGGATTTCCATCTTTAAAAATTCTTAAAAACATCATATTTACGTTTATATAATAAACCCATACCTTTCTTCTGGCATCATCAATGAAAGTCACATAGTATTGGGATCCTCCATGAGAAGCTACCTGGGATGGTTCCCACACATCTGAGTGCACAAGATCCAATTTTTTATCCTTCTTTATTACCCCAACCTTGATAAATCTCACTCTCTTTTTCTTTCCAAATATACAATGCTCACAGAAATCAAGATCTACATATTTCAAATCTAATAACTTACCCTTTTCCTTTAAGATCTACATTCCCTTTTTACTCATATGGCCTAGCTGATTATGCCACATGATCACATCTGAATCTGAAGTAGATAACATAGAAAATGAATCAGTAATATAGATAGAAAAATACAATGTTCCTACCTTCTTTCCTCTTTTTACAACAAGAGATCACTTCGTAACTTTCCAAGAGTCAGCTATGAATGTAACCATGTAGCCAGTTTACCTAGTTGTCCAAAGAGATATTATATTTCTCTCAAGGATTGGCACATGCCTCACATATTTCAATATCCATGCATTTCCATTATGTAATTTAAGATGAACTTCCACTTTACTAATAATATTTCATGGTTCATCATCTCTTAAATAAAAATGCCCAAAATTACCCTAGGTGTAATTTATGAAATAACCCTTATTAGGGGTAACATGGAAAGAAGCTCCTGAATATAAAACCCATGATTCAATTTTACTATCCAAGGAGAGAATAAGAGAATCTTGCATTACCTTAGAAGTTACAACATTTTCCTCTTTACCTTTCTCTAGTACATTATTTTTGTTTTCCTTAAACCAATAATCCTTCTTTACATGTCCTTTCTTTCCACAATTCCAGTAGGTTATTCCTCTACCTCTAGATTTAGATATGCCATTCTTAGAATTTTATTTCCCATTATTCTTACTCTTGGATCTCTCCTTCTTCCTTCCCCTAATTTCTACATTCAAATAATTTCCAGGTGATGTCTCTCTTATAATTTTCCTACGTATTTCTTCATTCAAGATTATACTAACCACATAATCAACCTTCAAAATACTAGTAGTAGACATTGTATTACTAAAAACCTAAACCAAGTTATCTGAACTATCTAGCAAAAGAGCATAAGAATAAAAGTGCTTTTACTTCATCCTTAAATGGAATATTAATTAATTCACTATGGAATGGAAATCATTTAAATGGTTTGATATAGATCCATCTTGTTGAGTAGAAAAAGTGTGATACCTAGCAGAAGGTACATAGAAGTTTCGCGCATGAGAACAGGGGAAAAATCAAAGGTGCATAAGGATAGGGAAGAACACTTGCGTGAAAGAAAAGGGAAGATTTGAGACTTATCCATTTTCACATGTACGGGCTATTTTTTGGAGATAACGTGTAAACCTGAACCGGATAAAGACTTGTGTGACACACATTGGATATTTTGGAAGAGCGGCTACTAAGTGCTTTACATGGGTGCATGCTAAGAATAGAATTTCTACTGCCAGTTAACTATAAGAGGTCTATTATTAGTGCACTTGCATGTGTGGCTATGATTGTAAAGGCACATGACTATTTTCAGCATGTGACCTATTTTGGAGTTATTCAAGTGGTGAAGGGAAATTCCCCACCCTTATAAATATGTAATGATGTATGTAGAATAGAAGGTGTGGGTGAGAAATAAATTACATGTGAATTTATGCTTCCATATCGATGCACGCATAAGCTATGGTATTACCTATTGTAATAAGCTTCTATGTATTTATTGTGTTTAATATAATGGAGTGTATTGGCTAAATTAGAGAATTAATTCTGTGTATAGTTGGTTCTTACATGCTTGACTTCATTATGGTTATCATTTAAATCTATTAATCTTTAGATCTAGATCTGTACATTCTTTGTAAAATGATATATTAATTATGGATCTGATTGAAATAAGTCTTCATCATGGTAACATCTACAACAAAAACCATAAAGAGGGGCACAGTACCTTTTCACACTTTGGGTGAGTGATCAGTCTAGGCTGGGTGATGTGCCAATGTGCCTCGGTTTTTACTAGTAAATTCTAGGTTGTATCATTGGTTCCATTTTTGGGACCTATTTTTAGGTTGTTTTCATGTTGGTTCATGATGAAGACATACCGGTTGACCCTAACAAGTGTTGAGGAGTGGATACAAGATCTAGAATAAGAATACACATAGAGGCTCAACACCGGATCTGATTTTAATGCACGTGTGTACATGTATTTGTTAGAAATGCAAAAAGAGTTAGAACTAACACCTAGTAGTCCTAAAACAAAGCTAAATCAAATTCAATGCACCATCATGCTTAGAGCTTAAGAAAAACTAATCTACTAACATCCTTGCATTAGAACATGAAAAAATATTCAAACTAACATGTTAATCCATTAATTTCTATCTCTATTGAATGCTAAAAATGAAATGAACCTACTTAGATCCTTAACAATCAAAGGTTTGATTATATGTTTGAATCCCAAGGTTTTCAAGAATGGAGTCTTGTCAATCCATGGCTACAAGACCATTTGACATATCTCCATATGACTTCAAAACTTGGATGGATGAATACAAGAAATGAAAGTAGCTAGCCTCTCCAATGAAGAATGCTCCAAGATGACAAAATGGCTATAGTGTATTTACTATATGCTTCACTTTTGTTTCTCAAGGAATAGGTGTAAGTGTAAAGGTAGGATGGCTATTTATATATCTTAATGGATAAAGAAATCTCTACATCCATTTTCATGTGGGATAATAGAGATGTTGAGTTAGTTGTGGATAAGGGGGTTTAGATAAGGTTTAGTTAACTTTAAGATAGTTTAACTTGTCGTTTAGTGACTCATGTGGGTAAAGGGGGTTTATTAATTGATCAAGATGATTAATTAATAGATGTGTAAGCTTATAAAAGCTTTTTAGAGGAATATTAGCATGATTTGGACTATAGAAGGGGATTAAATCAATTAAATAATGATTTATTGGTTTAATGAAAGGGGAAGCTAATTAATTAATAATAATTAATTAGTTTAGATAGAAGGAAGGATTAATTAATGGAAGGTCATTAATTAGGGTATTTGTTGAATATAATCCTTAATTAATTATTTATTGTAATTAATTAATGATGATAGAAGAGAAGATGAGCATTATTGAAAATATGTTGCCAATTTGTGGGAAAGGGGATAATTAGAACAATTAAAGTGTTTAAATTATTCAGGCTACATTATACATGTCTACATTTGCCCCTCTTTGGGGTGGCATAAGCAACACCACTTCAAAGATAGTAGATGGATAAATTTTTGAAGGAGTAGAATAAAAATTAGTAGAAGTGAGAGATGCCCCCTCGAGTGTCAATGGGGTGATGAAGGAAGATGATCGATGATCATAAAAGGTGAGAAATGGAGAGGAGCAGGATGCCCTAGGTGAAGCAGAAGAATAGTGTTGATAGGAGGGTGACATAGAAGAAATGAAGACGGGAAGAAAAGAGCCAGATTTCATCTAGTGTATTGAAACAACTTTATTGTCATCATATTGCCAAAAGATCTACATCATCGGTCCTTATGAAAAATATAAACATACGAAAAAGTAGAATGACATGAAAATCCAAAATACGAACAATTATCAATTGATGAAAACACCAACTCCATGCAACATACAAAATGCAATCCAATATGAGAAGGAAACAAGCTTATTTAATAGGAAAACAAGTACGAATGCACATATCCAACCTAACAATGGTCAAGACAGTTGTATAAATGTTTTTTTATCAAGCTGAAGAGGTCCACATGTTCATGATTGATGATAAGGGTTAAAAATGATGCCTCGAGAAAGAATACATGCAAGGGGAAATGATGATGGACACTGGGTCCAAGGAGAAAGATTTGTGTGCAATAAAACAACACCAGGCAACAAGATGTGCCCCAGAGTATAGACGAAGCAAGAAACTAGCTTTGTGAATGGTTGTGAATCTAGTGATCTGCAAGTTGTGTTGATCGGTGAAGATGTGAAACAAACTAGTAGGATATGGAAATAATACCATGCACAAGACACAAGTTTCAGCCGTAATAAGTGGGTTACCTATTTTTGTAGGTTTTCTAATTTTTAGGATTTTGTGGATAATTTTGCCTTGTTTTTGGATTTTGAATTGATATATATATATATATATATATATATATATATATATATATATTGGTTGTGTGGTTTCTAAAATGTCTTTGACAATAAAAGAAAATAGAAAAAATAGAATGAAATTCCTAGATGAAAAGAAAATGCCACGGGGAAGAAAGAAGAAACAAGTTTCAAATAATGCCCCGTATAATGGAGAAATTAATAAAGTAATTATTTAAAAAAATAAAAATTATTCGAGAGAGTGTGGATAAGAAGAAAAATCACCTAGGAGCAATAAAAATTGTCCTAGTGAGAAGAAAGGGGTACTAGATGGAACAAAAATGCCCCAACACAATAAAATGAAAGAAAAAAATTTATTTAAATAAAATAATTATTTGACGGTGAATAGAGGAGAAAACGATGGTCAAAACAAGCCTCCAGGCATCATGGCCAGTGAAAAATAGCTTGATATACCCCACTGGGTGGGGTAAATCACCACGACCAATTGATTTGTTACTGAACACTACTGAGTTTTTACCTCGAGGCTCTAACATCGATGTGGATGATGGTGATAGCATGAGACCGTTTGAGATGAGTAGACATAGTTCGGGGGTGCGACCAACATGCGGATGATGGCATCTTTGTGAATACCCTAACCCTCTTTGTCAATTTTGTAATTAATGCTTTTAGAAGTAGGAAACTAGGGAAAGTCACATTGGCATGCATAAACGGGGAGCAGGTGCCTAATGGTGGTGCAAGCACCCTCAAAGCGTATGCACACATGTGCAAGCACCAAAAATATGTATACACACACGCATATACACCCACATGATAGTATACACACAACACATGTGAACACATGTGTATACACCACATGGTAGAATACGCACATAGGGAACACGTATGTGCAC
Organism: Taxus wallichiana var. yunnanensis; assembly: GCA_018340775.1. Taxonomy (NCBI): domain Eukaryota; kingdom Viridiplantae; phylum Streptophyta; class Pinopsida; order Cupressales; family Taxaceae; genus Taxus; species Taxus wallichiana. The sequence continues at coordinate 75,254,461 of CM031244.1, forward strand.
ATGCGCAGTACCCATAAGATGGCACAAGTGCCCATAGGAGGATGCGGGCACGTGCATGTGCCAAAAGGAGGAAAAACATGCCATAGGGTGCGTACATGCCCCCTAAAGGGTGTGTAAGCACACTTTGAGTAGACAGAAGATAGAAAAATGCCAAAAATGATGACATTTAGAAGAAAATTAGGATTTTTGGGTTAACCCTAAAAAAGATAGGTAGAACTTAGAAGAAATGTTAGTAGATGACAAATGGAATGATTTTGCAGAGATGGTTGCCCTTGCTACGATGCATGAGTGAAATTCATGCATAGTAGAGCTAGAGGGGAGCATGTGCAGATGAGACTGGTGCATGGTGGTGATACTTTTAGAGGTGGTGGGCCTAGGCCCCATATCCTAGATGCCTTCCATTACATTAGATCATGGTCTACTAACCGCATTGGCTGAGCGGTGGCATAGTGAGAGCTAGTGCTTCAGGCTCCCTACTTTGGAGAGTTGATAGTTACTTTGGAGGATGTATGGTAGATTCTTCGTGGTACCTATCCTAGGCTCGTTGATTGAGTATATGAGTGACCTTGGGTAGATCAGGGTGGCGGTCAGTGACTTATTTGACCGTGATGATATACCACATGATGGCATGATAGTTTCATTGCATGAGTGCATAGCTGATCCTACACTGCACCGGGGGCCGCTATATGTGATGTCACTTATCAGTGGGTTTTTTCTCACTGATAAGACTAGGACATCCTTCCCTAGGGGTTTGATGACATTGGTTCATGAGATATTCAGTGGTAAGCACTATTGTTGGGGCCAGTGCATACTGGAACATCTATACTGGGACTTACATCTGATTACATACCACCATCAGAAGATGGTGGGGCCTACCTCTTTACTGCAGATTTGGTCTTAGGACCACATAGCTATTAGGTTCCCTGTAGGCACATTACATGTCTAAGTCCCAAAGGAGCTATCATACATGGCTTGGGTTTCGTAGGTGACAACATATGAGGGAACCTAGGCAACTTGTACTGAGATCATTATCGACAAGAGTTTGATGAGCTATTAGACAGGGACATTATATGGAGGCCTTACAGGTAGATACAGTGGCCAAAGGATAGAGTAGAGCTTAGTGTTTATGTGGTGGAGCACTTCCTTCTAGGTAGCCATAGTTACATTATCAAGTTATATAGAGTAGATTAGTATCGGTGATAAATGGGCATGGTGTAGGGGTTCCACAACCATATTTGTGGTATGCCCGCCGAGACTTCGAGAGGTAGACCATGGGGCCACGCATATAGGCAACCTGAGTTGGGGAAAAAAATTTACACAGGTGGTACCATAGGCATGGGACCCATCTCAATAGATCAGAGATCCGGGTACCACTTTCAATTACATGGATTGGTATGCCACTATTTTACCATGACGTTTGACTATTCCAGACGAGGCATGGGCAGTAGGCACTTGGCCACCGCGAGAGCTTCATTATAGCGGTGATGAGAGGGGGATGTAACATCCCATGACCCAAATGATCCATTTTATGGGCTACCACATGATGAGTAGGGTGCAACATAGGTGCAGGGACCGAGGTGGTAAGGACCAGCACAAGTTCCTAGGCTTAGATTATGAGAGTAGGAAAAGGCCTCTAGACCGATATAGAGACAGGCATAGGGATAGGCCCTTGTGGTGTAGCCAATGACACAAATATCCACCTTACAATAGTAGATGTAGTAGGAAATAGTAGAGAGAGACTAGGCCCAAGCTCATACTTTAGCAGTGACAACAAAGTGGGATCATGCTCGGGCCCGGGCTAGTTAGGGAGGTGATGGTGCTATCCATTCTCAGCAGATATGGTAGATGGCAACATAGATGGCTCAGGTGACGAGCCTATATTAGTAGACATAGGCTCAACTACAACCTATGATACTGGAGAGAGATAGGTTGAGAGTAGAGAGAGTCGTGGGTCAAGCCAAGCTTACTCGAGTATCAGTAGAGATAGCATCCTTTTGACACATAGATGGTATAGTGGTGATAGCCCGAACTCATAGAGATATAGCTACAACAGAGGGCACAACATCTTAATACAAATAATTATATTATGAGGCGATTGGATGAGTCATGAGCAACTTCTTATAGCCATAAGTCGAGTACCTTCTTATAGCCATAAGTTGAGTAGAGGGACAAGGTTAGAGAGGCCTCATGCCTAAGTGGAGCAGTCATGGGGGTAGTTTGTGAGACCGAATGAAAGCCGGATATGCCTCCACCATGGGATAGACCAGCCAGCTCATCCGAGGGCTCGAGTTACCCCTGATTCATATTGTATTGATACATGTGCTTCTATGATGAAGGATTATGAGTATCTTGTGCTTGATGTACAACATTATTTATGTATAGCAATTTTGACATATGCCTCTGATGAAGGCAGTTGTATTCTTTGATCGATGTATATCATCCTTTTTGTATGCCTCAGATGAAGGAATTTTTGATGTATAGTAGCGATGTATATCTATTTTTGATATAGATATACCACACACATGTATATGTATATATGGACATTTTTGACATGACACATGTGTTATGAGATGATGGATATTGTTTGTTATTTTTGATTGAGTACATGGATATATGGATGTGTTATGATGTTAGCTGATTTGATTTCACATGTATATGTATCTTGATTTTGATGTATCACATGTGCTTTGATTTCTAGATGATAGATCTATAGAGTATATCAAATGTAGTTGCTCATGTGATGTGCTAGATTTAGTGGACATGATGATATGATGATATGGGTGTGGGGCAAATAGATTTTGATATTTTTGATCCCTATTTCCCCCATTTTATGATATGATATGTGATGATTAGCTCAACATTCATGTATGATGTATACTTAGCTTTTTCTTGATATATGATGTATAAATGATGTTAGATGTGATGGTATTGATGGAAATATGATGATTTGATAAAAAAGTGATGCACATGTAACAAGAAAACACAATCAAATGCTAACAAAGAACATAATGAACCAATACAACAATGTGCCATGATTCACCAACATGCAAAAACACACTTCAATATGCACAAATAAGAATAAATCTGATATAAACAAGAAAAGATGAATCCTAACAAAGTATTTCTAAGCAACAAACAATACAAATGTACAAACATGAAGCAACTATACAAGCAATCAAGAAAATAAAGAAACAAGATAATGCAAGTAAACTAAAGTGAATGTTTTTGTAAGATTGTTTTTGTGAAACAATTTTCTATTTTTATATTTTTGTGAAACAATTTTATATTGTTTAGGGTTTTGTGAAACAATTTTCTATTATTTAGGTTTTTTGAAACAATTTTCTATTGTTTAGAGTTTTGTGAAACAATTTTCTATTGTTTTGAGTTTTGTGAAACAATTTTCTATTGTTTTGAGTTTTGTGAAACAATTTTCTGAATGTTTTTGTGTTTTTATAACATTTTTCCGAGCTATGCATAGGTAACCAAGAAAGTGTGGATGCCCCAGCGTTAGATGGGGAATATACAAGGAAAATTCCATGTGCTTATAAACAAGAAGGTGAAGCCGCGAAGTGCCCAAAGATGAGATGGGGAATAAAAAAGAGCACACCTTTAGAGATGGATAAGAGGAGACAAAGACAGATCAAGGCTTGACAAGATTAGGCTCACAGGGAATCTCGAGAGGTAGATGTAGAACTAGCCCTAGGCTAAGTAAAAGTACCCTCTAGATGCAAGATGCTTGTGAACAATGAATCCTCCCAAGGCGCCGAAACCAGTTTTCACCCAAGGACTTATCCAAAGTGCCACAATTGTGTGGTTTTCACTTATGGATGACATGTTTTCTCTTTTTCTTTTCTCTTTATTTTATTTTTTTGTATTTTGATTATTTTTACCATGTTTTTATTTTGCTTTTTTGATTTTTGCACCATGTTTAAGCATAGAACCACTTAAGGTGCATGACATTCATGGGCTCGCAGAGCTCATCACCATTGGGGTGAGAAAGTTTGTATGCTTATGTGCCATACTTGGCCATGATAACATAAGGTCCTAACCAGTGTGGTTTGAAATTTCCTTTCTTCTCTTGTTCTGCCCTTGTGTTGAAGTGATTCTCCTTCATGACCAAATCACTAACCTCGAACTAACGAGGTATGATTTTTTTATTGTAATTTTTGAATACTATGTTATGGTACACTTTGAAATGGTTAAAGGTGTGGATGTGTTTCCCATCTAGGAGTTCTAACTCTGCTAGTCTAGCCACTCGGTAATCTTTATCCTTGTCCAGATAATCCCTAAGAGAGATTCTTAGGGAAGGAAGCTCAATTTTTAACAGGATGATAGATTTCATTCCAAATACCAGGGAATATGGTGTCACACCCATAGGAGTGTGAATAGAGGTCCTATAAGCCCAAAGAGCTAGGTGGATTTACAAATTCTAGTTATGACCTATCTTACTTACCATCTTCTCCATTATTCGCACCAAAGTCTTATTAGTGGCCTCGGCCTGTCCATTACCTTGGGGATAATATGGTGTAGACCGGTTTAACTTGAGTTGAAACCGATGACAAAGATCCTTTACGGTTTTATTCTTAAATTATTTTCTGTTATCGGTAATAATGGATATAGGAATGCCATGCCAGAGAAATAAGATGATTCATGATGAACTTGGAAATCTGAGCACCCATTACATAGGTCAAAGGGATAGCTTCCACCCACTTGGTAAAGTATTCAATAGCTGTAATGATGTGGGTGTGGCCATCAGATGAAGTAGGGGTAAGCTTCCCTATTAAATCAAGTCCCCATTTAGAAAATGGCCATGGGGTGGTGATGGGTTGCAATGGCTGTGATGGAGCATGGATGAAATTTCCATACTTCTGACAAAGTACACACTTCCTTACATAGTTGCAGCAATTGGTTTCCATGGTAGGCCAATAGTAGCCCACTCTCAACAATTTTTTGGCTAGAACCATTTCGTTAGTATGGGCTCCACACACCCCTTCATGCACCTCTTTAATCACTTGGACCAACTCTGTCATATCGAGACAATATAACATATTCCCATCATAGCCATGATGATAAAGCATACCTCCTAAAAGGGTATAGTAGACTATATGATAAATTAGGCTTTATTTCTTGGAATGGGAGATGTCAAGAGGGAATGTGTTGTCTTTGAGGTAGGTGAAGATGGGCTCATACGATGGGGAATTGGGACCAATAACATCATAAGCTAGATAGGATTCTGACATGTCATATACAGGCTGGCATAGATTTTCCACAAAGAATGGAATGTCATTACTTACTTGTGGAATGTGGAGCATAGAACCCATGGTTTCCATAGCCTTTGTGAATATGTTTTTGCTCTTGGAATATGTTCAAATGTGATGCACACAAAATACTCTTTCAGAGTTTCTACCAACTTCTTGTAAGGGATGAGTTTCTCATCCTTAACTTTGTACTCATCATTGACTTTCTTGATGATTAATTAAGAATCACCAACAATCTTAACATGATGAATGTCCCATTTGATGGAAAGCTTCATCCTAGTGATGAGTTCCTCATACTCTGCGATATTTTTCGTGCAAGGAAAACCAAGGTGAAAAGCCTAAGGTATGGGGTTTCCAGAAGGAGTAATGAGGACCACACCGCCCTTGAACCATGAAAAGTAAAAGATCCATCAAAGTGTATCTGCCACATGACATATTCTTCAATGTATAGTAATGAGGCATCTGGCAGATCCAGATTCACAAGTTCAATTCCTTGTAAAGTTCCTTCTACTAATTATTCAACAAATACCTTTCCTTGGACCAAATTTTGATGCACAAACTTGATGTCAAATTTACTCAGTAGAATGATGCAATTAGCCATTCTACTAGTGAGGGTGGGTTTGTACAACAAGTATTTGAGTGGGTCAAATTTTGATATAAGCTTGGTTTTGGTATTCAATAGATAATGATGAAGTTTTTGAAAGGTAAAAACTACATCCAAACAAGATTTTTGATTTGGGGATAGTTGAGCTCATAAGCGATGAGAGTGTGACTGAGGTAGTATACCACTTTTCTTTATGACCAAGGTCATATTGGGTGAGCAACGCACCAATATCAAATTGAGTAGCAGAGATATAAAGAAGGAGTGGCTCACCAAGAGTTGGAGGCATGAGGACAGGTGGATTGACCAAGTATTGCTTAAGCAAGGTGAAGGCTTGTTATTTATCTAGTCCCTAGATAAATGCAACATCATTTTTAAGTAGGTGAGTGAAGGAATGACACTTATCGGAAAGTCTGCGAGATGAAGTAGAAAATAGACTCGTATTTTTTCGTACAAGATGCGCGCTCGCTGCTTAATGTTTTTAGGAGGATGCATCTCAAAGTAATAGCAAAAGATTTAGCGAGTGGTCTACCTCAATTCCCCTTCTTGATATAATGAAACCTAGCAATTTTCCTGATAGCATGCCAAAAACACATTTCTTTTGGTTTATACAGCACCTTGTACTCTCGCCTTAGATTTCCCAAGGATATCATCCACATAGTCTTCCATAATATCATGGATCATATCATGGAAAATTACTTTGTCATGGCCTTTGATAGGTAGCTCCGTGTTTTTAAGACCAAATGGCATTACTTGATAATAGAAGGTACCCCAAGGAGTTGTAAAAGTTTTCTTGTGTTGATCTTCATCAGCTATCTTGATTTGATTATAACTTGAAAATTCATCCATAAGAGATAGCATTTCATATCCTGTTGTTGAATCCACAATCATATTAATATTTAGTAATGGAAAATCATCCTTCAGGAAGGCTTTATTTATGTCCCTGAAATCTGTCTAGATTCTGATCCCAAAAGCCTTTTTCTAGATAGGAATGATATTGGATATCCATTCGGAGTAATCAATGGGTCAAATGAATCCTGCCACAAACAATATTTCTAATTCTTCCTTAACCAGGAGAGCCACCTTCGGGTGCATCTTTCTAAGCTTTTTCTTAATAGGATTAGTGTATGCATGTATAACTAAGTTGTGCACAACCAAAGTGAGATCTAAGCCTCACATATCCTTATAGGAACATGAAAACACATTTATAAACTCCCGTAGTAGCATGTTGAATGTTTTTGTTCCCATTTCGAGAGTGAGGCTCCTAACTTGACCATTTTTGGCTCATATTCTATGCCAATGTTTACATCAATAATATCTTCTACCAAGAATTTGACAAATCCTCCATACGTGTAGGATTGGGAGGAAGGTTGAAATCTTCATCCAATGATTTCTTGACGAGATTTTCATTATTGGCATCACCACTTTTATTGTCCTTTGATTTTTACACTGTTTGTCCTGCCGCTGCCTCAAAGATGTTTTCATTGTGTGACTTGGACTTTGATTTTTGCTGAGGCTTCTCATGGTAACTTTTTCCCTCACTTTTTCTTAAATTTTGCTGACCACGAAGCTCAGCTTCCTCTCTAAATTAGGCACATGTATCTAAGTCAATATAGAATCCCTTTTTGTGGTCTCTAATGGGGATTGTATCCCGAATGCCCATGAATTCTAAAATAACTTCATCATTTTCAAATAAATCTAATGACATATGATTTTTTTTCTCCCATTCAACAAGGTGAGGGTAAACTAGGTCAAGTGTAGTTTTTGTAGGGGTTATGGTGAGGACATCAGTATTCATAAATAGGTTCGTCGAGGAAAGATCCTCATACTCGCTACAGTGGGAATTTGTATCACTATCTAAATAGTCAGAGCTATCCTCATGTTCAAATTAGGTAGCATCTTGATCATTGGGATGTGCCCCATAAGGGTGAATTCCAATGTTGTACCTTTCTATTTTAAAATGTGGGAGAGGAACTAGTTCTTGTTATCCTTGCTCATTCCTTCCACATCCTAGACCCTTATAGCCCATGGAGTACATCATTCGACTAGATTTCTCATATTTAGGGGTTTGGTAGCAAGTTGGTTGAGTATCTTCTAGGACCCAAGTTGTAGGTGGATCCAACAATTTCTCTTCAACCAACAAGCCTCCAAGTAAAAATGACCTAATGGTTTGAAAATCTCTAGGTCTTCTGAAATGATATTTGGGTCGATCTCTAGTTTTAGGTGACAATCAGAGGTCTGAAACTAAAAGGGCTTGTTACACATTATATTCTCCACAACCGTATTCCATAACCTTCATCGCCCATGAATCAAAAGGAGAATTTGATGTAGAGGCACCATGGGCACAAGAACTGAGAGAATCTAAATCTACTCAGGACTCCATGGCTTTATATTGAAGAGGAAAACTATATCAGGAGAAGGGCACGTATAGGTACCCTTACATGCAAAAATATTGAGATATCTACGATTATCAAAGGGATTTGAATCTCATTGTATTGTGATAGTGTTTCCATGCGCTTCGATTTAATGCATTGATGGAACGTTGATGGCATGACCAAATCCATGGTCAGCCTAGAAGCATTTTGTATGGGAATTCTATGTCCAGGACATGAAAATTTGTGTGATGAAAAGTGGGACTGACTTCCATGGGAAATGTGATTGTGCCAGCTGACTCTCTTTCCACTTTTTCATAAGTGGTTATAGTAATGATGTTTTTACTTGAGGTCTTCTTCAATATGTCCTAGTTACTTAACCAACTTCAGTGTGCATATATTCAATCCTGATCCATTATCCACAAGAACCCATTTGATCTTTTGGCGGGTAACGAATACCTCAATATACAAGGGGAGATTATGTGTTGGATTTTTAGTAGAGATTTCCATATGATTAAAGGCAATGTGCTCAGTTGGTATAATGTTTTCTATTGCAACCTTGAAGATGTGTAGGATCTACTTCTAGTGGAACTCCTGACCCCTAAAGAGTTTGGTACAAAATTTCTTATGTACATTTGATATCTTAAGAAGATCCAAGATCAAAATCTTGGTAGACATTTTCTCAAGTTGTTCTAAGAGGTTATACCTACCATTTTTGGGGTTGATGGAGAGGGTTCAGGAATCATGAGGTGGGAATGCCTTGTTACCATGGTGCAATCCTTTCCCTTGATTCGAATGGTATTCACATGGTCACTAGGAGAGAAAATACATCTAATGAGTGAATCATAATGATTTTTTTCTTTCTTGGTATATAGATAATTCATTGCTTTATAACTCTAGGATGACTCTCCTTGATCCAGCTTTGACTCCTCTGACTTACCATGTTTGGGGAATGGTTCTTTGTATATCCCCATCTTTTCATTAGGTGTCTGATTTTTTCTAGGTTGCCTATTTCTATCTCTCCATTGTTGATGAGGTCTTGGATGTAGTGATGAAGTCACAGACATTTGTCTATTTTATGTCCCTTGACATGATGTAATTCACAATAGTCATGCTCTTTGTACCATGATGGTTTTGGAGCATTGTCATCAAAGGGTTGTGTCATGGGATAAGTCACCATGTGAGCTGCATCTAATTATTTCAATATAACCGACAAAGGATCATTGAGAGGAGTGAACATTCTTCATTTAGGTGGTGGTTGAATAGGTCCTTTGGTCAGTTTAAAAGGTTGACCAATTTGAACTGTTTGCACACATTTGGAATATGTGATCCCGTCTCCCACCACATTTTTGTTTTTGTTAAATATTTTCGGATTCTCCATAGGTTTAACACTTTGGTTATCCTTAGATTGTGACTTAAGAGTTCCTTTGGCAATAAGGGATTTCTCTATTTGAATGCATTTTTCAATGACCTCCTCGAAAGTGTGAACACAATGCATTTGAAGGTGGAAAGCAATGTTTGGATTTAGGTTGGGCATAAAGATACTTATCAGCTATTTTTTAGGGAATGCTCAAGGGAAGAGACTGGTTATCCCTCTTCACCATTGTAGGAAGTTGGTGAATGTATCGTTAGGGCATTGCTTAGTGCCACATAAGTCTCGCTATGGTTATATCACTTTCTATATTGTATGAGAAGTGATGCACAAACCTCTCTTCTAATTCTAGCCGTAAAAATAGACCCTCGTAGAGAAAATGAGTAAACCAATCCAAAGCTTGACCTCCTAGACTCTTGGGAAAGAGTCGTATGAGATAATTATTGCTATAGGACACATTTTGACATGCCATATAGAAATCCTTTGCATGATCTCTTGGGTCTTCCTTTCCTCTATATTTGTCAAATTTTGGCATGTCGAATGTTTTAGGGAAAGGTTGAAGTGTCATATCTTTATCAAATGGATGGGGACATAGTTCTTCATATTAATATTTTTTGATGCTCCCCACATTTCTCTCTTGAAGGCTTGCAAGTGTTTCTTTCATAGATTTTACTTCTTGTGCGAGTAATTGTTCTTTAGTGGGAGAAGCAGGGATATATACATGATGATGCTCCATGTTGTCTTCTCCTTGATTTTCCCTATGAATTTCACTAACTTTGACCTTAGGCCTTGTATTTTTACATTCTTTCTTGTTTCCTTCTATACATGAGAGATTAGAAAGGCTAATTGTAGACTAAGGTTGCTAATTTGTTTCTAAATAGTGACTTATTCTTCCAAAAGTTCCTCTTCTTCTTCATATTATGGAGGTTCTTCAACATTATCGTGTCCTAACTCGATTTTACGTGGTACTTTAATAAAGGGTATTCTTTGTCCCAATTTATTATCATTTCCTGCATTGGAGGTAGAAGCATGTCCATGTGTTAAAATATCCTCCATGTCGATGAGAGGTTGCTCCTTGTCATTAGTGTTATTTATAGGTGGGATTGTTTCATGTTCAGTGGGAATTTTGGCTCCCAATTCTATAACTCGTGCCAACACCCTATTATTGTTTCTAAAAAGGAATTCATGTAATAAGGTGGGGTCGAGTCAAACTCCACATGTGGGGATTCCAATTCATCACCACTATGATCTATCATGTCTTCTATCTCTTTTTCTATGGAAAATAAAGGCCCAAGATCATGACCAATAAAAGGGTTTGACCCTTGTTTGTTTGAGGCTTCCCAAGCTTGCACTTTTTATCCCTCAAATGTTTTCTTTTTGAGCCCTAATCATGTTTTAGGAGCCATGATGTGCAACAGTTTCACCAAGGTATGTTGTAAATGTGTTCAAAACTTGTGATCACACCTAAGTGAAAATGCAAAAATAATGTCAAGAATATGAATGAGTATAAATGTTAAAGTACCAATGTGATAGAGTGATAAGTCAATAGTGACACAATGTTTGGTACCTAAGCCTATCAATCGAATGAATTACTTCCTAGGTTTGTTTCAAAAAGATAGTTGGTGTCGTAAGATAATTAACAAGATGTCCTCACTTATGTCAAGTTCAAGGGAATGAACAAGACGTAAGTAAATACAAGAAGTTAATGTGACCTCCTAATAAGGTATACTAGAAGCAAGCCCAAATTCAATTAATACCTATATCCCAAAAAGTGTCAGTTATAATTTATGAGTGACACAACAATGTCACCAAGATATGTTAACCAAACTTTGTGAGAAAGTAAGGTATTGATATCAAGATGATATTGATATAACACGCATAAGTGGTAACACGTAACACTTTTAAAAATTGAGGTAGTAATGGAATCAAACTAAAATCTTATAGTATAACTAAGAATTGTTAAAATGTGTATAGTGTAACCTTACAATATAGATATTTAGGTCAAGTTTATGAGAAACAAGACGTAAATACCAAAATTGTAGTGATACAATATAAATAAGGTAACCTTTCTAAGGAAGTTCAAGATGATGAACCATGCCTAACTATGATGATGATCCTAACATGGGTATCAAGATCACAAAGGCCACCGATGATATGAATACACTTCTACAAACTTTATACATTTAAATTACCCATCCACAAACATGGATGGGTGTAAATGAACAAAAAGTGCCGTAAACAATCAATTGATAACATAAAGGTAGTCACTCTTCTTTTGATCAACAAAGTGTCAAAATAACACGAGGGAAGTAGATCAAAAATGGGGATGAAAAATGTTGGCTTTGCTTTCTGGTAGAGTTTCACCTCGCCTTAGAGCAAGTGAAAAACTAAACAAAAGTAACACTTCTCATGTTTCATGATGAATGATCGCTCACAACTTGACACTTTGTTTTGAAATGGTTAAAATGGGATCCTAGCCAAATAATATCCTCCTACATGGTTCTCTCTTCCTAGGTGTTACAAAGCTGTCTTAAGCGAGCTTGATTTACCCAAAAAGTCACAATGACTAATTTGGGAGTATCTCAGATTTTACTTTACCCCCTTCAAGCACAATAGGCAACTAGTGCATCTATGTGTACCATCACTGGGGTCACCATATGGACAACCAGTAATGCTAACTCACAAGGAATGACTAGTCAAGTAGGTTGTGCAGAGCACTTCCTATTTCGTCCACAAGGTTCCCTCTTACATGGACTACTTTGGGGTTCCTAGTACCACCCCCATTGTTGTAGCTTAAGGCATTATGCCAAAGGGGTTATGTTCCAGTTGAGCAGATAGGGATGTACCCTTTTCCAAAACCTATAATACAATGTTTTGAATATGGTGTTATTTTTATCTTGTTTAATTTTGATGTGGTTTTCTTGAACACCTTTTGGAAACCTGTATGACAACTGTATTAGTAGTTTGATTTTGTTTTAATTCCACCTTTCTTTGACAAGCGTGTGTTTTGGTCCTACACAACGAGTTAGTAATTTTCCATAAAAAGAGTAAACATCATTTCTGATTCTCAAGATCATCCAAGGACACAAGAGAAGAGCATACATGATGTTTCTAAAATCCAAGAAGATGCCAAATGGAAAAACACTTAATTCAAACACACCAAGTTAACTCATTCCAATTCAGATATTCTTAACAATTTTAAAGCATAAAAATACCTAAGAATCATTTATGATTCCAAAGATCACCCCAAAGGATGCGAGGGAAGAGAATACATGACCTTATTCTTATAAGAAAGCATGCAAAGTCTATCTAGTCTAGCAAAAGCATGTAAACATACCCTGCAAAAATAGGCATTAATTAGATAAAACCTGCAAATAAGTTAGCACTTTAACACTTTAATTTTGAGAAAAATGAAAGAAACCTGCGCCCGGTTTATGCATGTGCCCATGGGTTAGGTGGATGCACCCTCTATGTTTTTCAGACTCACAATGCACCTGTGCCACCCGAGAGGTGTCTACGCTAGGATTAGGGTGTGTGTGCCAAGGTAGATAAAAGGTAGTATTAAGTTCGACATAGAGCACCTATGCCACTAGAGAGGTGCTTGCACCAAGGTTAGGGCGTGTGCACCACATGAGATAAAAATTAGTACCAGATTTTGATAGAGTGCCTGCGCCACCCGAGAGATACCTGCACTAGTAGAGAGTTGCTCGCGCCGGGGGTTAGTGTGTATGCACCATCTTGACAAGTTTTCCTCTGTAGTGAAGGTATACTACGAACAGAGTGTCTGCACCTAGTTTGGTGTGCCTACACCAGGGTTAGGGTATGTGCACCGGGGTTAGTGTATGTGCACTATGGTTGGAAAATAGAGATACAAACTCGATAGTTCACCTACGCCACCCAAGAGGTGCCTACGTAGGGGTCGGTGTGCCTGCACCAGGGTTAGTGTGCCTACACCCCTCCTGCAACCAAAGTATGACAAAAAACACAAAAAGCTCACAATACTTAAATTTTTAGCAAGTTAGCTTTAAATTGGAAACAACCCATTAAAATAATAGCTATAAATGAGAACCTACACATATAATACTAGCAAAAATCCTAAGAAATTGAACATTATTTACTATATGTGTATATCAAAGGTTAGCCAAAAATAATAGAATTCAAGCTAGAATGCTAAAGGACTAAGGATCTTTCCCATTGGGTGTGCTAAATGTGTACATGTATTTGTTAGCAATGCAAAAAGAGTTAGAACTAACACCTAGTAGTCCTAAAACAAAGCTAAATCAAATTCAATGCACCATCATGCTTAGAGCTTAAGCAAAACTAATCTACTAACATCCTTGCATTAGAACATGAAAAAATATTCAAACTAACATGTTAATCCATTAATTTCTATCTCTATTGAATGCTAAAAATGAAATGAACCTACTTAGATCCTTAGCAATCAAAGGTTTGATTATATGTTTGAATCCCAAGGTTTTCAAGAATGGAGTCTTGTCAAACCATGGCTACAAGACCATTTGACATATCTCCATATGACTTCAAAACTTGGATGGATGAATACAAGAAATGAAAGTAGCTAGCCTCTCTAATGAAGAATGCTCCAAGATGACAAAATGGCTATAGTGTATTTACTATATGCTTCACTTTTGTTTCTCAAGGAATAGGTGTAAGTGTAAAGGTAGGAGGAGGGCTCTTTATATAGCCCAATGGATAAAGCAATATCTACACCCCTTTGCATGTGGGATAATAGAGATGTTGAGTTAGTTGTGGATAAGGGGGTTTAAATAGGGTTGAGTTAACTTTAGGAGAGTTTAACTTGTCCTTTAGTGGCTCATGTGTATAAAGCGGATTTATTAATTGATCAAGATGATTAATTAATAGATGGGTAAGCTTACAAAATCTTTTTAGAGGAATATTAACATGATTTAGACTATAGAATGGGATTAAATAAATTAAATAATGATTTATTGGTTTAATGAAAGGGGAAGCTAATTAATTAATAATTAATTAATTAGTTTAGATAGAAGGAAGGATTAATTAATTAATTAGTTTAGATAAAGGAAGGATTAATTAATGAAAGGTCGTTAATTAGGTATTTATTGAATAGAAGCCTTAATTAATTACGTATTGTAATTAATTAACGATGATAAAAGAAAAGCTGAGCATTATTGATGATATGTTGCCAATTTGTGGGAAAGGGGATAATTAAGACAATTTAAGTGTTTATATTGTTTAGGATAAATTATAGGTGTCTACAACATGCACATGGGTGGAACAAAATCTGTATGACAACCTCGTATGAGAGATTCTTATTTATTTTTCTATTAGAAATGTATGAGTGACTGTTGCTTATGCGTCCTAAAAGGAATTAGAGGTATCATGCGCTTGTTTGATGTAGGAATTTCAGGCCCTCTATGATGTTGATCTACTTTAGACACATGTTGTGGATACTTGGTTTCATGGTGTTCTCGAACAACTCTATTTTGAGTACTCAATTTCCACTTATTCTTGCCAAAAGGTAGAAAAATTTCAATTTTTACGATATCTTAGGGAACTTACCTCCAAGGAATTCCACTAATGATCAAAATCTTGATGGTAACCTTGAACTTGAAAGCAACCAATGGCTAACTAAACCTCACCATGCACGGGCATGTGCAGTTTGGTAAAAGATGGAAAACATAGTGACAAAAAGGTAGAGAGAGGAAATGTGACTTCAGATAATGATACATGCAAGAGGGAGATAGAGAAGAAGAGGGATGTCAGAGAGAGAATGACATTATGGAGAGAGATGGCTCGCAAAGGATTTGAATTTCATGCAGAAGACATGGAACCCGAGCATCAAAACTCCCCAATTTGGGAAATCATGACAGTGGAAACCCCTTAGCCTCACATATAAGTGTGTCAAGAGAGACGACTTGGGCCATAGGCGTGCATCTAAATCTACCTAGAAACCTTTCCCTTATGCTTGGTCTTCCAATATCTAGTACAAAAAATAGCCAAAAGCTAATTTAGGTAGTGGGAGAGTAGGAGAAAGTCATATAATAAGCACATTGATAGCATCATAAACGTCTTCATTATTGTTTAGAGGTACCTTTTCAGGTGTATCATTTGTACATAATTTAAGTGCGTAGAATTTTGGACTCACTTCTGGGAGAGTAACGCTTTGTAGATAGTAGGGATATAGTTTAGTACTACTATTGGGACATAGGGAAGTACATATTCTAGTCTGACTCCAGCTATAGGTGGAGGATCAAGTGATATAGGTGGTTCTAGTTCTGGTGGATCTGGTGGTTCTTAAGGTAGAGGAAACACAAGAGGTTTACCCTAGAATATTTACATGGAGATGTCTCTTCATCTTCAAGAGTATTGGGGCATAGAATATGATGCTAAACATGTGCACATTTGTGAAATCCTATGGTGTGAAAAAGGAATCATAGCTTCGAGCATAAGGAAATTCAATTTGACACTACGTTACAAGGGCACGCACACGATGGTACATAAATTTTGACCCTAATCAAACTTGTCTGCACTATGCAACTTTAAAAGAGGCTTTCCTTAAAGAATTTCACATCCCTGAGTTTGAGCAAAATATTCTAAGTGTGCTCAAGGATATTAACCCAGAATTACCGAGAGTGTTAGAGAGTATGATGCCCATTTCAAAATGTTCTTATCTAAGATTTCTTATGATATTCATGCAAGCTAACATGCACAATGTTTCATTGGAGGTCTATTTAGACCTTTTATAAGGGTGCTATCACATAAGACATAGATTGATCTCGCACGAAGCATTTGAAGCACATTTACGTGCCGAGGAAGTTAAAAGTATGACACCGAGGTGAGCCCATTTTGAAAGCATAGATTGCAACCATGGAAAAGTAGTTAGAGAATCTATCGAAAAATTCAGCACATGAGATGCACATGGGTATTTGGTGTATATATTGCAAGGTGGAAGGTCACACCAAGGATAGTTATCCCCACAGATTAGTACATTCATTGCTACTAGACTATGAGATATGTCATTTAAACCATGATGTTAGCCACTACCCATTATTACAACACACAATAAGGAAGAATGTCCCTTATTACTGTAAAATTTATAGGTTTGTGACTCGTAACATGGAACAATATCGAATGATTGGTCGATCCATGATGCAATAGATATTGGCGTGTGATAGAAAGGTGTCTTAGATAACTCTTAAGGCAAGAATGAACATCAGGATAGGGATCAAAATCAAGTGTGCTATGATCAAAATGAAGGGAATTTTGAAGGAGGTCATGGCGTGTCAAGGATACCATGGTGGATTAAGAGGAAGAGGCCGTGGTGGTGGAAAAAGTGAATTTCCTTGTGGAACATGTTATACATGTGGATTTCCTAACCACTACAAATAAAAATGTCCTCAAAATATTACGTTTTCTTTCTCGTGGAAAGAATCAAAGTTATGAGGAATGCTTGGACTTGTATGAATATCTTAATAAGAAGAATAAATAAGAAAAAAAGGCACAAGGATGGTTAGGATACAAAAAGATGTGGAAAATTAATGGATTCCTAAGTTGGAACAAGAATTTGAGAGATTTCCTCTAAAGATCACTACCCTCACTAAAGCGGCACATACCAAAGAAGCATTGCAGAAGATTCCTACCATCACTAAGGATGAGGTTCTACATGCATGGTACCCGCATCCTATCCATCGAAGGAGGTTTATTAGGAAACCATGGAGGTACTCATAAATCTTCGTGGTGAAATATAGTATTTAAAGGAGTAATCATAGAAGATGGAGCAAAAGAATGCAGGAGAAATGGTCTAATATAATATGGATGACTTGAAAGAAGTGTGCAAGAAGTTGCACCAGGAGAATATAATTCCACTGTTAGGGAGTTGGTTAAAGGAAAACACTTTGATTCTAAGTATTGAGACTGGACAGAAGATCCTGCATGCAAATCTTCCTCTCTCATAGCTTAGATTATGAAAAGGAAATCACTCGAATGCTATTGTGGATGGATGGATTTTGAGTAATATATTGATTGATACAGCACATAAGTCAATGCTATTACTTTATATACATGGGAACAAATGGAGAGACCTCCATTGTAACCCTCTTCAAAATTACTTGCTCATCGCTAACTAAACTAAGGCCACTCCTATTGAGTTTTAAAAGTTGCATCCATTACCATACAAGGATCCAAGTTTACTGGAGATTTTGAGGTTTTAGCACTTGTAGAGGTAGATAGCTTCCAAGATCTACTTGGGCTTCCTTAGTGTTATGCAAATAATGATTATGTTTAGTTCAACAAGGGTTATATCAGTTTTGAAAACAAGGAGGAAAGAGTTATCATCACTTTAACAGATGGCAAATCTGCACCCTATGTTGATCCTTTGAGTGAGGAATACCTAAATAGGATTAATATACATGTCATCCGAGACCCAGAGGTACTTGAACTATATATAGAAGGAATCCTTCAGTGGGAAGATACACAATCTATTAGTGATACTACAATTTTTTCTTGTCATAATTGGGCTCATAGTACTTATGAGTTGGTAGGACGCAAAGTAAAGAGTACATTTTCACGATACAACAAACCTCGTTGTATCAGGAGAATAAGTAAGAACTTGATACCTCGTTATACTGGAGAGGTAGATCCTACAGTATTTCTATGTGCTATGGAGGAACAATGGATAAACTAGTTGGAGAGATGAAATATGCTAGCATATGCCCTGCACGAGACATCAACACACTGGTGGGTGGTTCACAAGGATAATCTTGTAGGATGGAATGAAATTATAATTTCTCTTGCTACTAGGTTCTTCAGAGGAATGCACCTACTCAAATCTTTATTATCATGGGAATAAAACTAGTTAACATCACGTTCAAAAGAGTGTGAGAGACTCTAAATAGAGGGGTAGGAAGCTTTACAACCTTCGCTCTAGGTGCACAAATTTTATTCCACTTTTCAAGGATGGGTGAATGGTTGGTATGTATATGTAGAAATCCATAGAGAGATTGGAAATTGGTAGGATTTTATGGTAGGAATAATCTAGATGTTTGAATATTTATCTACTAAATTTCCAAAGAGAAGAGGCATTAAAGGTTATAAAGTGCTTAACTATGGGAGATAGTGCCAAGGTGGAAGAACTCATTCAGGAGTTATTTGATGAAGAAGACTCAGGAGCACATTTTTCTAAAGAAACAAAGATAGATGCCACACTACTTAAGCACACTTTCCTTAAGAAGGAAAAAGGAAAGATGGTCTACTTAGTGGATGATGAAGAAGTAGAAAATTTGGATGTATACCATTCAATAGGTAGGTATGAGGTTTTGGACAATGCAAATAAGACCATGCACACCTATCATGAACCTATGAAGAAAAAGAAAGTGAATATTGGATCAGATGCTAAGCCTAAGGAGGCCATAATTAGGGACTATTGGTTTGACTTTGAAGTGGAAAAAATCATTGAGCTGCTATGAGATTATCGGGACTTATTCCCTCGGGATACCATGAACTTAAAGGCATGCATGAATCATTAGGAGAGATGAAGATAAAGCTTAAGGAAGGTGCACGCTGATCAGAAAGAGACCCTACAAGATGAACCCCAAATTGTGTGAAAAGGTCAAAGAATAAATAGACAAAATGTTGAAGTCTAGAATCATCAAGCCCCTAGACAAGTCAGAATGGGTTAGCCCAATGGTGACCAGTATCAAGAAGGATGGTCAGATTAGGATATGTGTGGACTACAGGGATCTTAATGTTGCATGTGTGACTGATCCCTTTCCTACGCCATTCATTGTAGGGAATGAAATCTATTCATTTATAGATGGATTCTTCGGGTATCATCAGGTTAGGATTTCACTTGAGGAACAGGAAAAAACTACTTTTACTATTGAATGGGGAAACTTTTCCTATACTTGTGATGACTTTTGTCCTGAAAATTTACTTGCTGCATTTTCACGCATAGTTGTTCAAGTGTTCAAAGATTTTATTCAAAACTTATTTCTAGTTTATTTAGATTATTGGATGGTGTATGGACTTGTTAAGGATCATTGTGAAAATCTACACTTAATGTTTGAAAAATGTAGATAGTTGCATATTTCCTTGAACATCAAGAAATGTGTATTTGCTACATCATTTGGAATACTATTAGGAACATCATCTGCAAGGAAGGTTTGTTGGTCAATCTAGCTAAGGTTGTGGTCATTATCGACTGAAAGAGCCTACACAAGTAAAGTGAGGTGTGCCAATTCTTGGGTCACACCGGGTATTATAGGAAATTTATAAAGAGGTATGTTAAGGTTGCTGCACCTTTGGAGGACTTACTAAAATGAAAAGGGACCTTCTACTAGGAGAACCCCAACAACGAACATTCAAGAAATTGAAGGAGAAGCTTACTATAACACCTATTCTTCACTTTCCTTCATGGAACCAACCATTTCATGTACATGTAGATGCCTATGGCAGGGCCATTGGCGCAGTGTTAGCTTAGCCTAGAGAAGATATTATAGATCATCCTATTACTTCACTAGTAGAAATATGACTCCTACAGAGTAGAATTATACAAATAAAGAGTGCAAATATTTTGTGATGATCTATGTGCTCCATAAATTGAGATTTGGTTTCTACTAGCAACACCATTTATATTTTATACTGATCACATGACATTGAAGTATTTGGTAAACAATCCCATTTGACAGGGGCACATATGTGGATGGGTACTCTTATTCCAAGAATTTTATTTCACAGTTGTGGCAAAACTAGGGAAAAGTAATTCTAGACTAGATCATCTATCCAAAATATATTTGGGAGAAGAAGCACAGGTAATTAAAGATACCATGCCCGATGCATAGTTATATAGGTTACAACATGTGCCATCAAAATTAGAGGACATTGTTGTCTTTCTATGAACATGGATGACGCCAGAAGGGATGAAATCCTTAGAGAAGAAACAAATTGTTATTCATGTGGTACTGTTTATGTTTATTAGCGGTGAGCTATAAAAGTTAGGCTGGGATGAAGTATTGCGCTATTGTGTCCTAGAACATGAGCGCATATATATCATGGATGAGGCTCTGGTGGTATTGCAAGTGGTAACTATGTATGTGACACCACTATGCGCAAGATTCTACTTGTTGGATTATGGTGGGAGACCTTGTATAAAGATTATAAGGCAT
Source organism: Taxus wallichiana var. yunnanensis (assembly GCA_018340775.1). Taxonomy (NCBI): domain Eukaryota; kingdom Viridiplantae; phylum Streptophyta; class Pinopsida; order Cupressales; family Taxaceae; genus Taxus; species Taxus wallichiana. The sequence continues at coordinate 75,275,226 of CM031244.1, forward strand.
ATTACAAGGCTTGTGATCACTGTCAGCACCTTGGAAAACCAGATCAAAGAGATGAAATGCCTCGAAGACCTATTCCTAGTGCAGAACCATTTGAGAAATGGGTTAGAGATTTTTTGGGTCCTAATTCACTAGCCACACATAGGAATGGATTACACTATATCATTACTTGCACAGACTATCTGACAAGGTGGGTAGAAACAACACCTACAAAGGATTTTATAAAGATTACAATAGCTAGGTTTATATGGGAAAATATTATTACAAGGTATGGATGGCCATTGAGTTTGACCAAAGATAGGGGCACACATTTTTTTAATGAGACAATCATAATTTTATTGGATGAATTCATTATTACACACCATATCATCCTCAGTGCCAATGGGACTACGAGGCCTTCAACAAGATTTTGAGCCGAGATATTGACAAAAATTTGTCTTGTTGGAAGAAAGGATTTGGATGATAAAGTCTCTGCAGATACTTTGGGAATATATAACAACATACAAGTAGTTAAACAAGGCCACACCTTTTTAATTGGTATTTAGTGCAAAAGCAGTTCTTCCTATGGAATTCATATTACCTTCTTTACGTATTATGCACGCTAGAGGTCTAGCTGATGAGAAATCATTAGAAGAATGAATTGACAAGTTGATTAAGTTGGATGAGTGATGAGCAATTACACGTTGGAGTCAAGCAAGAAAAACTAGGCGTAAAGCTTAACATGATAGGCACATTAGGGTCAAAAAGCTTGAGTTAGGACAGATGGTGCTTCTTTATGATTCTAAGTTTCTACACCATCTGGGAAAACTCAAAGTACATTAGTTAGGACCACATGTTATCACTCACATACTTGAAACATGAGCTTGTTAGTTAGAAGTACTTGATGGAATATGGTTACCCAGTTACTTCAACGGGAGTAGGTCGAAGCCCTACTATAAATAAGTCTTCTTGGTGTTTGTAATAAGGCATTATTTCCATCTAGATCAAGTTTTCAATTATATATTCCCTTAATGTATTTCCTTCTTCGTAATTATTCTTTATCAATTTAGTTGGTGTTTTATGAAATAATTACATTTACGTGCTAGAAGATAATTACCATTTTTAGTATTTTCATGTGTAGAGGATTGCACATAGCATTTGTGTGGGGTGGTTATTGAGAAATGAGTTCACATAAAGGAATGACCTGATACATGTGCTATTCAAAGTTTGAAGATTTGGTGAACAAAAGATTGCTTCCAAATGAGGACCATAGATGAAGATAAATGAAGGAATAATATAACGCAAGGTAAGCAGTGTTGACTGTGAAGACTACCAGAAAAGGTGCAAAGATGAGGTAATTAGGTGCATGTAAGCATGCTAAAGAGAAGCTTCCAGCTAGAAGGTAAGAAGGCGTGCTAAAATTTTATAATGGGGCATGAAGAGGTACCACGTGGAAAAATGTGAAAAGGGTCAATTAATGAGGATTGTTGGTAGGTGGAGTAATAAATGCTCTAGCTTTTGAAACTCTATATAAGGAAGGGATATGAGTTCATTTTTAATGTTGTAAATTGAAAAAAATTGAAAGAGCTAAGTGTTACCAAGCTGAGCTAAGAGTATTAAGGTCCGAAGAGTGTTAAACCATATGTGAGAAGTAGATTTATGCGTAGGAGAAGCTTACGTCCCCGTTGGTGAAGGGTTTGAGTGAAGAAGAGCATTCTAAGGAGCTAGGGAACATGAGTTGAAATAGGGCACAGATTCAAGCTATGGTTTTAGTTTTCACATTACGAAGCTAGAAGACGAGCATTTGAGGACAGAAAGTTACGATTTATAGATGGCACCAAAGAAAGCACCTGTTGTAGGAGAAAAAGGGAAGAAGAAAGTGAAAGAAGAGGTTGAAATTTATCCCAAGAGTAATTTTTCAGAGATGCAATACCTAGAAGGTGTGATAATAGGAAAATAATGGGATTCTCACATCCGAAAGTGCAAGATAAGCGACTATAACCACCGCACATTAGATAAAAAGAATTGGGACCGTTGAATACGATGACAAATAAATGCACAATAGAGAACATGCCGAGTGTATGATGATGCTAGAGAGAAGATGATAAAATGAATTGGAGTTTTCTAGTTATATGAGCTTCCATATTTTGGAAAGTATGAACCTTTGTACCAATGGTTCATGAGTAGGGTACATGAAGATTTTTCTAGTTTTCCGGATGCGGGGTAAGGATTACAACCATTCTGGTTTCAACTATAATAGGATTGAGGGGAATAGGAGTAGATCCGAATAGTGACTTGACGATGATAAAGTAGACATATTGGAGATGAATAAGGAGTTAGGGTACACCAAAGGTCCATGCGTAATGGATATAAAAATCAAGAAGTACCCAGTGGTATAGGAAGTTGCACATTTAGTCACCAAATTGAATGATCAAGAAAGATGGCCCCAGGTGAACACAATGTGGCTGCACATTGTAAGGAAAATGTCACAGGGAACAATTTAAAACATATAAGGCTACATTATGGACACTATCATCGAGGAAGTGCACACAGGTGAGAGAATTAGTTTTGGTGTTGTCCTATTGTCCTTGGTATTTTTAGAAATTGGGGTTCCCGATGGGCTAAAGAACAAGATGTGGGAGTACCCCATGTAGAATAAGTCCCTTGCAGAAAAATTTGAGAAGTAATTGTGTGAAGGTTCAATGAGTGGGCCATTCAATAAAATCATGGAGATGTGGTATGATAGGGTCTACATGACATTCGAAGAGGATCGATGCATCCTAAGGGAGTTACCTTTGATGGTGGGCAAGGAAGTCTAGTTCGTAGTATATAAATTTTTTTTTGCATTGTGTAATTTGTGATGAAAGATGGGACTTCAAGCCCCTACCGTAAGCTTCCATATTCCTTCATAACACACTAATTCCAAGCATCACCATCACCAATAATGCGTGATGCCTAAAATTTGTTGTAGAAAAGGTAGACTATGACTACCACACATTGTGTAAGACTCGATGTATATTCGAGGTTAGACCGCCTACATTGAGAGGATAATTTAAGACATGATAAGGATGAAGCTCATGAGTTTGGTGATTGGGGGTAGTGGAGCCATGCTTATCTACCTTAAGCGTAAACCCAAGTTGGAGGGTAACATATATGTTGAGAACGAGTCAAGCGCCCCGTGGCTGCCTAAGGGAAAGAATACAAAGTGGAGAATGTACCAGATCCGAAGCCCACTAAACCTATAAAGGTAGATGATGAAGAGGAAGAGCGTGAAGATAGTGGTAACTTGGTGCATAGAGGATGAAGAAAACCCTCGGAAAGGGTAGAATCTGAGTGCACAAGTACTCCACCCTAGGCACAATAAGAAGGAGACAAATAATTGGAGGTAGGAGTAGATCCTGAAGAATGCCACTTTAAGAGGGTATTCAGATGAACAAGAAATCAAGGCGCTACTTCCCAATAAGTATGGAGATCACCGTGAATCTCTCCACTTTGAAGGAGAATACCGAGAAAATAAGGAGGAAATTGAAGCTAAATGAGATGGTGGAAGAGTCTAAAGAGAGTGCACCTGAATCTCCTACACAACTAGAGAATTTGGAAGAGCCAAGGGATGAAGAAATGAAATATGAGGATGTGAAGAATGAAGGAGAATGGGTGAAGGAAGAATAATAAGGACCAGTATAATGCTCAAGACATAGATGATCCAACTCCAAATCTTGGTGCTCTAATTTCTAAGGGGAAAAGAACATGTGGGAGTTTATTGTTCTGTCTTTGGGCTATGCTAAGGACACAAGTAAAATTTTCCATGTTCGTTTTCAAAGCATGGTGAAACCTAAGGAGTTATATGGATGGGAGCTAATGGATGAAGACATGGCCACCACATGCATAAGGAAGCAACTATCTTGGTCTATGCACACACACATGGAAGTGTCAAAATTCAATGTATACGAAAAATCTTGTGTTTTAAGAAGGTTGAAGAAAGCACCTCAAAGCTAGACATATAACCGTAAAAACCACTGTCATGTTTGATGAATAGGTAAGTAATGCCTTAGTAAAAGTACCTATAGAGGTGGCGTGAAGAAACATAGAAAAATCCTCCACTATCAAGGTGTTAAGGGAAGATATCAAGGAAAAATAAGCAAAGATCATACACTTAAAAGGAGAGAAGGACGTGGAGAAAAAGAAGAATGGGGTCCTTATTGGCATGGAAGAGGAGATCAGGGATCATGTCCTCTAAGCAAGGCCACACTTAAAGCCCAAAGTACCCAAAAGGTTCCCTTCAGCTATGCACTATGTGCATACCTTAGTTGATCTAGTGCTTGAGGAGGGACTAGTTCGTATGCCAACACCAAAGGACCTTGAGCAAGAGGCAGAGAGGGAAAAGGCTATAGTAGTGTGAAATATTTCATCATACGAGGCATTGCTTCAAACCTTGTAGGAGGAGCTGAAGAAAGTAGATCAAGCGTTGAATATTTTTATAGCTCGGAGGTAGTCATAAGAATAAGGACCATGGTAGAGGACAATGAGGTCATGAAGGCAATGAAGGATGAAGCCTTAGGGAATGTAGAGAGACCGAAACCGGTAATGTAAAAGTGTGAGGCCAGTTGAAGTGGCTCAGAGCCCATAAGAATTGGTTGGATGAGCTTGGGAAGCTTATAGTGCAGAAGATGGATCTTCTAGAAGGGAGAATGTATGTAATGTCTAACATTATGTTAGTATTATAGAATGAAAAGGGAGAAATTTCCAAGGATTAATTGGAGTCTATTGTATTAAATATTCTAGAGAAGGTAGAGGCCACACTAAATGAGTGGAAAACATTAGAGGTAGAAATAAAAGAAGAATATCTAGAACTAATTCTTCCAATTGAAGCAGAGGGTGATGCAGAGTAAATAATTATTTTTTGTATAGTAATTATTTACATTCATCCATTCCTTATTCTTTATTCATTTCATATCACAGAGGAAACCATTACCGGGGTGAAAATGTAGTTTAGTGTGGGGTAATGTTGAGCAAACAAAGTGTGATACTTGGCAAAAGGAACATAGAAGGTTCATGCATGAGAATAGGTCACAATTGAAGGCATGGAAGGATAATAAAGAATACATGCATGAAAGAAAAGGATATATTCAAGACTTATCCATTTTCACATGTACGAGAGTTATTGGAGATAGTGTACAGAGCACACAAACTAGATAAAGACTTGCATGACACACATTGGATATTTTTGGAAAAGAAGCTACTAAGCACTTTGCATGGGTATGGGCTAAGAATAGAATAGTTACTGCCAGTTAACTAGAAGAGGTATATTATTAGCACACTTGCATGTGTGGCTATGATTGTAAAGGCACATGGATATTTTCAACATGCAACCTACTTTTGGAGTTATGCAAGTGGTGAAGGGAAATTCCCCACCCTTATAAATATGTAATGATCTACATAGAATAGAAGGTGTGTGTGAGAACTAAATTATTGTGAAGTTATGCTTCCAGATCCGATGCACGATAAGCTATGCTATTACCTATTGTAATGAACTTCTATGTAGTTATCATGTTTAACATAATATATTGTATTAGATGAATCATAATATTAATCCTAAATATAATTGGTTCTTGCATGCTTGAATTCATTATGGTTATCGTTTAAATCTATTACTCTTTAAATCTAGATCTCGTACATGATCTCGTAGAATGATATATTAATTATGGATCTGATTGCATTAAGTCTTCATCATGCTCACATTCTACAACAACAACCCTAAAGAGAGGTCTGTACCTTTGCACACTTTGGGTGAGCACTCGGTCTAGGATGGGTGATGTGTCAGTGTGCCTAGGTTTTTACTTGTATATTTCTCGGGCTGCATCACACCTTCTTGCATTTTTGAATTAAATAATTTATTAATTAAAAAAATTGATTGGAATCACTCATTTTTTCATATAAATTAGCTAAAGATTTAATCAAATCTACTGTGGTTGCTACTTCAGTAATATTCAAAGCCATAAATGCTACCAGACTCAATTTTATAGATCCTAGAGCCTTTCTATCAAGAATTTTCCATTCTTCATCAGTCATCTTTGTATGTCTCACCTTCTCATCCAATGGTAAGTATAGATATTTCTAATACATACTTCTACCTACATATTCCATAATTGATAATTACGGCCGTCAAATTTCTCAACTCTGTATTTACCATCTTCTGTCATTGTTGTAGCTCCCACTCAATTAGAAATCCCTCTGCGAGTATATCTGTCAACACACAAAACTCTCAAAAAAAATATCTGATACCAATTGTTGGGAGTTAGCACACTCTTGTTGTACATATATATAATAAGAATTAAGAATTCATGCAATAAATATAGAAATAAACCAAGAAATAATATACAAGATATAACGTGGTTCACTCAATTGTGGGATACATCTACCAAGAAACATCTAATCTATTAATATTTTCTTTACAGAGGAAATACAATGAATATCTGCAATCTTCCACACCTCTCTGGATGTATAAGAATTTTCCTTCACAATATTATCTTTTCTCTCTCCAAGAATCCATTTTAACAATTCTTCAAATTCTAGCTTCTAACCCTAGATTTCTAGCTTATATAAGCATAGAAAACTTAGGGAACTTTAGCAATACAATTACAACCCTTATATCACATTTTAATCAAAGTTTAGATATAATCCTGTTACTTAAATAAAAACATTTAACACACACAGATATCAATGCCGGTTCATACTAGCCGATCGACGTTGGTCACCAACCAATGTTGGTTACTATGTAAACATGTAAGTTGTAAAACATGCTATTTGTGAAGCAATTAAGCTCCACAATATCAACACAAGGAAGGTTCGATGGTGACTCGAGTTAGTTTTCGGTGACTAGGATGGAAAATCTGCCAAGAGACATTAAAACAATATCTTTGACAAACTATTATCTTTCCCATTTTCATTGCAAGCATTAACATGTGATTTTTATTGATAAGGTGTGTTCTTTTGATAGTTGGAAATCATGCTTGCCATAGATGAGTCGTTTCTGCTCTTGGATTCATTTGGATGAAATGATGTTGCTTGCAAAGAATCCATTCTTTCTTATGATAGATAAGTTGTAATCTGGTAATGATGTTCGCAAACTTATCTCTTTTTATTATCAAATCCTTGGATCAATTCCATTGATCCAAGGTATGTTTTAAATATTCTTACCTGATCTGAATGGTAAACTAACATTTAGAGGTTGGAGGACATAATGGACTGAAATCTTATATGTTTACAAATTATTTTATCTTCTTAAAAGACCATTCCTGCATTATGTTATATGTTATGTGCTCAGATATTTTTGATTGATCTCTTCAGGACGCTTAATGGTGTTAAGTGGAATGAGGCCTACTTCAAGACTATTGAGGAAAAATCTAAGTCCTAGACCTATGAGATCTATCCTAACAGATTCTAAACTAAGGTAAAGGTACCTATTTTCTATCTATGTCTACTTTATTCAGGATAGCATCCTATCCTAAGTTACATGTTCTAAGTTGGGATGTGGGAATAACCTAAGGTGATGCTAGGTCTATTTCTAACCTTATACCTAATACTAAATTGTTGTGAAGTATGACCTATCCTAGGATGGCAATTTACCTATTGTAATGTTGAAAACCTATGGTAAATACTTCTAAACTATCCTATGGTCATATCCTAAGCTAATGGTATCTATCCTAAACTAATGAAGTATTGGAAAGGGACCTAAGGGTCATATGGAAAAGTGGAAGCTTGGCGATGGTTCCTAAGTTATTAATTTGATTTGATTTTTTAATTAAATGGACAGATAACGCCAATTTAGGCAGAGGCATGTAAATTAGTGGAAGTCTACATGGAGTCATCACTAAAATTTAGTAATGCATGTAGAAGTTGAATTAGGATTCGCCAATTTTGGATGGCGGTGGCATGGAGAGATAGGTGGGAGTTTGGGAATTAATGGCATTTATGAACCTTGTTTTTGGTGAGCAAACCACCTTAGAAACCATGCGGGTGGATTTGTTGGAGGTTGTTTGGTCATTCATGCTTTCGATTTTTTTCTACATGGAGCTATTTGGTTCTTTGAACCAGCAGTTCTATTTTCAATTTGTGGCTATTTTTGATTCCCTTGGTCTATTTTCGATTCAAGGGAAGTATATGAGACAATTGAGAAAGAGGTATTTGGTTGTTGATCTCATTTGGAGAAGAAGAAGTTTTGGAGGCTCGGCTGAAATCTTCTTCGAACCGATAGAAGCACTATCAGGCATGATAGGCTCTATCCATTAAGATTGCTTTCTTTTCTCTAAATGTCTCATTAAAATAACTCTGCTCTTGTAAAACAAATGGGTAGTTGTTTGTGATGGATATTTGGATTCTTGCTTGAATACTTTTCTATATTTTTCTGATTGGTGAATCTTTACTTAAAAATATTGTCAATGGGTTGTCTCCCTGAGTGGGTTAATGGTAAATCATGCCATGAAACTCTTTGTGAATGAGTCAAGTTGAACTTGTGTGATTCAGCTTGTCTTCCCAGAATGGTTTATAGTTATGAAGTTGATAAGGTAGCAATGAGGTTGTTGTTTTGGTTAGTAGATAACAAGAACTTCATCCTTTTCTATTGATTCTCTGTTTGACAAAGTATTGTAGCTTTTGTGCATATTCATGTGGATAAATTCTTTTTATGTGATGGATAAGTTCAAACTTGTATGGAAGCAAGGAATGGGTAACATGTTTTGACCGTACTGTGTAAATCTACTTTGTTCAAACTGGATGCCTTTGATTGTTTTTTTAAGGTAAAAGAATACCCTTCTATGTCATATCTCATTTTGTTGAAGTTTAAATACTCCCTTTTGGGATCTGTATTAGTATACTATGATTTCAAGTGTGAACTCAAACTGGTGTTAAAAATGGTTAATGGGTGAATGAGGAATTATGGTTTTTTCGTATTCTTGTACTCAACTTGTATAAAAACCGTAAAGGAATAACTTGTTCTTGTTCAAACTATATAAACCTCCACTACTTCAAACCTTGTATTTAATGAAGTTGAGTAAGTAATGGTGTTTGGGCTTATTTATGGTTTGAGCTCGTGAGGAAACAAGAAGGAAAGTTTGACTTAAACCCTGTCATTTGGTAATGGTTTTCTCTCTCTTCTAAAACTCTGTGAAATGACTTCTGGGTTGTTGGGTTTTGGAATGTTATTGTGGAAAAAATATTAGATGAAGTCTTCTCTTTTGATCACTTTTGTTTTGAACCTTCCTATAATATTTTGGAAGTTGAGTTGGTGTATAGTTGAAGTTATGTTGTTTGAAAATACATTGGAAGTTAGCTTTCTCCAAGTCAATATTGTGACCATATTTCTTAGCTCTATTCAACTTTCTTAAGGTCAATCTTTCTATCCTTGTCACTTTTAGGACTTGGGTTGGTTGATGTAAACCTACTCGCTCCCGAGATGGGAAACTACTTGGTAAATTGTTAGTATAACATGTTATGATCTGACTGTTGTAACTTCATGGAGATTCGTTGAATGGATAATCGACTCTTGGATTGTTAGTTTTGATAAATGTTCATTCTATGCTTGTTTCACACATCCTTCTTGAATGAATTAAGCATCTCGATAACCATTGTTGTTTCTCGAAAGGTGAATCTCTTTATAGGCTGACTTGAATGATACAGTTATATATGTATTTGGTTATGTATCTTTTGTACCTAATTTCTATCTCTTGAAAGAATTGTGGGTATTGTGAATGGTCTATACTGGTCCTTTTACTACCTTTATACTTTGGAATGAATATTGGAAATCCCTTCTAATGCATAACTCCTTCCTCTATCACTCTCGGAGGTAAGTTTCTCCATTGTCCTTTTTGGAAACTGTAGGAGTTAGGTGTTGATTCTTCTTTTCTGAGATGAATAAGGGAATGTGGGTTAACCGAAAGGTAAAGGAAGTTTTAGACGGTTTATTTTTCAGTTGTTCTTCCTTCCTTTATATAAACCTTGTTGTAGGTTTAATTGACTCAAATGTATTACTTTTATTAAAGTAATTGGGTAGTAGTTGTTACTACTTACTTCTCCGCTTATCTTGTATTTAAGGAATTAAATATTGTTATAGTTGATTGAAGTGAAACACTGTTACTGAGTGAATACTTGTCTAATGTTAACATGAGGCCTATCTGTGAACCTAGGCAATGTATTGGACCTAGAATTAGGATGCCACATCTGAAATGTGATTCTCTTATTTGTTTAAGATATTAGATGATTCATCCTAAAGCCTTTATGATGTTGTAACAAACTTGATTGTACATGTCTTTTCATGAAACTTGGTAAGCAGAGATAGAAGGTCCTTACTTCTGAAATTAACTCTCTTTGTTTATATAGTGAAGTTAACTCTGCATTTCAAATTCAGATAGAATTATGAAAGAATTAATTGGTAGGAACTTTTATTTGGCATAGATAAGTAATTGTATGGGATATTACTTATCTGATATGATGTTGTAGTTTGTTGATTATGCTAAGATCTTTTCTTATAATTTAATTCAGATTGAGTAATTGTGCTTCTTTTATAATTGTTATTACTTATGATGGATTTTCTTGCTTACTCTTGTTGTTTCATAAAAGTAGAGTTGTTTTAATGAAACAGTTATTTGAAGGCACTTCATTTTAATGCTTAGTGTTTATCATGCTCAATTCAATGAATTGACCCATGCTAGCAATTTTTGTAGATGGACTTCGTAAGTGATAAAGGAAGGAAATAACTAATATGATGTATTGGTTGCTTAAAAGTCTAGATCTTTGATAGGGAATTTTGATTCATTGTTTAGATGTATTGAAAGAAGAAAATTTGTATTCCTTATTGATCTTGATGATGTTTGACATACAATATGTCTGAAATGCATAGTCTTGTAAAAGGTGTATTTTATCATGATGAATTGAAAGTCTGGAAGTTACTTCGACTTGTTGTGTAAATTCTCTTGTTCATTACTAGAAGGAAATTTGTAATCCTATCTTGTTGTTATTGTTCTTATCTGATTGGATCCTTATTCTTTTGTCATTTAATGAAATGAATGAATGGGAAATAGTGTAATTTCCCTTACTAGAATGCAACTTGATAAGTTGTAGGTATTGATGTTCTTTTCCTAAACTAGTATGGTTTATTAAGGGATGTTAAATGAACATGCATTTAAAATTTATAAGGAGTGTGAAAGGAAAAAGGGTATATGAACCCTAACACTTAACCATAAAGAGGAAGATTATTCTCCTCTCAAAAGAATGTAAGGAAAATGAATGGTGTTTGTGTCCATAAATCATTTAGACTTCATTCCTATGAAGTCTATTTTAATAGAACCTATTTTGGTTCATACACCTCCTTTGAATGATTGAATTACATTAAATAAACCTTATGATGTATGTTGTTCTGTTTTTGAATAACTGCTTGTTAAGCTAAAGTTAATGAACATTAAGGCAATCATGAGATATTGAAGTTCTTTAATATATATGTTTCACCTTTTTCTTATATTTTTCTTTTGAAGTGTTGACGAAGCAGATAGGGTAACGGCGTAGGAGGAATACCTGCTCAAATTTCAGTTGACGAGTTGTTGCGTGTGTATGAATTCTGAATCCATAATTGATCGTGAGAGCTTCCTTTTCTCTGAAGGAACTACCTGTAATGGAAACAAGACCATCAAAAGGAATTAAACAATATGGGTAGTCAACTACCTAGTGTGAGCTAGATCCGAGAAGTATGATACTTCCGGATGGTTGTCACCACCGTTTTAAACAAATTAATGCTGTAAAAAAAGTAAATCCTATTGTTATTTTAAAATAATTTAGGTATCTCACTTAAAAACACAATAAGAAAATAGATCTAATCTAACATGATAAGCTAGAATAGAATCCAAAGATCAAATGATTGGTTTTGGGTCTCTGCAGGTCTAATAAAGGTCTAGGTAGTAGGTCACAGGTGAATGAGGGTGAGGTAAAATTAGGTGGGTAGGTCTCTGTTTAAGGTTGTGTGGGAAAACATAGAGACCGGTGTCGGTCAGGGGTGACCGATGACGGTTAGGTATAACTGGTGCCGGTTACTGTGAGATCTAGAAATGTCATAGAACAAGGTTTTAGTCTCCTTTGTGATTGCACAAAGGATTTTGTTTTGTCGGGATGAGGTATTGGGTGACTGGAGTAGGATTTTGTGAGGTTTTAATGGGTCTATGGAGGTGAAAATGTTGGAGAAGGTCGATAGGGAGAAAGATAAACAATGGGTGATACAATAATGATGAAATGAAATAAACCAGAGAAGTATGACGTTATACTTACTTGGATTTCATTCCTGAAGGTTTGTGTGTGAAGGATGGAGGTATTGATGATGGGTTTGAAGGCTGCAAGTGATCACCAACTAAAGAAAAGATTTTGTATGGGCTGCATGCACACTCCTCTTTGCTTGGATAGATCAGATCATGGCTGGGATGGCTGTGTAGGAGAAGATGCTCAATCTCCTTCCTTGGATGTGAGTTTTGTTGGAATTGGCTCTCTGAAGATGCGTTATCTCTCTGAGATGTGCTCTTGCTCATCAACCTTCTTGCTTCTAAATTCCAAGTTCCAAGTTCCAAGTTCTAACCTTGAGAATAAGGTTGTTTTGGGTTGAAAGGGGTAACCAACATTAGTCTGGCTTAACCGGTGATGGTTAGGGTAACTAACATTAGTCAAGTGGGATTTCCTAGGTTTACTAAACTAGGAAGATCCTACTAATTTTCTTGATCTTGTGTCGTTATCCCATGGATTAGACTTGGAGCCTCTTGTAGCATATGGGAATGTGGTTAGAGGGAATGTAGGCATTGAGTTTTTAGGGTTTATGTAAGTCTTGGTTAGTTATGGAAACTTGCTAAGAATAGGTCTTACGTTGAGTTAGCTTGGTGAGGTGTCTAAGTGAACTACATGTGAAGATATTATTTAAATAAGATATTTAAATAATAAATATAGTGAGGATAAAGCATTAATTTAATTTAAATTAATATTAGTGGGGTGAAGGGGGTCATGGCTAGGTAAATGTAATAAAGGGTGCTTATATGTCGAGGGACAAAAGGGAGTGTGACCTAATTTTAGTGTCTACATTTTGCCCCTTTTTGTTGCATAGCTTGTATTGGTAAGCAATGCTAACAAAAATAAGATGTGGTTGCCCCATGTGAGGGTGAAGGTGATCCCCCTCAAACCAGGAACTGACAAGGCAAAGAGGCTGAAGTGGTGAGTGGTTTGATAAAAGGTAAATGTGAAGAAAAGGAAAGTGGGTACAGGGAAAAAGGAGTGAAAGGTCTACTCAGAAATCTAGGTAATGGGTCAGGGTCACAGGTAGTAACAATCAAACACACGCACACGTATAAACTGCAGCACACTACTAGGTTGAAGAGTAGGTAAAATCTACATCATCTAAGGTCGATAGGTTTATCTAAACAAGGTTGAAGTGAATCCGGTATCCAAGGTATAGGATATGGTTAGGAAACACAACGTAGTTTAGGTGCAGGAATGTTTAGGTATGTTCTGGTACACCAAAGGTAGGGTCAGGATAAATGGTTACAACAATATGCTAGGTAAGGTCATTAGGTCAATCAACACAATGTGATGCAAGGTATAGTGAGCACATGAGGTCAAAGGTCACTAGAAATGGTCCAAGTCCAAATATATAGAGTCACGACATGGGTAAGGTTGAGGTAAGGGTAAAATAATGAGTCCCCAAAGGAGGACAAATGGAGTTAGTAAATGATGAGGTCAGGAAAGGTAAGGTAATGGGTTGGGTAAAGGTATGGGGTAAAGAGAAAGGTAGAGGGTGGGGTAAAATGGAAAAGTAAGGGAAATGTGTAGGTAAAGATGACCGATGGTGATCATGGATAACCAACGTCGGTATATGAAAACCGGTAATGGTTAGGTAGGGCATGAGTCCGAGGTCGGTCTAGGAGGAACCAACGCTCGGTTAGGTCGGGTTTTGTATAAAAACAAAAAAGCCACATTTTTATTATTCATTTGTGATTTGTGAAGTGAAGAAAGGACAAAAAAGAGAGAAAAGTGAGAAAAGCATCCAGAGGAAATGGGATAGTGAGCTGGTAGTGTGAGTTGATAGTGGTTGGGTTGGTGAGTAGTGGGTCCATGAGATCTTAGCAAGGGATTTGAGTGGTCGGAGGGTGTTGGTAGATATTTGGTGATGGTAGAGGTAGGAGAGGGATCAGGTGGACCCCCACCATAGTGGCCGGACATACCACCAAGATGGAGGCAACATGTAAGCACCTAACTCTTTAATGTTAATTAGATAGAGTAGATGGTGTAATAATTGGTATTTGTAGGGTTTTGTGGGTGTTTGTATTTTGTGGGGGGAAAAAGTTAAATCGGGTATGGGGGAAAAATGGGAAAAAAAGGGGGAGGGGTAGGAAATTGGATAGGTGGGGTGGGTAGGGGTTTTGGGGTAGTGTAGGTCATTGTAGGTGGGGTAAAAGGGATAGGTGGGAGGGTTTTAGAAAAAAAAGGGGTTTGGGAAGGCATGGATTTTTCCATGACAAGGCTGCATCGGTCAAAATTGGCCGGCATCGGTATGGTAGAACCAGGATCAGTCACCTAACAGGTGACCGATGCCGGTTACGTGGAACCATGGTTGGTCAAGTTGAACCAATATCGGTCACCAAATAGGTGACCGATGCCGGTTTAAGGGTGACCAAAGTCGGTTAGGCTGAACCGGCACCGGTCAAGATTTTAGGCTCAAGGGTCCAAAAAAATGTAGGTTAGGTGGTTGAGATGGGTAAGGTAAAAATAGGGTGGTGGGTAATGATAAGTGATGAATAAGGTCATGGTAAAGGTAGATTAATGTTGTACTTTGGATTGGATGCAGGGTCAATCATAGTTACATATGTGAGATAGGGTTCCACCACTGCTTGGTGACATTGCATGGCATAGTGACCCCTTTGGAGTTGTAACACATGGAGGCATTGGGCTTGAGTGGTATTCGGTGCTACCAACATGTTTTTGGTAGCCTAGTTTGATGGTCGCACTCATCGATAGATTGGACTCTGCGACCAACACGTTCCACCTTCCGATGGGTGAGATGACTATCACCCTGGAGGACATGTTCTAGATTATGAGGTTACCCATATTAGGGGCCCAAGTGTACTCTATCTCCTCTAAGGCCTCAGAGGAGTTGATCGGATAGTATTTGGTGAGGGGCGGTGGAGGTGAACTTCCATAGCACCAAAGGTGAGCTATGGCTAGTAGTTTTATTGATGGAGGTAGTGTGCTTTGCTATGCACTTCCCGATGCGAGGGGTGGACACTTTCCTTGATCACTGATGGGGGTGGTCCATGATATGATGGTGAGTGAGACATGCTTCACCTGGGCACCAACATTCTTGGTGTAGCTTTACAGAGAGTTGTGGGAGTATGGGCGGCACAGTTTAGCCTATGTTGTACATTTATACTTTGCACCGCTAGGCCTACGAGCACATAGTTTGTGTTTGACCTATAGGGATGCCTCGAGCATATGCATTCCCAGTGAGATCTATGTGGTTGGGATACACGAGATAGGTGTTAGTTGTAGGAGAGCAGAGATTAGATAGGCCGATATATAATGTGGCATTTTGACGATTGTTGGAGGGTTGTCCAGAGTGGACATTCTCTGGAGGCCATATGTGGATTCCCCTCATATATGCACATGCATGAGGAGCTAGCTGAGCTCTAGCTAGAGAGGTGGATACAGGGTCGCCATGCTAGGGAGGATGAGATGATCCTGGTAGATAGGGTCTGATGGCAGTTCGGGCTTGTACAAGATATTCCTTTGCCCTTCCCATAGTATCGGAGAGATGACATGGAGAGGCCTTTCCCTCTACCACAGCCTACAATGCCTACAAGTGAGGAGGAGTAGCCAAAGTGGAGTAGCAGATTGATGACACTAGATGCACAAATAGGTATAGGAAATGGTGTACGGCTCGATTCACGAGCCATACCACATAGACCCGGTAGCTAGACTTAGCTTCACCGTGACAAAGCAGTGTAGAGAGATGCCTTATAGGGGTAGGTAATGACACCGATCACACGAGATAAGTATACTACAAACACAACTTGAGGGGTCAAAGGCAAAGGTCACAGAACTACAAGTACATGTGGACAGTCTACAGGCCCAAATGGCAGAGGGAGAGGGTGGAGGAGATGGAGGAGATGGAGACAGAGATGGTTAGGTAGCAGCCCTACAAGCTCAAGTGGTAGGATTACAAGTCCATTTGGCCATAGTCCAGAGCTAATATTGGGGTCTTACAGCCCGGATATAGGCACAAAGGTGGGCACCACCACGAGCACGGGAGCTGGTCCCGATTCACAGGATGGCGCGAGGTAGGTACGAGGCTGATACCTATGAGACCACCACAGACCATGCCTATATCTAGGCTACGAGATGCCCTAGGTGAGGCACGATACTATTAGGACCAGCTCATGGTAGCCGGATAGACTTCCTCTCTTATGGAGAGTATAGGGCATAGCAGGCATCCAGTGAGAGGATGAGATCCCACACACATAGTGTGGAGAGCACAAGAGGGTAGCGAGCTCTGAGGCCCGATCAGGGCAAGGCCACCAACACATGGTGACCAAAGCTAGGTGATGTGCCGGTAGGGACACAGGAGGCCGAGGGTGTAGGTGACATAGAGATGGAGGACATCCAAATAAATGTCCGATATGTGGCCACCGATTTTTATGTATATTAGCGATTATATATATATATATATATATATATATATGTTGGCACATCACGTGCGAAAGAAGAAGATATATTTTTATCATATACCGCCTATGTGTGGAATATTTTTGTATGGATTCATTCTTTTGTATATATGAGACCGGCTGCATGCCGATGACATTTTGTATTGTAGATCAGCCTGCATGCTAGCATTTTGAGATGATGGCCATGAGATAGACATGTATTTTGAGATACACAGTTATTGATTTATATGATGAGATACATGTTATGATTGTGATGCGCTAATATGTTTATGAGATATTGGATGTATGGCTTGTATTAGATGAGATATGGATTTGTTGTTTTGATTATGGAAATTAGGTGAGTTAGGCATGATGGAGTTAGGTTGGTTTAGGCATGGATCGAGTCAGGTTTGGTTAGGCATGGATTGAGTCAAGTTATAGGCATGGATTGAGTCAGGTTATAGGCATGGATTGAGTCAGGTTATAGGCATGGTCGAGTCAGGTTGGTTTAGGCATGGTTGAGTCGAAAGGAGGTTTAGTTATGATTCATTATGTTGGCAATGAATGATACTATGGGTCATATGTGAAATGAGGTATAATCTCTGTAGAATGACGATAGAGAGATGGTAGGTGTAATAAATGATTAAAATGGGAAGCAACTTGTTATGTATGTGGCTTAATTTCCAATATTGTTAGAAAAGGGGAACTAAGTGAAATGTGGGGTAAATGGTGAGTTAGGCATGGTTGATGAATTTTTAGGGTAGAGAATGGCTGAGCTAATATCCAAGGGCCCTATGCCCTCAGAGTGTTACCTACATAGTCCCGGTGATAAGGGACCTCAGGCCGATGTAGTTCTCCCATAAGCTAGGGAAGAAAATGAGAAGGTGTGAAAATGAGTCGATAGGTGCTTGGGCATGTTGTGGGTTTAGGTTTGTTAGGTGTGGGTAGATTATAGGTAAAATGATGTAGGTGAAGGTGATTATGGTGAAAGAAGAGGATTACCCCAAAGGTAAGCGTCGAGTACCAAGTCCCGTATAAGGTAATCAAAACATCAACAAAGATGGTTAAAAGATAAGAGGGGGCAATAGAGCCACCTGATTGGGTAGGATCATACCGAGTAGATCATACCTTGAAGGGGGTGATGAACACAAGACCCGAAAGGCATTGCATGATTAACTATTCTACGATGAAGGTAGTCACAAGATCACCGAATGTCGAAATTCCAAGATGTCCCTTGAGGCAATGTAGGAAATGAGAGTGGAAATGGTAAGGTGGGTGAAAGGTAGTTAATTTTATATGTTTTGAGTGACAGGGCTTTTGGGCAAGAGGTCCGAGGTCATAATGGGCAAGTCCATGACTAATTTTTTTTTTGTTTTGATAGACTGATCGATGTGGGAAGTCTATATGGGATAAATAATATGGTACTCCTTGATGTCTTCATGAAGGTGATTGATGCGAGAAGTTTCGAGCTTTCACTCATTGTTTTTTTTTTTGTTTTTTTTTTTAAAAGCTTTAGATAGTTGTCCTTCGAGGAGAGCGGTCTATTTATAGTAGTAATTATGTTGAGAGGAAGATGTCATTTTATGTGAGTCATCTTTTTATTAGAAGTTTGACTCAAGGAGTTTGGTCCTATGTGAGGTCTTTGAAATCATAGACAAGACCAAGGTGGAGGATAGGAATCTTCTTCAAAAGGAAGGGTGGAATGACCATGGGATCACATCTAAAGGTAGACAAAAGTATCTATGAGAATCATGCTATGTGCAGTGTCATGGTACACATATTCAAGAGAAGATAACAAGTGACAGGTACTCACATGATTCTTGTTTAATCGTTAGGGAGGTGTATGGAGTGGATAGCACTCAAAGAATGAGCCTGTAAAGATACAAAGGGTGAGGTAGGAAAATGAGTCAACAATAGAATGGTCGAAGATGTAATGCATTAAGGGGTTCAGGTTTGGGTTTACCCTCAAGTGAGGACAAACGATAGGCACCTGATCCATAGGTATGAGTTACGATGTATGGTCCAAGCCAATTAGGAGCGAATTTTCCCCATTTACTTTTTTCTACTTTGGTTACATGTTGATTTTATTTCAAGACAAGGTCACCAATTTGGAAGGTCCATTCATGGACACATTTTTCATAAGCGCATTTGATACACTTTGTTGGTAAACTTGAAGGTGATCCAGTGTTAAGATGGTGTTTGTTTAATAACTCTAGTTATGCTAAGCGGTCCTAGCAAATTTCATCATCGCAAGCATCTCATGGAGAGAAATGCGGAGTGAGGGAATCTAGACTTCGAGAGGCAAAAACAGCCTCGATCGTAGACCAACGAAAAGGGTGTGGCCACGGTGGAAGTGTGAATACTAGTACAGATATGCCCATAGGGAAAAAGGAATGTGCGTATGCCAATCCTTCCCACTATCACCAACCACTTTCATGAGATTTTTGTTGATGGTTTTTTTAGTGGATTTGGCTTGGCCATTGGTTTGTGGGTAATAAGGTGATGAGAAACTAAGATGAATGTTGAAGGCATCACAAAGTTTTTGTAGTGTTTTATTTTTGAATTTTTTTCCATTATCAGTGATGAGGTGATGAGGACACCAAAGTGGAAAATGATGTGATGGTTAAGGAACTCACATATTTTATCAACTTTTTTGGAGATTGGTATGGCTTCCACCCATTTTGTGTAGTATTCGGTAGTAGTTATGATCCATTAATGGTGTTGGGAAGAATGAGGATTGATTTCTTTGACAAGACCCAAACCCCATTGAGAGAAGGGCTAAACACGAGTGACTTGTAATGCATGATTGGGTGTATGATGAAGGTTGGAAT
This sequence comes from Taxus wallichiana var. yunnanensis, assembly GCA_018340775.1. Taxonomy (NCBI): domain Eukaryota; kingdom Viridiplantae; phylum Streptophyta; class Pinopsida; order Cupressales; family Taxaceae; genus Taxus; species Taxus wallichiana. The sequence continues at coordinate 75,294,748 of CM031244.1, forward strand.
GTTGTTGAAATTTCACACAATGTTTGACATAGTTGCAACAATCATGGTTAAGGGTCGGCCAGTAATAGCCTAGGATGATAATACGCTTAGCAACAGCAAGGCCACTAAAGTAACCCCCACATATGCCATCATGAACCTCCTTAATGGTATAAGAAATTTCAGAACTTGTGAGGCATCGTAAAAGAATACCATCAAAGCTACGCTTATAGAGGAGTCCCCACGAATGGTGAAATGGGATACCTTTTTAAGGAAGGAGCGTTGTCCATTATAGGTGAGATCGGTGGTAAGATGGAGAGAGAGAGGTAGTCGAGTATTGTTTATACCAAAGGTCACTCGGATCGGGGTGTCATTTCCGATTGAGTAGCCATCATGAGGTAAACAAGAAGGTGAATGGAGGTGTTGTGTTGACAAATATTTTAGAATCGGCAGGGGAAGTGGGTATTTGGGAAGCTAAGAAGGCCATGGTATCTACAAATTTTTTGGTTGAACGTGGGATGGTTTGAAGGGTGTAATGATCAAAGGTGGTCAAAAGTATGTCTACATGATGTTTATACTTTTGAAGTATCTCATTATGACATTGGTACATACCATTGACTTGGTTTATGACCAATTGTGAATCACCAAAGATGTGAATGGATTTGACATCTAGGGCATAGGTGGCCTAGAGACCTAGTACGAGTGCTTCGTACTCAAAAATATTGTTGGTGCATTCAAAGTCTAGTTTGAAAGACAAAGGCATGGGTTCTCCATCCAGAGGAATGAGGATAACACTAGCCCCACCCCCATGCTAACACTTAGAACCATTGAAGAATAGTGTCATTTGGTAAGGGGGTTCATCTAGGGAAAGAGTAACAATTGACTCATTGGGAAAGTCAAAATTAGAGGGTTGATCCCCAGAAATAGGTGCGTCATCTAGTTGGTTGGCAATAGCCTAGCCCTTAATGGACTTTTGGTGAATGAATTCGAGGTCAATATCAGCTAAAAGCATAAGCCATCATGTGAGATACTATTTTGATAAGGTTTGACATACATGAATGTAAAGGATCGGTGTTGGTCACAACATAGGTTTTGTGTTTGAGTAGGTAATGGTAGAGTTTTGTGGCAACAAAAACTAAGGCTAATAAAAGCTTTTTGGATGGTTGTATCAGGTTTCATAGTCTAAAAGAGTATGGCTTATGTAATAAACCACCTACTCCTTGTGTTGTTCATCGTAATGAGCGAGCATGGCTCCCAAGGAATGATCGGTAGCTGATATGTATAGGTAAAAAGGTTGATCATCTTTAGGTGGAATGAGTATGGGTGGTTGGAGAAGGTATTTTTTAGGTCCTCAAAAGATTTGTGACAGTCATCATCCCATTTAAAGGAGACATCCTTCCTAAGCAAATGATGAAATGGTTGACACCGATCAGATAGTTGTGAAATGAAATGGTGAATGGACTACAATTTACCTTGTAGGCTATGGAGTTGTTTAAGGTTAGTGGGTGGAGGTATTTCTAGAATGGCCTTGACTTTAGCAGGTCAAATTCTATACCACAGAGGGAAACAATAAATCCTAGGAGCTTTCCTGAGAGAACCATAAAGATGCACTTTTTAGGTTGAAGGCAGACATAATATTTAATGAGGTGGTCAAAGATGGTTTCAAGGATGGCGAGGTGCTTGGAGCGATGTTTAGATTTGGCCAAGAGATCATCCACGTAATCTTCCAATATGTGATGCATGATATCATGGAAGATGTAAGTCATAACACGCTGATATGTAACACCAATGCGTTTTAAGGCCAAAAGGCATGACTAGATAGCAAAAAAATTCCCCAAGGGTTAATGAATGTGGTCTTGTGCTGATCTTCTAGGGCAAGAAAATTTTGGTTATAACCCAAGAATCCATCCATGAGTGAGAGCATCTCATGACCAGCAAGTAAGGTCAACCAAAGTTTGATCAATCTTTGGTAAGGGAAAGTCATCTTTCGGGTAGGTGAGGTTGAGGTCACGGAAGTTTGTGTAAATGCGGAGTCCCCCTGTTGCTTTAGTAACATGGAAAATGTTATAAATCCAATGAGGATAATCAATGGGTAAGATGAAGGAAATGGAAAGAAGGTGTTGAAGTTATTCTTTGATGAGAAGAGCAATGCAAGGGTGAATTTTCCTCAGCTTTTGTTTGATAGGTTTGGCATTAGGAAAGGTTACGATATTGTGGACCAATATGGTGGAGTCAATACCGGGAATTTATACGTAAGACCAAGTGAAATCATGGTTATGATCTTAGAGAAAATAAGTGATGGCTTCCCTCTCAGCAACATCTAAATATTGTCTGATCTTTAGGATATGCGGGTTGTCCTGAGTATGAATGTTGATTTCGATAGTCGATTCATTCAACATGGTTTGTGTCTTAGAGGGTAATGACCAATGAATATATGAGTCTTTTGCACCAAGGTAGGTGAGTATGGATTCATGATCTTGACATTGAACACATTAATTATAGGTGTGTCATCATCGATCATCTCAAGATACAGGAATGGGAGAGTGGAAGGGGCCTCACCTTCACGTTGATAATTCAAAGGCCCCAAGGAAATGGTATTTATGAAAACAAAGTTAGAAGGGATAGATTCAGGATCCATCAACTCGCTCGGTGAGGGTGGTGATGAAGGTGTAGCGAGTGAAGGTAGTGATGAAGATGAAGTTGGAGGAGGGCTAGGGTCTTCAATGAGGGCCTCTTTGGTAGGAGGTTCGGGGAAGCCGATACCACTACGGTCATTATGTTTGCAAGTGGTACATGGAATAATGGTATGACAGCCTTGATCGTAAAAGCCAAAGCCAAAACCCTTCCATGCATAGTGGTGTAGGAAGGTTAGGGTGAAACAGCGATTGGTAAGTGATTAGAAGTCACTAGGGGGTTATGATGGTGGTTTAGGTATGTAAGTGGTAGTATCAAGTCCCCCATAGGTGAGACTAGTACAAATATGAGGACCATAAAGGAGGCATTCTCCTATACGGTGATCATAATGAGGGTGTTGGTGAAGGCTTCCATACTTATGATGAGTAAGGAATGTGTTGAAACTATATAGGCGGTACTCCCCCAGAGTGAGGTGTTGAAAAACACCTTCCAAGGGATCAGTCATTGGTATGTAGGTAGTTGGTATGGATGATGTGTCAGAGGTCGATGTGGAGGTGTAGTTAACGGATTGGGTAGCTAATGGGTTATCCGTGGGGGTTATAAAGCAGTGATAGCAATAGAAGCGGTATGTGTGGTGAAATAAGTGGTTATACTAGTATGTGGAGGTGTAGTTGAAGTAGTAGTGGTTGCATAGGTAGATGGCTTGATAGGTATGAGCACATCATTGGGTCGCTAAAGCATGTTGTATGTTTTGAAAGGTGATGGGTTAGCTGGAATGGTATAAGTGTGTCCCTTGTGTTCAAATTTCACACAATGATGCAAAGTGGAAGGAATGCAACCCATGACATGGATCCAGGGTCTACCAAGAAACAAGTTATATTGGAATTCCCCATCCAAAACATAAAACAATTCTGGAATAGTGCGGGGGTCCATGCAAATGTGAAGGATGAAAGTGCCTAGTGTGGTAGTGATAGCATCATTGAATGTTGGGAAAGTTTGGACTGAAAGGTCGAGGAGATATATGTCAAGCGCAAGCTTGTATGAAAATATCTATAAGTTCCATTTGTGTCGGTGTTGTTGTAGACTCACAAGCACCCCACGGATGCGAGATCGCTTCTAGGTTGATGTTCGGGCATCCAGTGGTGATTGCACAACATGGAATCCTTTCTCCAAGTGTGGGACTTATAAAGATGAGAAAGGATTCTCCAGAGAAGGCTGGTTCCTATTCCTCTGTTGAGATGCACACAAAAATGCGAGGGTTTACTAAAACCTAATCTAACTTGTCAAGAGACAGGTGAGAAAATGCATAGAATAAAACCTAAACTACGAGAGGTGATGCACCAAGGAATGTTAGACACTCATTTTGCAAATCTAACATAGACCACATAGATGCAATACAAACACTATGCACAACAAGAGATCAAAATAAGAACAATGAATACATGAGAGGGTTGAGAATCAATCACAAACATATATATATATATATATATATATATATATATATATATATATATATATATATTGCTCAAGAAATCGATACAAGATATTGCAAAGTGGCTAAGAGGCAAAAATGGTATTACAATCCATATGGGAGGTTTGAAAAGCTCCACAAATTCTCTTGGGTGGTGGGGAAGAAGGGAGGATGCAAAACAAGAATGTCTGACCTGTTAAAGGACCTCCTCTTTACAATATATATCAAGAAATGAGAGAGGAGAGAGGGTAAATTCAGAATCTACTCCAACCACTTCTTGGTAGCATTTAAATCATCTCATTATGATCCAAGTGGTGGATCCTAGCAAAACGGCGGGGTCATCAGCCCTAACAGGAGCAGATGAAATAGTCCTCTGCGTGCATTAAAGTTAGTAGTTAAAGCATTAAACACGTCGAGACATTTTCTTAATTTTATTCCTCTAAACTACACCAAAATGCAAGATTGACCCCAGAATCATGTAGAGAATTTCAACAGCTTTCTGTTGATATAAAGAACATGCAAATCCGAGCTCTGGATCGAAAGATATGATGATCTCGAAGATTTAGGGCACAAAACAGTGAAAACAGATTTTTAAATTTCTTTTCCGTGCTGCTCTATCCTGGACGACACGTGGTAGGCTATGGTTCACCGAGAAATTCCCTCTCTCCACATTTTCATGGGTTTTTCTTCTCGGGCCCTTAAACTTGGACACGTGGCACTATTTCGTTGGTTTAGATTAGTGCTCGAAAACTCGCCCCTTTGACTTTTTGGACCTTTTTCCTTGACGACATGTGTTATCTTCATTATTTGTCCACTAAGCTTGCGATTTTCACGTCCACCACGTATTTTTGTCTCTGGATGTCCCACTTTTCCTTGTGCTGAAGTTTCTTGTTTCAGCCGAACTTGTCGATTCCACGTCCATTTGTCCCTAATGTCCCAAGGCTTCGTGGGAAAATTCCTTCGTTTGCCCGATCCGGCCGATCTGCGCCTTTACGGCCCAAATGTCCAAAATTTTTGGTGTAAAATTTCTCCTTTTCAGCCGATCCAGGTGGTTCACATACTCACGGCCCGAATGTCCCAAACTGTTAGTCGATTTTCTTCTCTTTCGGCTGAACCGGCTTTCCGCGTCCCACGCGTCCTTCTGGTCCGACTGTCCTGGTGCTACAATTCCCCGTTCCGGCCGAACCGGCCGGTTCGCGTCCTTCATGCACTCTTGTCCCACTTGTCCCTTTGCTGTTTGGCCCACCCGGGCTTTTAAAAGATCCGCGCCTTGGCGTCCCAAATGTCCCGACTGTTCTAGAACAAGGACTTAGCCAATTTTCACAATTTTTTTTGGCCCAAGCTTATTTTCTGCAACTCTCTCGCATTTTCTCAGAGCTTGTTCTTTTCGACCTGGACAGGAAGTTAGAAAATTTTCTGAAGGGACCCTAGAACATGATTTTTTCCCTGGATTAATCAATTTGCCTGGGACTTGAGAATCCTAACTTATGTTATCAATTCAACCACTCGGGGTGAAATTGGATATGATCGACTGGAAGGTAATTTGATTGATTAGACTACGCCCGGTGAGTGACAAAATCTATGATAGATTCATCCTCGTGGACTTGACGTGTGGAATATAGATCACCATGGTAACCTTCTTGGTGATATTGATAGATAAATTATCCAAGAAAGCTTGGGCTACTGATTGAATGAAAATATTGAGTGTTTAGGTAACCCACTATACCAATCTAATGCAGTCGATTGAGGGACATGGGAAAGGTTCTCAAAAGTAGGACATTATCATGAGAAATCGGATAACACCCATGTTTGAATGAGCGCAAATATTGTTGTGGGTCTTCTTTGCTATTGAAGCAGGGTTGAATTTAGGCATTTCCTAATGTACATGGTATCAATGGGATAGGAATGGATGGGTGAATAGGCTTGTTAAAAAAAAATTCGTAGGTAAGAGTGTTGCATGAGCCGAAACCGATGCCTCTAGTGATACGCATCTTGTCCAACATCAATTTAATTAGGTCATTGGTGGGTTGTGATGATTGGATGCCTCCTATATACGTGAGGAGGTTGGTTTTGGGCATATAATGGGGGTGGCATTCTAGTGTATGGGGCTGCCATGTAAGGTGGTGGAGAAGAAGGCAATGAAATAGGGGTATGTACCTAGAATGAATAATAGATGAAACAGGTGGTTGTTGGTAGTATGTATATGGGGGTGGAAGGGTCATGGTAACCCTAGTGGAAATAGGGGCTAATGATTATGGAATGGAAAGAACCACATTCTGAAATGGGGTAGGAGTCACCAACACTAGAGGTGGGAGTGTAGCTACAGGTATGTATGAGGCATTAAGAGCATATGAGGTTGTGTTTGGGGTATTTTTCGAGGGTATGATGGATGTAATGGGTGCCACAGAGGTAACAAACATGGCAGTCATAGTAGGTACAAAACCTAATTGTGAAATGACTGAGGGGTAAAGTGGATGCGGGTAGCATGAAACCAGATGGAGCTGATGCGGAAGTGGGTGTGATAGTCGGGGGGATAGATACGGGCATGTCGTATATCAACTGACCCAAGGTGTCTCGGGTGGATGAGTGGGAAAGGTAAAACTTCAAGGCGGCAGGGTTCTAGTCAAGGAGTTGTGAAAACTCCTCGTCTTCAGTATCAATAGTGGTAGGTTGGATGGGATCCATGGCTGGTGATAAAATAGAAGGTGGTGAGGGACTAGGTGGGAGTGGTTGATAACTGGTGTGGAATACAAGGGTGTTTGCTTGTCTTCTAGTCAGTACCATGTGAACTAGTACTGACCTGGTAGGGCTACTTTTTTGTAAATAATACAGAGAATAGAAGGAACATGTGAATATAGTGATAAAAAGTGCATAAATTACCAAATGATGGCTGGAATGTGAAATAGGATAACCAATGTCGGTTAGGTAAAACTGACGCCGGTAAGGTATAACTGGCTCTGGTCACTGTAGGAAATAGATAATGAGTAAACAATGATACAGAAGGTAAAATATGACAGGTACACCAAATCTGGGGATGTTTAAAATGTCAATGAGAATGAAGACAGTGACAAAGACTGTGAAAAGTGGAAGAAAGTGGAGTAAAATGTCCTTTTGAGTAGATTAGAAAAAGGACCTAGAACCGATGTCGGTTTGGTATAACCAATGGCGGTCAGAGGTAACCGATGATGGTTTTTGTGAAATTGAGATAGTGATGAAAGAAAGTGGTTATGAATTAAAATATGATGTAGAATCAGACCCGCACTGGAAAATGATGATGATATGTCCCAGCTTACACTCGGTGAAGGTGAAATACACCAGCTATGATGAGGAGCGTGCAATGATGAACAAAAAACAATGATGAACATGATATTTCACCTCAAAACACAAGCCAAGCAGAAACACTAAGAAAATGTGATCCTAGGAGTGCCCTTTCTATTATGTTTGTTTAGCTTATGCTATTTAGGGACTAACACATGAATTGTGAAATAGAGTTTTTGGTGAGGATGGCTTCCTACAAAGAAGGAGATCTAAAAGGTGAGGTTTTAGGTATGTTATGGTGGGGGCGGGATTTTCTCTGAAGTATGACTCGACAGAGTAGTGAGCTGGGTGCCCACTATGCCATGATCATGTGATCACCTACAGCTTCTTCTAGGTAGGATGTTGTTTAAGAATGTATGTATTTTGAATTTTTGTGTGGTTTGGTAAGACTTAGAGAAAGAGAAAAGGATAGAAGTGCTTTTCTATGATTCATTTGTCAACCATTAGCTGGTAATGACTTCCAGCAGTATAGGTTGCCCTTAATTAATGTGAGCTAATATAGAAAATTAGAATGAAATGCAATGATTTTAAAACCCAAATCAAAAATTTGAAATTGGAAGATACAATAAGATGAATAGGAAGAGGGATGCTCTTTCACTAGAATGCATAAAACATGAAGAAATGATTCTTTTAATTACACCAAAAGAAAAGTTTCCTTTAGAGAAAAATAGAAAGGAGATGAGGATTACCAAAGAATAAAATTAGTGTGTACACTTTTTAGAATGGAAACAAACACACAATTTTTCCTAGGAATGAATGAAATACAAGGAACCCCGAATGGGTCCCACCAGGCATGCCAAAATGTTTCACCTTTTTCTTAGATTGTTTCTTTGAAGTGTTGATGAAATAGATAGGGTAATGGGCGTAGAAGGAATACCTATTCAAATTTTGTTGATGAGTTGTTGCGCGTATGACTTCCGAATCCACACCTGATCGTGAGAGGGCTAGGATGAACTACATGTAATGGAAACAAGACCAACAAAAGGAATTAAACAATATGGATAGTGAACTACCTAGTGAGAGCTAGATCCGGGAAGTATTATACTTCTGTAGATGGCTATCAATCCACCGTTTTAAACATATTAATGCTTTAAAGAAAGTAAATCCTATTGTTATTTTAAAATTATTTAGGTATCTCACTTAAAAACACAATAAGAAAATAGATCTAATCTAACAGGCTAAGCTAGAATAGAATCCAAAGGTCAAATGATTGGTTTTGGGTCTCTACAGGGTTTGATAAAGGTCTGCAGGTAGGTCACATGTGAATGAGGATGAGGTAAAATTAGTGGGTAGGTCTCTATTTAACGCTGGTGGGCGAACATAGAGACCAATGTCGTCGAGACTGACCGATGGCGGTTAGGTATAACCGGTGCCGATTACTGTGAGATCTGGAAATGTCACAGAACATGGTTTTGGTCTCCTTTGTGATTGCACAAAGGATTTTAGTTGGTTGGGATGAGGTATTGGGTTACTGGAGTAGGCTTTTGTGAGGTTTTAATGGGTCTATGGAGGTGAAAATGTTGGAGAAGGTCAATATGGAGCAAGATAAACAATGGGTGATACAATAATGATGAAATGAAATAAACCAGAGAAGTATGATGTTATACTTACTTGGATTTCATTCTTGAAGGTCTGTGTGTGAAGGATGGAGGTGCTTGATGATGGGTTTGAAGGTTGTAAGTGATCACCAACTGAAGAAAATCTTCTACATGGGATGTATGCACACTCCTCTTTTCTTGGATAGATCAGATCGTGGTTGGGATGGCTATGTAGGAGAAGATGCTCAATCTCCTTCCTTGGATGTGAGTTTTCACTGGAATTGGCTCTCTGAAGATGTGTTATCTCTCTGAGATGTGTTCTTGCTCATCAACTTTCTTGCTTCCAACTTCCAAGTTCCAAGTTCCAACCTTGAGAATAAGGTTGTTTTGGGTTAAAAGGGGTAACCGATGGTGGTCCGGCTTAACCGGCGACGGTTAGGGGTAACCGACGTCGGTCAAGGTGGGATTTCCTAGGTTTACTAAACTAGGGAGATCCTCCTAATTTTCTTGGATCTCGTGTCGTTATCCCATGGATTAGACTCGAAGCCTCTTGTGAGCATGCGGGAATGTGGTTAGAGGGAATGTAGGCATTGATTTTTAGGGTTTGGGTAAGTCTTAGTTAGTTATGGGAACTTTCTAAGAATAGGTCTTAGGTTGAGTTAGCTTGGTGAGGTGTCTAAGTGAACTATATGTGAATATATTATTTAAATAAGATATTTAAATAATAAATATAGTGAGGATAAAGCATTAATTTAATTTAATTAATTAAATTAATATTAGTGGGGTGAAGGGGGTCATGGCTAGGTAAATGTAATAAAGGGTGCTTATATGTCAAGGGACAAAAGGGGAGTGTGACCCAGCTTTTAGTGTCTACAATATAAACAACCCAAATATGGATAAAGAACTTAAGGAATGTTGGATTTAGGGTTTTGCAAGGTTGTTGTAATTTGAATCTTAATTCTAAGTTAATTAAGGGAAATGACCTCCTTGAGGTGTGTACATCATGATGAAGTGGTTCTGATGGATGTTGGCACACACCAACTGCAAAACTATACCTTTGTGAAGACTTGGGTCTTCATGAGGATACAGTGTTGCAGTTGACATGTTGCAACACCCTTCAACATTGGTTCATCTAGATCTACTCAAATCTAGACTTGAACTTAGTTTCCCTCTAGGTCAGGATTAGCAATATGATTTAGCATAGGAAGTAACACACTATGACTTAGGGTAACTAGGCACATTCATTCGACTTAGGTCGAATGAGTATGCCCATATACCCTAAGTCATCATGAGTGGCTCCCTATACCAAATTATGTCACTAATCTGGGCTAGGGTCAAACCTTGGACAAGTGGACTGATAGAAGTTAGTAAAGACCATTCTAGATAACAGATGAGTGGGGTGAAGGACATATTCTCGATTAGACAAGTATTCCATCTAGGAATAGTAACATGAACAATATGTTGGAAATCTTTGGCCAAAGTATCACAAGTTGTTGGTTATGTTGTCCTATGTCACCTAGTTTAAGGAATGTGATTTCAGATGAATATTGGTAACAAATATTCAGATAGGTTCTTTAAATAGATCACTCAGTACCCAAAATAGGGTAAGAAAATCAATTATATGTAGTATATTTAAAGTATTGAATACTTAAAGACAAACATGAGAGATCGGTTAGAAACTGAGTCATGAAATGAGAGATCAATATTTTACCTTTTCATTTACAGTTTGTATATGTTATGAGATTGATTGGCATGGAATGTTTCTTCTAAATTATGTTTTATTTAGAATAGAGAACATTGTGTAAAAAAATTCCCTTGTTTATAAAGTCTTAAAATGGGAATGTTACAGAGATAATAATGGACAACAGCTATTTTTATGTCTCTGTACACATGTTGAAGAGTGTTAATGGGTTATGGGATGATAAGAGGGAGTAAATAGGTGTAGGAAATATTAAGAAGGGGTTTAATGATTGAAAATGATTAAAGGGAGTGGGAATCCAAGGGATATTAAATGGGAGTGATTAGGATAGGATTAGGGTAATTAAATGGGTTTAGGGTAGATTAAGGATTAGGAAAATAATAAGGATTAAAATGGGAATAATGGGGATAATGGGAATAATGAAAAATAGATGGGATATGGGGGAAATATAATTTTTGGAGGGAAAGTGGGTAATTTAAAAATAGGAGGGAAACTGAACGTGCTAGGTGAGGATGAGAGGTGAACACAAGGTGAAGGCACAGGGGTGAAAAAATAAGTTTCTAGATCTAAAGAATTTTGACATAATAATAAGTACCCCAATATTTCATAAAGGTGGTCTTATTTTGATTTTTAGGAGTGATTTGGATTTGGTTATATCTTAAGAACCCATCAATGAGAGATAAAATTTCATACCCAGTCATGGAGTTGACGATGACGTCGATGGAGGGTAAAGGAAAATTGAGGTTGAGATTTTTGAAATCAGTGCAGATACAAATGGTGAGAGTAGCCTTTTTACTAATGGGTATAATATTGGAGACCCATTCAGAATAGTTCACAGTGCAGATGAATTTGACATATAAAATCTTGATGATTTCTTTATGACAAATATAATTGATTTTAGGAGGTAATTTTTGTATCTTTTGTCACACATGTGCAATGTTAGGATATGTGATTATGTTATCGGAGATAGTCTCAAGATCAATGCATGACATTTTTGCATATCTTCATGTAAATAATTCCTTCTTCTTTCTTGAGATTTCAATGTGATACTCATGTATATGGGGGAAGCAATTCCGAACATGAATATATGTGAGGGATCATCATTAAGTTGTAAAACGATGGTTGATTCAAATATCATAACATTTACATCCTAGAAATGGTATGGAGCTTTAGGTAATTAAACTACGTCTTCCTCGAAAGGATCGATAATAGAAACACGATCATCAAATCGTATGGGTGTTTTGGGGAAATTCCCAAGTTTATGATGGTCTTGAGGAATTTTTTCTTCTTGTGTGTATAGGATCTTTAGTATAGCCTCATCATTATCTAAAGTGGGAAGAGGACCATGATATTCCACATCAATTTCTAGGCCCACATATCATTTTCTATTTCAGTTTTGTCTATAATTGGTTTTTTGCACATCCAACACCTTGACATCCAAGGTGACCTCTTTGGGTGCAAGATCCATAATGGCCATGCTAAGAGCACAAGGACCATCAATGACTACAGAGGCTGGCTTAGAATATAATGTGGGTGGTGAAGGAATTGTATGAACTGAAGTTACTTTAGAAGGATAGAGGAATAAATAATCATGGAATTTTTCCAATACCCAAGGAGTTTTCAAGAGTGGAGGATTAGTGAGAGGCACATAGGGAAGTATTTCCTCTTCATCTTCAATGTGACTAGTGTTGTAAATAGGAGGCTCATAAGATGTGTCAATGGTATTATATTGAACTAGCAAGGATTGCATTTAGGCCAAGACACATTAATAGTGTAATACTTCCAAGTGTTTAGACTCCACTTGTGAGACGATATAGTCCTAGTCATTGAGGAGGGAAGAAAAATCTCTTCCTCTTTCATCGTGACACCGATATTACTAAAATATTTGGATGAGAAGGTATGATGATAAAAAAATATTTGTGTAATTCCTAATTCATTACATTATAAGTGATTGGAAGTTAAGGCATGATAAACTGGTTCTTTTGGTTTAGGTTGTGGCAGATATCAGTCCCGTATAAAGAGGATTGACGGTAACCATTACACAATTTTGTTAGGTAATCTATTATTTTTGACCTTGTGTTAAAGTTCATTAGGTTTTTCATCATCTGATTTTTCTAATGTAACCTAAATTTTAGACTTAAGATAAAATAATTCCGAGATATGGAATGCCTTAGACCTTAGGAGTAGTGGGCATTAAGAAGGGCTCATTAGGAAATGGTACTAGAATATCCCAAGGATTGGGATTAACATCATGCCTAAATTGTTGGTTATTGTGAATAAACTTTATACATTGGTACCTAGATAATATGACTGTGCACATGTGATGCGTCTAATGGTGACCCAATAGGATATTATAAGAGAGATGAAAATCTAGAACTTTAAAATTTGTGCTAACCATTTTGGGTCCAAATGTGATGGGTAAATAGATGAATCCTATTGGTTTTTTTCTTTGTTTTGTGGAAGCCATGACAAGTTAAGCGAGTAGGTTTGAGGTTCTCAATGGAGAATCTGAGGTTCTTGATTAGAGAATAAGAAGCTAAGTTAATTCCCGACCCTTCGTCCACAAGGACTCTATGCACTTGAGCATCATGGATAACAATGATAATGAGTAGGGATTTGGTCATCTACTGGAAATAATACTTCATTGTAATCATTTCATCCTCCAAAAATTCCAAGGCTAAGGAATCCCAACATGAAGTTTGTGGAGGTCATCCCATAGTCTCTATGTGATGAATTTATGGGGTTGTAGATGTGGATGGAGCTTTGGGAGATACACAAGAAGGGTCCTCAAAGTTTTATAACTATTGGAGGAGGAACCTTCGGTGTGAAGCTGATGTACACATGAGATCCATAAAGGGAATCTTACATGTAAGAGAATTTATCTCATCTAAGAAGTTCTAGTGCGGATTGGAGTAATTCCCATACCGATACCGTGGTAGGGGTATAATAGAAGATGTGCCCAAGCCTGATGGAGGTTTTGTGTTTGATGGAGCTATCTTTTAGAAGAATGTGTGATGGGATCCTTTCTTGGTAACATAGTTGATATTACGAAGAAGAAGGCTCAACTATGGGAGCGGGATCCGCCATAGGCGGATCTTGGGAGGTATCAAAAAAGATGGGTTGTCAACAGGTTTCTTAGGTTTAATAACATGATCTTTATGGACAAGATTACACCTAAAGTGAGTCTTAATGGCATTACCATATTAGGAATCTAAGAATTTTTTATCATATGAGTGTTCTATGGTACCCACAACATTTTTCATAATACCCTTGTATGATGGTAGAGTAATAAAAAGAAGAACCAAGGAATAAGTTTAGGGATGACTTCCTAAGGTCCTTATAATCACTATGTGAGTGTCCTATGGTTACATTCCATCAAAAAATAAATCACCCCTAAAGTTAGGAAAGGCTTGCTTGGAAGGGGACTATCTGTGGAGGCATTTGGAGAAGTTCTGCACGAGTTAGGGGGTATGGGAAAGAGAGTGATAAGGTTCTTGATTGTATCCCATTCCCATTTCTCTTAGGAAATTTGAAGATAAAATTATAGGTGCTATGTTTTTAAGATTGGACAATGAGTTATAGGTGCATTTGAACTTGTGTATAAGGTAATCTTGTAGTATTTTATCTTGTTTGAGGGCTTCCTCTAATGTGTTAGGAGAGAAAGACATGACCTTGTATTGGAGGGTTGGCATGAGGGCCTTAAGAAATATTTGAGATAAAATTTTACTATTAAGGTTATAGTTATCTTGTATAGATAAAGCTTTATATTTTTAATGAAGTCATGAGATGATTCATTTATCCCTTGTTTAAGATTTAAAATTTTTGTAAGGTATTTTTGGGTAAATCTTGTTGTTAGAATTCAAAAATTAGAGCCTTAACTAAGCCTTCTATGTCAAATATTGAATTGAGAGGGAGATGATTATACCATTTTGGGGCCTCATGTACTAAGGTTTTTTATAGAAGCTTAATTATTGTATGGGTATTTTTTTGAATCCAATCTTTGTAGAGATTGCCAAAGGTTTTGAGGAAGAGGAATGAATCCCTATAACCATCATAAGAGATGTTAGGGATAGTCTCCTCTAAACCCATGGCTGTGATATTTGGAGCTAAGGGTTCATTTTGGATAGTTTACAACATCTTGTTTCAGATTGGAGAAGGAGGAATAAAATTCACGTGTTCATCCACCAATGGAGGAAGTGTAAATGAAGGAAAATTGGGTGCCACATTTTGAGATACTATTTTTAACATATTGTTTTTTATTTGAATCATACTATATATGGTAAAAACTTGGGAAAAGACCATATAATCTAGGAGCTTAGCTATCAATATATTAGGATCCATAGAAGAATATTGGCCTTTGTTTATAGATACTTCTTGGTGTTCATCATGTTCATTGATAGGGGTTTTAGGGGAATTTTCTTGATCAATCCTATAGGGAGAAGTTTTAGTATGATGAATACCTTTGTAATTGAGATGAGGCATGTTCATTTCCATGAATATATTTCAGATACTTTCATCCCGATCGGGTGTAAGATATTCATTATTATTGATATTTTTGATGATATATCTAGGATCTATATCTTTATTTTCAACCATATTACACTTAGCTGAGAAATCTTGTTTTGGATGATCAAAAGGAAAAGGTGAAGAAAATGGAGCATCATAGATATGATTAAGATATTCATGAATATTATCACTTACGGAAGTAAACTATAATACTTTGGAGCGTGAAGAGGGAATGTAGGCATAAATGAATATCCCATGGAGAAAATGAGGGGATTCAATTGAGCCAAAAATATCCTAAGAGGAGACATTGGTGTATTCTAGAAGTTCAAAGAAAATATTTGAGAAACTATAATTTAGATGTAATGAACCATGCATAGATTTTACATAGGAGGCCAATGGCATCGGAAATAAAAATGGAATAAAACACACATAATCGTCACTCTACAAAATTGACACATGGGATGAGGGCATCTAGAAAAATTTCGAGAGAAGAAATAGGATCATACTTGCACAAAACCAACACAAGGGTAGATAACATTTGGAGAGATTGATTGTTAGGGTTTTTTTATGAATTTTAAGGGATGAAACAAGACAAAAATCTAATGGGTTATTTTAATAAGTCTGTGCTCAATCGAAGGTACAAAATAATATTCACATTGGGTTCATCAAGGATGTATGGTGGGAAAAAATGTGTCTAGAAAGTGTGCCATCTTACCATCTATTCAACTAGAGTATCGAGGAAAAAAGGAAGGGACACACCAAGGATGGAAAAAATATAATTCAAGGGGGTTACAGAGACCGCTAAGATCACACAGCAAAAGGGAGGTAACCCTTACACTAAGAAAACCTAATGTTTTGAAGGCCCTAGCTCGAAGAAGAAGAAGGAATCCTATTGAGGTATTGGTATTATGGGAGGTGATAATGAACAAAATAAACATGCAAATTATATGCTAATTAGAGAAAATCATGTAACATGAAATAATGAACTGAAATACAATATGCTAACCTATCATGTGCATAAAATACTAGGTTAACATAAAGTAACAAGTAATTATTGGAGACTACTTGATACAAAATGATAAGTCGGGCTAGAGAACTTACATACTTGGAGGGCCATCATTGATTCATCTCCCAAAGGACCATAAACCAAGAGAGAATAACGTTTGGGTGAAGAAGGGAAGCAATTATAGTCCTAACTCACTATAGTTGACCCAAAATTATAAACAAATTAATCCAATCAAGAATAATATCCAAATTAAGAGTCAAGATGCAATAAATCCAAGAGTGAGCGAGAAGATGTAAGTTAGTGCAAAAGAGTAGAGCTAATGGCGAGTTATTGTGAAAGTTGTGATGTGTCTATTATGTGGTAAATGTGTTTTAGGTATTTATAACAATTCTATCACCCATGAGCGAAGGCATCTTCCATGGATTTGGATATGGTACCAACATAATCACCCACGGAAATGGCATCGAATTGGGAGGGAAATGCAAAAAGTTGTGTGTAATGTGTCATGATGAACAAAGAGAGTGAAAGACAAAAGAAATGTGGCCTTGAGCAAGCAAGGTGTCAGAATAATATGGTGGAAAAGAAGAAGGTAAGATAAAAATAAGAACATGAATAGGACCAAAATATATTATCTCTCCATGTATAATCCCTAACCCAATGGTTATGTGAATAACCATACCCCTATCCTAGAACGATCCCTTTAAGAAATTTGTTCCTAGAAAATAGATGCATTAGTGACCTCTAACCTAAAAAGATAAATTGTTAGTTATAGGTATGAAAATATAATTTTTAAAAATTAGGTGTATACAATTTATTCCCAATGTGTAACCCTTTTTTATCTTTCCAATAGTACTAGTTTTCTCCGATTTGGGGATCCCAAGTCAAAATTTATGGCTAGTTGAAACAACATGAACCATTTAACACATTTGACAACCATGATGTCATATAATTTAACCTCGAGAGATAAATTTACCATGTGTCTACTTGTAATTTATTACGAGATCGACTTTGGGTTGTGATGTGTTTGATGGACATGTGATCATTCATTTAATGTAGTTATTCCTCAAAGGATATTGAGATTACAAGGTCACCGTTTCTTATGTTTCTTTATTCCTGTGTCTTCGATGGGCCATGGTTGGTCCACATGGGCCAATAATGTGTCTTTGGGTTTACAGGAACCTCATCCTATCTGTCTCATACTTTTTTATCCCTAAGGACTCATGATTAGTTTCATATGTTGCTTCCTCATTTCTTCTTAGGTTCATGAAATTCCTCTCTTTATCTTAGTAAATTTTTGGCATGTGTCCCACCCTACTCAATCAGGGAACCCAAGTTTTAGGGATTGTGCCACATTGTAAAATCCATCATTATTAGGTTTTTCCTCCTTTGTCACGTGATTAAACCTCTAAGACCATAGAATACTATTATTGGTCCATGTAGTACCAATAACAACCTTTCGTGTTGTCTGATTATTCTTTCCTTTGTCACTTTTTCCTGATAATCAACTGATATGGAATGTGACACGTGCCCTAAACTAATTTTTCCCAAGAAAACATAACCATTTCACCAAAAATGGTTTTCCTCTTGAGTCTTTTCTCTAATTAACAAGCCAAAAAATCCCAAATATAAATCAAGTGGCAATCCTCTTCTCGGTGAATGTGGGATTATTATCCAAGTATAAAACCATAAATGACCATAGAAATTGAAAACAACTAAGTCCCAAATGATGATATATCTCCACGTTCCCACTCTTTATCCTGATTGAATTTTATGTGATAAATCTTGTTATAAAACCCACAAATGGATGTATTTTTCTTGTGTTGAGCCAAAAATAGAAGATTCTCACTAAGTTATGTTTTGTTTAGCCTTGATTAGACTTAGATTCAACATGTACACATGTAGAAAAAGGAAGGGAAACCATTTTTGGTGAATCTTAAAAAATAAGGATGACAAAAATGATAGTATTGTCACAATTGAAGATCCAAATATTAACTCCCGTGCCCCAAAATAAGGTGAACAATTTTTTGTGCCAAAAATTCAACCTATAATTTTTTTTTCAAATATCAACAAAATTTTAGAAATAAATTCAAAACATTTTCCTTACCTTTTTCATAATTATATATGATGATACACTCATCTCCTCACTAAAGAATGGAATCCCCATTCTTTTTAGTGAAATTCAAAAATGTCAATCTATCATTACATCACAATTTTAAAACTTTAATGTGTATGCTTGTTTTCTTAAAAGGAAACTTATACTATCTAAAAAATTATGTACATTTAAAAACATGACGTGTTTATCAATTTCTAAGTTAGTGAAATTTAGAATTGTTGATCTATCATGGTATGAATGCATATCACAAATGGATACATATAATGTGTTAGTGCTATCTTCTAGATTAGATAGACATCACCTGTAGGCTAGATAAAAATCACCATGATTTTTGTTAGCATTAGTTGTAAAAAATTTTATGTAGTTTGGTTAGATAGGTATTACCCTAAAAATTAAGAGGTCATGAGTTTGATAATCATTTTTTTGAGTTGAATTTTCATAAACACAATGTTTTTGTCAAATTTTAGTGTGTTTATCAATATTTGATAACACACTACATGTTGGAAAACACATTATGTTTATAAACCTTTGACTCTAAAACATTGAGTCTCAATCTTGTGACCTCTTATTTATGATGGAAATTCCAAACCAACTAGCTTACATCAAATAATTTACACCTTCTATAAATTCATTGATATTTGTCAAAAAATTAAATTTTTATGTAGGAATCAAATCATGTAATGCATATGCATCATGATAGGGTTTTCATGCTAGCTTATCAGATAGATAGCCAAAACAATACTTGCGATACACACAAGTATTTTCTGATGCTTAATGAACAATTATACTATGTTACACCATTAATCATAGGTCATATTGAGATATGTTTGGCCGGATTCTAGCTCACATAATCTCTTATCATGTTAGATCACATTTATTTATGATTTTATATGCTTTGTGGGTTGGTCTTGGTACTTTACATAACATACTATGACATATATAGGGATTAGTAACTAGTAGATGATCATCATATTGAACACTTAAGTCTTATTTTATGGTTCGTAGGTTGCCCCTTAAAGTGGATAAGTCATTTTACTTTCATGTATACACCTAAATTTGATCACTTCCTAACATCACCACTACTAACATTTATCCTATATCAAATAACCTTACCCCTCATCCCATTTTCCTATCCTCCAAATTAATCATCCAAATTATCTCCTACTTAATACTAACTACATGCTATCACATTTTTAGGAATTTAAAATTCCTAGCTACATACTCTCACATACCATCCTAACATCTCCTAAATTTCTTCTCAATAATACCTCATCAACCATCCTAATCATCTATAGAATTTACTAATCCACTTTTAATATCTCCCCACCACTTTTTCTAGAATTCTCCATCTTTGGAATCTTTATCTTCTATCACCTTCCATGAACTTAAGAATGCTAAAATCCCTCCACTCTCTAAAACCTTCCTAATTCTCAATCAATATCAACCATTAATCAAAATCCAACATTGATTTATCTCCACCACAAATTCCTCCATGTGGATTTTATAAATTGATCCACATCCTCCATGAAAAAATTGACTAGAAGAAACCTATAACATCTGGAGTTAACAAAACATTAATAACAAAAACAATCCATCTTGGATCAAGACATTCGATTGTGGGAAATATATGTAAATAAGGAGCATATAATCAAGGTAAAAGGAGGTATTATTTGATTTATTATGATTATCTTGAGTGTTATTGATCCTTAGCACAATCGTGAGGTGTAGGTATTGGTTTGAAAAAGAGAGATTTGATTGTGTTTTCATGGTTCTCTAAATGTGTGCTTCAATAGAAAACTTAACACATTTTTTACATGTCCAGATGGACTCCAAAAATTTTATTGGTTCTAATTTCTTATTAGGAGTTAATTTAATGTATATTAAAAGATCAATTTTTAAGGGTGTTTTTTTATTTTTTCAAAAATTAGTTCTAACTTGTAACATTATTTTTGCTCTATTAAATGTGATTTCGATATGATAATGTTGTTATTTAAAGGTAGGATGATTTTTTTCATTTCTATGTACATGTTATAGGTTAGTGAAAATTTCAAAATAATTGTGTCATTTTGTACCTAAAAATTATGTTTTATCAAGACTCGCATCATTTTCATGTAAGCCACAATGTTTTCATGTAAACAGATTGTTGTCATGCAAATGTACAACAGGAAATTCATAATTTCCTAGCATGAAAATCACACCCTACCCAAAAATTTTACTCAGACGTCACCAAGATCCCTCCTTCATATCATCCTAATCCCAAGTCTTTTCAAGAGTTTCCTAAGCAAAGTCCATCAAGACAAGCCTTTTGGCAAGCTTGGGAAGGCTCACTTTTTATTCTTCTCAATGTTGGTGCACACACCTCGGAGTAGAGAGAAAGAAATAAATTCATCATGGAGGCATATAAAGGAGTCAATAACATTGTGCAATCAATTTTGGAAGATTTTGGGAAGATTCACAGGTTTTGGAGCAGGTTCAACAAAAGTGTGTCTTGGAGGCCTAAGCAGTGCACTTGGCCAAAAACTCTAGTAAGCTTTAGGAAGTGATTTTGGGAGCTCTTGAAAGAGTTAGGGGTAAAAAATATATTTGAAAAAGTTATTTCAAATCCCTATAGGATGTGTTACTAATTTTATCTACCTTGAGAAGCAGAATTTAAAATTGATCAGGAATTTTTTTGAAAAATCTTTATACAAAAGATCTCTACATCTTGAAGTTTCTCCAAGTCCCGAAGTCTGAAAATTCAGATTTCAGCCTTTGGGGATTTTACCTTTCGGGGTTTAATTGGCTTAAATTTGAAACTATGTTTTTCAAGTTCCAAATTCCAAAACCCCGAAAGTTTGAAATTTTAGACTTTCCGGTTTCGAACTCTAAGTCACGAATTTTAGAAATTTCCTTATAGAGCTCCAGAGTCTGAAACCTCGAAAGTCCAAAAGTTATGACTTTCAGGCTTTCAAGTTTCAGAACTAATGGTAGAGTTTTTAAAAAAATCTTTTCATACTTCCAAAGTCTGAAAGTTTGAAATTTTAGAATCTCAGGTTTTAGAACTCTTCCAAGCCTTTTTATGATTTTCATCCCTTAATCTCTAAAGCCCAAAACC
Organism: Taxus wallichiana var. yunnanensis; assembly: GCA_018340775.1. NCBI lineage: Eukaryota > Viridiplantae > Streptophyta > Pinopsida > Cupressales > Taxaceae > Taxus > Taxus wallichiana. The sequence continues at coordinate 75,316,103 of CM031244.1, forward strand.
TTGAAATTCCAAATTTCAAAATTTCAGAAGCTATCGGGTTTCAATCTTTCGAGCTCTCCGTGCATTTAATTCCCATGTACCTCCGTATGGATGAAATTTTCACCATTAATATCGAGTTTTTCTATTTAAATCACATTTTCACCTGTCATTTTCACCTGACACTTTGCTCTAACAACTAATTTTTATTGTATTTCATACTTTTCAATGTCATCCTCAAGGTATTTTTTATTTTCTATTTTTGGTCTTTTCTTTTGGTTTAAGATATTTTGTTGTTTCCTCCTTGTTATTTTCTTTGTTCTTCCTCTGCATACCTTGGGAAATGAAAATCTATTGCCCACCATGATTCCATGATTTGAGTTTCTATAGGAACTCACAATTGCAAGGATCCTCTCAAGTTCTATATTTTTCCCCCTTAGTGCCTTTTGTTTTTAATATTTCGAGATTCACGTTTTTTGAAGAAATATCTTTTCAATATTTAGAGCCTTGGATTGTTTAACACTTCTCATTTTTGGGGATTATGCCATTCAGACTTCGAATTCCTCATTTTCGGTATTTCAGAGGTCTCTGATTGAGAGGTTTCCATTTCAAAATTTTAGACTTCTTCATTTTGGAGATTGCATTTTAGGTTTTCGGACTTTTCTACTTTGGGTTTTCGGAACTTGTCATTTTGGACTTCTCCACTTTAGGTTTTTTTGGAGGTTTTTGATTTTTGGGTTTTCAGACTTCTCTGATTTAGAGGTTTCCATTACGAATTTGGACTTCTCCTCTTTGGGTTTTTAATTTTCGGTATTCAGAGGTTAGAGATTTTTGGATTTTCTAATTACCATCTTTGGCATTTCAGAATGTAGAATTTGATGTCTACTTCCACTTCTAAGGGCAAGGAAAAAATGAAATACTCATTCCTTAGGGTTGCCCCTCACTCTTTCTTATCTTCTAACCTGGGGAACATAGGGGACACCAACCTTAGAAAAATTGATTTTCTATACTTCTAGGCAAGGGTGAAGGCCCCAAATAAGAAACCATGGATGCAAGCTATATATGAAAATGGGCTTTCTCTTACTTTTAGTTTCCCACATCCATGCATTGCCCAGAATTTGTTTTGGCTATAGTAGCCCACTATGATGAAGAATCTATTTCAATTAAAGATGTCAATGGCAAAGTTATGATCCGCTTGACCCAGATTTCTTCGAATATTTTCTCAAACTCCCTGATGTCAAAGACTAATCAACCATTTCACATGAATTGGTGGTGGAACATTGGGAAAAGGAAGTAGAGTTGTGCATGAGGGTCATGTTGAAAACTTATCTGGCCAAGAGCTTTGCCAAATTACCAAAGACCATGCATTGGTCATATTTTATTCAGGATGTCAGTGACCTTATTGTGCTACTAAGAAGAGTCTTAGGTCTTCCCTCTATGAAGGAATTTCAGGAGTGGATGTTCTTATATATCACGACCATAAAAACGAATAAGGAATTTATCAAATGGGGGAGCATATCAGTAGCTCCATTTTCTATCAATTGAGTAGAGTGCATTCTTCTAAATGTTTCTATATGACATCCTTCTTGGTTTATGCTGCAGCTGCCATGGGAGATTTCACCGGATTGAATACCAAGGGTATTCAAAGTACCTCCCAAATATATGATTTCTATCCTCAACTCACACTAGACGAGGGAAGAAAACACTTCCGTAGGATCAATGATGCCTTATTTGTTGTTATCCTCTACCATTTTGATAAGGATTTGTATAATCGAGAATTTTAGATGAATCCTTCAAGGAAGTACGTGAGTGGGGAGCTATCTATCTTCAATTCCCCACATTTACTTACATTTAAATTCCTAGTTTTGTGGGTGCTCCTAGCAAGCTACCTAGATGTCCCACTGACAAGTGGGTCTTGTTAGAATTGGTTTGGAAATTGTTGGATTACCACAAGATCTAGAATAAAAGGCACAAAGTGGGAATGTAATTCCCTATCTCAATTGGCAGATACACTTGCCCAAATATTTACAAGGCTAAGAATGTAGATGCAGAAATGGAAGAGGTAACCTTGAGAACTTTCCATCCACAGACCAATTTTGACTATTAGGGAAAATTCAGTGAGACAAGTCAGTCCAGTTCCCATGTGCCCCAGTTAGAAGATATTTGGATCCATTGTTGAGATGAATTTATCATCCAACAAAGAGATTATGAATGGCTAACTTTGGATGAAGTTTGGAAATTTGGAATAGCCGACGTACCAAAAGACATGCAGGATAATGATGAAGTTTTGGATGAATTGTATAAAAGTAATAATATTGCCAATCAACCATTTCCATGGATTGATTGGTATGTGGAAGAATGTTGCAACACAAAGGAAAGGGTGGGACCCATTTTACAAAGAAATCATAGTTGGTTGGTTACCTTGGGAATCTCACCCAAGGGGTCAGAGCAACCTACAAATATAGGGGGCCCATCAACCATGAGCCAATCAACACCCACAAAGGGGAAAAGGTTAACTCAAAAGACCCATACGGTTCCAAAAAAGATTTCATTTGTTGTTGGGAGCTCATCTCTTTCCAAGGCTCTTGTTCCCAAAGTCATGCCTCCAACAACACCTATGATAGAAATAGTTGAAGTCAGTGATTCTCCTAGTGTCCCACAAGACCCATCATTTCCCTCGTCTTCCATTGTCTCTTCATATATCATTTCCTTCCACTTCTACCATCATTTCTTCTTTCCCATCACCTTCCATGGCCCAATTATTCTCATCTCTTCTAGTTCTCTCAGCTGGATAAACTATTGGGTCACCCATTTCTACCTCACTCCCCCTAACACTTCCATTTTCCTCCATCTCATCCCCTCACATTATTGTATAAACTCTTATGGCATTCCTCACATCTAACCCATCCAACTACCGCTACCATTCAAATGCCAACTAATGTTACTGATACTCTTGTGGTGGCTAATGTTTCAGGTACTGAGTCAAATATGCTATCTTCATCGGTGTCAACTAGTCCATAATGGTTGTTTCAAAAATACAAAGAAAAAAAGAAAGTGACTCTGGGAGATGTAATAGATCTAAGCATATTGGAACATACCCCAAATAGACAGGTGAAGAGGCCAAATATTGTTTCAATCCTGACAGTGAATGCATCTAGAGAACTAGTTGTGGAGGTTTCCACTCCTATTGAGGGAAAAACTAAAGAAACTAATACGCTGCAAATTATCATATTTCTAGATTCTCATTGGGAAAAGCCACTCGTGAAGGAGAAAAACAAGATGTACACACTACTCTTGGAAATATGCTGGAAAAATATGATAAGGATAAAGCTTCCAAGGATGAGCTTAAGGCCAAGGTCGAGAAGCTCAAGATATGGATGGATGAAACATATATTGTAGGAGGATGACCCTTTAATTAAAGAATATGTTGAGATATAAAATGATTTACACGTTGGGAAAACTACTATTTACAAAATGGATGAAGCTTTTTCAGAAGATAATAACAATCTAAATTTGAATTTGGCAACATGGAGTGAGATTAGAGAGGAAGATTTAGATCTACTCCTGTAGGAGGATGTAATCGATGATGTTGTAAAGCTGTTCGAATATCAAAAAGCCATGGAATTCCAGTGTCAGGTGCTACAAGATCTAATTAAGAAGTTAGATGATAAATAAGTGGAGATTACAGATGCTTTGAATGACATATCAGAATAATTTGACATTGTTAACTATAAATTCTTCAATGAAAATATCGACGCTCTTCCAGAGGAGCAAATCAAGCAGAATTTTAAGGATTTGGTGAAATGTGATGATGAAGTTACTAAAACTTTTGGCAGTGAATCTATTGAGTTGGTTTTATGCCAAAATTTCACAAGAAGATTGAAGAAAGTTTTGAGTAAACTTAGAAGAGTCCCAACTAAAATCATGAGGGAGATTGAGATAATAGATGTGGTAAATCACTATGCATGTGGGCCCAGGGATGAGGAAATTCAAGAAATCATTGAATGGTCAGTGCATGGGAGGAAAAACAACAAAAACTTGCAGATGAGGAAGGAGTTACGTGAAACCGTGCCATTCTTTGAGTGGCCATGAAAGGACATATCCAAGCTTTGGATCAATCAGAGTTGTAGGGTTGACTGAGTCAAACCCTTGAAACAAATTTGCTATTTTTATGGGAGCATGTTCCCTTGAATTAATGACATTTATATTATTAGTAAATGTTAGTTAAGGGCCCAGTGGTAATGGCTCAGCCTAAGAGAAGTTATAAATAGTTACGTTTATGGAGTCATTATAGATAGATCATATTTTGTTAAAGTTTCTATTTAAGCTTGTAAGAGTGCTTCAGGATTTAAAGAACCTTTTAGTTATATTCAGAGAGAGCTATCTTGCCTTGAAGAGACTTATTTATTGTGTTAAATTCTTAATTTATATATGCTTTGTGAATTTATGATTCCTTAGTATAGATGGTTGGATTGCCTTTATTTCAGATCATTTTGTTTCATGTTATGGAAAAGTGATATAACATCTTTTATGTCATTTGTGGAAAAAGTCTTTTCCTTCTGTCATTTAAAGTTATATTATCGTTATCCATCATCGGAAAAATGAATGTTTGATATGTGCATGTGTTTTATCCTCATGGCTAGTTAATTGTGTGTCCAATCCAATTTGGTCTCTCTATTTTGTATGATTCAATTTTTAACAAAGGAACGCATGCTTCTAGTTTGTGGTATTTTGTGCCCTTTCTAAAGTTGCAATAGGTGAAGGTGACTAACAATGTCTACATATTACTCACATTAACCCTTCCTATGATTCAACATATCCTTTTATTCGGTGCATCACCATCCCTAGTTTAGTTTCATTTTTATATCTCTTTTCCTAAAACTCAGAAAAATGTTAGTCTAAGATTAGATAGCCATTTTATAAAATTAGGGGTAGTACATCATTTAGTTTAGGAAAAGGAAGTTGACCTTCTCTGGAGGTTCACCTCAAACCCAAGTCCCACAACTTGAGAGGTGATCCCATGTGTCCCAATCACACTAAAAAACTTGTGTATAGGCCGGCCATTTGTGGGGTGCAGTGATTTGGTGACAATAGTTTTTGGCATGCCCAGTGGGACTGAGAATTAGTACTTCTCTTCTCATTTGAACAAATCAAAGTACCTGGCAACTTTATATCTCTAGATTCCAAATCTTAGTGCATTAACTTATGCAAAGAATTCAGACAAGAGCTTATTCAAAGAAAGGAGGCCATCAACACATCAAAATTTCTTTGTCTCCTCAAAAGAAAAGAAGCGGAGGATTTTCAACTTCACCATCTACAAATTTAGCTCGTAGGGGTCATTTAACTCCTCCATATGGAAGGTTTCCTCCACCAAAGAACAATCAAACTCTTGTTGCTATGATGTGGAACCAAGCTTATCCCCCTTTCAATGTAAGTAGTCTGATTTTGTCAGCTTAAGGTGAGCCTATACCTATTGCATTACTTAAAAAGCTTACCCTTTTACATAGGAGAAACTCATGTTACTCCAGTAGAACACATTCTTGAAGTAGCCATCATCTACGTACTACATAATATCATGGAGGATAATGTTGTTGTCAGACTCCTAGCCACTTCCTTCAAGGGAAAATCACTTCAATAGTTCTGAGGGTTACTTGTTGGTAGCATAACTACTTGGGATGAGTTAGGAGAAAATCTATACAAAAATTTCGAAGACAAGAGTGATCACATATCACTCTTAGAACAACTCACTACCATAAAGAGAGCTCCCCAGGATTACATGAGTTATTTCAACTTCTGATTTCACAAGACTTAGAATAGGATTATGGAACTCATTAAGCCTTCTCCAAATAATGCATTTTTGTACTATTTTGAATCTTTGAATAGCAATGTAGTAGTTATGATCCAATCCATGGGGGGAGCTACATTACTTGATGCTTATGACATAGCCATAAACATAGAAAATTCCTTAATTCAGATGGAAAGATAGCTCCCCAACCACCCATGCCATTTTCTCTGGATCTTACAAATAATCAGCCTATCATTGTGCCTATCCCAACAACCTCTAATTAGCTAGCTCAATCTGCCATGGCCTCTTCAAATGATCTATTTGAAGTTAAGTCACTGTTGCATACCTTTGGAAATGAGCTTGTAGAAATTATAGACAACACTCCCAATATGCTCGACTGTTCCAATCCCAATATCAAAAAAATTGTCCTCCTTTTCAAGGAAATAATTAGGCCTAGAACCAAGTCACTGGCCAAGAAACAAGCGTGAAGACTTTGAAATTCTAGAACCCTTCTATTACTAGTTCATCCAAATCCATAGTACTAGTCCAAAATAACCTCATTCAAGATTATGAGTGGTGTTATCCTTGTTCTTAGCCTCACAACTAGAATCTTTTCCCAAATGGAGTTTTGAGTCAATCCCTTATGGTCTAAATTGTATCCACTCCACCTAAATCATCTGCCAATCCATCCACTCGTGAGAGTCAAGACAAGCCTTTTAATGAAATTAGGCTGCTAAATTAGAAAAAAAGACTTTTGTGGTTTGAATATTGATGCCTCCATTGTAGCATCCAACACACATTCCAAGAAGAGGGAAATAAATATGAAATCTTCCAAAGCTGATCAAGCATCTATTTCATAGTAATAAAAAAAAAAAAGTCGATGATAAAGACATGAGAAATAAATCACCATAAGTATCCATAGATCGGTGTACAAAGAAGGATGGGACTTCAATTATCACAATACCCAATAGGCATTTTCCAAAAGAAGACTCTAATGCCCTAAAAGGTATTAGCAAAGTTTGGGAAATTTCATTCATCATTGTGGAGAAAATGAAAAATACCAACTTGAGTGTCATGATGTGGGATGCACTCACAATTCCTTCTCATAGGAACTTGCTACGGGATGCTTAGAACAAATTTCATACTACCAATAGATCAAAAGGTAAAGAAGTAGCAGCAGCAACCTGTTGGGCCCCTAGAATACTAACTAAGCATGAAGGCACTTAGGCGTGTGGGACCCTAGTTATAGAATGGTGCGCAAGGAAAAGTGCACAAGAGAAAGGCTTAAGGAGACAAATAGCATGTACGATGCATGAAAGGAGGTCCAGGACTTAGCCAATTTGAGCGCTCACGGTAGAACACATGAAAAGTGTTATTAGTTGTGCATGGATAAGATGCCACTTGACAACAAGTTGGCCCAGGAAAGAGCATGCCTGGATGGAATCTTCTAGAAGATCATCATGAGATGGAATGGAGAGCTCAGGCCTGAAGGAACATGCTCACATGGAGGACCACATTTGACACTTGGTGACGGATCTAAGGGTGTGGCAAGGTGAGTTGGAAGCCTGGGAAAGTGATAAATACAAGTGCGTGCTATAGGAAAGGAGACACACATAGATATATATATATATATATATATATATATATATATATACACATGTGGAATAGGGGGTTAGAGAGTGAGAAAATCTCTACAGAATTGTTGCAAGTGGATATTCTGGTTCAGGAAAGGATGTACTAAGCATGGAGTTGTATTTTCTTTTCTGTTAGCTTAGCTACATACGTCTAGTGATGTGAATGACTGTGGTCTGCACTCTGTGACACTCTGTAATGAATCAATGAATATATTAAGGTTACCTATTATAAATAGATATGAATATCAATGGGTTTAATATATATTTTGTTCATATGAGTTCTCTTTCCTTTCATGATATGAATGAATGGTTATATCTTTCTTTTTGTTATAGTATATGTTCTGGGATCTGTTAAAGCACTCGATCTAAAGTGACTGCAAGGATCTGGAGGCCATTTTGAGCCCTATGGTTCTTGTATGTCTCAACTTATTTCCTAAATACTCTTACACTAATCATAGCTAATGCTTCCCACTAGACTCACATAAAAGAGAGAATCAACACCCACACATGCCTTGGGTGAGCAATTAGCTTCTACCGGGTGATAAGCCGGCGTGTATGGGGTTCTTCCAAACGTGTATGGGGATCTGGAGGCCATTCCGAGCCCCGTGGTTCTTGTATGTCTCAACTTATTTCCTAGATACTCTTACACTAATCATAGCTACTGCTTCCCACTAGACTCACATAAAAGAGAGACTCAACACCCACACATGCCTTGGGTGAGCAATTAGCTTCTACCGGTGATAAGCCGGCGTGTATGGTATGTTCTTCCTTTTGTGATAGGAGTAAAAATGACTACATATTTCTTCCATTACTGGGACCTCTTTTAAAATTTGTAATGGGATATAACATGCATCATGATATGTGTAAAGAGTAATGATGGATCGGTTAACATTGGAAAATGTTGAATCATGGTTCAAGAGCACAAAGGATGAATTTTCTTAGAGATGCAACACTAGACCTAAGTTTAATACATGTAGATGGGTAGAAGAGAACCTCTACCATGATCTCGTATTAGAAATTATTTTTCTACTTCCTAGTAGAGTTATATGGATGGCTCTTGGCCTATGCATCTAGATCAAGCTAGTGTTATAGATCACAAATGTGGACCGAAGAATACTACCAGAGGTTGAAAGATACAAATATTATGTGGACCCATGCGGTAGATCACCGGTGGAGAGGAGTACTAGCTAGCTACACTGTAGTATACGCCATTTCTATGTATTCTTTCCCAGAGATTACTGAGTTTGAATTTCATCAAGAACCTAGAGGAGTGTTTCTACTTGCTATTCCTCTAGCTATGAAGATATTGATGGTTACCATGAGTTTAAAGGCACTCCCAATGGCCAGCTAAACCATTATGAGTGTTGGGTAAGGAAGCTTGGGTGGAGGAAGATGGCAGATGATATGACAGAGAAGGAGAGGGAAGAAAGATGGCTCAAGTATAGCGAAGCACATGAAAGGGAGATTGTTAGACTACGTGAGGCTTCTAGTGTGATGGATTTATGTAAATGACATTGCGGGAGGGAGTTGAGGTTCACTCGAAGGACGTGGAACCTGAGAAGTATATGCTACCCCATCTTGGTAAGCATGTAAGGGAGACCCCTTCGGTTTCTAGTGAGAGCTTGTCGCATGGAGAAAGGAGAGTCGTTGGCACATATCTGAACCCACCCAGTGATCGAGCCCTGGCACTTGGTTTTCCCAAACTAGGAAGAAGTATTGATCCAATTGAAACTAGTGGAAGAGATAGATCCATGCCTAGGAGATACAATTTTACATTCCCTTCTTCTATGGCTGCACATATTCTAGTATTCGAGAGGAGTTTTTGGACAAGGGGTAAGTGTACAAGCTTTTGGGCTTACATCAGGGAGTGGCACGGGACAAAGTAGTGGTAGTGGGGCACTATCATAGACCATCAACGACATAGTTTAGTAGGACCATGGGAGTGCTTGGCACAGCTCCTATAGGCCTTATTGGACCCAAAGATTCGGTGGATCTGGTGGCTTTGGAGGTACAAGACCTGGTGGATCTAGTGGATCAAGAAGTGGGAGAAACACCAAAGGAAACCAAGGCTCTGGTTCAGACAAGGACCCCAGCCACCACCTCAAGTATTCTTTGAAATGTCTCTATTTTACCGATTACATGGGCATTGAGGATGCTACTGGAACATATTCACAAATGTGAACTGCTATGGCATGCAAAGGGTATCACAACCCTAGAACGAAAGGCTAGTCAATTTACGGCGACAACTGCAAGGGTGCACGCAAAGTTGCTATAGAAGTATGACCCTCATCAAATGGTGGTGGACTACACTACTTTAAAGAATGCATTCTTGGCAGAGTTCCACATTCCTGAGTTTGAGTAGAAGAGCATTAGTGCTTTGAAGGAGATTCAACAAGGAATGACAGAGAGTGTTTGGGAGTATGATGTGCATTTTAAAACTCTTTTATCTAAATTATCATATGATATCCATCCTTCTCGAAAGAATAGTGGTTTTTTTGGGGATTTCTCACCCCTTTTAGAAGAGCCTTGTCTCATAAAACTATTACAGATCTGTGCAAAGAATTGGAAGCTACCTTACGCACCGAGGATGTTGGTAGTATTGATACTAGCATTATCCCATTCCTAGAGGCCTAGATTTCTACTATGGCCAAACAAATTGGAAAAATTATCTACGAATTCAGTTCATGAGACTTATAATGGTAAATGGTGCACGGATTGTTAAATAGAGGGGAATGTTAAGGATAATTTCCCCGAAGGATGATACGTGTGATATAGTAGATTGTGAGATTTGTCATGGGGACCATGATGTAAGTAGATGTCCCTTACTTGCAGGGTGTGATCGGAAGAATGTATATTTTTATTGCAAAATTTGCACCTCCACAACCCATGATACAAATGACTATAGGCTCATTGATAAGATTCATGAGGCTATTGATAATGGGGATAGCCAAACCAGCATTGCCAGTGGTTCTAAAAATGATGATCACCGTTATGAGGAGCACGTAGATGGGGTAGGCATGGAAGAGGTTTTCGAGGAGGATTACATGGATAAGGTAACTACGGAGGAAGGATTTCCCACGTAGAACATGTTTCAATTGTGGATCTACATAACATTACAAGTGTGAGTGCCCATACTTGTTGTATTGCTCATGGTGTGGAAAGAAGCATAAGTATGAGGAGTGCCTGAATTTATTTGAGCATATTAATCAATAACACTAGAAAGAAAAGAGTGTTGCAATGGTTAGCATCAAGAAGGAAGACATACTGGTGGATGCCTTAGGTAACATGGGATGAAGGTTTGGAGCCTGTCTTGGTAAAAATAAGGGAAAAATCCATGCACACAAGAGAGGTACCAAGACAGAAGACCCTGGTTACAAGGGAGGAGGTTTTTCATGGAAAGTATCCATACCCCATGCGCCAAAAGGAGATATATCAAGAAACCATGGATGTTATTTGAATCTTGCAAGGGGAGATCCAGTGTCTAGAGAAGCAATATAAAAAGAGGAATAAGGAAGGAGAGTCGAGGCGTAAAAGGATGACCTAGATGAGGACAAGGAGGTGTGTAAAATGCTAAGGTAGGAGATCATCATTCCTTTACTAGGATCCTAGTTCGAGAGAGAAGGTACCACATGCCGGAGAAGAGTGTGAGAGATAGGTCTTGCATGCAAACCTTCCCCCTCACATCCTCGACTATGACAAGGAGATTACGTAGAATGTAATTGTAGATGGATGGCTCCTCAACAATATACTCATTGACACTTGTGTGTGGAGGTTAATATTCTAACTTTGGATGCATGGCATCGATGGGGAGACTTGTATTACAGCCATCTTTGAATGTGTTGTATATGGAAAAAAAAAACTAAGCCAATGCCCATTGGTGTCTTGAAGGATGCAGCTATTACTATTTAGGGAGCCAATTTTACTGGGGACTTTGAAGTCTTGGCACTCACCAAGGAAGACTATTTCCCAACAGTACTTGGGTGCCCTTGGTGTTACAAAAATAATGTGGACCTTTGGTTCAACAAAGGGTACACCAGATTTGAAAATAAAGAGGAATGGGTCATTATACCCCTAGTTGATGGGAAGTTGACACATTATATTAAACCATTGGGAGAAGAAGTTCTAGACAAAATTTATGTGTGCTCAATCAGAGACCTTGAGATGGTACACCCTATTAATGGAGTTATCTAGTTTGAAGATGCTCAATCAGTAAGTGATACCACCAGCCTAGCATGTGACAATTGGGCACATAGAACTTACAAAAAAATGTGATGGTAGTTAAGAGGGTCGGTGAGCAAGGTAATAAAGGCGTGCACTATTATGTGCCTTGAGGAAAAGAACTACCCAAGTATTCGGAGGAGCTTTCCTGAGATCTTTCTGCGGGAGGTAGAATCTCTATGGAAGAATGAGAAGGAACCGAGGAGATGTTAAATTATGTCTTGCTTGGCACAATAGATAATTGGTGGGCCACACATTAGGATATCCTTTTAGAGTGGCACGAGGTAAGGATTTCTCTCTCTGTCAAATTTTTGAGAAGTAATGTACCCACCATCATCAAGGAATACCATGGGAAGGAGCCCACCTCTTTCCATATCTTGGAGTGTGAACAGATTTGGAGAGAAGGCACGAAGCTTTGCCATCATCCCTCTGGGTGTACAAGTTGTATTCTACACTATAGGGTTGTGCACATGCATGGTACATTCATTCGAGAGACATGCTGCTAGATAAGGAATTGGCAAGAGCTCGCGGCTGACCTTATTCAAACCTTTGAGTATCGGAGTACCAAGCCATTGATTGATAAGGCCTTGTAGGGTATCAAGCACCTTACCATGGGGGATAGTGCCAGAATGGAAGATAGGCTATTGGAATTACTAGGTGAACCAAGATTGGAGGTGCGCTTTGAAGAAGTTGAGGAAATAGAAGAGTTATAGCTTGAGCACGCGTGTTTGGAAAAAGAGAAGGGAAAGTTAGTATATGTGATTGATGGAGAAGAATCAGAAAGCTTAGATGTTATCCATTCTATAGGAATGCGTGAGGTAGTGGATAGTGTAGATTCTCATGCGTATGCCTACCATGAGCCTTTAAAGACAAAGAAAGTTAACATTAGTTTAGAAGAAGAACCTAAGGAAGCTATTATTGGGGATTACTAGACAGAGAAGGAAGTATCAAAGATCATTGATCTACTATGAAAACTTGAGGATTTATTCCTGTATGGGTACCATGAACTCAAAGGCATTCACCATTCCTTATGGGAGATGAAGATAAAAATGAAGGACGGTGTATGCCCAGTTAGAAAAAGGACCTACCGGATGAATCCCAATTTACATGTGAGGGTTAAGGAGGATATAGACAAAATGATAACGTCTGGGATCAGTGAGGTAGTGGAAGAATCAGAATGTATAAGTCTAATGGTAATCATCATCAAGAAGGATGGGTAGATTAGGATTTGTGTGGACTATAGGGAATTGAATGTATTTTTTTTCATTGATCCATTTCTGACCCCCTTCACTCAAGAAATTTTGGAAGGAGTCACTGGGCACAAAATCTATTCCTTTATTAATGGATTTTTAGGATACCACCAAGTTCAGATTGTAGAGGAGGACTAGGAGAAGACAACTTTTGCCACCGAGTGGGGAAGTTTTTCATATACGGTCATGCCTTTTGGGTTGAAGAATACACCTGTTATTTTTTCATGCATAGTGGTGCAAGCATTTCACGACTTCATCCATAAATTTCTTTAGGTCTATTTGGATGGTTGGACAGTATATGGTCTGGTTAAGGACCATTGTGACAACTTGATAGTAATGTTTGAAAGGTGTAGGTATTTGAGGATATCCATCAACATTAATAAATGTGTGTTTGCTACTCCCTTTGGGACTCTATTGGGGCATATCATATGTAGGGAGGGATTACTGGTAGATCCCGCTAAGGTTTCAGTTATTGTGGGGTTAAGGGAACCTACCATCTAGATTGCAGTGCGATGCTGGATTCCTTGGGCATATGGCTATTACAGAAATTCATTAAGGGATATGCCAAGATTACCATTCCTTTAGAGGAGCTACTTAGACAAAAAAGTACCTTCCATTGTGGAGAGACGTGGCGAGAGGGTGTTTGATACATTAAAAGATTGGCTTATTACCATGCCTATTTTATGTTTTCCCTCTTGGGACAAGCCCTTCCATGTCCATATAGATGCCTTAGGAACTACCATTGGATTAGTTCTTGCTCAACTAGGTGGGGGGATTTTTGATCATCCTCTCTATTTTGTGAGAAGAAAGTTAACACAAGTAGAGTAGAATTATACCGCTATCAAGCACAAGGCATTATCAATGATCTACGCACTCTTCAAGTTTAGACAATATCTACTGGAAAAACCCTTTTTATTCTACACCGACCACATGGCATTAAAGTATTTGGTAAACAAGCCCATTCTTCAAGGGTGCATATGTCGATGGGTGTTGTTATTTCAAGAGTTTGAATTCACCATTGTAGTGAAGCTCGAAAAAATTAATTATGGGCCTGATCATCTATCAAGGATTGATTCAGGAGAGGACACACAAAGTATTAAGGAAGCAATGCCTAACACCCACCTATTTATATTGCTACACGTGCCCTCAGATTTGGAGGAGATTGTAGTATTTTTAAAAGAAGGTGTGGTGTTGGATGGAATGAAGGCATTGGAAAAGAAGCAGTTGGCCATACGTGCCACGCCCTACATGTTGATTAGTGGAGACTTATACAAGTTGGGACAAGATGAAGTTTTACGTAGGTGTGTATTAGAGCATGAGTGCCTGGCCATCATGGAGGAAGCACACAGAGGAAGTGTGGGTGGGCATTATGTAGGTGATGCCACCGCGTGCAAGATATTAATGGTAGGATTATGGTGGGAAACCTTGTACAAGGATTATAGAGATTATTGTAAAGCATGTGACCACTATCAGTGCATTGGCAAACTAGGAAGGAGAGATGAAATGCCTTTGCATCCTATCCCTAGCGCGGAGCCTTTTGAAAAATGGGTGATAGATTTTGTGGGACCTATTGCACCAGCAGTGTATAGGACTAGGTCACGTTATGTCATCACTTGCATGGATTATCTCACAAGGTGGGCAGAGGCAGCCCCAACTAAAGATTGCATGGCAGCAATAGTGGCAAGGTTCTTATGGGAGAACATTATCACAAGGTATGGATGTCCATTGAGTTTGACCAGTGATAGGGGTACACATTTTCTAAATGAGACCATGAGGATCCTATTATCAAAGTTCATGGTGGCTCATCACAAGACTACACCCTATCACCCACAAGTGAATGGAACCATGGAAGCATTCAACAAAATATTGAGTCATACCTTGACAAAAATCTGTGATGTTGAAGACAAGATTGGGATGAAAAAGTATCGGCAGTGTTATGGGATTACAGGACTACGTATAAAATACTAAATAAAGCCACACCTTTTCAATTGGTGTTTGGTGTGGAAGCCATTTTACTGATTGAATTTATGTTACCTTCTTTGCGAATAGCGTGTGCAGGAGGTTTAGGCTGATGAACAAGTGTTGGAAGAAAGGATTGATGAGCTAATGAAACTAGATGAGAGACGATCACTTTCCCGATGGAGCCAAATAATGGAAAAGGCAAAGCAAAAGGCTTGGCATGATTTCCATATTAGAAACAAAAATTTTGAGGTTGGGTAGATGGTGTTACTATATGATTCCAAATTTCTACGCCATCCTGGAAAGTTGAAAGTCCATTGGTTGGGTCCCTACACAATCTCGTACATCCTTGATTCGGGTGCGTGCCAGTTACAAGCACTAGATGGAACAAAGTTTCCTAGACACTTCAATGGTAGTAGGCTGAAGCCCTACTATAAATAAGTCTTCTTGGTGTTTGTAAATAAGGTAGTTTTTCCAGTTAGTTTAGAAGTTTCCTTTATGCATTTTCCCTTTCTTGTGTTTCCCTTTCACGTTGTTGTTTTGTGCCTTGGGTGCGGTAACCTTATTGCTATTTTTGGATAATTTTTGAGTGCGTAGAGGACCATGCATCGTTTAAGTGTGGGGTGGAGAAAAGTGAAGAAGCACATGATTAAAGTACCAAGGAAGTTGTGTTGAAGAGCCTTGTTGTGTAGCCTGGTTGAAAGAGGTAGATGAAGAGAAAAGATAGAATGGTTGGTGCCAGGATAAAGCTACTAGTAGATCCCATGTATAAAGGAAAAGGAAGCACAGTTAAAGCAACACGAGGTAGGCGAAAGCAAGAATCTGGATAGAAGAAGTGCCTTGGCGCGCAGTTAGGTGTGTGTAAGAGTCTCCCACAGTTGGTTAGGGTTGCACGCTAGAAGGTTGGAGGAGTTTCATGTAGGAAGGGCATGTGATTGAAGGCGTTGAAGATGGAATTTGTTTGAAAAATCCGCATTAAATGAACAAAGTACAGGGTATGTAAAGTAGCATTTAATGATTAGAAAAAGAAAAACTATAAATAAAGGGTTGGGGCACTCTCATCTTTACTTTACAAAAATGAAAAGTTGAAGATATACGTGAGTGTTATAACCTAGGGTTTTCATATTTGATCGAGTGGAAGATCTATGTGATTAAAACATGAAGAGCCAGTTTGAGATTGCCTAACTAGAAGGAATTACACGGGCATGAAAGGAGTTAAAAAGGTGTTGTCTTGTGAAGAGTTTATCCAAGTTAG
Organism: Taxus wallichiana var. yunnanensis; assembly: GCA_018340775.1. Classification (NCBI taxonomy): domain Eukaryota; kingdom Viridiplantae; phylum Streptophyta; class Pinopsida; order Cupressales; family Taxaceae; genus Taxus; species Taxus wallichiana. The sequence goes on from CM031244.1 coordinate 75,332,180, forward strand.
GGTTTGAAAAACTAGGGAACAATTTTAAAAGAGTTATATCACGGATCTAAGATCAAAGGTTTGGAGAAGAAAGACAAAGTAACAAAGAGAGGGTAGGAGTAATAAAAATACCTTGACCATGGCACCCAAGAAAGGTAAGGGCAAAGCTAAGGAGAAATAACTAGAACCTGAAGTAGACACAAATGAAGAATGGTATGCAAAGATACAATTCCCGATGGGGTGATGATGGGAAAGGAATGAGAATACCACTTGAGAAGTATACCTATTAGTGACTATAATCACCACATAAACACCATAGAGAAATAAATGGCATTGGAACTGGTACACCCCACCAACAAGCAAACACCTGAAGGTTTACCCATACATGATGATGACATTAAGGTTAAATTGGCAAAGGCAAGGCTATTGTAACTCTACGAGTTTCCTTATTTTGGGAAGCCAGATCACTTGTACTAGTGGCTGATGTCTCGGGTGCATGAAAACTATTTCCATTTTGCTGGGCACAAGATGCGCTTGAATCCCCAGTTGTTTTCACAATTTACAGGCCTCATATGTGAGGGAGATAGCCTACAATATGACCTTGGTGACGAGGAGGCTATTTAAGATACCATCATTGAGTATGCATGAAAGAAAGGGTCGCGGTACTATGATATTTAAGACACCAAGGACCCCGTTATGAAGATGGCCATGCATCTGGTGACTAAGTTGAATGGCTAAGAAAGATGGAAATAGGTCAACAAACCTTGGCTACATGTCTACAGGAAGATTGCAAAGGGGACGATATACAACTTATCCGTGTACATTGCACAGGATAATGTTAAGTGCATGAAGGAAGGGGATAGGATCCTCTTTGGAAATGTCTTACTCACCATAGTGTTTGCATAAATTGGAATGACAGATGCCTCGCACAAGTCATGTCGGAGTCACTCAAAGACCCTTCGCCTACAAAGAGGTTTAAAAGTATGCTTGTGATAAAATGACGGTTCCCAAAAAGTGCATCCAGAAAGTGGTATATGTGCTTGAGGAATACATTCGGGGTAGAATGGAGGATCCTTGAACAACTCCTAGCAGCCACTGAGGGAGAAGTTGAGTTTTCGGTGTACCAACACTACTGCTTGGGAAGATTCAAGCTTATTGATGAATCATGGAACCCTTGGTGCAAGCTTCTTTTCGTGTTCACTACCCAATACTTCCAAGTGGGAGTAAATATATTTAAAGAATCAAAGAAGCTAAGGTTGGAACTAGGTAGGTTGGACTAGGAACACAGGGAGATGAGGAAGAATTTGAATTACCCCAATGGTAAGTGCGCATACATAGAGAGGTGCGTGTCACATGATATCTACATGACTAGGCCGATAACGATTCCCATCGCTGGAGGATCTGTGATGCGCGTGTTCTTGCACATAAGGCCAAAGTTTGAAAAGGGTGTGTATTTGGAGAATGAAATCTCCATACCTAAAGGCTCCTTGGGGAAGAAGAAGTGAGTGTCTAAGAAGAGAGGAAGAGGAGAGGAAGGAGCACTAAGTGTGCTTGGCTGCTCGAGATAGTGAGCATGCCATCTACAAGTGCCAAGCCAACCACCTACATATGGAGAAAGCAGTCTTTAGTGAAGGATTAGACATAAGAAGTAGAGGCACTTGAATAACCCACCACCATGGAAGAGTCATCGAAGGAAGAAGAGGAGGCCAAATCTCCTAATCAGAAGCCACCTCTCAGGAAGAAGAAAATGGTGGATGAAGAAGGTGACTTGGAGGTGACCAACAGCTTGGAGAAGTACTTGGGTGAAGGAGAAGATGAGAGTGAAGGAGGTGGCAACAAGGAAGAAGAGCCTGAGAAAGACAAAGAGCCACATGTGTTTAGTGTCTATGACTCAAAGGAAGAGAGTGGAGAGGAGAATAAAGAGTTTGGATTTGCGCGCGCAAGGGCACACTAGATGAGGAAGGCAATCAAGACACAAAAGTAGATGAGAAGGATGCTAAGGAGCAGGGAGCCATAAGCCTGATAAAATAGAAGATTACTTGAGTTAGCAAAGTGAGAAGTGAAAAATATGCTCAAGCCCTCGTAGACCAAGAGTTAGAGTGTAGCGCGGACATAGAGCTTAAGGAAAGGAAGGATGAGAGTGTTGAGAAGAAGAATGATAGCCTAGGAGGCCCTGCTCTGATAGTTAGCTTCCCCAAAGGTGTGCGCTTGAGTAGGAGAACTCGGATACGAGACTGAGACAAATAATGGGCTATGTGGATGACACAAGAAAGGTGTTACGTGCACGGTTCTAGAGCACCGTACCCACTGAAAGGCTTATAGCCATGGGGTCTTTTGAGAAGGATGAAGCTACCCTAGGACAAATAAGATGCTTTATTTGGTATTTGAGTCACTTGTTGACGAGCTAGACTTTGAATTCTACCAAAAAGTGCTCATCTCATTGCTAGAATCGAAGGGAGACACCCCCTTAGTGAATGCTCAGGAACTTTTAGACGAGAAAGTATGCAATGCTTTGAAAAAGTCACGGTTGAGACCGAGGTTAGGTCGTTCACTCAAAATGACAAAATCAAAGAATTGGAGGTGAAGTTGGGGAGGAAGGAGGAGGAACTGGTGTAGAAGGGAAAGATTTTAAAATAGGAGGAATTAATCAACGCACTTACGCTTAAGGCGTGAGTTAAGACAGGAAAATTAAAGGTGCAAGAGGTCTATAAGAAGGTGGAGTCGATCAAGAGTGCCATCATATTAAAGCACCCTAACCTAACTCCAATCCCTTATAGGTACGCATCAACCTTGGAATGCTTAGAAGACCTAATGCACATCTTGACTATAAAGAGGTGACCCTTGCACTTGGAATCTGACAAAGCGGTGGCTGCATGGTTAAAGGAGGAAGACTGGTTGAAGGTAGTAGCAACTATTTTTGAGTATAGACAATTACTCGTAGAGATTAAGGTCATTTCCCGACTACGGTAAGCCGCATATGACACATGTGTAGATAGAGATAAGGTGGTGAGCTCCTTGGTTGCCATGCTTGAAGAAAAGATAAAAGAGTTTCAGGAAAAGAACAAAGGGAATAGGGTAGAGAGGAATAAGGTTCTGGCTGAGGTAGAAAATAAATCAAAGGAAATTGAGGCTTTAAGGAGCTCAATTAAGGCTTAGCTGAAAGAACTATACCCCCAAATTACCAGGATGATGGATAAACTTGTAGACCTAGGTAAGGACTTGGAGTAGACTATGGACACTTTGGGCACCCAGGGAATTGGCCTAAGCTTTGATGAAGTGAGCACCTGGTGGGCGCGTAAGCCGAAAGGCAAAGGGCAAGGTTGAAGTGTGAAACAAGTTGGAGGTAGATCTACCAAAGGACTTTCCCAGCCTTATGAATTGATGTTCCCCCCCCATTCTTCATTCTTTCCCCTATTCTTTCATTCTTTATTCATTTTGTAAAGTATAAGTCTAATTTTGGGTTCTATAAAATAGCTTGCATATTGGTCAAGTAATATATTTATGAGGATGGAAAACAAGCATAATGTGGGGTGATGTTGGGCCCCTGGAATACTCGACTCAAGTATGAAGGCACTTAAGCACATGGTACCCTAGTTATAGAATGGCGCACAAGGAAAAAGCGCATAAGAGGAAGGCTTAAGGAGAAAAATAGCATGCACAACACGTGAAAGCAGTCCGGACTTAGCCAATTTGAGTGCCCAAGGCGAATACATGAAAAACATGATCAGATTACACATGGATAAGATGCCATCCTAGCAATAGGTTGGCCCAGGAAATAGCATGCTTGGATGGAATCTTCTATAAGATCATCATGAGATGGAATGGAGAGCTCAGGATTTAAGGAACATGTCAGGGTTCATTTTAAGAGACCTCTTGGAAATAAGAGGTGGAGAATACCTGGCGAATATCCCCAGAACCGGTTTCATGGGAAGGTGAATTTTTTGGGGGTTGTATGAAAAAATTTCACCTGATTGTCAAGTGCTACGACAGAAGGTTATAGACACGCGACGGGAGATTTTACTGTCACACGTCAAAAAAATGCAATGACGCGCGTCACTAGACCTCAGTGACGTGCATCAACAACCTTGTTGATGCGTGTCAAAGAGGTCTAGTGATGTGCGTCATTGCATTTTTTTGACGCGCGATAGAAAAATCTCTTGTCGCGCATCTGCAGCCTCCGCCTCTCGCTTTCTCATCAAAAATCTCCGTGTCGCACGTCAACAAACTCTTTGTCATGTGTCTGCTATGCATCAATATCTGTTGTACCTCCTTATCACACGTCAACTATCTCGTGGCTGGTTAGACAACACCCTTAGTGATGCGCGTCACACTGACCTTAGTGATGCGCGTCAACAACCTTGTTGGCGCGCGGCCGCTAGACCTCTTTGACGTGCGTCAACAAGGTTGTTGACACGCGTCACTGAGGTCTAGTGATGCGCGTCACTGAGACCTCGACGCGCGTCGTCAACAACCTTGTTGACGCATGTCAAATAGGTCTAGTGACGCGCGTCGCTAGACCTATTTGACGTGTGTCAACAAGGTTGTTGATGCGCGCGTCAGCGAGGTCTCCAGTGACGTGCGTCACTAGACCTCAGTGATGCACATCAACAACCTTGTTGATGCACGCCAAATAGGTCTAGCTATGTGCCTCACTAGACCTCTTTGACGCACGTCAACACAGTTGTTGACACGCGTCACTAAGGTCTAGTGACACACGTCATTTCATTTTTTTGACCCGCGACAACAAATATCCTATCACGCGTCTGTAGCCTCTGACCTCTTCTTGTGCATTGAAAAAATCTCCATGTCGCTCATCAACAAACTCTTTTCATGCATCTACTATGTGTCAATATCTACAAGATCTCCTTGTCTACAAACCCTCCTTGTTGCGTGTCAATAACTTACCCTTGTCACACGTCTATAATACGAGATATATCATATTGTTGAAAAATGTGAAGTAGAAGTGTTCTACCTGGCGAATAATCTAGGTTTATATAGGGGATATTTTTCAAGGGTAGGCGAAGTGACCCCTAAAAAAAATTAAAGTGTAATTTTTAGGTGAACAGTCACCGACTTGTGCAAAAAAATCACCTTTTCAAAATTTTCAAAAATGGAATATTCGCCATATTACAAATATTCACCACTAAAATTTTCCTGAAACATGCTCGCATGGAGGACCACATTCGACACTTGGTGATAGATTTGAGGGTGCGGCAAGGCAAGTTGGCAGCTCAGAAAGTGATAAATACAAGTGCCTATCATGGGAAAGGAGACATAGATACATATACATAGAGAGAGATATATACATGGGGAATAAGGGGTTAGAGATTGAGTGAAGCTCTCTGCAATGCTGCAAAGTGGATATTCTAGTTCAAGAAAGGATGTACTAAGCATGGAGTTGTATTTTTCTTTTCATTAGCTTAGCTACATATGTCTAGTGATGCAAATGATCATGCGGTCTACACTTTGTGACCATCTGTAATGAATCAATGAATATATTAAGGTTACCTATTATAAATAGATATGAATATCAATGGGTTTAATGTATATTTCGTTCATATGAGTTCTCTTTCCTTTCATGATATGAATGAATGGTTGTATCTTTCTTTTTGTTATAGTATATGTTTTGGGATCTATTAAAGCACTCAATCTGAAGTGACTGCAAGGATCTGGAGGCCATTCTGAGCCCTATGGTTCTTGTATGTCTCAACTTATTTCCTAAATACTCTTACACTAATCATAGATAATGCTTCCCACTAGACTCACATAAAAGAGAGACTCGACACCCACACATGCCTCGGGTGAGTGCTTAGCTTCTACTGGGTGATAGGCCAATGACGCATGGGGTTCTTAATTTTGTGATAGGATTAAAAATGACTACACAACCAACTCCGTGCCAACCCAAAACAAAAGTGTTTTCTAAGACAAACAAGCCTCCAACATTCTATATATTACTGATTATCAAAGATCATTTAGTGCATAATTTTATGATTGATTCTAGAGCCAATAGCTTCATAATGCCCAAGAATATTTTGGATGTGTTACGAATTCCATGTACTATAATTTCAAGAGTATTTTTCTAGTTAGAAGGTACTATAGTCCAAACTTAAGGGGTCATTAAGGGGCTTCATCTTACTATCTATGCATGCCCTATCTTGACATTCACGCAACACATATGACCTTCCTCCCCTCTTTTTCATTTTCTTATCACATGATTTCAAAGTGCAAGATGGGTGGTTATTTGTCATCGACCGTGACATATGATCCTTAGAACTTGTTATGGGATAAAGGTGACTATAAGAGCTGAACCTATTTTTTATAATCGTGTGGAACCGTACACCACTAAACCCATAAATGGTAATAATTCCATTGGTGATCCAGATGAGGAGGATGTAAATCATGAGACCCCTACTCTCACGGAAGAATTTCTTGACATAGTGCTTGACGAAGTAAGTATCAATCACCAATATGATCCCTATGTTGATTTATTATCGATGAATAATTTGGTTTTCTACTTCTAGAAGAAATAGGATTGGGGACATACTGCATTCATGAAGAAGATACAATCATACCACAACTTGTCAAAACATCAAGAAATTCGAAAGGACTATGGAAAATGTTCTTCAATGGATCAAGAAGTAAAAATGGATCTAGTGCAGGGGTTATGTTGATTTCTCTGGAAGGAGATAAATATTTTTCTTCCTTTCAGTTGCAGTTTAGTTGTACTAATAATTTTTTCGAATATGAGGCTCTCATACAAGGAATTCAACTAGCCCAAAAAAGAGGAATCCAAACCTTGACTTTCTTTTGTGATAGTGAATTGGTTATGCACCAAGTAACAACTTGTAGTTCATCAAAAATAATCTATTGAGATCATATAAAAATTAGGTTTGGGACCTAATAGAAGATTTCAAAGCTTTTAAAATTCATGCAATTCCCAGAAAGCAAAATCAAGATGTTGACAGGCTTGCTACTATTGGCTCCTAATACAATGTACCTACAGACATCATGAAAGAAGAGCTTCAGATGTTCAAAATGATTATCCATCCCACATGATTAGATAATGTAAGTAGGTGGAAGGCATTTGATAGTGATCAATAGATTATCCTATTCTTATAATAAGAAGTGGAGTTTGTTACCAAACATCAAGATAAACTTCAAAATTCTTATGGCGATCAAATTATAGAGCTGAAGGGAAAAAGATGCTAAAAGGCCTAGTTATATTGGAATATATCTTCAATTTAGATGATCGGGCCAAACGAAAGAGTAATAATATGGTGGTCAAGGAAGAGGATTTTGAAGAGGTCGAGGTGGCAAGCAAAAACTTTTAAAAATGTGTAAGATATGCACTGCTCAAGAAAATAAAGCTTTCATTGAACTATGTCAATAATATCATGATATTTTCACATGGAGTTATAAATATCTGTGTGGTTTTGATCCTAGATTAGCTCAACACACCATTGAGCTAGATCCAAATGCTAAGCCAGTTCATCAAAAATAGAGGCCAATTAATCCTAAAATTGAGCCACTAATGAGGAAGGAGCTAACCAAGCTTATTGAGGCCTGCATAATTTTTCCCATTAAGCATTCCTCATGGGTAGCCAACCTAGTGCCCATGAGAAAGAAGAATAGGGAGATTCGGTTGTGCATGGAATTCAGAGATTTGAACCATGCCTCGTTAAAAGACCACTACCCTCTTCCATCAATGGAGAAAATCCTCCAAACCATGGCAGGGGCTCAAATGTTTTCTTTTCTTGATGGATATTTGGGATACAATCAGATCTTGGACCCAGAATCTGATCAATTCAAAATTCATTTCACTACCAAGTGGGGCACGTATGCTTCTAACAAAATTCCATTTAGGTTTTCCAATACAGGGGATACTTTCCAAAGAACCATGGACATGGCATTCAAAGGAATCATTAATGATATCATCTTAGTTTACCTTAATGATATAACTATGTATTAAAGACACACTGAAGACCATATCAAACATCTATGAAAATTTTTCCAAAGATGTAGAGAATTTGGGTTCTCACTGAATCCTAAGAAGTGAATTTTCACATTTCAAGAAGGAAAGTTGTTAGGAATTATTATTTCGAGGAAGGAATGTCTATTGATCTAGCCGTTAATTCATTCAATTAAGTCCATATCTCTTTCAAGTCATAAGAAAGGTCTCTAGAGCTTTCTAGGAACCATAAATTTTGTGTGGAGATTCATTCCTTAATTTGTAACACTTTAGCTAAACCGATCATAGCCATGCTAAAAAAATAACATTCCATTCTCATGGACAAAATACGTGAGGAATATTTTTAGGATATCAAAATGGCCATTACCCAATCCCCCACACTTTGGTAAATCCCGAGTTTCCACAAATATTTCATTCTCTATGCTTTCATGGGTCAGGAAATTATTTTAGGATTCTCACCCAACAAAATGAAAATCTGATGGAATAACCAATTTCCTTCTTCATTCAGTCTCTCAAAGAATATGAGCTCAAGTATTCCTTCATTGAGAAACAAGTATTTGTATTCATTCGAGCTCTGAATAAGTTTAGGCACATGTTGTCCAACAACAAAGTACACTTGATGGTTTCTCATCCTGGCGTCAAGGATTTTTTTGAACAAATAAATGAACGAGAAGTGTGCGGGGTGGATCACAAAAGTAATGGAGTATGATGTACACATTAAAGTCACTAAAATTGTCAGGGGAAAAGGGTTATGCCAGTAGTTGGCTGCATACATAGAGACCAAAGATGTAGAAGATGCTGCACTCCTAAACATTAATGAAGGTGACTGTCAAATTGATTGGTTAACAAATATGTAAAATTTCCTCCTCTCAGGGGAATATCCTTCAAAATGGATAAAGTCCAAAGATGCAGTTTTCATCTCTAGACTATTCCATACATCCTGATCAATAATGTTCTTTTCCATAAAGACTTGAATGGTGTGCTTTTGCACTACATAAAACCAGAGCAAGTGAATAAAATTTTAGAATAATTTCACAATGGTTTATCTAGGGACATTACTTTTCTCAGAAAACCACCACAAAAATTATGTGAGCTAGTTATTATTGGCTAGATTTGTTCAAAGATTCTCATCTCTGGGTAAGGAAATGTAAGGAATGCACCCTTTTTGTAGGTAAACAAAAACTAACAGCCCTTCCCCTACACCCCATTCAGGTAGATCAACCTTTTGTTTAATGGGGGTTGGAATTTATCGGGATGATTAACCCTCATTCCAGTGATAGACACAAATGGGTTCTTCTGTGAAAAATTATTTCAATCGATGGACAAAGGCAATGGCTTTAAAAGAAAGTAATGAAAAGGTAGTCCTTGATTTCCTAGAAAATATAATGACGAGGTTTGGAGTTCCATTTACCGTCATCTCTGATAATGCAATGGCTTTCCTTGGTTTAAATTTAATTGAGTGGGAAGTTACAAATGGGATCTATCTCAAGACTTAATCTAATTACTATCCACAGAGAAACGGGTTGGCTGAATCTAGTAACAAAAATCTCATAAGAATCATCAAATAGACAATGGAGGCTAACAAAAGGACTTGGCATATGCAACTTAAGACTGAATTATGTGTAGATCAAATCACCCCTAAAAATGCCATTAGAAACTCACCTTTTATGTTGGTATATGGGAGGTAGGAAAAGCTTCCGTTGTCCCTGGAGTTACCTTCTTTGGAATTTTCTCATCACCTTGAAGTTATGGAAATTGGCTCCTTAATAGTAAGGTTTGTTAAAATCATGGAGTTGGAAGAAGTTTGAGACAAGGCTATGAAAACTTTAAGCCAACATCAGGATCAAGTTAAGAAATCTTATGATAAGAAAGCTTTTGATAGGAATTTTCAAGAAGGAGATTTGGTTCTCAAGTAGGACAAAGACAAAGCCACACCAGGAAGACATGCCAAGTTTGATGCTCTCTAGAGTGGACCGTATGTTATCTCCAATTGCAAAGAGGAAAATTGGGGACTTAAATTTGAAAAATATAGTTTTAAATTTAATTGGCTTAAATTTGAAACTGTGTTTTTCAAGTTTCAAAGCCCGAAACCCCAAAAGTCCAAAATTTCAGAATTTCTTGATTTCATGTTTTGGAACTCTGAGTCATGAATTTTATAAATTTCCTTATAGATTTTTGAAGTCCAAAACCCTAAAAATCCAAAACTTGACTTTCAAGCTTTCAGTTTCAAAACTAATGGTTGCACATTTTGAAAAATTCCTTTCAGACTTCTGAATTTTGAAAGTCTGACATTTGGACTTTCGTGATTTTGGGTTTCAGAAACCTTCTGAGCCTTTTTAGGATTTTCATCCCTTAATCTCTGAAGCCTGAAACCTTGAAATTCTGAATTTCAAATTTTCGGGGTTTTGGGTTTCAGAATTTTGAAGCTCTCTACGCATTTAATTCCCACATACCTCCGTACAGATTGAATTTTCACCATTAATATCAGATTTTTTCTATTTAAATCACATTTCACCTAACACTTTACTTTAAAAACTGATTTTTACTATATTTCATACTTTTCAACATCATCCTCAAGGTATTTTTTATTTTTGGTCTTTTCTTTTGGTTTAAGATCTTTTGTTGTTTCCTCCTTATTATTTTCTTTGTTCTTCCTCTACATACCTTGGGAAATGAAAAATCTATTGCCCACCATGATTCCACGATTTGAGTTTTTGTAGGCACTCGTAGTTGTAGGGATCCTCTCGAGTTCTCTAATTTTCCCCCTCGGTGCCTTTTGTTTTTAGATTTTAGAGATTCACATTTTTGAAGAACTCTCTTTTAAATATTCAAAGCCTTGGATTGTTCGACGCTTCTCATTTTTGGGGATTGTGCCATTCAAACTTCACGAGTCCTTTTTTAGTATTTCGTAGGTCTCCAATTTAGAGGTTTCCATTTTCAAATTTTGGACTCATTCAATTCGAGAGATTTGCATTTCGGGTTTACTGAGACTTCTCTACTTGAGTTTTGGAACTTGTCATTTCAGACTTCTCCACTTTGGGTTTTCGAACTTCTCGGATTCGAGAGGTTTCCATTTTAGAATTTTGTATGTCTCTTCTTTAGGTTTCTAATTTTCAGGTTTTTGGAGGTTAGAAATTTTCGGGCTTTTGACTACCTTCTTTCAAATTTCATAACGCAGAATTAGATGTCTACTTCCACTTCCAAGGGTAAGGAAAAAATGAAATACTCCTTCCCTAGGGTTACCCCTCACTCTTTCTTATCTTCTAACTTGAGGAATATAGGGACGGTGATTTTGGAAAAATTGATTATCCAGACTTCTAGGGAAGGGTGAAGGTCGCAAATAAGAAACCATGGATGTAAGCTATATATGAAAATGGGCTTGCTCTTACTGCCGGTTTTCCCACATCCATGTCTTGTTCATAATTAATTTTGGTTGTAGCATCCCACTATGATGAAGAATCTATTTTAGTTAAAGATGCCAATGGCAAAGTCGTGATCCACTTCGACCCATATTTCTTCAAATATTTTCTCAAACTCCCTGATGTTGAAGACTATGCAACTATTTCACCAGAATCAGTAGTGGAACATTGGGACAAGGAAGCAGAGTTGTGCACGAGGGTCATGTTGAAAACTTATCTAGCCAAGAGCTTTGCCAAATTACCAAATACCATGCATCGGTCAGATTTTATTCAGGAGGTTAGTGACCTTATTGTGCTACTAAGCAGAGTCTCAATTCTTCCTTTTGCAAATTAATTTCAGGAGTGGATGTTCTTATATATCACGACCATAAAAAATAATAAGGAATTTATCAGATGGGGGAGCATATCAGTAGCTCCATTTGCTATCAATTGAGTAGAGTACATTCTTCCAAATGTTTCTATATGAAATCCTTCTTGGTTTATGCCACAACTACCATGGGAGACTTCACCGGATTGAATACCAAGGGTATTCAAAGCACCTCCCAAATATACAATTTCTATCCTCAACTCACACTAGATGAGGGAAGAAAACACTTCTGCAGGATCAATGATGCCTTCTTTGTTGTTATCCTCTACCGTTTCGATAAGGAGCTATATAATCAGATAATTTCATACAAATCCTTCAAGGAAGTGTGTGAGTGGGGAGCTATCTATCTTCATTTCCCCACATTTACTTACATTTGAATTCCTGGTTTCGTGGGTGCTCCCAAAGCTGCCTAGATGTCCCACTGACAAGTGGGTCTTGTTAGAATTGGTTCAAAAATTGCTGGATTACCACAAGATCTAGAATAAAAGGCACAAAGTGGGAATGCAATTCCCTATCTCAATTGGTAGATACACTTGCCCAAATATTTACAAGGCCAAGAATGTAGATGCAGAAATGGAAGAGGTAACCTTGAGAACTTTCCATCCATGAACAATTTTGACTATTGGGGAAAATTAAGCAAGACAGGTAAGTCTAGTTCCCATGTGCCCCAGTTAGAAGATATCTAGATCCATTTTTGGGATGAATTTATCATCTGACAAAGATATTATGAATGACTAACTTTGGATGAAGTTTGGAAATTTGGAATATCCAACGTACAAAAAAAGACATACAGACAATGATGAAGTTTTGGATGAATTGAATAAAAGTAATAATATTGCCAATCAATAATTTCCATGGATTCATTGGTATGTGGGAGAATGTTGCAACACAAAGGAAAGGGAAAGACCCATTTTGCAAAGAAATCATAGTTGGTTGGTTACCTTGGGAATCTCATGCAAGGGTTCAGAGCAACCTATAAATATAGGGGCCCCATCAACCATGAGCCAATCAACACCCACAAAGGGAAAAATGTCAACTCAAAAGACCCATATAGTTCCAAAAATATTTCATTTGTTGTTGGGAGCTCATCTCTTTCCAAGGCTCCTATTCCCAAAGTCATGCCTCCAACAACACCTGTGACAGAAATAGTTGAAGTTAGTGATTCTCCTAGTGTCCCACAAGACCCATCATTTCCCTCTTCTCTTCCATTGTCCCTTCCTATATCAGTTCCTTCCACTTCTACCATCATTTCTTCTTTCCCATCACCTTCCATGGCCCAAGTATTCTCATCTCTTCCAGTTCTCTCAGCTGGAGAAACTATTGGGTCACCCATTTCTACCTCACTCTCCCCTAACACTTCCATTTTCCTCCATCTCATCCCCTAACATTATTGTATCAAATCCTATGGCAGTCCTCACATCCACCCCATCCATCACTACCACTACCATTAAAATGCCAACTAATGTTACTAGTACTCTTTAGGGGCTAATGTTTTAGGTATTGAGGCAACTATGCCATCTTCATCAGTGTCATCCATTCCAGAATGGTTTTTCCAAAAAAATCCAAAGAAAAAGAAGAAATTTCCTCTAGAGAGATGTAATAGATCTGAGCATATTGGAACATACCCCAAAGAGATAGGATAAGATGCCAAATATTGTTTCAAGCCTAATGGTGAATGCATTTGGGGAATGAGTTGTGGAGGTTTCCACTCCTATTGAGGGAAAAAATAAAGAAACAATTATAGCTACAGATTATCAAATTTCTAGATTCTCATTAGGTAAAGCCACTCATGAAGGAGCAAAACAAGATGAATACATTGCTCTTGGAAATCTACTGGAAAATTATGATAAGGATAAAGCATCCAAGGATGAGCTTAAGGCCAAGGTCAAGTAACTCACTTGCATTGCTACGAAATTAACATAGCCAAATCCAACTATCAAGTCTCAACTACTACGGCCATGAAAATTTCATCTACTATCGATGATATTTCTTATCACGAGATCAAAAAGATAGGCCAGAAAGGGATATCAATAGATAGATGGATGGAAATTATATTATAGGAGGCTTACCCTTTAATTAAAGAAACTATTGAGATATACAATGATTTACATGTTGGGAAAACTACTATTTGTAAAATGGATCAAGATTTTTCAGAAGATAATAACAATCTGAATTTGAATTTGGCAACATGGAGTGAGATTAGAGAGGAAGATTAAGATCTAATCCTGTAGGAGGATGTATTCGATGATACTGTAAAGTTGTTCAAATATCAAAAATCCATGGAATTTTGGTGTCAGGTGCTACAATATATAATTAAGAAGTTAGATGATAAATGAGTGGATATTACGATGCTTTGAATGACATATTAGAATAATTTGACATTGTTAACTGTAAATTCTTTAATGAAAATATCGACGCTCTTCCAGAGGAGCAAATCAAGTAGAATTTTAAGGATTTGGTGAAACGTGATGATGAAGTTACTAAAAACTTTTGGTAGTGAATCTATTGACAGGTTGGTTTTATGCCAAAATTTCACAAGAAGATTGAAGAAAGTTTTGAGTAAACTTAGAAGAGTCCCATAAAAATCACGAGGAGATTAAGATAATAGATGTGGTAAATCAATACGCATGTGGGCTTGTGGATGAGGAAATTTAAGGAATCATTAAACGCTTCATCGAGTATAAACATCGAATGGATGCATGGGAGGAAACACAACAAAAACATGCAGATGAGGAAGGAGTTGTAGAACCAGGCCAATGCTTTGAGTGGCCATGAAAGGACATATCCAAGCTCTAGATTGGTCAGAGTTGTAGGGTTGACTGAATCAAACCCTTGAAACAAATTTGGTATTTTTATGGGAGCATGTTCCCTTTAATTAATGACATTTATATTATTAGTAAATGTTAGTTAAGGGACCATTGGTAATGGCTCATCCTAAAAGAACTTATAAATAGTTAGATTTATGGAGTCATTATAGATAGATCATATTTTGGTGAAGTTTCTCTTCAATCTTGGAAGAGTGCTTCAGAGATTTAAAGAACCTTTTAATTATATTCAGAGAGATATCTTGCCTTGAAGAAACTGATTTATTGTGCTAAATGGTTGATTTATATATGCTTTGTGAATGTATGATTCCTTAGTATAGATGGTTGGCTTGCCTTTATTTCAGATCATTTTGTTTCATGTTATGGAAAAGTGATATAACATCTTTTATGTCATTTGTGGAAAAAGTCTTTTCCTTCTGTCATTTAAAGTTATATTATCATTAGCCATCATCAACAAAATGAATGTTTGATATGTGCATGTGTTTTATCCTCATGGCTAGTTAATTGTGTGTCCAATTCAATTTGGTCTCTCTATTTTGTATGATTCAAGTTTTAACAAAGGAATGCATGCTTCTGGTTTGTGGTATTTTGTGCCCTTTCTAAAGTTGCAATAGGTGAAGGTGACTAACGGTGTCTGCATCTTACTCACATTAACCCTTCCTATGATTCAACATATCCTTTTATTCAGTGCATCACCATCCCTATTTTAGTTTCCTTTTACAGATATCTTTCCCTAAAACTCAGAAAAATGTTAGCCTAAGATTAGATAGCCATTTTATTGCATTAGGGGTAGTACAACACTTAGTTTAGGAAAAGGAAGTCGGCCTTCTTTGGAGGTTCACCTCAAACCCAAGTCCCATAGCTTGAGAGGTGATCCCATGTGTCCCAATCACACCAAAAAACCTATGTATAGTTTGGCCATTCGGGAGGTGCAGTGATTTGGCGACAACATGATTGTGAAATCATATTCTTCACAACCCCTTGGTGCATTATGTCCTCATCCAGTATTTCTCATGTACAGCTTGGGTTAGTACAAAAATAATATTTTTCATGGATAAAATGGATGAATCGAGAGATGATACAACAAAAATTTTATTTACAAGGCCATTTTTAGGAGGTATCATATAAAATTTCATCAAAAAAACCCACCGGAACTCAAGTAATGGTCATGACATGTCACTCTACAAGGCACATGCTCCAAAAGTTAGCCAATTTTTGGGATGGAAAACAAACTCATAGGAATGTAGGGAACCTTTTTGCACCATGATTTTTTTTTTTTGGGGGTGCAGATGGTGCAAAACCTCCCCAAACCTCCCATTTAGTTTATTGGTCACCCATGTTCCCCATTAACTAATTAAGGTGCTTTTTCTAAGCCCCCACGTAAATAAACATCAAATCATGTGTTGCCAAGTGGATGAATAAGAATGGGGTGAAATGTTTTGCACCATGTGCTCTAAAATTTTGGTGCACTTGGTGCATGAAATTGAAATCCTTCCCATCCTTTCAAAATGTTTGAATTTTTCTCGATGCTTAAGTAGTGTCCACTTGAAACTTCCTTTCTTCTTGTATGGAAAACAAGTTTTCTACAACGGCTCTTCTTTGGGATATCTTCCTCTCCTCCATTACTACTGCTTCCAAAACATTTCCATCACCTCTAACATAATTTATCCATCACTCCAAACTAATGCAACATGAAGAATGAGGATTTTCAAGCTAACTCCATGGCCGAGAGCTACTAGAAACCCTAGGACAAGAAAATCACAATTTTCTCATATCTTCCAAACCATGCATCCAATCCCTGCAATATTTTGAGAAAATATTCCTTACCCAAACACATTGGGGAAGAAAAAAACAAATATCTCTGATACAGCCCATATTTTTAATAGAAATGATTCAAAAAAATTTCCTGGAACACTTTTTCTCACTTGTCATCAAATTATGCAATGGTTTGACACAAAAATCTGAAACAGAACATTAGAAGAGAAAACCCATAAAGAATCTGTAATTTTCTTATCAATCCAACACCATGATTTTCAAATTATAAAAATATAAAGTGCCATTGGTTTTCACTTTCCATTTTTAGTAAGTTTCAAAAATGACAAACTCCTTTAGAAAGAACAAACATCGAAAATAATTGATTGAAATCTAGGGCACACTTGCAAAAAAGTAGAAAAATGAAAAAAGTAAAAAGGACATTTCAAACAATGGAAATTTATTTTAATTCACCCCAATAAACTCTGTAAAAACATCGAAATATGTAGGAAACACTTCAATTCAAGAAAGTGACAAAAAAGGTATCCTGCCCAAAATAATAGCTCATGGGTCCCGATTTTTAAAAATAGCAATTTTCCATCTTAGTTGTAGAAACTTGTTATCACCTTTGTAACAAATTATATCACTTCCTTTTTCATCCTCATGGGATTGTAATATGATTCCAAGGCTCAAATATAGAATTGATAACTTCATATTGGTCTTGAAAGCATTGTCTTGAATTCAAGTGTGCTTAGAAGTAATGCAAGGCATTGCAAGGCGTAGTAGATGAATCCATCCCCATCACTTAGAGAGATAGGTGATTCAAAATGATTTGGTTAGGAAGGGATCCATGAGATCAATTGGTTATTAAATAAGCTATCATAGAGGATCATCATAAGTATCACTGTGTCCATCTCCAATTCACAAGGTGAAATCCTGAAACCATGTTTCTCAACACTCATTTTGTGACCTGAGATGTCCAAACATTGTGTACTAGGGAAAGTTGTGATCACCATTGGAAAATAAAAAGTGTTCAAATTCACTTCATTAAAGATTGATGATGAGTAAAAGAACATTACTATGTAGCAAAATGTCATTAGATATTGTTCTTCATCCTCAAACTTCTTTGGAGTGGACCTCAATGAATGATTCCTACGGTCATCAAGGTGATCATTCAACATTTTTTATAGACACTCAATTTGAGTTGTATGTGTATCATATAAAGAAGGTTTATTGTGATATAAAGATATTTGAGATCCTGAGATCACTACATTGGGACATTTCATTAGATAAATCAAGAAACAAGGTAAAGGTGACATGACATCATCTTAAACAATGTTCCTTCTTCCTTCTATTATCTCATTCTTTTTCCTTTTCTCTAATACCTTTCTAATTATTCGTTGTGATAAATCATGACGTTCATCCTATCCATTGAAATGTTTCTTTATAAAATCTTGCAATAAGTTTCCCTTAATTGATAAAAGAGAACTTAATGTTCTTTCCTAGGAAATTGAAAGGTCATATGTTGTGTAGGACATGTGAAAAGTCACATGGGGGGTAGATGAGGAGTCTTATGAAGTTATATATAATATAATGGCATATTATTGTTTAAGAGCTTTCAATTTTTTACTCAAGAGATAAATCTATTGAGAAATATAAGAGAGATGGGATTCTTATTCTTTCCTTCACCATTTTTCCTCCATTCCCAACATTGTATAACTTGATGAAAATGGAAATAAAGAGAATGATTGTTTCTTTTCAAGTCTTACGAATATGTGTAACTTTGTGTGCATGGTTTCCTTTGGACATTGGCAAAATAATCTTGTTGTTTCTTCCTAACAAATTGTGAATGTGAAATTTCTAATCAACCCTGGAAATAATCTGATTTTCTACTCATGGATTTGGTTTTCCTTATCTAATTTCACACTCCCCTTTCCCCACATTTCATAAAATTTATCCCTTACACCTTGTAATAATTTTCCATAGGTATAGTGGAGTGTACCTATTAGATCCCCGATCTCTTGGCTAATAAAAAATTTCCCATTTTTTGTCATACACAATAAATTAGAGATGGACCACCCAAGAAGAGGGACCTAGAGTCCCCAAGCATTGGATAAAAATCCAGAAATTTGTCCCCAAAATTTTTTTCTCATGAAATGTTTTGGAGCCCACTATAGGGAAGAATTGGTAGAAATATGCACCCAAAATATGACCACAAGATCCAAAATCCAAAAAAAAAGTAAAATATTCCAAATATTCTAAAAAATCAAAAATTGAAAAAATCCATAATAAAAAGGATTTTTGGAAGCCCATTACCAAAAGACACACTGTTGATTCCTGCACATGACCTTTCACATTCCATAGTGTCCTTTCATATTCCCACTACAAGAGTTTCCAAAATATGGTTGAAAGGAGATACACCAGGTTGAATAGATTGAGAGGAGTTGTCGACCCCACTTTTGAGGCTTTGCAAAACAAGTAAGAACGAATTAGAGACAATCCATACTTATTCTCTCAAGCCTTCTCTCCATCCATTTCTTCAAGAAGTTCACCTAGTAATCCCACTCAAACACCTGTTGATACTACCTCGAAAGATTCTCTCATCTTTCAACCATTGTTGAATATTAAATTCCTGGTGAGGAGGAAGAAGAACCAAAGTAAGAATCAAAATCATAATTTTGAGAAGAAACAATGCAAGAAGAAGCAAAAATACCTCAACCCATCATTCATGGTGAAGAAATATAGGCCTGCTTTCTCTTAAACCCCCTCTTCATAATCTATCGACATGTTCCCACAATAACTTCTGAAAGTTTAAAGGTGACTAAACACAAATTTCCTTATGAACACATCACCGCCTTCATCACATCATATAGGATTATTGGATTCAAACATGAAAACATTTTTGTATGGTTGTTCATGGAATATCTCCAAGAAAAAAATCAAAATGGTTCTACCTATTTCCCACTAGATCAATCACTCATTGGAATGATATCAAGTCCAAGTTTGAAGAAAGATTCAAATCTACTGAGGACTGTCAAGATCTTCTTGTTCAGTTGGCATAAATGAAGAAGGAAACAAATGAAACCATGAGAGACTTCATGTCTCATAATGACTGGTTGCTTCATAGGATATCAAAATAAGATTCACTATCTGGAAACAATGTCAAGAGATTATTCATCAATTCTCAATCATTGGAGGTAGGATTCTTCCTACTAAGGGTCCAACCAAGGAATCGAACATAATCACAACAAGTGGCTATTGAAGTTGATGATGATCTCATCCTATCCAAGAAGATCATGAACTCTTCAAAAGGTAAAGCTCAACATCCTGGAGAAAAGAGAACAAACCCGTTGCTGTAGAACTTATAAAATGAAATGGCATTGTTAAAGAGGGAAAATTTTAAATTAATGTCTTCTCAAATAAATAATGAAAATCATATTCTAGGAGCACCCCAAAGGCTTGCCTTAGAATCCCCACTCATCAATGTAGGTTGTAGGAGTTAAGAAAATGAAGAGGATCTTGAATAAGAAAATGAAGGTGGTAATTTCCTAGAGGTTGAAAAACTTGAGAACGATACACAAATCATATTATATGAATATTCTAGAGGTGATGAAGATAACAAATGAGATGCACCTAGTTTATCATGTGTGGTATTAACTCATTCTAATTCTAAGAAAGGAACATCTTCCTCCACTTTTACAAAGAGAAAGAAGATTGAAGATCCTCCTATGGTGACTCCACGAAACAAAATAATTGGTCGAGGGTGTCCTCTTTTGACTTGTATGGAGTCCACATTGGAGAAACCTGATCCTATGACAAGTGGGAGGTCATCCACAATTCCAAGTAAGTTTTCCAATGCTTCTTCCAGTTATAAATCTAAATCTACTCCTATGAAATCTAGTAGTTAAAAAGTTCCTAGTGTACCTTTCAAGATACCCTCTATTCCCCAAACATATAATCTTAATTCCAAGGCTATCCTCGACTCCAAAATTAGTCCCTTCATACCCGTGGCCACATCTAATCCTTTTGAATTTGTATAATATGTGAACATAACCAAAGTGCAGATTACTGAAACCAAATATTTGTGGACTCACCTTGAACAATTTGAGAGATTTTTCCGATATATTAGGAGTGGTAGTTTAACATCCAATGTTGTAACTCCTAGTTCTAAAGGAATATTACCAAACCCACCTATGCCCCCATCATAGAACATGATTTCTTTGAGTGCATCCAAGACCGACAAGGTTGATCCTTTCTATGTCTCCCTTCTCATTGGAGAATATGTATTGAATAATTACATAATAGATTCAGGTGTCTCAGACAATGTAATACCTATGAAGGTTTCTAAGGATATTAAACTCACCATGACTTCACAAATTGGATATTGTTACTCCATGGAGTAAAAAAATTCCTAATTACTAGAAGGGTCAATGATGTATAGGTGGCCCTCACCAAATGTTTGGATAAGAAGGTCTCAATGATGATTTTTGTAGTGGACGTTCCATCCTCGTTTGGAATGTTTTTGAGTAGAAGTTTTGCCAACAGTTGGGAGATAAAATCTAGATGAACTAGTCTTCTAAAACCATTCAAGTTAAGGAGAGTGGAGAGATTTCTTCTAGAGAAGAAATTATATATATAGTGGATAAGGTAGGAAGCACCGGGCTAACATTCTCTACAAAAAAGCCAAAGGATGAACCATTTTGTAACAACTGAGGAAGAGGGTGAGATTCCCATCTTGATAGGACCAAACATCCCTTCCCAGAGAGGTATGGACCTTGAAGAATAATTGAGGATATTTGAGTTATAAAATGGTAGCCCCAAATTTATAGATGATGCAAACCATGAAGAAGAAGAAATGGTTATTAGCGAATCTCAAATGGAGAAACCAACTCATATGATTACCTAGGAGGAGGATATATTTTCCAATTTGGGGATGAAGATGATATTGATCATGCCATCTATGGAGAGAAAAAGTTAGATTGTGATGAGCCCATGAATTTTTTGAAAGAATGGGTTGTGCAAGAATCACTAAGAGCAATATAAGAGACATAAGACCTTGATCTCAGTCTCGAACTCTTGATGCAAGCTATGGATCTGCAAGACAAGCATGAATCTGATCCAAAATGCTCAATTGATGAAAAGGATGGTCACAACGAAATAGATCAAGGTGATGAACCCAACATACCTCTTGGTCCACTGGTTGATGAATAAAATTATGAAATGGAATTATTTTCTTTCCCATTTGAAAAGAAGACTCTTTCCATGATGAAAAATATGAAATAGAGGGTGTTGAGATCATTGAAGGAGAATATCCCCTTGATAAAGAAGTAGTGGAATGTAATAAGCTTCAAGGAAATGAAGTAATCCCTCAAGATATTTTTCTTAAGCTTCAAAACAAATATTCTTCAAAGACATAAAAATATGAGCCGCATGAAGAAAAACAACATAACTCCATGCAAGGAATATTGGATGTGGTAGAAAGTACAAAACACCTTGAGCTAATTCTTCATCTCTTAGCTCACACCATGAAAACATAGGAAAAGTATGAGGTTAATTCTGATCCTCCATTCAATCTTCAAGCACCTCATAGTGGAGTAGAGATAAAATACAATTCCAAGGTTTATCATGGAAAATAGGTCAATGAGCATAGACACGGGAAATAAAAGAACTTTATTTGAGAAATTGGAATGAAAATCAGCCTTGGGGCAGCGATGGGATTCTCAATGAAGAATCAACTATGTGAATAAGCATGGAATGTAACTAGCACTATGAAACCAATTTCAAAGGGAATGAAGGAAATGGAATTTCTAAGAAAATTCCTAAGCATCAAGAATCTCATGTAGGATAACTCCTACCAAGTACATAAACAATCGTGAAATCACCTAGCTTTCATAAACAATTAAGGAGAGAAGGATACTTTCTTCAACCGGTCAATGGATTCTTAAAACAACATCACTCAGTGTTTCTAACTCGAGGGGTAACCTTTAAGAAGATAAACATGCTACAATGAAAGTGGGTTTTCCTCCATATTGTATTATAGGTGATTTAGGTTTTTTTCTCCTTTCCCATTATTTGTGTTTTTCCTTCGTTGTGTTTATGCATTTCCCCCTATATCTATCTCTTACTAGTTGTGTGTGTTACTGTAAGGACCAATGGATAAGGTATTGGTCAATGTATGTGTGGAGATTTTGGGGTTCTCATGTGGTGTCCTTACTTATTCTTGATCCATGACATTTCCCAAAGTTGTAGTCGAGATGTTGTCATGCAAATGTGCAACAAGGAAATTCACAATTTCTGAGCATGATGACCACACCCTACTCGAAAATGTTTCTCAAAGGTCACCTTGAGCCCTCATTCATATCACCCTAATCCCCAAGTTATTTTTCCCATAGGTGATTTAGGGGTACAAAGAATTTTCAAGTGCTGCCCAAGAAAAATCCATCAAGACAAGGCTTTTGGCAAGCTTGGGAAGGCTCATTTTTGTTCTTCTCAAAGCTGGTGCACACCCCCAGGAGTAGAGAGAAAAGAATAAATAAATCATGGAGGCATATAAAGGAGTTAATAACATTTTTAAATCAATTTTGGATGATTTTGGGAATATTTACAAGTTTTGGAGCAGGTTCAGCAAAAGTGGGTCTTGGAGGTCTATGCGGTGCATAAGATGAAAAAATCTACTGAACTTTAAGAAGCAATCCCGGGAGCTCTAGAAGGAGTTAGGAGTCAAAAAAATATTTAGAAAGGTATTTTAGATTCCTATAGGATGGTGAAATCATATTCTTCAAAACACCTTGGTGTACTATGTCCCCATCTAGTTTTTCTCATGCCCAACCTAGGAGCTAGAAAAAAATACTCTTTTTTACAAATCAAATAGATGAATCAGGAGATGATAAAACCACCACTAGATTCATAATTCCATTTACAGGTGGAATAATATAAATTTTCATTAAAAAAAACCTTCGGTAACTCAAGTTATGGTCATGAAAATTCACTCTTCAAGGTACATGCTCTAACAATTAGCCAAGTTTTGGGCTAGAAACCAACCAATAGGAATGTAGCACACTTTTTGCACCAAGTGGACCAAAATTTTGGTGCATCTGGTGAAAAAATTCTCCAGCCCTCCCATTTAGTTTCTTGGTCACCCATGCATCCCTGAAAAATTCTTAAGGTGCTTTTTCTATGCTCCCCACTCAACCCAACATCAAATCGCGTACCACCAAGTGGACCAATAGGAATGGGGAGAAATTTTTTACACCAAGTACACCAAAAATTTGGTGAAATTGGTGATTTTTTTTTCCTTCCCATCCTTTCAAAATGTGTGAAGTTTTCTAACTATTGGGTTGCTACTTGTTGCTTCCTTTCTTCCTATACGCACACACAATTTTTTTGCAATGATCGGTATCTCTTCCTCTCCTCCATTGTTACTACTTCCAAAACAATTCCAATACCTCAAGAATAATTTTTCCATGAATCCACAATACTCCAATGTGAAGAATGATGATTTTAAAGCTAACTACATATCCAAAAGCTCCCGAAACCCTAGGACAAAAAATCACAATATTCTCTTGTCTTCCAAACCGGATCCAATCCTGCGAAGATTTTGAGAAAATATTCCTTACCAAAATACCTTGGGGAAGGAAAAAAACATTTGTGATGTGACCTAATTTCTTAACAGCAACCATTCCAAAAAAATTCCCTGAAACATGTTTTCCTTAGTTGGAATCAAACTGTGCATTGGACTGACCTGAAAATCTGAATAGAACATCATAAGAGAAAACCCAAAAAGAATCCATAATTTTCTCATCAATACAACACCAATATTTTCAGATTATAAAAAAATCAAGTGTTTCTAGTTTTTATTTTCCATTTTTATTAAGTTTCCAAGAACAAAAAAATCCTTCAGAAGAACAAACACTAAAAATATTTAAGATCAAAAACTAGGGCACGCGGGAAAAAAAAAAGTAAAAGGAAAAAGTAAAAAAACTTTCAAAAATGGAAATTTCTTAGAATTCACCCCAATAAACCTATCCAAATCTTAGAACATGTAGGAAATAGTTTAATGGAAGCAATTAAATAAAAATGTAGCCTTCCCAAAATAACATCCCACTGGTCATAATTTCTAAAAATTGCATTTTTTGGTCTCATTTGTAGAAATTTGAAGTCACCTTTGTAACAAATTATATCACTGAATTTTTTATCCTCATGGGATTGCAAGATGATTCCAAGGGTCAAACAGAAAAATTTATAACTTCGTATTGTTCTTGGAAGCATTTTCTTGAATTCAAGTGTGCTCAAAAGTAATGCAAGGCATCGTAAGGCGCAACAAATGAATCCATCCCCATCACTTAGAGAGCTAGGTGATTCAAAATGATTTGGTCAGGGAGGGATTAGTGAGCTCAATTGGTTCTTTAATCAAGTATCAAAGAGGATCATTGTAATTATCACCC
The DNA here is from genome assembly GCA_018340775.1 of Taxus wallichiana var. yunnanensis. Classification (NCBI taxonomy): domain Eukaryota; kingdom Viridiplantae; phylum Streptophyta; class Pinopsida; order Cupressales; family Taxaceae; genus Taxus; species Taxus wallichiana. Next base: position 75,356,935 of record CM031244.1, read on the forward strand.
GCATCCATCTCGAACTCACATAGGGAAATCCTGAAACAATGTTTCTCAACACTCATTTTTGACCCAAGGTGTCCAAATATCATGTACATGGGGGAAATTGTCATCACAATTGGAAAGGAAAAAGTCTTCAAAACTCACTTCATCAAATCTTTCTTATGATTACAACAACGTGGCTATGTAGTATAATGTCATCAGATATTGTTCTCCATCCTCAAACTTCTTTGGATTGGACCTCAATGAATGACGTCTGCGGTTGTCGAGGTGATATTTAAATAGCATTTCTAGAGACTAAGTTTGAGGTGTCTCAATTGCATCATCCGAAGGAATTTTGACATGGTTTAAATAATTCGAGATCTAAAGATCACCACATTGGGACATTTCATCAAATTAGTCAAGAAACAAGGAAAAGGCAGCATGGCATCATCTTCACCAAAGTGTTCCTTCTTCATTCTATTCTCTCATTCTTCCTCCTCTTCTCTACTCCCTTTCTAATTCTTCATTGTGAGCAATCATGATGTTTTTCATATTCATTTAAATGTGGCTTTAGAAAATATTGTAATAAGTTGCCCTTAATTGATAAAAGGGAACTTAATGTTCTTTCCTAGGAACTTGAAAGGTCATATGTTGTGTAGGACATATGAAAAGTCACATGGGGGTAGATGAGGAGTCTTCTGAAATTATATATAATGTAATGACATACTCTTGCTTAAGGGTTGTCAATTTTTTGCACTCAAGAGAGAGATCTATTGAGAAATACAAGAGAGATAGCATTCTTCCACTTTCCTTCACCATTTTTCCTCCATTTCCTACATTGTACAACTTGATGAAAATGGAAATAAAGAAAGGGATTGTTTCTTTTCATGGCTTATGAATGTGTGAAAAATTGTGTGCATGGATTCTTTGATGGATTTGAAAGAGCTTTGCATTAAATGAAAATTGTATAACAACAAATATAATATATTGATATTTAAAAAACTCCTCAGGGATATCAAATACATAGAGGAAGATTACATATATAGAGTTTGATCTCCTTGATTCTAGACATCAATACTCATCCCACATATCTCTCCTAATCCCCACAATATCTCACTCAAACTCTCAATCCCATTATTCTCTCACAACAAACCTTATCTAATTACAACTATTTACATGATTTAACAACTTATAAATAGTTGTATTACATTACACTATATTATTTATTTCCACACTCATAATAATGTTCACAATATCTAATATTATTCCTAACATTCTTCTTGTCGTTGGCATAATAATCTTGTTGTTTATTTCTAATAAATTGTGAATGTGAAATTTCTAATCAACCCTGACAAGAATCTTATTTTCTACTCACAGAGTTGGTTTTCCTTATCTAATTTCCCACTCCCCTTTCCCCACATTTTATAAAATTCCTCTCTTACACTTTTTGTAAGCATTTTACGTAGGTACAATGCAATTTACCCAGTGGATCCCGACCTCTTGGCTAACAATAGATTTCCCATTTTTTCATTCACAATAAAGTGGAGCTGCACCACCCAAGAAGAAGGACCTATAGTCCCCGAGCATTAGCTAGAAATCCACAAATTTTTCCCCGATAAATTTTCTAGCCAACACAAGTATAACCATTTTTATTTATCTAATTTTTGATACCAAATATAGATTTTTAATCATCTTATTCTTTTATTCAACATATATTTTCTAGCTTATTAAGCTCATTAAACTTCTTTTTATATTTTTATTATTGTTGGCTAAGCCACTAAGTGGCTACTAACCACATCATTTTTATGACTAGTTGGGTCATTTTCATGTTAATCGCAACATGTTTGCACTTAGTCAGTAACATTTTTGCAAACTACATCATATTTTGTAGACTTTGAAATTTTTGCTAATCACATTATTTTCTCTTTTGTAAACAAGATTTTCTCTATTAATTTTTTTCTTTACTACAAGTGTTCACACTTGTTAGATGCCCAAACAAATTTCAAACTACTAATGGTGTACTTGCAGTCAAACTAGTCATGTAATTAATAACAAACCAATAATAAAATTGTATATTAATCTTGTGTTTTTTTAATATTGGCAAATAGTTTTTGAAAGCGACTATACCCTTGAATACAAAAGAAGGCCTGAAAGTCGGAATAAGAGTGAGAAACAGAGCTAATGGAACAAATTCCAAGTATTACAATGAATTTCTACGTGCTTGCCCAAAAAGCTTGACTACACAAATGAGACATAACAAAGCAAAACAACGGTAAAAAAATAGTAAGCCGTTTGCCAAGAAAGCAAAGAAAAATAACAACTAAAAGCAGCAGAAGCATCCAGGACTACTTCTTGGCAGCTTTATCGATACTGATCTTGACTCTTTTCCAGGCATGAAACATACCCAATGCAGTCATGTGGGCAGCATCCGTCTTATCGAGCTCCTCGATGGTTCTTTTGCTCTCTTTTTCATTGCCCCAAAGTGCAGCCGGGACACCGCTGAGGTTGGAAACACTTTTGGCATGACCCTCGATGAACTCCTTGATGGCCCTAAAGGCGGAAATGTTGTAATCATGTCTAGTCTTAGCCTTCCCTAGGTGGGAGTCTAAGGAGGTCAGCTTCTTGTATATGTCTTCAATCTGACTGTTATCAATGCTCCCTTCCCCCTCCATGCTTTTCTTACCTTTTTTCTTAGCTAGGTTTTTGACCTCATCCTTAGCTAGGTTTGTATATTAATCTTGTGTTGCTTTCTATGAGTGTGTATTTTTTTATAGTATTATTTATATATTTTAGGTGTGTGTTTACCCAATGATATATTGTGTATGGTTTCCCCTTGCATCATTTGGAAATTTTGGGGATAAAAATCAATTAATGCCTCCTATTTTATATTTATTTTTAGCGTTAATGTCATGTGGATTTCATCCCCACATACTTATCATATCTGTTTGTAATCTTTTGATGTGGATTTCATCACTACACACTAAGAAACACCCCATGTTACGGAGAGGTATATGAAGTCAAGGAAAAATATCCTTACTAGTTAAGCATTGAACTAGTTTATTAGCAACATGAAGTGAGGGCTTCTACATCCCACTACCTATACCTTAGGTAACATCCTTTCAACATGGAATTCAACCCCACGTCTTGAAATATATATAGGGGACATAACTAGATAGCCTTTTAAACCCTATATAATTAAGACCTATTAGCACAAATGATTAGTAGTTCAGGGATCACAACACTCTTGAATTTACTACATACCATGTGAAGTGAGTGTTGGGACACTAATCTAACACCACTCCATGCGAGGTATATTGGTGGGCTATCGGTTGTGTTGTACTTACCTTTATACTAGTATTAGGGATCGTGTATTACATGATCCTATTTATGTGTTTTTGAGACCTATGTGTTTATAAATATCACACTAAAATCAAATAAAACATAATCCATTAAATCATTTATAACCATCCCTAATCTAGAACCAAATTTCAAGAAATAAAAATAATCACACCAATCCAAAAACACCATCTTCAATCATCCAAAACAAAATCTATATAAATTATCCATAAACCGAAATACAAACAAGATCCACTACTAGTTTTTCACATATGAACACATTTTACAAAAACCTAAGCCTATTAAATCCACAGTATAAGTAACCTTTCCATTTATCCCATCCATATACAATAAATCCTTTAAATACAACTAAGCTTGATTGAAAATTCCAATCTAAAAACTTTCTTGAAACCCTAAATCAATAAATCAAAATCTAATCAAACACCTAACCATCAATTGTAATCAATCCATATCCAATCAATTGGGGTCACCTATACCCTAACCAAAAATAACATCATCCGAAATCTAATCAATATCAATAGTTATCATTTAAGCTATCTCACATCAAATTGATCTTTGATCAAGTTTCTCTCAAATCACAAAGCCAAAACACAATCATGCATCCAACTTATCCGAGAATCCAAACCAAGTTTATATAAATATTTATTTAAAATCAAGGATAAAAACAAATGGCACTCAAAAGTAGCTATATGCTTAGAGTGGGATGAAAATAACACCAAGAATATCCTTTTAAAAATCCTTGTAATACTGAGTAAACTCACAATAATAATGAAAAAACCCTTGTTTATCATGAAGAATAAAATCAAGGTAATCACAATAAATTTCTTTCTATGAAACAAGGAAGATCCCAACTAGATCAATTCCTTTATGGTAATAAATATGACCTAATTTATCAACTCATTAGTGTTGCATTAATATTATCTCAAAATTACGACCTTGGGAATCTAAAGAACATCATACTCCAATAAGAACCTAACCAAGAAAAATTTACGATGAAAAAGAATCCATTTGAAAAGGAAGTTTCCTAACCAAGTTTTAAAATATTAACCATTCCAAAATTGAAAAAGAGGAAACAAATCTAGACAAAAAAGTGGAGAGAGATTTTAACTAAGTATTATTAGATCAATTATAACAAATATCCTAACAAGTGATAGTACCTTCTTTGTAAATAGATCCTAATATTACTAAGCTACCCCACTAAAAGAAGCCATCTAAATTCCATAAATAAGAGAAAACTTGGACTGAGAGCATCAATAAGCTAAGTTCATCTTACCATCCACCCCAATATCAAATCATTATTAGCCCAAAAATGGAAAGAAATGAAATATTCTCTTGAGGATTACAAACAGGAGCATATGATAAGAAATACAAGTTTGAATACTTATGCCCATATCTAGTCAATAAAGAAATCCTATGAGTTTCTTTTCCGCCATATACTTTAAACCTCCAAAATTTTAGAATTATAGGGGTAAGGGAAACACAAAAGAGCAAATCAATGAATTTTTCATGGCTTGTCAAGAGTTATATTATAGTGATGCTTATTTTCTATGGATATTTTTGTAAAGCTTAGGAGTACATACTCTTGATTTGTTCATGAACATACCCAAGGGATCTATCATGACATTTACAAAACTATTAGAGAAATTTGTTAAACATTTCTCATATAGTATTGAACATGAAATAACAATGAGAAAATTATGTGACACTAAGAAAAGAAATGAATAAAGCTTCTCTTATTTTTGTAAAGTTGAAATAGTCTTACCAACAAATTATCTAAGAAACAACTAGTTATCATATTGATCGTCAACTTGAATCAAGAAATGGATTTTAAATTAAAATTACATTGCACTAATAAATTTTATGAAATCATTAAAAATCAGAAAAAATTAAAAATAACTTATTAAAAAGGATTAATCAAGATCTATTCTAATAATGATCAACAACTATCAAAATGAGAAAAGCTAAAATTCTTCAACAATAATAGGAATGTGGTTGGAAGTGGATTAAATGACTCTAAACACATAAAAACCATCCAACACATTATAAATCCATTAATTAAAAGTTATCCCAAGGCCATAAATACATAAAGAATAACTATTCTTATTGGAAAATTAAATAAATGTTGCAAGATAAGGAATTATACCCCTCTTGGCAAGCCATTGGACTATATTTTTTGTAGGCTCCTAGCTATAAACATGATCTAATTTCTTGAAACTAAGCCCCTTGATAAAATTATACCTTTACCATCATGGTAATGAGAAGAATAATATTTTTTCTTTCATAGGACTAAGGTCCAAAGAAAAATCACTTTATGAGTTTCAACAATTATGTCTAAGATCTATTGATTAGGGAAATATTGAAATTGAAGGGGATACTTTCAATTCTAAAAATTAGAAACTGGCCATTTATCAATATTCATTCCCAAAGAATGATAAAAGTAAAAAACCAAAACATCAAATCCAAGGTAAAAACTCCTAAACCAAACAAATAGTTTATAAAAGGATCCCATATAATGATGACTCTGTTGTAGGTTGAATCTGACCAAGCTGAACCATATAATCACCACAATTAGAATAAAAGGTGATTCATATGAGAGATATGTTCCCCAAAGTTGGTCTACCATATAGGTTATAATAAAATAATTTTATTTTAATGTTACCAATCATAATAATAAATTTAATATCTTAAGAGCACATCCAAAAGTCACTATCCAAAATATTGTCTACCTACTTATGAAGGTAAGTACAACCTTATTCACTTGCTAGAGAAGGCTACTGTGAAAATATCCATCATGAATATTATCAAAATACAATGCCATTATGGAGTCTAGAGTCTCAAATTAAAATTTCCCCAATCATTTATATTCCATCATGGGTCATCTATCATTTTCCCAACATCTCACATTTGACCAAAATTACTAACCACTAACTAGTCCTTCACATAATTTCCCCTTATACTATTGGACACAATGTCTTCATTATTGTCATTTATGTCAAGTGTCACATTGATGTCAAATGGAGTGTAGGAGGAATATGTGAGCTTATGAGTGTCATTTATGAAATAAGATTAAGGTTTATTGGTAGTGAAGAGATGAGGTGTCATGAAGTGGTTATGTAGCATGGAGTCTAGTTGAGATTGCATTATTTTGGTACATGGTCAAGTAAGTTAGTATCATGTATGGGATTCAGGAATTGATTGAATTTTGGTATGAGGTATAACAAGGTAAATATGTTGTGTCAAATGTGTTAATGAGTCTGTAAGAGGTTAACAAGGTCAGTTCATGAGAATCATGTCTTGAGTCAAGTCATTCTAAGTCTAATCCTAGACCTAGTTTAAACAAAATGGTGTGATAACATGAGAGATTGGTAAAATAAGTAAATATGAGCATTATTGTTCAACTATGAGAGTTCATAGTAGGTATGGATGATGTATCGAGGTCATAATTTAGTTGTTAGGTGCATGTACAAATTCATTTTGAAGTAAGACTACCAAGAGAAGGAAAAGTTACATAGGAAAACCATGGTTTATGGAGATTTTAAGGTGTATGAAGGCATGTATGAGAATTTTGATAGTTGAAGGAAGTTTTATAGTGATGTGTGTCAACTTTCAGGTCTAGATGATGAATATTTTGTAAGATATTGAGTTTTTTCAATAACTGATTTTACATTTGAGCTAAAAGTTGACTTTCAAATGCTCATTGGGGAGTGTGTTATTTTCATGGGGGAAAATAACCACATGGGTAGTTGAATAATTTAGTTATGAAAATTTTCCAAGTGGAATAAAAAAATTTTATTGTTAATTTTTTATGAACAATCATTAAAAATCCACACAAATTTTTAACCCCCATAAAACCCTAACTCTATAGTGAATTGAGATAAAATGGTTTTACAAGCACAATATGGATTGGTTTTGAAAAATTTATGACTTGAGGTCATAGATGAATCCTCAAAATTTATCCATGTGTGAATTATACGTTCTAGTTGTATGTGGGTCCTGTTATCCAAAATGTGCCCCGGCTCATTTTTGTGGCTAACTCCTTGTGTTCTTGCCTCTCTTGTGCCTCAGTCTCCATTTTTTGATTTTTAAGCACTCAAATATTTTTGGAAGTGGCACCATTGGATAGAGATCTCTCTTAGCTTTCCAGAAAGGTAAAGTTTTCCTCCTAACTCCTCATATTTTTCAAGTTATGGCTTAGTGGAGTTTTTGTGGGAAATTTTCCCCTTGGAAGCCCGCAGCCAATGAGAACGTGCCACATGTCAAGGAAGTGGCGGGGGTCAGAGGAGAACTTGGATTTTTGCCAAGTGTTTTGGCATAGGTTTCAAATGGAAAATTTTCTCTGTGGGACCCGCCGATGAATCAGGAGATGCCACGTGTCAGGGGAGAATTTTGGGAAAAATTAACTAAGTGTCCACGCAAGCAAAATTTTGGAGTGGCTCGGGCCAATAGGAACATGACAGCTGTCCAGAGGGGGGTGGGGAGTTCACGGCGTAGAAGAAAAAAAAGAAAATTTTTCTAAGTGTTGGCCAAGTTTTTTGGAGGGAAAATTTTAAGAAGGGCCCGCGCGCGAATGAACCTAGGACACATGTCCTAGGGTCCAAGGGGAGTTCGGAAGACAGGAAGAAATTTTAAAAGTTTGCCAAAGTTTTTGGCAAAAATTTCAAAGGCAAAGGATGAGCCCATGCCCCCTGTCAGCTAGTCATATGCTGACATGTGTCCCAGACCGGTGGGGCATGTGGGAAAAATTTAATTTTTTCCAAAAGTAAAAAATGCCAAATTTTCAAAGGGAAAAATGCACCCCTCTGGCCCGAAGCAATGAAAGAGTGCCACGTGTCCAAGTGACAAAAATGTTAAGGAAGGGCACGGAGAGAAAAAGGAAAGGATGAGCCCGTGGCAAATCACATCATGCCATGTGGCATCCAGTGGTGGAGTGCGGGGATTTTTAAAAAAATTCCAAATGCAAAAAAAAAAGAGGTAAAATTCGAAATTTTTTCCCGCCGATCCGTTTTGGTCCTGTTTTTGCCCTAAATCTCCAAACGGCCATAAATTTTGATTCAGAGCTTGGATTTTCATGTTCTTTATATCAATGGAAATTTGGTAAAATTATCTACATGGTTCCATGTTCAATTTTGAATTTTGGTTCAGTTTGGAGGGAGAAAATAAAAAATGCTTCTGGTATGCGCCCATGGACAAAACTGACGTTTCAACAACCATTTTAATGCGAAATGGGTTGCATTCTTCTCTAGTATGGTCAATAATGTCAGGGCATGGGCTTGTAAGGACCTCCATGCTATTTTTAATGCATTTTGGTCAATGAGGAATGGCTCCCATGTTTTTTCACATTTTCTCTCTCCGGGGCTTGATCCATGCCCGTAAAAAAGCGATTTGGCTCATTTTTCAAAAGGAGAACACTTTTTGCATAGAAAGCTTCTATTTTCACCTTAAGAAAGTGATTTTGGAAGGATCAAACCTTCCAGGGATTGTAACAGGTTTTTCTGCCTCTTTGGTGTTGGAATACAAGGATTTTGATGTTGAAAATCACAATGTAGGCTCTGTGAATGCTTTCAGTCCTTTGCATGTGTTGTTTGCTTCATTTCAGACCTTTGATTACAGTTATCAACCTGTGCATGATGTTTTATTTTACAATTTCTGATTTGTGTCAATTTTCATGAACAAGAAGTGCTCACCACTCCTTTGGTGTATCACCCTTATCGGTTTAGTTTCAATTTTTACATTTCTTATCCCTGTCTCCTTGCAAATTAGGATAAAATTAGGATCTAAACCTCTACAGTTGTGCAAATAATAGATCTAATCAAAGGAGTTTGAGGAACCAGCCTCTAATATGGAGATTCCTCTCTCATCTTGCAAGTCCCACACTTGGAGATAGGTTTCAATGTTGTGCAATCACACTGGATGCCCTAAACATCAACTTAGAACCTTGATTTGCATCCAGGGGTACTGCTGATTTGCAACAATAGTTTTGGCACGCCCGGTGGGACCTTAGAGGTCTCAATTTTATTACGGAAAAGTTGATGTACATCTTCTGTAATTTTATTGCTTCAAAAGAGCTATAAATTGCACATCTGGCGACTCCAAGGGGAAGAATCAACTGGTTTCAGTAGTGCAGGCCTGAAAACTCATGAGAAGAATCACCACAAGGTCAAGGGCTGGAGAAGAAGAGGTGCTATTTGAATACCTACAGTTATCTCCAAGAAGAATGTAAAGAGGAAGAAGAATTCAAAGCTCTCCATCTCCACCAAACAGAACTCTCTCAACTCCTCCACCTGGTAGGCCTTTCATTCAGTCAACAAGGGTTTTAAGACCAATTAGAATGGCACAAAACAACCCCTATGTCAATTTCATAGGCAGCAGCCCACTTTCCCTCAATGCACAACATCTAATTCCAATTTCAGCCTTGAAGAACATTCCATACTTCACTGGAGAGAATCAGACTACTCCAGGTGATCATGTTAAAGACATTGCCAACCTTTGTGCAATTCATGAAATCAATGAGATGTAAGTGGTCACAAATTCAAATCGGCATCTTCATTCAAGGGGAAAGCATTGCAATGGTTTAGAAGTCTTACCTCAGGTTCTATTTAGAATTGGAACCAGCTATGTATAGCACTTCATGAGCAATTTGGAGAGAAGGGAGACAACTTGTCTCTTTTGGAGCAGCTGACAACCATCAAGAGAGCTCCCAATGAGCAGCTGACTGATTTCAACTTCAGATTTCAAAAGACTTGGGAGAGAATTCCAGTGGCAGTTAGGCCAGCAGAAGGTTCTTTTCTCTACTACCTCAAAGCTCTAAATTTTGATATTTCTATGTTGATTCAGTCCATGGGAGACATAACTATCCCTATGGCTTATAGCATTGCCATCAGGGCTGAAAATTGTTTGATCCAAGTTGGCAAATTAGCCCCTAGACCTCCCATGCCATTGTTTCCAAGTTTAGAGAGTCCAAACACTAATCAAGCACCTAATTTGGCTCCTTCTCCCATTCCTAGAAATCAGAGTTCAAATGAAGCTTCTACTTCATCTCCAAGTGCCCCAAATGAGCTTCAAGAAGTCATGAAGCAATTGCAAAACCTAGGTAATGAGCTGGTTACTCTCAAGAGGCAACAAGCCCAAGGTTTTAGACCTTCTTATCAGCCCCAAGCTCAGCCTAACAGGCAGCCATACCAACCACAAAGACCTCCTAATCTAGCTATAAATATAAATCAAACAAGGCCTCCTGCCAATAGACCATTTCAGCCCTATAATCCTAATGCCATATCTGCCTCTAAGGCATTGGTGCCAACACAAAACAATGTTTCTCAGGAGTATGATTGGTGTTTTCCATGCAATGAACCTCATAACCAATCCATGTGCTTTAATGGTGCTTTGAATCAAGCATTAATGGTGACAACTACTGGTGTGGAGGGTGAGGGAAGTCAAGGAAACAACCAACAACAAGAAACATTCCAACAACAATCAGCCCCAAATGACACCACATTGGTAAACTGGCAAGAAAAATATTTATGTGGCATGAATCAAGTAGTTTCTTAAGGTGTTGCAGCCAACACAAGGTCAAAAAGAAGGAATTTGGGTGAAGAGTAGCCATTAGCTCCAACCAATCCACAACCTTCCATGGCTCCACAAATGGTTGGCAAGCAAAATCCAATTTCAAATGCACAAGGGCAGCCAAGAATAGCTCCTAGACCAACTCAAATACCAATTGTTGCTGCCCACATGCAAGGAGTGAATGTGCCAACCAAGGGACAGCAAAGAGATCCTTCATCACCATTTAGTATCATTGATCAAATGAAGAAGACAAATGTAAATATATCAATGTGGGAATCCCTATCTATCCCAGGCCAAAGAGATTTGCTACAAGCTGCCATGAAGGACTGGCCAACTTCGAATCAGCAAGCTCAGATGCAAGAGAAAGTGCTCACAAATGCTGCCCAGCCTGAAGGGAATCATGGAGGACAGCAAGGTAAAATGTTGAAGCCCCCTCCTTTCTATGTTTCATTAATCATTGGAAATCAGTTAGTGCACAATTGCATGATAGATTCCGGGCAAGTAGCTCAGTGATGCCTAAACAAATAGCTGATCAGCTAGGGCTCCAGTATGAAACCATATCCAAAGGGGTAGTGCAGCTGGATGGGACAACAGTAACAACAGTTGGAGTGATTAGAAACTTGAGTCTTACCTTGCATGCATGTCCAAATGTTGTTGTTTTACAAGATGTATCAGTTATAGACCTTCCACCACTCTTTTCCCTATGCTTGTCAAGGGACTTCACAGCCAAGATTGGAGGATATTTTTCTGCTGATTGGTCACACATGCTATTCAGAATGAGGTATGGAACCAAAGCTACAATCAGGTCTGAACCTATTGCAAACTTCCACATTGAGCCCTACACTCCAAGTCAGATCAATGCCAATTGTTCAGCATTTGATCAAGAAGATCACCCAAGCACTGATGAAGCTGACACCAAGGTTGGAAGCATCCCGGATCTAACTCTTGATGAATGGGCAAACAAGGTACATGCTTTTGATCCTTATCAAGAAGTAGAAGAATCTGAGCTAGGGGTCTATTGCATACATGAAGAAGATCAGCCCATTCCTGGCATCACCAAGCCAAACCATAAGGATGACAATGAGGTATGACAACTATTTTTTGATGGATCAAGGAGTAGACAAGGTGCAGGAGGTGGAGCCATGCTTGTTTCACCTCAAGGAGTAAAGTACTATTCAGCTTTTAGATTTTAGTTTGCATGCTCCAATAACACTGCTGAATATGAAGCCTTGGTGCAAGGGATGCATTGGGAAATAAAGAGAGGAATAAAGAACTTGCAAGTCTTTGGTGACAGTGAATTGATTGTAAATTAGGTCAAGGGACAACATGCTGCCAAGAATGATCTACTTAAGTGCTACAAGAACAGGGTGTGGGACCTCATGGAAGATTTTGAAGGTTTTGGCATCAAATCTATTCCTAGGAAAGAGAACCAAGCTGCTGACAGGCTTGCAGTAGTAGGGGCAGCCTTTGACATTATGGAAAGCATTCAACAAGACAAGGTATAGCCAAACATCCACGTGATTGTGAGGCCAACAGTGCCAGATAACAATGTTAGTTGGCAAGTGTTTGAAAATGACCAACAAATCATCCATTTCTTGCAAGAAGAAGCTGAGTTCTCAGCTAAGAATCAAGATAAATTGGAACAGCAGTATGGTGACCAAGTGGTACAGATGAGAACTAACAAGCTTCCCAAGGGACTTATCACTTTGGAGTCCATTTTTAATCCCAATGATCAATTTACGAAGGAGAAAGCAAACATTCAGGTCAAGAGAGAGGATTCGATATCCATCTTGGTGGAAGAGAACAAACCATTGCAAATTGGAAAGATGATAATCGAACAAGAAAGGTATGAGTTCATGCACATGTGTCAAGAGTTCCCGATGTGTTTGCTTGGAACTATGAAGACTTGAAAGGTTTCAATCCCAACTTAGCTCAAAGATACCATTGAATTGGATCCAAATACTAAGCTTGTCGTAGAAACAAAGACCACAATCCACGCATGGAGCCTCTCATGAGGAAAGAATTGAAAAAGCTGATTGAGTCAAGGATCATATTACCAATCAAGCATTCTAGTTGGGTTGCCAACTGGTTCCAAAGAGAAAGAAGAGTGGAGAGATCAGATTGTGTGTTGACTTTAGAGACTTGAATAGAGCATCTCTCAAAGACCATTATCCACTCCCTTCCATGGAGCAAATATTGCATGTTGTGGTTGGCTCTGAGAGGTTTTCACTACTTGATGGCTACTCAGGCTACAATCAGATTATGGTGAAGGAAGAAGACCAGATCAAGACAGCCTTCACAACCAAATGGGGAACTTATGCATATAGGAAAATGCCATTTCGGCTGTCCAATGTTGGTGCTACCTTCTAAAGAGAAATGGACATGGCGTTCAAAGGTTTGATTAACAACATGGTTCTGATATACCTTGATGATATCACTATTTTTCCAAAAATGCAAAGCAGACCACCTCTCTCATTTGAGACAAGTCTTCGCGAGTGCAAGAGATTTGGAGTGTCTTTGAATCCTAAGAAGTATATCTTTCTTGCACATGAAGGAAAGCTCCTTGGCCATATTGTATCCAAAGAAGGATTAGCAATTGATCCAGAAAGGGTTGAAGCCATAAGAGCACTATCATTGCCAAGCCACAAGAAAGCCCTTCAAGTTTCTTGGGGAGGATAAAATTTGTTCAGAGGTTTGTCCCAGATTTTGCAGCCCTTATCAAACCTATCACCAAAATGTTAAAGAAAAGCATGGCTTTCAAGTGGACATCAAAAGGTAAGGAGAGTTTTGAAGCAATCAAAGAACCCATCTCTCAAGAACCAACCCTCATCAATCTAGACTTCTCCAAGGATTTCATCCTCTATGCATTTGGAGGTAATGATACTATTTCTACCATTTTGGTACAGCAGAACAAGGACAACGATGAGCAGCCAATTGCTTTCTTCAGCCAGAGCCTAGATGACTATGAGGTGAGGTATTCTTTTATTGAGAAGCATGTACTTGCAGTAATCAGAAGCTTGAAGAAATTCAAGCATTTAGTCTCAAACAACAAAGTCCAGTTGCTGGTCTCTCATGTTGGGGTTAAAGACTTCCTCCTCAACAAGGATTTGAATGAGAAAAGGGTAGGTTGGATCACTCGTGTCATGGAGTATGACATTGAGATCAAGGTCACCAAGCTGGTAAGAGGAAAAGGATTGTGTGAGCAGCTGATTTTGGGGAAGCAAAAAGAAGTATGCAATGAAGAAGAGGCTGTTTTGACAGTTCAAGACAGCCATGAGCCAAGTGGCACTCAAGAAGAAAATAATGCTATCCCCACTCCTTGCTGGACCCAAGGTATAATACACTTCCTAAGCACAGGCCTATGCCCTCCTGGAGATGAACAAGACCCAAAGAAGACACTTCAGATTGCAGGCTGTCCCATATGCCATTGTTGATGGAGTTTTGTTCAAGAAAGATGTGAATGGAGTGCTGCTGAGATGCATTAGCACAAATCAGATTCATAGGGTGTTGGAAGAGTTCCATGGTGGACCAGCTGGTGGTCATTTTGCACCGAGAGTGACAGCTCTAAAAATTATGAAGGCCGGTTATTATTGGCCCAAGATTTTTAGTGATTGCTTTGCATGGATCAAGAGGTGTAAGAATTGTGCATTCTTCACAGGAAAAGAGAGACTTGCTGCCCTTCCATTGCATCCAATCTCAGTTGACCAGTCATTCATGCAATGGGGTTTGGACTTCATTGGAGTCATTAATCCTAATTCAAGCCAAGGGCACAAACGGATTTTGACAACCACAGACTACTTCACCAAGTGGACTGAAGTAGTAGCGCTCAAAGAGGCAAATGAGTCTAGCATCTTAGACTTCTATGAGGGCATAGTAACCAGATTTGGCATACCTGCTACAATAATATCAGATAATGCATTTGCATTCATTGGATCCAAGGTGAATGAGTGGGCTATCAAGAACGGGATCTACCTAAGTACTTCATCAAACTATTACCCTCAAGGTAATGGCCAGGCTAAGTCTACAAACAAGAACTTGTTGGGAGAAACTCTTGATGAGAATCGAGGTCTTCGCATACCATACTGAAATCAGCCTTATGGGCTGATAGGATAACTCCCAAGAGATCCACGGGTAACTCTCCATTCAGGCTTGTCTATGGAAGAGAAGCAATCTTGCCCATGTCACTTGAGTTGCCAACATTGGAACTCATGAAGCAGTTAGAGTTGCTAGAGTTTGAGCCCATGGAGGTGAGATATGCAGAGTTGATGGAGCTTCAAGAGATCAGAGATCAGGCATCCCAAGCAATGGAGAAGGATCAATCTTTGATCAAGAAGACCTTTGACAGGAAGGCCAAGAGTAGATCTTTCTAGGTTGGAGATCTAGTGTTAAAATGGGATGCAGATAGAGAAAAACCGGGAAGGCATTCAAAATTTGATGCCATTTGGAGTGGCCCATACATGGTCACGAAGTGCAAGAACAACAATGCTTTCCAATTGGCTTCATTGGATGGTGAAGAACTGCAGATTCCAGTCAATGGAATCTATCTCAAGCATTGCTTCTAAAGGGAAATTCTCCACCTTGTAAATATTAGCTTAGGTTTCCATTCCTTCAAGTGCTTGTGCACATTGTTTTGTTGTAGGTTAGTTTTGCTTTCCCTAAGTGCTTTGGCATAGCTTGCTGTCCCTGGAGATGTTTTGTAGTCCTTGCTTCCATCAGGTGATATTCCATCTTCCTCCTTGCAACATTCTAAGTCAGTTGGGGTTCCAAATAGAAAATTTGATGACTCCATGCCCAATGGACTGCTTCAGGCAACTGGTATTTTCATCTAGCAGGTAGATGACCCCTCTGAGTCACCAAAATTGTTATCCAAAATGTGCCCCTGCTCATTTTTGTGGCTAACTCCTTGTGTTCTTTCCTCTCTTGTGCCTCAGTCTCCATTTTTTGATTTTCAGGCACTCAAATCTTTCTAGAAGTGGCACCATTGGATAGAGCTCTCTCTCAGATTTCTAGAAAGGTAAAGCTTTCCTCCTAACTCCTGATATTTTTCAAGTTATGGCTCAGTAGAATTTTTGTGGGAAATTTTCCCCTTGGAAGCCTGCAACCAATGAGAACATGCCACGTGTCAAGGAAGTGGCGGGGGTCGGAGGAGAACTTGGATTTTTTGCCAAGTTTTTTTGGCGTAGGTTTCAAATGGAAAATTTTCTCTGCGGGACCCACCAACGAATCAGGAGACGCCACGTGTCAGGGGAGAATTTTGGGAAAAAATGACTAAGTGTCCGCGCAAGCAAAATTTTGGAGGAGTGGCCCGGGCCAATAGGAACATGACAGCTGTCCAGAGGGGGGCGGGGAGTTCGCGGTGTAGAAGAAAAAAAAGGAAAATTTTCTAAGTGTTGGCCAAGTTTTTCGGAGGGAAAATTTGAAGAAGGGCCCGCGCGCGAATGAACCTAGGACATGTGTCCTAGGGTCCAAGGGGAGTTCGGAAGACAGGAAGAAATTTTAAAAGTTTGGCAAAGTTTTCGGCAAAAATTTCAAAGGCAAAGGATGAGCCCGTGCCCCCTGTCACCAGGTCCATATGCCGACATGTGTCCCAGACCGGTGGGGTGCGGGGGAAAAATTGAATTTTTTCCAAAAGTAAAAAATGCCAAATTTTCAAAGGGAAAAATGCGCCCCTCTGGCCCGAAGCAATGAAAGAGTGCCACGTGTCCAAGTGGCAAAAATGTTAAGGAAGGGCCCGGAGAGAAAAATTTAAAGGATGAGCCCGTGGCCAATCACATCATGCCATGTGGCATCCAAGTGGTGGAGTGCGGGGATTTTTGAAAAAAATTCCAAATGCAAAAAAAAGAGGTAAAATTTGAAATTTTTTCCCGCCGATCCGTTTTGGGCCTGTTTTTGCCCTAAATCTTCAAACGGCCATAAATTTTGATTCAGAGCTTGGATTTTCATGTTCTTTATATCAATGGAAATTTGGTAAAATTATCTACATGGTTCCATGTTCAATTTTGAATTTTGGTTCAGTTTGGAGGGAGAAAATAAAAAAATGCTTCTGGTATGCGCCCATGGACAAAACTGACGTTTCAACAACCATTTTAATGTGAAATGGGTCACATTCTTCTCTAGTATGGTTAATAATGTAAGGGCATGGGTTTGTAAGGACCTCCATGGTGCTTTTAATGCATTTTGGTCAATGAGGAATGGCTCCCATGTTTTTTCACATTTTCTCTCTCCTGGGCTCGACCCATGCACTGTAAAAGCCAGATTTGGCTCATTTTTCAAAGGGAGAACACTTTTTTGCACAACAAGCTTCTGTTTTCACCTTAAGCAAGTGATTTTGGAAGGATCAGACCTTCCAGGGATTGTAACAGGTTTTTCTGCCTCTTTGGTGTTGGAATACAAGGATTTTGATGTTGAAAATCACAATGCAGGCTCTGTGAATGCTTTCAGTCCTTTGCATGTGTTGTTTGCTTCATTTCAGACCTTTGATTATAGTTATCAACCTGTGCATGATGTTTTATGTTACAATTTCTGATTTGTGTCAATTTGCATGAACAAGAAGTGCTCACCACTCCTTTGGTGTATCACCCTTATCAGTTTAGTTTCAATTTTTGCATTTCTTATCCCTGTCTCCTTGCAAATTAGGATAAAATTAGGATTTGAACCTCTGCAGTTGTGAAAATAATAGATCTAATCAGAGGAGTTTGAGGAACCAGCCTCTAATCTAGAGATTTCTCTCTCATCTTGCAAGTCCCACACTTGGAGAGAGGTTTCAATTTTGTGCAATCACACTGGATGCCCTAAACATCAACTTAGAACCTTGATTTGCATCCAGGGGTGCTGCTGATTTGCAACAATAGGTCCCACCAAAAAAATGTATATTTCTAGAAAGTTTTAGTTTGTGTAAAATTTTCCTATTGAACCTATTCACTAAATTACCATTTATGAAAGCATGATAATTTTACTACATGTATATGATTATTTTAGATCATGGCTGAGGCCATAGTATGAAAAGTGTGCCCTATTTATGAGGAATAGTTTTTAGGAAGTTTTGAGCAATCTGAGAACATAGTAACTTTTTAGGTTATAGGTGGTTTAATGACTTGGTTTGAATTTTGTGATGATCGTGACATAATTATATTTGTAATGATATATCACACTTTATTTTTATCAATAATTGAGGAATTTAACACCAGCTATTTGAATGCTAATTTTTAGGGTGGTTGGATGTGTATGTTGTCATGAGGGTTTCATGGTGTGATTATTGTTCTAAGTTGTTTTCATGATTTCTAGAGATTTTTGAAGGATTAAATTTTTTTCTATGTGTGTGGCATGCCTTGGTGAAGCTTGTTTTGGTATATAATACTCTATGGTTGGTGATTTCCTTGTTTTGGGGTTTTAGGTCTTCTTGTGTCGTAATGGAAGGCTAGATGGTTATTGGTGATAGTGGAAACCTAATTGGTCTTATGGATGATTTTTATAGGATTTTATAATTTTTAAAATTTATTTTACTATATGAAGGCATATATACATGTTTTATGACCAGAAGAAGAAGGTATACAATCAAATTAGAAGTGCTCATTTGTTCTATAGATAAGAGACAAAAAAGTGCAACCTGAAAGGTTGATTGTGAAGAGAAGAGAGGTATTTTTGGCCATCATAGGATGTATGGAATGATTAAATTATGTTCTAAAAGAGATAATTTATGGGAGAGATAGGTAAAATGATCAAATAAACTAGAAGAATCATGATTTCAAGGAAGGATATAGAGGTGTTTAAGCAAGATAGTGAGGAGAGTGAGCTTCATGGTGTCATATTCAGTTATAACAAAAAAAAATAAGTGGTTAAAAACACATTTAGGTGGATGAGTTCATTCTTGGTCATCTTAGAGGGTTGTATCCTCCTTGTGGAGTTGGTGCCTCACTAAATTAGGGGTTGGTGCTCTTTGTGTTGTTGGTGCCTCACTACGAAATCTCTTATGATGTGTAATATTCATAGAGTCCCTCTTTTTGTGTAATATATGCAAATTTTCAGCATTTTTCTTCCCTTGATGGTTTCCAATTTTATGTATGTTATTCATGGGTTCTCTTTTGTCTCTTGAACTTGTGAATGGTTATTACACACTTAATAAGCTCACAATTGATTATGTATGTTAAATGGTTGATTTGAATGATAAATGTATGTTATGATAAATTAAGTGAATGTTCTTGTACAACTGATTCACTCCCTCGGTTACTATTCTTCTAACTACTAGTATCAGATATAGGTCCTTATGAAGAAATTCCAACAAATTGAAGGAGATCCTTACATTAAAAATATGGAAAAATAAGATAATTTTGAAATAACATTGATGTGTCTAAGAAAGAGGAACAAAATTTTAGAGTCCTTGGTCCATAGGTTATAAGATTAGATCAACTATATAGAGGTTAAACATGATCATCCATAAAATATTTGGAATCTCAAGTTGGGTTATAGACTCAAGCCTTAAAATCCAAAGATGAAGATTACATCGGGTATGAAGTTGAATTGAATTCATTACGATCAAAGTTGGAGCAGACATCTAGTAGGTTAAAGACCTATGAGAAGTTGGAAGAAATTTCTAAGGATCTAGATGGTATTCTAAATAGTCAAAGGACAACTAGTGATAAAACATGCCTAGGTTTCAAAGGAGACAACATGAAGAATTGTGTGGATGAAAAGGCTGGACCAAGTGCCTATAAAGACATGAAAGAGACTAAGAAGACAAATTCAAAGAAGTATAACCCTGTTAGAAAACCAAATGCAATGAGGTATGGCTACTTTTTCAATGGGTATTGTTATTCTTATAATAATTTTGGGCATAGAGCTAGAGATTGCAAAATAAGGCCCTCAAGGGATGAGTATTATTTCAAAGGTCAGTGTCATTCATGTTGTGAATATGGTCAAAATGTTGTGAATTGTATTTGGGATCTAAACTCATATTAGTCAAGAGGTAAGAATGGTGTTTTTATTACAACTATCATAAATCGGGCCATGTTGATAGATTTTTATATCTAAAAAATTTCCAGAGTACAAAAATATGTTTCAAGCTCCTAAAAATCAAGATAGAAAAGTGTTCAAAAGGAAGATCAATCCTAAGGATGAGTCTAATATAGTTAAGTTTGATTTTATGGACAAGACGGATGAACCTAACATGAGGAAAAGAAAGAAGAGTCAAATTATGTCATAAACATCAAGATGGAAGGAAAAAAACAAACACACTGGGGCATAGTATAGATCCATCTACCATAAAAGGTGAAAAGCTTGCAAAAATTGTGTCCAAATCCATTAACAAGAATAAGGAGAAAATAAAGACTATTAGACCTAAATATGATACAATAAAAAGAGAATTATTAGACCTATTTAAGAATGAGTCTGTGATTAAAGAAAATCAAACATGTTTGACATGACTTCAGTTAAGAAGGAAGAAAGAAGTGGATTTTGTGGGATCTTTTGATGACTTCATACTATTATAGTACTGTAGACACCCATAATTACACCTAAGCAATTTAAATACTTAAATTGCGCTAATTATCTCATTTCTCACAAATTGACGACATATCATCAAAAGTGCTCATCTTCTCTCTTATTTTTGTTAATTAATTACAATACATTAATTAGTAAAGTTGTATATCCAACTAACATCCTGATTAACGACCTTCTGTTAATTAATCACCCCTTCTATCTAGACTAATTAATTAGCTTTCCCTTCCATTTAAACAATAAATCAATATTTAATTGATTTAATCCCCTTATAATAGCCTAAATCATACTAATATTCCTCTAATTAGCTTCTATAAGCTTACATCTACCTATTAGTTAATCACCTTTGATTAATTAAAACACCCCCAACTCCCATGACTTGCTAAGCATAAATTAAACCCTTCTAAAGTAAGGTTACCTTTTATAAAGCAACCTTATCCATTCCTAATCATGTTTTACCTTTATCCCACATGCAAAGGGATGAAGTGTTTCCTTTATCCATTGGGCTATATAAGGAGCCCTCCTTCTACCTTTATACCTACACCTAAAATTCTTGAGAAAGTAAATGTAAAACATATAGCAAAATAGATTAAGAGCTTGCCCTTTGTTTTCAAGAGAGTTCATCATCTTAAAGAGTTAAGCCTCTTTCCTAAGTGCTTAGGTCATATGGGAGGTTTCAAAAGGTCTTATAAGCGCAACTTTGATAAGCCCTCATTCCTAGGTTCTTAGAAAATCAATAGAAAAACCATTTTTGATATGCACATGTAGTAATTAATGTCCATTTCCTTGGAATTTTGCTAATTTGATATGTGTAACTTCTTGTTCATAGCCATTATTTTAATGGGTTGTTGCCATTTTTAAACTAACTTGTCAAAATTTGAGATATTGTGAGTTTTCTTGTGTTTTTGTCATATTTTGGTTGTAGGTGTGGTGTAGGCACATTTTTAGGAGTGCAGGCACATTTTTTGTGGCGCACATGCCTCTCTAGTGGTAAAGGCACACTTTGTCAAAACTTGGTTCTCCGTTTATCAACCCTAGCGCATGCGAGTTAACCTTAGCGCACACACCCTAACCAACGTGTAGATGCACTAACCTGGGTCTAGATGTCATTTCATATTATACCTTCACTACATTATAAGACATATCATATTAGCACTTATACCCTAACCAAAGCGCACACGTTGTTTTTGGGGTGCATACATGTTTATGGTTGTTTGGACGTTCTATCATAATTTGGGACTGTTTTACAAAATGGTGGTGCATACGCTTTTCGGTGGTGCACACCATTTTTTGCTACACACACTTTTTGATAGCCCACAAGTTGTTCTGTAGCATAGGCATTATTTCTAAATTTCCATCTATTTTTCTCGCAGAGTGGCGCATACATTGTTTTTGGGGCGCACGCGCCTCTCTGGTGGTGTAGGCACACAGTAAGTTAGAAACACACAGAGTGGTGCACATGTCCTTTTGGTGGCACACATTCCTTTATGGTGGTGCAGGTTTCTCTGTAAGGAGTCCCACATGCATAAAAGGGGGTGCAGTATATCTGTTTAATCCGGTTTTGGTTACAACTTTTTAGTGCTCCTTATTTTGATCATAACTTTTGACTCGTTAACCCATTTTCAGAGTTTGAATAAGCATTAGAAAGATAACAGAGTGTAATTTGCGAGGGAACTTACAAAATTTAGATACCTTTGGTATACTATCTTCTATCACAAAACTCCCAAAATGCCCCGGAGACCTCCAAAAATGCAAATTACTAAAAACTGATTAAAAGTGCAAAAATTAGATTTCTAGAATTTTTGATTTTCTTGGTTTTCTAACTCTTGCAAGGTTCTAACAAGTGGTTTACAGGTTTCCTTTGCATTAGGTTTCTTTATACTAACTTAATAAAAACATTTGCATCTTTATTTGTGAAGGTTTGAAATGCGTATGCTCTTCCCTCACGCCTTTCTAGGTGATCTTGGGAATCAGAAACGTTTCACCACTTTCTTCATACTTGTAAAATGGTTTAAATATCTTTCAAAGTTGGTTAAAAGGAACTTATTTTCACATTGTATTTATGAATTTTCCATTTGTTACAAATTTGAGTGAGATACCTTGTTGTGTATGCTCTTTCCTTGCGTCTTAGGACGATCTGGGAAATCAAAAACAACATTTTATCTCCTTTATATGACATTTTGGAAAATTACTAACCTTGGTATGTAGGACCAAAATCACTTTTTAAAGAAAGGAGGAATCAAAATGAATTCAAAAAATACTAATACAGTTGTTATACGGGTTGCTTGAAAATGGTGTTGAAAACCACACCTAATTAAACAAGATAAAAAGAACAACATATTCAAAACACTTTGTATTATAGGTTTCAGAAAAGGGTACATCCCTCTCTGCTCAACTAGAACATAACCCCTTTGGCATAATGCCTTAATCTACAACAATGGGGGTGGTTCTAGGAACCCCAAAGTAGTCCACGCAAGAGGGAACCTTGTGGATGAAACGGGAAGTGCTCCGCACTACCTATCGACTAGTGATTCCTTTGTGAGATAGCATTACAAGTTGTCCCTATGTGACCCTTTTAAGTACATGATGGATGCATTTACTGCCCACTATGCTTGAAGGGGGAAAAGTTGAGATACTCCCAAGATAGTCGGGACTATTTGGGTAAATCGTCCCGCTCGTGGATAATTTTGTAACACCTAGGACGAGAGAACCACCTAGGAAGATATTCTTTGGCCAGGAGCCCACTTTGACCATTTCAAAATAGTGTTGAGTTGTGAGCCATATTGCATCATGAAATGTGTGACACGTTACTTTAGCTTAGTTTTCACTTACCCTAAGGTAAGGCAAAAATCTGCCAAAGTGAAACCAAAATTTTTCACCCCCATTTTGATCTACTTCCTTCACATTATTTTTACACTTTGTTGATCAAAATAATGGTGACTACCTCTCTGTTACCAATTAATTGTCTCTACCACGTTTTTGTCCATTTATGCCCATCGGTGTTTTGCGGTTGGGTTAGTTAAACGTCTAAATTTTGTGGAGGTGTATTTATATCATTGGTAGCCTTTGTGATCTTCATACCCACGTCAATATCATCATCATAGTTTGGATTAATTCATCTTTTTATCTCCTTTGATGTGTTACCTTGTTTTCATTGTCTCAACACAATTAAGACACTTATGTCGTGTTTTTCGTAAATGTGATCTAAGTATCTGTATTGTGGTGTTACGCTGTGCACATTTTAACACATCCTTAATATACCTTGACTTGGTTTTATTTCAAACATTGTCCCAAATTTTGAAAGGTGTCATTTACTTTGTTTGTGTCATTTTGATACCACTTTGACACTAATATCTCAATTCTCTACAAAGCTTGATTAACATGTCCAATTGGTGTGGTTACATGGCTTACGTTTGTAATCCTTGCCCTTTAACATTTTGGTCTTGTTTGTTTTTAAACTTGTCATGGTATCCTTTGATTGGGAATTACATCTACCCTTTGTTAATATTTACACCCTTTTCATTTTGAGCTTGACGTAAATATTGACATTGTGTTGATCACCTTTGCATTGAATCTGTCACTTTGCACACGCATTTTATATGGTATATTTCCTTGTTGATTGGATTTTTGTTTCATACTTGAATGATTGTTCCTTATGATTATTCATGTAGAAATATTATTTTCTAGGACAATCCCTTTTTATCTCATCAATATTACATCATCACAATGTCTATTTTCCTTATACCTTCTTCAGAAAATCACACATGCATATCAATACTTACGAAATGTCTAGCTGGTTGTCCTTATGCTACCCAAATCAACATGTCACTTCCTTCCCTTTGAAGGAGTTCCATTACACTATCTAGATCTAGAAATTTGTGCTTTAAAAATGCCAAAATGATCGACTATCACACGGTTCCCCATACTTACAAAAATACGGAACCTAGGTTTAGCAATTCAAATCAAAAGATTCCCATTACAACTAAACCACGTTTGGTTCTTCATGCTAAAGAGCCCATATGGGTAACTCGTTCCCCACCTTCATCTCATAGTTGGTGGTACGATTTGGAAGCTTCTGATCCAAATTATTATTTGAGTTTCCCACACTCTTATTCTAATTCTAATCCAAACCTTTCCTCTTCTTCTGAGGATTCCAATCCAAACATTTCGGCTTCTTCTGAGGATTCCAATCCAAATGTTTCCTCTCAATCTTCTGATGATTCAGATCCAAACTACTATTCAGATTCATATAATTCGACCGATAAGTCATCTAATATGACTCCTATGTCATCATCCTCCCTATCTTTATAAGAACATCTTCATCATACATTTAATATGACTCCTACGTCGCAGTCCTCCCTTTCTTCACAGGACCCCTTTTATAAGTTACCTCAATGATGTCTTCTTCCTTTAAAGATACGTATGATTCTAAATCCCTCCAATCAAATATCTAATATAATTCTTGGATCACGGTCCTCTCTTTATTTGCAGACCCTTGTTATTATTCATCCAATGTTATTCTTGAATCACGGTCCTCCCCTTCTTCACAGGACCTTCTTCATCAATCACCCCTAATAAATCTTCCTTCTTTGAATATTTGTATGACTCAAAGTCCTTCGATTCAAATGTATAAATCGACCCATGTGTCACAATCTATAGAATTTGGACTTAATCCCACTAGTTTACATATGATATATCATCATATAGGTAGGTCCACATCACCTTCTTCTACTCCCTGAGACATCTAGCTACACATCTTCTTTGTCCCCCACATCATCTTCTTCTCAATCATCATCATCAACATATTCTAAGTCTTCCACACCAAGTGAACATCTTTCTTCCAATCAACCCCGGTGGTCAATCAACAACTCATACCAATTGATATCTTTCGAATAAAGAAACAATCAAGGAATTTATAGGGGCATATAAAGATCTTCTTTTAGCGATTACGAGAAAGGATTCTCTTTAGACTTTAATATGTCTTCATATTGTGAGGAAAAGGTTGATTCCTTTTATGAATAAATGGAGGAAGAGCCTCAAATCATGCAACTTGATCCTCCTCTTAATCTTCCTTCTTCACATTCTTCATTATGTGATGAAACTCCTTAGTCTTGCATTGATCCATGGCCTATCTTCTCATTACCTAATAACTCTTTGTCCATCATAATTCCTCAATCACAATCTCTTATGGGGTCAATGCCAAGTGGTCCTTCTTTTCATCTAGGCATGGGTCACCTTCTATTAGCCCTCCTACTATTTTTGGGACATTTTCAAGTATTCCACTATCTTCTATTCTTGGGGCACATCTAACTAGCCCCTTGTCTTCTAGGTATGGATCACCCTCGGGTAGTCCATCAGATTCTATTCTTGGGCCACATCCTAGTATCCCATCATCTTACATCTATGGGTCGTGTCCTAGTAGCCCTTCTTATTCTATTCTTGGGCCACATCTTAGTAGCCCTTCATCTTCTATCTATGGGTCACGTCCTAGTAACCCTTATTCTATTCTTGGGCCACATCGTAGCAGCCCTTCATCTTCTATATATGCCTCAACCCCCAGTAGCTAATATTCTTCAATCCTTGGGTGTATCCTTTTCATCCATCACATTATTCTTCTACCAAAGATGGTGGCAAGCCCATGGTCATTTCTTACATCGCCTAAACGTCCACAATCAATTTCTTCTCCTTCTTGAGATCGAGACAAGTCACGCATTAGCTTATAAGAAACCCAAACAATTTCTTAATCAAGCTCGAGATCAAAGCGTAAAAATCTCTATAGCTCCCAATAAATCAAACAATCTCAAAACTCTAAATCAAGCACGATTCAAGAATGCACATCAACGTAACCATCAAGTATGGCACAAAGTGCATAAAGCTCTAGATGGGGAATTAAATCTCCCACATACGAAATCCATATTTAAGAAAAAATCACAGTAACTTATTGAGTGTGAACTCACCTTGATCATCGAGATCAAGGATAATATCATTCTCGATAAACAAACAAACCTAGTCTCCCTTATCAAGGAAGTTACAAACATTGTTGTTGGATCTTACCACACATAGTGACTTTATTAGTCCCAACCTCTTAAAACTATCAAAAATCTAAAAATAAAAAATAATTCAAAAATACAAAAAAATATTGAAAAACACAACAAAAATCAAAGGTACAAAGATCAAACATTGCAATCAGGTGTTGCATACACATGGATATTTCTTTCTTCCCTTCCTTGCTATTCTTCTACAAGTCTCCCTACCATTTTCATCCCTTCGGTTATGTTTTGGTTAGCTTATTTGCACACATTTTATGAAATTTATCTCTATGGTATCTATTTGACCTTGGTATTTTATCACCTTGGTAAATTAAAGAACAAATGACCTCTCGAGTTCCTATCACAATCGAATCTAATAAACTTGTTGTGAAGAACTTTTGGACATGGTTGTGGACACTAGCCAATTTCATCATCACAATCACTTCCACCTCCTTCCATCAAGTCATCTGTGGTTCTTAACCCCTTGTCAAACAAGAGAGCTGAAATAAGTTTTCAGAAATCAAAAGAAACAAAATCAATCAAATCAAAATCTAAAAGCTAAAAGTAAAAGCAAATTGATATATAACTCTCTCTTGGGGTGTTTTCAATAATATCTATCGCTATGGATGCCTAATAGGTAGTAGAGAAATGTTGTGATTAGAATCAAATACATCTCTGTCGGGGCTATGGATGCCTGGCTGGTAGCGGAGCAATGTATGGCTATCCTTCCACCCTTCATTCACAAAATCACCTTTCAAAATCAATCATCCCTACACTTTGGCTAGGGTGTCTTCACTTGTTGTCTATTAAATCTTCCCTTCAAGAGGTAATTAAACTCCATGTGCACACAATGGATCTCTATGAGTAGGCATGATTAGTATGTTACCAAGTGTCTCGTTTTGGACCTTGTTCAGACTCTTACTCTATTCCATATCTCATCTCACAATTTTTTCCTTTGGCTAATAACTTCTTCATCGTAAGGCTTATAAACTACATTCATATCATTCACATCATTTTTATACTTCATTCAGAACATCCATGTGTATAAGATTACTTGTTTTCCATGTTTACGTGTTATCCCATAAAATTGACAAGGGCAATTTTACCGATAACCATATCGAAAATTTTGTTTCGATCCCTCGTTAGGGATCCCTTGCGTTCGAAGCATTGAAAAATCCCTTTTAGGGAAGTCTGATTTTTAAGCTTAGTCTTTTTGGTCTTTTTTGGCTAGGCGCATGGAATGACTATGTAACACCAACTTTTGGTGTGCCCCCTTTAAAACCTTTGGCGCATATTTTTCAGTGTCAACAATGCTTTTGGTGCGCCTTGTATGTTGAGTCTTCTCTGCGTGCGCCAAGGCGCATGCGCCTTCATGTTAGCACAACTTTTGTTGCGCCACTTTTCGGTGCGCCAAAGGGCGCACATAATCTCATGACAACACAACTTTTGGTGCGCCAAAGGCGTGCTTAGTTTCATGCTAGCAAATGCTTTGGTGCGCCAAAGGCGCATACTTTCCTATGTCGACAGTAATTTTCATGCACCCTTTATAAAGTTGGTGGTGCATTTATGACTAGCTCACATATATATATGCATTTGCGCGCCCACAAATGTCATTATCACCAGACACAAAGCACGTGATTTCTTTTCTCTGAGCTTGTCAGCCCCTGCCCTGTCATTTTCAGCACGTTGTGGACCCGTTTGCAAGATTCTCACTATTTATTCGGATCAGCAAATAAACTTGGAAGAACATATGTCAACATCCAAAAAAAGACCTATCAAATCCAAAGGAAAGGCCAAGCTTACGAGAAGAAGAGATGAAATATAAATATCAAAGGGTCGAATGCTGATTCCCGGCCGAGTGTAGCTGGATGTCGAGATTCAGAATGGGACATATTGATATGGAGGAATTGCAGGCTAGAACTCGAGAAGTCACAAGGAGTCCATGGATGGAAAAATTGATAGCGTGCCCTACACTTCACCGATGGAATCCCGATCAACGCCTGTCAACAATGAATTCTTGATGGTAATTGCCCAATGTTACAACAAAGACATAAGGTGTGTAAGTAAACAAGCAAGGCGAGGTAGTCATTGACCTCACCGCCTTTTGTCACTTTGAGATAATACTCGGCATACCTCACCACCAACACTTTATGGGTTGTCGGTCAAGCAGATTGCATTAAGGCACTGGATGACAATGTAGATCGGTGTATGCAACTAATGAATGAGGTTTACTTGAAAAACAAAAGGTAGTAACCCGGTGGCCCCAAATCATCCACCGTAGTGATTTCTCGAGAGGAGCTCAAGCGACACCATTACGTTCTAAGCGGGTCTTCGGGTTTTCGACACCCATTATTTCCATAAATGAATGCTTTGCGGTACTTAGAGACCATGAACAAGAATATGCACGATCGGCGCTTTTTCTTTGGGAGAAATTATAAGCAGCACAATTTCTAAGCAGCTACAACAATTTAGCACAATGAGGACATTCCATATGAACTCCTACGTGGTCTACGTTGCAGCATCAGAGAGGGACTATCCAGGCCTGACGCGGAGTGGAGTTTGGCCTCAGGTCAAGATATACGAGTACTACCGGAATTGAGGCTGGAGAATAGCATCTCCCAATTTACAAAAATCAACGATGTGTTTTTCTATCACATCATCTACCTATTGAGGCCGAATATGACTTATGGTCACATGACCAAAAGCATAGTAGCAGCCACTAAGAAATGGGGGCCTGTTCACCCAGTTTCCGAAATTCACCTATTTAAGGGCTGCCAACTTTTTAGGAGAGCCAACCAGGCTACCGAGGTATGCTGGACCTAAACTAATTCTTTTGGTGCTGCCAAGGCAGCTGATCACATACCACGAGAAATGCCTGAAAAGAAAGAAGGGTGGAACTCCTTTCCCCCTCACAGTGGGCCGATATACATGCTCTACCCACCACAAGGTGAAGGAAATGTTCGCAGAGCTAGAGCTGCTCAATTTAAGACATGATTTCCCAGCCAGGCCTACCTTCGACCCAAGGAGCTGTCTACCAAGGGTGAAACTTGATCCAATCCATGTCCCTCAGATCGAGGACATTTACATTGACGTCATCCATGAGGTGGAGCTCAGGAGAAAGGATCATTCTCACCTAGCATTGGTAGAAATCATCCAATACGGGATAGCCATTGTCCCCAAAGGCTTCCAAACTACGGAAGATGAAATAGACAAGGTATATACTGACATAGATGGGGACAATTGGCCCTTTTCGGCCATTGATAGAACTAAGGCCCCTCAGAAAATTGAGGAGAGCGTCAGAGACTCTGCATAAGACAGAGCATTGGTGTCGTATGAACGGACTAATCTACCTTGGGGTTGATTTCACAACCTCCCCATTGGGCAATGCACCTCCACGATCCAAAAAGTAGCCTAAATGCAAGGGCAAAGGCGTAGAAGGTGAATCTAGCACCATTCAGGAAGAAGCCCCTGAGAGTCCTCCTTCCGCGGCACCTGAGCAGGTAATAACTCTGGTCACACCAAAGAAAGAAGCAGAAGAGGATATTCCCATTGGCCCATCCACTCAGGATGTCGGCATTGCTACAACAACTGAGGTCCCTTCTATCCTTTCTTCTTCTCTTCCTTCCCCTCCTCGAGCGACTCAAGCGACCATCCCTTTGGTCGTGTCTTTTGTCCCTTCTTCTACTGTTTCCCCCACTTCTTCGTCTATCTTCTCTTCCCTCGCTGATCTATCCTCCTCCATTTCTTCCCTTATCTCCGAGCTCCCTTCCCTTCCTATGTCTTCTGCAGCTGCAGTTTCCCTTCCTTCTGTGGGCACTTCTTTGGCTATTCTCTCAATGCCGCCACCATGTGTCTCCATGTTTTTCCCCTCTACTACTGTAGCTGCCCCCTCCTCTATTTCCGGTCCTTCTACCATGGGTCCAGCTTGGATCTCTCAGCAGCTAAGTCAGCAAAAGAGGAATGTTCCCATCGCTCCGATGGACTTTTCCGTGATCCCATCTAAGGGGGCAAAGAAGTAGAAGCCTGTCACGTGCTTCTCTCAAAGTGTTGTAGGAGAGAGAGTTATGGAAATCACATACCCCAATCCCCTCAAAGAGAAAAAGGATCTGTCTCCGACAGATTTCACTGTGACCCAAGTCACAATGGGGACATCTTCCGAAAGTCTTTAGGGGAGGCTCTTTCTGCAGTTGACGCCCTCTGCAAGAAGCTTAAAGAGATAAAGGAAGAGAAAAGGCAACTAAAGGAGCAAAACAAATATCTGCTCCAAGCCTTACAGAAGATGGGTAGTGCGCCTCCCACAACTGCCACCGAGACTTCTGAGCTTCTCAGCCAGGAGAAAATTAATGAGTATGCCAAGATCGGTGAGCAGGGTATGGCCGTTTCCGCTTGGAGGAGCCAAATCCTCAAAGATAGCAAAAAAGTGATCACCGAGTTCTCTGACTTGTACCTGAACATCAGTAAGGCAAATAAAGAGCTCCAAGCATTAGCAAGGCCCATATCAGAAGAGTTGGAACATGCCAGACTGCAACACGAGACCTTCCAACAAATGTTTGACTGTTCAGTCAAAGATCTGGTCAAGTTCGGCGTTTCGGCCATCCAAGGGCCCTCAACAAAATCATGTCCACTCTGGACTACCGGGTGGATCAGCTAGAATTTATTCTAGAAAAGATTGATAAAGTCAAGGAAGAAGCCCGGATGCGATGCACCAAATGGAGCGGTTGTTCTTAATATGTCACCGGGTTACTTACTCCTTCCTTCACTTTAAGGAAAGCTGATGAAACCACTCGGATCTTCAACGAGATCGCTTCTCAGAACGAGGCCGGAGGTCACATTTGACACGAGAGTCTATCAACAACCTCTTGGCTGTAGGGACTTCATTGGGTTCCTCATTGAGGCGGAAAAGGACTATTCCAAACTCCCGAGAAGCTCATAGATGAGCGGGAGACTTGTGAGGTGATTAGTCGGCACACGAGGATCCTTCCCGGATCAACTAGGGCCAATAATCAACAAGTTCATGGAATACCGCTCTCGGTTCCATATCTTGTCACTGAAAGCAACAAAAAAGCCAGCCACCCCCTTTCGGCGCTTGGGATGACGATGACGAATAGCTGCTTCTTCTTCTTCTTCTTCTTCTTCTTCTTCTCTTTCTCTTCTTCGTATTTATTTTTGGAAATATCTGGAGTATGTTGATACAAATGATGACGTCATCCATGTTGCATCATGGGATGATGTCATCCATCAAGTTGTAAAAAGTCAACATGACTTTTAGATATTTTGTAAATATCTTTGTAAATAGTTGTTGGCTCCTTTTTGCCTTCTTTTCTCTTCTTATTCTATATATACCCCAATACTTGTTGTATTGTGAGATGGATGAATATCTTTCAGATGAAAAATAGAAGTGAAGAAAAAAGACTTTGAGCTTTCTTGTAACAGAAGAAAACAGTAATACAAATATTGAGACTTTGTGCTGAATAGTTATGTTATGCATCAAACCTTTCTTATGTTAGATTTGTATGTGTTTATTCTGTTAGATTCATATCTAATTTTTGTCATTTATTCATCATCAGTATTACGTTGTTTGTTTATGCAAGTAGGTTTGGCTTTGTTTACTACCAATCCCAAAACATAAATCTTCTGACCTTTCTACTTTGGAATTCTTTTCTTTTCTTCCTTCGGACCTGTTCTTTCTTCATCCCCTCTTCCTTTCCTTTCTTTCCACACTCAGAAACACCCCTACTGGGATGAGATCCCAAACCCTCGAAGGTAGAATCTATGAGACTTGCATAGATTCCTGCTAGTAGAATAGAAATAAACCAGTTTCGCTTTGCTGACTCAAAGAGGGGCTATGCCCTGCACACTGTTGGCTCGTCTATCCATAGATTTGTCCAAGCGATAGATTTTCAGACCAACATTACGGACATGTTTTTCACCTTTCACAAAAACATTCTTCTCCTTCCTTTCTATAATGTGCTTTTAGGCTAACTTACGCTGGGGCATACTTGCTTCTTCCCAACATTTCATTGGTTTATGTTCATCATCATGTCAAACATGTCCATAATGGCCTTGGGTCCCACTTCTACCTATGAATACTCCCACCTAATCATTGGGGCATTTTTACATCTTCACCTTTCGGTACGCACGTGGCCTTATGTCGTTGTATATCCCATCTATCACTGGGGGCATCCACGCTTCCTCGTCTTCTTGTACATAGTTTCAGAAAACTTTCAAAATCATCAAAAACATTCAAATATGTTTCAAAAAAATTCTAAAAATTGAAAATCATCCTACAAAACATCACTCTTTGGTTCTCACTTATTCATGTGTGTGACTTGCGGATCATCTTGATCTACCTCCATCAACAAAAGCTAGATGCTTACTTTGTATGTACTCTAGGGCATAACAAGTTACACAGGTACTATTTCATAGTGCTCATTTCTTTTCCATTGGACCCAAGTGTCCTCCGTTATTCCCCTCGCATGTATCCTTCCTTTGGGGACCATCATCAACCCTTTTCATTAATTTGTACAGGTCATAGCTGAAGCTTGATAATAAAAACATTATATTATGTTTCTTTGTTAGTTTAGCTTGTTTATTTTCTCATATTACATTACATTTTGTATGTTTCATGGAGTTAGGTATATTTCAATTTCTCGTATTGTATTGCATTTTGTATGTTACATGGATTTTTTGTTTTTAGCAATGGACAATTGTTCATAGTATGGCTTTTCATGTCATTCTAATTTTTTCGTATGCTTATATTTTTCATAAGCACCGATGATGTAGCTCTTGTGGCAATGTGATGACATCAAATTTGTTCCAATACACGGTAGATGGAGGCTAAGATCTTCTCTTCCCTCCTCCATATTTCTTCTGCATCACTTTTCTCTCACCCCTAATCTTCTATCTCACTGGGGCATCTTGCCCCTTCCCATTCTTCTATCTATCTCTCACCTTTTTCGATCATCGATCATCTTCTTTCATCACCCCATCGACACTTGAGGGGGCATCTCTCCCTCCTACTAATTTTCTTCTGTCCCTTCAAAATTTTCTTTCATTTACTATCTTTGAAGTGGCTTCACTTACGCCACCCCAAAGAGGGGCAAATGTAGACACGCATAATTACGCCCAAGTAATTCAAATACTGAAATTACACTAATTATCTCCTTTTTCACAAATCGACGACATATCGTCAAAGCACTCATATTCCCTCTTATTGTCATTAATTAATTACAATATGATAATTAATTAAGTTGCATATCCAACTAACATCCGATTAATGACCTTCGTTAATTAATCACCCCTTCTATCTAGACTAATTAATTATTATTAATTAATTAGCTTTCCTTCCATTTAAACAATTAATCAATATTTAATTGATTTAATGCCCTTCTAATAACCTAAATCATACTAATATTCCTCTAATTAGCTTCTATAAGCTTACATCTACCTATTATTTAATCACCTTTGACTAATTAAAACACCCCCCAACTCCCATGACTTGCTAAACATAAATTAAATCATTCTAAAGTAAGGTTACCTTTTATAAAGCAACCTTATCCATTCCTAATCATGTTTTACCTTTATCCCACATGCAAGGGATGAAGTGTTTCCTTTATCCATTAGGATATATAAGAAGCCCTCCTTCTACCTTTATACCTACACCTAAACTTCTTGAGAAAGAAAATACAAAGCATATAGCAAAATAGACTAAGAGCTTGCCTTTTGTTTTCTTGAGAGTTCATCATCTTGAAGAGTTAAGCCTCTTTCCTAAGTGCTTAGGTCATATGGGAGGTGTCAAAAGGGTGTTGTAGCCCAACTTTCATAAGTCCTCATTCCTAGGTTCTTGGAACACCAATAGAACAACCATTTTTATAGCCATGGAGCCTACCTAGGTCCATTTCATTTATTTGTTGTTAGAGAATAGAGGATTTTAGATGTTTTAACATTGTTAGTTTCAAAGTTTTATTTGATGAATGTTTAGCATCTAACCCTTTTTTAATTATTATCATGATGGTGCTAAGTAGTTTGTTTAACTCTTGCTAATTAAGGCTATTTAGGTGTTAGTCTTTTACTTATATTAGCATTAGTTTAAAAACAACACATGCACACATTTCTTATTATTAATGAATGTTTAACATCTAACCCTTTTTTAATTCTTATCATGATGGTGCTAAGTAGTTTGTTTAACTCTTGCTAATTAAGTCTATTTACGTGTTAGTATTTTACTCATATTAGCTTTAGTTTAAAAACAACACATGCACACAAGTACCCTAATAAGGATGGGGTGTCTTCATTAGGATTCTTGAATACATTCATCAGTTTGAGAAGAAAAGGAGGTGTGTTATCTTCTAATACTACTATTTAAGATCAAATGAGGTATGCCATAATTTATTCATGATTAGATAGGTGCAATCATGGTATAATATTGCAATCCTATGCTCTTAGATAGTATATGGTGGATTATGATAGTTTGAAGGCTTGACAAGCTATGATAAACTATTTGATTTATGAGGTGGCCTAATCAGTCAAGGGATTATGTATAAGTCCTCTTTGTGAGATCATATTTATGTATTAAAGAGCATGTAGATCAGGTCTCGGTTCTAATGTTGACCAGATGAGACAAAAGGATTTGAAGATCATCTTGGTAAGTCTGTCCCAATAGGTCTGTAGAAGGTGGTTCATCAAGACATGAAAGATAGTCCAATTTTTACAAGAATGAAAGAAGATAGGAGTATGATATCTCTGTTATAAAGTTTCTAGACCTAGTGTGTTGTTCAAACTATTAAGAAGTTTGTTTTGTGATTAAAAAGATTTAGAAGATCTGGATTCATGTTTTGAAGCTCACAAATGGTGTGTATATGAAAATGTTTAGCACCATACATGGAATGAATGTTATTTTTATCATAAATGGCTGAACATAGTCAAGTAGAAGTGCCTAAAGCAACTGAGGTATAAAGAAAGCCTGATGGAAAAGTTATGGAGCCGTATAGATGGTTAGGTAGAGCTTATTGAGATAGTTTTCTATGTTAAAAATCTATAAACATATTATTTCTTGAAGAAGGAAATATTTGGTTAATCCTTAGAGTATGAGGTGAGCTTGATAATTTAAGGAGCTTTTAAGACCTAAAAGTTACATCAAGGTATGTTGGTAACTTATTTCATTTTAGTCCATATGTTTCCATTCTTTAAAAGTGTTGAATATTGTTCAAGGAAGTTTGTGAGGTGATTCAAAAGGTTGTATGTTACTTGTCCAAGTCATAAGGATGCATTATGAAGTTTGTATCTATATATCTTCAATAAGGTCTTAAGAGTGGTGATGTCATGTTTCTTAAGTCTATTCCCTAAAGGATCTAATGCTACTTGAGGTCAATATCAATTTTTGTAAGGAAATGAGGAATTAAAAGTTACAATGTATGATGTGTGCTTCAAATACTCTTATATTTCTTGGTCTAGCCATGATGTATGAGTGTAATGAAGGGTTTAAAAGTAGTATATGATGTTTGAGGGTAGAGTATTATATGAATTTTTTTCAAAAGTGTTCTATTTGAAATTAGTTGACTATGTTGATCATAGAAGAAGTATGAATATACAATGATATCAAAATTTTGAGATATACGAGTTAGTGTTATATGTTATCTTTGGTCATGATGAATTATAAAAAGGATTATAGCTGAGATTATTGTGTGGGATATAAGGAAATTTTGAATAGGTTATGAAAGGACACTACAAGATGGTGTAAGGGTCTTGAAATAGATTTGATAGTATGTCAAGAAAAATATGGGGGAATGGTTGATATCCATAGGTGTAGATTTCATACAAATTTGATCCTAAATCGAGGCCATATAGTTGTAACAATACTTGAAATCTTAATTAGGTGGAAGAATGCTATGAGGTAAGAGTCACGTTATTGAAAGTTTTGGTTTTGTCTTAAAGTGTTTTTTATCTGCTTTCTAAATCTATGTTCCAATTATGTCAATCCATATTTCATATTGAAAACACCATATACGGATCAAGAAAGTGCAAGAAGGTTTAGAAGAAAAGTATGTAAGTTGATGAGTCATGGGTAGGTGTGATGAATATTCTTACAAGGACAAGTATAGTTTCAGTTCTTCATGAGGAATAAACAAGGTATGAAATATTGTTTATATGATAATTTCCTATATCTGGTTTGAGTTGAAGGCATGAGGATGACCAAATTATTTGTAAGGATTACAAGATATATCGAGCTATATATGTAGAAGCATCATTTAAGTTGACAGGGCTTATTGAAATTTTGACTAACGAAAAATGAATTCTAACTTTGAGGAAAAAATTTCTGGTATGTTTTCACATTATTAAGTAGTAGTGCTAACTACATTTTGATTGGCTGATGTCATTGGTGTTATAATATTTTTTTATTCTTTGAGTAAATGTATCAACACATGGGGAGTCATGGTGAAGAGTAAATTGTAAATTAAGTTAGAGTTATGTGTATTATAAGTAACACTTGATCGTTAAAGAATCTTATTATTATTATGAAAAGTATATGGATTCAAGATAGGGGAACATGCTTCTCGGTGGTAAAGGTATAGAATATGGTTGCGAGATAGGTCCATAAATCACTTATAGAAGTATTTAAGTCAATAAAATAAGAATAGTTCAAGGGTGAACAAGTAATTTTGTGTTTATACATTCTTGTTTTTGGGTTCATGTAAAATTAGTATATTTCCCTTATAATATATGTCAAAGGGGGAGTGTATGCTCATAAACAAGAAGTTACAGTATGATAGTGATTACATATGTGGTTTCAATCAATGACAAAGGGGATATTATTGGAAATAGTGTCCTAATTGTTGTCATTGATGTCTTGTGTAACATTTATGTCA
Source organism: Taxus wallichiana var. yunnanensis (assembly GCA_018340775.1). Lineage (NCBI taxonomy): Eukaryota > Viridiplantae > Streptophyta > Pinopsida > Cupressales > Taxaceae > Taxus > Taxus wallichiana. The sequence continues at coordinate 75,394,211 of CM031244.1, forward strand.
AAGGGAATATAGGAGGCATATGCGATTCCATTAAGTTTCATTCATAAAATAAGATGAAGTTTGATTGGTAGTGAAGAGATGAGTGGTCATGAAGTGGTTATGTAACATGGTGTCTAGTTAAGATTACATGATCTTGGTGTATGGCCAACAAAGTTGGTGATATGTATGGGATTCATAAGTTTCTTGAAGGTTTGGATGAGGTCTAACATAGTCAATATGTTGTTTCAAAGATGTTAATAAGTCTATAAGAGGTTAAAAAGGTTTGTTCATGAGAGTCATGTGTTGAGTCAAGCCATTATAAGCATAATCCTATACCTATTTTAAATAAGATGGTGTGATAGAATAATAGATGTGTCATAGAAGTCAATATAATCATGATTCATGTATTGTGAGATTGCATAATAGGTATGGATGATGCATTAGGTCATAATTCAACTATTAGGTGCATGTACAAAGTCATTTTGAAGCAATACTATGAAGACAAGGAAAAGATACATCGTAAATCCATGGTGTCTGAAGAGTTTCCGGTGTATTTAGTAATAAATTATAATCATGATAGATGAAGGAGGTTTTTTTAGTGTTTTTGGTCAAGTTTTATGTCCAAGTGATTAATATTTTGCAAGATATCAAGTGTTTGGCAAAATCCATATTCCAAATGTGAGTTTTTTAGCTAAAAGTTGATTTTTAGATGCTCGTTGGGGAGTATTAGCTTTGCATGGGGACCTAATTTCTTACGGGTAGTTGAGTAGTTAAGTTATGAATATTTTCCAATAGGAATGGATTTTTTTGGTTGATAGGGCTTTATGAATAATCGCTAAGAAGCCAAACTTTTTAGCCATCATAAAACCCTTGCTCTATAGTGACTTAGGAGAAAATGGTTATACAAGCCTAAAATGGATTGTTTTTTCAAAAGTGATGACTGGAGGTTATAAAGGACTCCTTCATATTTCTCCAGGTGTGATTTATAGGTTCTAGTTGTATGTGGGGCCCACCCAAAAAGGTAAGTTTCCAAAAAGTTTAAGTTTGTGTAAAAATTTCCCATTGAACCTATTAACTAAATTACCATTTACGGAATCATGGGAGTTGTAATAAATTTCTATGATGATTTTAGATCATGGTTGAGGACCTATAATGCAAAGTGTACCTTATTTAGGAGGACTAAGTTTTAGACATTTTTGGGGCGGTTTGGAGTAGTCGAGAACATAACGAGTTTTGGAGGTACTACTGGTGATTGCATGACTTGGTTTGATTTTTTTATTATCCTGACATTGAGATATTTCCAATAATATACCATAGTTGAGTTTTTCTAAGAATTGAGGAATTTATGACCCATTCTTTGAAGTCTAATTTTTAGGGTGCTTGGTTGTGCATGCTCTCATGAGGGTTTCATGGTGTGATGATTGTTTTGAATTGTTTTCATGATTTCTGGAGATTGTTGAAGGCTTCAAAAACATTTATAAGTGTGTGGCATGCCTTGGTGAATTTTTTTCTAGAACATTCCATGGCTTGTGATTTTATTATTTTAAGGTTTTAGAACTTGTGTCATATTGGAGGCTGGATGGTTCTTGGTGATAGTGGTGACCTAATTGGTCTTATGGATGATTTTTCTAGGATGTTATAATTTTTGTAATCTATTTTACTATATTAAGGCTGACCTACATGTTTTATGAACAAGAGAAGTGTATAAAATCAAATTATAAGAGCTCATTTGTGATAGAGATAAGAAATGGAAAAGTGTGACTGAAAGGAAGATTATGAAGGGAAGAGAGGTATTTGTAACCATCATGAGAGGCATGGAATGATGAAATAATGTTTTAATAGAGATCAAGTATGAGCAAGGTAGGGAAAATGATCAAATCAGCTTGAAGAAGAAGCATGTGTTCAAGGAAGGCTAGAGAGGTGTTTTGAGAAAGATAAAGAGTATAATGAGCTTCATGGTTTAATCTTCAATTATAGAAACAAAAAATAAATGATGACTAAAAATTTAAGGTGGATGAGTTTGTGCTTGGTCATATTGGGTATTTTATCCTCCTTTTAGGGTTGGTGCCTCATTAAATTAGGGGTTGGTGCTCATCGTAGGTTTGGTGCCCTACTAAACTAGGGGTGGTGTTGCTTGTGGGGTTGGTGCCTCTCTAAACAAATATCTTATGATGTGTAATATTCATACGATTCCTTTTTTGTGTAATATATGAAAAGTTTCATTGGGTTTTCTTCCCCTTGAGGGTTTCCCACTTTATATCTGGTGTTCATGTGTTCTCTCTTATCTCTTACACTTGTAGATGGTTGTTACACACTTAATAATCTCACAATTGATTATGTATGTTGAATGGTTTATTTGAATGATGAATGTATGTTATGATAAATGAAGTGAATTTTTTATGATTGATTCACCCCCTACCCTCGATCACTATGATTCTAACATATACATCAAGGTACTCATTACATACCATAAACTAATGTTGGTACTTATAGATTATGGTTTGGGTGTCAATATTTTCACCCTATCCTTAATGAAGAGATTAGGATACTAAAAAACAACATTAACACGTCATATAATCACAATCGAGATCTTATGACAATTGTAAGAGATAATATGTAGGGACAATCTATCTTCATATGATCATGGGTCTTCTAACACATCAAATAATGATTCATGTGGTGGATATTGAACTTCCTTACAAAATAATTTTTGCATATCCATAGATTCACGAATTTAAAAATGTAGCATCCAAACTCCATCGATGCATAAAATTTCCTCATTTTGGCATGGAAGTCACATTCCCTCATGATCTTCAACCCTTACAAGACTGTGAATTATTAGAGGGATTCTATCATAGTACTATCTATTTCCCTATCACCAAAAAAATTATAATGAATTTGAGGGAGCCAAATCCTCATGATCATACAACCATACTTATAATATTCTACTTTTGAATCTCCACCTATCAAATTCCATGTTAACATCATCCTAAATATATGTGGAAAATATAAGTTCTAGAAGGCCTTTCACATTGGATACCTCCCAAATCACTAATATATTATGGGAGAGCCACTACGAAGAAGCCCAAAGAGACATCATATCAACACCACACATCAAATTTCAATTACTTTGATATACTTGCAGATAAAATTATCATGGGTTTATATGAATCTTGGTTATCTCGATGATGAGGTAAAAACTTGTTTCCGGCATCTAAAATACCCAAAAGAAAATAAAATGTGAGAAATCATGAACTACAAAGGAAATGGTCTTAGTTTTTATGAATAAGAGATTTTATAAGACCTATCTCTCAATAAAATCCACCAAGTCTTGGAATGATCTATAAAATGATATTACGTGACTCACTTAATCAATCAAAATATTTTCATATAATTTTAAAATGATATTGATTTTTCCCATAAACGATTAAAAATTGAATTATAATTTTAAAAACAATATTTAAAAATGTTAATCAATAAGAAAATAAGGAATATATTGAATAAAAAATTAAACCAAGTTGTTAACAGAGTTCATCCGATGTAGAATATGTCATTGGGTCGGGAAAATATCCTAAACCGATCAATTTATGATATAAAATCCCTTGTACAACAACCAATTACATCACAATAACTCTTTTTATGCTAAAAATATCTATAAATTATATAGGACAACTTCTAATTCCATCTCCAAAATTTCCTTGCAAATTAAACACTCCAAAATTTCTATAAGTCTCTTCCAATATGGGTTAGACATTAAAATGTTGCCTTCATATACAAATTTCTACCTTTTATAGCATTTTTAAGCATGTGGTGGGTCAGTTAAGAGCTTATATTTTTGCCAAATAGGCTGAGGTTTGAATCTCTTTCCTAGCACATTGTATTTTTCCCCTTAATATCCCATGTTGTGAGGATAAACATCATATCCTTAACTATTTTTTAGAAACTAGGCCATGTGGCCTAACAAAGGAGGTATATTTTTAGTGTGAGTGGGATCATGGGTTTCCCCACTCACATGTATTCCTTTTCTTCAGCCCATATATTGCATGTGGTGGGTTAATCCCACATTAGCCACATTATAGATGAGGATGGTATTTTTAAAGTATCATGCGGTTAATGAACCCATGGTTACGTCCATGCTCTTGGTTTGCTTATTGTTACAAGTTCTATGAAATTGTCATCTATTGGGACTTGGCCATTTTAATGTGGCACCGAGAACAATGGTTGGTTGATCTAAGCATCATGTGTTTTAGTATCTTGCCACTATAGGTGGAATTAATGGTGTATATGTTGAGTTGGAACTTGTGGTGAGTTGGTCTCGTGAATTTCCAAGATGTGGTAATGTATCTTGACCTTGAGCTCTTTAGGTATGAAGCAATGTGGAAATTTTTCAAAACACGTGGTTTAGTACCACATGTAAGGGAATTTTTACCTCCATGGGACTTAAAGGAAAGAACTCAAATATTAAAATGTGAAGAATAGGTGGCAAGGTCCCCCTCTTAAAAAGAGTGAACTCCACCGATGTTGGGGCCCTTGTTGACTTATAATGCATGCCCCACATCAATTGTTTAAGACTAAAGGACCATATTTTTACACAAACAAACTATACCACTTATCAACACTGTATTCATCCAATTTTCATGCTCTCATCATGCCACCTCATCTTTGTGGAACCTATTCTTATTTTTACTAGTTGGAGAAAATTTCAATGGGCAATATCTTCCAAATAGAACGTGTGTTTTATCCCATTCAAACTACATTGGAAAAATATCAATGAACTCTTCCATGTGTAGGAAATTATATAACACATGTAGACCTTTTTATTGATTTATAGTGAGGGTACTCTTGGATCAGTATTCCCCACTAAGGAACTTTGGACAACCAAAATGTTTGGTTATGTTTTGATAACACATGAAGGTATAGTTCCTTCACCCTTCTAATTTCCATCCATTATTATTTTCTTTGATGCATTCCTTTTAGACCCACACAAATATATTCAACATTGTATCTTCATTAATTATTCACATTCATATATAGAAAAACATATTCATATAATTCATTAAGAAACACATGAGTAAATTCATCAACAAAGGCACTTGAATACTCTCATCCTAATCAATGATCATGGGTGACTCATACAATTTCAAGTTCTCAACATTTATAATGGAATACATATGCATATATGGAGACAATTATAACTAAAAGGAATTATCACCAATCTTCTCCAAAATCTTAAATGGGCCATACCTGATTGGTTTAATATTTTTACCTTCACCTTTAAGTATTTCTTTACTGATATATATCCAAATTTGATCAAAAACTTGAAAATGATCATCAACCTAATGTTGGTCATGACACCTCATACTTGGACTGAATATTTTATAATTCCTCTTCTATAACTTGATGAACCATATGAATATTAAAAATGAACTTATTATCCTTATTAACATATTTTTCCATCTGTCATTGTTTCTTCTCCAAAGGAAAATTCGAAAGGTGAATTTAGAAAATAACCAAAACAAGTCTCAAAATGTGAATTTTTGTGTGGAAGAATGTATGACATAGTTGTAGGGATGTTGTACATAACATAAGTGTCCATACTAATGTTTAGGATGCTTGCTACAATATCCTCAGAGAAAATGCACTACTATATGGTTGGTCACTTTTGTTTTCCCATTGGTTTGTTGATGAAAAGAAATAATTTTCTTTGATTTTGTGTCAATTAGGTCCTGTAATGATTATATAAACTTCCCAATAAATTGAAAATCTTGATAAAAATATATATATATAGGAAAACCAAAATAAAACCAAACATTTTTGAAGATTAAATGTGTATTTTCCCCATTGGTTATCTACTAATTGTCGGGCACCAATATACACATTTTGCTAAATTTATCCACAACAACGTACAAATAGTCTTGTTTTCTTTTTTCTCATTGGCAAGCCTCTAAAAATGTATATGGAAACACTTTCCCATGGTTGGATTGGTAAAAGAATTAAGGTATACAAGCCCAAATTCCTTTTACTAGGCTGGCTTATTACACAAATAATACAACATTTTACATATTTAGATACATTTTCATATATTCTATGCCAATAAAAATATATTTATAATTTTGCAAATATTTTACCCACACCAAAATGACCAAAAACAAGGGAAGTATGTGCTTCCCTAATCAAATGAACTCTTTCATCTTACAAAATACACAATTTACCAAGATGATAAAGCAATCCATTATGTAAATGATAGTCTAATTCTTACACCTATATATCGTGAGTTATATCTTCTAGGACATCCTTAAAATAAACATATCTAGCATGTATTGTTCCTTATAACTTTCATGCACCAAAGGAATATGATGCAACAAATTGGATGCAATAACAAGAGGTCTAGAAAGTGTATCAAAATCTTGTTCTTTGTACCTTTATTTTACCAAATCAATATATTGAATTGTTGCAAAAACCACATCCAAAAAGTGCCTTGATTATTATATCTTGGAATATGAATGAAGGTATTGTAAAGGCTGATGATTCATAAGGATTATGGTCTCTTTGTCTATCAATAATATTTCCACTTTTTCATACTCTATACCAAAGCATATAACCCCTTTTTCATAAGTAGGATAGTTCCTTACCACACTTATGAATGTATCTAAATTGTAACATATATGTTTTCTCTTATGTATTGATATGGAAATCATGCCATATTAACTTGCATCAGTTTAAATTTCAAATGGATGCTGAAAATTAGGATGTGTCAAAACTGGGTATGTGCTTATATTTTCCTTCAACCTATCAAATAATTTTTGGTACTTATTCCCCATTAATATACCTATTTAAAACTTGTTAATGAATGCAAAGGAGCTAAAATTAATGAAAATTTAACAATAAACTTCCTCCAATATTGGAATTACCCAAGGAAGCTTCTAATTTTAGTTACATTAGTAGGTTTGGGCCACTTCACAATGAATTAAACTCTAGAGGGATAAATTTTCATCTTACCACCCCTACAACATAACCCAAATAAACCAAATATGTTTTACCAAATTCACTTTTTTTTACATCTTCAACTATAATTTATCCCTTTACAAAGTATCAAAGACTTTATTAATATGTTCAATATGATATTCCCAACTTTTACTAAAGATCAAAATATAATCTAAGTATAAAATAAAAAAATATTCAATGAATGGCCTAAAAACATCATTCATAAAGACCGAAAAGGAGAAAAATCCACTTAAAAGAAACTTTTAGTTTTTGAAAACAATTTTCCAAATATTACCTTCGATACTAGCTTGGTGATAAGCACTTCTCAAGTATAACTTAGTGAATTAAACAACATTTTTCAACAGATCTAATAAATCATCAATGAAAGGATGATTGTAGTGGGTTTTCATTGTTATCTTGTTCAATGCTTAGTAATCCACACACATATGCCATTTTCCATATTTATTGGGAACCAACACAATAGTTAAACCACATGGAGATGTTTTAGGATGAATGATCCGTTTCTCTAGAAACTCCTAAACTTGGTTCTTTATCTATTCATTTTCTACCATGGACAATCTATACATGCCAATTTTAATAATAGATGGATCTGCTGCAAATGAATCTCATGTTGTATTTATCTTTTAGGACATAAACCTTCGGCTCCTAAAACACATTGTCATTGTTAGATATAATATTAATTATCTCATTCTTATGTTTATGATCAAAACCTTCCAAATAATTGGTTTTATCATCATCTTTACCTTTAACAATCATGGGTAGAAAATTATTTATTTCATTAACAAGCCTTTTTATTTGTATTGTAGACACAAGTGATAAATTTCCTTTTATTTGATGATATGTAATAATGTAATCAATCCCATCCTTAACAGGAAAATAATTATTCTTTTCCTTGTAGAAGATTTCTTTTCTATCAAACAAATAAGGAATTCTAAGGGAAATGCCACATATATCAAGTGGTACCACATCTAACTCTACCTCATCAATTAATTTAGAGGTGATTGCAAATCTAAGTTTTCATGCTTTTGTGACTTGTAATTTGGCATCATTCGATATCGATCCAAAAGGGTATGATTTTATATGTGATTTGGTTTTAAGTCCCAAGTTTTTAACAATTCATTCAAATATGTGATTATATTGAGATCCACTATAAAAATATTATCAATTTAAGTATGTTTTCAAATAACTCCTATGTGGAAACGCTCATTTTTTTCTTTTCATGCATAAATTTATAATTAGAATAAATATGAGAACTAGTCCCAAAAGAGGAATAAGATGAACAACGAAAACTAATAATCATGATCTTCATCTCATCACCTAAATCAGACCTAAGATCTTGCACTAATACTATAGTCTTCTTGTCACCTCCTTTCTTGAATCTCTTTGTCTTGATCTCTAGACGGATCTTCCAACACTTACCATTTGTATTTTATTATTTCTTGTAATGGGAGTAGAAATATTTCTTATCATATTTATTGACCATAAAAGTATATTTTTCTTTACCGTTTCCTTTTCCTTTACCCTTGTTTTCAAGTTGTTATTTTCCTAATTTCTTTCTGAATATTTTCTTAGTGTTATTACCCATAGATTCAATGTGGGTATCTTGGACAAAAAATTCATCAAGGTTAGTGGGATTAAACATAAGTATGGTATATTTTAGATAACTATGTAACCCACCAATGTATTTTAATAGTCTTTTTAGTATAAAGAGGAATTCCAAAAATCAATTCCCTATTTATAAAATCCTAAGTGTAATATTGCACACTTTGAACCTTAGTTTGTCTTAAAATTTTCCAATCCATAGTATCTTGTTCCATATAACCAAGTGGATAAAATTTATTTTTTAAAGTGGAAACAAATTCATCCCAAGAAGAAATAATTTTACCATTTTTTCCAAAATAATCCCGAGTCTTTCTCTCTTACCAAATGAGTTTTGTACCACCCAATAAAAGAGTACCTAGCTGAATTTTTGCTTCCTTATTCACAATATTTTGAACCATGTAGTAAAATTCAATCTTATTGATCCATTTATCCAAAACTTCTACATTAATCTCTTGAATACAAATTGGTAATTAAAACTTAACATCAAGTTTTCAAACAAATGAAACATTAAATTTTTTTCTTTTTATCATCACGAAAATATCTAGAAGGTTTAGAAGGAGATGGAGGAGGTTTAGGAGATTCTTCTTCTTTACCTTTATCCTTACCATTATTTCCTTCTTCTGATTTACCTTCATTCTTTGTCTCTATTCCCATTATAACCCTTGACCATACTCTTCATTTCCATAAAATATTGACAAGGCCATTTAAGTATATTCTCTCTAGGAGATCATCTAGGAGATTTCATGGTTGTACTTTTTCTTGCATGTTTTGAACCAATCTCAGGATTATACTCCTCAAGCATTCCTTCACCATCCTTTTAATTAGACATGGTAATCATTTAAAACTGAAACTTAAAAATTCTAAAATTCACGTTAAACGATCCTTGATCAAATGATTTGATACCAAAATAATATAAAAATGATATTAATTGACTCAATTAAATAATTAAACTATTTTTGGATACTTTAAAAATGATCTCAAAATTTCCTTGTTGTCATCTATATGTCTAAGCATGTAAAATTCAATTTTTTGGCCATGGCAACCAAGCCCAGGCGAAAGTTTTCCCTCATGATCATTGTGAACCATCCCTCTGGGAAGTTTGTCCTCATTTTAATCCTCACTCTAGCTCAGAAGAAAGTGATAATAATATTTCCAATTATGTTATAATGTACGGGAGGAGTACCTAAGATGATAGATGAGTTCATTAAGATTTAATGGAAAATAACTTTCTTCATAGCCCTAAAAAGGCCATTTTTGAGAATTTTACAGTGGTAAATACCCTCTAGAAGCCTACGGGGAATATTAAAACCATATGAGGGTGGTATCGAGAGAACACTAAAGATGTCTTAGAAAATTGATGACATGAACTACTTGTCTTTGCTTTGGGTAACTCTAGGCAAATGGAATGAAGGCTCCAAATGTGAAAGATGACTTGTCTAGAAGATTATAGGAGTTTTAGATGGATTTGGGAGGAAAAATAATCAATGAAAATATATTATAACCCTCTTAATGATGGAAACATAAAATTTGATTCAAGATGCAAATATTTTTTGTGATAATAAAAGAACACAACAACTTCCCCTTCTAGTCAAGAATGAAATAAGACCTTAAAATGAAATTATAGGAAGCATTGGATTCTAATAATAGGTGTAGTCATAGTTTATACCCTTAAACCAATAGTGTAATACCATATGTGCTCACCTATCACCTAGTGGCATTGGGCGCTTACCCGAGTCTCTCCTTTATGTGACTCTTATGAGAATGCATCATCTTATAACAGATATGCAAATAGAAATGAGCAAAACAGAACCATGCCACATTATAAGATCCTAGAATGAGTTGTTATCTCATTGCATCTAGAAATATAATTAACAAGAAACATATGGAAATGTTTTATACAGAAAGAAAATGCATAAGTATTATACTCCCAAACATAGATGATTTATAATAGAGCATTGTATTCATATTAACAGATTTAATAACCACATTACAATCCCTTGAGGTCATGATAGACCCTTATATAATAATACAGAGTCAATTCATGCATCAGAACTACATTATGCTCACCATATTGCAAAAATAAAAAGAATGCAGACCCATCCCTCTAAATGTGCCATTACTTACGAGCTCTACTAATCCCTCACCCATAACATCCTCCATTATATTTCTGCGGGGATTTTCTTGATGATTGAAAAATAGGGACGGAAGCCTGACCACTTTTATTAAACTCAATCAATCAACCATTACAGAGAATGGGCTGCAATATTTATAGATATTGCACAGCCAAATACATACGGGAGAATAAGTTGCACAGGTGCAACCAAATGCCAGAATGAATAAGCTTCCAATAACATCCGGGAAGCAGGAAATGAATAGATACAAATATATTGTTCACAACAATATAACAGTATGAAATAAAAGACAAATATGGTTGATTAACCATATAACCAAATAACAATTATTATTTAATTAATAAAATTAATTAAATAATTTAAACTATGCATAATTAATATTAGGATAATAATATTTAATCCTAACATTCCCCCCCTTAATTGTGCATTGTCTGAAGAGATGAGGAGAGAAATGCTCTGAACAACTCGAACTTGTCACGTGTAAGTGACTTTGTGAAAATATCTGCTCGTTGTTCAGCCGTTGGACAAAATTGAAGTTGGATGTTGTGCTTCAACACATGTTCGCGTATGAAATGAACCTAAACCTCAATGTGCTTTGTTCTCTCATGAAAAACTGGATTGCGAACAAGTTTGAGAACACCTTCATTGTCAACATACATGGTGGTCGGTTTGTCCTGTGGTATTCCAAGTCCTTCCAGTATGCGACGTAGCCAAATCACTTCACAGACAACTTCTCCTGTAGAATGATACTCGGTTTTACGTGGAAGAGCGAGAAACAAAGTGTTTTTCTTACTTCCCCATGATATTGGTCCAATCCCATAAAGAATACAAATCCAGTGATTTTCTATCATTAATGTTACTGCATGATCGAATCTGAATATCCAGTCAAGAAGAAGTTTTCATTCTTCTTGTATTCTAGACCAAGATCTACTGATCCTTTGAGATATCTCAAAATGCACTTTGCTGCTTTCCAATGACAAATTTTGGGTTCCTGCATGAACCTGGATAGATAGCTCACTGCAAAGCTGATATCTGGTCTAGTGTAGGTTAGGTAAATGAGACTCCCAATCAGCTGCCGATAGAGAGTGGCACTTACCTCAGGAGATGGATCTGAACGAGATAACTGTAATCTGTTCTCCATAGGTGTAGCAATTGGTGTGCAATCCATCATCCTAAACTTCTCGAGTGTTGTCTTGGTATATTTCATCTGAGAAACAAAGATGTGATTCTCTTTCTGCCATACTTCTAGTCCAAGACAGTAGTGCATAAGCCCGAGATCTGTCATGTCGAATGATCACTTAAGATCTTTCTTCGTTTCATCAATCATCTTCACTGAACTCACAGTGATGACTAGATCATCGACATAAACTACAACAATCACCATCTCCCCCCTTTCTTTTTGAGGTAGAGATTGGGATCATATGGATTTCTGATGAATCCATGTTGTACAAGATGCTCATCAATCTTGATGTACCATGCTCGGGGTGCTGTTTGAGGCCATACGAGAGATTCTTGAGTCTGCATACCTTTTCTTCTTGACCAGGTACAACATATCCCTCAGGTTGAGTCATGTAGACTTCTTCTTGTAAATCTCCATTCAGGAAGGCACTTTTTACGTCCATTTGGTGAACTTTCCATCCAAACTGTGCAGCTAGAGTAAAGATTATCCCGATCGTTTTGATCTTAGCTATGGGAGCAAATGTCTCATCATAGTTAATGCCTTCTTTATGTGCATACCCCTTTGCTACAAGTATTGCTTTGTACTTGTCCACTGTCCCATCTGCTTTATACTTAGTTTTGAATATCCATCTACATCCAATGGGTTTCTTCCTTGTGGAAGATCAACAAGCTGCCAAGTGTTATTCTTCATCACTGATTGATATTCAGAATCCATGGCATCTTTCCAAGATTTTGACTGTAGGGCTTCCTGGACTATAGAGGGCTCATCTGATTCAATAACTCTACTCATCAAAGCAAAGTTAACTTCTTCTCTTGCTTTATTGCGAGTCCGTGGTCTAGGGGTGGATGTATCTAGTGGAGCATCCAATCTTGCATCTCGTAATGTACTTGTACACCATTTAGGCATACGTTAAACTGTTCCCATGGGTTGTGGTTCTATTTGATCAACACCATCATCCCCATCATCACTTTCATCTTCTGAGGGAACATTAGCTTCAATTTTTACAATAGGTGAAAAATCTACATCTTGCGAGTCCGGAGGAGGAGTCTCTGCTTCCTTCTTCTCGAAAAACTCAACATCTCTGCTTGTGTAGACTTTTCTGGTCTTAGGATCCATTAATCTATACCCAAGAGTCTCTTCACTATATCCAATGAAGATGAGATTTTGTGACTTCATGTCTAATTTCTTTCTTGTTTGGGTATGTGCATGCTGGCTTTGCACCCGAATACTCTGAGGTGTGCAATGGATGGTTTCCTTTTTGACCATGCTTCTTGTGGTGTAATTCCATCAAGAGTAGTTGTGGGCGCTCTGTTTAACAAATACACTCTGTTTTTTCTGCTTCTACCCAAAATGTCTTTGCAAGTCTGGAATCATCGATCATGCATCGCACCATTTCCATGATAGTACAATTTCTTCTCTCGACAACACCATTTTGCTGTGGTGTGTGTGGAGGAGGCATTTGTCAACGAATCCCGTGAGTTTATAGGTAGTCTCTGAACTCATCATTGGTGAATTCCCCCCCTCGATCTGAGTGGAGAGTTCTGATGTGATGACCAGTTTCTTTCTCAACTGCTACTTTGAACTTTTTGAATGTTTCAAATGCTTCACTTTTCTTGCGAAGACAAAAAATCCATATTTTCTATGAATAGTCGTCAACACAGCATGAAATATTGGAACCCTGAATGACTTGGCTACATCGGACCGGACAGATCGGTATGAACCAGGTCAAGTTTACCATGAGCTCGAAAAGTACTCTTTTGGAATGAAACTCTGTGTTGTTTTCTTGCTAAGCAGTGAGGACACTTGTCTGTATCCTTTTGAAGAGATGGTAGCCCATGTACCATATTACACCGTGAAGTGTTTGAGATATTTGAAACTTACATGACCAAATCTCTGATGCCACAACTAGGCTGAGGTGGAGTTTTTAGCCACAAGTGCTTGATCATTTTTGTGAATGAAATCAAGTTGAAACATTCGTCCCACATTTGAGGCTTTTGCAATTATTTTCGAGCCTCTGGATTTATCTTGAATCAAACACATTTTCTTGCTTGGATTGACTATCAAAGTTAATTTTCGGGTTGTGATCTAGAAGTTGGTGACCGAAAAAGATTCTTTGTCAACCCGGGGACATATAGAACATCGATAAACTGCATTTGCATGACAAGGGTAGAGAAATGTTTCCAATCCCCTGAACTGTATATGAAGAATCATCTCCCAACGAAACATGATTTTTCGATGGTGTGTCCCTCATTGAAATAAACCAGTCTCTGTGGCCGGTCATGTGTCGAGTGGCTCCCAAATCAACATACCAGACATCACTAGATGACGTGGATGGTTCACTTGATCGAGCAGTGAACAAGAAGTCTTCATTGTCTGATTGTTCTTGTTGCTCAACAATATTACCTTGCTGGTGGGGTCTTCTTTTCCAGTTCCCCTTTTTCTACCCGTGATAGTTGTTTGAATGTCCCTTGTAAGATTGTTGTTGTTGTGGTCCAGAATTTCTTGATGAACCTTTCTTATAAGTGTTATACCAACAATCTTGTAAGTCATGTCCTCTTTTAGAAATTGGACATTGCTTCTTCTGTTGATTGTCCCCATGATACTGATTCTGATGTGGGGATTTCTGATAGGATTTAGGTTTTCCTTTACCTTTTCCTTTCCATTTTTGATGTGAAGACAGTGCCTGCTCCTCTTCATCATCCTTATTGTGCATTGCTTCCTCTTGTTGCAGTAGGTTTACTAGCTTGTCAAAACTAATTGTCGTATCTGACAAGTTTAGAGTTGTGAAAAAAATGCGGTAAGAATAAGGGAGAGCTCTCAGAACAATGGGAACGAGAGATTCATCTTTGACCTCTTCTCCTAGGGCTAGAAGTGAAGCCCTCAACTCTACAACTCTTCTTAGGAAGGCTTCAATTTTCTCATTCTGCTTGAACTTCAATGTATGTAACTGACTCTGCAAATTGAGTATGACATTCTTGTTCTTGGCCTCATATATTGTGCTCAGCTTATCCCATGCTTCTTTTGCTGATGTGGCATCTCGAATGTGGGCTTGCACATCATCGGACACTCCAAACAAGATGATGAGTTTTGCTTTCTGATCTGCTCTATCAAATTGTCGTTGTTGTGTTGCATCAGTTGGTGATCTGGTTAGAGTACCAGTCACAACAGGCCAGATTTCTTCAAACTCAAGTTGTGTCTTTATTTTTGTCTTCCATGCAGCATAGTTGCTTCCTCTGAGCAATTGTGAATCCGGAAGAAAAATTTGGGGGCATTGGTGCCCATTTTGCAGAGATCACTAACAGGGTTTGGCTCTTATCACTCTAGGTATTAGGTCTCCCAATCTATATACCGTCAGTCCGATATACCGAACCTTTCTATATACGCGCCCTTCCGATATACCCGTCGGTACGTGGAAGAAGCTCGCCCTTTCTATATACCGGTATGTGAAAGAGGCATTAACGTACGTGAAAGAATTCAATACGTGGTACCAAGACAATACTGATGGGGTCTGTGTGATTATTGACACCGGCTCAAAGAAATATCCTCATACGCGCGCGTAACTTCGCTATATACTCGGATAGTTTCTCAGTCCGGATTTATGTCTTGCAATCATTCATAGATGGATGGGATGGTTCATAGTGTGTGCATTTGTGACCTTATTACTCCTCGTCATTTATAGGGACGATGCCCAGATGACATTGTTGCAGCTATATTAGGCATTAAGTGCAGTAGTAGTCGCGATGGCTTTACCCGTAAGCGCTTCCCAGAGGCACTGTATATACCAAACGCTGCGAATGAGATCTAGGATCTCGTGAGTGTTACAGAACCAATTTTACTATTTTTTATTACAATTCTATCGGTTTACGCGATTCTAAAGTTTTGCAGTTGACTATGGCAACCTAAAAATTAGTACAATATGCAGCAGTATACAATTTACATTCAAAAAATTGTACAATTTGAATGACAGGCAAAAAATTTCAGTTTCGGGGTCCTGGTGGCCTCCTGAGCCCAATACGACCCAAAATGCTAAAAATTGCAAAAAAATAGCTGAAAATGCAATTTTTAGATGGGTCTCCTTTTGCAAAAAATGTCCAAAATGAAAAACCAGGCCGAATGGGAGAAAAAAATTTTACCCTAAATTAGGGATTTCTCCACTAAATTTAGTTAGTTATAACTAAATTCAAAAAATCTGCTAAATTTAGTAGTTCCGCCAAAAATTCTGCCAAATTCAAAATGTGAAGTTGGGGGTGGGATTTGAACCATGCACCTCCCACTTCTAAGGCTTTCCCTCTATCCAACTTGGCCACTTAAGGGCGCTTGATGTAGGAATGAACAAACTTGTATTTAAATAAAAGCAGATTTGACTCACCTCTTTAAAAATAGATGACTTGTAGAGGCTCCACGTGGCACAAGCTGGTGAAGGCGGATTTAGGGTTCATATGGATCAAAAATGGATCAAAAATGCCTCCTTTTGCTTTGTTTTTTTTTTGTTTGCCTTTGTATGGCCGCTTTTCCTTTGGTTTTGGCCGCTCCTTCCTTGCTCTGGCCACATTTTCTTGCTTTGGGCGCCTATTCTTATTGATTTTGAATGATTTTTTTTCCTTTCATGTGTGCAGGTCCCTTCTGTGTCTATTGTAGGCTTTGGCGTGGAGTTTTGGCTGATTTTTTAATAATACTCTTCCACCATTTGTGTGCAGGCCGCTTGGAGTCTTTTTCAGGCTTTGGCCGCTATGTTTTTGTCTTCTTTTTACCGCTGTTTCATGTTTTTCTTCTTTTCTTGATTGATATGCTTTGGCGTGGAGGACTGTCTGAAGGTGCCTTTTTCTTTGTTTTCTTTGATTCTTGATTGATATGCTTTGCTTTGCTGATTTCTATGTGTGCAGGTCCAGCGAGGAGGATTTGGGCGCCTCTTTTTTTTATTCTTTGCTTTGTTTTGATTTGCTCCTTTCTTGTGTGCGCAGGTTGCTCTTTTCCTCAGCTGCTGCAAATTTTGCCAGTCTTTGAGTGCGGTAGTGAAAAAAAAATTTACGTTCCAAACACCTAGAGCTGAACAGGAGGTTGTGGGTTTGCAGGGGTTTTGCGCTCTCCTTCTAGTGCATTTCTTCTCCACAAATTCTCCTTCTTCCACGGGAAGGCTTCAATTTGGGGAGATTGCAGGACGGAATCACCACCACTTTTATTAAACTCTCCAACAATTATAGTGCAGATTTCTTCTCCACGAATTCTCCTTCTTCTGCATGAACCTTCTCCAATAAGCCTTCCAATAACAGGTAGCTTCAATTTGCTCTCACAACCAAATGATGATTGAAAAAAAGACAAAGGGTTGATTAATCCATATACCACTTTTATTAAACTCAATCAATCAACAATTATAGAGAATGGGCCCTCTATCTCTGTAATATTTATAGATATTGCACTGATCAAATACATACGGGAGAATAAGTTGCACAGGTGCAACCAAATGCCAGAATGAATAAGCTTCCAATAACATCTAGGAAGTAGGAAATGAATAGATACAAATATATTGTTCACAACAATATAACAGTATGAAATAAAAGACAAATATGGTTGATTAACCATATAACCAAATAACAATTATTATTTAATTAATAAAATTAATTAAATAATTTAAACTATGCATAATTAATATTAGGATAATAATATTTAATCCTAACATTGCCTCTCTTTTCTCTCCTCCACACTCTCCACGCCCTCTATCTCTTTCTTCTACCGGGAACTTGTATTTATAACCTTAGTACCCACCTCCATGCCTTTCAGAAGTTACAGATCAATTGCCAAGTGTCAAAGTGGTCCTCCATGGGAGCATGCCTTCAAAGATCCGAGCTCTCCACTCCTTTTAATGATTTCTTCTAGAACCTTCCATCGCATTCCTAGAATATTCCCTTTTCGATCCCATAATCACCACACTATCACCTTATCCACAAGGGTCATGCTTTTCTTGTGTGTTGCTTGGGATGCCAAATGTGGCTAACTACAAAAATTGTTTTTCCTTACGTGTGCCGTATGTTTTATAACCTATTGCTAGGAATATTCCCTACACACCTTCAACTCAGCGTGCACCCTTTTTCAACTAGGTCTCATGCACCCACACACCTTATTGTACTTAGATGATATTTTGGGGCCCAACATCACCCCATGCTATGCCTGTTCTCCATCCTCAAAAACACTCTTCAATAAAGAAATGAATAATAGCAGATCCTTACACATGGTTGGAATGGAAGAATAAAGGAATTAAGAAATGGGGAAAAGAATGAAATAATGGGGAGATTATTTACTTCTGGAGGAGGGGAGGGAAATTATTTCCTAATTCTTCTTCTAACTTTCCCAAGTGTCAACCTCATTTTGAACTTCACTGATAGAGGTAACCCACCAGGCGCTTACTTATTCAAAACTTAGCTCCTCTCCCTTATCTCTCATTATATCTATGATCTCATCTAGTTTTTTTCTTAAATACTAGAGCATGTCCATCCTCTGAGTGATTTGGGGGTACAATTCCTTCAGCCAATTCTTGATTGAGCCCCGCAAGGTCTCAATGGCCTCTGATTTCTTTTCTAATTTAGATAGGATTTTGTCTCACTCAACCCTATTCCCCTTGTTATTTTCTTGAAACTCTTTGATTTCCACTTCATGGGTGGAAACCAAGATACTTTCCACTCTATCCCTATTTTTGTAACTATCATACACAGCCTCAACAAATTACATGATGAATTGTACATCGGCGAGGATCTTGTTGTACTAAGCAACAATTTCCACAACCTTCATCTTATTTTCTTTTTCTTAGCACGCCAACACCTCCTCTATGGATTCTAAGGTAAGTGGTTGCCTCTCCATAGTGAGTATGTGGGTCAAGTCCTCTAGGCATTATAAGGCTGATCCATATTTTTTACATGGGTAGTGTTAAGTCTGGATGCTTCAAGACAATGACATCTCGTGATCATCTCTATCTTCTTGTATGCCTTGCGCACTCTTGCCTTCTCATCCTTTAACTCACACCTTAACCGAGCACTGATTAGTTCCTCCTACTTCAGGTCCTTACTTTTCACAATGATCTCTTCCTCATTTTTCTCTAGCTCAATCTCAACTGATACTTTTTTAGCACATTGCTTATTTGATCTTCTCGATAATTTTGGGTGTTCACCAAGGGGTTTATTCCTTTTTTTTTTGGCACCTTCAACAATGATCCTTGGCTTATTTCAAATTCAAGCTCATCAATGTGGGACTCAAATTCCCATGATAACATTTTCCTTTTCTAAGGGTATACACCTTCCTCATCAAATGAAGCCATGGCTAAAATTTATTCCATTGGCATGGTGCTTTGGAAGTGCGTGCACAACACCTTGTTTGGATCATCGATGTAGCCCATTATTTTACCTTGTACTACTTCTACACTCTTCCTCCCTATGCGTGTGGCCCTTGGAAATCTTACAGCCAAACTAGGATATCCTCCCATGCTGTCATATTATTTTTCTAAGCTTTCCACCTCAAATTCTTTCATCACCTCATCTGAACTACATTCTACCTCTTGTTCCACCAGGTCCTTGATGATTTTCACCACTTCTCTCTCTGTGGCCTCATCTACTTATTCCTTTGTGAGGCTTGGGGTCCTTTGATCTTTTGTATTTTCTTCCCCACCTACCCCCTTGCCTTGGGCCTCAATTTCTTCTTCGTCCTCCTTCTCCTCATCCCCTTCATTATACTCCTCATCTCCTTCTTCCTTAGAATCATGTATCTCATAGACTAGATGGTCTTCACCTCCTTCTAGCTCATCATCATCATCATATTTATCACCGATGTAGGCATCTAGACCTTCTATCTCTTATGAATCTACTTCATTAGTCACTTTTTGCTTCTTCCTTACTGGGGATTCCAGTACAAGAGATTCTTATTTTTATTTTTATTTGATAGGTGATGTCTTCATTGGAGATTCCTCATGGGTGAGGGGATCTTCATGCTCTGGTGCCTCTTCTTTTAGGGTCTTTGCATTGATATGATATTTCTTTCTCCATGCGTAAGTACTAGGCTTAGCACTTGTTCCGGTGCACTCACTGTTTGTGTGGTCTGAACACTTGGTGCCTTCTATACCTCTTTTCTTTCTCTCTCTCTCTAGGCATTACATTCTTCCTTCCTATAGGGTCTTTAAGGATGGAGACATCATTCTATAAGTAAAATCCTTTTTCAAATTTTGGCCTTATGCGTAGATACACCCTTATTACGGTCCTTCTTGTAATTGGCAATGTTAAAGGCTTCATCATCTATATCTCGTGGGAGACATATCTCTCCACATACACACTTTTATTTAGGTAGGTGAGCTTCTGAAACATCTCAAAGTGGCCTATATCTACCTTAATAAGGTTGAACCTTAGTATTTTGGCCTCCTTGAATTGATTAACTCTGGCTTGGAAGTATTGTGCGATGAAGGAGAAGGGTAGCTTACACCATGGACTCATATTCCCATCTGTCAATATAAATATACCAATGCAGAAGTGTTAGTACACTAAAAATTTTCCTCTCCATTCATGAGTGCGGGAAACTATTTTAGGATCCTCCACTTAGCCCCAAATGTGTCATGTATTCACTTATACCACTTCTACAAGCATGATTTATGAGTGTCCATCATGGTTTCACAAGTGTATTTTATAAACCTTTATGTGGGTGAGGGATCCTCTTCTGGATACTCGCAAACAATTTTTTTGGCCCATCGGGAACTCCAATCTCTAAAAATATAATGGTGAGGAGGACATTACTGAAGATTATCTTCTCTCCCTCCTACGCACTGCTTATAATCTCATCTGTGATGAAAGTGGAATAGTTGTAGATGGTTCATTCAGATATCTTCGGCATACATTTAGCCATGCCTTGTTAATGGGTGTCCATCATTCTTGATCATTGAGCTTAGTGACCAAGTGTGCGGCCATCCTCATAACTAGGTCTGGAATCTTGGTGATGTCAAAGTATCATGACCCCTTCTTATAGTCATACGTAGCTACAGTCTCCTTGATAGCCTCCTTGTCACTCAAATCATCATCTATGCTATCTCCTTCACAAATGAGGCTTGTGAACTTAGATATTAGTTGTGGTGTGATATGCATCTTGTGCACCGCAAAATAAAAATGATTCTCATGTACTCATGAAATCAACCATTGGTAAAGGTGCTCAACATTTCCAAAGTATGACAACTCATATAGTTGCAATAATCCAGCCTTCTCTAATTTTAGCTTCACCTCATCGCTATAAATGGGCATTCCGTTTGGCATATTTTTGTTATATGGTTAGACCAATTCTAGCGCCTTTTCTTTCTTAGTTGTGCTCATGCAGTGGTTATAATCACTTACAACCATCTTTTGTAAGTGTGAATCCCACTCTTTTCCTAGCAATACCCCATATGGGTACTACATTTCTGTGTACCATTCTTCATTGGTGCTCGCGATGGCATCAATTTTCTTTCCCTTTCCCTTTCCCTTTTTTTTATTCAAGAAGTGGTTAGTTTCCTATGTTCCACATTTTCTAGTCCGAGTGAACTTAAATACTCCTTCCTCTTTCTCTTCTCTACTACTCTACTCAATCCCAAAGCTCACTCCAAAGCTTCAACTCCTGAAATGAATCCTTCTTTCTCCCGTCCCTAGCTGCCAAATCCTAACCAGGAAATCCTTCCATAAGATGACACTCTATACACAACCTTCCTCACACCCATGTACTCCTTCCTTATGGTTCACATATATACTCTAGATACACACTCAAATTTCTTGGATTCTCATTTATTTGCATAAATTTCTCTCGTGGATGCTCTAGTTTGAAATATTTTCTTTCACTTTGTAATCGTAAGGTAACAAATGAATTGCCCGACCTTGTATTTATAGTTTTTGCTTCTTTCCAGCATTAAATGTTATACCACCTACCAACATACTTTAACATTAAATGTAAATTTTTCCACTAAGCTAACTTTAAGCATCCTTACCCATGTGCCAAATCCTCGCATGAAAATCCCTTTACAATTTTCTCTCGCACATAAAAATCCAACCCAACCTAATACTCTTACGTGCACGTCTATATAAAGACCGAAGGCACTTATATCCTTTACCTGATTTTTTCCCTCACCTCCCTCGTGTTGTTCCTATGCTCTTCATCCTTTCTATACGCGGTTTTTGAAAATCCTTTTTAACACCATAATCCAATATCCATCATTTTCTCACGTGCTTTCTTCACCTTACATGCTTCCTTCTACTAGGCCATTTAACTTGTATTGCACACTTATAATTCACACCACTCCACCCCACACTAAAATAGATGTGTGGTCCTCTGTGTATACACAACCTTGGGAAAAAAATAATGTGGTTATTGATGCACACGATGTAAAATAAAATAAAAAGAAAGGAAGAAGAAACAAAAAAGGGAAATACAAGAAAAGAAACCCTAAAGTAAAATTGTAGACTAATTGGAAACATTGCCTTATTACAAACACCAAGAAGACTTATTTATAGTAAGGCTGAAGCCTACTTCCATTGAAGTGACCTGGTAACATCGTCCCATCTAGTGCTTATAACTAGAAAGCGCCTAAATCAAGAATGTATGAGATGTTGTAAGGTCCCAACCAATGGAATTTCAACTTCATAGGATGGCACAGATACTGGAATCATACAATAATACCATATTCCCAACCTCAAATTTCTTGTTCTTGATTTGATGATCATGCCTTTCCTTTTGTCTTGCTTTTTCTGTCTTCTAACTCCATCTATCAAGTGATTTCCTTTCGTCTAAATACATCAACTTATCAATTCTTTTTTAAAGTGTTTTCACGTCACCTAACCTTCATTCATGCACTATACACAATGATGGTAACATGAATTTCACTGGTAAAATAGCCTCCACACCAAACAAAAATTGAAATGGTGTGGCATTTTTCAACATATTGTAGGTTGTCTTGTATGCCCATAGAAAAAATGATACTTTGTCATCCCAATCCTGTCTTCCAATGTCACAGATCTTAGTTAACATGTGACTTAGTATCTTGTTAATTGCCTTACTAGTTCCATTTTATTGAGGGTGATATGGGGTAGTCTTATGATGGGCCACCATAAATTCTACTAATAGAATCCTGACTGTTTCATTAAGAAAGTGCATACTCCTATCACTTATTAAAATTAAAGGGTAACCATACTTGTTAATTATGTTCTCCCATAAAAATCTAGCAGCTGTCACTATGGTGCAATCCTTCATAGGCGCTACCTCTTCCCACCATGTCAATTAATCAGTGCAAGTGATGATATACATGTGAACTGAGTCCTTCACACGGCTGGAAAAAATGGCCCTACAAATTCAATTCCCTATTTTTCAAATGGGTCAACATTAGTTATTGGTCATAACGACATTTCATCTCTCTTTCTAGGTTTTCCAAGGTGTTGGTAATGGTCACAGCCTTACAAAACTCAATACAATTCTTGTAGATGGTTTCCCACCAAATCCCTTCTAATAAAATCTTACATGTGGTAGCATTTCCTATAGAGTGTCCTCCTACAATCCCACCATGCACTTCCTCCATAATTACCACATGATTATGCTCCAATACCCATTGGTGTAGAACCTCATCACAACCTAACTTAAACATGTCTCCACTAATCAAAATGTAAGGTACATCGCGTATTGCTAACTACTTTCTCTCTAGAGCCCTCATCCCTTTCGGTGCCACACCGCTTTTAAGAACGTTGTCATATATTCAAAGTTTGAGGGTGTATGTTGTAACCTAAATAATTGAGTTTCTAGCATGTTATCTTCAATGCTTTACGTTTCCTCCCCGAGTTAATCCTTGATAAGTGGTCAGGTCCTGAATTGCTTTTTCCTTGTTTTATGACCACTATGAACTCAAATTCTTGAAATAATAGAACCCAATGACATATTTGCCCTTGTAGGATATTCTTGTTGACTAAGTACTTTAATTCCATGTGGTCCATGTATAATATAAATGGTGTTTCCAATAGATATTGCTTGAACTTGTGCAATGCGTAGATCATAGACAATGCTTCACACTCAGTATTTGTGAAATTCTGATCTGTTGGTGTCAACTTTCTACTTGTAAATCACAAGGGATGATCAAAAATTTCCTCTCCAGGTTGTGCTAGTACTGCTCCCATATCTATCCCTGTAGCATCAACATGCAAATGGAAAGGCTTATCTCAAGAAGGAAAATGTAATATGGGTATCATGACAAGCCTATCCTTTAAAGTGTCACATGCCTTCAATTGCGTCTCTCCCCAATGAAAGGAACTCTTATGTTTTAACAATTCTTCTAAGGGCATGGAAACTTTGGCATAACCCTTGATGAACTTCCTGTAATACCTTGTATGCCCAAGGAATCCATGCATCACATTGCGCTCCGATTAGTAGGCTCCCCTAATCCTACAATAATTGTAACTTTAACGGGATCTACTAGCAAACCTTCTTTACATATAATGTGTCCTAAGAGAGTTCCAAATGGAGTAGAAAAGACACATTTATTAATGTTGAGGGATATCCTTAATTGTAGACATATCTCAAACATCAGCACTAAATTGTCATAATAATCTTTCACCAATCCATACACAATCTGTCATCTAGGTAAACTTTACGAAACTTATGGATGAAGTCTTGAAATTCTTGTACCACAATGCACAAGAACACAATAGGTGCATTATTTAATCCAAAAGGCATAACCGTGTAGGAAAAACTTCCCCATTTAGTGGCAAAAATTGTCTTTCTCTAGTCTTCCTTTGAAATCCGAGTTGTTGATACCACGAGAACCCATTTGTGAAAGATTAGACTTCACACCTGGTTACTCACTCCAAAATATATTTAGTAAAGGGGGTTGGAAAAGGATCAATGACACATACTACATTCAGATACCTATAGTCAACAAAGATTCTTATCCTACCATCCTTCTTGATACTAATAACCATTGGGCTTATCCATTCTGATTCTTCCATTGCCTCAATGATACTAGATGCTATCATCTTTTCTATTTCTTCCTTGACCCGTACGCACAAATTTGGATTCATCCGATAAGGCCTCTTCTGAATTAGGTGCACACCTTCCTTAAAATTGATCTTCATCTCCCCTAAGGAATGGTGAATGCCTTTGATTTCATGGTAGTCATGAGGAAAAAATTCCTGTAACTTGTGCAATAGATCAATGACCTTTGAAACTTCTTTTTCTGACCAATAGTCTCCAATGATAGCTTCCTTGGGTTCTATCTCTATTCTAATGTTAACCTTCTTTATTTTCAAGGTTTCACAAGAGGCGTGTGCTCACTCATCGGTCTATCTATGAATTCATGCATACCTTCCGAATGGTTAACATCCAAAGTCTCCATCAATTCTATGACTACTACATAGACCATTTTTCCTTTTTCATTTTCCATGCACACGCACTCAAGCTATATTTCCTTTGATTCTTCTTCATTGATGCGTGTCTCTAATTAAGGATCACATAGTAACTCTAACAACCTATCGTCTGCCATAGCACTATCTCCCATCATAAGGAACTTGATCACTTGTAATGCCTTATCTACTAATGGCTTGGTACTCTATACTCAAAGTCTGAATGAGATCGGTTTCCAACTCCTACCAATTACCTATTTGACGACACATCTCCGAATGAATATACCATGTGCACGCACAACCTTGTAAGGTGGAATATAATTTATGCACCCATAATGAAGGTGTTAACACTTCTTTTCTCCCCATTTAGGCCTTCTCACATGCTTGGATATGAAATTAGGTAGTCTCTTTACCATGGTATTCTTGTATGATTGTGGGCGTGTTGCTCCTGAAGACCCTTATAGAAAATATAATCCTTACCTCACACAACTCTAGGAGGTTCTCCCAATGTGTAGCCCACCAGTGCACTATAGTTCTAAGTAGATTATAATTGAGAATCCCCTCCTCTTGTCCTCATTTTTCCACTAAGCTTCCATTTCTCGCAAGAAAATTTTAGGATATGCTCCTCCAGGAAGAACTTGGCAACTTCTCTCCTCCTAGGTGTTTAACCGAGTGCACCTTTATTACCCATGTTACAAATCCTCTCAACTATCTTCCTATTAACTCATAAGTCCCATGAGCCCAATTATCACATGCCACACGAGTGGTATCACTCAAGGATTGAGCATCCTAAAATTGGATAACTCCCTCTATGGGTGAATTATCTCGGGATCTCTCGATGGAATGCACATAGATTCTATCAAGGATTTCTTCTCTTAAGGGATCAATATAGGGTGTTTACTTCCCATATGTCGAGGAATGATAAACCTTTCTTCCTTGTTTTCAAATCTGATATACCCTCTCTCATTAAACCGTAGGTCTTCATTCTTCTTGTAACACCATGGGTTCCCAAACAATGCTCAAAATTTTTCGCCTCGGCAAGCACCAAGACTTCAAAGTTTACAATGAACTTGGCCCTGAATGGTGATAACTCTATCCTTTAGGAATCCAATGGGAATTTTCTTATTCTTTTTAACCATATAAAAAAATTCAAAGATGGATGTTGTTGGTGTCCATTTTGATCCTCCATTATTTTCTCATCTTTCCCCTTTGTTCTACATGCTCAAAAATGTATTTCTTTAAGTTTGGTGATTTGTAAGTTTCCCCATCTAGGTTGAATGCTTTAAATGGCTCATAAACCTATTATTTTTCCCCAAATTGAAAGAAAAATACATGCAGCCTCTGTTTTATGCCCTAAATTTCCAAATCCATGGGCCTTTATCATTTTTTCCATTTTTTCCAGCTTGTGGAGCTCGAATTTTCTTTCTTTTTACTCATTTTCCCTAAAAATTATTCCCCATGGTTGAAAATTGCTTGAAACCATTTCCCATATGTTTTTTAACAAAAAAATCCCTTACCCATGAGAAAAAATAGAATTTGGGAATCCTTAGCAAATTCTCGTGTTTTTTTATGGTTGTGCAGGTGTCATTTAACCATCAAAATTAAGCTCAAACAACATCTCCTACGTGGTTGCATCTAGTTGGACAAGGATCGGTGGGGTTTCTTTGAAAAACTTAGTGTTTTTTGGCTCTGGGAAAAACTTCAACATTACCCCTGAACTCTGCAGGAGGACACATGTTGTGTTCTTATGCCAAGGTGGGATGGAATGCGGGCGGGAACTTAGGAAAAAAATTCCTTTTTTGCAAAGGAAAAAAAAGTTGTGGAAAGGCCCGCGGGTATGCAATGGAGCAGGGGGTGGACACATGGCAGCGTGGTGGCAAAGTGAGGAAGTGCTGGCCGCAGAAGAAAAGGGGAAATTTTTCCCTTTTAGTCAAAAATACTTAGATCAAAGAATTAAGCCACGAGTCCGAATGAAACCATGAGGAGACACGTGGCGAAGGCAGAGTGGGTGGGTGGGCCAGGCGGAGGCAAAGGGAATTTTTTCCCTTTTGTAAAAATAATTAGAATGGAAGATTTGAGGTGTGGCTCCACTACAAATCGAGAGCAGGGACAAGAGTCAAGGTCAAAATCGGAGAAGCAAGCCCACGCAAGCAAAGTTGAAAATTTTCCTTTGGCAAAAAAGATGCTAAAAATGGAATAAGCCTGTGGATTTTTAGTGATAGAGAGGCTAACATGTGTCAAGGACAGAGGTGGAGGTGTGGGCCCACTGGGGAAAAAAGTGAATTTTTTCCAAATTCCAAAAAAAGGTCAAAATGCGCGAGAATTGAGCCATGATCGAATGGGACCCACCATATGCCATGTGCCATCACCAAATTTTTAAATGTGGAGGGGCGGAGAAAAAAGTAAATGTTTTCCATTTTTCCAAAAATGTTAAAAAGTCAAAAAGTGAGCCCGAATTCATTCCCAATCATAGTTTGACACGTGGAGGGCCCAGATTGAAGGAGAAAGAGAAAATCAATGGTAACTATACATTCTTCAATTTGGCCACCTTTTTTTGCTCTAGGAAGTGTGGAAATGTAAATTTTGCATCGTGTTTCATCGAATTTTTTGTGAATTCATATCCTTTGTGTCTCTGACAAAGATCATTGCAAGTGGTTTTAGGGATTAATTTACAGATTTGAGGTATTTTTGAAATAAATTTTTACTCAGGCCCGTGTAAAACGTGAAATATCAAATTATAAAGTTACAGAATCAAATTTTGGAATGATAAGGATGATAATGAAATGAAAGGGGTCTCGCATTCTTGGAGAATGAAAAACGTGCTTCCATAATGGATAATGATGAAGTATTTTAATGATTCACCATTTTAGAAACACTTGGCAACTCTTGTTGCTAATTTTTAAAATGTCCCTATCTCAGTGAATCATGTTGGAATTTTCAGTAACAAACTTGATGTTTTGGGCATATTATTTTCTTGGGAAAGAAGGATCAAATGTAATTGAAATTTATATAATGCATGTTTTTAGACATGCAAAAGGTTAGAGAAAGTTAGAAATTCACAGAAAATCTGGGAAGAATCCCATTCTCGAGAAACCACCGAGAACCATTTCTAATTAGTTTTTGCATCCTATTTGTATCATCTTGAGTTGGTTTCATTGTAAAGCCATCAAAAATCTCTGAGATTGTACTCATGACATTCCCCTACTAATAAATTTTGTCATTCGGATTATTTTATGTTGTCTCTTGGCAAAATTTTCATGCACTTATGTTTTAGAATGTTTTCAATTTGTGTTTCTTTACTCATGTTGCAGTCTTGTGTTTAAAATATCTCTTGATCATACATGGTCTCATTTCTTGTTGATAGTTTAGTGGCATCTGTAGTCTCACATTCAGAAGAGATTTCATCTGATAAACATATAAACAGATTTAAAATCACTTTACCTTCCTTGAATTCTGAGATTGTTTGTAAACCTTTAGGTGCACCTTAGGTCATGATAAAAGATAGATTTCTGGATACTTTTTTGGTTCATCTACTTCAAAATTTTGTGGCATGTTTTCAAAGATTGTGTGGAAGAGTGTAGATCTGGGCCTCCATTTGGTGCACATATCCTAGTTGAAGGAGTACCCTAACCCATTTGAAGCATTCTTTTGTTTAGGTTTTACAAATTTCTTGCAAAGGTCCTCAAAGAATTTGGCAAATTCTAGTTGATCTTGTCTAAAATCTCCCACCAAAAATTTCATTCAGAATAACTAATCCTACCCCATACTACCCCTGTATTGCATTGTGTGTCAACAAAAGAACACAATCCATTTACAAAAATACACAAAGCAAATCAGGATCATACCATGTCTCTAGCATCCTCAGCCTTGTCTTGAAAGAATTTCCATCATTTAGTAGTGACAACTCTATTGAGTTTTTATAATGGAAAATTGATCATGTTTTCCCAAGGCCATCTCCATACAATACAAGATAAGGATATCTACACCTCCTTCACAAAATAGAGGCTGTAATATAGGTTTTCTTATCTTGGTTGAAAGGCACAACCTAAAATAGTGAGGATTAGATCAAAATCCTTTCAAGGTGCTACCCACTTCTTCAAATCCTGAGTGCTAACAAGTTAGATAAATTTCTTCCCCAACTACAAAATGAAAAATAAATCATTTATCTCGCCTATGAGTGTCTTTTAAAATCCATGATGCTACTCAAGTTATGAAGGAGATTAAAATTGGGTACTAACACCGAAATGGTACCGCTTGCTGGGACTGTTTTAAATTCTTGGAAATAATTTGCATTGCTGAGATTGATTTGTTGATTCATTTACTAGTCCATGTCTATTCAGCCCATTAACAACACCATAAATGGCACCATTTCTAGGGACATTATTTAGTATTTTAGTATTTCATATCCCTGGTAATACTTCTTCTGTGATTTTTGTGCAATTACAAATTTGAGTATCATTTTCTAATTAGATTTGTAAGGATTGAGTGAAGATATAATTTCTGCTTACAAATTTTATCAGTTTCCAGCAGTAGTTACACTTAATTTGCATTTTTTATTGATAAATTCAAAGAAAGGAAGGTCTGATTTGTAAAGTTTGGTAATAGTTTCAGTGCTGGTAGATATTTGACAAAGTATTTTAGTGCATTTGCACAACTAGGGTGAAAGTCCTTAGTGGCGACTCCATGCTGATTTGATCTTTATAAATACAAGTGTCTTACCTTTCTATCATTTAATTTTTTGTTACTAATCTCTGCAAAACTAGAAGGAAGGAGATCTATCTTCATTAGGGACTTTGTAAGAAGTTGTTCTCGGATTCAAGGAACACGAGTTGGAAGGGAGAATGCTACGCCCTTAACCTATTGCTTGTATTAGGATATGAGTAGCTGACTTGTGGCTTACCATATCATCATTTATACTTTCTTACACTTAGTAGGTCATCCTTGGTGATGGCCATAACATATGAATAGTATATATAGGGGATTATAGGTAGTAGTTCATCATCATTGGAGCATTTGAGTCTTATTATATGGTTTGGAGGTTGCCCCCTTGAAGTGGCGAAGCTATTACAATTGCATATTGAGATCATTATTCTAAAATATTGTGTTATTTGGTGTTATATTTCTTCTCATAATTTGAATTATACTAGTAATTTCAATACAAGTGGTATCGTAGTTGCGATCGGGCCAAAATTAGGGGAAAAACCTAATTCTTTGTTTCCACCATATATTTTGAACCAAAGCGAATTGACAAGAGATATTTTTACCAAAGTTGTGAAACATTCCAAGTAAGGTTCCCTAAAATTTTAGAATTTTAGAATTTATTTTGCACAAGTAATTACAAATTTATGGTTTTTCATAAAATTGCTCTCTAGGGTGAAACGTGTTGAATTTTTTTCAAGTTCTTTACATTTTCAAAAGCTCTAAAAATAATAGTATTAGTATATTCTATGTGTTTTTTCTTGTTTGGCCTAATTTTTATCAAAACCATAAACCATAAGGTTTGACATCATGACGAGGCCTTCCACAAGAGCAAAAAGAATCTGGTTACTCTGGGTAAAACCCCAGATAACGATGGGGTAGTGATTGAAGAGTTGGAGTCAGAAGGGGTAAATACATATTCCTCAACACTAGGGTTTACTTCAGTTGATCATAAGGTGAGCCAACTTGAGTATGAGCTATGAAATGTACAATCTGAGATGGCCTCTAAAGGAGACATAGACCAAATCAATCAGTGGTTGGATGATATCATGCGACATATAAAGGGTAAACAGTATGTCCCAAATCAGCCCCATATCAACCAAGGAGGATATTCAGTTCAAAATAATGGACAAAATAACCATGTTGGATCACTTTTCCAGCCCAATCAGAATCCAACTTATTCGCAACCACAGAACATGAGGCCGAAAGTGGATATGCACAAATTTAATGGGAAGGATCCATTGAATTGGATAAATCAAATGGAGAACTTATTTGAGTTACATCAAACACCATCAAGACAAAAGGTGACCTTGGCATCCATGTATCTTGAACTAGACCAATTCATTTGGTATCGATGGTTATGTGCTCAAAGGCAGAAGAATGGTCTCAGTGTCACTTGGACAGTTTTTACCGAGGAGTTGCAATTACATTATAGTTCCAGTGTTTCAGAGAACTACTTTAGTCAATTGGAAAAGTTACGACAAATAGGATCAGTCAAAGATTATGTGCATCAATTCCAGAACTTTTCCTTAAGGGTGGAGAATATTCTAGAAGGGAATTTGAATGACCTATTTCTTGGGGGTCTTAAGGACCACATCGAGCATGAGGTACGTATGTTTAATCCACTCAAGATTTATGATTCTATTATCATGGCATGTTGAGTAGAGGAAAATTTTCTTTGCAGTAGGAGGAAGCCTTTCATTATCACCAGAGACTGTAGTATCTCTTCCCCTTCATTTTCTCAGCCAATTAGACTGACTCCTCAAAAAATGGAAGAAAAGAGAGAAAAAGGATTATGTTTTAATTGTGACACCAAATATGGACCGGGACACAAATGTGTTGAGAATAAGTTGTTCTATATTGAAGGAGGAAATGAGGATGACGAGGAAGTTGAAATTATAGGAGAGGATGAGGAACCAGTAGAAGATGAAGTAGAAGATCACCAACCTACAATTTCTTGCCATGTGTTGTTAGGTATTAGTAATCCTCAAACACTCAAGGTTATTGGACAAACAATTTAATCCTAGAAAAAGTTATCAAAACTTGATGAGGAAGGAAGAATCATTTTGGAGTTAGAGAAGATTCTATAAACACGTACTAAGAGGCTGAGAACTAGAGACATTAAGGAATATCTGATCAAGTGGAAGAATCTAAGCATAGAAGATGCAACCTGGGAGGATGAAAGTTTTCTACAACAACATCAAAGATTATTCAACATTGAGGACAACATTGGTTCAAAGGGGAAGGGCATGCTATGCCCTTAACCTATTGCTTGTATTAGGATATGAGTAGCTGACTTATGGCTTACCATATCATCATTTATACTTTCTTATGTTTAGTAGGTCGGCCTTGGTGATGGCCATAACATATGAATAGTATATATAGGGGATTATAGGTAGTAGTTCATCATCATTGGAGCATTTGAGTCTTATTATATGGTTTGGAGGTTGCCCCTCGATCCGGTGAAGCTATTACAATTACATATTGAGATCATTATTCTAAAATATTGTGTTATTTGGTGTTATATTTCTTCTCATAATATGAATTATACTAGTAATTTCATTAAAGAGAAGAGTTTGAAAGGTTGTTAAAGCTCAGACATCAAGCAAAGATATATCCATTGGTGAGAGAGATCAGCATTTAGTAGAGGAGTATCATTCTTCTTCAAGTGATTCTGATTTAATAAATCCCCTCATATACTTGTTTGCCTCAGCTAGTGAAGGTCCTTCTACTATACCAGGTAGGTTCCTTCTTCAATATGCACCTCTATGTTTTAATTCAAGTAAACCTTTCTAAGAAAATCAGCAGTTGAAGGATACCAATCTTGTGAACCAAATTCTTGAGCCCCAAAAGACCTTGCACCCCTCATCAACTTGTGTCACCCCCAAGATCACCTCCATCAAACAATATGGCTCAGCCTAGACCTCCATTTGTTGTTAACACCTTTGGTCCTATACATTTTAGAGGAATGGATGGTTACCCAAATGCTGTCCCACAAGATGTCAAAATCAATTACCAAAATTCCAAGGTAACAATGCAATAACTGGTGATCAAAGATCTCAAAATTTTTATTAACATGATGGAGGATTTTGAAATAGAGTTTGAAGATGTGTATATTAAATTGTTCATTCATACATTAGAATAAGATGCTAGGGATTGGTACAAGGCACTCGCCTAATAATTCAATTGATTCTTGGAATGAAATGAAGAATGCATTTAGGTTGCAATATGGTTATAAGACTGATCCTCGATTTCTCTTGTCTCAATTTTAGAATATCAAGAAGAAACCCAATGAATTAGTTCATGACTTCAACACAAGGTTTAACAAAACTTTGAGAAGGCTGCCTGTTGGTTTGAGGCCCTATGATGAGTTTTGTTTAATCAAATATGCAAATGCATGTGATAAAAAGGTATCCTTTTACCTAAGAGAAAGGAACCCTACCAATCTAAGACAATCTTTCACCATGGAACTTCAAATCGAGAATAATATCAAAGCAATTCGAAAACCTTTCAAGAGAGATGGAGTAAAGTTGATAAACCTTGAAAAACCTCAAGATATTAAGGGTGCTGATTTAGAAGAGGTTGTGAAAACTTTGGCAGGGGCTATCAAAGAAATATCATACAACTTGGCAAGAGATGAGAAAGGAATTGGGAAAACTTCACAAGGTTAGCAAAGAGAAAAAATCATGACAGATTTTCCAATCATCCTAGAGGTGATCAAAGGGTAGATGATAGAGGAAAAGGACCCATGGGGTCTACAAATAGACATCCTCAAGCACATGAAGGAAGAGTGTTACCTGATCCCCTAAATACTAGGGTTACTACTATTGAGGAAGTTACCATATTGATTGGTGTGATAGGTGTTTTTTACCCCATCCTCCA
This sequence comes from Taxus wallichiana var. yunnanensis, assembly GCA_018340775.1. Classification (NCBI taxonomy): domain Eukaryota; kingdom Viridiplantae; phylum Streptophyta; class Pinopsida; order Cupressales; family Taxaceae; genus Taxus; species Taxus wallichiana. The sequence continues at coordinate 75,428,056 of CM031244.1, forward strand.
TGTGAAGTGGACCAGAAAGATGGTGAAGTTAATAATGATGATGGTATTGATGATGATATTTACATGATGGGCTATTCTTCAAGTCCATAAGGAGGAGCAACATCTATTGAAGTGATAAGTGCAAGGACAACTGTAACTTTTTGGGATTGCATCAAATGGGTACAAGTATTTATTCCCCTCATAAACTTGAAGTTGATGTAGTGCAAGATTTTTAAATTCCTAAAAATGACTTTGAATACTTAACATCTTTGATGATTAAGAAGTATGATGGTGGTATTCCTTCAGAAGAAGATAGACAATTGTTGATGAATGTTGTTATATCTCAAGAGAAAGATTATAACACTAGAAGAATTTTTTTAAAGGAGTTGGGCCTCAAGCCAAACCTAAAACACCCTTGCTCATAATCATTCCAAAAGAATCTCCTAGGAGAGAAACACTTGCCAAAAGCTCTGTTGTCCCAAGAAAAATTACAGTCCTCCTCATGCCCAAGCTTTGAAGAATCCCTTGCCATCAAAGGAATATTCTTGTCTCCCTTCCAATGCTGCTTTGGTAAAGAGTGTTCCCTATGACACAACCCAAGTATTGAGAAAAATAAAAGTGAGTGTTCCAATCATTGAGTTGCTTAGAATTCTTGAGCATAAGAAGAGAGAATTTGAGTACTTGGGGTTGAAAGAAGACAAGACTACTCTAGGTAGAAATGTAAATGTTGTTGAGATTCCTCCTCAGATCATTATAGACCTTGAAACACCACCAGTAGTAGAGGATCTTGGAGAGACACCTGAGGTATATTTGAGGACATCCTTGATTGATTCCCAATTGAATGTTGATCCATTCTTCACAACTTTGATCATAAAGGATAGGCTACTTCACAATTGTATGTTTGATTCTGGTGCATCATGTAATGTCATGCCTCTAGAATTCATGAATGAGTTGGATATCAAAGTGATAACAGCCTATGGAAAGTTTACAGCCATGGACTCAAGAGAAGTGTCAATTATTGGTTGTGTGAAGGGTTTGGTTGTGCAGCTTGCATCTTATCCCGGGAGGAATTTAAAATTGGATGTTGTGATTGTTGATTGCCCTGCCAAATGGGGTATGTTATTGTCAAGAAAGTGGGTTGAAAGTGTTGGAGGGATTTTCCAAATGGATATGTATTTTTCCACCATTCCCATTGAGGCCATCCTTGTCAAGCTCTATGGAGAAAAGAAAATGTTGCATCTAATTGAGGACCCAAACAATTCTTCTTATGAAGTATTATTTTTGATGTTGATACTGATAATTTTATTGGTTTTGCTGATGGAAAAGAACAAAAATGGATCAATCAAAGTGCCTTGAATAGGTATGTTCACCTTGGACCTTGCTATTTGATGGAGCCCTCTCAAATTGTGAAATGGTGCTGGTGCAATTCTGATTTCTCCTAGCTTGGAAGAATTTGTTTTTTCCTTTGAGCTTAATTTTGAATGTACTAACAAAATTGCCGAGTATGAAGCCTTGTTGTTGGGTCTGAGAATTGCATGAAAGTATGGTGTCAAGGACATCATTGCAAAGGGATATTTAGAGCTAGTTTTCAAACAAATAAGAAAATTGTATGCTACAAAAATCAGCGGATGAAACAGTATAAGCATGCAGTTTGGGATCTAATTGAGATGTTTGATTCCTTCAATATTGTGCACCATGAAAAAAGTTTCAATGTTGCTGTTGAAAATTTGGCAGTGTTGGGGTCTAGATTTGGAGATTGCAACATTTCACCTTATTGTGAGTACAATGTTGAAGTGTTAACTAGGCCACCGTCCCCGAAAACATCAAGCATTGGCAATTGTTTAATGATGATGCTCAAGTGCAAATATTCTTACAAAATCAAGGTGAGTTTGCATATCAGTATATTGATTGGGAATCAATGGTATGTATGACTAAAGGAAGAGAGAATTTGTTTGGAAAAGATATTATCCAATTGAAAACTAACACCATTCCTAGAGGTCTTGTTTTTGTTAAGTCAAATTTTAGCAATGCTGATTACATCATCAATAGAAACATATCTACCTCAAGGGATGTGGAAGAGCATGACTTGGGAATAAAGGAAAACCAATAAATGTTTGGTTGGGTAGCAGCTTAAATAATGAAGAAAAACAGTCCTACCTCCAATTGTTGAAATAATATCAAGACTACCTTGTCTAGTCATATTCAAAGCTGAAAGCATATAGAGAAGAATTATTTCAGCATGAGATCCCTCTTAAAACAAATGTAAACCATTTAGAAAAAATAAAAGGCTAATTAATCCACTCCTCTCCATGAAAATTCAAGATAAATTGAAGAAACTGAAAGGAGGGAGGGATCATTTAGCCCACAAGGTATTCATCTTGGGTTACAAACCTTGTGCCGGTGAAAGAAAGAAGAATGGAGGTATTAGACTTTATGTAGACTTCAAAAATATGAATAGAGATTCACTGAAAGACAATTATCCTTTTCCAAACATGGAGAACATGCTACAGTTAGTGACTTGATATGAATTTTTGTCCACTTGGATGGTTTCTTTGGCTATAATCAAGTTGTTGTCAAGGAGTCAGAAAGATTTAAAATTCCTTTACCACTCCTTGGGGAACATATGTTTATGTGAGAATGCCTTTTGGTCTCATGAATGTTGGAGCTACTTTCCAAAGAGCAATGGATGTTACTTTTGTTGGTTATATAAATGACTTCATTGCAGTTTATCAGGATGATGTGACTGTATTTTCAAGGAGTAGAAAAGATCACTTGCAGCATTTGGAAAGAATGTTGATCAGATGTAGAGAATTTGGAATCTCTCTCAATCCAAAGAAGTGTCACTTTGGGGTGCAAAAGGCCAAGCTACTTGGTCATATTGTTTCAAAGGCTGGTGTCATGATTGATCCGAGAGAGTAGAAGCAATCAACAGGGTGCCAATTCCAAGAATGAAGAAGGGCATCCAATATTTCTTTGGGAAAATCAATTTCATTAGAAGGTTTGTGTCCAATTTTTTGAGTTGAATCTTCCTATCACATGCATGTTAAAGAAATATCAAGTTATCAAATGGGAGGAGGTTGCTATTCAGGCTTTTGAAGGAATCAAAGAAGCACTTAAACATGCACCTGTCTTGGCAGCTCCGAATTACAAGAAGCCTTTCCAAATATTCTCCTTTTCTTCTGAAAATACTATTGCATCTATTTTTCTCTAAAAGGATGAAGATGGGGCTGAGAGGCCTATTGTATTCTTTAGCAAGGCTTTACAAGCTACTGAGTTAAAATATACAATCATGGAAAAACAAGCATTTGCCTTGGTGAAAGCAACAAAGGTTTTCAAGCCTTATATTTTAAGTTCAAAAGTTGTTGCTTATGTTCCCCACACCATGGTAAAAGACATCTTATCAGAGATGGAGATCTCAAGTAAAAGATGTAGATGGGTGAAAAACTGCAGGAGTATGATATGGACATCCAAACCACAAAGTTGGTAAGAGGTTTAGGTCTTGATAAACTCATGGCTGAGAGAAACTTGCAAACTGTGGAAGTGAATGAGGTAGAGGAAGAAAGGGAAAATGTTCTTGGGAAATTGGTAAGTTCTGAATGGTACAAGGATATAATCTTTTACCTCAGACACCTATGTTGTCCTGATCATTTAAATAAAAATCAGAAAAGAGCCCTCAAGCTGGCTTCTCAAAAATACATCATCACTGACTTTGGGTTGGCTTGGAAGAACCTTGAAGGTGTCCTCTTGAAGTGTGTAACTGAAGATGAAGCTCCCAAAGTGATTGCTGATTTCCATGGGGGATTTTGTGGAGGACACTTTACTGGAAGGGTTACAACACACAAGGTTTTGAGAGCTGGTTATTGGTGGCCTACTCTCTTCAAATATGTAACCATGCTAATTAGAAAATGTGAAAGCTGCCAACATTTCTCTAGAAGAATGAAAGCTTCAGGATCCCTCCCTTTGCATAGCCTATGTCAATTGAAGCTCCTTTCAAACAATGGGGGATGGACTTCATTGGTGAGATTTTAGACCCTTCTAGTGCTGGACATAAGTGGATCCTTATAGCCACAAATTACTTCACCAAGTGGGTAGAGACAATCCCCACCAAGAAAGCAACACACCAAGTTGTTATGGACTTCTTGTTGAATAATATCATATGTAGATTTGGTGTTCCAGTCAAGATTGTGGTTGATAATGCCATGTGTTTTAGAGCTAAACCTTTGATGGCAATGCACAAGGAGTATGGAACCAATCTGACTTATTCTTAAAACTATAACCCCTAAGGGAATGAACAAGCTGAGTCCAGTAATAAGAACTTGTTAAAGATCATTTGGAGGACCTTGGGTTGAACAAGAGAAAATGGGGTGAACAACTGAAATTTGTAGTTTGGGTTGATAGAATCACTGCTAAGAAGAGAGCTACCGGTAAGATCCCATTTGTGTTGGTATATGTAACTCAAGCTTACCCTTTACATATGTAATTATCTTCATTTCATTTTGTTCAACAACTTGAGATCAAGAAGTCACCCATATGAAGCAAGGATTAATCAGATTGTGGAGCTAGATGAAGAGAGAAGAGCATCCCACCGAGGCATGTCGATTTAGAGAGAATTTGAAAATATTGTTTGACAAGAAGGTCACTTCTAGGGCCTTTAATATTGAGATCTGGTTTTGTTATGGGACAACAGAAATGAAGATAATGGAAAACATGGAAAATTTGATGTATTATGGATGGGCCCTTGCTCCATTTATATCGAATTGGTGAGAATACCTTTTTCTCAAAGATTTAGATGGGGAATTGCTTGAATTGCCTGTTAATGGCAAGCATCTGAAGAATTTCTTGGATTAATCCCCAAATTTGAGGTATGCACAACTTGTACAGTGTATAGTGTTTGGCTTTTGCTTTATTTTTGGTGTTTTGTCGGTTTGTGGTTTGCCTTGATGTGTGTGGCACCATTTTGTCAGTTCTCACTGGTTTTTGGTGATTTTGGCTCATGAATCCTTTTCCTAATGGATTATTTTGGCACTTGGTCTACTTTTTGTTCTTGTGGCACTCACTAGGAGTGCCCATCCCTAAGTAGGAGCCGATGTTGGTGTCCATTTTGATCCTCCATTATTTTCCCATCTTTCCCCTTTGTTCTACATGCTCAAAAAACATTTTTCTTCGAGTTTGGTGGTCTAAAAGTTTTCCCATCCAAATTGAATGCTTTAAATGGCTCATAAACCTATTATTTTTTCCCAACTTGAAAGAAAAATACATGTAGGCTCTGTTTTATGCCCTAAATTTCCAAATCCATGGGCCTCTATCATTTTTTCCATTTTTCTAGACTGTGGAGCTCAAATTTGCTCATTTTGTACTTATTTTCCCTAAAAATCCTTCCCCATGGTTAAAAATTTCTTGAAACCACTTCCCATATGTTTTTTGACCAAAAAATCCTTTACCCATGAGAAAAATTAAATTTCGGCATCCTTAGCAAATTTCGTATTTTTTTACATTAAATCGTACGGTGTCATTTGACTATTTAAAATTAAGCTCAAACAATGTCTCCTATGTGGCCACATCTGGTTGGACAAGGATCAGCGGGGTTTCTTTGAAAAACTTAGCATTTTTTACTTCAGAAAAACTTCAACATTACCCCCGAAATTTCAAGAGGACACATGTCTTCTTCTTATGCCAAGGCGAGGATGGAATGGGGTGAGGAAACTTAGGAAAATTTTTCCTTTTTTGAAGGAAAAAAAAGGTGTGGAAAGGCCCACGGGTCCATAATGGAGTAGGTGGTGGACATGTGGTAGCATAATGGCAAAGTGGGGAAGTGTGGGTGTGGAAGAAAAGGGGAAATTTTTCCCTTTTGGTCAAAAAGACTTAGAGCAAAGAATTAAGTCACTGGGTCCGAATGAAACCATAGGGAGACACATGGCAAAGGAAGAGCAGTTGTTGCAGAGGCAAAAGGGAATTTTTTCCTTTTTTAAAAAAAAGACTTAGAATGGAAGATTTGAGGCGTGGCTCCCGACAAATCGAAACCAGAAGACACGTGTCAATGAGAAAATCGAGAGCGGGCCCATGGAGGAAAAGTTGAAAATTTTCCCTTGGCAAAAAAAGATGCTAAAACATGGAATAAGCCTGTGGATTTTTAGTGATAGAGAGGTTGGCACGTGTCAAGGACAAAGGAAAAAGGGCCATGGGAAAAAGTGATTTTTTTCCAAATTACAAAAAGGTCAAAATGCGCAGAATTGAGCCGTGATCCCAATGGGACCCACCATATGCCACATGTCATCACCAAATTTCAAAGGCAGAGGGGCGGAGAAAAAATTCATTTTTTCCATTTTTCCAAAAATGTTAAAAATTCAAAAAGTGAGCCCGAATTCATTCCCAATCATATTTTGACACGTGGAGGGCCCAGATTGAAGGAGAAAGAAAAATCAATGGTAACTATACATTCTTCAATTTGGCCGCCATTTTTTCTCCAGAAGTGTGGAAATGTGAATTTTACATCATTTTTCATCAAATTTTTGGTGAATTCATGTCCTTTGTGCCTGCAAAGATCAATGCAAGTGGTTTTAGGGATTAATTTGTAGATTTGAGGTGTTTTTGAAATAAATTTTTACTCAGGCCCATGTAAAATGTGAAATATCAAATTATAAAGTTACAGAATCAAATTTTGGAATGATAAGGATGAAATGATGAAATGAAAGGGGTTTGCATGCTTGGAGAATGAAAAATGTTCCTCCACAATGGATAATGATGAAGTATTTGTAATGATTCACCATTTTAGAAACACTTGGAAACTCTTGTTGCAAATTTGTTAAATGTCCCTATCTGCGAATCATGTTGGAATTTTGTAACAAACTTGATGCTGGGCATATTCTTTTCTTGGGAAAGAAGGATCAAATGTAATTGAAAGTTATATAATGCATGTTTTGAGACATGCAAAAGGTTAGAGAAACTTAGAAATTCACAGGAAAATATGGGAAGAAGCCCATTCTCTGAGAAACCACCTGAGAACCATTTCTAATTAGTTTTTGCATCCTATTTGTATCATGTTGAGTTGGTTTCTATTGTAAAGCCATCAAAAATCTAAGATTGTACTCATGACATTAACCTACTAATAAATTTGTCATTCTGATTATTTTATGTTGTCTCTTGGCAAAATTTGCTTGCACTTATGTTTTAGAATGTTTTCAATTTGTGTTTCTTGCTCATGTTGCAGTCTTGTGTTTAAAATATCTCTTGATCATACATGTTATCATTTCTTGTTGATAGTTTAGTGGAATATGTAGTCTCACATTCAAGAGATTTCATCCGATAAAGAGATAAACAGATTGAAAATCACTTTACCTTCCTTGAATTCTCGAGATTGTTTGTAGACCATTGGGTGCACCTTAGGTCATGATAAAATAGAGATTTCTAGATACTTTTTGGTTCATCATCGCCTCAAGATTTTATGTCAGGTTGTCAAATATTGTGTGGAAGAGTGTAGATTTAGGCCTCCATTTGGTGCACATATCTTGGTTGAAGGAGTGTTCTATCCCCTTTGAAGCATTCTAGTGTTTAGGTGTTACAAATTTCTTGCAAAGGTCCTCAAAGAATCTAGAAAATTTTGGTTGGTCTTGTCTAAAATATCCCACCAAAAATTTCATTCAAAATAACTAATCCTACCCCACACCACCCCTGCATTGCAATGTGTGTCAACAAAAGAACACAATCGATTTACAAAAATGCACAAAACAAATCAGGATCATACCATGTCTCTAGTAGCCTCAACCTTGTCTTGAAAGCATTTCCATCATTTAGTAGTGACAACTCTGTTGAGTTTGAATAATGGAAAATTGATCATGTTTTCCCAAGGCCATCTCCATACAATATGCACAGTATAAGGATATCTCCACCTCCTTCACAAAACAGAGGCTGCAATATAGGTTCTCTTACCTTGGTTGAAAGGCACAACCTAAAATAGTGAGGATTAGATCAAAATCCTTTCAAGGTGCTACCCACTTCTTCAAAGCCTGAGTGCTAACAAGTTAGATAAATTTCTTCCCCAGCTAAAAAATGACATATAAATCATTTATCTACCTCTGATTGTCTTGTAAAATCCATGATGTTTCTTAAGTTGTGAAGGAGATTAAATTTGGGTACCAACAGATGCAACACGGGCCTTCCCATTTGATGTTAGGTATCTAAGGTAAGAATATTTACCTCTACTCCTATGTAGATGAGAATATTTCTCAGAAGCCATCCATCAACAATCACATTCAAAGTAATATCCTTGTCATAGTTGAGGTTGTGAGGAGGATGGTTTGCATGAAAAACCCGACTTTCACGCTCATCTCTCGACACATGGTACCTTCTTTCTCATCCATTCTCCTAGAAAGGGAATAATATTCTCTTGCCTTAACATTTTACATACTTCCTTGACCTCATCCAGGTCATTCTTTGGAACCTCGACATTCTTCCTTTTCTCCATCTATTCGATTACTCCTTTAGATATTTGATCTCCCCAGTAAACTTTGAATCACATCCATAGTCTCCTAGTACACTTCCTTCTAAGGAGTAGGGTCTGGATACTTTCCATGTACCACTTCCTCTCTCAAAAATAGTATCATTTGTCTTGGCATCTCCCTAGTGTGCACGGCCTCTGTTGGCATCACTACTAGTACGGTTTCTAGCCCCGACTCATGTGCCACTCTTGGCATCCACTGTGAATCATACTTCTTGATGCTCTCCATCCTAGTGCCTTTATCTTTTCGGTGCTGTTGGTTCATATGATCATAAATTTTTGGATGTTCTTCATACATATGTTTCTCTCCACACCATGAGCATTGTAACAAATTAGGACACTCACGTTTGTAATGCTCTATAGATTCACAATTATAATAGGTTCCTCATGGGAACTCATTTCGTCCTCCACCACGGTTACTTCGCAACAATGAAATCCTCCATAGAAAACTCTTCCATGTCCTCCTCCATCTGTGTGCCCTTCATAACGCAATGGTCATCATCCTTTGAACTTCTTACAAGGCTAGTTTGGTGCACACCTAGATCAATAACATCATGGATTTGATCAATTAGTCTACAATCCTTGGTATCATGGGTTATAGAGGTACAAATCTTACAATAGAAAGAAACATTCTTGCAGATTACATGCTAGAGTAGAGGGCACCTACTTACATCATGATCCCCATGGAAAATCTCACAGTCTACCAACATAGTGCACACCGACTTCCGAGGAAGCTATCATTTGTATGTCCCTCCACTTCACGCCTATACACCAAATCCCACTATGAACCTCATGCACCGAGTTTAGACAACTTATCTAACTACTTGGCCATTGTAAAAATTTGAGCCTCTATAAAAGGACTAATACCAAGTGTCAATGCTCCTAATAGTCTCTGCATAGGAGAGCTTCCAATGCCTCGCACGCAGTGTCTGTGAAGGTATTGTCGATGAGAGCCCTTTGAAATGGTGTTATCAATCCTATAAAAACCATTGAGTATGTTGATAAGGATGAATTTTATAGGATATTTTTGGTAAGAGAGTATTGAAACATGTGTCATACTCTCATACATTATCTACCATTCTCTGTTAGATCTCCTTCGAGCGCTGATTCTCTTTTGGTCAAACTTAGGGATATGGATCTCTGCTATGAAGGTGTTATTTAATGCAATGTAGTATACCACCATATGATGGGGGTCATACTTCCTATACACACTATTCACACACCCATGTAATGTCATTACAAACTAGATTGCTTCCTTTCCAGGTAGTGATCCCCTTTGCGCACCATAGTAACTCACACTTGTGCACATGCTCTACAGTATCTTCAATACCCCAGTAGTCATGTAAGTGTAAATACATCTTGAAAAACACTTGGGGAGGTGGATTTGGCCCTTTTCCTCCTAATTCGAGCATTGGTTTCCTCTAGTGTTTCCTTCTCCACCATATTTGCTAGATCAACCAGGTCTTGTTCCTCCTAACCCACCGATCCACCTCATGTAGTTGGAAAAGGACCAAAAGTTGTTGTGCCTATTTTTCCCAACGCCTCACCGAATTACACGCCAATGGTTTCCCATATTGTCCTAGTTCCAATTGTATGTCCCACTCCACTCCCAAAGGTGATACCCAAATCTTGCATACTTGCACCTTATCAAAATATTCCTCAAAATACAAGAATGGTTTGTGTAACCATGGTTGTTCCAAATGAGAAATTATATCTCCTAAGCACAGACCGTTACTCCCACCGATACCAACTTGGTTAGCAATACTTCTACCTTGATTTGGAAAACTAAGTGCTTGCGGTTGGTTGATAGGTGGGTCTAGATGTGTGCTAACGGTTCTTCTTTCACCATGCGACAAACTCTCATTAGAAGCTCAAGGGGCCTCTCTCCCCCATTTTACAAGATGGGGTAGCAAGACAGACTACTCTGTGCTCCACATCCTATTTGTGAAGCTCAACTCCTTCCTATAACGTCTACCTCCATAGATCCATCACACTTATAACCTCACATTTTCTAGTCATCTCCCTTTCATGAGCTTCGCTATACTTGAGTCATCTCTCCTCCCTTTCCTTCTCATTTGTAATGTCCACCATCTTCCTCCACCCTAGCTTCCTCTCCCAAAGGCTCGTGAGAAGCTTAGCCACCATGGGAAATTCTTCTAATCTCAAATTAATGACCAAGACCTTCATAGTAAAAGGAATAACATGAAAAAATGATCCTCTAGGCTCCCTCAGAAACTTGAACTCAACAACTTTTAGGTAAGAATACGTAGAAATGGCGTATTCAAGATTATAACTAGTCAACACTCTCTTCCACCAATAATAAAAAACATGTGTCCAAGTCACATCTACATCTTGCAGCCTTTGATAGTCATCTTAGGTGCATATGCGTGATTGATAGTACCAACTCAATCTAGATGCGTAGGTTGAAAGCCATTCCTATAGTTCTACTGGGAAGCAGTAAAATAATGTCTCATATAACTTATGGTATAGGTTCTCTTCTACCCATCTATGCGCATCAAACTTAGGTCCAGTGCTAAATCTCTAGGAAAACTCATCCTTCATGCTCTTGAACCATCCTTCAACAATTTTCAAGGTGAAACACTCTGTCATCACACATTTCAGGGAAAAATATGCACACCAATTTTCACAACTTTGAAAACAAGTCTCGTAAATTGAACCAAGATGTAGTCATATTTTATACCTTTAGACCAATAGTCTAATCCCATGCACATCATCCTATCACCTAGTGGTGATGGGTTCTTATTTGAGGTATGTGCAGGTGCTTTGAGTCTCTCTTTTATGTGAGTCATGTGAGAATGCATCATCTTATAACATATATTAAAATGGAAATGAGCATAAACGAACCATACCATATTCTAAGAGCCTAGAATGAGTTTTTATCTCATTGCATCCAAATAAAATTAACAAGAAACATATGGAAATGGTTTATATACAAAGGAAATGCATAAGAATTATACTCCCGAACATAGATTATTTATAATAGAGTATTGTATTTATATTAACAGATTCAATAACCACATTACAATCCTTGAGGTCATGAAAACCCTTATACAACAATGTAGAGTCAAGTCATGCATTAAAAATACATTATGCTTACCATATTGCAAAAACAAAAAGAATGTAGATCCATCCCTCTAAATTTTCCATTACTACAGAGCTCTCCTAATCCCTAACCCATAACATACTCCATTTTTTTCCGTACAGTGATTCACATCTCTTTTCTCTCCACACTCTCCACACTCTCTATCTATCTCTTTCATCTATCGTGTGCTTTTATTTATAATGTTAGCACCCACCGCCATGCCTTTCGTGAAGTTACAAATTGGTTGCCAAGTGTCTAAGTGGTCCTCCATGGGAGCATGCCTTCACAGATATGATATTTACACTCCTTGCAATGGTGTCTTCTAGAGCCTTCCATCGCATGCCTAGAATATTCCCTTTTTGATCCCACATTTTTCAGGCTAGCACCTTATCCACAAGGGTCATGCTTTTCTCATGTTTTGTATGGGATTTTGTATGTGGCTAAGTACAATTTTTTTTTGCCTTGCACACGTGCCATTTTTTACAACCTACTGCTATGACCCTTCCCTGCATACCTTCAACCCATGCGCCCTTTTTCAACTAGGTCCCATGTGCCCATGCACCTTCTTTTACTTAGCTGATATTTTAGGGCCCAACTAGTGGAATGATATCATAAATTATTTTTTGAGTCAAAATCATATAGTTTTTTACCCCAAAACACTTTCACATGCTCATGGGGTACAAAAATACTCCTGTGTCTTGATTTGGATTTGAGGGTGACATCAACATTTCAAAATTGGTATGGTTGCACTTTGAAGATTTATATACCCCCTTATCTTGCAAACGTATAAAGGGGATAAGGAGGACCCAAACTTGTGACCCTCCATCATGCCAAGTCTTCAAAATTCACTCCTCATCACATTTGCATCTAGGTTATACAAATAAACTTACCAAATTTCCCCCTTCCATGATGGGTGATCCCTAGTCACACTTTTGCACTAAAATTTCCCTCTTGTCCCCTAAGGTGAAAATGGGATAAGGTGAACATAGTAGTTGACTTACCTCCTCTATACAACTCCTTGTCACCATAGAGCCACCTCTCAACCTCCCCAATGCTCATTCCCAACCCCTCCATCTCACACATAAGACACCGAAAGTTTTCAATTGTCACCATTTGGTGGAAATCTCACTTTGGTTTCACTTGTGTCTTGTTTTCCCCTTTGTACTAGTGAAACATCACTTCAACCTCATTCTAACCCAAGTCAAGTTGTCATGGTCACATGTGAGTTAAAAATTGTGAAGAAATTTGAATAACTCTCCATCTCTTTAAAAAAATTATTCATGTTTTCAAACCAATGTGTTGTTGAAATACCCTCCCAAAATCCATTTTTAACTCCTCTCAAAAATGCCTTTGAGATGAATATTAAAGAGACCCAATTAATTCTCTATATAATTTACATTAGAATCTAAAAAATTTCATACCATGAAGTTTCTTTTGTAGATATACTGAGCTCTGGAGGACAAAAACCTTTAAAATTAGAGCAGAAGGTCCTTAAGTAAAACCTAAACTTTTGAGACCAATTTTTTTACAAACTAACACCCATAAGAACCCTTTTCAAAAATAGTAAGTGTGCAAGGCATCATATGTCCTAACATAGTAAGTTTCCAAAAATACTAATCTCTCAAATTCTATAACACTCCAAGCAAGTAAAACACATCATAAAGAGATAATTGTGAAAACTTACTAAAAATAGTTGTCCTTGGTAGGACCTACTAAAAATAGAAACTATTGCAAATGAGTTCAAAAATCTTTTGGAAAATCACATTCTTTCTATTTCACTATTTTTTGACACTTTGTGAAGTTCGAGTATATATTCATATTTGGATCTTATTCAACCTTGATCACTAAGTATCATGGTGTGGGAGATAGTGATGTCACTCACATGGATCTGGAAGACCTAAAAATAGGATGCTTGGCAGACCTCATGAACCAATGGAGGAGAAAATATTCTCAAACTAGCTATTAAGGTAGGGGGTCAGCCACTATCCATTCAAAGCATAAAATTAGTCCTAGTCTATGCATAACCTATGAGGTTGATTCCAAGATAATTCAAGTGAGTAAGAATTCAATCCATGTAGTTAGCACTCTATAAGGAATCTCTCAAAGGTGCAAAAAGTTACCACTAGAATTAATATGGTCATCATAACCAAGGAATTTACTTCATAAGAGTGGGTAAATACTTATTCATATCTCGCATGGTGTAGCCCTTGGTTCATGGCTCAAGAAAGGAAGAAATCCTTCTCGTATTCCCAAGAACCTATCAAGGAGTGAATTCCATGAAGTTCATTTTGGCCATTATTCTACTTGAGAAGAGTTATGGGGAAGAAAAAATGAAATAATTCTAGGATTGGATGGCTCAATTTGTCCTTGTTGCTACTCAAGGAAACCAGGTGGTAGATTGGTGGAAATCATTAGTGAAAACATCTATCATCAATTGCTTGAAATTAATTCCACTCTAGAAGTTTACCATGACTTATCACCTAGTGTATGTCATGGCATTCACAAGACCCTTTATAGGCCTATCTACTACTCTCAATTTGACTAAAAATAACCCGCTTATGAGAAGTATCCACAAATCACTTACAAAGAAGGAAATTATCACTATGCCGGGTAAATGATGCATTCACCATGTTCATCATCGACTCCTCAAGGAAATCTAGAGTAGAGGATATATTCTCAGTTGGTTGACCGATTGAAAATAATGGGAGATATATTATCCAGCTTCCCTAAATTCAAGTGCATATAAAAATTAGGCTATGATCTTTCCCTTGCTGGATACTTAGGTACCCGAGTGAAAAATCATAATGTCTGAATTATGCAAGCAATCGCTCATGTTCATGTCAAGTATAAGAATAAAAATAAAGGTTTTTAATTTCCTATCTCCTTAGGAATATATTCATGTAATAATGTCACAAATGCAATAAACATTTAATCTTATTTCGATTCCCTCATTATATACTCCTACACATCTAGGAATGAATTTGATATCAACAAATATCCCAAAACTTTAACCTTTTCATGTTTACACCATACACCTCAAATTGAGGAATATTGAGCCTATTCTAATGATGATTTTGAATAATGGAAAAGATAATACATGTGGACAATAGTAGACCAAATGATGGATCTCAATTTTTATTGGTTCATTGAGGGGATAAAAGATGATGGATCATGTTTTTTAACCTCGAGTATCAAGTGATGAAATCTTCACCCCTTCCTTTGATCCAATGGAATACCATAGATTTAGGTGATATTAAGGAAATGACTATAGTAGTAATTTAGAGATCAGAAGAATGGTTCAAGAGGAGAAGAACTATTTTAATTGATTCTGTTGGCCTCTTGAATCTTTCTAGATAAGTATTTCACACTTCCTCTAAGAGGGCATCCGAAAGGTCATGAGTTCCAATAATTTAGAATAATCCTTAAAGAGGAATATTATGGATGAAGATCACATTGAATATTACCATCCTAAGAGGATCTGTAAGAATAATGCCATCATTGAAGATCCTATTGATCCTCTTAAACAAGGTTAAATTGGTTCTTCACATTTTCTAGCTCTCTATCGCCTTCCAAGTGTATCCTCCTTAGTAGCAGGGTCATCCCACCGTGAGTAAGATATGATCCCCTATTGTGCACCTAAAAATTTCCCCATGCCTTATGTTGTGTCTACTCCAATGGAAAAATTTCCATGGATTCAATATTTTCTTGGGAGTGAGTCAAGGATGGCGTAATAAGGCACAACACCTAATTTTGAGGCTATCACAAAAATCATGAAAACTAAGCTTAGAAAGAAATAAAAAATAACCTCTTGTTTCATCAGTGGGGCTTATGGAGCCCAATATGTGGAGGTTTCCTAGCCAAATGTTACAAAAATATGGAAGAGAGGACTCAAGATGATTACAAGATAATAAGGATCTCCTTGGATCAATTCACACATGAAGGTGGTGCACATATATTCAAGGAATATGTTTCCCGTACACTTTGTCAAAATGAAGAGTATAAAAAAATAATGTAGAAATTGTGGAACATGTGATAACCCTCACTTATAAATGTAAATAGTTCTTAGACCCCAATATAGTTTCACCTCCTCTTACAAAATCCATATCTCCCTCAAAATATTTGATCTTGAAGTGATTAAGAAATCCCAAGGTTACACAATGCAATGGAGGGATAATGATATGTCGGTTGAGAGGATTATTGAGAAATGAAATATTTTGTTGCCATAATTTCTTTCATTTTTTGAGTTTTCCCTCACCACTTCTTCCAAAGTGAAAGTGACAAAGGATGAGATTGACAAAGTGAAATCCTACTAGGAAAAAGTGTCCCCATTAGTATCTCGAAATGAGCAATCTTTATTCTCACTCCTTGGTGAGAAAAAGTGTGTTCACTTCCATATCTAATAACTTTTCTCCCATATGGTCTCACACAATGGTACCAAGTATGACATATTAAATGATGTTATATTTGAGTTTGATTCTTGTGGAGAAAAACATACCATATCCTAGAAGGTATCAAAAATAGTGTACAGAGGCACAGTCACCTCCACTCAATAAAAATTCATATGTAGAAAATCCCTAGGTATTTCCAATATTTTTCCAAGAAAGAGGTAGGAGATACCTTCTCATTCAATGAGGACACTTTCGAATATCTTGCAAGAATTAGAGGTTTAATCAATAATACCATAAGGAATCATCAGGTCTAGCTCAAGTAATACAAGGGAAGTGTTCCTGAAACTTGAATCAATGATTTAAGGTTTTTTTGTATGCCACATGCACATAAGGTGGCACCGTGGCAACTCGTTTCAGTGAAGAGTTCAAAGGTGAAGAAATATTTTTAAGGGAATTCCCTCATAATTCACTAGAAGCAAGTTCAACATCAGCAAAATCTTCATCCTCGTCTTCAAAATGATCATCTTCTACGCATCCCTCTCTTTCCTTCTCTATCCATGTTCTATTTATTCATTGAGGGATGCAGTTTTTTCACTATTTTTTCTTATTAACTTGAGTGACCTTTAGTAATATATTGTAATAATTATTTTTCATTAATAAGAAAAAGACTCACTCTTATTCCTATGAACATGAAAGGTCACAAGTGATAAGAAATGTGAAAGGTCATGTGGGGGAGATAAAAGTTCACTTTGTAAAATATATAAAGTGAAATGACTTCTCCATTTCAGGGGGTTTTTAATTATTATTTGGTAGTGGATATAATTTTTCTATACTAAATAAAAGCAAGATATTACTTTCTTCTATTCCTTCTTTTCTATGTTTCTTATACTTATTGCATACTCAGCCTTATAAGAATGGTGATCTTGTAAAACCAAGAAAGGACTTGGTACATTTGATAAACGAATCAATAGAAATTTGTATCTTTAGTTTATTAGTCTCATTATTGTTTTCACGCTTGAATTCCTATATTTGAGTGTAGATTTACTCGTTAATGTTGTTAAATTTTAGGTCCCTATTCACAAAACTAACCTTACTTTCACTATATTATTACTCCCATCTACCTCCTTTTCCAAGAAAACTCTTCCCTTATACTAAGTACAAGAAATTTTCCACAGTTTAGTGGAGTACTCCTGTGTGATCCCTGAATTTACAGCCATCCACTGATTTTTTTCTAGATTCAATAAATGGGAGCTTCCCCATTACCAAGAGGAAGGACTCATTCTTGGAGCATTGGTGAAAAACCACTAATTTTCCTTATGAAAAATAAATTTTCCAAAATTCCCGTAAATGATTAAAAATTGACTAAAGTATTTAGAAGTAATATTTAAAACTGATAAATAGTGAGTAAAGAAGGTAAATACAACATAACAAAGAAAACCAAGTTTTTATTAGAGATGACTCGATGTGGACTTATATTTGGGTCTAGAAAATGTCCTAAAACAATCGATTTAGGATGTAAAATGACTTGTATAACAACTAATTACATCACAATAACTCTTTTTCCACTAAAAATATTTACAATTTCTCTAATATAACTTTTGATTCCATGTCCAATAGTTCCCTATAAAAACACTCTAAACTTTCACTAAGGCTCTCTTAATAGAGGCTATACATTAAATAGTTTACATTCATCTACAAATTTCCACCTTTTATAACATTTTGTAGTTAATGTGTGTTAATATGGTTGTAGCGACATTATTGGCTTGGTTTTTGTTCTAAGTTATATGAAGTTTACATATGTTGGGACTTGGTTGTTTCAAAGTGGCAAGTAAGAAAACTGGTTGGTTAATATTAGAATGATGAGTTATTATAGCTCATTAATATGCAAGGAGTTTATCAGTGTAGATGTTGAGTTAGAAATTGTGGTGATTTGACATGTGACTCACCAAGAAATGGGAATGTAGCTCAACCTTGAGCTTACCAAGCATGAAGAAATGTGAAACTTTAACAAAACATGTGGTTTAGTCCCACATGCAATGGAATTTTGAACTCCATGAGAATTATAAGCAATAAATTAAACAATACAATGTGAAGAATAGGTATCAAGGTCCCCTCTTGAAAATGGGTGCACCCCATCAGCTATTGGGCCCCTAACCAAAACATAATGTGGGCACCACATTGACTATCAAAGACTAGAGGATGAAACCAAAAACCATATTTTTTCACAAACACACTCCACCACTTTTTGACACCAGATTCATCCACTTATCACACTCTCATCATGCCACCTCATATCTATGCAACATACTCTTTTTTCAATTTGATAAAAAATTCAACATGATGTATCTTCCTCATGCAACATATATTTTGTCCCATTTAAAGTGCATTAGAAAGATATTGATGAGCTCTTCCACATGTACGTAGTTTCATAACATGTGTACAAATTTTAATCAATTAAAAGTGAGGATCCTCCTACATCATGGCCTAGGGTAAAAATCACTAGCTAGCAACTCATTTGATATCATCAAAACTACCTCTTTTGTCTTTGGGAATCTTCTTCTTATGAAGACATTGAAACAAGTTTTTTCTATAGATTATATGATCATATTTCCACCACAAATCATTTCATTAACATCATCATCCATACCATTGATTTAGACCTCTTTTATCCCCGCCCAATAGGTTGGAGCTAACAAGACTAGGAATCACTTGACCTATTCTAAAATAATGAATTAATTTTTGAATTCATGGGACTTTGAGATAATATAGTAGTAGGTGACTACATGAAATTATTTGAGATCAACTTGGATACATATACATACTTTGGAGAATAAGTGGAATTATCTAGTCAATTTAAAAAGTAAAGAAAACAAAAATATCAAAAATGGAAAAAAGATTGAAATATAAAGTCATCTAATGAAAACCTCTTTGAAGTACTATTGGAAAAGAAAAGGTAAAATTAAAAATAAAATAAAAATAATGGCGTGTATGTTGGTGAAAACCTTTTCAAGGTGTCAATGGATGGATAATTCCATACACCTTCTAAAAAATTATTTGAAACATCTCCAAGCCCTAAAAGTGTAAAAGGTGTCACTCTCATTCTACAATAACTTGAAGAACTAGATGACCTAACCAAAGAATTTCCAAACATCATGTAGGATGAATCAACACCATTGGTTTAATAAATAGTTTATGTCAATATAGGAATGGAAGAAGATCCATGGATAATCAAACTTGGGGTTATCCTCACTCCTCAATAATGTGATATATTTAGAAAAAGTCTCAAGGAATTTATAGACATATTCATGTGGTCATATGCAAATATGTTAGCATTGGATCTAGATCTAGTAGTACACCACCTTATAATACATCCTAATGCAAATTTGGTCAAATAGAAATTAATAAAAATAAATCCAAAGATAGCTTTACTAGTCAAATAAGAACTACAAATGCTCTAGGATTCAGGCTTTATATTCCCTATTAAATAATCAATAGATCTCTAATATAGTCCATGTTAGCAAACTAGATGGACACATATGTATCTGTATCGACTTTATATACATAAAAAAATCCTATATGAAAGATGAATTTCTATATACACCATATCATTTATTCTTTCTAGCCATTTCTTTCAGGTACATGTGCTATTGATGTTATTTATATCCTAATTAGATTATTTTGAAAACTAGTATTAGTGATATGAGTACACTAAAGGATGTAAAGGTTAGGTACAAGAGATTAGTATGATTAATTAACTTTCAACATTAATTACTAATATATAAAAATACATTAATACTTAGAACTAATGTAATAAATAAGATACAAACTTTAAAAGATAAGGGGATGAGTGCACTTTGCTGAATACAAATACTTATGGGGAATTTTGAGTATGTAAATGACCAAACAATGAGATATGGGACTAATGGTGATTTTTATGGAATTGTAACTAAAAAATTCCCTACTATGTAATTATACATTTTATCACAACGGTATTTTATGGTCTTGACCCAATTTTATGGTCTTGGACCTACTTGATTCAGCTCTACAATTTCTTAAGATGATTGCCTACTCGGCCGCCTATCACTATCAAACCCTAATATATGATCATGTTACAAATCTCTAAATATATTGAATTAGGTTTAAAACCATAACCATTAGTGGGATACCCTCTATAAAAACATTTTTTTGTTTTGGACAACCCTATGTATGATTGACATAGACATTACTATGAAGAGACTTCAAACCATACTATTTTCTCCACCTAACATGTGATATCTGAATGAATGCAACTAGAGTTGGAAAATCTCTTTAATAATTCTTGATTTGAGTGCAATCTTGATAAAATATTTAGAGAAGAGATATTTTAGTGATTATGGATGAGATGCATTAAATCCTTGACATGATAAGATGATACACCCTTAACCCTAGTTCATATATTAGGATATAGATAGTCAATTTATGGCTAAATTAATATTTTATCATGTCATCATACCATAATTACTTATGATTTTATATGATTTTTTTGGTCAGCCTAAGGGATTTGGATAGTATAATAGGGTATATATAAGAGTTATAGAGTAGGATATTATCAACATATTGAGAACTTGAGTCTTATTGTATTGTCTAGAGGTTTCCCTCTCAAAGTGGATTAGTCATTCTACTTCGCTATAGTGATCATTTCTATATATTTTTGTGTTATTTTGTGTTCTATTGTTTCTAATATTTAGATCTATCTAATTAATTTCATTATAAGTGGTATCGTAGCTTGATCTTAGCCATAATATGTCAAAAATCTATTTGTGAAGACTTAACTATATCTCAATAAAGATAGTGATATTTTCTACATTTTTTGGTGTTGCGAAAATAATCAAGTAAGATCATCTCTAAATTTGAATATTTTTGACTTAGTTTTAAAAATTTACATCATTTTATGGGTTTTCATAAATTATCTACCTAGGTTACAATTATTTTAAATTTTCCAAGTTTCTTATATTTTCATAAAGGTTTCCAAAAATTAGCTAGGGTTTTTTCTCTATGTTTCCCTCTATTCAGCCAATAAATTTATGAAACCCCAAACCCTAAATTTCTACCCTAATCCTTATATCCTAAGACCCAAACCCTACATCATGACTATAAGATCAAGTTTAGGCCAAGGAAGGTTCAAGAAACACTAGGAATGACTCCAAGTAAGGAAGTTATGGATTTGGAATCTAGAAGTTCTTGAGTATTAGAGGTAGTGAATGAACTTCGAGAAAGAGTTAATAATATGGTAAGTAAGGTTGACGACAACAATGATATTTTTATACTGTAAGGTATCCTAAAGGGTAAAATGAAGATGATGTTTGAATCATTGAGGAAGGAGATCATTATTTCTCTTTTAAGCATAAATCAAGCATGAATTTCCTATCCATTCATATGGTTTCTTCTAGTAATACACACATAACTCCAAATCAGACCAATCAAGGAGGATCATGTGCAAAAATTGGTAGATATTCTAACCAATGGCATAATATTATTCCAAAAGTATAGATGTGTAAGTTCAATGGGAATGATATGATTTCCTTGATTAACTAAATGGATAATTTAATTGATTTACATAAAATCCCAAATGGAAAAATGTGGTAATGAAATCCTTGTACCTATAACAATAATAATTCATTTGGTATATATAGATGTTTGGGAAAAATAAAATAAGGGTATCTTAGTTACCTAGTCTATGTTCACTGATGAGATCCAAAAACACTATAGTAATGTTATAGAGAACTATTTTAGCTAGATAGCCAAGCTATGACATAAAAGTTTTGTCAAGGATTATATCCATCAATTTGGATATCTATCCTTATAAGTGAATGACATATTAGAAGATCATCTAAATTTTTTATTCTTGGGTGGATTGAAGGATAACATCCAACATGATGTTAAACTTCTTAATACATGGTTGATATCGATTCCATGATTATTTCTCAATGTGTGGAGGAAAGTGATATGGTAAAGTAAAGGAACTTATCCAATCACAAGGAACACAAAAATCTATCACCATCTTTTCCCCGACTAACACGAATGAATCTTAAAAATATAAGAGAAACATGTATAAGGCATATGCTACAACTATTACAATAAGTGGAGAAAAGGGCATGAATGTACCAAGAAATGCTTTTTCTACATTGAGGGTTCTAAAGATAAACAAGATGAGGAGGAATAAAATAATGAAGAGGAAGACGTTTTCGAGATCGAGGTTGAAGAATATCAACCAAATATCTCTTGCCATGTAATTTTAGAAATCAATACCCCAAAAACTCAAGGTTTTTGGGTCCGTGAAGAAGTAAAGGGTGACAAATAAATTGAATCATGAAGTACTCATAACTTCATCAATCATAATTTGGTCATACACTTAAATTGTTTTGTTTATCCAACACTAGAATTTTAGGTCATGGTTGTAGATGGAGGTAAATTTAGTTGTTTAGGAAAATTCCATAAGATTAAGCTATCTATGGGAGATTACCTACTTCAGGGCCCCATGTATGAAATTTAAATAGGATGATTAGACATTGTGTTGGGATTCCAATGACTTACTACTTTGGGAGTAGTGGAGATGAAATTTCAAGATTTGTTCATGTTGTTCCATTTTAAAGGTGGGAATTATGAGATATATGGAATGAAGGATAAAGATCCACAGTTGGTAAGTTCTCATTAAATGTAGAAAATGATTAGAAATGTTGTTGATGGGTTCATGGCACAATTATTATTAATCTAAGCTCAACCATCAAAAGACCCTATACCGTTAAATCTACATGTAATTATTAATAAGCATTCAATTTTGTTTGGGGATATGCTAAAATGGTTTCCACCTAAAAGAGATCATGATTGTTCTATCAAATTATTACCAAGAATCAAACCACCTAAAATTTGACCTTATAGGTATCCTTATCTCCAAAAGAGTGAGATTGAGAAGATGGTACAAGAGATGTTGGAAGTAGGTATTATTCACTTTATAGTCATAGTGCTTAATATTCTCCATTGGTGATAGTAAAAATAAAGGCTAAAAGTTGGCGCATGTGTCTATACTACGAGAGATCAAATTATACATTTTTGAAAGATAAGTATATTATGTTGGGGTTTATAATATCAAGTGGGAAAATAATTATTTATAAAAATTTGCTAGATGACTCAAATCAAATTTTAAGAGTGGATCATGACCACCTGTATTATATATAACAAGGTGATCCTTTAGGGATTGGTTACACAAGTTGTAACATTGTATGTGAGCTATATGTGTGAGAAAATTTGTAAGTCTCATGAGAAAATGTATGAGGCAGTTCGTAATTCCTTATTAAAGGTGTAACTGCATGTAAAATAGTGGGAGTGTTGGGTAAAAGTATATTCTCAATAAAGATAATTGATTTTTAGTGGGTTTTTTAATCTTTCATGGTTTTCCCACTTATATCTTGTATCACTGTGTTCATTTACTTTTTGTTCATGTTATTTACATTTTGTAATATGTAAATGTAAAACATCTTAATCTTTGTTTAATCACTACAACTCATAATCTATAATCTTTGGAAATTTATTTTGTGGATCTATAATTTGTTAATTAAATATTCCTGTAAATTTCATAAGATTGTATTAGAGTTGGTGATTATGCATGTGTAGGATCGATATGGATACTTTTTATTTGTTGGAGTTAAGAATCTTGAAGTTTATTTTCAGAACTATGAAACTATAGTTGTTCCGTCGTCGACTTCAAGCTAATCGTGAAAAATTTCAATTCCCTCCTAAATATTTTTTAAAATATTGGTTAATTGGCTTTTCGACCTTGTTTGTGAATTTACATGCAAAGATATGTGTTTCGCAACCTCGTTTCTTGGTCTTTTGTTGTTTAAATCCATCGTTTGTAAGTTTTTTTAAAGTTTTTTCATGGTTTTTATAGTTTTAGTTGCTATTTTAGGCTATGGAACTGAAATTTTTCCTTATATATAGATAGTTCGGTGCATGCTTCTAAATTCACCCCAACATTAAAAATCTTTATTTTTCCAAAGTTATGTATTTGTGAAGCTCGAGCCAATCATTAAGCTCCTAGTAGCTTCATTGTGTCGATATTTTTATATATTTTTTTGTCATTGCGAAGTATGATCCAATAAGGAAATTCCACACTCTTCAAAAATTCAGACTTGTGTTAGAGTCCTTTGTCACTTGCAAAACTTGAACCAATAGAATTGCTCTAATTTTCTTTACATTTCGTAGTTAGCGATTTTTAATCATGACAATGGTTATCCAATAATAATAAGCCACCTTTTTCGCATTTTCATTATTTTTCATAATTAAAAAAGAGAGTCATTAAGAAGGATCCACATGTGTTCAATTTTTATTTAATCTTTTAGGGTGCATTTTGAAGTACAAACTAATAGAAAAACACCATGTACATTGTTCTTTTTTAGTTTCAAGATCTATTTATGCTTAGCCGCTGATATTGCAACACTTGTCTTTTTATTTGGTTGGTTGTTCATACCTAGGATATATTTTAATTTTATCTCTTTCTAATGAATTTAAGTCTGTCTGAAGCCATCTCTTAAACATTTGGCCAAAATTGCCAAGTGTATTCTCTCAACCATTAGATTTGTGTCAAGTGGCTGCTACAAATTCCTTCTACTCTTTTTTTAAATTTTTTGTATAAGATGTTATAAAAATAAAAAGGTCGTAGCTCATCTAGCTCATTTGACTTCCTTGCATGTATTGTCTTTGAGTTGGGTCTCGTAACCTATGTTCATATTACTCATTCTTTGACTCTATTTGTTTATGTTTAAGTTGAATTTATTTTCATAATTGTGTGTGCATTTATCAAAAATGACCAAATTGCTAATTTCTTATTAGATAAATCCCATTAATTAAAAGGGAATAATTACGATTTAGAGAGTTAGATTAAAATTATGTTTCATGGCCTAAAAATTATGGGATCTTATAACTAGTATGCAAAAATGACCTACCGGTAGGTAGGAAAATATTGAAAACCTTGGATCATTCTCTCAAATATCTTAGTAATCCCTTTTAATCCTATTGAGAGCATAATTGAAGAATTTTTAATGCATATAGGTCATATGGATTCTCCAGATGCATGGAAACAATTAGAAACCATGCATGAAGGCAATCATCTCTCTAAAATAATTAAACTCATAATGGAATTGTTTACAACTCCCATGAAGGGGGATGAGAAAATTTTTGATTATCTGGATAAAATCAAAAACATAAAATCATAATTGGATGGATGTAATTGTGAATTGTTTTAGGATAAGCTTCTTTATTTTATCATTCAGATTAATATTCATGAAAAATTTAGGAACTATATCTCCATCCTTAACTCTAAATATCAAAATGAGTCTAATTTACCTGATCTGGACACTTTGTCCTCTCTTCTAATTCAAGAAGAACATGTTATGGAAAATTTTGATTCTAAAGAGAATTCCACTCAAGAACTTCTCACTCAAGAATCAAAAAGTAAACATTCTAGATTCAAAAATAAAAATCAACTTTTAAACCTCCTAGTAAAGACAAGAAACCAGGAAATTAAGAGTTAGTTTTGATGATAAATTTCCTTTTTGTGGACAATTTAGCCACAACAAAGATGAATGTAAATTGAAAAGAAGTCAAATTTCAAAAATAAAAATGGAATAAATCAAATCAAAATCAAGATGAAAATGAAGAGAATAATCATAGAGCTAATGTAGTAACTCTATAAACTACATTTATAACATCTAAATGAAAATTATATGTTATCCTTAATTTAATTCAGATGGTTCATTAAAAATGAACTAGGAGTAATTATAATTGAAATCATACACAAAATGGCATTTATGTGTGTTTAAGATTTTTCTTATTTTGTTTGTGTAGTTCATGACAAATAGAACAATTGTTCATATTTTTGGCATATATGACATGTCTAGGCTTAAATTTTCCACCTATGAAATATATTAAAGGGTGATTACATGGTAATTTTTTGAAAGCAAACTCCACATAAATCCATGGGAAGTATCCATAGTTAGTGGATCATGTTTTTGAGTGAGTACTATGATTATTCTTGTATGATTTTATTATCTGTTCATATCTATTATCCATCAAGTATTATCTCATTATTTAAAGGCTTTGAAGGTATATATGTGTTTGTTAATACGCTTTCCTAACATGGTTAGTTGTTAAGAATTTTGATAGTTGTTATACAACTAGTGTTTAACTTTTACAGTTGGTTAAAAGTGAAATCATATGATTTATATTGTGCTTATTATGATGACTCAAATGATGTTGATGTTGTGTTGGATATACATATGGATTTGTGTTCAAGTTTTTTTGTACATGTTCCATCAATTGAATTAGCAAGAAGTAACCAACAATTTCTTTCTCTTCTACTTAAGTAGAGCATATAAGTGTCAAGAAAGCAACAAAAGAAGCTATGTGGCTAAACAGACTATTGGATAAACTCCATATGGGAATAAAAGGAAGAACTACTCTTCTTACGTGCGAAAACCAGAGTTGGATTTCTCTTGTAAATAATCTAGTTCATCATCAAAGGATAAAGCATATTGAGGATTCATATGCACTTTATTCAATAGAAATTCCTAAATGGTGATATTGATCTCAAGATCTGTTCGAATGAAGATCAAGTTACGAAATCTTCACCAAGCCACCGTGTGCTATCAAGTTTTGTATGTTTTATGTCATGTTAATCCTTTCAGAGTTTCCATTGATGGGGAGTGGTGCATAATAATGCCACCTCTTAGCATCCTCGAATATTTTAGAATGGATACTCCCAAGACTATTTCTGTGTTTTAAAAGTAAATTGTCATGCATGTGAAGTTTACTTGTAATTTCCAACGAAGAATTAGTAATGTGAATGCCTTGTTTTATAAAGGATCTATAGTATGATGTAGGTCTTCATCCTTAATCACTTTATATTGAGAATTTTTGGATGTTCCTTTATATTGCATTTTTTATGGAATCATTTGAACATTGTTTTGAACAACGACAAAACAATGTCTCATAGGATTTTTTAACTCCCACAATGCGGTTATAGTTTTCCGTGGCTTGTATAATTCTATGGGACACTGCAGGTAGTGTACTGTGGAGTTGAAAAACCCACAGGACTTTGCTTTAGTGCACTGCGAACTGCAAATCTATAGAACAAGTGTTTTGGATGCTAGCCTAAATCACAAGTTGATTTATGGATTGTAAATCCTTTTATACCAAAAGGTAACTTGGCATAAGGAACAAATGTTAACATTTTTTTTCATGTTTCCCCACTTAACATTAAGGGGGAGTGTTGGGGTTTATAATATTAAGTGGGAAATTACTTCTTTATAAAAATTCCAAATGCCTAGGTCAACTTTTAAGAGTGGATCATGACCACTTGCCTTGTATATAACAAGGTAATCCTTTAGGGATTGGTTGCAGAAGTTGTAATATTGTATGTTATATGTGTGAGAAGATTTGTAAGTATCATAAGAAAATGTATGATGTAATTTTTAATTTCTTTTTGAAGGTTTAACTACATGTGAAATAGTGGGAGTGTTGGGTAAAAGTATATTCTCAATAAAGATAAGTGATTTTTTCAAAGGGTTTTTTTACCTTTCATGGTTTTCTCACTTATATATTGTGTCACTATGATTATTTAATTTCTATTCATGTTATTTACATTCTATAATATGTAAATATAAAACTTCTTAATATTTTTTTAATCATTGCACATCATAATCTATAATCTTCAACAATTTATTCTGTGGATCTATAATTTGTTAATTATATCTTCCCGTAAATTTCCCAACATCCTATTCTTGTCATTGAAGATTTATTAGATGAATTATATGGTGATGTTTATTTTACAAAATTAAATCTTTGATCAATATAACATAAAATAATAATCTATGATGTAGATATTCATATAACAATATTTAGGACACATGAGGGCAACTTTGAATTTATTATAAGTCCAATTGGCCTTATAAATACCCCATTTATTTTCCATAGTTTGATGAATTCAATATTCTGGAAATTTTTGGGAAATTTTATATTGGTATTATTTGATGATATATTAATCTACAACAAGACTTGGGGGAACATTTACAACATGTCAATAAAGTATTGGACACTCTTGAATAACATCACCTTTATTCCAATCCTTCCAAATGTGCTTTTAGGGTAATATAGGTAGAATAATTGGGTCATATAATGTCTTATGAAGGAGTAAAAATGGATCCTCATAAGACCCAATCTATGGAGGATTGTTTGGTTTCTAAAACCATAAAAATCTCAGGGGATTCTTAGAGATTACGAGTTATTATCATAAGTTTGTGAAGAATTATGGTATAATTGCAACAACACCGACACGACATCCTTTTTAAGAAATAATATGTTCATTGGAATGAGGTAGTAACCCAAGCATCTGAATCACTGAATAATGCCATGTGTATCACTCTATTTCTACCTACCCCATACTTCTCCAAAACCTTCATTGTTGAATGTGGTGCTTTAAAGTATCCCATAACACAATACTTATGTAGGAGGGCCATCTGATTACATTTGAGAGTCATCAAATCAAAGGTAAGAACCTATAAAAACCAAATTATGAGAAGGAAATTATTTCCATTATTCATGCATTCAAACATTGGAAACCGTATCTCATGTTTTGTCACTTCAAGGTAAAGATAAATCATGAAAACTTGAAATAATTCTTAGAGAAAAGAATCCCATCTAAAGAACAAAGAAAATGGGTCACTAAGATGTTGGGATAAAAATTTAAGATCTATTCAAAAAGGAAAATAAAATGTGGTAGCTAATGCACTATCTAAGAGAGATGAGCCCACACATGCATTATTAAATTCCATGTCCATACTAAAAGAAAATTGGGTCAATTAGGAAATATTTGAATGGAATAATGACATAGATACCCAAAATATCATTCAAAGTCTCCAATAGGATCCAAAACTTTAGAATTTGTTTTTTTGAAGGGGAATGCATTGTGTTATAAGGATTGGTTGTACTTATGCAAAAATATAATTTTAAAAATTAGGTTATCTTAGAGCTTCATGCCTCTCTAGTTAGGTGGCCATTCTATATTCCTAAAAACTTATTTTTAAGTTAAAAATAATTTCTTTTTGGATGAGTTCAAATTACATGTACAAAAATTTGTGGCTAAATTCCTTGTGTGTCAATATAACAAGGGTGAAACTATTAAGTCTCAAAGACTTTTACAACCACTTTCTATTACTAGTGAGTGGTGGGAAGAGGTTTCCATGGATTTCATCACATGAAATCAAAAGGTAAAAGTGTAATTATGATGTTTGTGGATATAATCACGAAGTATTCTCATTTTTGTGCTTTTCCACATTTATTTATAGTGAGTACGATTTCCATTTATTTTAAAAATTAAAAATCTACACGGTACACCTAAGATTATAACAAGTGATCACGATCCTATATCTACTAGAAATTTTTAGATTGATTTATTCTCATGTTTGGGTAATAATTTGGATTGTAGTTCATCATATCATCCCAAAATTTATGGAAAGACTAAGGTAGTAAACAAATGTTTAGAGGGGTATTAATGATACTTTACTTTAGATAAGTAATAGAGATGGGTTAAGTGGATACCACTTATAGAATGGTGATATAACACTACATTTTACACTTCATGTAAAATTTCCCCATTCCTAGAATTATACAATTATCATCGACCATCTCTCACTTCTAATTTAAGGGTCCAACCTAAAGTAAGAGAAGTTGAAGATAACATTCATCACCGACATGAGGTTCTCTCTACCCTAACATATAACTTGGTCATGTATAAAACTGCATGAAGCAACAAGATGATCAAAACCATGGTGAATGAAGATTTGAAGTTACAGACTTGGTTTTTGTGTGATTGTAGTTATATAAACAAATATCTTTGAAAAAATATAACAATATTTTGCCCAAATAATATGGGCCTTATCGAGTGTTGTAAAAATAAGCAAGATGACATATAAACTGGAGCTTCCCCAATCAATTAAAATACATATAGTTTTCTATGTTTCTTACCTAAATAATGTCATTAGGTAGAAGGTATTTTCTCCATTAGTAATTAGAGCTTGATGAAGAGGGGTGTATCTTAGAACCTAAAGAAATCCTACAGACATGCACTAAGAAGTTGAAAACAAGGTTCATCACAGAGTATCTAATAAAATAGAATAATTTGGACATTGAAGATGTAATATGGGAGGATGAAGCATTCCTAATGAATAATCAAGAGATTACCAACATTGGGGAAATATTGCATTGAAGGGGAGGGGCATGCTATGATTTTAACCCTAATTCATAAATCAATACATGGATAGCTGAACTATGGCTAACATAATATCTTATCATGTCATATCATAAATATTTATGCTTTTATATGCTTATTGGGTCACCCTTTGGGATTTTGATAGTATAGTGGGTACATATATGAGTTATATAGTAGGATATTATCATCATATTAAGCACTTGAGTCTTATTGTATGGTTTGAAGGTTTCCCCTACTGGAATCACAACCAATGAGAAGGGGGTGAATAAATGGGAATTAAAAATTTCTTTCACATTTACTTTAACATTCATCAATTACAATTTCAATTTAACCATTAATCTTGCATTAATTAAGAAAAATAACCATAGATGAGAAAATGAGAACACATGAACACTAGATATAAGTGGGAAACCATTAAAGGGAAGAAAACCCAATGAAACAAATATTTATTACATAAATAGATAAAATTTAGCTAAGCACCAACCAAACAAGAAACACCAACCCCTAAGTTTAGAGAGGCACAAACCCCACAAGAAGCACCATCCCCTACATTTAGTAGAGCACATTTCCTACTTGGAGGGACCAACCCCTAGATGAATTAGCACTAACTCAGCCACATAATTTTTTCCACCTATAAAATGCTGCCACAACAACTAATGATGACCTATATTAATCTATCTTTTCTTCAATTTTCTTTAGATATGTCTTCGAGGCTTACTCGCTCAAGAAATTATTCATCAAGCTGATTAGGTCAACTAACCTTGAACACCATATGATCTCCACATGTTAGAACTTCATGAAAACTCATTTTCCCTCTCTTGATGGTCAAAAATACCTTCTACACCTCTTTACTCTTGCTTCCTACTTGTTCATTCTCGTACTCACCCAAATGCAACAAATATTCCTAAGAACATGATTATATACATGACTTAAGCATCAAATACATCTAATTTGGCCATGATAAGGAATAAATCATAATAAAACATGAATACATCATGAAAACATCATACAAATCACCACTTAGGTAGGAAATAACATATACACACTCAAATCCTTCATTAGGACACAAGTAGGCCTAAATCACTCAAAATGACCTCTCACCAAAATCAATAATTATTGACCTATAAGGCCTTCTTCAAACATTTTAAATAAATTAAACATTTTTTCTAAGTCCACTCTATTCCTCCTACATTCTTGAATAAATATGCACCATTAGATCATGTTATGAAGTCACCAATAGGATCAACTATCCTCACTAGGTTTGTGACCTACAAAACCAGTCCTCAAAGATGAAGCTCAAACTAACTCAACCATGCATGAATGAAATATGAATAGAAACCTCACAACTTTAGGGTCATCAAAAATACTTTTAGCACCATCACTTTGAATGTAAGTTCCCAAAAACACCTCTCAGCAAGAGCCACCAATAAATGCCAAAAATGCCCCAAAAGTAATCATGCAAGAATGACTTCCACAGACCTCCTTAGGGATTAAACATGTTTTGAAACCACTCTAGTAATTTATTATAGCTTCCATATCCTCAAACATAAATTTATTCAATAGGTCTAGTTCAAAAAATTTAGATAATTAATATCAACTTCTTAAAAAACTTACAATTTATTATGGGGTACATTCATTGTCATGACACCTAAATACCACATGAGGAAAGAAAAATTATTTCTCTACAAATTCCAATCACCATACTATCCAATCCAATCCATTCTGGGCATTTTTTAACAAGTTATTATCTATCACTATCTATCTAGGTTCTTAGGAGGGTTTAAAACCACCTTAGCTTATTAACGATTGTTCATAAAGATAGGAACCTTATGAATATAGAATGAAGAGATTATACTCCCATATAGACTTCACATGTGCCAATGAGTATAAAAATCCTTCTCGACTAGGGTTTCTCAATTCTAGGAAATCGGTATAGGAAAAAATCACTTTTCATTCTAAATATTGCTAACCAACACCTAAAACTTTTCCCACACAACTAGAATAACCTACTAAACTTTTCCAATGCTCACCTTTGCATCTTCATGCTGAAAACAAACCTTCTCACCTAATTAAGCCACCTAGGATAAAAATAGGTCTAGGTAAAGACCTAGAAAACACATCCAAACCTTGTAAACACACTCTTAGACACTTGTGATTTTCTCAACACCTCATCCATGTGATCTCCATTCTCTTAATATGCTTAACATGCTCATACATATATGTGATCCACCCACTAGCTAACATAACTAAGACCATGTATGTGACATAATACACAAAGCTCACACTTTCTCTTTACTACCAAGAAACCTTCACATGATATGAAATTGTTGTCATGTGTTTTTGTAAGGGAAAAATTCAAGTTGAAAACATGACAACTTTACCCTAGTGTCAATTTTTTTTTTTGAAAACCCCACTAAACACCTCTCCATATCAGTTTAACCTCTGGGTCATACCTATCCTAATGTACTAAGTAATCATGTGTGTTGTAATAAAATTTCCCAAGTGTTGGAAACATGGTAACAAGTTCATGAAGTTATTTTATTGAAATACTTCTTAAGGAATATTCTTCATAAACCTAGAAAAACTATTTCTAGCCTTTCAAGGATAGTTATGCATCATCTCATGATATATAGGAAAGATCAAAATAATTTGGGAGTGGTATTAAGGAGGAAATAATTCAATGGAATAGTTTTAGGAATATTTAGGAAGGTTTTGGAGGTTTAGGAACAAGAACAATGAAAGCGGGTTTTTTGAGGGTTAAGGAACTTACAATCTGAAATAGTTCCTGAGCTTCAGAAGGTGATTATGAGAGCTCTATAAGTTATTAGAGGCCAAAAAGATATTTATGGAAGTATAATTCAATGATCTAAGTGATGGAACTTTCATATTTTTCACAAGAACGAGACACTTCTTTCCACAACCCATTTTCAGCAGACACACCCCTACTATCTCAAGAAAAAAAAAGATTTTAAGGGGGTTGCATACAAAATTGGATCATGGGACCCATCCCATTAATTTTGGAAGGTTATATGTAGTTAATTTTAAATAAATAAGTTCTGAAAAATTCCCCCTGAACCTCCAAAACTTCTTCTTTTAGGCTCTCATAAAGGTAAGTTTTCAAGAGTTAACCATTTTCACAAGAGGACACATATCAGCATGAGGTTGAGGTGAATTTTATTGTCCCTTCTGTCCCTATCCCTTTGGGATATATGGGACCATGAAATTTTCCCGGCCCTAATAATTCCCCTTGGACCTCCACATGACCTTGAACAGACTCCACAAGCAATTTTTCCTATTTTCTAGCCATCCCGTCTTGTAATCACTCCTTGCCACTTGTCAACCCATAGTGATGGTGCATTTTTATACCACTTATATCCATATCCATTGAGATAAATTGGGAAATAAAATTTATCCCATGATTTTCCTTGTTGATGGTTCCTCATGTGACTTGAAATTTTCTCAACGATGGATTTTAAGCCCTCTCTCCTCTCTCGCCTTGTCAAACCATAACTTGCCACTTGTCACCTCCATATCACGGTGAATTTTTATACCCCTTATATCCTTGTCCCTTTGGGATAGATGGGACAATAAAATTTTCCCCGTCCTTTCCCATGCCATGGTTGTTCATGTGACCAGTTTTCAACCCCAAGTGCTAATTGTTCATTTTCCTCTCTCCTCCATCAAACAATCAAAACCCACCACTTGTCATGATTACATCAAGGAAAAAAATTCTACTAATTCTATCCCTATCCCATGGGGACATATGGGAAAAAAATTCACCACATTTTAAGCCGGTGGAAATCCTAAAAAATTCACTAAGCGTTTTAACTCATTACTTCTATTTCTTCCTTGCCCATGAGTGCAAAGTGTTGTCAAAAGTTGTAAAAATTAAAATAAGTCATTTACACTTCATTCCATATCCATAAATCCATTTTTACTGTACTCTAAAACAACAAAAATAACTTTAAATTATCTAATAACCATGCCAAAATTTTTGTAGAGTGACTTTATGCTCCAAAATCTAAAACATCAAGATCTTTCAAACTCATGAACAAATATGAATGATATTTTCATAGTTATTCTTCATCCCAAGCACCTAATAGAAGAAAGTCAAAAAATTTAAAATATGACTTGATTTTTTAATACTTTAAACCCCTAAGTTTCTTTCATAGCTCATTTTTTTTCAATTTCTAAGTATTCCAGTGGGTGGATTGGATAGAAATTTTGAGTATAGAGTCCCAGAAGAGAGTCTATTCCATTAAAGTTTTTTTTATTGCAATCGAAAGTGGGAAAGTGTGGTTTTATAAAAATAGTAAGTAAATGGTTCCCTCACTTACTATAAATATAAAATTTCCTAAAAAATAATGTCCTCTCATAATAATGCACTCAGAGAACAACAAAGATGACAAACTAGGCAATTTCGACCAAAAAGCAAAAAGCATAAAAATGAAAAAAAAAAACTTTATTAAAATAGAAAGTTTCAAATAACATAAAAAAAATCTATGAAAATTTTCCTATCATGTTAGGGGTTTCATAATACTATGTCTAGATAAAAAAATTAGTATTTCCCAAAATAGTATCTCATGGACCCTAACTGCTAAAAATAGAAAGTCTATGTTTCGAGTGTCGAAAGTCACTGTCATCCCCATTTTGGCTCATATTGCTAATTTTTCACAAGTATGAAGTTAAAATTCATTACTATCAAGAATTTTTTGGCCATGGTGTTAGAATACTCAGGTGTGGGTGACAACGATGTTGTCCATATGGACCTGCAAGATCTCAAGAACAAGATTCTAGGTGTACCAAGGAGCTTGTAGAATACAAATTATACACAAGAGGACTGTATGATGTGGGTGGTCATATCGTATCCATTCATA
The DNA here is from genome assembly GCA_018340775.1 of Taxus wallichiana var. yunnanensis. Taxonomy (NCBI): domain Eukaryota; kingdom Viridiplantae; phylum Streptophyta; class Pinopsida; order Cupressales; family Taxaceae; genus Taxus; species Taxus wallichiana. The sequence continues at coordinate 75,463,199 of CM031244.1, forward strand.
GCATGAAGTTGGTATTAGCATGTTCACATCACTATGAACTAGAGACAAGAATAAAAATGGTGGATGATAACTCAATTATGGCAATACTCACTCCTAAAGTAATTTACGAGTATATGCAAATTATGATATGGAATAACATGGTCATCGTCACAAAATAATTTTCATTGGGTAAGTTTTTAATTCATAATCATATATTCAAGGTATTTTACTAGTATCGTGGGTTGAAATAGGTAAGAAAACCATCTCGCATACCAAAATATCTCTCTCGAAGTGAATTTTATGAGGGATTTTCAGATGTGATCATCCTCCTAAGTAGGGTAATGGGAGAAGAGGATACAACGTGTTTTTATGATTGGATGGAGATGTTCATCCTTACCATCATTGATGGAAAATAAATGTTAGAATAGAGGAAATTAATCAATAACAATTTACATCATCGGTTTATTCAAGTTCGACTACTAATAATTTTTTAATGACTTCATACTTAGTCTACACCCTTGCAAGAACAATACCATTCATATATTTGAAACTTTTACTCAAAACATCTCCTAGAATGCTCCTTTATATGAGAAGTATCCAAAATTTACCTTGAAAGAGAGAAACCATCATTTTACATGAGTGAACGATGCATTCACTATGTTCATCATTAGGTTGTTGGAAGGAAATCCTGAATCAAGGTTGTCCTCACAAGCCACTTCTTTGATTAAGAAGTACGAGTCATTATTCAAAAAATTCTCAACTCTTTCCTACATCACGGTGTCTATTTTTGATCTTGATCCTTGTAAGATGCAATGGTATCTCATTGATTTTTTTAATTTTTGAGCTATATAGGCAACTTTTTCACAACACTAGTAAGGCTAAAAATAGAAATAAGAAAGGTGTTTCTTTCCCTATCTTTCTCGGGATATTTTCCTACAAAAGTTCCAATGATGCCGCTAAATTGGAATATGTATTTTCTTCTCTAAGTCTATATACCTATTCTCTAAGAGGAGAATTTGATATTGGGAGGAATACAAAACATTTCACCTCCCCTAATCGCATCATGTTTCATAAATTGAGGGTATTGGGTGAATTTTGGAGAAGATTTTGAGGTCGAAATGAGATTATATGAGGATGAAAATTGGGAAAATGAGAAGATTCAATCTTGATTGTTATGAATATGAAATTAATGATGATCACATGGAAATGGATGATCCAGAGTGTCAAGATGTAAACGTCTTGCCCCTACCATAAGTATTTTGGAGCATCTAAGAATCATGAGATATAGATGATAAATTTGAAGCAATAATCGAGATATCAAAGGAATGGTTCAAAAATAATAAATCTTCTATCATCACATCAAGATGTTTTCCAAATCACCAAAGGAAAAAATCCCACCTTTCCTCTTAAAAATCCATTAAGAAATATTCAAGTTCTTCTCATTCAAGAGGAAATTCAAAAATAAAGTCAATAAAATTGGAAGATCCTCGCTATAAGAGGTTTTGAAAAAGGAAAAGGCAACAAAATACCCTTTAGTAAATGTATAACAAGTGGAAATTGATCCATTTCATCCCATAGTCCCTCATAAATCTCAAAGTCTCTCATCCTCTTCAAATATACCAGCTTCGCTAGTGCAAGATGTTCCTTCTTGTTAGAATAAGAAACAAAAATCATGCCAAACATAAGGCATGAAACAAATGAGATGTTACTATGGGTACAAAAGAAGAAGGTAACAAGTTGTGGTCCCATAATTCTCAACCATCGCCTCAATATTCTAATCTGAAGGTAAAGTTAGCTCAATATTCTACCCACGTCTTCAATGGTGCTTCAGAAATAAATATGTAGAAGTAGTTGTTTTCCAAAATAAGCCCCTACTTATTTTGGCTAACTTTCCTTCATCCTTCCTTATTTTGAGACTCAGTCAAATTTTTCCACTTTTAAAAACTCAAAATGATCTGAAATGGCTTCATCAAATAGACGATCTTCTCAAATTTTTCCGAGAAAGGTAAAATTTTCCTTCTAACTCCTTATATTTTGCAAGTTATGGCTCGACGGAGTTTTTGAGGGAAATTTTCCCTAGGAAGGTCTGCAACAAATGGGAATGCACCATGTGGTAGTGGAGTGATAGGGAATGGAGCTTTTGCGAAATTTTCCCAAATTCAAAAAAGGGGAAAATTTTAGGTTTCGGCCCACCGACCCGATTTTTGCCCCAGTTTTGCCCTAAATCTTCAGACGGGCATATCTTTCAATCCAGGGCTCGATTTTTCTCGATTTTGGTGTCATTGGAAAGATATTGAAGTATTGTACATAATGGAATATTAAATTTTGTTTTTGGTGGATTTTAGTGAGAGATAAATGAGAAAAACTCCTTTGGCATGGGGAAAAGAGTAGAGCCAACATTCAACCACCATTTTTAATGTAGTATGGCTTCCATTCTTCTCCAGCATGGTCAAAAATCTTGGGGAATGAACTTTTAAGGGTACCCATGCTATTTTGATGGATCTAGTTAGTGGTTGAATCATTCATTTCAATTTTCCCATGTTTCTCCTTCCTGAACTCGAGTTTTCATTGTTAAAAGCTAGATTTGGCTCATTTGTAAAGGGTTGGACATTTTTATGTTTTGCAGGCTCCCTCCTTCACCCTGCAAGTGAATTTGTGGAATATTAGACCTTTTTAGGACTGCAACATGTTTTTACCTCCTTGCTATTGTAATGCACTGTATTTAAAAATGGAAATGACAATGCAAGCTCACGAATGAATTTTTATCCTTTCTTGTGTTGTTTTCTCTATCCGATCCTTCATTACAATTTTAGCAATTTGTGCATGATTTGTGTTGTATTTTTATAATCTGTGTCAATCAGAGAAATAGATGTTCACCACTCCTTTGGTGTATCACCTTGTCAGTTTAGTTTTATCTTCTTTTCTTTCTATCCTTGTCTCCTTGGTAGAATTAGAGTAGAATTTTGAGTTAAACCTCTGCAAATTTCATGCATACATCTGATCAGAGGAGTAAAGGAACCAACCTTCAATATGGAGATTTTTTTCCATTTTTGGAAGTTCCACACTTGGGGAAAAGATTCCATGTTGTGCAATCACACTAAATGACCCAATTCTTAGGTACAGATCTGAAGGTCATTTATGGGTGTTGATGATTTTCACTAACAGTTTTGGCACGCCATGTGGGACCTTAGAGGTCTTCATCTTCATTACAAAAAATTTGATGTGCATTTTTGTAAGTTTCTTGCTTAAAAGAGCCCTTGTTTACACATCCTGGGGACTCTAAAGGATAAATCATCTGGTTTAAGTAGATCAAGTCTGAAGATTCATGAGAAGGATCCAAACAAGGTCAAGGGCTAGAGAAGAGGGATTGTCTGAGTATTTGCAGTTATCCCTAGGAAGAAGAGAGAGGGGAAGAATAATTCAAATGTCTCCATCTCAACCAAATATAACTCTATCAACTCCTTCACTAGGTAGACCTTTCACCCAATCAACAAGGGTTCTCAGGCCAATCAAAATAGCACAACCCAACCCTTATGTCAACTTCACTGGCAGCACACTTTCTCTCAATGCATAAAACCCAGTTCCAGTTGCAGCATTGAAGAACATCCCATACTTTACTAGGGAAAATCAGACCACTCCTGGTGATCATGTCAAAGACATTGCTAATGTTTGTGCAATCCATGAGATTATTAAGATGGAAATTGTTGTAAAATTATTGGCATCTTCATTAAAAGGGAAAGCCTAGCAATGGTTCAAGAGCCTTGGTGTAGGCTCTATCCAATATTAGAACCGATTTGCATAGCTCTCCATGATCAGTTTGGAGAAAAGGGAGATAATTTTTCTCTATTGGAATAACTGACAACTATCAAGAGAGCTCCCAATGAGCAACTAACAGACTTCAATTTCATATTTTAGAGGACATGGGATAAAATCCCGGTGGCATGTATATGGCCAACAAATTGAAGGTGATTTTCTATACTATCTCAAAGCTTTAAATTCTAATATTTCTATGTTAATCCAATCCATGGGAGGTGCAAATATACCTACAACTTATAGCATTTCCATTAGGGCTGAGAATTATTTGATCCAAGCTAGTAAACTAGTGCCTAGGCCTCCTATGCCCTTATATCCAAACTTGAAAATCCCAAGCACTAGTCAAGCACCGCTTTACCTCCTATTCCCACTCCCAAAATCGAGTTCAAATGAAACTTCTACTTCATCCTCTAGTGCCTCAAATGAACTTCAAGAAGTCATGAAACGATTAAAAAATTTAGGCAATGAGCTGGTTACACTCAAGAGGTAGCAATCCCAAAGTTTTATACCTTCTTATCAGTCTCAAAATCAGCCTAATAAGTAACCATATCAGCCTAATAGGCCACTTAATCTAGCTGCAAATCAAAATCAAGTAAGGCCTCCTACCAATGATCAAGCTTTCTTGCATATAACCCCAATGCTACATCTACCTCTAAATCCTTAGTACTAGTACAAAATAACAAAGCTTAAGAGTATGGTTGGTGTTTCCCATGAAATGAACCTCACAACCAGTCTATGTGCTTCAATGGTGCTTTGAACCAAGCTTTGATGGTGATAATAATTAGCATAGAGAGTGAGGTGAGGAAAGAAAAAACCAAGGAACATCTCAGCAAAATACAACTCCAAATGAGACTACACTTGTGAATTGGCAGGCTAAAGATTTTTGTGGTATGAATCAAACAATTTCTTAGAATGTAGCAGCTAACACACAATCAAAGAAGAGGAATATTGATTAAGGGCAGTCATTAGCTCTAGGTGATCCATAACATTTCATCACTCCACAAAGTTTTGGCAAGCAAAATGCACTTCCAAATGTGCAAGGACAACCCAAGCCACCTTCTAGACCAGCTCAAATGCCAGCTATTGCAGCCCATGTACAAGAAAAGAATGTGTAGGCTAAGGGGCAAAAAGAGATGTTTCATCCCCATTTAACATCATTGAACAAATGAAGAAGGAAAATGTGAATATATATATGGGAATCACTATCCATCCTAGGACAAAGGGATCTACTACAAGCTGCCATGAAGAATTGGTCAACTTCAAATCAGCAAGCTCATATGCAAGAGAAGGTACTCACAAATGCTGCTCAACCTGAGGGGAAGCTTGGAGGACAGCAAGGTAAAGTTTTGAATCCCCCTCCATTCTATGTTTCGTTGATAATTGGGGATAAACTAGTACACAATTATATGATTGATTCTGGGGAAAGTAGTTCTGTGATGCCCAAGAAAATAGCTAATTAGCTAGGCCTCCAATATGAATTCATATCCAAAGGGGTGGTGCAACTGGATGGGACAGTAGTAACAATAGTGGGAGTAATTAAATATTTTAGACTCACTTTACATGCATGCCCCAACGTCACTTTTTTCAAGATGTGTTAGTGATAGATTTACCACCACTTTTTTCCCTATGTTTGTCAAGGGATTTCACAGCTAGAATTGGAGGCTATTTATCTGTTGATTGGTCACACATGTTGTTTCAGACCAAATATGGAACTAAGGCCACAATCAGGTCCAAACCTATTGCAAAATTTCACATTGAGCCTCATACTCCAAGCCCAATCAATGCCAATTGTTCAACATTTGATCAAGAGGATTATCCAAGCACCAGATGAAGCTGACACCAAAGTTGGAAGCATCCTAGATTTGACTCTTGATGAATGGGAAATCAAGGTACATACTTTTGATCCCTACAAGGAAATAGAGGAATCTAAACTAGGATTTTATTACATGCATGAAGAAAATCAGCCTATTCCTAGCATCACCAAGCTAGACCATAAAGATGACAATGAGGTATGGCAGCTGTTCTTTGATGGATCAAGAAGTAGAAAAGGTGCAAGGGGGAGCTATGCTTGTTTCACCTTAAGGAATTAAGTATTATTCAGATTTTATATTTTAGTTTGCATGTTCTAACAACACTACTAAATATGAAGCTTTGATACACGAATTGCATTGGTCAAGAAAGAGAGGTATCAAAAATTTACAAGTCTTTGGTGATAGTGAGCTGATTGTTAATCAAGTTAAATGACAACATGCTGCCAAAAATGACCTACTCAAGAGTTATAAGAATAGGGTGTGGCACCTCATTGAGGATTTTGAAGGCTTTGGCATAAACTCCATCCCTAGGAAAGAAAACCAAGTTGCTGATATACTTGTAGCAATTAAAGCAACCTTTGATGTTGTGGAGAGTATCAAGGAAGATAAAGTGCAACCAAACATTCATTTTATTATAAGGTCATCATGCCGATAAATAATGTAAGTTGGCAAGTATTTGAAAGTGACCAAGAAATCATCAATTTCTTGGAAGAAGAAGCTAAGTTCTAAGCAAAAATCGGAAAAGTTAGAACAATCGTATGGTGATCAAGTGGTACAGATGAGAACCAACAAAATCCCAAAAGGACTTATCACTTTGGATTCCATCTTTAATCCTAATGATCAATTTAGGAAGGATAAAGAAAACATCCAAGTCAAGGGAGAAGACTCAGTGCCCATCTCAGTGGGAAAAGGAAAATCACTTCATATTGGTAAAGTGGCAACCAGGCAAGAAAGGTATGAGTTCATGCAACTTTTCCAAGATTTCCCAGATATATTTTCTTGGAGCTATGAAGACTTGAGGGGTTTTAATCCCAAGCTAGCTCAACATACAATTGAATTAGATCTAAGTGTTAAACCCATCAGGTAAAAACAAAGACCGGTCAATCCACACATGGAACCTCTCATGAAGAAGGAATTGAATAAGTTAATAGAGACAAGTATCATATTTTCCATAAAGCATACAAGATGGGTTACAAACTTGGTTCTAGTTAGAAAGAAGAGTGGATAAATCAGATTGTGTGTAGAATTTAGAGATTTGAATAGAGCATCTCTCAAGGATCATTACCCACTTCCTTCTATGGAGTAGATTTTTCAAGTTGTTCTTTGGCTCGAGACGGTTTCATTGCTAGATGGTTATTCAGGGTATAATTAGATCATGGTAAAGGAGGATGATCAGTTCAAAACAGCCTTCACCACCAAATGGGGAACCTATGCATATAGGAAAATTCCATTTGGGTTGTCTAATGTTGGAGCTACCTTCCAAAGGGCAATGGATATGGCGTTCAAGGGATTGATCAAAAAAATAGTGCTGATATACCTAGATGATATTACTATATTTTCTAAAAGTGTAGCAAATCATCTCTTTCATTTGAGACAAGTGTTCCAAAGATGTAGAAGATTTGGGGTATCCTTGAATCCCAAAAAATGTATTTTCCTAGCTCATGAAGGAAAGATCCTAGGCCACATTATTTCCAAAGAGGGATTAGCAATTGATCCAGAGAGGGTTGAAGCAATAAAAGCACTACCATTACCAAGTCACAAGAAGGCCCTTCAAAGTTTCTTGGGAAGAATCAATTTTGTTCGAAGGTTTGTTCCAGACTTTGCAGCCCTTGTCAAGCCAATAACTATGATGTTGAAGAAAAGTATGGCTTTCAAATGGACAGCTGAAGGTAAGGAAAGTTTTGAGGAAATAAAAGAGGCTATCTCACAAGCTCCAACTCTCATTAACCTAGATTTCTCTAAAGATTTTATCCTTTATGCATTTGGCGGTGATGATACAATTTCTACAATTTTAGTATAGCAGAACAAAGAAAATGCAGAGCATCGAATTGCCTTCTTTAGCCAAATCTTGGAGGACTATGAGGTGAAGTATTCCTTCATTGAGAATCATGTTCTTGAATTGATTAGGAGTTTGAAGAAATTTAAGCATCTAGTTTCAAACAACAAGGTTCAACTGCTGGTTTCTCATGTGGGAGTTAAGGAATTCCTCCTCAAAAAAGACCTAAATGAAAAACATGTAGGGTGGATTACTCGTGTCATGGAGTATGACATTGAGATCAAATTCACCAAGCTGGTCCAAGGAAAAGGATTGTGTGAGCAGCTGGTCTTGAGAAAATCAATGGAAGCAAGTAATGGGAAGGATGTTGTTTTGGCATTGCAAGAAAACCAAGAACAAAGAGGTGTTCAAGAAGAGAATGGTGGTATGATCACTCCTTGCTGGACCCAAGACATAATGTACTTCTTAAAAATAGGCATATGCCCTCTAGATATGAACAAAACAAAGAGAATACACTTCAGACAAATCGAATTAAGAGAATGTTAGAAGAGTTCCATGGTGGATCAGTGGGGGAAATTTTGCTCCAAGGGTGACAACCCTCAAGATTATGAAGGCTGGCTATTATTGGCCCAAGGTGTTTATTGATTGTTATGAGTGGATCAAGAGGTGAAAAAATTGTGTATTCTTCATAGGCAAGGAAATATTAGCAGCCCTTCCATTGTACCCAATTTCAGAGTTGACCATCCATTCATGTAATGGGGTTTAGACTTCATTGAGTCATTAACCCAAACTCAAGCTAAGGACACAAGTGGATTCTAACAGCAATAGACTACTTCACCAAATGGAATGAGGTGGTGGCACTCAAAGAGGTAAATGAATCTAGCATTCTATACTTCTATGAGGGGATAGTAACCAGATTTGGTATACCTACCACTATAATATTAGATAATGCATTGGCATTCATAGGATCAAAGGTAACTGAATGGGCTGTTAAGAATGGGATCTATTTGAGCACTTCATCAAATTATTACCCTCAAGGTAATGGCCAAGCTAAGTCTACCAACAAGAACCTATTAAAGATCATCAAGAGGACTCTTGATGAAAATAAGAGGACTTGGCACACTAAACTTAAATCATCCTTATGGGTTGATAGGATAACTCCCAAGGGATCCACCGGTAACTCTCCATTCAGACTTTTTTATGGAAGAGAGGAAATCTTTCCTATGTCATTTGAGTTACCAACATTGGAACTCATGAAGAAATTGGAATTACTAGAGTTTGAACCCATGGAGGTTATATGTGTAGAATTCATGGAACTCCAAGAAATCGGGAGCATGCAGCCCAAACAATGGAGAAGGACCAAGCCTTGATCAAGAGAACCTTTGATAGGAAAGCTAAGGCTAGAACCTTCCAAGTTGGATATTTAGTGTTAAAATGGGATGTAGAACAAACAAATCCATGAAGGCACTCAAAGTTTGATGCCATTTGGAGTAGCCCCTACATGGTCACAAAATGTAAGAATAACAATGCCTTCCAATTGTCTACATTGGATGGTGAAGAATTACATATTCCAATTAATGGAATCCATCTAAAGCATTGCTACTAGAAGGGAAACTCCTCACCTTGTACATATTATCTTAGATTTTCATTCCTCCAAGTGCTTGTGCACATTGTTTTGTTATAGCTTAGTTTTACATTTCCCTAAGTGCTTTGGCACAAGCTTTGTTATCCTAAGGATGCATCTTTGTAGGCCATGTTCTAGATCAAGTGATGTTCTACTCTCACAATATTATTTCTAGAAATTTTATAATGAGTTGAGAGTACCAAGTAGTTAAGTTGATGACTCCATTGCCTAATGGATTGCTTCAGGTAGCTGGTCACTTCATCCAGTAGGCAGATGATCCCTCTGAGTCACCAAATTGTTATCCAAAATAAGCCCCTACTTATTTTGGCTAACTTTCCTTCATCCTTCCTTCTTTTGTGCCTCATTCAAATTTTTCCACTTTTCAGGAACTCAAAATTATCTAGAAATGGTCTCATCAGATAAAGGATCTTCTCACCTTTCCAAAAAGGCAAAATTTTCCTTCTAACTCCTTGTATTTTGCAAGTTATGGCTCAGTTGAGAACTTTTGAGGGAAATTTTCCTTGGGAAGGTCCACAACCAATGGGAATGCACCACATGGCAGCGAAGTAGTGGGGCATAGAGATTTTGGGTAATTTTTCCCAAATTCAAAAAGGGGAAAAATTTTAGGTTTCGGCCCACCGACCCAATTTTTGCCCCAGTTTTTCCCTAAATCTTCAGAGGGGCATATATTTCGATCCTGAGCTCAATTTTTCTCAATTTTTGTGCCATTGGAAAGCTATTGAAGTCATCTACATGATGGAATATTCAATTTTGTTTTTGTGGAGTTTAGTGAGAGATAAATGAGAAAAACAAAAACATCTTTGGCATTGGGAAAAGAGTGGAGCCAACATTCAACCACAATTTTTAATGCGGATGGCTCCCATTCTTCTCCAAAGCATGGTCGAAAATCTTAGGAATGAACTTTTAAGGGTACCCATGCTATTTTGATGGATCTAGTTAGTGGTTGAATAATTCATTTCAATTTTTCTCATTTCTCGCTTCCTAAACTCGGGTTTTCATTGTTAAAAGCCGATTTGGCTCATTTGTAATGGGTTGGACATTTTTATGTTCTGCAGCTCCCTCTTTCACCACAGCAAGTGAATTTGTGGAATATTATATCTTTTTAGGACTGCAACATATTTTTACCTCCTTGTTTTTATAATGCACTTGTATTGAAAAATGGAAATGACAATGCAAGCTCTGTGAATGAATTTTCAATCCTTTCTTGTGTTGTTTTCTCTATCCTGATCCTTCATTAAAATTTTAGCAATTTGTGCATGATTTGTGTTGTATTTTTATAATTTGTGTCAATCTGTAGAAATATATTTTCACCACTCCTTTGGTGTATCACCTTGTCAGTTTATTTTTATCTTCTTTTCTTTCTATCCTTGTCTCCTTGGTAGAATTAGAGTAGAATTTTGAGTTAAACCTCTGCAAATTTCATGCATACATCTGATCAGAGGAGTAGAGGAACCAACCTTTAATTTGGAGATTTTTTTCCATTTTTTCAAGTCCCACACTTGGGGAAAAGATTCCATGTTGTGCAATCACACTAAATGACCCAATTCTCGGTGCGAGATCCGAAGGTCATTTAGGGGTGCTTTGCTGATTTTCACTAATAGTAGTTCAAGAAAAGGTACCTAAACCCATTGAACAAATGACCTTACGTGACTATGAAATTAACACCATTCCCTAGGACCAGTAATTCACAAGGGATATGCACACTTGTTCAAATAATCTTCCACTCACCTTCTCTTAAGGAATCAAAAGTACAAGGAGAAAATTGATCAGTTGGAAGATCATGTAAGAATACTCACCTCATATGTACAAACTCTCATGGATCCAAATGCTAATCCTCCTCTTCTACTTGAATAAGTTACTCCCATGAGTATATTTGACCCATATTTCATTAGAATAACACAAAGGTCAATATATAGGGTAGGGAAAATGATAATTAGGTGGACAAGGTATTCGAAAAGGTAAAATGTTTCTTCCCAAGATCATTTCATTATTCAAGTACAGGAGTGAAATTTTCACTAAAGTAGGAATGACTAGAGACAAGATTGAAAAATAAAATGAGAATTGGGACTAGGGGTTTCCATTGGTCATTGAGATGGGTAAAGTCAACTCTCCACTATTGGTGAGTAAGGATGTATTCAATTCAGCATCTTATGACTTATCTCGGGTTAGGGCTAGAAATCTAGTTGCTCATTATGAAATAATAAACCACACTCTTGATGAATTGGATTCTTATAAGGAACACATTTCAAAGATATAATATGATGTTAATGTCGAGATACGAAGCTTGAAGTTCCAACCATGGATGAGAATAGTTTGGTGGATGATCTATTAAAGCCATTTGAAGACCTTGTAAAGAAGGAGGCCAAAGATAGACTTTACTTAAATGAATACACACTTGAATCTCTTGATGATATAAGGGTCATTATATCAAACCAAAAAAAGGATAATCGGTTGTGGTTCATGGAATGAAAGAAAATAAATTCTCTATATGAAAATTGGGTCAAGTCCTTGACCTTCATCCACATCCTTAGGGTGAGAAGGTTGCCTGCGGTGGCTCATAATAGAAATGAATTTAAAGCGATTGAGATCTCTCCAGAAGAAATTTCCAAGAGTCCATCAAGTGAGGAATCTCCATCGACATATGTGACATTTTCTTCATCCGAGAAGATATCTTCTATCCTTACTTGTCTTTCTGTTCCCCTTCCTCTCTTTTTTCACATTCTATTTCTTCATTAGGGGGTTTCACTTTTCATTTTTATTTTGTTCACTTTTGTCTAATTCATTAATATTTAAATATAGTTTAAAATTATAATAAGTTTCCCTCAACTAATAAAAATGGGACTTAATTTCTTTCCTAGGAATGTAAAGAGTCATAAGCTATAAAAGACAAGTGAAAAGACATTTCTTTGGGTAGGTGAAGAGTCTTTTTGAAAACTATGTATTGTAATGAAATCCTCATTACAATAGGTTGCCAATTTTTAATTTCATGAGTAGATAACTACTAATAATAAGAAAAATAAAACATTTTATTTTATTTCCCTTTCTATTTGTTTCCTCCTCTCATTGGACAACTTTGTAAGCATGTCAATCAAGAAAGGTGTTTCAACTTTTATGGATGAATGAATGAATGAAATTTTATGCTCATACTTTTTTTTTCTTGACATAATTAACGAAGTTGTCATTATTTCTAATTTTATGTTGGTGAATTCTTGTTAATAATTGTAAGAATCTGATGTTTACTATTTTCAATATTAACTCTCTTTCTCATTTTCTAATTCCCACAAGTTCACCTTCCTTACAAATTCCTCCATTTCACAAAATTACAAGAATTTTCCACAGGTGTAGTTGAGTGTTCCTATTGGATCCCTTACCTATTGGAAAAATATAAAGTTATTTTTATTTGCATACAATAAGGGAGTCTTCCCTTTCAAGTAGGAGGGACTTAGTCCCAAAGCGTTGGTGAAAATCAACTAATTTGTGTTAGTGAAAAATTATTTCACCAACATTTTTTTATGCCCACTTGTGGGGAAGATTTTTCTATTCTTCACCCTTATATATTCCACAAAAATTTAAAAAAATAGATATCTAAAAACATAAAAAAATTGTAATTTGAAAACTCACCAAGCCTTATGTCTTCCACCAATGGTTATTCCTAGTAATCCCCTAGTCTTATGACCTAAAATTATTTTCCATACCCAAGAAGATATTGCATCGAATTGAAGAGGATATTTGGTACAACAGAGTAAAATGTTTCCATTACCATGCTGCTACAAGAGTTCTATTTTCTGAGGAAGAATGTGCTAAAGATTTGGAAAGAGTAAGACAAGTTCAAAATAAGCAGAGAAGAACCTAGAAGAACCTTGTTTGAATTGTACATTAAATATGGAAGAAAGAAGATATAAAAGATCCTAAAGATCTAATGGTGTGAATAATCATAACTTTGAAGAACATTTGAAAGATTATTTTAGAATTCCTATCAACCAAATTGAAAGGAGAACAACTCAAAAGTATTTCCAAGAATTTGATCCTACTTTGTATTTTGAGTACCATTGACATTGTGAGTTGTAGTTGAACCATTAAACTATGTTCCTCCACAAGAGGAAGTTGTTGAAGAAGTTCGTGAAAGATTCAAAGAAGTTCTAAAAAGAGTTGAAGAAGAAGTTGAAGAAGAGAAACTAGAAATGGCTCAACAAACACTGCTAACTTGGGGGCAAAACATAGGTCCATTAGGTCTCACCCTACCTCTATATGATTTACCCAAATGGTCAAGAAAAAAATTCCTTGGTTCTATTGTGATTAGAAGTAGTTTCTAGATGACCACATTTTAGCCTTCATCATTACTTGTGGAGTGATAGGAGTTGGCTATGAGGATGTATCAGTCTGGATATTTATAAAATATTTATAAGATACATAGGTGTACTAGTTCTATTACTTGCCAAGTAGGTCTATAACTAATTGGAACAATATGAATACCAAGTTTGAAAATAAGATCAAACCTAGAAAATATTCTCATGAAATTTTTTCCCAAAGGTCTCAATTGATGAAATAATCATTCGAACCAATGAGGGAGTTTTTGGAAAAGTTAAAAATATCACTCTATAAGATCCCTCAGGTTGCCCAACCTACGAGAAGACAACAAGATAAGAATTAAATCATGAAATTCTTGCATAACTATGCACAAGAATACTATTGGTGCATTATTTAACCCTAAGGGCATCACAATATAGGAAAAAATTCACCATTTAGTGGTGAAGGTGGTCTTTTCCTAATCCTCACATGCAATGCATACCTGATGCAACCTTGATAATCCATCTCTGGATGAATAGATTTTTCATCCTCGTAAATCCCTCAATGATATCTTCCGTAAATAACGTAGGAAAGAAATGTATGACACATGAAGCATTGAGTACCTGTAGTCTAAAAATATCCCGATCCATCCATATTTTTTTATACTAATCACCATGGGGTTGACCTACTTATATTACTCAATAGGCTCTATGATCCCTAACTTAAACATCTTGTCAATCTCCTCTTTGACCTTCATACACAGGTTTGAGTTCATCCTATAAGGCCTCTTCTGATCTAGCCACACTCCTTATTTTAAATTATTCTTCACCCCTCCCGATGAGGGATGTACACCCTTCAACTCATAATAACCCCTTGAGAATAGGTCATATAAGTCATACAACTCGATGATCTTTGAAACCTATAGTTTTGACAAGTAATATCCAATAATAGCCTCCTTACGTGCATCCTAATTTTTAATATTCACCTTCTTAGTCTTCATGGGTACATGGTTTGCATGTGCCTACTCATCTGTAGATTTTGTCACCTCACATGGACCCTCGGTGTGCTTAATGTCTAAATCTTAAAATTCTTCATCGTAATTGAGGTAGACCATCTTCCCTTTTTACTTCTCTTTCCATGCGTATCTCAATAGTATCTTTTCCATTTATAGTAGAGATTTGTGTGCCTCAGTCTCAAGTTATCCTAAGAATTGAACCATCATTTCCTTTAAATTTGTGCTAACTCCCAACATGATGTGCTTTATAATCTGCAAGGCCTTATACAATGGTGGTTTTGATGCAGGAGCATCCTTGAGAAAACCTTCATTTGTAAAAGATTAAGCTTTTTGGAGACAATTATGATGTATAAGATCTCTAGAGGTTTTTAAGGGCCATATAATTCATTACAAGTAAAGCAATAAGGTTTAAAATACTAATTCTCTTCCTTTTGTGTATTTCCCTCACATGATGTTTGAACTTGTAAAGCCTTGTGAATGAAGAAGTGTGATTTCCATAGACTAACATGGTAATTGAAATGGAAGTGAGGGAGCATGTAGTTGTTCAAGTACATGGTTATAAGTTCTAAGTCATAGGAAGACTAATTAAATTCTTGAAACTTGTAATTTTACCTTATAGTGTGTGTATAGAAAAGAAATCCATGTGAAATTTAGTTAAGGTTGGAAAGGAACATAGAGCTGCGATAAAAATGAAAAGAAGAGTTATTTTTGGCTCACTCTCCTCAAGGAAATGAAAGAGAGGAAGTGTGAGAAGTATGTAATTTGGTGTGAAATACATAAGTTTTAGAGAGACAATTTTGAAGGATGTATATCTTTCCTTTTAGAAAAGATTTTGAGTAATGCGATTCGAGGCCTTGAAATGAATCATATTTTTTTAGTAGATGTTCAAGAATATCCTTTATGATCTTTTATAGGTGCAATATGAATTCATGTGCTTTTTTATAGGGTTACTTTTGTCGAACTAAGATTGTTCTTGAATTTTTCTTAATAGGAATGATGTGTGAGGTTGAGAAAAAAATATTTCAATGCTAACTTGTACTTGAAGCTTACCTTTGTCAAGACTATAATGTAATAGTGCTCGTGGAATCATTTTTAAGGAGATTAAGAATTGATTTGTCTTAGTATTTTAGTGTACACAAATAGTGGGTCCGTACATTCACGGTTGGTCAATTTTGATCGATTACTAACAAAAATAATGGGTGACGAATGTGTGAAATATATGTGATAATAGGGAACCTAAGATGTAAGATAACTTTTTAAGGAATGTCATTGTTAGGTTTAAGAAAGAAACCCTTGTTATTGTATATGCAAGTATTAAACCTTAAGACTATGATGGAGTAAGAATTCAAAGGTGATTGTATAAATCTCTTAGAAAAGTGTGGAGACTATTATTAAAGGCCTTATTAGACATAAGGATCAGTCCCATAAGTACTTAAAACCTATTTTGATGAAGAGGTCCCATCATTACTTAATACTAGACTCTTGGAAATATGATTGTTTATGATAGAGTATTGTCATGGTAGTTGTGAATGATCCTTGCTAATGAGTTTTTAGTTGACCCCATCACCTATGGACCATGATATTATATTGAATAATCCTTATTTTCCCTAATGAACTCGGTATTTTGTGTGATTTTTCTAATGGAGGCATTTAAAGACTATTCCAAGCATGCACCTACAGGTTGAATGAGGAAACTAGAGGTTTTATGCATTATTAATGAAACCATGACCTTGAATGGTAAGTTCATTACTAATATAGGCTTATGAAAACTCCACAGGTACAATTTAGTGCCTTGAAAAAGAATAAAACAAAACTTATAACCATTTTTGTTTTATCGGGCTCTCGAAGGGCTAACTTAGAGTTCTACTAGGGTTTAGTACTTGAAGAGGTAAATCAATGATATTTAACTTGAAAATTTATAAAAATACATCTCAAGAGACTCTAGAGAGGTTCAAATGGAATTTTTATGCTCCACTGGTGAATTATGGAAAAAATATGACAATTTTACTCAAGTTAAGTGCACACTTTGTTAAAGACCTAATCTAGGAAGCCACATTACAAAGAAAGAGGTATTTTTGTGGATAACAAGCTTGAAACATGGAGAAAATCCAAAATCCCTTAATGGGCATCTAAAACCATGTTTCTTATGCTATGAAACTTTACAATAGTAAATATAACCTTGATAGTATACAAAGACATGCCTAGTGAGATCTAAGAAACAAAAACACAAAAAGGAAGTATAAAGAGTTTCATAGAGAATTGGAACTTGATATTTTAAGGGAAAGTTGGGATAGATAAATATGATCTAATGAGACTAGTTATACCTCTTGGATGACCATGGAAGCATGAAATCAAGGTTGGAGCAAAAATTGGGTCTTAAGGGTAACTTGGAGCAACTTTTAGCAAGTGTAGTACAAGGTTTAGATTTATTGGAGTTGTACATAAGTTCAATGTACTAGCTAAGCTTGATTTGAGGTGATGGAGTAAGAAATATAGTAAATGAGACTCATAAATTTAATGAAACCCAATCACTATTTAGGGGAATGAAAATAAGAATGAGGACATGGGTAGTTTGATTAATGGTGACAACAACTTGTATCTTAGGGATCTAAATTCACTTCATTATTGTTTCTAACAATGGATTTGAAATTTTAACTAGGGAGATGGATAAATAACATGGATTGAGTTAAGAACTAATGAATCAAAAGACATGCAAGAGAAGAGAAAGTTGATGTGAGTAATTACTATACCAATGTGAATGAAGAAGAAGATAATTCATGAATGGAACAATATTTTGAAGATTACTCAGAGTAAAGTATGTGCCTATGAAGTCAGTGTGGGAGTTATAGTATTGAATGGAAAATTTTGAGAACTTTGACGAGTTTTAGCCCCTTAGAGACTTCTAGATAGATACTCTTGTAGAGTATTGAGAAAAATTGTACTAGAGAACTATTAAGTTCCTTTAAAGGACTGTGTTGTGATATGGTGTTGCATCATTAGTGGTATCGGAGAAACATATAGAAGAGAAAAGAATTTGAAAAATTTGGTGCAAGGAATACTTTTCTTGGTTACACAGGATAAATATAATGATGACCTAAAACCAAGAAGGAAAATAGTATGAACTAAGGGTCAGAAATGGAGAGAGAAATATTAGAGTTGAGAAATGATTTGTAAATGTTGGAAGCTATCAAAAATATGTGGTTAGAAGTAAGCAAATAACTAATAAATCAAGTAAAAAGAGAGTGAAGAGGATGGATATTGAAAATTATAATAAAGTGGCCAATCAAGTCACTTGTAAAGCAAACTAGGAGAAATAGAGGAATCCATGAAATGAGATTCTATGGAGGCATAAGAGGAAGAGAGTTTCCATGTGAGAAACATGAGGAAGAGAAGAGAGTTCTCATAGTGGAGAACATAGTGAAAGAAGAAGAATGGAGAAAAAGGAAGTGAAAAATGAAGCACTTAGTGAAGAAGGGTGGATAAGGAGGATAATTCCCAAGAAAGAGGCACTTATTGAGACATTTTTGTCTCTGATTTTATATTCTAATGTTGTGTTTGCATGTGTGTATATAGGTTTGAAATATTTTGTGAACAAAATAATGAAGAGGACAATGAAAATTGTAAATAAAAGTATAAGAGGAGACTCCTTAGAGTCAAATGCACATGAAAGAAGAAAAGAGCAGTAATAGAAGCTTATGATGAAAAGTATGAAATCCTACAACATGATAATGAAGAGAGAAAGAATATATATAGTTCTATGATGTTATGGAATGCATTCAAGAGAGAGAAGATAAGAAGACGAGAAAAAATAAGGACGGAAAAAAAAAAGAAAAGCCAAAGGACATGGTCTCAAAAATGGTTCATGATCGGGTATGGAAAGATGGAAATTATGAATTTCTTTATGCATGGCATACAAGATATCACAATGCAAGAGGATGTTAGCTCTTCAAAATATAAATTTGACTATGGGCATATCATGCCTAAATGGCTTAAAAATCACTTTTTGTGAACAAGAGGAAAAATTCAAGAAATAAGAAGATGGGGATCTAGAATGTAGGGGAAAAAAGATGGAAATATATCAGATTTTAGTTTCAGTCAAGCATACAATAAAGGTGGCTAAGAAAATAAGAATGAAAGAAATGTTTTCAAGTACAAACCAATTTATTAGACAAGAAAGAAGACTGAAATCATAGGTACCAATCAGCCTAAAGAAAAAATAAGAAAAGTATGGAGAGTTAAAGAGAAATAAGAATCATAGGGTAACCATCTGAAATATTGGCAAGTGAAGCCAACAAGTGAAAATCAAGGTAAGCTTGATAAGTTGAATGTTTTCATTGAGAAACAAAATAATGAATTATTTTAAGATGAAAACAAGTTATTATTGACCATTAACATGTATGAAGAATACCGTGAGAATGAAATACAAACAAAAGAGTATAGGAAAATGAAGAAAGAGAAATATGAAATGAAGATAAAGGAGTTGAAAGATGAGTTTAGTGAACTAGTATGTGATTTCATAGAATAAGATGATCAAACAAATTCTAAATTTGATGAATCAAATGAAGAGGAGAATGAATACTTGTTGTATGAGGAAATGAAAAGGATTAAGGACCTATTCATGATAGGTACATGTTTGAATCATTCAAGGGAGTGTAGTATCAATCAAGAAAATGAAAGAAAAGCATAGTTGAGTTATGAAGAACAAGAGAATGAAGTTTATGAAGAAGATTTAGAGTAAAGTGAGGGCATGGGAAACAAAGAAAATAGTGAACAAGGGAAACATAAGAATGATATTTCAAATTTATTAAATGTGCAAGTAAAGAAAAGGAAAGAGAAGATTGTAAGGAAGAAGAAAAAGACAAGAAATGAGCAAGAAAAGAGAGAAACACTCAAGGAAAGCAAATAAATTCAAGAGATAAGTCTAGAAAAATAAGAATTCAAGGTGAGTTCATTTTATTACTTGTTATTTGAAATTGAAAATGAAGTGGATGAATTCCTTGAAATTGTAAAAAGTGATATTGATTGTGCATGTGGTAATAGTGAGAAAGAATGTAGTGAAGTTTTTGTGAATGACATGGATGATATTTTGCAAGATGTGTTGGATGAAATGGATGAAAATAATAAATTTTCAAGTAAAAATGAGATTGAGGTTAATTCATGGATATATGAAGATGGAAATGATATCATAGGAAAATAAAATATAGACTCAAGGAAAATTAAGATAATGAAAAGGGAACAAGAACAACTAAATATACAAGAAAGATGAATATTTAAACATGAAAAATGATGAATACAAGATGATCATGGAGGTTAGAGTGATTAAAAACATCATGTAACCTAAGGAAACATGTAATTTTACTATTATAATTCTTGTATGTGTAGGCATGTAGTAAGACAACTTGAAGATCACGAGAGCAAATATGAAGAACAAAGACAAATGGAGTATTTCCAAATCAAATGGAAGAATAAAAATCATTATATGGGACCTTGGATGATGTGAATGATACAATAACAATGAAATCAAGAAGATGATATCAAATAAAATATGCGAGGATGAAGAAAAGAACAAGAGAACAAAGGATACCCATGGTTCTTCTCCACCTTCGGAGTATGATGCAAGAACATCCTTAAGGAGAACCTTAATTTGTAAAATATAAAGATTTTTAGAGACAAGTGTGATGTATAAGATCTCTAGAGGTTTTGAAGGGTCATATAAGTCCTTACAAGCAAAGCAATAAGGTTTAAAATTTGAATTCTCTTCCTTTTGTGTATTTCCCTCCAAATGAGGTTTGAACTTGTAAAAACTTGAGAATGAAGAAGTGTGATTTCCATAGATTAAAAAGGTAATTTAAATGGAAGTGAGGGAGCATGCAGTTGTTTAATTACATGGTTTTAAGTTCTAAGTCATAGAGAAGACTAATTAAATGCTTGAAACTTGTAATTTTTCCTCATTGTGTTTGTATAAAAAAGAAAGCTATGTGAAACTTAGTTAGGGTTGGAAAGTAACGTGGAGATGGGATAAAAATGAAAAGAGGAGTAAGTTTTGGATCACTTTCCTTGAGGAAATGAAAGAGAGGAACTCGATATGACTGAAATATGTAGTTTGGAGTAAAGTACATAAGTTTTAGAGAGACAACTCTATTTTCAGGGATGTATATCTTTCCTTTTAGTAAAGATTTTGAGTACTGCATGTCAAGGGCCTTGAAATGAATGATATTTGTTTATTATATGTTCAAGAATATCCTTTATTATATTTAATAGGTGGAATATACATTCATATGCTTTATTATAGGGTTACTTGTGTCTGAACCAAAACTATGCTTGAGGTTTTTCTAATAGGAATGATGTGTGAGGTTGAGAAATAACTATTTCAATACTAACTTGTTATTTAATCTTATCTATGTCAAGACTATAATGTAATAGTTCTTGTGGAATAATTTTTAAGGAGAGTAAGAAGTGATTTGTCTTCATATTTAAATGTATGCAAATAGTGGGTTCTACACATTCATAGTTGGTCAATGTTGACATTTTACTAACAACAATGATGGGTGACGCATGCGTGAAATGTATTTTATAATAGGGTGCATTGAACTAAAAGGAGGGGAGCTAAGATGTAAGATAAATTTTGAAGGAATGTCATTATTAGGTTTAAGGAAGAAACCCCTGTTATTGTATATGCAAGTATGAAACCTTAGAGACTATGAAGGAGTAAAAATTTGAAGGTGATTATATACATTTCTTAGACAAGTGTGGATAGTATTATTAAATTCCTTAGAATTCATAATGATCATTTCCTAAGTACTTAAAACCTATTTTGATGAAGAGGTGCCATCATTACTTAACACTAGACTCTTGGAAATATGACTTGTATATTAAAGAGTATTTCCATGGTAGTTGTGAATGAGCCTTGATAATGAGTGTTTAGTCAACCCCATTACCTATGGAGCATGATCTTATATTTAGGAATCCTTATTTTCCCTAATGAACTCGGTATTTTGTGTGATTTTTTTAATGGAGGCATTTAAAGACTATTCCAAGCATGCACCTATAGGTTGAACGAGGAAACTAGAGGTTTTATGCTTTATTCATGAAACCATGAACTCTACTGGTAATATAATTACTGATATAGGTGTATGAATACTCCACAGGTGTAATTTAGTGCTTTGAAAAATATTAAAACAAAATTTATAACCATTTTTTTATCTCAGACTCTTAGGAGGGATAACTTATAGTCTACTAGGGTTTAATACTTGAAAGGGTAAATTTATGATATTTATCATGAAAATTTATATAAGATCATCTCAAGAGAATCTAGAAGGATGTTTAAAAGGATTTTGATGTTCCACTGGTGAAATTTGGAGAAAAAGATGATAGTTTTACTCAAGTCAAGTGTGCACTATTAAAGACCAAATCTAGGAAGCCACGTTACAAAGAAAAAGGCATTTGTTTAAGGATACCAAGTTTGAAACTTGAAGAACATTAAAAATCCATTAATAGGAATCTAAAACCATGTTTCTTATGCTATGAAACTTTTCAAGAGTGATGATAACCTTGATGTATACATAGACAAACCTTATGAGGTCTAATAAACAAAAACACAAAAATGAAGTATAAAGAGTTTCATAGAGAATTGGAACTTGATATTTTAAAGGAAAGTTAGGACATACAAATATGATATAATGAGACTATTTATACATCTTTTAGGAGCATGTAATCATGAAGTAAGGTTTGAGTAGAAATTGGGTCTTAAGGGAAACTTGGAGCAACTTCTAGCATTGAAGTACAAGGTTTAGCTTTCTTGGAGTTGTACATAAGTTCAATACACTGACTAACCCTGATTTGAAGTGATAGATTAATAAATATAGTAAATCAGACTCATAAATGTCATGAAACCCAATCAATTGCAAGGGGGATGGAAATAATAATGAGGACAGGGGAGGTTTGATTAATGGTGATAACAACTCTTATCTTAGGGATCTAAATTCACTTCATTATTGTTTCGATAGTGGATTTGAAATGTTATCTAGGATATGGCTAAGGAACATGGATTGAATTAAGATCTAATAAAGCACAAGAAAGGAAACATAAGAGCAAGCCAAGGTGAGTAAGTTTTATACAAATGTGAATAATGAAGAAGATAATTCATGAATGGAACAATATTGTGAAGATTACTCGAGTAGAGTATGTGCCTATGAAGTGAAAGAAAGATTTGTAGTATTGAATGGAAAATTTTGAGCTATTTGACAATTTTTATCCCCTTAGAGACTTCTAGATTGATACTCTTGTAGAGTATTGAGAAAATTTTCTACTAGAGACCTATTGAGCTCCTTGAAAGGATTGTGTTGGGATATGGTTTTGCATTGGGTTTATTAGAAAAATAATAAAAACTATGAATAATACCTTCCATCATATCATGTCAACTACCATTCTATTTCTTCATCTCAGCATTCACATACCATTCCCATGTGCATCCATGCAAAGTAGATTAGAACTTATGTAGTCAAAGGAATGGTGGTATAGCATCTTGGACTTGCACCCATTGTCTCTCACAATTATGGATGTTTATGAATGAAGGATTATTTCCATCATACTCATCTACAAGATAAAGAACAATACACTTAGTGAACCTTGTTAAAAAGGTGACTTTGACCTCACATTAGCCCAATATATTATATATTTGTGTTTCCCATAAGTGATACTATCTTGCACAAGGTATAAACCTTCATATTCCTTCTATTTCCTTTATTTCACCACTAGTCCTCCATTGTGTACAAAAAGGAGTCAGGTTTCTCTTCTCTAGTGTACCTTGGTAATCGAGTCTTACCCAAATTCCTAATCATACACGACCTAATGAGTATGGTGAATCTTCCCTTGACCTTGTGACCTACCATTGCATAAGTGTCATGGGCCATATTGTTACAATTAATGTTGTTAGTATCATGGATAGGTTGTGTGTCTTCCTAATGAAGCACACCTTCCTTAGATGGTTCCAAGTTCTTAGGTTCATGCACGATATGTACATATATTATTTTTAATTCATCCTTATTGATAGGTGTGGTATAAGGCACAACCTTGACATAATCCAAGGGTATGACCACACACTCATCTTTGTTCTCAAAACTTATATATAATTTGTTAAAGTGCAAGTCTGCTTTATTAGTATAACACATATGATGTCCAAGCGGTATTGGGAAGTTATCTACTTTAGGAAGTTCCAATACTTCAAATTCATGTGTAAACTTAGTTCATTGAATAGTGATTGAAGTGTCCTTTAACACCTAATAGGAATGACCCTAGTTTTATTGGTCATATATAGCACATTAGAAGATGACTGTAGTTTTAGCCTTCCCATTTGGTTCCAAAATCCAATGTCAACACATTGACCTCTGTACATGTGTCAATAATAATGTTACAAACCAACCAACCATTTATCACTTGCACCCAGTGTAATATCTTTTTCATTTTCATGGTCATGTGGTGGTAAATTTTTATGAACTATCGGCACTTGTGCTCAACTCCTGTTGTGCAGATTACTTTATCTTAAAAACATTCTCAAATAAAATGAATTATGTTCTCCTAGAAAAAAATCCTACACACTTCCTTCAAATCATCCACATCCCTTTAAGGAAGTTCGGACTCTTTATGCATTCTTTCTTGTGCACCTATTCTTCTAAGAAGTATATATTTCCCTATAAATCCATAATAACTCCCATGGTATCTGAAATACCTCCTTTTTATGATATGCATATGGATATTTAACATGTATCACCTCCTCTCTCCGATAAGGGATTTTGCTTTAAGAGGCTCCCATGCACGCGCTGCTTTCTACGCGCGTAGTGACTAAAATAGGTGTATGTTCTAGATTAGTTGTCTTCTTAGGTGTCCATTGTTCATTCTTAACGTGTTCCACCATAATCATCCCCACACATTTGTCCCTAGTTTTTTTCTTAAAAATATGTTTGTAGAGGTATGGATAATCATTAATCTTATGTTCCTTTCAATAGTACATGTAGACCCAATTTTTAGCACATTCCCATTGGTAATAAAATGGTGATCCACAAGTATAACATGTGCCATACACTAATCTTCCTCTACCACCATTAACTCAGCTCCGATATCCACCTAAAAAATCCACCATATCCATTGTTATAATTTTCATTGGTCTTCTCTTTTTGCACTTAAGAACTTCTGGCCACATGGTCTATTGTAATCCACTCTCACATGCCTCATGAGTATGGTCGATGAAATGACAATCATCTCGTATCATGAGTATGGTAATAAAAAATATTTTAGTACATAGACATGTGGTTTTTGTCATGCATTGTAAGAGGGGGAAATTTTAGACATCATGATTCTTTTGGAAAATATCAAAAGATGTCAATAATGCAAATACACTCCTCCTTGGCGGTTATCCTTTGTGTGTCCCTCAACCTCAAGATCGATTACAACATAAGCCACCGCATTTCATGCACCTTGAATTAGTAGAGAGATTCTACAGCTAAGAGTCCATAACTACAATTTGTGCCTTAAGAAAATTTCTCATTCCTATATCAATAATTTTGACTTCTTCTTCTTGTAGATCTGCTTCCAAAGCCTCACATGGATCAGTAAATGTTTTATGTGATAAATCCCTTTGAAAAGGAGTCAATACACCTCCAATGAGCCACCGTGTATGTATCTATGTTGAATATCATAAGATATATTGGAAAATAGAGTATCAAAATGTGCATCATACTCCCTCACACTTATAGACAAGCCTTGTTTGATGTCATTTAGTACACTAATTTTCTATTGCTCAAACTAAGGAATGTGAAATTCAAATTAAAAGGAAGCATCCAATGCATCATAAACTACTGAAGTCTTATGTGGGTAAATTTTTTTATACCAGCTATGTGATGACCCTTGAAGTGTGGTGGAAAACTAACTTTGCTTCCTATTAGAAGCTATTATTCCCTTATCTCTCCATAATAAATCACACTTAAGCACAAGATGCACTTTGCATCCTCCACACATCTAAATTAAGGAAAGTGAAGTGTCATCTCAAAATTAAATCTAAGGTGTATGTTGGTATGATTATTGAGGCTATAATGGTTGTTATGGTTATGGCCCTTGTCTTGGAATGGGGCCAAATCTTGAACTTGAACCTCCACATGCATGGTGGCTAACATGAACTTCCCGAGCCTCCCATCATGACCTATGCTCATGTAGATGAAATCAATTATATACCAGTTGTTGTGCTAAATTAGACGCCAACCTTATTTGCTAGAGCAACACCTATAGGAGTGCTTTGAATGAGTTACACACCAATGTTATGTCCTGATGATGCACTTGTGAAGATACCTCTTAAATTACTCATTCCAAACACCGACACATGATGTGTTGTCATGTGTGCATCCTTAATATGATGTGCCTCATAATGTGAAACTAAAATTTGTCTATCTATATCTCCTACCCAACATGGAGATCCTCCTTACTATCCTTCACTATGATTATCTTCTATAACTACCTCTAGATTTGGAACACCTTACGTAAGGGGTAGGTGGTCATGTTGGGTTAGATGTGCACCCAAGGTTCTAATTGTCTCCTCATAAACACTCTCATGAGATGCCGATGGGGTCTCTATACTATACTTTCCAAATATTGAAAGGACATGATCCTATGGTCCCTTTCCTTCTGTAGGGATATCATGGCTTCGCCACCCATCATTCTTACTAATCTCAGGTACCTCATCAACTACCCTTTGTTGCATATCATTATACCTAAGCCATCTTTCCTCTCTTTTCACTCTTTTCTAGAGCTACCTCCATCTTTCCCAAACCTTCTTACTTCCCATGTGTTTGGTGGGGTTTTATCCTACCATAGGTAAGTTATCCATTCCCAATTCAACCATCAAGATCTTGATAGATAAAGGTGTCATGTATAAGTAGGATCCTATTGGCTCATACAAAACCAAAACTTTGTCTCCTCTAGGAAAGAGTGTGTCAATATTGTGTGCTCCAATGTATAAATTCATAGCACACCTTCACACCAATGATCTACAACTTTTGTCCACAACTCATCCAAATCATAAAGTGAATGATAACTTCTTGTCTCAAAAATTGATTTCTACCAATATGAACACCTCTATTAGCTAGTAAGCTACCAACTACTGGTATAATTATAATAAAAAAACATTTAAAATGCATCATACATGTAGTCATAAATATTGTATTCCAGCCAATTTCATGCATTAAATTTAGGTATAACGCTATACCTCTGAGAAAACACATCCCGACCATCATATATCCAATTCTCAATATTATCCAAAGATTGTTGGAATGACATCTACATGCAACATTTTGGTATGAAATTTTGAAAAGATGTCTCGATAACAAAACCAACAGTTAGTATTTTTCTTATCTAATGTATCTATGCACACCGACACTTCATCTAGACAAGTTTGGAAGCTTATGTGAAGCACGTGTAGCCTCAAAGCCCCTCCTTTATTGTGCTAAGAAATATGTAATCATGCATGATAAAAAACAAAACCATAACAACCATACATATAATAAGATACATCATAGCATGATAATTCAAAAACACATATAATAAGGGAGATTAATCAACATAAATAATGATCAATAATATTTGAATTCTTATGATCCCATAATAAGATCTAGTCAATTTAGAAACCCAAATATAATTTTCCATGGTAAAAATAAATTCATTGCATAATATTTCATCTTATTACATCATGTATTTCTTACAATCATGTGTTTGGATAGACTCTAGAACATGTTACATTAACAATAATAAAAAAACCTATATACAATGACTCCTAGATCTCCGAACACTAGAACTCGAACTCCCAACCCAAGACCTTCAACTTTACTCTCCAAAACAAGATTTATAATGTCATATTTATACTTGTAGGAACTTTCCCTTATCCATCTACATGTACATTCCTAATAATACGCATGTATAACAATAGCCTACATACTTTTCAAAACTTTTTCTAATAATATATTAACTTATATTGACATCAAATCCTACATGCTTTAATCCAATTTAATCCTATTTTAGATTTCTCCATGTGGGTTATTTATCCTCACTTTTCATGTATTTTTCCGATTATATATCTTTTGTGTGTATCCCATGCTATCTTTTTTTGTCTATTTTTAGATCTTTTATTGTTCAACATTCCATATCTTCTTTGCTATTTTTAGTCGTGTTCTAGAAAATTGGATAAGTCCAAAATCCTATGTGTTCATGCGTGCAAACCTTTGCGTGTTGATCCTTATTACTTATGTGTGACCTTTCGCATACTCCTTGTGTGTGAGGCCCTTACCCTCTACACAGGGATAATACTTAGTAATTTTCACCTCTCAACACTTCTCACTTGTCATAATCATCCACTCTCGGTCTCAAAAGGGAGCTTATTCCTCTGCTTATAGTGAAAATTAAGAAAAAGATGATCCTCGTAACAACTCTACAAAACAAGATAATTAACAGAGGATCTCTACTCCCGCATTCTATGGATTATACGAAAGAAAATATAGATCCAGTAATGAGAAAGAAGCAATCTACCATATCAAGTAAATCCTCTAGTAATTCTCCTAGCTCTAATTCTGTATCTAATACCAATCTTGCAAAAGCTTCAAATACTCATTCAAAATCAGCCACTGCTTCCCAGCTAGCTACTCCATCTGCTAAAACTACTTAAACCTCATAAGTAATACCTCCTCCACCTTTCATAGTATTTGATGTCCTAAAAATATCAAGCTCATCCACTTCTACTCCATTTGATATCATTGAGCATGTGAACAATTCTAAAGTTCAAATTTCTGAATTTGAATTTTTACAAACACATCCGGAGAAATTTGAAAGGCTCATCAACTACATCAAGAGTGGTAACCTAATTATAAAGGTTACTTCCAATGCCACCCACTCCTCCAACTCAAAACATGCTTTCCCTAAGCACATACAAAACCAAAAAAGTAGAACCATTCTACCTTTCCCTCTTGATTAAAGGCCACCAATTGAACAATTACATAATAAACTCAGGTTCTTCAGATAATGTAACACCAATAAAAGTTGTTAATGTCCTAGGACTCAGCTTGACATGATCAACTAACTCTTTATATTATATGGAGTCTAAATAATTTCCCTAGTAGGGAGAATAAATAATTCTCAAGTGGCTCTTACGTACTTTCTAGAGAAAGAGGTTTTCTTGACCATTTTGGTAGTGAACATTCCAACATCCTTTGGCATGTTATTGAGTAGGATTTTTGTAGAGATCTCTGTGGTGATATGTATGGATTGTTCCTTGATAAATATTCTAGTGAAAGGAGGCATGATTAAGTTATTACCAAGGCAAAAGATGAATTATAATATCCAAAAATATAAGACCTAAAAACAAACATATTAGTTTAAGACAATGGACTTGGTAACTACTTGTTTACTTCTGAAAGAGATGAAAATTTTCCTTTTCTCATGGAGGATGATGAAAATCAGTTATGGATAATGGAATTTGATGGAATTAATTCTAGTGTTGGCTCTAGAGTAGGTGTTGTGTTAACTTCTCCTTCGGTGAGTTACTCCAATTTTCTTAAAAATTATAATTTGATAACACCAAAAACACTGCAGATTATGAAGCCCTTCTTCTAGGGATGGATGTCACTTTGAGTCTCTTGGTATCAAGAAGTTAAAATATCTTAGTGATTGTGAGGTTATTTTTATACAAGTTAGAGACCAATATCAAGTAAAAAACCCAAGGCTCAAGCATTACCAGAATAGGGTATGGGATTACATAGAGTCTTTTGATGCTTTCTCAATTCAAGCTATTCCCCAAGAGAAAATGAAAAAGTTGATATATTGCATTCTCAACATCTCTTATGACCCCACATATATCCTTTAACAAAGATAAAGTGATTGTCAAGATGATATTCAGTCTGAGTGTTTCAGATAATTTCAATCACTAGAAAGTGTTCAATCATGACATTCATCTTCTTTCATTTTTGGAATAAAGAGATAAATTCAACAATATTTTCTACGAAGGAAGTGATGCTCCAAATATAGATTCTATTGTGGATGAATATAAAGAATGGATAGATGGATTTTACTTAGAAGGTCTCATAAAACTGAAGGGAAACACTATTCCAAAAGTCCTCACATCTCTTAAAGAATTGTTTGATAAACAAGATAGTTTTATCAAGGAGAAATCTAAAGAGTATTCTCGATTACCTTTGCTGAATTTGAGAAGGAGAATATTGGTACCCCTAAACAACCAGGAATGGTAAATATTGGTAAGTGTTATTCACCCGAAGATAAGCTAAGTTTCATCTCTCTATTGGGATGATATTAAGATGTTTTATCATACTCTTATGATGAGCTCAAATCCTTCAGACCTAAAGAAATGCATCATTCAATACCACTTAAGCCTGAAGAATTTTTTTTAGGAAGAAAAATTATAGTACAACCCAAACATTACAGATACAATCAAGGAAGAGGTTTTGAAAAATTAGAATGTAAGGATTATTTAACCTATTCACCACTCCACATGGGTAGTAAATATCATTCCAAAGTGAGGAAGAAGAATGAAGAAATAAACATTTGTGTATATTTCCAAATTTTGAACCAATATTCATTGAAGGATAGCTACCCACTTCCTATCATGGATCAAATCTTACAGGTAGTCATAGGATATGATATTATCTCACTTTAAGCTCAATAGTTTCTTTGGATATAATCAAATTGAGGTAAAATAAGATAGAACCAAAACAATCTTCCCAAATTCATGGGGCAATTTTGCCTATAGTAGAATGCCATTTGGTCATATCAACACTGGAAAAAAATTTCAATGGGAAATGGATATTTCCTTCAAATACCTCAAACATTAAATTATTATCTACCTAGATGATCTCACACTCTTTTCAAAGAGGTGAAGGTATCAAATAAAATGTCTATAATAGATACTTATCAAATTCTGACAACATGGAATCTCCTTAAACCCTAAAAATGCATCTTCGATGTCATTGAAAGGAAACTCATTAGACACATTATGACTAAGGAGGGGGATAAAATTTACCCAGAGAGGATAAAGGAAATCTAAGCATTTTCCTTACCCACAAAAAAGAAGAGAGTCCATTCTTTCTTTGGACAGGTAAAATTTCTCTATTGCTTCATCCTAAAATATTACGAGCCGACCAAGCACATCACTAGTATGATGAAGCCTCAAATAAGTTTTAAGTGGAATAATGAAGGTAAAGTAGCATTTGATGTAATCAAAGAAGCAATAGCCAAGGATCCTACTCTAGTATGTCCCAACTTTGATAAAGATTTCATTTTGTATTTCTATGCTTCATAACACATGCTTTTGGCCATCTTAATTTAGAATAACGAAGAAGGTGTTGAAGTGCCTATTGGTTTTATCAATTTCCCAAGGAAGAACCACAAGTTGAGATACAATAAAATGGAGGAACATGCTTATTTTATCGTCAAATCACTTAATAATTTTAGATTCTACATCCTCAACTCCCGCACCATGGTGATGGTCGCAATATCTGCAATCAAATCAACCCTAACTTAGCAAGATCCATGAGACAAGAGAGAAAAGTGGGTGGCTAGGATACAAGAGTATGACGTGGACATCTAACCTTAGAATCTTGTTAGAGGAAATCAATTATGTCTGATAATGGCAAAGTATGAATCCTCTTAACTCAAGATGTACAAAGGATTTTATTTAATATGAATGTGTAAGTAAATAATTAACCTTAGTGCATTTTGTAAGTACCACCAATGATTGGTATTGTGATATATCATACTTCATCATTTATGGAGAGTGTTTAGCTCATCTTGAGTATAAGAAAAGGAGAAATCTCAAGATCAAGTCATCCAAGTATGTCATTTAGGATCATGTGCTACACAAGAGGGGATTAGATTGATGCTTTCTATGGTGTGTGGATAGAGGGAAATAATAAAATTTGTTAAAGGATTATCATGACCAGGATTGTAGTGGGTATTTATTTATCATGGTACAACCCACAAGATCCTATGTGATAGGTATATTTGGCCTATCTTGTTTGTAGATTCTCAAAAATTGGTTTCCAAGTGTGAACCATGTAAATAATTTATTAAAAGACCAAAACTTTCTACACTTCTCCTTTGGCTAGTAGTTATTGAGGATCCTTTCAAAAATGGATGCTACATTTCATTGGAGTCTTTAATCCTCATTCAAGTGTACTAAATACCTATGTGCTCACGGAAGCTGAATACTTCACGAAATGGGTGAATGAAATTCCGGTCAAATAAACCAATTTTGAAATGGTATGTAACTTCATCAAATAAAACATTATCATCCATTTTGGAATTCCTTAGAAGATTTTAGTTGATAATGTAACATAATTTTCATCTATGGAGTTGATCGAGTTCGATATGGTTATAAAATATCAATTTCACATGCATCAAACTATTAACAATAAGGGAATGGTTAGGCCAAGTCAAGTAACAAGAATATTGTGACCATTGTTTGAAATCTAGTTGATCAGAATCAATGAAACTAACATAAGAAGCTCTATGATGTACTATGGGAAGACAAGATTATCTTGAAAAAGGAAATTGGTATGTCACCATTATAGTTGTTTTATGGGATCAATTTCGAGATTCTAGTCACTGTTAAATTTCCAACCCTCCATTTAGTTGGAGAAACTGAAGATGTCCAATTTCACAATTCTCTTGACAAAAGAATCTTGTATCTTGAAAATATGAGTGAAGATAGATTCAAGGTGGTTGATCGAATAAAGGAACATCAATTGAAGGTGAAGAAGATTTTTCATAAGAAAGAAAAGGAAAGATATTTCAAAGTTAGTGATCGTGTATTATTAAGGGAAAAAAGGAGATATCCCAAAGGAAGTCATGGAAAGTTTTATTCCTTGTGTTTAGGACCATTCCAAATTTGGGAAGCCTTATGAGAAAATACTTTCTACCTCTCATATCTAGATGGCACATATTTGGAATTGCCCCATAATGGGAAATAATTGAATTTGTATAAAAATTGAAAGTGGGTTATCTCCCACATGTACCATAGATGAATATATGATGAGTATTTCCCTTTCTCGTTATGTGTTATTTTCCTTTCCATGTGTGGTGTGTTTCCCTTTTTTTTGTCTGTGTGTTCATTCATTTAGTCATGTCTTTGCTTGTGTCAAGAATCTATATAGCCCAATGGATAAGGAACTGGTCCATGATATATATTGAGATTATAGAGTTCATGCTTATCCTTTTCTCACTTCATTTGATCCAATAAGTCTAAATTTGAGAGCCAATTGTTGTCATGTGTTTTGCAAGGGAAAAATTTAAGTTAAAGACATGAATTTTTTTCCCTAATGTTAAAATTTTATTTGAAAACCATCCTAAACATCTTTCCATATCATTTTACCCTCTATTTCATGCCTATCCTAACCTTGCAAGTAATCATGAGTGTTGTAATAACCTTTCCCAAGTGTTCAAAACATTGTAACAAGTTCATAAAGTTATTTTAGTGAAATGTTTCTCAAAGTAGATTATTCAAGTAGACCTAGAAAGGGTACTTATATCCTTTTTGGTATATGTGTTCATCATTTGAGACATATGAGAAAGATAAAAAATAATATGGGAGTGGTATAAAGTATAAAATAATGCAATTGAACAAGTTTAAGATTATTTGGGAAGGTTTTGGAGGTTTAGGATCAAGAAAAATGAAAGTGGGTTTTTGAGGGTCAAGGAAATTACAATCTGAAATAGTGTTGGATATTTGAAATCTGATTCTAGGATCTCTGTAAGTATTTATACATCAAATAAGATATCTTGGAAATATAATTCAATTATCTAAATTATGGTACTTTTAGATTGATCACAAGACCAACAATATTCTTTCCACATCCAATTTTCAATAGACATACCCTTATATCTTGATAAAAAGGATATTTTAATGAGTTTCTAGGAAGAATTGGATAATGGGATTCATCCCATTCATATCATAAGGTTTTTGGAGTTAAATTAATGTAAAGAAGTTATGAAAAAGTCCTTCGAAGCTCCAAAACATCGTCTTCAAGCTCTCCTCAAGGTAAGCTTTTAGGACTCACCATTTTTATAAGAAGACACATGTCGGCCTAAGGTTGAGGCACATTTTATTGTCCCTTATATCCATAATACTTGAGAAAATATAGGAAAATAAAATGTTACCAGCCCATTATGCCCCTTGGACCTCCACATGACCACGAACAGCTTCGTAAGCACTTTTTCCTAGTTTCTAGCACTCCGTTATGCAATCAATGCTTGCCACTTATCAACCCAGTGTGAGGGTGCATTTTTATTCCCCTTTATTCCCTATCTATTAGGCATAAATGGGACAAGAAAATTCATCCCATGCTTGTCTTGGATGATGTTTCCTCATATGACTTGAAATTTTTTCAACATTGCTTTTTTAAGCCTTCTCTCCTCTCTACTTCATCAAACCACAACTTGTCACTTGTCACCTACATATCAGGGTAATTTTTTCTTCCTCTATCCTTGTCCCTTGGGGATATATGGGATGATAAAATTCATCCCATCGCTTCTCATTCCATTGTCTTTTATGTGACTCGGTCTCACCATTTCCGATTCTTAATTCTAGATTTTCCTCTCCTCCATGAAGAAATTAAACCCTACCACTTGTCATTCTCACATCAATGTGATTTTTTCTGCCCCTTCTATCCCTTTCCCATAAGGAAATATGGAAAAAACATTTTCCCCATTCCAATTTGGTTGAAAACCTAAATATTCACTAAGTGTTTTAACTCATTGCTTCTTATTTCTTCCTTTCATGTGAGTGAAAAGTGTTTCTAGATGTTGTAAAAATTGAAATAACTCATTGTCACTTCATTCCTTCTCCCTAAATATTTCTTTACATATATAAAACACCCAAGAAAAATGAAAATTATCTAGAAACCATGCCCAAATTTCTCCATATTTTTTATTAGATAAGGTAAAAATAGGGATCAGCTCCCAAGGGGCTTAAAAAAGGAGGAACAGAAAACAACGAGAAAGAAAGAAACATAAAAGTACATGAAAGGAGTTAAACATGCTTAACTCTTATAATGAAGATTAGGACTTTAAACCAAAGAGAGAAAAAAGAGAAAAAGAAGACTGGATCCAAAACTTCAAAAACTATAGATTTTTGTCAAAATTTGCCAATGATCCGAGTCAAAATCCAAGCTAATTTTTAGGAGATCCTTCACTACTACCATCATGAATACCTTTGATCTCGACACCCTCAGTGCCCTTGAAATTTATATCTTCCTCCAACTCATCCTCAGAACTACTAATGCAAAAATTGAAATTCCTCCTTTTAGTGCCTTCCTCCATCCCTTCCAACCTATCACTCAGCTTTTTGACCTAGTACTCTAGCTCCGAACTTCTGTTTGGACTTCACTTGAGTAGAGAAAATTTACTTAGAAGCATTAATGACATCCAACATAGTTTCCCTTTGACCAACATTGGTTTCCTCCATCACCTGAAGCACACCCTCTAAGTATTGAACCTTTCTACTCAAATCCTTGAAACCCTTAAAATTACCATCCCAATTCCTCTTTCTCGAGGTGCTTGCTTCCCATGACCTTCCTCACTCTTATCTTTACCAGAATCCTCCCCCACATTTTTGCATTTCCCAGCCTTCATCTTAGTAAGGAATTCTGCAAGAGTGAGGTCATCCTCTTCTACCTTATCTTTCAAAGAAGAATTCAAAATAGGTTTCCCATTTTTAAACAACAAAAGGATGAGCCCTTCATGCAAAGGCATCTCTATCTTATGGTGGAACATATTTAGAAGGGTCATATGGTGGGTATATATTTTTGATATTTTCCTTCTAGAGTTATATACTTCATGATTTGAAGGAAAAAATCTCTCCATATTCCCGAGATACACAACTGAAATACCATCAGTAAAGAAAGAGAACCTTTCCTTACCCATGAAGAACAACTCAATTTCATGTTCTTTATGGGTTCTGTCCTTAAAATTTTGAGCCCATCCATTTTCATATTCATCACAAGGGAAATGGTGGACTCAAAAACCTCAATTTCCATACCTCTGACCTCAAACTTTCCCTCTTTCCAAGCTTTTCCAAAATCCTTTGATAGGAGGGGTCGTGACCATGTAATTTGGTGATGAAATTACTAAAACCCCAATCTTAAGCTTGTTCCACAAATGCTGATTAAAATCTTCAATGTTCTAGCTAGTAGGTTCAACTCTAATTCTATCACCACCCATCTTCACGAAACCAAACTTCCCCTATTTTCTAACACTTCTCAAAATCGACCCCCTTTCACACTAACAAAAACTGAGGAATACAATTTATTAAGTTTCCATAGCCCCGAAGCTCAATTGTGGTAACACCATTAATATTAGTTCCCTCTATCTCTAATAATGGTTTCATTAATGTCCATGGGTAATTCATATTCTTTACACCAGATCTTGTAATCATTACTAATGGCTCCATAATTAGCCATCTTATCTACACACTTGTTCCCTTGACGCAAAGTATGATTATAAGAAACCCTTACAAAATATTTTGAAGTTTCCTTAACATCGTTGAGGATATTTCTTATGGGATAATTAATGGAACCCTGATTATTAAGGGCATTAATAATGATGAGAGAGTCACCTTCAATCTGGATGTCCTTGAAACCTTTTTCTTTAGCCAACAAAACCCCCAAAGAAGAGCTCTAGCTTCGCCATATTGTTTGTTTTCCGACCTAACGGACCCGCATAAGCAAACAACCAATCTCCTTCACTATTTCTTAAAATTCCCCCTCCCCCAACAAGACCTAGATTCCCTTTTGATGCCCCATCGAAATTTAACTTAACAACATTTTCCATAGGCCTTATCCAACTGGATTTATTTTTTGGTTTGTGTAATTCCACCAGTCCAAGGGTAAACTTATCAAGAACTTTCTTCTCTCTTTTTGGGTAGGGTTTCTTGGCTTTTCCTTTAAAGATTTTGATGTTTTCCTTAATGGAAGCCAATTTTTTTCTAAATTTTAAGAGAATAGATTTATGATCCCAAAATATACAATCATTCCTGACCTTTGATAATCCCCAAAAAAAATGAGGGAGGGCAACATTCCAGGCCCAAACCAAAATGGTAAAACAGTAGAGACTCCTCCATTAAAAGTAATAGTCCTCAATCGTCAAGGGAAAGGTTAAATGAATATTGAAAAGATCCAAAATGGAATAAAACACATCATGGGAGAAGGAGCAATGAAGGAGGAGATGGTTGAAATTTTCCTCCTCCTTCCTACAAAGAGAACATCTATTGGGAAGCTTCATTCCCATTTTCTTGAGATTATCCACAGTCAAAATTTTATTTTGGGTAGCCAGCCAGTAAAATATATTAACCTTTGGGATAAGATCCTTCACCCAGAGCTTACCCCAATAGTCCTTGTGCATATCAGTCTTGAAATTTAACATGTAGGTAGATTTAACCGAGAAAATTCCCAAATCTTCCTCTTTCCATTTGATGGAATCCTCCTTGGTTTGGAACATGGGGATGTGGAAATCCCTTAATTTCTTGTTGAGATCCTAAAAGGGTTAGATGTCACCATCAAAATACAGAGGAGGTTCAATGGTTTCCCATCTGATAGAATCTTCCTAGATCCAGAAGTCACGAATCCAAAATTTTCATGTTTCCTTGTAGAACTGAGCAACCCTTTTCTAGATTTCCAAGTTAGCTAAGGGGGAATCCTCAATCCAACTATCATACCAAAAAATGATTCTAGATCCTTTTCCTATCTCCCACATAGTACCTTTGGTTAAGATTTATTTGGAGGCCACAAAAGAGTTCCAAAAGGGAGACCCTCTAGGAAGATTATCTTGATTAAAAAAGGATTCCATTCTGCCTATATTCTGCAAGTATTTCATCTTTATAATTTCCACCCAAATTCCTTCCTCTCTAGAAATCCTCCAACCTACTTTGGAAATTAAGGCCTCATTCATAAGAGAAATATTTTTTAACCCCAATCCCCCACAAAGCTTTGGTTTTGTGACTTTTCCTAGGCCACAAGAGGGAATTTGAACTTCTCCACAGCTCCCATCCAAAGGAATCTCTTCTAGATTTTCTCTAAGGATTCAATAATTTTAGCAGGGAGCTTGAAAAGAGACATCACATAAATGGGAATACCTTGAAGGGAACTTTGGAGCAGTTGAATCTTACCAGCTTGAGAAAGCAAGAGACCCTTCCAAGATGAGAGTTTACTATTAACTCTTTCCAGCAGAGCATTCCAAACCGTGAAGTCAGGATTCTTTTGGATCAGGGGCATACCCAAATAAGAATATGGAAAATGCTTAATCCTGCACCCCAAGATGCGAGCTAATATAGCTTGAACCTAATTCTCCACATTAATGAAAAACATCACTTTAATGAAATTAATCATCTATCTTGGAACTAGTTCATAATCATTAAGAACCACCTTAAAATTTGAGGCCTCATGGACAGAGGCCTTCCCCATCATAAATTTATCATCCAAAAATTGATTGAGGTAGATAGAGGGAAGACCATTAGAGATTTTAATACCCTGGATATAGTTTGAAAACATAGCTTGTTGACAGATTCTACTCAAGGATTCAACCATTATGATGTAAAGGAAAGGTGAAAGAGGATCACCTTGTCTCAACCCTCTACCTTCTTGGAAGAAACCTTCTGGTTTTCCATTAACCAAAACGAGTAACTAGCAGTGGATATGTAGGTCATAATCATGTTTACCAGGAAGTTATCAAAACCAACCTTTAACAGGATAGCCTAGAGGAAGGACCATGTTATCCTATCAAAGGCTTTATGCATATCCAACTTAAGAAACATTTTCAATCTTCCAGAACTATCAATGGAATGTATGGATTCTTGAATCACAATAATGTTTTTGTAATTTGCCTTCCTGGAACAAAAGCCCCCTGATTTCTAGAGATAAAGTTAGGAAGAACCATTCTAATCCTCCCAACTATGATTTTAGTTAGAATTTTATAGCTGGTGTTACATAGGCTTATAGGTCTGAAATCCTTAACCTCCTTAGCACCAACAATTTTCGGCACTAGGACTAGGAAAGTGTTATTCATTTGCCTCAAAAGATGACCATTGTTGAAAAAATCTTGGACCATTTCAATGACCTCATGCTTTATCACCTCCCAGAATTTTTGAAAGAAAAAGGTAGGGAAACCATCCAGGCCTGGAGATTTATCCAGTTCCATATCAAAGACTACAAAATGAATTTCCTCCTCTGAGGGGATCCTTAAGATATCTCTATTTTCAAGAGGGGTGATAACATTCTAGAAAAGATCCAGGACTTTATTCTGAACCAAATCCTTTGTCCTCTGCCCCTGCTTAAAAATATCCTTGAAGTAATTTATTATAGTGGCATTGATATCCCTACTATCCATGTAGATCTCACCATTCTCACTTCTTATCTCATTAATCTTTAGGATATTAGCTCTAGAAGTGGCAGAGAAATGGAAGAATTTAGTATTCCTATCCCCCTCCTTAAGCCATTTTACCCTAGATTTTTGTCTCCAATACACCTCTTCTTTAGCCAAGATCTCATGGTACTCAAACATGAGTTTTTGTTCTTGATCCTTGAGAACAGTATTAAGACCATCATTCTCCATAAGTTCCTCAATATTTCTTAAATCTTCAACAATTCTACTTTTTCCTAGAAAATATTTCCAAAAGTCTCCTTATTCCATATTTTAAGGTTACTTTTGATATGCTTCAGTTTAAAACACAATCTGAAACTAGTAACCCCACGAACCTGAATATCCCACCATTCTTGAATTCTATTGAAAATATCAGGGTGATCTAACCACATCTTTTCAAATCTGAAGGGTCTAGATTTTTTCAGTTGATTCATCCCAAATCAAGAAGAATGGGATTATGATCCGATCTGATTCTGGGGAGATTTTTAGAGAATAAAGTTGATTGATCATACAAAGATGACTCACCAAAAATCTATCTAATCTAATCTGAATGAGCTCAGTTCCCATCCTTCTATTTTCCCAAGTAAACTTGGAGCCCTCCAATTCTAAATCAAATAGACTATTACTGGCCAGAAATCAGCTAAATCTTCCATACTTTCAGAATAAGAGATCAAGCCCCCTTTATTTTCACCAGGGGAAATGGGGGTATTGAAATCACCTCCAATAATCCAATATTTATCTTTAAATAGTTGTCTAAAGCTCGAGATATCCTTCCAAAAATTTAATATTTCACTGATTTTATTGGGAACATAAATATTAGAAACATACGGGATTTTTAGAGATGATTTCCATGAAACTCATAACCACATGACCAGGGGAAGAAAGGATCAGAACACCATGCAAAATTCTAGGATCCCACATAGTGACAACACCTCCTGAAGCTCCTGAGGAGCTACACCCCTCCCAATAACTTTCTTTCCAAATTATCCTACCCACCTCTTTAAATATGTCCATATTCATTTTGGTTTCTTGGAGCATGAAAATATCTGATTTGTTTTTAACTCTAAGATCCTTAGCAATTCTGTGTTTACTGGGATTATTCAATCCCCTAATGTTCCAAGAGAGGAGGATCATTTAACATTTCTTATTTTGAGGAAGCAACTTCCCCAAAGTACTCTGAATACCAACGCATCTACTTCCCTCCTAGAGTTAGTCTCCCTTAATTCCTTATTACTTTTCCTACCCTTAGGAGCTGAGTCCTTACCAACATCATCTCTAGAGGTACTATGAGTGATAGGTTTAGATTTACTTACTGGGGTCTTAGGAGAGGCCACCAAATCATATGTATCAACAACATAGTCTGCAAGAATTTCGAAAACATTAGACATGGGTAGGATTTCTTCTTGTCTTTGACCAAAAGAACTCTGACCAATGGAATAAACTCATCCATTAAAGGTCTGCAAGCCACTTGTAAAGAAAAAGCATTACCTTCTGAATCTTGGCTAGCCCCTTCCTCTGTTTCTAGAACCACCTCTTCCAAGACTAGATCTTCATTTTCATTTTCATCTTCAAATTCATTGACTTCATGAAAACTAGAAACAACCAATTCCTTGCATGGGGTATTAAGATGGACCAAGGGATCTACTTCTTTAACAGCCTCTTGGATGATAAGAGGATCCTTTGTTTCTACAACTCTTCCATTTTTCCCAATCAACCTCCATTCCTTTGCCTCCTTATTAGTTTTCCTTTGAGGACCAACTATGGGATCAGTTTTTTTCTTATGAAGAGGAAAATTTCTATGATCATGACCCACCATCTTACATTTTCTACAAGCAAAGGGAGATAGATCATAATCAAATATCTAGCATCCAAATGCCCTCGAAGTCAAGAGTTTGATATTACTCTCGAATAGCATCTTGACCCATATTGACACAAAATTTGGCATGAGTGAGTCTATATTTAGCCTTAGTGACTGGATCTAAGGCTATCAACTTACCTAGGATTTTTACAATGCCAATAAGGACTTTCAGCTCCCAAAACTCTAGGGGTAAGCCCGAGAAGGTTGACCCAGATAGGGAACTCAGAAACAGACGTCACATAAGGGTTAAAATTTGGTTCCCATTTCTGAACAACCACATGATATTTTCCAATAAACCAAGGACCTCCAGCTAGAATCTTTGCCACATGGTCTTTACTAGGCAAAGAGACTAAGAAAAAACCATTGACATATGTTGAAACTTCAACAGCTCCATTAGTCACCCAACACCTCTTGGCCCATCCTCTAAAGTAGTCAATATTCAGTCTAGAGCCAAGGCATTTAGCAAAAAGAGTGCCTTCCATGGAGGCTTTGGTTCTAGCCAAAAGAATCTTAGGAACTTTAAGGGATAAGTTACCTTTCTCTTTAGACAGCTCTAGTCCCTCCAAAATCCCCTTGTCCAAGATTTTACCAACCAAACATTCCGCCCACGTGCTCGCAGCCCCATCCTTATCCTTGTTGTCCTTGGGCTCAATAATCACGTGATATTTTACTAGGTTTAAGACCCATTCATCCTGTTACTCTGTCTGACCCATTGGAGATTCTCGCTCATTTCCTTCATTTAAAATTTCCAGAAAATCCTGCTCCTACTCCTAATCCTGCTCCCGCTCCATTTTGTCTACAGAAAATCCACACATGATGGAAGAATAAATGTGTGTAAAATTTCTCCATATTGACTATATGCTCCAAAACCTAAAAAAATCATATTTTTCAAACGGATGAATGAATGTGAATGAGATTTTCACAGTTACTCTTCATCCTAGGCACCTAACAGAAGAAAGTAATAGAAAATTCAAATATTCCATAATATTTTTATGGAAACAAATCCTATTTTTCTACCATATCTCATTCCTTTTAAATTTTCAAGAATTCTGACCAATGGATGAGACTAAAATTTTGAGCACATAGTCCCAAAAGCGAGCCTATTCCGGTGAAACTATTTTCATTATAGTCCGAGGTGGGAAAGTGCGTTTAAAAAAATAGTAAGAATCTAGTGCCATCTCTTAATATAAATAGAAATTTTCTTAAAAAATCAATTCCTTTCAGAAAAGTGCACTCAAAGAACAACAAAGATGACAAACTTGACAGCTTTTAGACCGAAAAAGAAAAAAAAAGCATTAAAAAGAAAAAAAAAAAAATTCTAAAAATATAAAGTCTAAAAGAACATCAAAGAAATATCTATGAAATTTTAAGTTTTGGTAAACCTAAAAATTCACTAAGCATTTTAACTCATTATTTATATTTCTTCCTTGCCCATGAGTGAAAAGTGTTTCTAGAAGTTGTAAACCTTGAAATAACTCATTTTCACTTCATTCCTTCTCCGTAAATCAATTTTTACTACTTTGAAACACCCAAAAACATGTAAATTATCTATATAACATGCCCACATTTATCTATATTTACTATATGCTCTAAAACCTAAAAAAATGTATCTTTTAAATTAGTGAACATTTTCATAGTTACTCTTCATCGCAGTGCCTATCGAAGCAACTAAGAACAAATTCAAATATGACTTGATTTTTAAATGTTAGAAAACTCTAGGTTTATTACCTAGCTCATGTTTTTTCAATTAGAAAGCATTCTAGTGGGCAGATCGGAGAGAAATTTTGAGCACACAAATCCCGTAAGTGAGCCTATTCCATTAAAGTTTTTTCCATTGCAATATATGAGATGGAAAAGCGTAGTTTTATAAAAGTATTAAGTATTTACTACCCTCACTTACTATAAATAGAAACTTTCGTAAAAAAATTCTCTCATAACAATTCACTCGAGAGAACAACAAATATGACAAACTAGGCAAGCTTTGAACCAAAAGCAAAAAACCATAAAAATGAAAAAACTCAACTTTCTAAAACTAGAAGGTGTCAAAGAAAATAAAAAAACATCTTTGAAAGTGTTCATATCCTATTAGGGGTTTCATAATACTGATTCTAGATAAAAAAGTAGTATTTCCCAAAATAGAAGCTCTTGAACCCTAACTACTAAAAATAGAAAATCTTTGTTACGAGTCTAAAAATTGTTTTCATCCCCATTTTTGCTCATATTTCTGATATTTCACAAGTATGAAGTTTAAATTTACTATTTTCCAACCTATTTTAACCCTAGTGTTGGAAGAATTAGGCGTGGGTTATAACGATGTTTCTCATATGGACGTGGAAGATCTTAAGAACATGATTCTAGGTGGATGCAACAAACCTATAGAAGATAAAATATACACAAGTGGATTGTATGTTTTAGGTCATCATCTAATATCCACTTAGAGCACGGAGTTGGTATTAGCATGTTCCCATCACTATGAACTAGATAAAAGAATCATAAGGGTGGATGATAACTCGATTATGGCAATACTCACTTCTAAAGAAGTTTCTCATTATATGAAAAGTCTAATCTAGAACAACATATTCGTCATCACAAAATAATTTTCATTAGGTGAGAGGTGTAAAAAAAATAATACGTTCAAGGTCTCACACTTGGATCATGGTTTAAATAGGGAAGAAAACCATCTTGTATGCAAAAATATCTCTCTTGAAGTGAATTTTATGAGGTATTTTTAGATGCGATCATCATCCTAACAATGGTAATGGGAGCAGAAGCTACAAAGGATTTTCATGATTGGATGGAATTTCTTATCCTTACCATCATCAAGGAAAAATAGATGATAGATTGGAGGTAAATAATTAATGATAATCTGCATCATACATTATTTCATGTTTCGGCTACTAAGGATTTTTTAATGACTTCATAGTTGGTCTACACCCTTTCAAGCATAAGACCGTTCAAAGGTTTTATACTTAGAACATCTCTCGAAGGATCCTTCATATGATAAGTATCCATAGTTGACATTAAAAAAGAGAAACCATCATTTTTCATGAGTGAATGATGTGTTCACTATGCTCATCATCAGGTTGTTGGAAGGAAATCTTGAATCAAGGTTTTCCTCACAAGTTGCTTCTTTGATCAAGATGTATGGGTCGTTCTTCAAATGATTCTCAACTTTTTCCTACATCGGGGTGTCCATTTTTAATCTTTCTCTACATAATTTTCCATGATATCTCATTGATAAAATTGTGATGTTTGAGTTGTGTAGGCATCTTGTTCACATCAATGGTAAGATTAAAAACCAAAAGAAGAAAGTTGTTGCTTTCCCTATATTTCTCAAGATATTTTCTTACAAAGTGCCGGTGATGACGCTAATTTTTAAGGTACCTTTGCTTCTCTAATCCTAAATTCATACAATCCAAGAGTAGAATTTGATATTCAGAGCAATCTCAAAACATTTCACCTCCCTAACTTGCATCATGTTTGAAAAATTAAATACTATTGGGTGAATTGTGTAGATGATTTTGAAGTTAGGGAATGAGATCATATGAGGATGAAAATTGGGAAAATGAGAATATTCAAGATTAATTGGTATGAAGATGGTATTGATGATGATGGTACCAAAATGTATGATCTGAAGTATCAAGCCATGAAATAATTTCCCTTACCAAAAGTGTCTTGGAGCATCCGTGAATTAGGAGATATAAATGAATGAACTGAAGCAGTAATTAGGAGATC
The DNA here is from genome assembly GCA_018340775.1 of Taxus wallichiana var. yunnanensis. Classification (NCBI taxonomy): domain Eukaryota; kingdom Viridiplantae; phylum Streptophyta; class Pinopsida; order Cupressales; family Taxaceae; genus Taxus; species Taxus wallichiana. Next base: position 75,507,791 of record CM031244.1, read on the forward strand.
GAGGGAATGGTTCAAAAATAATAAATTTTCCCTCATTGAACTAGGAGGTTTCCTAAATATCCAAAGGAAAACATCCCACCTTTCCACTTCAAAATCCAAAGAGAAAGCTTCGGTTTCACCCATTCAAGAGAAAACTGAAAAAGAAATTCAGTGGAATCAGAAACTCCTCACTACAAGAGGTTGCACAAAAAGGAAAAGGCAACAAAAGACCCTGTGGTAGATTTAGAACAAGGGGAAATTGATCTAGTTCATCCTATGGTCCCTCAGCAATCTCAAAGTCTCTCATAATATCTAGCTACACCATCCCTGTCAAAGTAAGATGTTTCTTCTTAGTCAAAATAAGAAACAACAAAGTAAAAAAAAATGATATGTTTCCATGGATAAAAAATATGATCATGGGAATAGCCCGCATGGTTCAAAAAGTGGCACTCTCATACTTGAAGCCATAGCCTCACTAATCAAATTAAATAAGGGAAATTTATCTCAAGTTGCTTCCCGCTTCTTCGGTGGTGCTTCGAAAATCAATATGTTGAAATAGTTCGAGAAAAAGGTAACTAAAACCATTGAATAAATGACCCTAGTGATTAAGAAAATATAGAATTTATAGATTCCTAAATCTAATGTAATGTAGCAGTGAAATTATAAAACAATGAAGTACATAATAGACCCAATAAAATAAGCAATTAAAATTTAAAACCCTAAGTGTAAATAAGGAGATAAAATGACTTAGTTGTTTTACAAATAATTGTAGACTGTGATGAAGTGACACATTTATGAACAAAGAATGGCATATATCACACCGAGCCTCACCAAAATGTAAGGGTGTTGAAATATGCTTTGGAATGGGGAACCTATGGAGGGTCAGTGGCACTTGGTGCACCCTAAACCTATTTTGGGTGATTGTGACTGCTGAGGACCTTAGAAAACAAATTTTACTAGGTCACAAGATGTTCATTGTCCTTTTCTTCTTGTCACTAGTATGTTGCATGATGATCTATAATTTCAATGATAACCTGTAATAAAGATTTCACTTGCAAAACCCTTAAAAGTTCATCAAATCCCAAAAATAAAGTGATGTAAATGAGGGGTTGTACTATCCTCAATTATCAAACAAGTGATCTTACAAATTAGTGTTGGAATACAATTGAGCCAATGTAGTTCTATCTCGTGTATGTGAAAAATTATGCCTAGGTGGCTCTTATGCATTTCACACTTGATAGTGACAAATAAATACATGTAGAAGATGTAAGTAGAAGTGTGCATGGAGTAGAATTAAGTTCCCATCCTATGAAGTGTATGTAGAATAATGTAGTCCATTACCCTTGAATGAATTCTTAAATGCTCTTGAATAGCTTTTGGATGTTACCTTAGGTGGTGATAGCTAATGCTTAGTGTTTGGTCCTTTATTATGGTCACATAACTTTATATTTATATGATTCTTAGATGCTCAAATGGCTAGAAAGGACCCAAAAGATGTGAGTAAAGTATAAAGAGATCAGGGGCACCTAGAGGGGATGGGGGTGCACAGTACTGGTGTCCAAACTTAGAGAAATCGAAGGGTCAGAAGTCAAATTTGTAAATAAGGTTTTCAAGACAAAAAATTGCAACAAAAAGCAAACAAAGATGGCCAAAGATATGCATTAATTAGTACTTCTCTTACTTAGGAATCATATGAATAGTAGTATGTGATTTGTCAGGATGAGGGGTGAAAAGGTGTAATAACCAAATAACTTAATTGATGAATTATTATAAAGTAAAACATTATAACATACACCTCATAAATAAATTAAATAAACCATATTAAACACATAACATAACACGTAACGTGGAAAACCCCTAAATGGGTAAAAACCACGGAATAAATCCACTATTAAGAAAATTTTACAATTACCAGTCTAGTAACTCCCTCCTCACTTCTACTCCATGTTTTTACTAGGATTAAACTTCATATTCCACACACTAGAATATTATTTTATCAATGTTTGATATATAATTGATATGATCTAATTCAATATCCTAAATATGACCTATGGTAATATTTAAATAACCTAAAGGGTTATAACCACTCGATCAAATTTGAAAGGTTCCTATATTTTAGTTTAAAGGGATAGGTTAATCTTGAACCTTTATAAGTGAAATATTAAACAATACGTTGCCCTTCAATTGTAAAAATAAAATCTTAATCACCTTTCAATATATATGATTATTTTATATAAAATAAATAAAAATGATTAAATATTAAAAAATCAACTAAAAATATTGAAAGGTGATTTGGAGGTCCATAAAAAGGACATATATTCCATAAATCTTACAAGATCAACATAGTGTGGAAGTTGACTTTGAGATATTTCTATCAACTATTTGAACATCGAAAATAGATTCTGTATGTGCACACTTGTGGTGGTCAAAGCTGCAGTGAACCCTAAGAAGGATGAGGTCAACGATGAGTCATGATAAAGTGGCAAATATGATTGTATGAAGTTGATGCTTTTGGTTTTATACCTTTGATATTCTTCATTCGATGTCATATTCATATTTTTATATGATCAAAATTTCCCCAAGTCAACTCGAGCAAGTATCTCATCGAGCTATATGGTGAGCTAGAGTGAGTTGTGTTTCGAGGCAACACCGAGTCCATTGGTGAATTTAAGAAATGTAAGGGCTATTTTATTCTATAACTTGATGATCTCATCTAAGAGGGTCGACCTACTCTTAATCTCCAAAAACACTTGGGGATGTGGCCTAAGCCACATTATCCTTATCCACCATGGGATATAAAACATTCCTTCTGCATCGAACATGCCATGCAAGTGGGATAATCCAAATATATTGTATAAGGCTCAGTAGAGAGTAACATGGTGGAGGAGTTGGCTAGAGCAGTGGTAGAGTCCACGTGGATCGGGTCGTGTCACCAAAATGGTCACCGATTTTGTGGGAGGTGGAATTTTATCCCTTGACCTCTCCATTTCAAATGGATTAGCCTCACCAACCCACCTATATAGGTGGTTATGATAAGATAAGGGCAATAAGCCCTATTTACAAGATCTATGGGTGGTTTTAGCCTATAAAAGGACCTCAACACCCCTCCTTTACAAAATCTCATTTGTGGAGCTTAGTCTCTCCCAAGCTAAGCCCGTGGTGGTAAATCCAAATATTATGAATGTAATGGATCCTATATTTATTTTATATAGGCCATTATTATTTTGAAATACCTATATTATTTTATAGGCATTATTATTTTAAAGTCCTATATTTACTATAGGCATATTTTGGAGCCGAGGCCTAATGTTATAGGAATGTAAATATGTAAGACCTATTTTATAGGCATTATGATTATTATTTTTAAGTCCTATTATTTTAATAGGTGAAATATTATTTTGAAGCTTCAAATTCTCTCGAGAAGACATACTCCGAGCCCGAGCCGAGAAGGACAAAACATAGTTCGAAGGCGATCATGGAGGTGATATGGAGACTGAAGACCTATTTTAAAATAGGTATTATGGAGAGATAAGACCTATATCATATAGGAATCGTCCTCATTAAGGACCAATATTATTTGTTATCGGAAAGATGAAGATAAGACCTATTATTTTTAATAGGCATTATTGTTATTGGGAGTTATTAATACTATCCAATAGGCCATTTGAGCCACACTTGCATATTGTGGATCTTGGACTTTAGTGTCATAGGATATTCTACAAAGGAAGATCGGATCTACTAGCATAAGCCAAGGATTATCACTTGGTGGTCATGGAGGAGGTTCTTGTTCTTCATGCTTATTAAGCCACAACTTTAGAGTACGTCATGTCTGGAAGACCGATCAGGGAGCCATTGGGCATTGTACCATGAAGGAGAATATTGGATCGAATTTGCATCATAAGTCGAGGTAACTATTTGGTGTTTGTGATAAAGGTTCTTGTTCCAATTTGTATTCATTATTATCATGCTTATATTTTATTATTAGTTATAATCATTGAATTAGATAATATATCGGTTCTATTGATGAACCTAGAGACGTAGGCATTCAAACAAACTATATTATCAAATTTTGTGTAGTGTTTTTCAATTCTTGCATTGCTTAAAATTGATTATAATGGGTTTAATTCTAAAAATAATTTAAAAGCCTATAGGGGTCCATCATCAAGTAAAAACATTTTGGTCAGTTTTCAGATCATGTTTGTATCAAAGCTGGTTTTTCTCTCCGAAAAACCTATTATTCTCCGAGAACGTTGATCAATGTAGGTTGTGTGTACGGTGATACATTGGCTTGTACTTGTGGATTCCATATTGGTGGGATAGAATGAGGGAAATTTTTATCATCCTCAGTAATTTTCTCACATTTATATTTGGATTTATTCCATTATAACTCATGTGCAGATGATAGATCGTTCGACGATTAATAGAGGGCACATTAGTAAAAGACCTAAATTTTGTGAAATTTTTGTACTATGTTATACTTGCATTAGCAATACTCCTTAGACCATAATTATTTTGGTGATTTTTACTAACACCATGAGATGTAGTATATTTTTTCCTTATTGAGTTTTTTTCTAGCAGGGAGGAGACAAAGGAGGTCAATCCAGGTTGTGATACAATGGAGAGAAAAAGTACATAAGCCACCGAATAGGAGAAATTTTTGCTGTAGGTTTATCATGCAAAATTATTTTCCTTATAAATTTGGTATTAAGCTTATTGTACAAAGACTCTAAAAATTTTACAACTAATTTTACATGATGTATTAGGAAATGTTTTCCTTACACTTGTATTTAAAAGTTGTATAAAGACCCTTTTAAGGGCACATATCTCCTAATCAACTTTGAAGTGTATGTTATAATTAGATACTCATACCAATAATCCTGGAGAATATTTTAGTTGTTTGTGTATACATTTGAGCACTAGTGACAGATCAAAACTTCATTCTATGTAAAGTCATTTTGATCGTGCAACAAAATGGTAGTTGAACACTATTGGAATCTGACATCAAATCGAACTTCATTATGTGAAGAGGACCAATATGGCCATACAACATATTGGTACCTAATAAATTATGTCAACAAGAGGAGATTGCAAGAGATTAGCTCGGAACATAATTCGATGTTAAGGTATTATGATTGGACATATGAATAGTAGATGATCATCATTTTTTAGCACCATGTAGTGGAAGCATTGAGGTATTGAAAGGGGAATTAGGACCGTGTAATGGGAGAATTGAGGTATGGAAAGGGATGTGACATTGGGTCCCATCTTCATTCTATGTAGAGTCTCTTATGACCCTATAACAGGATGGTACCTGACAAGTCATTGTCCATCACCGACATTAGATAACTCTTAGATCTATGTACCATGGAGTTCCTTCAAACCAGTTTGGGGTTTTTGGAATCAACTCAAAGCAAGGATCTATGTTATAGAGTAAAATGGGATCCTTGTTGTCAAATATCTGGAAGCTTAGCACTACACAATAGGAGCGTTGAGGTTTCATTGGGAAATTTAACATCATACAATGGATGCGCATAGGTGTTCTTCATATATCGAGTGGAATAATAGGAGGAAGTGAGCCCAAGTTCCACATTTTCTATAGTTTGAACCATCATTTGTTGATTATGGAGTTGGTAGAATACTACGTAGATCTCTTCTCAGCAATGTGATTTGGAGTTTACAAGATTTTTGGGAAAAAATCCTTTCCCATTAGGGAGGTGTGATCCAAAGGTCAATATAAAGGATATATGTTCCCTAAATCTTTTAGGATTATCACATTGCATAGGTTGACTTTGAGATCTTTTTGTCAACTATTTGAATGTTGAAAATGGAGTCTATACGTGCACACATTGGCTAATCAAAGTTGTGGTCAACCCTAGGTAGGACCAAGTCAAATGTCGAGTCATGAAAAAATGGCAAATATGATCATATGAAGGTGATTATTTTAGGTTTATACCTCTATTATTCTTCATTCAATGTTGTCTTCATTTTACATACGATTGAAAAAATAAATTTTCTTGTGGTCGGACCTCGGGCCAACACTTGGTCTACCACCACTTTTCCCCAAGTCAACTCGGGTGAGTAGCTCATCGAGCTATATGGAAAGCTAGAGTGAGTTGTGTATCGAGGCACCACCGAGTCCATTGAAAAATTTGAGAAATGCAAGGGATATTTTCTTCTACAACTTGGCGATCTCATCTAGGAGGGTCGAGCTACTCTTAACAACTGACAAAACTCTTGAGGATATGGCCTAAGCCACATTATCCTTATCCACCACGGGATATAAAACATTCCCTTCGCATAAATCATGTTATGCATGTGGGATAATCCACATATAGTGTATAAATCTTGGTGGAGGGTAACGTGGCGAGAGGACTTGGCTAGAGCGGTCAGTGAAGCCCATGCGGTTGGGTCGGATCGACAAAAATGATCACTGATTATGTAGGAGGTGGGATTTGATCCCTTGACCTCTTCATTTCAAATGGAATGGCCTCACCAACCCACCTATATAGGTAGTTGTGATAAGATAATGGTGATAAGCCCTATATACAATATCTACGGGTGGTTTTGGCCTATAAAAGGCCCTCAACACCCCTCCTCTAAACAAGCTCATTTGTGGAGCTTAGTCTCTCCCAAGCTAAGCTGTGGAGGCTAAGGGAGAATATTATGAATGTAATGGGTCCTATATTTATTTATATAGGCCATTATTATTTTGAAAGACCTATATTATTTTATAGGCATTATTATTTTAAAGTCCTATATTTACTATAGGCATAGTTTCGTAGTCGAGGCTTAGTGTTATAAGCATGTAAATATGTAAGACCTATTTTATAGGTATTATGATGATTATTTCTAAGTCCTATTATTTTAATAGGTGAGATATTTTTTTGAAGGTTTGAAATCTCTCTGAGAAGACATACTCTCGAGACCGATCCGAGAAGGATGAAATGTAGTTTGAAGGTGATTGTTGAGGCATATGAAGATTGAAGACCTATTTTAAAGTATGTATTATGGAGAGATAAGACCTATATCATATAGGATCATCCTCATTAAGGGCTGATATTATTTTTTATCGGAAAGATGAAAGTAAGACCACTTATTTCTAATAAGAGTTATTGTTATTGGGAGTTATTAATATTATCCAATAGGCCCTTTGAGCCACACTACATATTGCGGATCCTAGACTTTAGTGTCATAGGATATTCTACAAAGGAAGATCAGATCTACTAGCATAAGCCAAGGATTATCACTTGGTGGTTATGGAGGAGGTTCTTGTTCTTCAGGTTTACTAAGTCATAACTTCAGAGTATATCATGTATGGAAGACCGACCAAGGAGCCATAGGGCATCATAATAGCATCTAGAAGACCGATCGAGGAGCCATTAGGTATTGTACCATGAAGGAGAATACTGGATTGAATCTGCATCATAAGTTGGGGTAACTATTTGGTGTTTGTGATAAAGGTTCTTGTTCCATTTTGTATTCAGTATTATCATGCTTAGATTGTATTATTTGTTACAGTTATTGAAGTAGATAATATATCGGTTCTATTGATGAACCTAGAGACGTAGGCATTCGCCAAACTCTTTATCAACTTTGTGTGTAGTGTTTTTCAATTATTTCATTGCTTAAATTTGATTTTAATGGGGTTAATTCAGAAAATAATTTAAAATTATATAAGGTTCAATGGTTGAGTTGAAAAAAATTGGTCAATTTTTGGATCAAAAGGTAGTTAAAATTAAAAAATCAATATTAAAAATAATAATTACATATTCAATTTTCATCACTCAAAGGAAGAGGTCCGTGAGATTTCATACTTTTCCATTATTCATGTACCTCATTCAAATCTATTATATCCAACTTTTTAGGTGAAAAAGAGATAAAAACCTTAGCATGTCTAATGTATCTAAGCAAAGTCTAGATCTCTAAATATTTTGAATGCAATTTAACTTAGAAAATAGTCACTCAACATTGAAGTACTTGTTGAAAGTGTGAGAACTATTTTCTATAGTTTCATTAAATTAGGGAATGAATATTTCCACATTTCATCTTCACCACATTAATCTCATGCCTTGAACATAGTCTTCTTCAGATGTGCTTTATGTAGATTCACAACAAAACTTATATTTTACTTCTCATATATTTTCTAGTCTTAAATTTTTTCAGGGCTATAAATAAAATGTCCTTTGGAATTTAATGCCAAATTGTTAGTAAAGAAACAAAATCTTTGTTATTCATGAATAAGATTTGTTAGACAATTTAGAGCGATCAAAGAAATTGTAATTTTCTAAAGCCTATTAAGGTTGTAATAATAATCACAAGATATTTATTACATACAAAACAAATGTAAAACATATGAATTTTTCAGACCTCAAAAAACTAAATGTGGTTTAATATTACATACCTTAATTTATCCTGGAATACAAGAGTAATTTAGAGCATGGAGGAATCCTTAAATAATTCAGTTATCCATTGATTACACAATACTAAAGTTGTTAACTTAGAGGCATAAAAGTATCACTATTATCTTCACAACAATCTGTCATAAAATTTAGAGAAACAACTAATATTTAAGAACCCAATTTCCAAAATAAAATAAGGGCATTGAGAATAAAATCCCCAAATTGATTTAGTGGCTAGAAAAGGATTAAAAATAACATTTCTCTTGTGAAAATAGAAACACTTAACTAATTGCTTATTTTGTATCGATTCATCTTCTTCTTAAATTTTGTGCATGATTTGTGTAAAGTGAAAGTAGATTTATTTTAACACGAAAAAAGGAAAGTAAGTAATGAGTTATGAATTGCTGCAATTATTCATTTAATAATTAATATATTAAAATTAATCCAAGATTTATAAAAATTAATATAGCATTTAATATTTGTATGAAAAATGATTTTTAGTTGGCCCTTCTAATGAAAAATTAACATAAGTGACCTCATTTCAGTATTGACATGTAATTTTAAATTTTTAATTTCTTTTGAAGTGTAAATTTTTAAACACCCTTCTATGAAAAGTTGAAATACATTTGAAGGGCATTGACAACTTCAAATTTTATCCTTGGTTATAACCTTTTTAAGTGACAGGGCACACCTCCCGCATTTAATTAATTGATTAATTAAATCAACCAACCCCAATATAAATTTAATATTTAAATAATATGAATAGAGTTTATTCTATATTATTTAAATATAAACAATGTATTATGGAACACTTAATATTATAGTTTTAAAACTCCTCCTTAATATTAAGTGGGGATCCATATGCCAACATTACTTGTTTGTACAATAGGATTTACAAATCCATAAACCCTAAGGGTTTAGGCTAGCACATGTATTTATGAGACTAAATCTCACTATTTCTCATAGAAATATTCTTATACCGCATCATTAGGATCATTTTATAATACAAGGACAAATCCTTTACAAATAGATGCACACTTGACTATATTTTTCTCATAAACTCTATCACCTAATTTAGATTATACAAGATCTTTTACAATGCTTTTAAAACTAGAATAGAAGTATAGAGGAGAAGGACTCAATCAACCAAATGGCCATCAAGAGATGGAATTTCCATGCACACTTACCCTCAATGGAAACTCTAAAAGGCCAACCATTGCATGGAAATTGCATAACGTGCAACACACAATGGCTTCGTAAAAAGTCTCGCAACGATATTCAATCAAGTTGTCTTTGGAGATCTATATCACCACTTTGAGAACCTTCTCACGAATAAGGTGCACATGTATCTTGATATGCTTCATTACTTGATGTTGAACTGGATTCTTAGAGAGATAAATACAACTCTATCTATCACATAAGAGAGTACTTCCTTTAACTTCCATGTGCATCTCTTCCAATAACCTCTTCAACCACATGGCTTCTTTTATTGCTTCTATTGCACTTCTATATTCTTCCTCGGTAGAAGAAATGGAAACTATGGGATTAGTTTTACTACTCCAAGTAATGTCACTTGCACCAAACTTTAATATATATCCAATTGTATATTTACGATCTATGACATCACCAACATTTTCGAGAATCACAATATCCATATAAATATGCATTGTTAGATGAAATAAAATTTTAATCATAATTCATATTTCCTTTACATAACACAAAATTATTTTTCTAAATTCTAATGATCACGATAAGGTTCCTGAATAAACCTTGAAGAAAACCCTATTGTATAAGCAATATCAAGTTTAGCAATAATTAGATAAATCAAACTACCTACAAGTTGCTTGTACAAAAGTAGGATTAGATTTTTCACATGCGAGTTTAGGATAAAGTTTACATCCTACTTCTATAGGAATAGAAACTAGTTTACAATCAAGAATATTAAATATTTTAATAAAATTAGTTGCATATTGTGATTTAGATACTACAATAGAATTTTTGTCCTGAAATATAGCCATGCCCAAAAAATGATGCAATAATCCTAAGTCTTTCATCTCAAAATATTGCATTAACTTTCATTTAATTTTCATAATTAAAGTGTTATAATTACTAGTGATAAGTAAATCATCAACATACAATACAATGAGAATAATAACATTTTATTCAATTTTAACAAATAAATCATTATCAGATGCATAGTTAGAAAAACTAATTTCATTGAAAAAACTGTTAATTTTAGAATACCAAGCTCTAGGAGCTTGTTTCAAACCATACAATGATTTTTCAATTTACAAACATACATTTCTTTACTTGGTTCTTCAAATCCTTTAGGTTGGGTCATATAAATTTCTTCTTGTAAATCACCATTCAAAAAATCATTTTTACATCCATTTGATGGATTTCCCAACCATACTAAGCAACTAAGGAAATCAAAATCCTTATTTTACTCATTTTTGCAACTATTGCATATTTTTATATGTAGTCAATACTAGGTTTTTGAGTAAACCCTCAAGCTACAAGTCTAGATTTGAATTTATCTATATTGTCAGTTATTTTATATAGAATCTTGTATAGCCATATAGATCTAATTATACTTCATTTTTAGGAGGATATACTAATTCCCATGTTTGATTTTTAATCAAAGCAAGTGTATTCAAATTTCATAGCATCTATCCATATTTCATTAGAAGAAGCTTCTTCAAAAGATTGGGGTTTAGGTTCATACAAATTCATCAAAGAATGATATGTATGATGACTCCTTGTCATTTTTTGAAGGTTTTCACGATTAGAGTCTTGAATAATAGACTCATCCCATCTAGGTATTTTAATTATAGAGGAACTAGGAACAATCTCATTTTTAACTATAGGTTCAACACTAGTTTCTTCATCACATTCATTATTTTCACAATTTTCAAATTCAATTTCATTTTCATTAGAAACATCATAAATAACTGAAGATGAAGAACAACAAAAAGATTTTTAAAAGATTTTAACATTCCTATTTTCCATAACTTATATTTTGGACGGATCAAAGATCCTAAGATGTTTAGTTTTTATACCGTATCCTACAAAGATACAAGGATATGAGGTCTTATTAATATTCTTCCGTTTTGATTTCAGAATGAAGAGGGAAGATGGGCTACCAAATATTCTCAAATGAGATATACTGGGTTTTTGGTTTGACCACTTTTCCAAAGGAGTTGAATTTACTAAGGCTTTAGTGGGAACTCTGTTCAAGATATGAACAACAATGTTCATAGCTTCTGCCTAGAGGAACTTAGGAACTTGAGCAGAATGCATCATGGTCCTAGCCATTTCTAGAATAGTGTGGTTTTTCCTTTCCACAATCCCATTCTATTGAGGGGAATAGGGAGTAGTTAATTCCCTTTGAATTCCACATTCAACAAAAATGAGTCAAATGTTTGACTTATGTATTATCCCCTATTATCGAGTTCTAAGCCTTTTAATTTTATACTTAGAATATTTTTCAAATAAAGCTTTAAATTATTTAAATTTTGACAAGACATCTAATTTATTTTTAATAAAATATAACCAAATCATATGAGAGAAATCATCAATGAAAGTGAAAACATATAAAGAACCATTAAGATAATGAACTTCTAGGGGTCCTCTAACATCACTATGGAAAATATCTAAAGGTTTAGAAGATTTATCATCATGATGATTGTCAAAAGGATTAACACATTTCTTACCACATAAACATCCATCACAAGTTTCATGATTTTGGGAAATAGGTGGCAGACCAGTTACTTAGTTTATTCGATACATGTCATACATCTCCTGAAGTTGACATGACCTAGCATCTCATGCCACAGTTTCATGTCACTTCTTTGAGTTTTCAAACAAGAAGCAAAAGAAAATCCAGAAAAATACATACAAACCATCTCTTTGATTGCCTTCAACTATAGTAACTTGAAGTTCATTTTTAATAAACCATTTATCCTTTAAAAGTGTTACACTATAGTTATTTTTAGTTAACTAAGAATAATAAATCAAAGTCATTTTAAATTTAGGTTCTAACAACACATTGTTAATAAAACCATTTGTTACTTTTACTTTTCCCTGACCCTAAACATTGAGAATAGAATGATCACCCAAATATATTTGATCATTACATTCACTAAGTTTATATAGGATATCAAATCTAAAATTCATCTTCCTGGAGGCACCACTTTCTAATATCCATTCATTTTATTTTGCAGTGAAAAAAATGGAATACAAAGAAATTATATTTGATTTTTTGTTGTTTTTCCAATTCTTTTTTTGGTTTTGATTTTGTTTTTGGTCATGAAAAGATTTGTTACCATTTTGAAATTCGCGAATTGTTTTGTTATTTTTAAATTTGTAATCCTCTTTCTTGTGTCCAAATTTACCACAATAATGACATTTTCCATCAAAGATAAGTTTTTCATGTTTCTTATCTTTTCTAGGAGGTTTAAAAGTTTGCTTTGTGTTTTTATTGAATCTATAGGTTTAAAATTTTGATTTATGAGTGATAAGTTCTTGTGTGGCATTATCCTTAGAATAAAAATTTGACATTACTTGTTCTTCTGTATAAAAAGAGAACTAATATTTTTCAAATCTGAAATGTCTTGTTACGCTTGATATTTAGAGTTCAAAATTGAAATGAAATTTATAAGTTTTTCATGAATATTTAATTGGATAATAACATAAATAAATTTATCTTGAATTAAATTACTTCCACATTCATCTAACTCGTGACTTAATATTTTGATTTCGCTAAATAATTTATCACTTTTTCATCTCTTTTCATAGGAGTTGTCATAAGATCTAAAATCAATTTAATATTTTTTTAAACGCTTACCTTCGTGCATTGAATCCAATTCAGCCCAAAAATCACTAGGACTCTCTTGATTCCTTATATGAAGTAGAAAATCATCCTATACACTTTGTAATATGATGGACATCACCTTTTGTTGATACATAACAACGTTATCAACAGATTGCATGTCTTCCTGGAGCTCTTTCAGATTCCATTTACAACTACCCACAATTTTTGAACCATGAATTTTTCTTTCAGTCAAATATTCCAAATGATGTAGTTGTTTCCATTCAACATATGAGATTTATCAATTTAAAATTGATTAGGCCCCATTTTTGCGTAAAATATAGATAAAAATGATTAACACACAAGAATCAAAATAAGGGTTTTATAAAAATTCCCCTGTCGTATTTTAATCTTTGTAATCAATCATGATCAATTTACACCAAAATAGAGGTCCTGTAAATTGAATAGTCTATTCATGAATATGTCTGAATTATATCAAAAAATAAAATTGAAATGTAAGTGAATTTTTTTTGTTTTGTAAGAAAATAATGACGAAAAATCTTATCATCGTATGCGAATATATCATTAAAAAATGATAATTTTACCATTTTTACAAAAAAATGTTTTATAATTTCTATATATTTTTGAAAAACTAAATAAACAAATTATTTAAATATATATTTTTTTGAGCTCTTGCTCCTTTAGTTAGGTTTTCTTGTTAACTCAGTGAGCCATATTATATCTTGAATGTTAATGAAAAACATATGACCATATCAAATCAAATTCAAATGTTTATTATAACTCGAATCATATATTATCAATGTAAACCATATATTATACCGAAACCACTTTGCAATGTAAGTCAAATTGTGCAAGAACCGTAGCCAAGACGCATTAAACAATAGTTTAGCCCTCATCGTTCCCACGAGGGGTGATTAAACAAAGGGGTGGTGTGACCTAAGTCACACCACTAAATTACCTTGGAAAGGATTTTAAATCTTTCCCCTTACCTATGCTTTCCCCAATGTGGGACCAACCTAGTGTGAAAGGAGAGAGGATGGGAGTCACTATCGTGGGAGGCGAGAGATAGGGGCCCATGAGGATAGGTGTTAGCAACATGAGGGGGTCCATAGAAGCATGCAGTGAGTGTCACATGGCACTCACCAAGGAGGGGGTATGAAGAGGGCCGCCCGCATCGAAATATATGCATTTTTAATACATGGTTTTAATATAGTTTTCAGTATAAGTTAGGTAGGTTTATAGGATTTAGGTTTTAGATTATATAAACCATTTAAATTTTTTATATAGATTAATATATATGTATAATTATACACATATATATTTATATTGTATTTTTATAAAATACAAAGATTTTATAAAAAAACTATACAACTATTATAGTTTGTATTAAACTATAGGAGAAAATTTTTCAGGGCCCTCTTTAAGACATGAATAAGGATTTCAAAAAATTCATAGTAAATAATGTAAATACAAATGTATTACCGGGGAAAAGGAATTTTCTTGACCAATGAAAAAAATGGAAAAACCTATTTTCTCGAATGTTGTCTCCCCTTGTAAACTCAATTTTTTTGAATTTGTAATTCCTCATTTGAATGTCTTGAATCCTTGCAAACTATATTAAAATATACAAAATATTTCAAATAATTACAACCCCTACCTTATTTTCCGAGTTTGGGTAATTGCAGCAAGTTGAATTCTTTCTATGTAGTTGAAATTTCAAAATGCCTTTTCAACTATCCAATATTCATCCAACCAACAACCTATGTGGAATATGAAGGGGGTGGGGGTTAAATAATAGTTCAAACAGATTCAACCTTAGGTTACATTAGGATAAAATTTAATTTATTAATCTTTGCTTTGGTACCATGTCGGGATGAGGGGTGAAAAGGTGTAATAACCAATTAAATTAATTAATGAATTATTATAAAGTAAAACATTATAACATACACATCATAAATAAATTAAATAAAACACATTAAACACATAACAAAACATGTAACATGGAAAACCCCTAAATGGGTAAAAACCCGCGAAATAAATCCACTATAGAGAAAATTTTACAATTACAAGTCCAATATCTCCCTCCTCACTTCTACTCCATGTTTTTACTAGGATTAACCTTCATATTCCACACACTGGAATATTATTTTATTAATGTTCGATATATAATCGATATGATCTGATTCGATATTCTAAATATGACTTATGGTCATATTTAAATAACCCAAAGGGTTATAATCTTCTTAAGTGATGGGGCACACCTCCCCAATTTAATTAGTTTATTGATTAAATTAACCAAACCCTAATGTAAAGTTTATATTTAAATAATATGAATATAATTTATTCTATGTTATTTAAATATAAACTACATATTATAGTGCACTTAATATTATATTTCTAACATGAATAAGGCTAGATAGATATAAAAAGTGCATGATTTTGTGTCTACATTTGACCCTAATTTATGTTGTTGAGAAAAATCTTGATAAGAAAAGTAGATAGAATATGTGCACCTAATAACCATGTACATTTTTTTTTCACTATTTTCTTTACCTTTTCGAAATGATGAAACAGATAAGGTTAAGGGCCAAGGAGAAATACCTATTAAATGTTTATTAGTTGATGGTTGTGTGCATTATGAATTCTTAATCTACAGATAAATGTGAGAGATTCCTTTTGGCTAGGAGGAACTACCTGTAATAGAAAACAAGACCACAAAAAGATAGTTAAATAATATATGATAGTGGACTTCCTAGCATATGCTAGTTCTGGAAAGTGTGATACTTCCTAGATGGCTATCGATCCACTATTTAAAAAAATTTAATTTGATAAATAAAAAAGTCCTACTGTAGTTGATATGATTTAGGTATTTCATTCAAGTACAATAAGCAAATCCAATCACAACAGGCTAGGCTATAGTTGGATTTGAGAGGTGAGGTGTCTATCAAGGTACTAGGATTGATCAGGGTCTAATTTTGGGTTATTTAGGTCAATTGGTAGGGTGATTATTGGGTTTGTTCTTGGTCAAGGTGTAAAACATTGAGACCGATGTCGCCTAAGTGTGACCGATCTTCGGTTTAGGTAGAAATGATGGTGGTTGTGGATAACCAGGCGTCGGTATGATCGAGGCAAAAGAAACTCAAATAGATTAAATGGTAGGGGTGATCTGAGGTCAAATAAAGTTTGGGAGAGTGAATGGAAGTTTTGTAGAGGTCTTAGGTATGCTCAAGTATACACGGTGATGATAGGTGATTTGATAATATGGGTGAAGGGATATTTGAGTTCACAGTAAATAGGTGATGAAGCAATAAGCATGCAAAGAATAGATTAATAACAGGAGTAATAAAGATTACTAACTGAAATAAACCCTATTGGTTAGGGCCATACTTACTGTGTTAAGGATCTGATGGCTGAGTGGTGCAGGTGGTTGATCGAAGAATACATGTATGGTACTGTAGTGGTGATTTCCCGAGTTCTCCGTGAATGCAATGGCTCTATGATTGATCCTGGTGATGGTTCTGGATGTTTGGATGTGTAAAAGGATGCTTGTTTTTCTTGCATGCAGATTTGATCTCCTTTCTTGCTCTCAGAATGTGCCAACCCAAAAACAAAGGTGTTTGGGTGAATAAATGGTAACCAATGATGGTTTTGGGTTGACCGACATCGGTTTAATGGTGATCGGTGTCGGTTAAGGTGGGATTCCATAGGTTTACTAAAATGGGAAGATCTTTCTAATTTCTTGGGACCAGTTAGTTTATTCTCGCGGATTAGAACAAAAACTTCCCTTCTGATGAGTCGAAATATGGTTAGAGAGATTTTAGGGATTGATATTAGGGTTAGACCAAATCTTAGATCATTAAGGTAAGTGAGACTTAGTTATTGTTGGTTATGGAAAAATGCCAAGAATAGGTCTAGGGTGAGGTGGAAATTACCTTAACTAAAATAATTAAAAATGAATATCGTGAGGATGGATATTAATTTAATTAAGTTAATTAAATTAATATTAATGTGGGGTGGAAGGGGCCATGGTTAGATGAGTATGCTTGAGTTGGTTATTTGATAAGGGACCAAGGGGAGTGTGAACCAATTTGGTGTCTACACATTGATGGTGAAATATGTGCCGAGATACAAGGAAAAGTGTGGAGTGATAAAAATGTGTAGCATGGAAATTAAAGAAGAGGAAGTGTAAAAAAGTGATGATGATGATGACCCTATGGTGAGAGCACATGTGTAGATGTCATGATTGTAGATGTTGTTGATGTTTATTCTTGTGGATGTGTTGATTTTTATTGATGTTGTTGGTGATGTGATTATTACTTCACATAAGGATGGACTTGTAAAAGAGAAGAATGAATAAGTAGTCAAATACTCCCGTATATGATGAAAATGTGTAAAAAGTATGTAAAATTATAAAATGTGAAAAAGGAACATGTGCACCTAATCTATGATGTGAAAAATTGTAGAAACGATCATGATGATGATGTAGAAGAATGAGGTTTTTGGGTATTCACTTGCCAATTATGTCATTTACAAGTTTTTTAGACAATCTCATGCTAAGAATGGAAGATGTGTAGAGATTAAATTCTAGTTTCATCCTCTAACATTTAAATTCATCTTGAAATGTAGAACACCACTACAAATAGTGTGTAAAAACTGATCTGTTGAACAGCTTCCAATCTCATGTAAAAATAGAAAATGTTGTGTATAGAGTTCTGTTGAGTGCTAGGATCTGTGTGCCTGTAAAATCTGCTATGTGAATTGATAAACACTAATCTAAAATTAAATTTTTTGTGTAGGTATCCCCTGGTCATAAGCATTTAGGAATGTTCGGGGGCACCCAGTGCTACACTCTTGGTCTCAACGTGCTAGTGTTCATGTTGTGTTGAGGACCCAAGTCAAATTAGAGCCCATGTCTAAGAATGATGAGTATGTTGTACCTATACTAAATTGTGTTGTGTGATGAATGTATATTGTTTTATGGGGTGAATGATTCACCTAAATGATTCCCCCTCATTTAGGATGCATACGACATTCTGAGGAGTATGGAACCCAAAGGAGGACCGACTGTTGTGTGGAAACGATGCCTTACAGGGGGAGGGAGTGTGTTTCATAAAAAACCCAAGGCATGCACAAAAAAAGTGGATAGGAAACAAATTTTATTATAAGAAAAGACAAAGACACATGTAGAAGACAAAATGTAAGCTAATAAGTAAGTCGATAATGTGTAAGCTAAGACGTAAGAAGATAATGTAGACCACAAAAACGGGTTTTAGACATGGGACACTACTCACAATGTTGTAAGAAAAATAAGGCTGAGGTGTCTCGAAAGCATACGAGAAAATCGAGATAATAAGCAAGACATAGGGAAAATGTCACAAAAAGTGATAGATGAGAGAAAACAATGTAACAGACAACCATGGAAGCATATAACCTATAAGACAAATGTTGCACATGAAGCACCCGTTAGCATGTTAGAACGATAAAAATTATGTCAAAGCAAGCATAATCTGATATAGTAATGTGCAATGAAAAATGAAACAATAACACTTTCATTGCATGATATTGGATACCCCAAGATCTATTGTGGACCGGGTAATAGGTATTGCGCTAAACATCCATGTTGTGTGTGTGGATCTATAGAATCTACAATCACAACTAGAAATAAAGTGAATGTGCATGTGTGTATGACAAAGATAATGACATACAAAATATATGACTAGCATGTGTAGTAAAGTATTCATGTAACAAGTAAATGTAAGAAAGAATAAATGTGACCAATATATGCGTGATATTATGGGTGAGATGGAATGGAATGTAGAGTGAATGATAGGAGTAATGTGTCCCCGATTGGATGTGTATGTATGAGATGAGGTTCATTTATAAATGCCCCCTCAGAAGTCAAGAATGAACCATAGAACAAGAGTGTTTCATTGGGTAATGAGCACAACGCGTAAAATTAGATGTAAGAAAGAGGTAGCATGAATGTGTAAAATGAATAATGCGCATAGTGTGTGGTATATGTTGTGATAAGAGGATGTCGAATATGTGTGAAGTGTGTAGTGTGTAGTGTGTAATGTGTAATGTGTAATGTGTAGTGTATTATGAAGTGTGTTGAGTTGTGGAGCTCAATTACTTCAGTTTAGCATGCAATAGAAACTTGCTGTAAAATACAGTAACCGTCATCGGTTAGGGGAATGGACATCACCACCCAGACTGGAATCGGTCAAGCAAGGAGGAACCAACAATGGTTAGGTCTAACCAGCATCGGTTACCTGTGCGAGGATGTTTTAATTAACTCTCAGGAATTAGATCTATTTTTAGCATTAAAGTATATCTATTGATTGTAATTGCATGGCTAAGTTCCCTAAGTCTATAAACGACTATATAAGCATAAAATATAGGGTTTAGAGGTAAGATGATTAACAAGAATTAGAAAGAACTTACAAAAGTTGGTGAGAGAGAGAATTCTTGGTGATGAAGTAAAATCTTGAGAGAAAGAAAGTATTGTACATCTAAGAGGTGTGGAAGATTGTAAATATTCATTGTATATCTTGTCAAAGATTTAGATAATAGATTGGATTGTTTCTTGGTAGACATACCCCACAAAGTGGGAGAACCACGTTAAATTTGGTGTTGATTTATGTCTCTTGTTTTTATATTTCTTTTGGTAGAATATCTAATTTTATTTGCATGTATGCTTAGATCGATATATTTTTGTATAATTGGTATGCTATCCCTAACAAATGGTATCAAATATTTGTTTGAGGGTTTTTGTGTTGACATGATTTACTCACGAGGGATTTTTGATTGAGTGGGAGCTACAACAATGAAATAAGAAAACAAATACAAGGTAGAGAAATTTGATGGCCGAAATTATCAATTATGGAAGGTGCCGATTGAGGATTATCTCGTATCAAAGAGATTTGTATTTACCATTTGATGAGAATTCTAGACTTACAAATATGACTGATCAAGAATGGAAGATTCTTGATAGAAACACTTTGGGATATATAAGATTGAGCCTGACAGTATCCATGTACCTTCCAATATTATAGAAGCATCTTCAATGGTAGACTTAATGAAATCTCTTGCTAATTTATATGAAAAACCTAGTGCTTCAAATAAAGTTTATTTGATGAAGAAACTATTTCGTTCTAAGATGCATGAAGGTGGATCTCGCATCTAGTCATTTGAATGATTTCGATCTATTATAAATCGGTTAAAATTGGTTGCTATACCATTTGATGATGAAGTAAAAGAACTTTAATTCTTATGTTCTTTGCCTATAGTTGGGATAACTTGGTAATGGTTGTTAGCAATAAAACATCTACTAATAATATTTTGAAGTTTGATGATGTTGTTAGTATAATATTGAATGAAGAAATTTGCGCAGAAAGAGTATAGAGGAATCATCATCTAGAAATGCTTTAAATGTAGAGAGTAGGGATAGGAATAAGGAGAGATCCAAGAGTAAGAGTAATGGGAAATCAAAGTCAAGGGATAACAGATCTAAATCCAGTAAAGGGAATTACTTGTTGGAAATTTGGAAAGAAAGGACATGTAAAGAAATATTGTTGGTCAAAGGACAAAGAGAACCAACACCCGAAAAAGGTAAAGGAGAAAATCTTGGTACATTAGAGGTAATGCAAGATGCTATTATTCTTTCTTTATGCAATAGAATTAAATCATGGCTTTTAGATTAAGGAGCCTCTTTCCATGCAGCCCCTAATAAGGGTTATTTCATAAATTATGTCTAGGAAATTTTGGGCATGTTTATTTGGGTGATGATGAACCTTGCGGTATTATACGGTAAAGGGAAGTTCATCTAAAATTACAGATTGGAAATACATGGGTATTGAAAGATGTGAGGCATGTGCCAATACTCAAGAGGAATCTTAGTTCTACAGGCAACTAGGTGAATCTGGTTGCATGGACACTTTTACACGAGACTCTTGAAAAGTCACCAAGGATTCTTTTGTTGTTGAAAGAGGTAAGAAGGTAGGAATGCTATATTTATCTACCTATATTACGGATTCCATTTCTGCATTATTTACTTTGGATTCGAGATGCATGCATGTGGCATAACCAGTTAGGTCATATGAGTAAAAAAGAATGCAAATCTTAAAGGCTAAGGGTAAATTATCAGATTTGAAAGATTTAGATCTTGATTTCTGTGAGCATTGTTTCTTTGGAAAGCAAAAGGGAGTGATATTTCTCAAATTTGGGGAAATTGAGTAGAAATTAGAGCTTGAACACTCGGATGTGGGGGAATCATCTCGGGTAGGTTCTCATAGATGATCCCAATATTATGTTACTTTCATTGATGATACTACAATAAAGGTATGGGTTTATTTTATTAAACGTAAATATGATGTTTTTGAGACTTTTAAAATATGGAAAGCCCTTGTTGAGAATGAATCAAATTCAAAGTTAAAGTTCCTTAGATCTAATAATGGTGGTGAATACCATAGCAAAGATTTAAATTATTATTGTTTAGTGAATGGGATACGTAGAGAAAGAATGGTTCTAAGAACACCACATGAGAATGGTGTTACAAAAAGAATGAAAAGGACAATCATAGAACATACTAGAAGTATGAGGATACATTCTGAATTTCCCTTGCAGTTTTGGGCAGAAGCAGTTGATAAAATGGTTTATTTTATTAATTATGGGACTTCAAGTTCATTAGATGGAGGAATACTAGAGGAAGCTTGGACCACAAAAGAGGTATATCTTTATTTTCTTAAAGTTTTTGGTTTAGAATATTTTGTGCATGCTGATAGGGAAAATAGAAAGAAGTTGGATGTAAAATCCAAGAGATGTAATTTCATTGGTTATGGATCTGGTGATTTGGGTTTCCATTTTTGGGATTTAGAGAATTCTACAATTATTAGGAGTCTTGATGTTGAATATAATGAAAAGAGAATGTACAGGGATCAGATTTTGGTACCCAAGGATGAACCGATTGAGAAGTTTGTAAATGAAAATGAACTCTCATATTTAAAATAATTACCAACAGGGTTACATAGTAACTGGTGTCGGTTGACCCCGACCAACACCCATCAAATGAACCAGTATCGGTTACAGAGGATCCAAACCAACATCGGTTAGTAGAATCAATTTCGGTTAGAGGTGACTAGCGTCAGTCAATATTAGATTTGGATAGGAATTTTCAGGAGGTCCAGATTGAGCCTTTGGTACCCCAAACTCATGTGAGAAGGTCATAAAGGGTAAGTAAACCTCCAGAAATATTTACACCTTCTCTATTTTATTTATTATTGACTGATAATGGTGAACCAGAGAGCTTTGAAGAAGCAATGCAAGATAAGACTCACATTCAGTGGGAGCATGGCATGGATGAGGAGATGGACTCCTTGGAATAGAACTAGACTTGGGATTTGGTTAAGTTGCTAGTAGGTAAGAGAAAATTGTAGAACAAGTGGGTTTACAAGATTAAGGAAGAAGAGGGTGGATAGAAAAGGTACAAGGAAAGGCTTGTAGTAAAGGGATTTGCACAGAAAGTAGGTATTGAATTTGGTGAAATTTTCTCTCCTATTGTTAAGATGAATTCTATTCGTACTATATTGAGCTTAGTTGCAGTAGAATATTTGTATTTAGAGAAACTAGATGTGAAGACTTCTTTCCTTCATGGTGATTTGGATGAAGAGATTTATATGCAGCAGCCGCTTAGGTATGAAGTCAAGGGTAAGGAGAAACTAGTGTACAGGTTGAAAAAGAGCCTATATGGGCTCAAGAAAGCTCCAAGGAAATGGTACATGAGATTTGATAGTTTTATGCATGAGCATGGGTACTTGAGATGTGAATTTGACCATTTTGTTTATTTCAAGAATCTTGAAAATGGGAGCTATCTTATTTTTTTATTATATGTGGATGATATGCTTATTGCAGGATCTAGTATGTAGGACATTGGTGAGCTTAAGGGAAAGCTAGCTCACACATTTTATATGAAGGATTTAGGATCTGCAAAAAGAATCCTTGGCATGCAAATACATATAAATAAGAAAAACAAGAAATTGTATTTGTCTCAAGAGGATTATATCTACAAGGTGTTAGAAAGGTTCAACATGCAGAATGTAAAACCTGTTAGTAAACCTATGGCTAGACACTTCAAATTGAGCAAAGATCGGTGTCCATCATCACATGAGGAGGTCAAATACATGACACGAGTGCCATATGCTTTAATAGTTAGAAGTCTCATGTATGCTATGGTTTGTACCAAACTAGACATTACACAGGTAGTGGGAGTTATGAGTAGATATATGGCTAATCTAGGTAAAGAGCATTGGAAAGAAGTCCAATGGATACTCAGGTATTTTAAAGGGACATCTAGCATGTAGTTATGCTATGGAGGTTTGGATATTTCATTATGTGGATATGTTGATTCAAATATGGCTAGAGATCTAGATGGTAGGAGGAGCACTATTGGATATATTTTCATAGT
This sequence comes from Taxus wallichiana var. yunnanensis, assembly GCA_018340775.1. Taxonomy (NCBI): domain Eukaryota; kingdom Viridiplantae; phylum Streptophyta; class Pinopsida; order Cupressales; family Taxaceae; genus Taxus; species Taxus wallichiana. The sequence goes on from CM031244.1 coordinate 75,531,462, forward strand.
AGGTGGGATGACAATTAGCTAGATTTTGAGATTATAGAAGGTTGTGGATTTTTATACTACAAGAGGCGAGTATGTTGCAGCTACAGAGGATAGCAAGGAGATGATATGGATGAGTAGGTTCATGGAAGAGTTGGGAAAGGAGCAAAGTGATTGTAAATCTGTTTAGTGATAGTTAGAGTGTAATTCATTTGGCAAAGAACTCAACATTTCATTCAAGAATGAAACACATTCAATTGAGGTATCACTTCATATGGAAGGTATTAGAGGATGGATAGTTGAATCTGGAAAAGATTCATATGAGCAAGAACCCTGCGGATATGTTAATGAATCCATAGTAAAGGAGAAGTTGGAGTTACACTCCACTTCTTTTGGTCTTCAAGTTTGAGACTTGAAGAGGAAGAAATAAAGCTAAGGAAAGATCCAAGAATGACGTTGTATAGGTATGGTGTAGTAATTAATCTCCAAGTGGGAGATTGTTGAGTTATGGAGCTCAATTACTTTAGTTTAGCATGTAATGGAAACTTTCTGGAAAATACAATAACCATCATCAGGTTAGGGGAAATGACATCGGTCACCCAGGATTGACATCGATCGGGAAAGGGAGGAACCGATAGCAGTTAGGTCTAACTGGCATCGGTTACCTATGAAAGGATGTTTTAATTAACTCTCGACAATTAGATCTATTTTTAGCATTAAATTATATCTATTGATTTTAATTGCATGGCTAAGTTCCCTAAGTCTATAAATGACTATATAAGCATAAAATCTAGGGTTTAGAAGTAAGATGATTAACAATAATTATAAAGAACTTGCAAAATTTGGTGAGAGAGAGAATTCTTGGTGATGAAGCAAAAGCTTGAGAGAAAGAAAGTATTGTACATCTAAGAGGTGTGGAAGATTGTAAATATTCATTGTATATGTTGTGAAAGCTTTGGATAATAGATTGTCTTCTTTCTTGGTGGACGTACCCCAGACTGGGCGAACCATGTTAAATCTAGTGTTGATTTATGTCTCTTATTTTGTATATTTCTTTTGGTAGAATATCCACTTTTATTTGCATGTATGCTTAGATCTAATATATTTTCTATATAATCATTATGCTATCCCCAACATAGTGTGTAAGGTTCATGTATATAGGATGCCCTCAACAGTCAAGTGTGAACCGTAACACAAGATTGCATTATCGGGAAATGGTGATAGAGATGTATGATGTATGCGATAGAGTAAATGTGAAGTGTAGATTAAATGAGTATAAATACGACACAACTAATAGTTCTAGTGGGGGGAGAATAAGTACGATTCCCCCTAAGTGCAATATAATGAAGATGTTATCTAATAAAAGTGAAAGATGAGGGTCCCCCACCCAATTTTTATGGGGATGAAGGCATGTGATCATTATTTAGGAGTGGTGGTATATGAGATAGACATTGTGTAGGTGGATGAATCATATATGCATGCAACCAATGAGTACACTATAGACGAGGTGGAAATATATGTGTAATAGAATTTGGAGGTGATGGAAACCTATGTGAAGTAGAGTGCGGAGCTGATGGAAATTTATGTATAGGAAAATGTGGAGGTGATGGATACATATGTGAAGTAGAGCAAGGTGGTGACATATATTGATTTGTAGGAATTTTCTGAATGGTAGACCTAAAATGATGTGATGGACTAGAAGACGGTCGATGAGATCATGTATACTTGAGTGTGAATAGGAAAGCTAGGAGTAGATTATACTTTAGAGTTAAGAGGTTGTGAGGACTGTTATCTACTTTTCTGCATGGAAAAATGGACAACTTGAAAAGTTTGACTTGGTATTTTTAAGTGGATCTTAGTGAAGAAATCTAGAAAAATAAGGTATTTTCATGTTTTGGGAACTTACAATACTTTGGTTGTCTTAGAATTATTTTCATGCATTTCTCATTTTCTCTCAAGCTTGAAAAATCCAAAACAAATAGAAAATTTGGAGAAATTTGAGAAAATGGGGTTTTCTAGTGTATTGTAGACAAGAAGTGGTCTTCGGGCACTAAGGTTATGGGTGGAACTAGTTCCACAAGAACCTAGGTTCTCTATGATGGTTTTTAACCCACAATACAAAGGAGTTCGGTGTTGTGTAGATTTTTAGGTCCGAGGAAAAAATCAAGCACAAGTTCTAGCGAGTCAACAGCTTCCCTAAGAAAGGCTTTTGTATGAAATATAAAGGGCCTAGTGTATTACATGTCAAATGAGGTCGAGATGGAACAAGTTTCCATGGGTCATAAGATCCTCGCATCCCCAAAAATTCCATAAGTCAAGGGAAGTAATGGGATAGTGTATTACGAGGTTGGGGTAAAGTGCGAGATAATCGGGGCCCATACGAAATGGTTCTTGATAGAACATTGTTGCATGTAGAGATTTGGAACCCTCAAAACAAAGGAAATGGTGGCACAATTATATGCCAATGAGATGGGTATTGTGAGCGGTAAGGGATGGGGTGGAACTATTCCCAAAATCCACCCATAACCCGCATATCGAATTTACACACTACCAAAGGAACACAAAGCCATACGAGATAGTGTGGAGATTAATGGAACTCAAGGCCTTTGTTCATAGTTCCTCAAGTTATCTAACTACCCTATTCACCCACTATACAAAGGAGAAGATGAATTAAATGTGGAATGTGGAGTCACATAGGGAACCCATTTCGACACTCGACTCCCAAAACTTAAAGGACCCCAAACCGTCTAAATTTGATAACATCTCCAACATTAAAGGATGCAGTCCCAGGTAGCTCAAAAACCATAATTAATTAAGTATGGTTCCCTTTTCTTCTCCATTAATCAAACTAACATGAGGAGTGGGATTGACATGGTACCCATGATTGTTTTCAGAGAATTAATGCATCTTGTTGGTGGCTAAAGGCCAAAATTTAAATTTCCCTCTTTTTCCTTCTCTCTCTCTCTCTCTCTCTCTCTCTCTCTCTCTCTCTCTTTCAATTCTCTATAAAATGTAAACAAGACTCATTTTTGGTGGTGGGAAATTCTTCTAATCCTTTTGAATTCTCTTTCAAGTGTTGCACTTATGTGTGTGAGTTGTAAGCCTCATTTTTGGGTTTTTCCATGGCGAGTCTTACCTTTTAACTTCACCGTAATTTATTACGCATCCTTCAAAAGCAATAAAATGCTTGTTTTGTGGCTATTAATATGTCCTAGGTTGTGTTCTATTGTAATTTATTACCTTTCATTACATTTCCAAGTATTTTGTGCATCTTCTATTCTCCTTACAGGTTAAAATTCATTATGTTTCATGGAATTGAGGTTTTAAGGTTGTTTTATATTTTGGAACTCATATCTCCCCTCTCCTTCACCTTTTTTTATTCTAGACACCCTCATTTGAGAGTGTCTCTCTACCCCTTTCCTTGTTCTATCACCTCTTTTAGTGTAGGATTTTCCCTTTTATGCATTTCTCTCTCTTCCTGGTTTCTTAGAAGTTTAGAATAGGGTTCAATAGTTGTATTTCCTTTATTTGGAGTAAATTAGCATTAGGATTACTCTGGAGTTTTTCCTCAAGTAGCAAGTCCCACAACTTGAGATGAAATCCCATGTTACCCAAATATTGATTGTTCATCCATATATACATGAAAAATTAGAGGGTGTTGTTTTTGGTGATAAAAGGACCTAGATGCTCTAACAAGTGCAATGTCAACTTTAAGATGAGATTGCAGCCATGGTGTGGATGGTGAAATACCATTGATAGTAATTAAATTATTTTTTTAATGAACTTGAGACATAAAAGATTTATGTAAGTGATGGCTTGAGCTACACCGATCTAGGGAAGACCTAAGAGCATGTCACACCCTTCGACAGGTGGTACCATGAGAAAAGGCACAAGCATGGTAAGAGGATCAAAAATTACTAGAAGCTTAACAAAACCATATGATTTAGGTATCAGATATGAAACTTGCAAGAGTGGGAACCTGATAACAACAAGAAGTGAAATAGAACATGCACTAATGTGAAATGATGAATCGATGATAGTGTTGTTAATAAAAGTAGATTCAATAGATGCAATGATATGTAAGAGATAAAAGGAGAATGTTGCATGATATTCATGATTGGATAAATTAATGATTGGTGGGGATGTCTCAACGTGAGAAACTAGAAAATCAAGGGTCCATGATGCAGGAGGAGGAACTACGCGATAGGTATGATTTCCTGAAGAATCAACCACATGTTTTTCATGTTTTGGACGAGGATTATTGAAGATATTTATCTTATTATTTTCATTGATGGGTGTAGAGGTCATAGGCTTTCGGATGTCAAGTGTATTATTATCGATAAGATCTTGAATAAGATTGTGAAGTTTGAAACATCAATTTGTAAAATGTCTAACACATTGATGAGCAGGGGAGGAAGTATAATAAGATTACTCTCAATAAGTTGTGGTAAGAGAAGATGTGGAATGATAGTAAAATTTTTATATGTATGCTTATTTGGTTTCCATTAAATCTTTTAGTGTTAGAGACAATGTTGACAACTACTTTAGCTTCGTGGGTTTTATAGTTTGCTTGAAAGTTGATTTGTTTTGAAATTTATTAAGGATGAAGCATGTTCCTAATACTTAAGCTTACCTATAGATAAGAAATTTTTCACGTAGATTAAGAGTGTGACAAAAATGATCAAATGATGGAGTGGTTTCAAAGATAAAACTCTCCTAAAGAGGTGGTAATAGACATTCTAAAAATATATCTTGAAGTTTAGAGTCTGCAAGCACATTAGAAAACTTAGATAAGCTATTTTGTATTGTAAGACATAATACACTAGATGTTTGATATATCCTTATTTAAGTTGAGAAATTTAAGCGTAAGATATCTTAGAGCCAATATTGATAGATAAATGATTGAGAAAAGCATTAGCCAAATGTATAAAATATGTTACCAAGTGGATAGGTAGGTCATATAATCAATGCATCGCATAATCATGAAGGATGAAAGGAAAGAGCTTAGCTAGGAGAAAATTATCATCTATAAAATCTAGAACTTCCACATGAAAAGCTAAGATATGATCTCATGGGTCACCCGTGCTCATTGAAAATGGGAATCTTGGGGATGAAAAAATTAGGAGGAAGCGGGCAAGTGGAAATGGAGTATGAGAAGGGAGTATGAAGTAATAAATTGGAATCCAAATATGGAGATGCATGAGAAGTAGCCTACTATAATTTTCAGATTTGAACCTGAAGATCTTAATAAAGAGAGGCTAAGTCTAGAATTCTAGTGGAATATACTTTCCATGTGTGAGAAACAAGAGGTGGAATGAAATGGTTGGTGGGAGTAGGAATAGTAGCAGGATTGGTAGAAATAGGTAGAAGAGTAGAAGTAGGTTGTTGAGTAGTAATGGATATGAAGGTGGGAATGGATTTAAGGGCATTAAGGTCCAAAAGATTGGTGGCCTCCTCACAAAAAGAATATATGAGAAATTCTATATCCCGGGATGCTCAGTGATATGATCATTAAGGTGTTTAAGGTGGTTAAATTCACCATAAGATTAAGCCATTGGAAAAAGATGATAAAATCCGTAGAAGTAAAAAGTGGATTCAAAGGTTGGGCTCACTAAATGATTAAGAAAATATAGAATTTATAGATTCCTAAATATAATGCAATGTAGTAGTAAAATGATTAAACAATGAAGTACAATATATACACAAGAAATTAAGTAATTAAGATTTAAAACCCTAAGCACAATAAGGAGATTAAAGGACTTATTTATTTCACAAATAATCCTAAACTCGTGTTGAAGTGATGAACTGATGAACAGAAAGGGAAACATTTCACACCGATCCTCAAAACAAATGCAAGGGTGTCAGAATATGATGGAATGGGGTGCTTATGGAGGGTTAAGGTCACTCATGGAACCCTAGACCTATTTTTGCACTGTGACTTTTAACAACCTAAGAAAAATAACTTTTCTAGGTCACGAAATGTTTGTTGTGCTTCAATTCTTATCTCTAGTATGTCACACGATGATTATTAATGTCACCGATAACCTAAAATAAATATTTAACCTACAAAACCCTCAAAAGTGCATCAAATCCCAAAAAAAAATAATGCAAATGAGGGTCCAGACTATCCTCGGTTATCAAACAAGTGATCTTATGACTAAGCATTGTACTACATTTCTAACCCAATTTAGTTTTTGTATGTGAAGAATCATGCCCTAGGTGGCTCCTGTGCATGTTGCACTTGATAGTAAGAAATATCTAGATGGAGAATATATAAGTAGATATGTGTATGAAATTTAATGAACTTCTACTCCTATGAAGTGTATGCATGAAAATGCAGTCCCTTACCCTTGAATGGATGATTAGATGTTATAATTCTCTTGCATATCATTTATATGCAACCTTAGGTGTTAAAAGATAATGCTTAGTTCTTGGTCCTTTATTATGGTCATATAAATAGACAAAATTAACCTAGAAAATGAACTACCAAAAAGACAAGATGCCCAAATAGACAAAAAGAACCCAAAATATGTCACTAAAGTACAAAGAGGTCAAGGGAACCCAGAGAGGAAAGTGACACCTAACGTTGGTGTCTTAGCTAGGTGCTTGTGTCTAGAATCGAGAGAATTGAAGGGTCGGAGGTCAAACTAGGAAATAAGGTGTGTAATACCAAAAGTGCCAATAGAAAGCAATAAAATATGGCCAAAGACGTGGATTAATTAGTAATTTTATTACTTAGGAATCATATGAATAGTAGTATGTGATCAAGTCTAAATAGATACCCAAAGTGCATATATTTGTGTCTACACTTGACCGACTCTAAAATGAGCACCATTCCCCTAGGAATGATAACTCACAAGGGAGATGCACACTTGTTCAAGGAATATAGAGTACAAGTAAAAAACTAATTAGTTAGAAGATCATGTAAGAACACTCACCTCGTATGTAAAAAATATTATGGATCCAAATGTTTCTTCGACTCTTCCAATTGAAGAAGTTACTCCCATCAGTAGCCTCAACCCGATTTCATTAGAATATTACAAGGTTTCACTATGTAGGGTGGGGAAAACAATAAGTTGGTGGACAAGATCTTACAAAAAGCTAAAATTTTGCTTCCTGAGATCCTTTCATTTTTCAAGTATATGATTGAAACTATCAATAAATTAGGAATGACTAGAGAGGAGATTGAAAAAGAAAAGGAACATTAGGACTAGGTGTTTCCACTAGTCATTGAGATGGGAAAAGTCAATTCTCTACTATTGGTGAGCAAGGGGTATTCAATTCAGCATCTAAAGACTTGTCTCAAGTCTGGGATAGAACTTCTAGTTGCTCATTATGAAATGATAAACCATGCTCTTAGTGAATTGAATTTGTACAAGGAACATATTTCAAAGATGTAAGAGGATTTTAATTTTTAGCTAAAGAATCTTGAATTGCCAACAATCGATAAGAACACTTCGAATATGATATGTTGAAGACATTTGAAGACCTTGTCAAGAATTATGTCGAGATCCATTTTCCTTCAATGAATAAACACTTGATTCTCTTGATGAGATAAGTGCCATCATGGGTAAGTGCGGAAGTTGATGGACAAATATAGGGTCATCTGTGGACATCATATTGCAAATAACAACATAATATGAACTTGTAGGGATTATTAGCAATACATACACTCAAAATTAGACAAAATTATATTAATATGAATCGTAGCATCCATAATCTAGTTTCTAAAATACTAATTTTTGTAAGAAATGGACAAGATTAGCTATATTAAACACTCAAAATTCAATGACTTGGTATTTTTTTTTTAAAACGCCGATAAGATTATAGTCCGTTTGCCCACAATTTGGATGACCAAAAATTGATATATATATTTTTCCTTTAGTGAGAAGTTATATGCCACTATCTATCTTGGGATGGATTTTATTTTGTATTTTTTGAGTAATATTTTATTTTTATGATTTTTTCCGTGAAAGTGGTATGAAAACATAAAGAAAACAGAGCACTTTCCATTTTCCCACCATAACTTCATCAAAAAATATTGAAATCAAATAATTTTTTTTTTGAACATGTATATAATTTCACCACGGTTGGGATGGTATAAGTTTTATCACATTCTGATAAGTGAAACAAATTTTTAGTCTTAAACGTAGACATAAACATTCACGGGAAAAAGTGTCTTAAAGACCTACTATTAGTAAAAAATTATAAAATGATATTTATCCTCCTCTATTCACTTTAAAATCAGTATTTCTACAAATCTAATAGTCTCCCCTACACAACGGTACCATTTTTATGACATAGTTTTTACTTTTCGGCATGGTTCAAGTCCACGGAAGACTAAATTTGATGTTTTGCTATTTTTAATGTAAAATTCAGGATTTGATGTCCACTTAATTGTCCCCCAACTTGGTGCACTTACCCTCATATCAAACACAACAAAGGAGAATCGATTTTGGTGCATGGCATGTAATAAAATCAATCCTCTCTCTATGAAAATTGGTTAAAGTCCTTAAAATTCATGTACATTCCTTAGGATGAGAAGGTTACTCCTACGGTGGCTTGGTATAGAAAGGAATTCAAAGGGATTGAGATCTCTCTAGAAGAACTTTCCAAGAGTCCATCATTAGAGGAATCTCCATCATAAAATGTGACATTGTCTTTATCTAAGTACCTATATTCTATCCTTTCTCTCTTCCTCACCCCTTCCTCTCTTCTTTCATATTCTATTTCTTCATTAAGAGGTTACACTTTTCATTTTCATCTTATTCACTTTTTTCTTATTCATTAAGATGTGACTATAGTTGAAAATTGTAATAAGTTTCCCTAAACTAATAAAAAGGGGAATCAATTGATTTCTTAGGAATGTAAAGAGTTACAAACAGTATAAGACAAGTAAAAATACATTTGGGGGCTAGGTGAAGATTCTTTTTGAAAATTATATATTATAACGAACTCCTTATTCCAAGAGGTTCTCACTTTTATAAGTCTATGAGTAGATATGTACCAATAATAAGAACACAATGTCATTTTCTTCTATTTCTCTTTCTATATGTTTCCTACTTCTCTCATTACACAACTTTGTAAGCAGAATCAATCAAGAAAGGAGTTTTAGATTTTTTGGTTGAATGAATGAATGATATTTTATGATGATAATTTATTTTTATTGACATAATGAGAATATTTTTCATTATTTATGATTGTATGTTGGTAAATTCTGGTTAATAATTGTAAGAATTTTATTGTTCCTACTTGAAATATTAACTCTCCTTCTCATTTTATGACTCCCATAGTTTCACCTTTCTTGCAAATCCCTCCCTTGCAAAAATTGTAATTATTTTCCACAGTGCGGGGAGTGTTCCTATTGGATCCGTATCCTCTTTTCCAACCACAAAGTTATTTTTATTTTCATATAATAAAGGATACCCCCTTTCAATTAGGAGGAACTCAGTCCATAGCATTGGTGAAAATCAACTACTTTTTCTAAAGAAACAATTATTTTTCCAAGAGACATCACACTATTTCTGACATCATCTTGATCCTCAAACATACATATTTTTCATTAATGACCTATGACTCTTTTCCACAAAAATTACAACACTTCACGACTACTAACAACACAACAACTTCATCATCACACTTTTACATCAATGACAACACAATGCCAACAATATCCCCTTTTTCATTAATGGAAAACACTCTTCATCTAGATAATATTGGAAATTTTTGTTTTCATTGATGTCAAAAGGAGTTAGGTACATGAAGGTTGATTAGTAGTGTCATGAATTTATGTCTTGAGTTGAGTTTGTATGTGTCATTAATGATGTAACATGATGTTGTAAGGTGTCTTGATTAGGTAAGGAGGCTTGTAGTGATTGGTTGAGGTAGGTAAGTGTTGTGAGGATGTTGTGTGATGCCACGAAGAATTTTGAAGGTCCTTAGAGGTGTAAAAGAGTGTTAAATTCATGAGGTGGTGATACAAGCATGGTTAAGAAGCCTAGTTTGGTAGTCTAGTCTACAAGATGACACATGTCATGATGGAATACATGTATATAGTAGTTGGTTATGCATGGTAAGAGCATGAGAAAAATGATAATGATGTTTCGGGACACTAAAAAGTGTCTTAGAGTATAGGTATAGAGTTTGGAAATGCTTTCTAGGTTTGCGGTAGACCTATTTTTAAGTTTGAAACTCTTATCTTCCTAGATAAGAAATTAAATTGGGCTCAATCTATGTTAGAAAGTTCAAATACTATTAACCTTAGGAAAATGACCAAAGCTATCATATGTATGATGCATTAATTACCTTGTATAAATCTAAGCTATGAATTATTATAGGGTCTAGGTGGATACATAAAGTAAAGTATAATGTTGATGGTAGTATTAATAAACATAAATGTAGACTTGTTGCTAGAGGTTTCAATCAAAAACATGGTATTGATTATGTTGAGACATAATCCTCTATTGCTAAAATGAGTAATGTTAGGGCTTTATTTTCAATTGTGACTCAATTTGGGTGGGAAATCCACCAAATGGTTAAGAAAAATGACTTTTTGAATTACGATTTAAAAGAAGAAATTTAAATTTTTCAACCTAAAGGATTTGAAGAAACTGGTAAAAACTATGTTTGTAAGTTGAGAAGTCCTTGTATGGTTTAAAACAAGATCTTAGAGTTTGGTATGTGAAAATTGTTTCCTTCTTCAAAATGTTAGGTTTTGTTTGTTGTTCTTCTAATAATGATATATTCATTAAGTAATAACACTCGCATATTATCATTATATGTATATATGTTGATGACTTGCTAATGACTAGTGACAATTTTGATTTAATTCATAGGATTAAAGATAAATTGAAGCGACTTTCAAATGAATGAGTTAGGTCTCTCATATCATGTTATTTGTATGAATGTATTTCGTTCTATTGTTATTTTTCAAAACACAATATACAACCATTGTATTGAAAATTTTTCTTAGGATTGATTGTAAACCATTTTCTACTTCAATGGAAGTTGGAATAAATATTGACCCTAAATCTGCATATGAAAAAGGTTGATCCTATTTTATATATGTTTTTAGTTAATAGTTTGATTTATCTAACTATAACTAGATCATATATTTCCTATACAAGATTTAATTATTTCTAGGTTTATGCAGAACTTTTTTTTTAGAGATCATTGGAATCTTGTAAAAATAATTTTTAGATATATTAAAGGAACAATCAATTATGGATTGCATTATACTAAGAATTAAAATGCTATCTTATATGGATTTTTTTATTCTAAACATATTGATGTTGTGTTATAAAATATATTGGATATGTGTTCAATTTTTTTGGTGTAGGAACCATTACTTGGAACAAAAAATGTAATCAACAGTCTCCATTTCTTCTAATGAGGTAGAGACATACAATGGAAGAAGTAAAGAAGCCATGTGGCTGTAGCGGCTGGTTGTAGAGATACAAATGGAAGTTAAAGGAAGTATGCCTCTTCTATGTGGTGGCCAAAGTTGTATTAATCTTGATTAAGAATCTGGTTCAACATCAGAGGATGAAGCACATTGAGATATATATACGCTTCACCCATGAGAAGGTGATAAGTGATGACATAAATATCAAGTTCACGTTGACTAAAGAGAAGGTTACTAACATCTTTACAAAGTCCTTGAGTGCTGCAAAGTTTTTTCACTTGTGTGAAAAGCTTGGATTCTTGGAATTTCCATTGAGGGGGAGTGTGCATGACAATGTCACCTCCTAATGGAACTTGATTTTTGTAAAAACACCTTTGGGTATTTGTAAAAGACCTTAGGGTAAGTGTATAAAAATACCTTCGGTAAAAGTAAAAAGACCTTTAGGCATGTATACCTCCTCAACTTGTTTTTAGAAAGAAGTGTAGAAAGATCTTAAAGGCGGTCTTTATTAAACTCTTTAGTGTTATTGAGTTTACTGGTAAACATCTAGTACAAGCATATTATTAAGGAGGTCCTTGGTTGTAAAAGGATCCTATATGCTTGGGTTCAATAACCTTTTATGAGAACATGTAAAACTCACAAATCATACTTAGCCACTGATCATGGGATGATCTTTGGGATTCCAAATCCTTTTGTACCAAAAGGTAAATTAAGTATGATGAAGGTGTTATAATTTCTTCAACCGATATGCTAGCCTAAAACCTTTATGGTTTAAGGATTGTAAATCATGTAGTGTACCATGGGTAGGTAATCTATTGGCATATGTTATGTTATCCCACATAACATTAAGGGGGAGTGTTGGAACATAATGATTAAGTGGTCTTTCCAAGCCTTAATGTATATGGGTCCATCACTAATATATAGGTTAATATTTAATAATACGAAATATTTCTATTTCTATTATTAAATATGTTAACCTAAGTATATATTTTAGGTTTAATATTTAATATCATGAAATGATTATATTTATAATATTAAATATTATAAACCTAGGTGTATGTGTCAAACATTTTAGGTTGAAAAGGTGGGTTAGGAGACATACTTGATCACCTTATATAAAAATGATTTTAGGTCCTCATTTGATATATTAAGAAAATATATTAAAGGTTTGCAAATCAAGTGATTTTGTTTTACCCTTGGTAAATAGGGTTTCAAAGGAGGAGGTGATCTTATTGGATGTAAACTAAGTTCTCTGAAGTAAAAGGTTATTTTCAAAGTGGTTTTTACCCTATTGGGGTTTTCCACTATAAATATTGTGTCACTTGTGTTATTTATTTCTGTAAGTATTTATTTATTTACTTATGTTATTATGTAAGATTTATTGTAAAATTATATAATATGTAAATTGATTAAATCCGTATTTATTAGAATCCTCAAATTCTAATAGTTTCATCTATAACGCACTTGAGTACAACATGAAACAACTGAAACATACTCAAATTCACAAGTAGACAAAGATAATGACTCTTTCTTCTTTCTTGACCATGAAATTAGGAAGTCTCTTAGGAATAAAACCCCATAATCAGTGGTTTTCCTATCATCTTGACTTCATGCCTAGTCAGCATCAATATAGGTTATCATGTTAAAATATTTTCATCTTAGATACCATAAACCATACTCCATAGTCCCTTTGAGATATCTAAAAATCCTCTTGACTTCTTGTAAGTGAATGTCCTTTGCATCATATTGAAATATTCCTATAAGTCCTACTTCTTGCATAATATAAAGCCTAGAGGTAGTGGAGTACAAAAAAAGTACAACCATAAACCTATATATTATCGATCCAGTTTGGTGACCCATCTTATTTACTTAGCTTACACCCTGCATTCAAAGGTGTACTAACAAGCTTGATATCCTCCATTCCAAAAAATTTCAACTTTTCTCTTATATACTTTAATTTTGAAATGAAAATAACTTTTTCTAATTGAATGATCTGCAAACCAATAAAAATGATAGTTCATATAGCATAAATATCTCAAAATCCTTGGTCATGTTTTCATCATCTCCTCTAAATATAATGTTATCTACATACACCACTACTATCAACTGATGGTCTCCTTATGTCTTTATGTATAGATTTATATCTACTTCTCCTCTTCTAAAACCTTGGTCTAATAGATATATATCTAATCTAGCATACCAAGCCCTATGGGGCCTGTTTTAGACCATATAAATAAGTTTTCAATTTTCAAACACAATATTTATCATTTTTAATAAAAAAACCTTTAGGTTTCTCAATATATACTTCCTCTTCCAAATTACCATTTAAGAAAGTTGACTTTACATCCATATGGTATACTTTGAATCCCTTGAAACATGCATAGGCCAAAACAATCTTATAACCTCCATTCTTGTTATAGAAGTAAATGTCTCTTAAAATTATACTCTTTCTACCTATGCATAGCCTTTACATACAAATCTAGATTTATTTACAGTAACTTCTCCATTTTCATTCAACTTGTTTCTAAACACTCATTTAGTGCCAATTTCATTTTTATTTTTGGTATAGGAACTAGGTCCCAAGTCTAATTTTTATCTATCTGATCTAATTATTCATTCATGTTGCTCACCCAAAAATCATCTATACTTTCTTCTTGAATTATTTTAGGTTCAATTTTAGATAATAGAGTGTAGGTTCTTAGTTCATATTACTTACCAGTCTTATTCTTATTTGCACACCAACTTCCTTGTTACCAAGAATTTGAGTTTCAAGATGGTATTTTTGAATTTTCTTTGAAGGGAATCTTGTGTCTTATCTCTTCTCATTGTCCTCTTATTCTCCATCTGATTATGTGAATTACTCCTTATTGATGAATTTTTCCTTATTGATGAATTTCACATTCTATGGAGCATCCTTGTAACTTCTTGATCATGTGTCATTAACTTTGACATATATTTTTCTACTATATTTTTAGTCTCTTGTTATAACACCATAACCTAAAATTACTCTTGAATATTTCAAAAATATCCCTACATCATCTATTGAGTGAAATTTTCCTAGATATTATCCATCTCTTTTGATGAAGCACTTACTCATAAATACCCTAAAGTGTTCTACATTGGCAGATCTTCACTTCCATAAATCATAGGGAGTATGATTTCTACTAACCATAATTTGGCCTCTATTAAGATATATACAAATGTGCTTATTTCCTCTTTCCAAGAACTATTAGGTAGTTTTGACTCATTTGGCATTGTCCTTGTCATTTCTTGGATAGTCCTATTTTTCCTTTCAACAATCCCATTCTATTGGGGTGTCCTAGCAACTGAAAATTGTCTTCTAATACCATGATCTTCAAAAAATAATAAAATGCATTATACAAAAACTCACCTCCTCTATCAAACCTCAGAAATTTTATATTCACATTCTTCTCATTCTCAACTAATGCTTTGAATCATGTGAACTTATAAAGATTCTCTAATTAGTCCTTCAAGAATGTCACCCAAGTCATCATTGTGTAATAATCTATAAGAAGCTTGAAATAACTCTCTCCTTGAATACTTTGAACCCTTATAGTCCAATAGATCAGTATGTATCAACTCTAGTCGTCATCAAGTATAATATTCCTTGGATTTTAACTTCCTTTTGGTTTTCTTTCCATGTAGGCATGTTTTGCAGTGTACTTATAGATTTGTTGATTTTAGCATGTTCATTACACACATCTTAGCACTGATATTAACATAATTGTTAAAAATTAATATTCCCCTTCCTTCTATGCCATAACCACCCTTCATCACCCTTACTCATGAAGCAACTCTCTTTCTTGATTTCATTTAAGATGTACATGTTGTTTACAGTCCTTTTGGCCTTAGCAATCAACTCTCATGTCTTGAATTTTCTTATGTCACATCCTTTGTTGTGAAATTTTAATGTATTCCCTTGACTACACATCTGAATCACACTAATAAAATTGTGTTTCATCCCTTCTACATACAAAATATTTTCTATTAAGGTCTTTCCATTATCCAAGATTAAGGAACCTTTATCAACTATCTTGGCAAATTTATTGTCACCAAACCTGATTGAACATACTAAATTTTCCTTAAGTTAGATGAATTTACTTTAGTTTCCTATCATGTGGTTTGAACACCCACTTTAAATGTACCAAATCATGTCCTCATTCTAAGTGTCAAATGTAGTTTGTAAAATCAAGGATTCTTCTTTAATCTTCATCTTTGTACCATTCAGAGTGCATTATTTTTCTTTGGCTTGTACATCCTCTAGCCGATTCCTGATGTTTTTTTACATCCTTCTTAGCTACTTTAAACATGATGCATTTTAATAACCCTACCTACTCCTTTAGGAATTTGATAAAAAACCTCCATATCTGAGCCATTTTTGTGCTTCTTAGTATCACCTCAATTTGTTGAGACTTCTTCCGAGATCTTGATATGATACCAAATGTTGGAAGTAAAACCACTAAGATTGGGGGTGAATCAATGGGATTTAAAAATATCTTTCACAATTACTTTAGCATTCATCAATTACCAATTCAACTTATCCATTAAACATGCAGTCATTAAGAAACCTAATAATAGATGAGAAAATGAGAAATAAGAACACATGAACATCAGATATAAGTGGGGAAACCTTGAAGGGAAGAAAACCAACTAAAAATATTTATTACAACAATTAATCTAATTTAGGTGAGCACAAAAAAATGAGGACAAGTAACCCCTAATTTTACTAAGGCACCAACGCTACAAGAAACGCCAATGCCTATATTTAGTAGAGAATCAACCCTACATGGAGGCACCAACCCCTAGATGACTCAACACCAACTCATCCATATAAATTTGTTTTTCATGTATAGAATGTTTCCCTAACAACTGATGATGACACCTATCAAGCTTCCTTCTAAGATTACTCACTCATGAAATTCTTCATCAAACAGATTAGGTCATCTAAAATTGAACACCATATGATCACCACCTATTATAACTTCATGAAAAATCCTTTTCCCTCTCTTTATGGTGGCAAATACATTCAACATCTCTTTACTCTGCCCTCTTGTTAATTCTCGGACTCACCTAAATGCAAAAAATAGGCTAAGAACATGATTATATACATTACTTGAGAATAAAATATGTATATGTCAGCCATAATAAGGAATAAAACATAATAAAAACATTAAAACATCATATAAAATACTATTTAGGTTAGAAATAACATATACTGAGACTCATATCCTTCATTTGGACAAAAAGTATGCCTAAAGCACTCAAACTGACCTCTCGTCAAAATAAATAATTATTAACCTATAAGGAATTCATAAAACATTTGAAAAAAATAGAATTTTTTTCTAATTCCACTCCATTCCTCCTACATAATTTTAAAACTCTACACCATCGAGATCATGTTATGAAACAACTAATAGGATTAACTATCTTCACTAGGTCTCGTGACCTAAAAATGTAGTCGTTAAAGATAAATCTCAAAAAAGTACCAAAAACCTAAACCATAATTTGATGACATATAAATATAAAAATACGGCCTTAAGGTCATCACCAAATGATTGTAGGAAAATCATTTGGACCGTAAGTGCCCAAAACACCTATGCAACTAGGCCACCAAAAATGCCAAAACTACCCTAAAACAAGTCATGCAAGAATGTATTCCATAGAAATCCTAAGGGCTTAAAATTGTTATGAAACAACTCCAGTCATGTATTATATCTTCCATACATCCTCAAACATCAATTTATTCAAAATGTCTAGTGCAAAACTTGAGAGCAATATCAACTTCTTCATAAACTTACAATTTTTTGTGGGGTCCACTCACTGTCATGACACCTAAATACCACTTGAAGAAATATGGAGGAGTCCTCTATAACCTAAAATCATCATAATATCCAATTCATCCCAATATATTAATTTTTGAACAAGTTCTTCTCCATTGCTACCTAACAAGGGTTTTATGAGTGTTTAGAACCACCTTACCTTCTTAATGATTATTCATAAATATTTTCCCCTTAATCCACAAAATAATTCTAGGAACATTGAGCTAGGATAATTCCCCATCTACCATGAGTATATTATCCTCCAATGTATGCTTCACATGTACCAATGAGCATCAAACAATCCTTCTTGAGTTGGGTTTCTCAATTCTAGGAACTTGGTAGAGGTAAAAATCACTTTTCATGCTAAATATTGCAAACCAATACCAAAATGTTTTCCCACACCACTAGAACAACCTAATAAACCTTTCCTAATTCTCACCTTTGCATCTTCATGTTGAAAACAAGCATTCTCACCTCATTAATAAACCTAGGATTAAGAATATATCTAGGTATAAACCTACAAAACATATACAAACCATGAAAACACACTTTTAGAAACTTGTGAGTGTCTAAAAACTCATCCTTTTTCTCTAACAATTCTTAACTATCTCATACATATCTATAATCCACCTACTAGCTAACATGCTCGAGACCATGCATGCAACACAACATTAAAATCCCACACTTTCTATTTACTACCAATCAACCTTCACATAATATGGGATCACACTCTTTCTGACATCATCTCAACACATTAGACGTCCATATTTGTCAAGAATGACCTATGAATCTTGTGCACATCAATTAAAAAACTCCATAACTACTGACAAATAAAAACCTTCATTATCACACTTTAAAATCAATGATAACACAATGCCAACACCCCCTTGAAGTGGCTAAATCATTATGCTTGCATATTGTGATTATTTCTCTATATTTTGGAGTTTTATTGCTGTTGATATTCAAATATAAGTAATTTCCTTACATAAACATCTTTAAATATATAGTAATTTCTACCCTAATGAATGTAGGTGTGTTATTGTGAGATTTTGGGATCCTTGGGTGTCTTTTACAAGTTTTGGAAGTGAGTGTATTGATATAGTTTGATATGATTTTCACGTTATAAACCGTGGTAGTGTTTACTTGCTTATATATGGTTCCATAATTGATTTATCAAAGAAAGGTTGATGTAGAGGAATTATAACACCCGAAAAGAATACAAAATTAAAAGCAAAGATGGAGAACATTTCGATACAAGACCATACAAGTTAAACAATAATATATATAACATCCTTCCCAAATTGTAAAACCCTACCGAGGGATGATAAACATGCAATATGAAGTTTACAACTTTTCAATTAATTTTTCTTTACAGGTTTTATGCATTGTACTCTCAAAATTTGATGACATGTCAATTTCTAAGAATAAACAAGCTAAACAAGAGATCTTAGAATGCGTTAACTAAAAAAGAGATCTTAGAATGCGTTAAGTAGGAATCAAGGTTGTATTTATCTTAACAAGAGTTCATTGTCAAAACTAATAGTATCAAAGAGTAAATTTCCAAATTTGAGTGTCTACATTTCCCCCACTTTAAGTATGATATGAAATTATGTTCTTAAAAGAAAATATACCTGAGTGTCTAGACACACTTTGTCTTCAATTGATGTTTATTCTATACAATCCTATTATACTTGGTGTTGGAATGATTCTTGATGAAACATGAAAAGTAGAGTTTGGGTAATGTCCATGATAAATAATTTAACATCAAATCAAATGTAAAGTGTAACACAAAATATTATCATTTTCATTAGAATGAAATAAAAGAAATGTTAAAATGAAGGAATACACCTATTTGTTTATAGAGAAATAAAATCCTATTATTTTCTTGTGATTGAAGATTTTATTTGTTGAATTTGTTGAAGGATTGAAGGTAATTAGTCCTAATTGTTCCAAGGAGAAACTAGAGTGTTAGGTTCATACAACCTTGAAAAAAATGCTAAGGAGATAAGAATAAGAATAAATTTCCTAAACAACTTGCTAAGGAAGAATATTGGTATCAAACTTATTCAACTTTGATATCTTTCCCTTTGAGTGAAAGAGGAAAGGAACATATACATACAAATAAATTAGTTTCTTCAATACCTTCCATTACCCCCACCAACCACACCACTGTAGATGGATCTAGGCATGATTTTGTAAATAAAAATACATAATAGAAAAGAGATCAAGTGCTCTCATGCCCTGCCCATGTGCCAAAAAACTGAATAGAAACTTTAATGTACTAAAATATAGATGAAGGAAAGAGACGTATGCCCCTAAGATTCATGAAACTACACTAAAAATTCAATGCGGTGATGAAGGAGTGAATTCCTTCATTCCCAAGTGAAATAGATCTAAAACTATACAAAAATCTCTATCTGTAGGTAAAAATTTGAAAATTATGAGAATCTTGATGTAATTACCTTTGGGAAAAAAATTGAGGGAGGTTTAGGAATGTATAAGTGGTCTTGAACAAAGCTGTATGGTTTTGAACATGTGCATATTTTTATGAGTTTATACATTTGACTATTTTTATACGTACATGTATCTTATTTATAATAATATGTTACCCTATAATTCTACATGTTTTTGTTGTAGGTTTATAATATACCCAAATTAATGCCTCCTCTTTTTCATAATATGTGAAAAACATGGTGTACACTTGTACATAAAGAAAAGATGTGTGCCATGCACAAGATTTGTGAGGTGTTATAGAAGGGTTTTAGAATGCTTTAGACGTGGAAACATTAAAAAAATGAACCTAAAAGAAGAAAGGTATTACACATGACAATAACCATGGCATGTAATAAAATAAATGATAACAATAGATATAAATATTACAAACGATAAAAACAATATTTACACATACATATATGAGAAGACAAGTACAATAATAGTAAAGCTAGTTGATAAAAGTATGTAAATAATGTCATACGAAAGGCATAAATTTACAAACACAGGGATGCCCATAGTGTCACAAGACAATCAAGTCTTGTAGGCCTACAAATAAGATAAATAAAGAGAAAACAATATAGGCATAAATCCATAAACATGGGACACCCACAATGTTGTAAGATAATCAAGGAACTTAGGCCACACATAGTGAAACAAGAAAGTAGTAACACAAAAATGAGAAAGTATGCATGAAAATTAAGAGTGTTAGAACATGATGATATGATATAGTAGCCAATATAGGTGAAAATATGTGAAACAAGATATGTCAATGCTACGCAAGACACATGTTATTCTATTAGCTTAAAATATAATATATACACAATATATTTAATAAAGGATAATGAAGAAGTAGAAAGGAACTATAATATAACAATATAACCTAAATGCAATGTAAAATAGATTCCCCTAAATGTATAGGAAGTATGAGTAAAGGTCATACCAACACCTATCATTGTGTACCACTATTTCTATGTCCTACATCAAGCTCAAAACACCTCATGAACATATGTACGCAAAAGTAAAGAAACATGTTAGCTATCAAACTAAAGTGAAAAAAACATATATGATGGAAAGTAATAATAAATAAAATTAAGTCTATAGGTCCTATTATTATCTTTTTACAAATATATGAATGATTTTTATTTTAAAACTAGGTTACTATTATTGTAATTTTGAAGCACTAAGCTATGTGCAAAAAGAGGGATGGTGAGCTACCCAATGATAACATTTGAAGTACGTGGAATAAATAACAAAGTGGATGGATTATTATGTCTCAATTATATGGAATGAGGTGAGTCAAACACAAAATGTATAATAATATTAATGGTTACAAAAGAGGGTCTAAGAGATAAAGGATACGTATGAATTAGAATACTTTTATGGAGGGTCGAAGGGTGAGTACTCCTAGAGATACCATGGGAACTATAAATCCTTTGGGAAATGGGTGAAAGACCATGTTCACTAAAGGATATAGATAAAACCATGTGAGGGGAGCAACCATGAGAAATAATGTGTAAAATCTAAGGCCTATCGGAGGATGTAGGTGTACACACCCATAATTACGCCCAAGCAATTTGAATACTTAAATTGCACTAATTATCTCCCTTTTTGAAAATTGGTGACATATCATCAAAAGTGCTCATCTTCGCTCTTATCGTTGTTAATTAATTACAATACACTAATTAGTTAAGTCACCTATCCAACTAACAACCTAATTAATGACCTTCCGTTAATTAATCACCCCTTCTATCTAGACTAATTAATTATTATTAATTAATTAGCTTTCCCTTTCATTTAACCAATAAATCAATATTTAATTTATTTAATCCCCTTCTAATAGCCTAAATCGTACTAATATTCCTCTAATTAACTTCTATAAGCTTACATCTACCTATTAATTAATCACCTTTGATTAATTAAAACACCCCCCAACTCCCATGACTTGCTAAGTATAAATTAAACCCTTCTAAAGTAGGGTTACCTATTATAAAGCAACCTTATCCATTCCTAATCTTGTTTTACTTTTCTCCCACATGTAAAGGGATGAAGTGTTTCCTTTATCCATTGGGGTATATAAGGAGCCCTCCTCCTATCTTTACACCTACACCTAAAATTCTTGAAAAGACAAAAGCAAAGCATATAACAAAATAGACTAAAAGCTTCCTTTTATTTTCTTAAGAGTTCACCACTTGGAGAGTTAATCCTCTTTTCTAGCCAAAATTGCTTAGGTCATATGGGAGGTGGCAAAAGGGTCTTATATCCCAACTTTAATAAGCCCCCATTCCGAGGTTCTTGGAATATCAAGAACAACCACTTTGATTTGCCATGGAGCCTACATAGGTTCACCCATTTGATTTTGTTGTTAATTAACAAAATAGATGATTTAGAAAACTAGAATATTAAGTTTAAAAGTTTTAATATGATAAATGTTAGTGTCTAACCTTGTTTAATTCTTATCTTGATGGTGCTTTGCATTTTTCTTAATTTTGTTAATTAACACTACTAAGTGTTAGTCTTTATTTTCATTAGCTTAGTTTAGCAAATCATGCACACATTTGGCATGCCCGGTGGGACTTGTCCCTGTACTACTCTGGAGGACTATCCCTACTCTAGAACTCGAGCCCAAGTAGGCTATGCAAGAACCTTCTTGGACCCTATGGCCTCGGTCCACTGCACTGTGGGGAACTCTGCTCATCATGAGGTAATCCATCAAATGGATCCTCTGGACCATGACCTGTTGCACCCTATCACTACTCCATGCTTTGTGCCAAATATCTCTAGGAAGTCGGTGCCTCTTGCCTAGGCCTCCTCAGGGATGGTCGACGCTGGGGTAAGATAGTGGCATACTAAGTCCAATAATCTGATGTAGTACCTGCATCCTTGACCTATCGTGTTGGGTCCCATGCATGTGGGAACACCTGTAAGAAACTCACCCTGGCTTGGGCCACAGGTATGCATGGGCCCATAGTATTCCTCTATGAGTCTCAAAATCATACCATATGTCGGATACAAAACCCTCTGCTATACCAAGTCATCACCGACACTGTTAACTCTGTACAGCTCTATGATGTAGCTACGACTGCCAAGGATAAAGTTCTCTACTGAGCACACACTGAGCTCTACAACATCTCTTGGCCACTAAATGTTCCTGTAGGGTCTCCATATAATGTCTCTATTTGAAAACTCATCAAACTCTCACCAGTACCTGTATAGGCTACCTAGGTGGCCTCGTACATCACCACCTACTGATACCCACACCATGTAAGATGGCTCCTCTAGGTCTCAAACATGCAAAGTGCCCACAAGGCATCCAATAGCAATGTGGTCCCATGACCAAATCTGTAGTAATGAGGATGGCCCCACTGTCTTCTAACAGTGGTAAGTGATCAAATGTAAATCCCAGTACAAGTGTGCTAGTATGCACTAGCCCTAACAATAATGCTCATCACTAAAAATGCCATGTACTAATGGTAGTATCCCTATTGGGAAATATTTCCATGTCTTATCAGTGAGAAAAAACCCACTGATAAGTGATATGATGTATAGGGGCCCCTGATGTAATGTCGAGTCGAAATAAAATAGTGCAATGAGACAGTCATACCATCATGCAGAATGTCATCTCTGTAAAAAAGGTCGTTGCAAGCTGCTCTAATCAGCCCTATAATAGAGGTGTACTCAATCAAAGTACCCATGATCAACACATGGAGAATCTACCATACATCCTCTAGGGTCACAGTCATCTCCCCAGTAGGAATTCTAAAGCATTGACTCTCGTCGTGCCATTGCTTTACCAATGTAGTCTATAATCCATGGTCCAAAATGATGGATGGCATACGGGCTCACGAGGGCTTAGCCTCACCGCCTCTTAAAGTATGGCCACAACTCACCGGTCTTGATGATGCATGATCCCCTCTAACTCCACAATCTGGGAATGATTCTCTTGTGTCTCCAGTAGCACCGGTAATTGTCTCTGTAAAATATCAGTCCACTCGTCATTCACTAACATTTCTTCTAAAATTCTATCTATCATTTTAGGGTTCACCAAAAATCCTAAATTTCTAAGTGTCATCTTTTTGGCATTTTTCTTATCTATCCTCCATTGGCCTAGGACACCTACACACCCTTTCAGGTGTGTGCACCTCCTTTTAGTGCGTGCGTATGTGTGTAATTATCTTAGGGCACTTGTACCATCATTCATGAGCATGCGCACCCTTTTGGGTGTGTGTGCCACTCTTTTGGTGCTTGCGCCATCACTCATGTCCCTGTGTGTGTGCGCGTGCATCCCCCTTAGCATGTGTGCTCTCCCTTTGGTGTGTGCACTCCCCCTGCAGTGCATGCACATGTGCGCACATGTGTGGCATGTGCGCATACATGTGGGTGTGTAATGTGTGTGTCTACACGTGCACGCGTATGCTTTAGACGCTTACACCCCCAACTTGACACTGTGCATGCACACCGATGTGACCCCTAACACTAAATACTAATTTTAGGGCATTAATTACAAATTTTGATAGGCAAAGGTTGAGTACTCAGAAAGGCGTTGTCGTTAGTATGTCGCTGGTACCCTCAGACTATGTTTACTCGCCTCAATTGATCTCATACAATCACCATTGTCCTCATCGATGTCAGAGCCTCACGGTAAAATATCAATAGTGGTCGGTAAAAGTGAATTGTTCACAGTGATTTAGCCCCGGGGTGGGGTATATCAACTTGTTTTTCACCACCGTGAATGCCTGGAGGCTCGTTTTGATTGCCGTTTTCTCCTCTATTCACCATTGAATAATTATTTTAATTTTTTAATTTTTTTTCATTGTGTTGGGGATTTTTTTTTGCTATTCAATCCCCCTTTCATCCCACTAGGAAAATTTTATTGCTCCTAGGTGATTTTTCTTCTTATCCACACTCTCGAAAATAATTATTTTTCAAAATAATTATTTTATTAATTTTTCCACTAAACAAGGACATTATTTGTCACTTGTTTCTTCTTTCTTCCACAGGGCATATTTTGTTGTGCCTAGGCCCTTCATTCTATTTCTTCTATTTTCTTCTACTGTCCAATGCATTTTGGAAAACATATATATATATATATATATATATATATTCAAAAATCCAAAAACATGTCAATTTTTTTCACAAAATCTCAAAAAGAAAAAAAAATCTACAAAAATAGGTAGCATATTTATTACGGCTAAAAATTGTGTCTTGCATAGTATCCTCTCCATTTCCTACTAGTTTGTTTCACATCTTCCCTGATTAATATGACTCACGGATCACCGGATTTAGAACCGTTCACAAAGCTAGATGCTTGCTTCATCATACTCTAGGGCTTGTCTTATTGCACGGGTGTTGTTTCATTGGGCACAACACTTTGTAGTTGAACCTCATGTCCATCATCATTTCCCCTTGCATTTATCCTTTCTCGAGGCATCATTTTTAACCCTTATCATCAATCATGAACATGTGGATCTCTTCAGCTTGATAACAAAGCATTTGTACAACTGTCTCAACCGTTGTTGGGTTGGATATGTGTGTTCGTACTTGTTTTCCCTGTTTAATGAGCTTGTTTCCTTCTCATATTGCATTGCATTTTGTATGTTGCATAGGGTTGGTGTTTTCAGCAATGGACAATTATTCGTAGTATGGCTTTTCATGTCATTCTACTTTTGTTGTATGCTTATATTTTTAATAAGGACCAATGACGTAGATCTCTTGGCAATATGATGATACTGAAATTGTTCCAATACAAAGGCTAGAGGCTAAGCTCTTCTCTCCACTTCTCCATATTTTCTTCTACATCACTTTTCTCTCACCCCTAATCTTCCGTCTCACTTTGAGAATACTTGTCCTTGCCCATTTTTTCTATTTCTCACCTTTTTTGATATTCGATCATCTTCCTTCATCACCCTATCGACACTCGAGGGCATCACTCCCTCCTACTAATTTTTTTATCCCTTTGAAATTTCATCCATCTACTATCTTTGAAGTGGCATCACTCATGTGACCCCAAAGAGGGCAAATGTAGAAACCCATAATTACGCCTGAGCAATTTAAATACTTAAATTATGATAATTATCTCACTTCTTGAAAATTGACGACATATCGTCAAAAGCGCTCATCTTCTCTCTTATTATCATTAATTAATTACAATACGCTAATTAATTAATTCGTTTATCCAATTAATAACCTAATTAACAACCTTTTGTTAATTAATCACCCCTTTATCTAGACTAATTAATTAGCTTTCCCTTTCATTTAACCAATAAATCAATATTTATTTGATTTAATCCCCTTCTAATAGCCTAAATTGTACTAATATTCCTCTAATTAGCTTCTATAAGCTTACATCTACCTATTAATTAATCATCTTTATTAATTAAAACACCCCCAACTCCCATGACTTTCTAAGTATAAATTAAACCCTTCTAAAGTAAGGTTACCTTGTATAAAGCAACCTTATCCATTCCTAATCTTGTTTTACCTTTTATCCCACATGCGAAAGGGATGAAGTGTTTCCTTTATCCATAGGGGTATATAAGGATCCCTCCTCCTACCTTTCTACCTACACCTAAACTTCTTGAGAATACAAAATCAAAGCATCCTTTTGTTTTCTTGAGAGTTCACCACTTGGAGATTTAAGCCTCTTTTATAACCAAAAGTGCTTAGGTCATATAGGAGGTGTCGAAAAGGGTCTTGTAGCCTAACTTTTATAACCCCCATTCCTAGGTTCGGAAATATCAATAACAACCACTTTGATTTTCCCCTGGAGCCTACATAGGTTCACCCATTTGATTTTGTTGTTAATTAATAGAATAGAGGATTTAGACAACTAGCATATTAAGCTTCAAAGTTTTAATATGATAAATGTTAGTGTCTAACCTTGTTTAATTCTTATCTTGATGTTGCTTTGTATTTTGCTTAATTTTGTTAATTAATACTACTAGGTGTTATTCTTTATTTTCATTAGCTTAGTTTAGCAAATCATGCACATAGTAGGAGAGTTAGATCTATGATAGGTAGTGTGTGTAACCAAAGTCCTATCATAATACCTAGGATAGGTACAAATGAGAAAATTAGTGGGCCGGACCATAGACCTATTAAAAAACCTAGGAGGGATGGAGTCATGTGAGGGACATTATATGAAACAAATGACCTATATGTAGATGCAATAGTTGTATGAATAAGATCTCGTAGAAGAATGAATATGAAAATTAGGGAAAGGGGCCTCAAAGGGAATACACAATGGTGATAACCTACTAGTTATGGGTAAACTATAATAATTGGTGGATGATAGAATAAATATACCTAAGATAACATATCCAAGGGACACCTAGATGTAGCACACCAAAATTAAGAGCAAAAAAAAAACCAATAATGAAGTCAAAGTAGTGATTAAACAAAAATTATTGGTATAGTAATACATCAATATCGAGGATTAATGCCTAATGAAAGATTCTATGTAGAAATTCTAAGAGATTGAAATAGTATGAGAGGGTATACATTATGTTTTTTTGGGTAAACGAAAACATAACTTATAAGTACTTGATTAATTTAGACATAGATAGATAGAGTATTCGATACAAGCATGTCATATATATCAAAGTCATTTAATGTAATGAGTGGTGTAAAATATGATGTATGAGTGATATTACCAATCAACATATCTAACGCTTGATCATAAGATGGCGGTGGTGGAACCGTGTGATAAGTATTGTCCAATTCGGATGTAGATTTTTAATGTTATTCTTAAAAATTGGATCATTAAGATTTTTAGTTTAACATTATCACTTCTTATCTTGGAATATTCTATGGGCTCATCCATTCATTAATATTGAAGTCTATGAGATCTTGAATGATATGTAAAATCTTGAGACATTATTTGGTGAAGTGACCAATATATTGATGATAGTCATAATAGGCATTAACATCAAAAAAATTTCTTTAAGGCTTTATTGTATCAATCTCAAATGGTGGAGGAAAGATGCAAAATTTCACTCAAGTAATTATTTAAATATAGTTTGTGGGTCATAAGGTAATTGAGTAAACTACGGACATGTGGGTTGGAATTGTAACTTGTTGAGTAAAAACATTAACACCGTCCTTGAAAGTGACTTTATCACCATTAATCTTTCCTTTGAATGTATTTTTACTTAGAAACATGGCATTAGATGTAATAAGAGGGCTAACAACATATTTTAATTTATTCATATGTAATAACTTAGCTTCACACTCCTTGAGCATATAACATAAATGGTTAAAAGATAAGAACTTGTCAAATAGGACTGATTCTTAAAAAGGAGAAAGTAAAATTTGTGTGAATAGGTCTTGTAATTCACTTTCAACTAATATATTTCTTAATTTAGTAAGCATGTTCTTCTATCATAAGACATAATCATTGGTAGTTCATTGTATCCTTTTTATAACTTGGATAATTATGTATACAATTTTTTTCATAATGTTAACAGAGAATTATGCTAAAAATTGATTTCCCAAAATGGTCAAAGAGTGCAAAGAATGTATGTGGAGATCATATAACCATTATAACGAAACATCCTTAATACTCTTGGGAAAGAGCTTAGTGAGTATAATTTAATGAGAGGAATAATCAAAACAAGCCACATGGAAGGAGTGAATAGTTTTAGCATGATATCCTTTGCAATCATAGGTAAGGATATTAGGAGAAAAAAACTATGAGAAAAGGGTAAGAAACCACTTTCGGTGCAAGTGGATTGTAAAGTAGCTAAGTAGAATCCATATCCTGAGTAGAAGTAGATGCACCTTATTATAATTGTAATATTTGAGATTTTAATGTAAGAATAAGGGTTTCAATGGATTTCATGCTAGATGAAGTGTGAAAACCATGAGGAGTGGACATAGGATGTGTAGTAGTAATAATGGTTATAGGGAGAGGTTTGGAAACATTGTGCAATGAAATATCAGTTTCCACAAAGGAGGTAGGCTTCGTAGATATAAAAATAGTATATGTAAAAAAAGTAAAAGAGGGTTAAGATGACCTAAAAAGGGATTATTTACTAGATTTATAATCACGTTCAAGATTATAATTATGAAGGATATTGAATATAGGATCATTTTGCATGGGAATGAGATCAAATTTTCACTTATTCATGATCTAAAACAATATCATCATCATGGTTGTAATCATAACAATGATCACTATTATTTTTAATGCTATGTCATGAGTCCTCATGAGCATCATCAAGCATAGAAAAAATGATAGAAATATGTAATGAGAAATAAGCCATGATACTATGATACTTATGAGTATGAGGAGAAATCTCAATATTATCAATGGGTTAATTAGTAAACCAAAAACTACGTTGGAAGAGCATAAGAATTAAAAATATGCAATTTTCAATAATGCAAACAATAATTTATACTTCGAGGAAATAGAAATCCTAGGGTAGATAAGATTGATTTTAATATCTAATTATGCATTGGGTTCAACAAAAATTTTACACCCTAACTATAATATTTTAAATCTAATATTAGTGAAATGAGTACATGAAATGATTATAGTGAAGTATTAAAGGGTAAGTTACATGAGGTTAATTTGGTTAGTTAACTTCCAAAATTAATTTCCAGTATTAGAACAATACATTAATACTTTCAATTAATTTACTAGACAAGATACATACTTGAAAACAAAAGATGATGAGTGCACTTAACTAGTTACAAATTCTTCTAGGGAATTATAAATATGTAGACTATTGGAATAGGGATATATGGGACTAATGTTGCTTCATTTGTATAACTATAACTAGAAACTATCTTAGTATGGAACCGTACACTTTTGTCATGACCATGCCAAATGGTCTTGACCCTTCTATATGATCATGGACTTGCTTGGATTTAGGATTTGAAACGTCTTGAGATGGTCACTAGCTTAGAAGTGTATGTTATGGTTGAACCATAATTTGAAACCATGTTGTGAATCTCTTTGAACATCCTGAATGAGGTATCAAATTCTAACCATGGGTGGGAGACCCTATAAAAAACATTAGTTAGGTTATGGTCACCCTTATGCACTACCAAAATTGTAACTACTCCGAAGATGAATCATACCACATGTTGTTCTCCACCTATCATGTGATATTTGAATGAAGACAACTAGATTTGGAAACTCTCTTTTAGAATTCTTCACTTTATTATCCTCTTGCCAAAATATTTTGAGAATGGATATTTGAGTTATTGTGGATGATATGGGATGAATCCTTGACCTGGAAAGAAGATTCAAACATATAGTGATTGCTTCCCTAATGAAATTAGGTGTGTTATTATGATATTTAGGGATCCATTTGCAACTATTAGAAGTGAGGGTATCAATGTAGTACTATAGGATTTCTAGGTTAGAAAATGAGCTAGTGTTTACTTGTTTATATAGGGTTCCATAGGTGTTTCATCAAAGAAATGATGACCCAGAAGTATTAAAAGACCCAATAAAAATATGAAATTAAAAGAAAATTTGGAGAAAATGTTGATTAAAGACTGTACAAGTTAGCTACGACTAGATATGACATGCTGACCAAACTATAAAACACTTTGCCCACATATGGAAAACATGTAATTTTAAGTTTACAACTTGTCAATTGATGTTTTTTATGCATTTTATACATTGTACTTTCATAATTTGAAGACATGGTGGTGTGTAGGAATAAACAAGCTAAATAAAATACCTTACAATGTGTTAAGCTATAATTGGAAGGTTGCATTTATCTTGGAAATAGTACATGATAAAAACTAGTAATTTCAAAGAGTAAATATTCATATTTGAGTGTTTACATATGAATAATCCTCTTGAGAGGGTTCCTTAGGGGATTTTGTGATTAGGGTGTGATCAGAATTGGTCATGTGAGATAGATTAAAACATTTGAGAGATGTTGCTATTTTTCCTTAGTCACCTTACCCTTACCTCATTTCTTACCTTTGTTCACCCATTATGTCTGATTTTACTATTATATGAACTTATTTATGCTTATTACACATTTTCTATCCTTTCTTTTGATCACCTTGGACTTGTATCATTCACTTCCATTTATTTCCTAGCCTCCATTCATCATGTTTTACACCTTTTAACCTTGGGGTTTGCTCCTAAGGATGATGTTTTTTCCCATGGGTAATGGTGTCTATTTTGTTTTTATAATAGTCAATTCCATTGCCCATGGGTGATGGTGTTAGGTATATATGTTTGATATTTCTCTTTATAAAACCACCATTTCTCAACATTTTCACAAATAAAACAATTACTCTTGTTCACAATATTTCACACTATTTTACGCTTTATTTGTTGACTTAAAGCCTTGAAGCTTACCTATTTTTCATGTGGGTCACCAAAGTGAGTTAGGACTAGATATATTTTTATTGAGATTTAACTTTCTCCTCCCATAGTGATTATCTCTAAGTGTTGTTTTATTTGGGTAGGATTATACATCAATTGTCACACACATGCTATAAGTATCTCTAACCCTTTTTAGTATTTTATCTTATATGTGTATGTCCTATGTTGATCATTAATTATTATAGACTAGAGTAGATGTATGTTTTCTTAGATCTATTACATTTTATTATTATATTATTCCAACTGGATTTATCCACCCCTTACCTACCTTATTTTTGAATCCTAGTAGGATACCTATATTTATCTTAATTGTAGGCCTTAGAAACCTATAACTATCCTAGGGTTAGGGTTATTATCCTTTATAATTACAAAATTAATGCTCCCCGATCACCTTTGTATATACATCATATGTTTAGAATTAGATTGGATCCCTATATTTGAGAGTTTAGCTTTGAACCTATCATTTTCCCATCATACAAAGTTGGTGAACCTGAAATGAATATTATTCTACTCCCAATTAGGTCAAATTAATGTTTTCTTATTTTTCCTACTTTCCCAATTCCATCATCCCTTGCGTATAACTTTATTACATGAATAATATTATTAATCACTCACTTATTCTAATTATTATGCCATTATCCACTGTGCACCTCTACATGATATATCCTATTTAAAGATTGTGCATAATAGCCTATTTTATGAAATTCATATGGTTCATTATTCATCATGTATCCTATCAAGATCTTATTAGCCAACTTTAATCCTTTTAAATGTCATCTAGGAATCTCCATCATTTCTTTAACTTCATATGAAAACCTCAATTTATATGGGTCTATCTCCTCTCCTTCCTATATTGATTTCATAAGCCACCATTTTGTACTCAAGATGATATTTTCTAAACATGCATCTTCCTCAACTAATTCCATTAGCCCTTGTGTACAAAAATAACTGATCCCATTAGAAAAAGGTATCATAGTTGAATTCAATGTAGTAGAAATCATAATGGTTGACATTAAAGGGGTTATCAACAACATAGACAATAGTGAGTTATAAACACAAAAAAATAAGGGAAACTAATCAATGTTTCCCTAGGTATGGGTCTATAGAAAAAACATACTTGAAGCCTCACTCAAAATCTATTGATCATAAAAATCCTCCTACAACTACTAATTCCTCTAATCCATCCCCAAAATCCTCCCTAGAAAACAAAAATTCTAAGGTTTTTTTATTTATTATCCATAATCCACCAATTGATCATAATAGCCCAGTTATTAAATTTGTAGATCAAATGGCCATAATGAAATCATCTTCCACTTCTAACATGTTCAAAATAAAAATCTATATTCTGAAAAATGGCCTCTCATCTAACTCAAATCTTGATAGATTCTAATTACAACTTAGAACCTCATTTTCTATTTGATTGCTAATTGATTCAAATCCCTCATCCCCTAATCTAAAATAAGGTCCTTCAAACATTAAAAATGAACCCTAGCTCTTTACATAGCTTCTATAGATATACGAGGAGTATCTCTTACCATCTCTTACGATGGGTTGAACCATCTATCTTAATAAGGAATAGATTTAACCAATACCTATGATACAACTAAAATAATGGAAAAAAACTTTTATGCGTGATGATCTATAATGATATAATCAAATCCATTCATATTATATTATTTATCTGGAGACTTTAATCCAATATTTATTAGAGGATTTCAAAAACATGATATTCCTCGAAATAATTTTCAAAAATTCATTAAGTTGAAAAAATATCTCAATGAATCGCCCATGATTTCATGAAATTATGGAAGGCTATATCTAATCATGTTAACCATCACCTTAATAATTGAAATATTTTCCAACACTTCTTATTAACGCATAAATGTAGCACCCTAGATTTGATGATAGAAGATCGATAGTTTTAGCTAACATGGGACTTGCATCTTTAGATAGACCTACAGAGAAGGTTGGTTACTCTACATATCTAGCCTACTACTAACACTAATCCTACATATAAATGTAAAAATATGTAAACATAATTGCATTATTCATGGGGACTAGAAAGAGTTACATGGAAAATAAAATCCTAAGCTAATAAAAATGTGATAACACCAAGAGAAAGGGTGATGAACACTCTTTGTGGGGAAGATATAGAGGAAATGTAGAAAGAGAGGTCATACATAAGTGACACATACCAAAAGTGCATTTAACACCTCCATTCTCACATAAAACATAACAACGTGGAATCTATAAAGGAGAAATACATACACAACATACTTAATAGTGAATGGAGAGGAAAGGATGTAATGAAATAAGAGATAATATAGAGAAGGATCGAAAAATAAATATTTTATTACTAGAAAAGTATGCATAGACCATTATATGAAAATTAGAAGGCACAAGAATGCATTTCTAAGACCAAATGAAGGTCTATAACTCATAAATACTTAAGAAACCATTCTCGGCATGGGACCTTTGCTTTATAATAGAGTTCAAACCTTTAAAAATGAAATGATTTGTAAATATATAGATGAGTGGGAGAGAAAGAGGAGGTAAAGAGAAGGAAACACCAAGTTTGAGCTCAATGACCGACGAAACAAAATAAGTGCCCTTAGGAAAAACAACCTTTTTCTTTATAACACACCATTAGGATTCACAAGTGTGGACATCGACATTGTTCACTAATAAATTTTTGTGATTGAAGTGTTTGGGATTTTTTACAAACAAAACTACTCTTATTCCATACCAGCCTATGTTTTCATTTTTACCCCCAAAACTCTAGAAATTTATGTATTTCTTGATGTTAAAATGAATACCTTTGAGATACCTTTCCAATGCCACTAATTTCATCGAATTTAGAGCTCCATAGTGAAATCTATGTTTAAAAACCAATACCTCTTTGTTTTGTGGACTTATTCTATGTTCTTCTTTGTTACATGGAATTTTCTTTAGTAGATTTGACAATATTTTGCGGCATTTTTTTCTTGATGGAATATTGAAAATTTTCTCATTTTTAGAATGTTCTATGGAATTTCCTTCCTTTCCTACATGTCATGGAATACTGAATTCAAACTCATTTTTTTCAAATACTTTGAGATTCCGTGAAACACTTCGTTTACACACTCCTTCTAACACTGACATCCTTTGTTGCATGGATTTCTTCAGCCAAAAATCTACCTAAGTATTTAGTTTTGCTCATTCATTCCATGGGTTAGGAAAACCCATGGAAAAATAAATTTCACCAAAATCCTCCCAATTCCAACCGATGCTCCCCTATATTATGTGGGTTAGGATATCCCACTTTGAACATTAAGTTCTTTGATTTCATGGAAGACCAAGTTTTAGTATTATGTGGCCTTTTAAACAAAAAATTCTCTAAGTCCTAACATGAAAAAATGCAAGTTTCCATAATAGTCTGGGGGTTATTTTGAATAATAATTTTGTGACTCGTGGGGATATCTTCCCGCTAGATAGAAATATCAATGGCCTTTTACAATCAATTAGGCATGGAGTTAATCTTGAAAAACTTTTAAAATTTGATCTAAAACTTGTAATTTCTTACCCTCATATTTGTATGGACCTAGAGTGATCCGGAACCTCTTAGACTACTTTTGGAATCTATTGAGCCTAGAAAAATGACTAAGTCTTGGAGAAGAAAATGAGCACACATGGAAGGAAAGGTTAGAGGAAGGTATGTGTAGAAGAGCACGTAGTAAGAACTAAGTGTGCATGAACAGTCTAAACAGTTCAATTTGAGTGAAGGGCTTGAGTAAACATGATGAGCACAAAGGTTAGTGCATAGAAGAAAAAGAGGATTTTGGACTTATCCACATTATGGAATATGGTGTTACATGGAAAACACGTGAGGAGGTAGGTAGGCATGATGAGTGGATAAGGTTAGAACTTGGAGTCTTGTAACTCAAGGAAAGAATATTCTAGGAAAGGAATATTCTAGGATGTAATCATTACAATTAGTGGATGATAATCAAGGTTTTGGAAATCTATCATAATAACTCATTATGGAGGAGTACGATTCTATTTGGCATGTGGCCTACCTATGAGTGAAGTTTAAGCAACATAGGAGAGATCCTAATTCTATTTAAGAAGGTGTTTGGGTCCAAAACAAGGGTGTATGTGTGTAAGCATAGGTGCATATGTGTAAGGATAAGCAAGAGACATGGGTAGGAATGAGAGAGGTGATGCAGGAGGAAGAAGATGTGTGTTGCAAGGCACATGGTATTTTAGGTGCATAGAAGAGATCATGGATAGAACCCTTTGAGCAGAGTTAGTTTGTAGAGCTAGGGTGTTATTTCATAATGTATTTGGTCTGCTATGACCCTTTTGATGTAATATGGCTACTGTAAATAGTTTTGAATCAATGAATATGATGGGTTGTTATGTATATCTCTATTTATGGGTTCAAACCCTAGTGTTCTTCATTTTTCCTATGGTTTAGATTTGATTCCTTTATGTCGTTAATAATGCTTATATTCTTTTCATGGTGCATCTATGCTTAGATCTAGTTTCTTTACTTCTATACTATAATGAATGCATGTATTTATATGTCTACATGTATTACTCCATTAATGGTGAAGCATTATTATAAAGCTCACATAAAGGAGGGGCTCGGCACCCGCCCATGCCTCGTGAGTTCCTAGTAAAAATTGACTGATATGTCAGTGTGCTTGGGGTTTAAAGGGAGTAGGTAAAGGTGACTACATTTTGGTTCCATTTTCAGGGACCTCTTTTGAAGTTGTAAGAATGGTGTGTGATGACAGAATGCTTGACCTTGTATAGTGTCGAGACTTGGCTTAAGAACACGGAGGATGATTTTGCACAACAATTCAATACTAGACCTGAGTTTGATGCATGTAAATGGGTGAAGAAGAATTTATATAATGAGCTTTATGAGACGTTATTTTTCTATTTTATAGTAAAACTATATGAATGGTTATCGTTGCATGTAATGAGGAAGAGTTAATATTATCGACCTTGTGTTTGAACCCAAGAATATTATCAGTGGCTTCATGATGTTGATTTGACTTGGACCTTTTTTAATTGATCGTTAGTGGAGTTTTGTGTTGAATAGATATATGTTGGAGTACACAATTTATACGTATTCTTAAGAAGAAGGTTATTGAGTTTGAGTTCTTGAGAGAGAGAGAGAGGATATTTCTTATGCACTATACCATTAGCCATCAAGATCCTGATCATCACTCTTAGTCTTGAAGAATTTCCTATGGATAGATAAATTCCCACTAGGTGTGGAGCACGGAAGCTAGTTTGGTGTGAGATGGAGGATCATACAACAAAATTGGAGAGAGAGGAGAAATAGATCAAGTAGAATGAAGTGTGGGTGAGGGAATTGGTAAGACAACGTGAAGTTGTATGATTGATGGAATTATGGAGGCAAATGTTACATGAAGGATTTTAGGTTCATGTGGAGGACATGGAACCTGATTTTTCTATGCTAACCCATGTTGGAAACACAGAGAGAATCCCCTTTGATTTTGATGAGAGATAATTATATGAAGGAAGGAGAATAATTGTAGGTGGGAATATAAACCCACAATGTGACCAAACCCTTGCACTTAGTTTCCCTATTTCTCATACAAGTATTTCTAATTCATTTGGCATTGGAAAGAAAACAACATCAGATAGATATAATTTTACATTACATCCATCTATGGCTATGCAAAAATTCCTGGTGTTTGGATAAATCATATCAGGCATGTTATTTTGACAAGGTGTGGGTACACAAATTTTTGGTATCACTATCAGAAGTTGTTCAAATTTAGCAAAAAGGTGGGGGCACAAATTTAAATTGATTAAGGTGATTTTCCTACTACAAGTGGAGGATCTGGTGGTCCGGAGGACTATGAGCTAGTGGATCTAGTGGCACTGGTGGTGGAGGAAAAATAGGAGGAAATCAAGGTCCTGGATCTAGTGGACAAGGACCTCAACCACCTCAACAGGTGTTTTATGAGATATATTTGCACTTACTTGATTACAAAGGTGTTGAGGATGGTACAGGGCATGTACAAAAGTGTGATTTGGTATGACACACTAAGGGTATCACTTCCTTTGAGTGAAATTCATGTCATTTTACAACCACATTACAAGCACGCACACATAGCTGGTACTAGAAGTATGATACACAATCTATGGTGGTGGATTATACCACACCGTGTGTGATATCTTTTTGGCGAATTCCACATTCCTGAATTTGAGAAGAAGAGATTCAATGCACTCAAAGAGATTCAACATGGTATGGCAGAGAGTGTGTAGGAGCATGATACACACTTTAAGACAATCTTATCAAAGTTATCTTATGATATCCATCCTTTACAACACACTTAGTGGTTTATTGGAGGATTGATAACACCTTTTAAATAAGAAGTCTCCCATAAGACTTTCACGGATCCATGAGAGGCCTTGGAGGGTGTTGTGCATGCTAAGGATATCGGAATCATTAACACTGAGGTAAGCCCATTTTTAGAAGTAAAAATTTCACCCATGGAAAATTAGATTGAAAAATTGTCTGCAAATTCCGCTCATGAAACATAAAGTGGAATTTGGTGCATAAATTGTGAAGTGGAAGGACATACAAAGGATAGTTTGCCTCAAAGGTTAGTGCATGCCATGTCACTAGATTGTGAAATATATCATGGGGATCATGATCTAAGTATATTCCCTTTGTTATAATGTGTGCTCATAAAAATGTCTCTTCTTATTATAAGATTTGCACATCCAATATTCACGATACGGAGGACTCACTGCCAATTGATAGACCAAATTCATGATGCCATTAATATTGGTGTGTACCAAAATGACATTAGGAGTAGTTACAAGAGTAAAGGTAATCGATTGCATAGATGGTGGAGGTTGAGGAAGAGGTATTCATGGAGGATTAAGAGGCCATAGAGGGTGCAGAGCAAGGGTGAATTCCCTTGGGACTTGATACAATTATGGATCTACTTGAACAATACAAGTGCGAATGTACATATTTTTTATAGTACTCATGGTGTAGAAACAAGAAAAAGTATGAAGAGTGCCCTAAATTATATGACCACATGAGTCAGAACTAGAAGAAATATAAAGGTGTGGGAATGGTTAGTGTAAAGAGAATTGACCCGCTATGGATGCCTACGGTACCACTAAACCCCAAGTTAGAACCTATTTTGGTGAGTACATACACCGATGCTACACAAGATAGAGAAGTACCAAAGAAGAGGCCACTCATTACGAGGGAAGAATTATTGTATGGGAAATATCCTGATCCAACCCATCAAAAATAGGTTTACTAGGAGACTGTGGAGGTGATTAGAAACCTTCAAGGGGAGATTCAAAGTGTTTCAAAGATAAGTCACGAAGTTGAAACATGAAAAGAATGTTGAGGTCCCTCAAATAGACATGGATGAGGTCAAAGAATTATGTAATATGTTGTGGCTAGAAAAATTATACCTTATCTAGGAGAGTGGTTAAGAGAAAATGTACCACACGTGGATGATGAGCACAAGAGGCATGTCTTACATGCTAATCTTCCCCCTCATAGTCTTGATTATGAAAAGGGAATAATGTTTAATGTGGTTGTTGATGGATGGCTCCTGAGTAACATACTAATTGACATGGGAGAAAAGTTCAATATCCTTACTTTGGATGCATGGAATCGATGGGAATACCTCCATTGCAGCCCTCTTTAAATTTACTATATAAGGTGAACCATACAAAGGCTATTTCCATCAAAGTCTTGAGGGATGCTTCCATAACAATCCAAGGGACTAAGTTTATCGGGATTTTGAAGTCTTGGCATTTACCAAGGAAGATAACTTCCCAACATTACTTAGACACCCTTGGTGTTATACGAATAATACTAAATTACACTTTAACAAGGGATACATCAGTTTTGAGAACAAAGTGGAGCGTGTCATTATTCCAATAATAGATGGTAGGTCGGCACATTATAGAGAACCTTTAGTAGAAGAGGACCTAGATAGAATCTATGTGCGCACCATCGAGACCCTAATGTTATTCACCCATCAAGAGAAAGAGTTATTCAAAGGGAATATTCTCAGGTCCTTAAGTGATAAAATTATCGTTACATGTGATAATTGGATGCATGGAACATATGAGTTGGTTAGAAGACAATTAAAGGGTGCTATAACTCGAGTTTATAGAGCACACTTGATTAGGCATTTGAGAGGAAAGACATTATCAATTTACACTAGGGATGGTAACCCTAATGTCTTTCTACGCATGATGGAGATTTAGTGGACATGTCTAGTAGAAAGGGGGAATATGCTAACTTATACCTTGCATGCAACAATAACATGTTTATGGGAAAATCATTGAGACAATCTTCTAGAATGGTGCAAAGTGAGGATCATGTTCTCTATTAGGTTCCTTCGTAGCAATGCAACCTCTAAAATACATGACTATGATGGAAATGAATCTTCCTTCACATCCAAGAAAGTTTGAGATCCTTGATTACTGGCCCAAAAGCCTTATATCCCTCACTATGCGTGTATAAGTTATATTCCACCTTGCAGTGTTGTGTACGTGTATGGTGTATCCATTCAGAGCTACATTGTTAGATGGGAAATTGAAAAGTGTTGATGCTATATATTATTCAAACTTTTGAGTATCTAATTCCTAATCCATTGATGAACAAGGTGTTGCCGGTAGTCAAGTGCCTTACTTTGGGAGATTGTGCTATGGTTGAAGACCGAATCCTAGATTTTCTAGGGAACCTAGCTTGGAGGAATGCTTTGAGGAAGGAAAAATGGAAGAGGTAGAATTTCAGTGCACCTACCTAGATAAGGAAAAGGGAAAGTTGGTGTACCTGATAGATGATGAGGAAGTAGAAAAATTAGATGTTAATCATACAAAAGGTACGCACAAAGTCTTGGAGAGTGCAGATGAAAAAGCATGCACATACCATGAACCCTTAAAAATGAATAAGGTCAACATTGGTACATAAGAAGAGGAAAAATAAGCTATCATTTGAGATTACTAGATGGACCAGGAGGTATCAAAGATAATTGAGCTATTGCGTGACTTCCAGGATTTTTTCCCATGTGGGTACCATGAGTTAAAAGGATTTAATCACTCATTGGGAGAAATGTGGATTAAGTTGAAGGAGGGTGCATTCCCGATTAGAAAGAGACCTTATAGGATGAATCTGAATTTGTGCGTAAAAGTTAAAGAGGATATTAATAAGATGATAGAATTTGGAATCATTGAAATAATTGAAGAATCTGAATGGGTGATTAGTATCAAGAAGGATGGGAGGATAAGGATATGTTTGGACTATAGGGATTTGAATGTTGCATGTGTCATAGATCCTTTTCTAACATTGTTTCTTGAAGAGATATTGGAAGGTGAATTTGGGTGGGATATATATTAATTTACGAGATGGATTCTCAGGTTATCAACAGGTAAGGATTATGAAGGAGGACTAGGAGAAGACTACTTTCAATACTTAATGGGGAAGTTTTTCTTATACGATTATTCCCTTTGGACTTAAGAATGTGCATGCTATATTTTTTTGCATTGTGGTACAAACATTTCAAGACTTCATCCATAAATTTCTTCAAGTTTACTTGGATGATTGGATGGTGTATATGTTACTAAAATATTATTATGACAATTTGAGGTTGATATTTGAGAGGTGCAAGCATCTAGGTATCTATCTAAACATTAAGAAATACTTCTTTGCTACTGCATTTGGCACACTACTAGGTCACATCATATGCAAAGAAGGCTTATTGGTAGATCTTGCTAAAAATTTTATTATATTAGGGTTGGATGAGCCTACTAGTCAAAGTGTAATGTGTGGATTCTAAGGAATATGGGTTACTACAGGAAATTCATCAAAGGCTATGTCATTATGTCCATGTCATTAGAAGAGTTGTTGAAACATAAGAGTAGATTCTATTGGGGTAAGGTGCATCAGATGGATTTTGACACATTGAAGTAGAAAATTACTATTCCATCCATTTTGCACTTTTCCTCATGGGAAAATATCTTTCATGTACATGTTGATGCATCAGGTATGGCAATAGGAGAAGTGTTAGCACAACCTAGATAAGGGATTGTTGATCACCCTTTGTGTTTTGTGAGTAGAAAGTTAACCCTAGCTGAGAAGAATTACACAACAACGGATCGTAAGCGTTGTTGATGATTTATGCGCTACATAAATTTAGTT
The DNA here is from genome assembly GCA_018340775.1 of Taxus wallichiana var. yunnanensis. Classification (NCBI taxonomy): domain Eukaryota; kingdom Viridiplantae; phylum Streptophyta; class Pinopsida; order Cupressales; family Taxaceae; genus Taxus; species Taxus wallichiana. The sequence goes on from CM031244.1 coordinate 75,572,735, forward strand.
AGTACTTGTCACCACTCCATTAATATTTTGCATAGATCACATGAAACTCAAGTGATTGGTGAACAAGCCTATTTTTAAGGGCACATATGCCATTGGATATTTTTATTTCAGGATTTTGACTTTTCAGTCGTAGTAAAACTAGGAAAGAGAAATTTAGGACCAGACCATCTATCATGGATTGACTCAGTGAGAGCATGTGCGAGCATTGAGGAAACAATATCATATGCATAGTTTTTTAAATAACAATGTGCACCCTCTGATTTGGAAGATATTTTTGTTTTCTTATGAACTGGTTTGGCACCTAAAGGAATGAAGGATTTAAAAAATAAGTAGTTCATTATATGCGCCACATCTTACATGTTGGTCAACGGAGACCTATACAAACTAGGTTGAGATGAGATTTTATTTTAGTGTGTGTTGGAACATGAACATACTACAATCATGGAAGAATCTCATGGTGGCATTACGGTGTAGTCACTATACAGGGGAATGTGACCACATGAAAACTCCTAATGGTAGGTGTTTGGTGGAAGACAATTTATATTTTGGTTAGAGAATACTTGTTAGAGATCACACAAGAAGTCCACATGGGAGAGAAAGAAAGGATCAAGGGCACGGAGGGAAAGTTCAACATTAAGGACTTATCCAATTTTGAGCACGAAGACCTATTTTTAGAAGATGGCATGTGGAACACACCAATGATGCAGAGACATGTGTGTCACACATTATCTATCTTTGGAGAATCGGATCAAAGAATTTTGAATGGAGACGAGCTAAGAATAGGATTATCACTTGATTAATTGTAAAAGGTCTATAGATAGCACACTTGCATGTGTGGCTATGCCTCAAACAACACATGGCTATTAATAGCATACAACCTATTTCTTGAATAGATAAGTGGTGAAGGGAAAGTCCCCATCCTTTATATATATAGATACACAAGGAGAGAGATGGATGTATAAAGGTATAGAGATATGTGCATATGATAGGATTACTTGTATTAGATCCATGTGCGCATCGGTATAGATTTTCATTATTGTAAGGAGATTTTATATGCATTAATAGATGGAAGATATTGGCCAAATCTAAGTGTCATTACTATGTGTAAATGAGTAGTGCATGTTCTTGATTCAATCATGATTATTGTTTAAACTTGTTTTTTCATAAACCTAAATATGACATGCATTGTAGAATGATGGACTAGTTATGGATCTATATGTTTCTTCTTTCATCACGTTAACATCTTTCTACAACAACCCTAAAGAGGGGCTTGGTACCTTTGCATTCTTTAGGTGAGTGCTAAGTCAAGGATGAGAGATGTGTCGGTGTGTCTAGGGTGTTATCCGGTAAATTCTAGGCTATATCATTGGTTCCATTGTCGGGACCTCTTTTTTATTTGTTTGCAAGATGGTTTGTGATGAAGATGTATCGGTTAACTCTAACAAGTATTTAGGAGTGGATATATAATCTGGAGGAAGAATGTGTAGGACGGTTCAGCGGTGGATCCGAGTTTAATGCACGTACTTGGGTAGCACAAAATTTGTATGACAACCTATATGAGATATTTTTCACTATCTTTCCACTAGAACTATATGAGTGGCTTACTGCTTATGCATCTAAGAGGAATTGGAGTTATCACACACTTGTTTGAACACAGGAATAATTTTAGGCCCTTTATGATGTTGATTTGATTTGGACTCATGCTTTGGATACATGGTTTCATTGTGTTCTAAATAGTTATATTTTGTAATATTCAATTTCAATGTACTCTTACCTGGAGGTAGCTGAATTCCAGTTTATACGATCAAGAGGAGTATATCTACAAGGTATTCCATTGGCAATCAAGATCTTGATGGTAACTTTGAACCTAGAGGGTAAACCGATGGCTAACTAAGCTTCACCATGTGCGAGGGTAGAAACAGTTTGGTGAAAGATGGCGAGACCTAGCAACAGAGAGGAAGAGAGAGGAGAGGTGGCTTAAGTATAATGGGATGCGTGAGAGGGAGATAGAAAATTATTATTCCATTACAGAAAGTATGGCATTGAGGAGAGAGATGTATCGTGAAGGATTTGAAGCTCACGTACGGGACGTGGAGCCGAGCATTAGGAAATCCCCATCTTGGAAAGCATGAAAGAGATCAGCTTTTGGCCTCACACGTAAGTGTGCTAGAAAAACTACCTAGGCCATGGGTGTGCATCTTAATCCACCTCGTGACCTAGCCCTTGTGCTTGGTTTTCCAAAGATCTCAGTATGCCAATTAACCACAAAGCTAACTTGGGAAGTAGGAGAACAGGAGTAAGTCAGGAGAAAATACATCCATGGTAGGATAGACAACTTGAGTGATATTTGGAGGAAAATTATTAGGTGCATCATCCACATAGAACGTGAGTGCGCATAATGTTGGATTCACATGTGGAAGTGGAAATACCTCACAGTCCGTAGCAGATTCAAGATAGTACTACTATTGGAGCACATGGGAGTACATCTGCGGGTTCTATTCTTGCTACAGGTGGAGGATCAGGAGGTATAAGTGGTTCTAGTTTTGGTGGATCTAGTGGTTCTGGAGGTAGAGGGAACATAAGAGGTTCTATATCAGGTGGTCAAGGTCCACATCAACCAAAGAATATCTATATGGATATGTCTCTACTTCTCTCGGAGTATAGAGGTATAGAGGATGTTTCCAAACATGTGCATATGTGTGAAATCTTGTGGTACGCTAAAGGAATCATAGTTTCGAGAAAAAGGCAAGTCAATTTGATACTACATTATAGGACATGCACACTAGTATATGAAGTTTGACCTTGATCAAACTTGCATGGATTATGTAACATTAAAGGATGCTTTCTTGAAAGAGTTCCATATCCCTAAGTTTGAGAAGAAGGGTATAAGTGTGCTCAAGGATATCAAGCAAGGCAGTACTGAGAGTGTACATGATTATGATGCCCATTTTAAGACACTTCTATCTAAGCTATCTCATGATATTCATGCCGGGCAACATGCATAATGGGTTTTTGGATGATTGATTACACCATTTCAAAGGGCACTATCTCATAAGACATACACTGATCCATGTGAAGCATTGGAAGTAACTTTATGTGTTACGGTAGTTAGGAGCATTGATAATGGTGTTAGTCTATTCTTAGAGGCATAGATTGTGGCTATGGAAAAGTAGTTAGAGAAGCTATTAGAAAATTCAGCCCATGAAATGTGCTCAGGAATTTGGTGTATAAATTGTGAAGTGGAAGGTCACACCAAGGATAGTTGCCCTCATAGATCTATATGCTCATTACTGTTGGATTGTGAGATCTGTCATTTGAATCATGATGCTAGTCATTGTCCTTTGTTACAGTGTGCAATAAGGAAGAATGTATCTTTCTTTTGTAAGATTTGTAGGTCCACAACCCATGATACTGAGGATTGTTAGTTGATTGGTCAGATCTAGGATGCTATAGACATTGGGGTACGATAAACAAGTGTAATACATAATTCTAAGGGTAATAATGAGCACCAATATCGGGATCATAATCAAATACGCTATGATTGGAATGAGGGTGTTTTAAAGGAGGTCGTGGAAGAGGATGTGGATATCATAGTGGATATGGAGGATGAGGTCGTGGTGGAGGAAGAGGTGAGTTCCCTCATGGAACATGTTATACGTGCGGATCTCCTGACCACTATAGGCGTGAATGTCCTCAAAATATTGCATGTTCTTTCTATGGAAAGAACCATAGCTATGAAGAGTTCTGGAATTATTTGATCATCTAAGTAAGAAGCATAAGAAAGAAAAAAAGGCATTGGGATGGCTAGAATCTAGCACGTTGTAGAAGATTAGTGGATGCTCAAGATAGAAATAGGATCTAAGGCATTAATCATGAATATTATTACATGTTCTAAAGTGGTGCACGCAAGAGAGGCATTGGACCAAAAGCCTATGATCACCAAGGAGGAGGTTTTGCATGCAAGGTACCCAGATCCTTCTCATCAGAAGGAATTTTATCAGGATACCATGGAAGTGTTAAGGAATTTTTAGGGTGAGATACAGTACCTCAAGGAGTAGAAGAAATCATCAGAGATAGTCTAAATTGATATCAATGATCTGAGAGAAGTGTGTAAAATGTTGCACCAAGAGAACATCATTCCACTATTAAGAAGTTAGTTAAAAGGAAACACTCCTCACACAAGTATTGAGACCGGATGGTAGATCCTGCATGTAAATATTCCCCTTAATAGCATTTACTATGAAAAGGAAATTACTCTCAATGTTGTTGTAGATGGATGGCTGTCAAGCAATATTTTGATTTCTATAGGTGTGGAAGTAAATGTGATTACATTATATGTATGGGTAAAATTGGGGAGGCCACCATTACAACCATCATCTAATGTGTTGTTTATGGAAAATAGGACTAAGGCCACTCCCATAGGAGTTTTGAAGGGTGCATCTATAACCATACAAGGGGCCAAGTTCACTTTGGGGATTTTGAGGTATTAGCACTTGCGAAAGTAGATAATTTTCCATCCTTTCTTGGACACCCTTGGTGTTATGTGAATAATATTGAATTAAGATTCAATAAGGGGTATATTAGCTTTGAGAAAAAGGAGGAAAGAGTTGTGATACCTCTAATAGATGGAAATTATACACCATATTTTGAGCCTCTAAGTGAGGAGGAATTAAATAGAATCTATGTACACGCTATTCCGCACCCGCAGGTCAATGATCCATCAAAAGAAGGCATCCTACGGTGGGAGGATTCTCATTATATTAGTGATACTATGAGTATTACTTGTGAAAATTGGGCTCTTGGTACATATGAACTAGTAGGGCGTGAGGTAAAAAGAATGGTTGCATGCAAGAATGGACTTTGTTTGGTTTGACAGATAGATACCACAATACATTGGTATACAGGGGTAGAAGATCTTCCTATACTTTTGAAAGCCATGGAAACACAAAGTGAACAAATCAAATTAAGAGAAGAGATATGTTAATATATACCTTGTGAGGGACAATAATGCACTAGTTTGTAGTTCACATAGATAACATTATAAAATGGGAAGATATTGGAGTCGCCTTATCTATTAGGTTTGTAAGGAACAATGCACCTACACGAGATCTAAACTTATCATGGTGATCAACCCGTTCAAAGATCACATTCAAGCAGTGTGAGAGACTCTTGATAGCAACATAAGAAGCATTACCACCTTCACTATGGGTGCATAGATTGTACTCTACTCTACAAGGATGCACACATGCCTAGTATGTATACGCAAAAATACATCGAGAGACTAGAAAATAGAAAAATTTGACTACAAGAATGATCCAGAAATTTGACTACTTTTCTTCCCAACCTTTAGTAGAAGAAGCATTAAATTTTTCAATTTCTTAACTATGGGATACAAGATACAAAATCGAAGAAGAGCATATTCAAGAATTATTTAGTGAGGTAGAGTCCAGAGCATGTTTTGAAAGGGAAGAAGAAATGGACTCTATTCTACTTGAACATTCTTTCCTTGAGAAAGAGATGGGAAATAGGGTTTCCATCGTGGATGATGAGGAAGTTGAGAACCTAGATATTAAATATTCACAAGGGGTGCAAGAGGTCTTGGAAAATGTAGACAAGGATACACACGCCTATCACAAACCCATGAAGAAAAATAAGGTGAATATAGGTTTGGATTCGAGCTTAAGGAGGCCATCATAGGAGACTACTGGTCGGACTCGGAGGTGACAAATATCATTGAGTTACTTAGGGATTATCAAGACTTATTCCCTCGAGGTATCATAAACATAAAGGTGTGTATGAATCACTTAGGGAAATGAAGATAAATCTTAAGGAAAGTGCACACCCATTAGAAAGAGGCCTTAAATAATGAACCCCAATTTGTGTGAAAAGGTAAAAGATGAAATTGATAAATTGTTGAATTATGGAATTATCAAGCCCCTTGATGATTGAAATGGGTTAGCCCAATGGTGATCAGTATCAAGAAGGATGGATGAATTAGAATATGTGTGACTATAGGGAGATGAATGTTGCATGCATCATAGACCCATTCCCTATGCCATTCACTAAAGAAATACTGGAAGGAGTGGTAGGGTGCGAAATATATTCTTTCACAGATGGGTTTTCTAGGTATCATTAGGTTAGGATTTCTCAGGAGGATCAAGAAAAGACAACTTTTACTACTGAATGGGGTAGTTTTTTCTATATTGTGATACCTTTTGGATTGAAAAATGTGTTTGCTATATTTTCACCGATAGTTGTGTAGGTATTCAAAGAATTTATTCACAACTTCTTACAGTCTACCTAGATGATTGGACAATATATGGGCTTGTGAAAGATCATTTTGACAATCTTTTCTTAATGTTTTAATAGTGCAAACAATTGAGTATATATTTAAACATCAAGAAATACATATTTTCTACACCATTTGGAATATTGTTAGGACATATAATCTACAAGGAAGGTTTTCTAGTTGATATAGCTAAGGTTACAGTCATTCTAGGCCTAGAAGCGCCTACCAATCAAAGTGAGGTGCATGGATTTGTAGGCCATACAAGATATTATAAAAAATTCATCGAAGGGTATGCCAAAGTTGTTGCACCCTTGGAAGAGTTACTGAAGGGGAAAGGTACATTTTATTGGAGATAACCACAACAATGTGTGTTTGAGATATTAAAGGAGAAACTTATTACCACGCTCATTCTGTGTTTTCCCTTATGGGATAAACCATTTCATGTACATTTGGACGCCTCAAATGGCCATTAGTGTTGTGTTAGCTCAACCTAGTGAAGGTATTGTAGATAATCCAATTTTCTTTACTAGTAGGAAGGTGACTCTGTTGAACATAATTATACAACTACGAGCATGAATCTTTGTCAATGATCTATGCATTGCACATGTTTCAAAGCAACACTTGTTAGCAACATCATTTGCATTTTATATAGATCACATGGCATTGAAGTACTTGGTAAAAATCCCATCTTATAGGGGCACATATGCATATGGGTACTCCTATTTCAAGAGTTTGACTTCATAGTTGTGGTTAATCCAGGAAAAGTAACTCTGGACCAGACCACTTGTCTAGAATTAACTTAGGAGAGGAAGCAAAAAAAGTTGAAGAAACCATGCTAGATGCATAGTTATATAGGTTACAACATGCACCATCAGAATTAGAAGACATTGTTGTCTTTCTATGGACTGGTGTGGCACCAGAAGGAATGAAGGCATTAGAAAAGAAACAACTTGCTATACACACGACACCATTTATGTTAATCAGTGGTGACCTCTATAAGTTAGGTAGAGATGAAGTATTACGTCATTGTGTATTAGAGCATGAGAGTAAGGATATTATGGAAGAATCCCATGGTGGTATTGTAAGAGGCCATTATGTAGGTGATGCGATTGCTTGGAAGATACTACTTGTTGGATTATGGTGGGAGACATTGTATAAAGACTATAAAGAATATTTTAAGGTGTGTGATCATTATCAATGCCTAGGAAAACTAGGAAAAGATATGAGATGCCTTTGAGACCAATTACTAGTGCTAAACCATTTGAGAAATGGGCTATTGATTTTGTAGGACCTATTTCACCAGTCGTGCATAGGACTGGATTGCACTATATCATTACTTGTATAGATTATCTCACATGATGGGCAGAAGCAACACCTACAAAGGACTATACAAAAACTACAATAGGTAGTTTTCTATGGGATAATGTTCTTACAAGATATGGATGTCCTTTAAGCTTGACAAGTGATAGGGTTACACACTTTTTGAATGAGAAAATCAGGATCCTATTAGACAAGTTTATGGTTACACACCATAAAACTGCACCCTACCATCCTCAGGAAAATGGAATGGTTGAGGCTTTCAACAAGATTTTGAGCTATAATTTGACAAAAATTGTGATGTTAGAAGAAAGGATTGGGATAACAAAGTGTCAGATGTTCTTTGGGCATATAGAACAACTTACAAGAGATTGAACAAAGCCACACCATTTAAGTTGGTGTTTGTCACAGAAGTTATTCTACCTATAGAATTTATGTTAACTTCTTTGCGCATTGCACATGCTGTAGTTCTAGCTGATGAGCATGATTTAAAAGAGCGTATTAAGAAGATACTTCAACTGGATGAATGATGATCCATAACACAATGGATTCGAAGTAGGAAAAGGCCAAGCGAAAGCATGGCATGAAAAAAAAATATAAGGGATAATAAGTTTGAGATTGGATAAATGGTACTTCTTATGACTCTAAGTTCTTGTGCCATCTAGGCAAACTTAATGTACATCGGTTGGGGTTTTATGTCATCACTTACATACTTGAATCAGGTAATTTCCAATTAGAAGCACTTGATGGAACATGGCTACCTAGTTACTTTAATGGGAGTAGGCTGAAGCCCTACTATAAATAAGTCTTCTTGGTGTTTGTAATAAGGTAGTATTTTCATTTAGATCGGTTTCCATTATTTATTTACTTAATGTATTTCCTTCATTTGTCACTATGCTTTATCAATTTAGTTGTTGTTCTTATGTAATAAGCATGCTTGCGTGCAAGAAGTTAATTACTATATGAAGAATATTTATGCGCGAGAGGACTACGCATATTTTTAGTGTGGGGTGGTTATAGTTTTCCGGGTAAAAGACTATGGGAATTGAAAGGTGAAAGGAATAAGCTGCTATAAGTGTGCTTTAAGTCAAAAGAAGATTGCTTCTCAAAATTTGCCACGGATGGAGATGAATGAAAGGAAAATATAACATGAGATAAATAGAGCCCATGATAACTACCAGGAGAAGGTATAGTGGTGAGGTACTCGGGTGTAAGGGGGCATGTTGAAGAGAAGTCTATGACCGAGGGGTAGAAAGGCACACTAGAATGTTATAGGCTTGGGGTGTGAAGATGTACTTGCATGGAATGAATGAATTTGGTCAATGAATGAGAGGATATTTGGTAAGTAAAGGAGAAATGAATGCATCAAAATTTGAAAATTTATATAAGGATGGGATGCAGATTCAATTTTACCATTGTGACTAAGAGAATTTGAGAAAAGAGCTAAGTACGAAGAGCTGAGTGATTGGGTTAAGGTGCGAAGGGTGTGAAACCAAGCGTGATAAAAGACCTCTACAAAAGAAGATTGCATCCCCGATGGTGAAGGTTTTGAGCAAAGTAAGGATATAGAGAGGAGTTAGGAAAAACATTTCCACCTAGGGCACAATTAAATCTAGCTACGGTTTGGTTCACAATTTATAGAGTTAAAAAGAAGACAATTGTTTAAGGTAAAAAATGGCATAGAAGAAGGTAAGCGTAGCAAGAGTAAAGGGAAAGAAGCGGTGGTTATCGAGGAGGAAGAGATGGCTCCCAAATTTTTTTTTTCATAAATGTAATATCTAGGAGTCATTATCGGCTAGGAAAGGGATTCACCTATCAAAAAGAGAAAATTAATCCAATACAATCACGGGACCTCGAGAAACAAGAAATAGATCATTTCCTTGCTCATTGCTAGGATGAACAAACATATGGAAAATGGCATGCCAATTTATGATGATGTAGGTGAGAATATTCTAAAGAGAATTGGGGCCTACTAATTATATGAGCTTCCATATTTCAGAAGGTATGAGCCTTTGTATCGGTAGCTCATGAGTAGAGTACACAAGGACTTCTTCTACTTTGTAGGACACGAGTTAGAATCTCATCCGATCTTATCTCATCAATTACAGGTTTGAAGGACACAGAGAAGATATAAAGATTTATCTAATAGATAAATCTACAATATTAAAGACCATACATGAGTTATGGTACTGAAGGGTCCGTGTGGTATGGATATAGACAAATTTAAGAACTATCCAGGTTGTGCAGTAGTAGAACACAACTTGTTACAAAGTTGAATGATCAGAAGTGGTGGTCATAGGTAAATACTATGTGGTTACACATTGCGCATAAGATGTCATAAGGAGTAGTATACAATATTGTAGGCTACATTATAGGAAAAATAGTCGAGGAAGCGTGCACAAGAGGGAAGATCAACTTTGGGGTTGTTCTACTATCACTAGTATTCATGGAAATTGGAGTACTAGACAGGCCAAAGGAAAAGGTATGGGAATACCCCATGGAGAATAAGTCACTAGCTGAAAGGTTCAGCAAGTACCTATGTAAAGGGGCCATGACAGATGACGTAAAGAAAAGGGTAGATAAATTATATGACAGGCTCCGTGTGGAATATTTAGAAGAGTGGCACATTGTAAAGGACCTACCATCAGTAGTAGGGAAACAAGTTTAGTTTGTTGTATATCAACATTTCTGCATCACGTGCTTCATAGTGAGAGATGGAGTCTGGAGCCCTTGGGAGTAAATTTCCTCATGCATTCGGTCAAGGTATTTCCAAGGATTTTTAACATATTCATATACACATGCCAATTGGTATTCAATGCAGATAAGGTAGACTACAACTACCACACGTTGAGGAAGAAGTATGTGTATCCCTGGAATAAGTACCTATACCAAGAGGATCATTTTGGAGGTTTCGAACATTAAGCCAATAAGTCTAGTTGTAAAAGTTGTAGGGGAAAAATTAGTTTATCTTAAGATAAATCCCAAGATGGAGAATAATAAGTATGTGGAGAATGAATTCATGCTCCCAGGGCCACTAAAGGGTAAGCACACATTGGAAAAAATACCGTGCAAAAGTCCCGTAGAAGTTGTTGAAGTAGAGGGTGAAGAAGAGGAGCGTGAAGATAGTAGAGGCTTGGAGCATAGAAGAAAGCAACATTATGACAGAGAAGATTCACAACGTGCAACCACTCCATCTCAAAGATAGGATTAAGAGGAATATATTGAGGTTGAAAAGGGGAGCATAGGTTTAAGAAATTGTTCATATGCATAAGGACTCAAAGTGTAACCCGACAAATAATAAGGAAATAACCTCATCTCTCCCCACACAAGGAGATTATTGAACCAAAGAAGAGAATAAAGTTAAAGTTAGATTAAGAAGTGGAGAAATCAAGGAGAGTGAGCATGTATCTTTGACCCTTGTCAAGCCAAAATATGAGCCATGGAATGAGAAAGAGTAAAAAGATGAAGATATGAAGGATGGAGAAGAAAAAGACAAGGAAACATCCAGATCTACGCATGTTACTACTCAAGATGTAACAACATAGGATCCTAACCTTGAAGCTACAATTCTTAAGGGTTTTAGATAAAAGAGGATGAGTGGAGAGCACATTCCACCAGCCATGGGATATGTAGAGGACATAGGTAAAATTTTCTGCACCCACTTCTAGTGCACGATGGTGCGAAGGATATATTCGGTTGGGAGCTAATGGATGAGGATACGGTGGGTGTGCACACTCAAAAGTAACTATCATGGTCAATGCATACCCACATGGATGATCCTAAATTTTATGTATGTGAAGAGTCATGCATTTTGAGATGGCTGAAAAAGGGCACCCCATGCTAGACATATGATGGTAAAGCCTATTATCATGTCAGATGAGTAGGTTAGCAATGTATTGGTGAAGGTTTTTGTTGAAATTGCTAGAAGACACATGGATTAAGATGCAACAATAATAAGCAATGCACGAGGAGCTAAAGATAAAGGATGTAAAGATAGCATGTATAACATAAGAGAGGGACTTGGTGAAGAAGAAGAATGAAGTATTTATTAGCTTTGTAGAGGACATTGGGGATAATGTCATAAGAGATACTCCACACTTAGATGGAAAGGTACCACAGATGTTTCCCTCGGTGATACATTATGTAGGAAAGTTGTTGGACATGGTACTTGAAGATGAGCCTATACAGATGGCAATGCCAAGGAATTCAGTGCAAGAGGTAGAATGAGAGAAATCCTTAGTGATATGAAAGATTACATCCTATGAGGGGTTACTGCAAGCACTACATGAAGTATTAAAGAAAGAAGACCAGGATTTGAAAATTTTCACAGCTCCAAAGGTGCTTATCATTACAAATACCTTGGAAGAAAACAATGAGGTCTAGAAAGAAATGAAGGACAAGACATTGGGCTGCGTAGAAAGATTTTCAATGGTTAAGCAGAAGCATGAGGCCCTGGTAGCAGCACAATAACTGCACAAGACTTAGATGGAAGAGCTTAGGAAGCTCATTGCATAGAAGATGGATCTTCTAGAAGGAAGAATGACCTCGATGTCTAGCATTATGTTGGTTATGCAAAATAAAAAAGGGGAGATTGTGAGGGTGAATTGGAATCCATTGTTGTGGAAATTCCGAAAAACATAAAAGCACTCGTTAAATGGAAAACCTTGTAGGCTGAAATAAAGGAGTATCCAGAGTTGATACTTCAAACTGATACAGAGGAGGATGCCTCATAGCCTCATAAAACTTCTTTATTTATCTACATTATTTCATTCTTATTCTTTCCATTCTTCTATTCTTTACTTTAATTTTTGGAGATACCCATTGTTGGGTTGACAATGAAATTAGTGTGGGGTAATGTTGGTTAGAGAATACTTGTTAGAGATCACAGAAGAAGTCCACATGGGAGAGAAATCTAGGATCAAGGGCGCGAAGGGATAGGAAAAACCTACATGTGGAGAGAAATTTCAACATTTAGAACTTAACCAATTTTGAGCATCAAGACCTATTTTTAGAATATGGCATGTGGAACACACCAACAATGTAGAGACGTGTGCACCATAAATTGTCTATCTCTGGAGGATTGGATCGAAACATTTTGCATGGAGACGAGCTAAGAATTGGATTGTCACTTCATTAACTGTAAAAGGTCTATAGATAACACACTTACATGTGTGGCTATCCCCGTAAATAAATGCATGTGGCTATTAATAGTATGCGGCATATTTCTAGAATAGATAAGCGGTGAAGGGTAAGTCCCACCCTATGTATATAGATATACATAGGAAGAGATGGATGTATGAAGGTATAGATATATGCACATATGATAGGATTATTGTATCGAGATCTATGTGTGCATTGGTATAGATTTCCATTATTGTAAGGATCTTCTCGTGTTTATTAATAGATGAAAGATATTGGCCAAATATAAGTGTCATTCTTTTGTGTAAATGAGTACTTTTGCATGTTCTTGATTCAATCATGATTATTATTTAAAATTGTTTTTTCATAAACCTAAAAATGGCATGCATTGTAGAATGATGGACCAGTTGTGGATCTATATCTTTCTTCTTTCATCACATTAACATCCTACTACGTAAAACCCTAAAGAGGGACCCATATATTTGCATGCTTTGGGTGAGTGCTCGGTTTAGGTTGTGTGATGTGTCAAGTATGTCTAGAATGTTATCTGGGTAAATTCTAGGCTACATTAGTATAGAATATTCCGAGGCTTGTGACCATTGCCAATGCCTTGGAAAGCCAAAGAAAAGAGATGAAATTTCATTAATACCTATTGCTAGTGTAGATCCATTTGAAATATGGGCAATTGAATTTGTAGGTCTATTTCCCAAGTCAGTGTGTAGGACAGTTCGCACTATATTATAACTTATATAGATTATCTTACATGGTGGGAAGAAGCGACACTTACAAAGGATTTCATGGTGGCTACAACAACTAGGTTCTTATGGGAGAATATAATCAGCAGGTATGAATACCTAGTGAGTTTAACAAGTGATAGAAGGGTACTTGATTTATTGAATGAGATTGTTAGAATATTATTGGCAGAGTTTATGGTGGCCCATCACAAAACTATGCCCTATCACCCTTAGGCTAATGGGAATTTTGAAGCCTTTAAAAGATATTGAACCACACATTGACTAATATTTTTGATGTTAGAAGGAGAGATTAGGATGATAAAGTCTTTGTATTATTATGGTAATATCAAATGAATTCTAAAATATTGAACAAGGTCACACCTTTTCAATTGTTATTTGGGCGGAGGTTGTTCTTCCCGTTGAGTTCATGTTATTATCCTTGCATATACCACATGCACAAGTGTTGGATGATGTACAAGAAATTAAAGAGTGAATATAAAAACTTATGAAGTTGAATGAAAGTAGGGATAATTTTAGTGGTGAATATTCATAATATGGCAAATATTCCATTTTTAAAAAATTTGAAAAGGTGAATTTTCTAGCATGGGTCAATGACCTGTTCACCTAAAAATTACAGTTTATTTTTTTTAGGGGTCAACTTCACCTACCCTTGAAACTATCGCCTATATATTGCTATATTATTCACCAAGTAGAACACTATTAGCTCACTCATACCACCTAGGGGCATATGTTTTATCAAATACAGTAAACACACGACAGGAGGGGAGAGGCTGTAGATGTACGAAAAAGAGTTTGTTGATGCATGACATGGAGAGTTTGTTGACATGTGACAGGGAGAGTTTGTTGACGTGTGATAGGAGTGCGGAGGAAGTAGACATGTGATAGAGATTTTTTTGATGTGTGACATAGAGATTTTTTTATTGTGTGACCAGATGGCGAGGCTACAGATGTGTGATAGATATTTGCTAATGTGTGTCAACAAGGTGGTTGAACGCGTCAAAAAACCCCATTGACGTCGTCAACCACCTTGTTGACACATTTCAATGAGGTTTTTTTATGTGCGTCAACCACCTTGTTGACACATGTCAGTGAGGGTGCTGTGAGATTTTTTTTGTTCCATGACTAGATGGCGAAGGCTGCAGACATGTGACAGAGATTTTTGATGCATGTCAAAAGGTGGTTTGGATAGCACCCTTGCTAATGCACGTCAACAAGGTGGTTGACGTGCGTCAACAAACCTCATTGAAAATGGTCAATGGGGTTTGTTGACACATGTCAACCACATTATTGATGAGCGTCAATGGGGTTTGTTGATGCGTGTCAACCACCTTGTTGACATGCATCCGTAAATCTCTATATGCATCTCAGTAGCCTTCTATCCCACCACTTAAAAATCAGGCAAAATTTTTTTCTGTTAAACCCCTAAAAAATTCACCTTCCTGTGAAACTGGTTCCGAGGATATTTGCCAAGTATTTTCCACCTCCAATTTCTAAGAGGTCTCTTAAAATGAACCCTAAATGAAATTCAATCCATTTATAGATGGAGTCGGAAGATGGAGAAAGCCGGGGCGAAGGCATGGCAAGACCGACACATTAAAAACAAGAAGTTTGAGATTAGGTAGATGGCTCTTCTATACGATTCAAAGTTTCTATGCTATATTGGAAAAATTAAAGTACATTGGTTGGGACCATATGTTATAACCCATATACTTGCTCGGTGCTTTCTAGTTATAAGCCTTTGGATGGAATGTGGTTTCTGACTACTTCAATAGGAGTAGACATGAAGCCTTAATATTAATAAGTATTTTTGTGTTTGTAAATAAGGAAGTGTTTCCATGTAGCTTAGGTTTCACTTAATGTATTTTCCTTTATATGTTTTTCCTTTCATCATTTTTATGCTTTGTCTTTTATTTTGGGGTGTTGTGTAATAAATGCATTTTGATGCCTATAGACGATTACTATTTGAAGGGGTTTTCATGTGAAAAGGATGGCACATAATTTTAATATAGGTTAAGAGAGTGCGGAGAGTGTAGAATAAACACATGGATGGAGTAATGATTGGTGGTCTAGTTTAGAAAAACATTAGAGTGGGATATCTGAGAAGGAATGCGTGTAACGGGGGGTGATCGGGGTTGGAAATGAAATGGTTTCAAGAAATATTTATAAAAACAACGTATAATAATGAATGCGAAGAGAAAATTTAGGTAGGTAGCAACAAGAAAAACTAGGTTTAAGACGTAGAAGAAGATGAAATTGGGTGCTAAGATTTTTCATAAGGGTTTTGCGGTTGATATAGTTTAGTGAGATAGAAGATTGAGGAAGCTACACGTGAGTATGTACGTGAAAGAAAAAATGCTAGACAAAACACATGGTATAAAAGTGTTGGAAAAATCTAGATTTAGTGCAGAAGTATGGTGGTAGGTGACATGGAAATTAATGTGGGAAAAAGAATAAAACTATAAATAGGGATTCGGGTTTATGTTATCTTTCACCTAACATTTGTTTTTTGAAGAGGTCTTGTAAACTAGGGAATCCTTGTGAGAAATATGTGAAAGTTACATGTGAAGTGAAGAATTTGATGTATTTGCAAACCAGATTGGAACAAAGTACATGGGCATGCACAAAAGTGGTTGATTAAAGGATTCCTACTAGTTTGTATGTTGTCTAGTGGAAGAGGGAGTTTCCATGTTAGGGTTTGTGAAATGAGGGCATGGGTTTGAAGAAGTTATGCAGAGGGATTGGAATCGAAGGATCGAGCAGTAAGGAAGAAAGACGCAAGGAGGAATTAGCTAGGACCTAACAAAGAAATATGACACTAATGAGTGGATCAAATTTTTCACCCAAGAAGGGTAAGGGCAGGGGAAAACCAGTTGCATCAACTAGTTTTAATGAAGAGTGGTATGTAAAGATGCAATACCCACATGTTTTTTCATTGGGAAAGGAATGGGTATCTCACATAGACAAGATGACTATAAGTGATTATAACCATAAGAAAAATATAACTAAAAAGAGATGGCATTGGAGCTCATTTTCCCAATAGGAGAAAGAAAAAAATTGACCAACCAGTGTATGATGACTCCATGAAGAGGAAATTATAGAAGGTTGTGCTTCTGCAACTCTATGAGTTGCCATTTTTGGAAAACTTGAAAGGTTATACTAGTGGCTAATGTCACGCATGCACGAGGATTACTTTTACTTCATAGGAAGGAGAATGTGCATAACTACACAATTGATCTCCAAGTACACTAGGCTTATCTGCATGGGAGAGTTGTTGGATGATGACTTGGGTGACAAGGAGGCTATCATAAAAAAAATAAGGCATATGAATACAAAAATGACAGCACTAATTCGATATATCCAATATCATTGAATCAGTTATGAAGATGGCCACACACTTTCTCACCAAGTTAAATGGACAAGAATGATGGACGCAAGTGAACAAGATATGGTTGAACATTTGTAAAAAGATTTTAGAAGGGACCATCTACAACATATTGGCATTCATTACAAAGGATATCATATATGCCACATGCAATGAAGATAAGATCATGTATTGTAGTAATATTCTTACCATTGTATTTTCATATATTGGAGTACCGATGGGCTAAACAACTACATTTGGGAGTACCCTTATGAGAAACCCTCCCTAGTTAAGAGGTTCAAGGAATACATTTATGAAATAATCTCATTTTCTTAAAAGGTCCTCTTAGATAAGTGGTACAAGCATATGTGCTATGGATTTGGAGCGAGAATGGAGAATTCAAGAACAAATGCTAGTGTTGTTGAAGGATGAGGCTAAATTTAGAGTGTACCAACAGTTCGCATTGGTAGATTCACATTGAAATATGGTACTAGGATCCCGTGGTGTAAACTAAATTTTTCCTTCACAACGTAGTATTTTAGGTGCGTGGTTAAAAAATTTAAGGAGGCCAAGAAAATTATATTTGACTTGAGTGGAGTAAATCAAGAGCATCGCATGTAGTGCATGACATTGGTGCATCCTAAGAATCGGGCATATGTGGAGAAGTATGTCTCCCATTACATACATATACTAAGGCCCATAACATTACCACTTACAGGAATAATGATGACAAGGGTGTACATACGCCAAAGTTTGAAAAGGGTGCATATGTTCGGATGATGTCTCCATCCTCGAGGAACTCCGCCGGAAGGAAGAAAGGGATGAAGTGAGAGAGCGAGAAACTACAAGAACTAGGACACCGAGTGCATGTGTGGTTTAGACCACAGGAGAATAGGAGTGACGTACTAGCATGAGCACTTATACTTAGAGGAATAAGTATCCCATGAAGGAGAAGTCCCCAGTGATGGAGGAATCTAGTGAAAAAGAAGAAGAAGGTATCATAGATTTCAGACTTTAAAAGGATGGAGAGCATGAAGGGGAATGAGACTGAGGAGGAAGAAAAAGAGTTCAAGGATGAAAATAGCCTACTTGTATTCAATGTGCACGAATCTAATGAGGAGAGAGATGAATCCTCATAGTCTGCTCATGAGGGATAAATAAGTGAAGAAGAAGTGGGGACTAGGACATATGAGACCCCACACCTATTTGATGAAAAATTAGAGGAAATAGTGGAGAAGGTGGTGACATACATCATAAAGGACTTGGTAGAGTACGAGGTGGAGTGCATTGCGAGAGAAGAAGAAAAGAATAAATATGGAAGCATGGGCAGAGAGATAATTTTAGTAGTCGGTTTCTAACAAGAGTGCACACAGTGGAAAGGACATAAAAATAAAATATAAAGGGTTTGTAATGAGTTACGAGGTAATCCAAACAAGGTCCTACACGTGTGTTTCTAGAGCACAGTGCCCTCAAACCAAATCTTTTTAGTCATCATTTGATAGAGATAGTGCATACTTATGCACTAGGAAGATGTTATCATGGAATTTTAAGTCCCATGTTGACGAACCAAAATTTGAATTCAATGCATGTAAATTTCTAGATACACAAAACCTCAATGAGGTAAATCCCATTGTGGATTCACAACAACTAATCGTTGAGTAGGCATACAATGCACTTTGAACAAGGTGTCGGTGGAGATTAAATCATTTTTGTTCGGAAGGAATAATAGAATCAAAGCATTAGAGAAGGAATTGGAGGAGAAGAACAAATAAATCATAGAGAGAGACAATGAGATAATGGGGAAGGAGTCAATAATTACGTAGCTGAGGGATGAGTTGAGAGAATAAAAGGGAAGGTGTACTAGGCATATAAGAAATTAGAGAATATTTCAGACTCCATTATTTTGAAGCACCTAGATTTAGCCCCCTCGAGAAGAAGTATGATTCATCCTTCCACTGCCTGGAGGATTTGATGCACTTAATCATGATGGAGAGGAAACCACTTGCACTAGATTGGTTGGAGGAAGTTATGGCATGAAAAAAATAATAGGAAAAATCAAAGATTGAGGAGACCATAACTCGGTACTCTAAGCTCCTTGCTTCAATGAATACCATGGTGCACATGGCCAAAGTTGTCTATGACAATTGTGAAGATAGAGACAAAGTGGCTAGTGTGTTGGTTGTTACGCATGAGGCAGATTTGAAGGAGTTTCAAGCCAATAATAAAGGAAACTAGGGAAGAACGTGACAAGATATTGGCATATGTTTAGAAGAAGTCGATGAAATTGAGATTCTAAGGGCCTCTATTAAGAATAAGGTGAAGGAAGTGTATCCCTAGGTTACACATAAGACAGACACATTGAATGACCTTAGCAAGAAGATGGATAATATCATTAAGACAATGAAGGCTAAGGGTGAAGAATTAACAATTGATGAATTCAACACACTAATAGGGGATTTGTTTACACAGGCACATAAGGAGGTGGATGCTTGGAATGAGATTGAGGCATCCTTGAATAAGAATTTCCTAATCCTTGTACAATAGTAACAAAAAATTTTTGTTCTTTAACATAAGTTAGATATAGGTTATTATTTTCTTCCATTCTTTATTATTTTTTGGAGATAAGATTGTTTCTGACGATGGATAACATGTTTAGTGGGGGTAGTGTTGATCACTTAAAATAATTAAATTGTGGAGTAGAGGATGAACACGCATTAAGAAGGAAAGGTTAGAAGAAGGAACATGTAGAAGATATGGAAAGAAGAATTAAGTGCGTGTGAACAGTCTAAATAGTTTACTTTGAGTGAAGGGATTGAGTAAACATAGAGAGCATGGAGGTTGGTGTATAGAAGAAAACAAGGATTATGGAATTCCTCCACATTATGGAATATGGTGTTGCATGGAAAACACATGAGGAGGGAAGACATGATGAGTGGATATGGTTAGAACTTGGAGTCTTACAGCTCAAGGAAATAATATTTCAGGAAAGGAATATTCTTGGATGTAATCATTATGCTTAGTGGAGATTAATTAGGGTTTTGGTGAGCTTTCACAATAACTCATTTATGGAGGAGCATGATTCTATATGGCATATGGCCTGCCCATGAGTGAAATTGAGGAAGCAAAGGAGAGATCCCGATTCTATTTAAAAAGGTGTTTCGGTCCAAAACAAGGGTGTGTATGTGTAAGGATAAGCAGAGACATATGTAGGAATGAGAGGTTATGCAGGAGGAATAATATGTGTGTTGCAAGGCACAAGGTATTCTAGGTGCATAGAAGAGAGCATGGATAGAACCCTTTGAGAAGAGTCAATTTGTAGAGCTAGGGTGTTATTTCATAATGTATTTGGTTTGTTATGACCCTTTTGATGTAATCTGGATACTGTAAATAGTTGTGAATCAATGAATATGATGGGTTTTTATGTATATCTCTATTTACAGGTTCAAACCCTAGTGTTCTTCATTTTTCCTATGGTTCAGATCTGATTCCTTCATGTTGTTAATAATTCTTATATTCTTTTCATGGTGCATCTATGCTTAGATCTAGTGTCTTTACTTTTGTGCTAGAATGAATGCATGTATTTTTGTTCTGCATATATTCCTCCATTAATGACAAAACATTCTTTAAAATATCACATAAAAGAGGGCTTAACACCTACACGTGCCTCGAGTGAGCACCCATTCAATGTTGGTTGATATTTTAGTGTGCTTGTGGTTTAAAGGGAGTAGGTAAAGGTGACTACGAAGCTTAGTTCTTAGGAGTTATGAATAAAACTTGCAAACTATCCTAAAAACACATATTTTTACCAAGGATTATGGAGAAATCTAATTTTTACATTTTATCATGGGGATGAATGAATAAACTATTAAATTCACCCCAAAACACATTGTTTCCACCATGGAACTTGTTTTAAACTGGACTATGAAATAACAAAAATGTAAACAAAAACTTTATATGAACATGAAAATCATAAATGCTCCAAATGGAAACAAATGGTTGAAGTGAAAGCATAACCCAAACTTTCTTATAACACAAATTATTAACTAAAAATGGAATATAAACCTCCTCAAGTTGCTTTACATTTGGTTTCTAGAGGTATTTAATTGTACCTTTGGTGATTTTTAGCTCTTCCTCATGCTCTAAAGTGATAATAAATAATGTAAACTCTTTTTTTGGGTCAAACTAGCCAAATATCTGATTGGGCACAAAACCTTGGGAACCAATGAACTGATCCTAGAGGTTTTCCCATCTTCTTAAAGCTCACCTCCGTAAATGGGGTCATCATGTAGACTTTCCTCATGGTGGAGACTATTTGCAAGCTAAATTGGATTTATCCTTTCTTGCTCTTATGCAAACATCCATATTTCCACACTTGTGCTCTCATTTTCCTCTTCTTCCTCATCATCATGAAGCATGTTTGAAAGATGATTTATAAAAAAATTTTCCATTTCAAACAACTCTATCTCCTCCATAATGATTTCTTATTTAGTAATGGGTTTATCGTTCTCATCTTCATCACCAAGCACAAAGTTTGAAATATCAAAATCTCCCTCTAACACATCATGAAGATCTAACCTGATTAGCGAGATATGATATCTTATCCGGTATGCTCCTCTGTATGATTTTATAAATCTAATTCAATGGAAGGAGGAAAGGAAAAGTATGTAATTTCACCACCAAAAGAGAGCAATAAACTCTCTATGATCTCCTTTACATCTAGAGCCTCTCGAATCTGATTTCTTCTCCTCCATTCCTTATTTTCCCTAAGACAAAATGAAAACCTCCAAGAACATGGTGCCAACATGCACACTACATTTAGAATAAAGAGATTTTTGAATATCTTCCTTTTTCTTCTAAGAAAATTTCAAACTCCCTTTTTTGATCTTCCAACTCAGACTCCAATGAAGGTTTAACCAGGTTGGGAAACTTTTTCAGCCTGAAACTTTGAGATGCAATATTTCATATTTTGCATTAGAAATTCCCTACTTGGTTCTTAAATTGGTTCATCTAAAAAAGGGTCTTAGAATAAGACAATAGGGGAGATTGATCTTCTATATGATTTTGCAATAGTTGAGAAGATGGTGGAGTTGTAATGTATTCTTGTGGAGGACAAGGGATGGAAGTAGAAGATTCAAGAAATCTAGGAAGTTGGAGCTTTGGATTAAATGGTTCAAGATGAAAAGGTGGGTCTATCATATACTGATATGGTAGGTATGTGGGAACACCCCATTGACAGGGCTCCTCAACCTCAAATTTTCTACCCTCCAATGCTTGTAATGATGCAATAAAATCAACCATTTGAGTAAAAGATTCACTCATTACCTCTATCCTTTGTTGAGGACTAAACCAACTAGGTATAGGACCTCCCCATGGATATGGATGTATAAAGCTAGGTTTTTTAGATTGCAATATTTTAAAATAATCACTAATTTCTTGCATGATCTCCTCTATTCTTTGATCTTTTCCTTAAAAATAATCTTCAAGTGTATAATGGCTTCAAAAATATACATATATTTCTTCTTGAAAAACACCATGGTTAGTTGAATAACAATATGGACTTGTATTTGGATTTTGATCATAGGAATATGCATTTACCAATTCTAATTTTGCTCATAAAACTAGTTTAGAGGTGTGATTTGATAGCTTAAAGATATATTTTGGAAACATGGAGATGGATTCAAATGATATTGCTATTAGAAATGAGGATTACAAAGTGAGCAAATGAAGTCATAATTACAAAAAGTGATGGAAAAGAGAAATGAAATGGTGGAAATGTGGTCTTGATTGAGAAAATGGGGTTTTTGGACTAGTGGAGTTATCATATGTGTTGATAAATTCCTCAAAAGGATTAATACCATTAAGAACACAACAATATTGTTTATATAAAGTTGTAAAGCTCTTCATCCTTGTCCCACTAGGTGTGCCAAAACTATTAACATATAAAAGTAACACCCTAGATTTGATCATGGAAGATCAATACTTTTGTATAATATGGGACTATCTCCAAGTGTGGGGCTTACATTTTGAGATAGACCTATAAGTAAGGTTGAATCCTCTATGTATTTAACCTACTGCTAACAATACTCCTACATCTAAAATTCAAAATATGTAAACCTAATCTAAGAATTCATGGGGACCAATGAGAGAGATATGCATCGAAAATAAAGTACTAAGCTAAAAAAAAGTGATAGAATAAAGAGAAAGGGGATGAACACTCTCCGTGAGGGAAGACAAAGATGAAATGTAGAAGAAGAGGCCATACATAAATTATGAACAATGTAAATTTTAGTGGAAAATATTTGGTAATTCATAAATATTTACATTTTTGAAATTTACATTTGGTTATTTTTAGGATTCGTATGGAGAAACATTTCGCCTAAAATTTATCGGTATAAGTTAATTTTGTGGGTCGGCTCACCTAGTGTTTAAAATAAATTTCATACTTATGCATGTATATCACCACTACCTCAAAACACTAATCGGTACATTCACCAATATATACTAATAAAAAATCTAAGCATCTGTGAAATTTAAAGGATCTTACATAAAAGATGCCCAGGATGATCTCAACCACATAGTCCAAACGCCTAACTCAGAGACACCTTACATACTCTAGACGCATGGTGGCATAGTCAAAATGACTCAATGCATAATTTCATATGAATTTCCTTATAATCCATATGTCCGACTATTGGAAGATTAAAAATTCTTATTCATTTGTTAAGTTGGAAGGAAAGGGAAGTTTCTATATTACAATGTAACACATTCAAGTGAAGAAGTGCAAGGTCCGAAGAAAAATGGATATCTTTCTTTCTTCATGCATGAAAATAGTTTATCGAGTTATGTTGTCTTTATTATAGACCTAAAACCAGACTTAGATAGCCTTAATGTCAGTTCCTTCACCCATTTCTCATTTTATACTTCCTTAAGATAATCAAGATAATTAAAATTTTATTTTGATTGTGTGGTTTTTTACTATTCTAAAAATAACTATCTTTCATTTCCTTATTGACTATTTATTTATTTCATGGTCCTAACTAAGCTATAGTATATATTTTATAATATTTCAAATATTCTAGACTCACTTTAGTACCATATCCAAAACATCCCCAACACAATGAATCCACTCCTAGAAATAGACTTGTAACCACCACATTCTCCTCGTAATTAGTCAATAACATTCAAGATTCTTGATCTATCTAGCCCACGCTCTTAAATAGTGGGGATATAGTCTTTACAAAAATTCTAGATTCTAACTTAGTGGACCTGAATTCTTACCTCACATCCTAGGGTTTCCTTCTCCAAAACCCGAGAGACGTAAAAATGACCTCCCATCACCACTATCACCATCAATTATATGCAACTTGTTAACCTTGATCATGATCATGTTATCAAAACATCTCCACTTACCCTCTACTAGTGGCATAAGCACATCATTCCCTTCTTCATCATCATCTATCATTAGTTTACAACTTAATTCTATCTCATCACAAGACACATCCAACCAAAACCATCTCTGCATCGGGATCCTTCATCAATGTTTATAGCATCACAAACAAAAAATACCATATCTCCTTCCATATCTAGTCCCATAACCTCCAATGCTTCCCCTCCACCTCCTATAATATTGGTTGTTATTAATCTTATTACATATCCTCTTATTGCATCTCAACTCATCTCATCACAAAAACCTACATCCTCAATCCAAAATCTATTATTATTTATTCCCATATATTTTCCCATCGTTAATACGAGTTCCATCATTGGTACTCACCCC
This sequence comes from Taxus wallichiana var. yunnanensis, assembly GCA_018340775.1. Classification (NCBI taxonomy): domain Eukaryota; kingdom Viridiplantae; phylum Streptophyta; class Pinopsida; order Cupressales; family Taxaceae; genus Taxus; species Taxus wallichiana. The sequence goes on from CM031244.1 coordinate 75,597,373, forward strand.
TTTTCATAACAAGTGTCCACTACCCTTGTCTCACAATATAGAACTATCCCTTCTCAATACATACCATAGCCATCTTGACCTCTTATCAACACTTCCATTCATATTCCTTATCAATACATTCAACCCTCATAACCCTTAGTCTCTCAACATCCCCACAATATCCTGACAAGTACCCCTCTTCATCATAATGTATCATTACCATATTAGTTTTATCAGTAGTTGATCCCATATATCTATAATCAACATAGCTCTTCATATTCAAACTTTCAACAACCATATCAAAGCAATATTTTATAAGAACTTGTGAATAGGATTCCAAGTCTTGAATCCACCACTATGGGTCTTGAAAGAACCCTTTCTTATGAATATATTTTCTACAAACATATCCACCCATCAATACCTTTTAAATCTTATCCCCCACATTAGGAACTCCCAAAATTTATCAAATTATATAGTAAGGAGGACCCTCAACAACACATTAGATCTTTCCACCATGCATGCTATCTCATTTCTCATGACCAGGATCTCATGTTGAGGACATTTCCCATGTCCTTAGTAAGACCTAACAATTAATGGTATAATAAAATTCCACAATATTCCCTCTTCTATTTCATAAAAATTGTGTAATTTTTCTTAGGTATTTTCTTTATTAACATTTCTTGCAAAATCTCCATCATTGATCTCTACACCATTAAATAATTTGAAGATGAGTTCATTAAATTTTTTTCATTAGATGGTGGGTGATTATCAATTAACTATCCTTATTTCTCCCATAGAATAATATGATCGATTTATTTTCCTAATGTCACGTTAATAATGTATCATAAACACTTGAAATCCAATGCTTTGATACATTTGATGAAGCCTTTACCATGGCCTAAAACCGAGCTTCACACTTTTGAAGATGATAAAGTTAAACTCAGATGTAAAAAAACCCAACCCTTATTTCACATTTAAACCCTCTTCTAGAAATGCTAAATAAATTTGGTTGTTGTAAAATCCACTTACAAAGGTCATTTAGAATCTGCACGAACCCAACCTCAACATAACTATGCACCCATTGGAGAATCTCATAGCATGGTCTTAAATATATTCCTAGCTGTATGCATGATTAATATTCCTTATATATACTCTATTGAAATGTCTATTTCTAAACCCTCACGGTATCGAGATAATGAATCTTATATATACCATCAAGTCTTAGGCCATGACATTGAAATGTTTCATTCATTTAAGAATTCCTCAAGGATCTTATTGACCGAGGTCACCTATAACTTGACAATCTAAACGCACCTCTTAGTCAAAACATAGATTTTTAAACAACCTTTCCTATTCATTCCCCATCCACCGTTCAATCCTAATCCAAAATTTTTAATTCTCATCATACCATCAAAACCATCAAATATCTCTCACTTAGACCCTTAAAACCTAGTTTTTCTTCCACATAAACACCATCCTAACCATTCGATTATTATAGTCTTGCCACTACCAAGATAAAAAAACTCTTACACCTATCACATCCTCTTTAGACCTAGATGTTACCTCTTCAAAAGTCCCAAAAAATAACCCATCATAGAAATAAAAAAATGTCTTTCAAAGACCACGTCACTCAACACCACATCCAGAATCTCAATAATCCCACTACACATTCCAAAAATCATACATGTAAAAATATAAACTATACCCCAAAATCATTTTACAACCTCATCACAAAGTATACAACCTTTTCCTTCCATCTTAGGGTCACCTCCCTTATCTAAATTCATAGTCACCATTATATAATCTAAGATCATTCCTTAATCAACACCTAAATGGATCATATAAAGTATAACCTCATTAGTTCAAAACTCTAAATCATCAAATGATGTACACATCCCTTTTCATTAATCATCATCTTGTATAGTTATAACAAGGTACTATACTAGAATCTTATATAATATCATACAATCATCTACCATAACATTACCCCTATTAAGTTATCTAACTCCCAAGGCTTGAATTCATTTTGGTATAATTATGAAGCATTATGTGCATACCATTAGACACCATGACATTACATTGAGGAATATAATCCCTCCAAGCCACGATTTTAAGCCTCACTAGAAAAGGACTTCTTCCCAAAATTCCAAATCATTTAGATGTAATAAAACCTAGGCATTGAATCAAATCAATCTATCATATAATTAAAGTGACCCCATATTAAGCATCATCCAACACCACATCCATATCCAACAAGAGTGGGGATTCCTCTAGTAAAACCCCATTCCATAAAATCAACATTGCTCGCATAACCACAAGGGTACACATGTAAAACCCCAAGACCTCGGGATGAAAATAGGCCCAAAGGCTCTATCTCCCATTCTCCTAAACCACCTAACGCATCATCTTATAAGGCCAAGGTATCCATCCTCACCACTCCACACACCCAATCTACCACCTCTATACAAAACATTGTCATTAAGAAACTTCACTAGGCTCTTGTAAATATGTCCCTCTACAAGCTTGTTCAAAATTATCTATAGTACCAACAAGAAATGATTGAGGATCTCCAATCCATATCAATATCATTAGAACAACCCTCAACCATTTTCAAAACCTTTTTGGAACTCTTAAAATTTATGTTTTCTGCTATCGCCTTTGACAATTCTAAAATACCATCCTTACAACCCAAAGATCATAACCTTCCACTTTTCATCACTATCTAAATCAATGATAATCTCATCAACGAGCTATCATTAATAATGGCTTTGTATTCACATCATATCCTCTTACACTTTCAAGAAAATATAGTCACCTAATACCATTGGGACCCAAACACCTACCATGTTACATGTCTTTAACAACACCATTGCCCCTACATTAGGCATGGTCATTTTACCCATCAAGGTAGGCATTAAAATCCTTCAGAGATCTTTTATCTCATAGAAGGATAGTTTTATTGAAACATGATGTTAGGATGACCTTGGATACATGTTATGTATTGTATCCCATCAAATTTTCATCGTTATTTAAAGTATGAACGTGAAGGTAAAAACTTTACTATTATCACCAACCAAAATCCTTTCAAATCATGACACATGACTTACTGACATAATCATGTGGTCATTCCTAAGAAAAACTTGGGATTTTATGAGGAATCCTCTACAAGGTATTCCATATTTGCATCTAAAATACAAGATTACAACTCCTTCAAAGATGTTATGCAACATCTCCGCTTTGAGAGAATATTGCCTTCTAGATCTCAACTCACTCCCTACACCTAAAACATATGTGAGACCGAAAAGAAACCCATGTATGAAAAAATCATTGTAATATTATATCATTTGGTCCTCCCCATCTTAAAACTAACCTCTTATGTGTAAGTATTGATAATTCTTCCTCACACCATAATAATCAATATCATGTTAAAACCTTCACGCTTGACTTCTCATTATTATATAATAAATCCTTTACAAAATTTTATATTCATCACCGAACCCGGAAGGGTTTTCAATTAGGTCATTACGAATAGGGTATACATGAATTGGTATTTAACCAATCTAAAATACCTCATGAGAAATTAGGAATAGGTTTTGACAAGTCTTACCTAGATGCCTTTACAACCACCACACCCGAATCCATAGTAGAAATAGATCCATCCTCTTCATCCTCAACTAACAAACTTATGAACAAAAAAACAAAATTTCCATCCCTCCTAATGTTTTTTAATTAATACAATCACCTTAGGACCAATCACTTACCAAACTAATGATGACACTAAGACCCTTCCACTAGTATTACCTAAAATGGTAGAGGAAGACTCCCCTACCATCAACATTCTTCAATGCCATGATGATGAATCCATCCTATCCTACATCAAAACTCCTTAATGAATCAACTATTGACATCGATGTAGGGAATTCACACAATCCTCACATAGTCAAAGTTGGTTAGTCTTTAGATTCTAAACAATTAAATAATTTCACCACCTTCCTTTCAAAGAATAGTCAGGCCTTTACATGGTCATACAATGGCATACGAGGTATTGACACTAACATCATCATGATCCCTAATTATAAACTTCTTAGTAAAAATATATGTAGGATGCACCCTTGCATAGCCCTATTTATCAAAGAAGAGTTACAATAACTTCTCTCTGATAATCTCATACTACCCATTGACTATCCACCATAGGTTTCTAATATTGTACCCATAAACAAGCCTCTAGAAATTCATGCATCTACATACACTTATGAGATATCAATCTCACTTATCCTAAAGATGACTTCCCTCTTCCTAACATTGATCAAATTTTTGACCTCGGGTAGGCCATGAAATTCTATCTCTCATGGATGGTTTTTTAGGTATAATCAAATCCTTAGCGTAACTAATGACCAACATAAGGAATCTTTCATTACCTCTTGGGGTATCGTTTTCTACCATGTTGTGCCCTTCAGCCTAAGAAACATGTTGGAAAACACAAGTACTAAGAGTGGAGGGGTAAATTAGTGCTCCATCAAATTTTTGAAGGAAAATCAATTTGATTCACTTTTCCATGAAGAAACATCAAAATTCAACCATAAGTAGCCAACTTTAGACAATAAATAATGCGGTTGGTTATATTTGTAGGTGATGATCACATACCACTATTCATATGATTCCTAAGTGAGAAAATTACTGATTTACCTCTTTCTTTTTCCCATTTTCTTTATTTTTTATTTCCTCCTTGGCCTTACACACCCTATTTCCCAATTTTACTCTCGACACTTCATATTTTCTTTGTCTAAACACTAGTGTCATGTCGGGACATCAACACTCTGGGTGCCCTTGTCACCTCTAGGTGCCCCAACCTCTTTGTAGGTTGCTAACATCGCTTGGGTATTTTCTATCTATTGGACATATTGTTTTCTTATGGGTTGGTATTTTAGTGGTTAGTTATGAAATTCAAAAAATTGAATCATATAAATACAAAGTTATGTGACTATAATAAAGGACCAAGCTCTAAACATCTACTACTATCACCTAAGGTTGCATCTAAAGTCATTTAAAGAGCATCAAAGCATCAATATAGTTTCATTCAATGCATAAGGGACTTCATTCTTCTATATACACTTCATAGAAGGTGAAGTTTAATTTTCCATGCACACATCTATTTACATTTTCTACATCTAGCTATTGCTCACTATCAAGTGCATCTTATACAAGAGCCACCTGAGGACGATTCTACAAACATAGAGATAACTACATGGAATCATTAGGCCTCAAAATTTTGGATAAGTAACATAGGGAGCATGAGTGCACTGGGCTAGTAATAAAAATGGTGCATGAGGAGAATCACACAAAGTAAGGGTTTAAGAAGGATTTAGGAGAAACTAGGTACATACACAAGGCAGACGCAAGATCTAAGGAATCAGCCATATTCGAGTTCTTAAGGCACATGAGGAAAAACGTGACTAGAATAGGCATCTTGAGTGGATAAGGTTCCATCCTAGAGGCTTGGTGGTCAAGAATAGGATATTCCACACATGTAATATTCCTCGAGAATAAATCATTAGAAGGTGGAGAGCTCGGAGCACAGATAAACATTCACCAATGAAGGACCACATGGACACTTGAAATGTGATATACTCTGAAGGAAGGCATGGTAGTGGGTGTTAAAGCTATAATTAGAGATGCTCAAATAAAATAAGGAGGAGAAGGAGGGGAAGGAGGGGAAGACATATGTGGATGAAAACATAACATGGGGAAGGAAAAGCTCTACAGAAAGTATTAGGAGGCCCTAGGATTGTGGTTTCATTAGGGAGTTGCAAGAAGGTCATCATGTCTAAGGGATGGGTCTGATTAAATTTATGTAATAAGGGGGGCATAGTGAGGACTCTTGATATATGAGTTAGATCTCTATTTTAACATATATTTTATGGGTTAGATCCCTAGAAATTACTATATTCATCCTAGTATGGCCTTCCTCACCATAATGTGGTTATTTATCACTCTTGATCTCTCTCTCTATGTGTGCGTGTGTGTGTGTGTGTGTTCTAGATATATTATTCATGAGTGCCAATCATAGTGTCATTTCTTCATACTATAAATCAGATATGTTCTTCATAATCCATGTTGTGTTGTTTCTCTCATTTTCATACATGGGTATAAGGATATGGTAGCTCATGTTGTGATTTTACATGAATATCTAGTTTTCTGCAACCAATCCTTTAAAAATGGAAATATATTCTCACAATGCTCACATAAAGGAGGGCTTGACACCTTTTTGTGCCTTGAGTGAGTTCCCAATTCCCACTAGGTGATAGGCCAACACACATGGGATTCAAAATTTGTACTAAGGGTACATGAAAAATGACTACATCTTGGTTTTGTTGTCGGGACCTCTTTTCAAAGTTGTTGTGAGAATGATGTGTGATGATGAAGCTCTTGACCTTGGAAAATATCAAAGCATGGTTTAAGAGCATGGAGGATGATTTTTCTCATAGATTTAGTACTAGACCTAATTTTAATTCATGCAGATGGGTAGAAGAGAACCTTTATTATGAGTTATATGAGACCTTCTTTTGTTTATTTCCAATAGATTTGTATGAATGGATTTCCACGTACACATCTAGATCAAGATGGTATTATAAATCTTGCATGTGGACCCAATATGAATATCAGAGGATGCATGATTCTAATTTGACTTGGAGATAGGTTGTTGATCATTGGTGGAGAAGAGTGTTGACTAGTTATACCCTGGAATATGCTATTTATACGTATTCTTGTCTTGAGGTTGCTTGAGTTTGAGTTCCTAAGGGATCCTAGAGGATATTTTTTTCATGTTATCCCCTTATCCATAAAGATCCTAATCATTACACTAAGTTTAGAAGCATTTCCTATGGCTGGCTAAGCTTCTCTAAGCACCGGGGAGGAAGCTAGGGTAGAGGAAGATGGATGACCTTGCCAAAGAAAAGGAGAGGGAAGAGAGGATACTCAATTATAGTGAAGATCATGAAAGGAAGTTGGCTAGACAATGGAAGGTTACATGAGTGATGGATTTATGTAGGAAGATGTTGTGGAAAGGAATTTAGGTTCACGCAGAGGACATGGAGCCTGAAAAGTATGTGCCACCCCATCTTGGAAAGTGTGGGAGAGAGACTCCTTCAACTTATGATGAGATTTTTTCACTTGGAAAAAGGAAAGCCTTTGGCCCGCATCTGAATCTACCTGGTAAACAATCCCTGGTGCTTAGTCTTCCAAATCAAGAGATAAGTGTTGTTAAACTAGTTGGTATTGGTGGGAGTGACTAATCCGTACCTAGGAGATATAAATTTTCATTTGGTACATCTATGGCTACATAATCATTCATTGTGTTTGGAGGAATATTGTCTAGAACAATATTTGGGAAAAATACGGTATGTAAAGTTTATGTATCATGTCCGGAAGTGGCGTGGGACACACATATGGTAACGGTGCAATATCACAAACTGTTGGTGTAAAGTTCAATGAGAAACTAAGCATGACCACTTCAAGTGATTAACAACTACATGAGGTGAATCTAGTGGTATGAAAGTTGGAGGAACTAGTGGACCTAGCATATATGGGGGATGTGATGGATCGGGAGGAACATGATCTAGTAGATCTAGTGGATTTGGTGGAGGAGGCAACACCAGAGGAAATCAAGGCTCTAGGTCAAGTGGAAAAGGACCTCAAACCACCTCAACAAGTATTTTTCAAAATATATTTACATCCACTAGACTAAAAAGGTTTTGAGGATGCTATAGAGCATGTACACAAGTGTGAGCTGTTATGACATGAAAAGGGGATAAATACCCCAAAGTGGAAGGAAAGTCGGTTACAATGACATTGCAAAGATGCACACATAGTTGGTACCAAAAGTATGACCCCCATAAAAATTGAGGATTACACCGCACCGCAGAATTACTTCTTGGATCAATTTCATATCCTTGTATTTGAACAAAAGAACATCAACACACGTAAGGAGATTTGACAAGGTATGGCAAAGAGTGTGTGGGAGTATGATGTGCATTTCAAGATCCTCTTATCAAAATTGTCTTATGATATTCACCCCTCTCTATATGCTCCGTGGTTTGTTGGAGGGTTGATAACACCTTTTAAGAGAGCACTTTTGCATAAGACTTTCATGTAGACCCATAGCCAAGGCCTTGAAAGCTACGATGCACACCGAGGTTGTTGGAAGTGTTGATATTTTTATCATCCCTTTTCTTGAGGCTCATATTGCTGCCATGTAGAAGAATTTAGAGAATCTATCTATGAAATTGGTGCATGAGACTCGCAGTGGTCTATGGTGCATGATTGTGAGGTAGAGGGGCATACAAAGGACAATTTCCCTAGGAGATTGATACGTACCATGATAGTGGACTATGAGATTTGTGATAGAGATCATGATGTAAGTATATTTCACCGCTGCAATGCACAATCCTTAAAAATGTTTCTTGCTATTGTAATATTTTCACCTCTACTACTCGTGACACTAAGAATTGTAGATTGATTGACCGGATACATGATGTCATATATATTGGTGTAGGAAAGACTACTTCACAAACAATTCCAAGTATGATGGTCATTACTATGAAGTGCCCATAGATGGAGGGGTACGTAAAAGAGGTTTCAGGATAATTTCATGGTCATGGTAACCATAGAGGGAGAAGTGAGTTCCCACGTGGAACCTATTACAATTGTGGGTCTACGGAGCACTATAAGTGTGAATGCCCTAATCTATTACAATGCTCTTAGTGTGGAAAAAACATAAGTATGAGGAGTGTCTAAAGCTATTTGAACATATGAGCCAACAACAAGTAGAAAGACAAAGGTGCTAGAATGGTAAGCATGAGGAAGGCCGATTCATAATGGATGCCAAGAGTGGTGCACGAGTTGGAACTAGAACCTGTACTAATTACGATGTAAGATGAGGTTGCATGTGAAAGGGATATATCAAGGTAGAGACCTTTGGTTATAAGAGAATAAGTGGTGCACAAGAAGTATCTAGACCCTACTCATCAGAAGGAGGTGTATCAAGAAACCATGGATACAATTTGAAGCCTACAAGGAGAGATATAGTGCGTAAAGGAACAATCAAGATAGTTAGAGAAAAGGAATAACACAGAGGCTCCACATAAGGATTTGGATGAGATCAAATAATTATGTAAAATGTTGAGGAAAGAGAATATCATTCCATTGTTATGAGAATGGTTATGGGAGAAGGTATTGCATACCGAGGAGGGTGAAAAATGTAGGTTCTACATGCTAACCTTCCTCCTCACATCCTTGACTATGATAAGGATATTAATTTGAATGTTGTTGTGGATGGATGGCTGCTGAAAAATATTATGATTGAAATGAGCAAGTAAATCAATGTTGTAACTCTAGATGCATGACATCAAATGGGAAGGCTCCTACTATATCCATCTTTGAATGTGTTGTATATGGCTAATAAGACATAGGAAATTCCCATTGATGTCTTGAAGGATGCTATTATCACTATCCAAGGGGAAATTTTCACTCAAGATTTTGAAGTCTTGGCACTAGCCGAGGTAGACAACTTTCCAACATTACTTGGGTGCCCCTGTGTTATAAGAACAATGCTGACCTATGGTTCAATAAGGGGTACATAAGTTTTGAAAAAGGAAGAATGGGTCATCATCCCCTTAACCAATGGGAATTCAACACCCTATACTGAGCCCTTGGGAGAATAATTTCTTGACAAGATCTATGTGCACTCTATTAGGGACCCTGAGGTGATTCACCCTACGTAGAGGAGTTATTCAGTTTGAAGATGCTCAGTCCATGAGTGATACAACTAGTGTGGCATGTGACAATCAAAGGTGCATGAGACTTAAGAGCTGATTGGGTGATAATTAAGAGGATTTGTTATGAGAGTGACAAAGGAACACTCAATCAAGCACCCGGGAGGGAGGAAGTTGGAAAGTTACTCCGAGGGGCCAACCCTTATGATTTATTATGAGAAATTGAGGCTCAGTGGAAAAATGAGATTGAAAGAAGAGGGATGCTTAGTGTTAGTGAAAATCACAAAGACCCCCAAATGATTGAAATATCCTCTTTTCTAAGGAAGATTCATTTTGTTTGATTCACATAACATTGATTTTCCCCCCAAAGTATGAGACTTAGCAGATGGGAAACACTCTCTAGATTAAGGTTGTTTCCTACTCCTTTGTTTAGGTTTATGCATGAAATCACAGAGGGATTTATCCTAAATCCTACTCTAATTTTCTAAGGAGACAAAGTTAAAGGGGGATGCAAAGAAAATAAAACTTAAGCTACCAGGTGATACACCAAAGGAGTGATGAACAATTGTTTTGCTGGTAGACATAAACCAGAAGAATGCAACACAATAAAACATGCACAAATAACCAAAGTTGTAATGAAGGATTAGAAGACAACAATTAACACATAAAGGGACAAATATCTCTCATAGAACATCTATTGTTGTTATCATGGCTTGATACGATGCATTACAATAGTAACAAGGAAAATTTGCATTTACAGTCTATATGGGAGGTTTGAAACTCCACGAATTCACTTGCCAAGGGGAAGAGGGGAGCCTGTAAAATAGAAGAATGTCCAACCCTTTACAATTAATTGCCACCTTGCATTTATAGATTCAATCAGAGAGAACAAATAAAGAGAGAGAAGTGGGAAAATTAGGTCGAAGTTTAACCACTGCTATTAATGCCTCCTACAAAATCTACCTCCAAATATACCTTCACTACATTAACCACTTGTTTGGAACCTTGAAAGAGGAGGAAACAAAGGAGTAGATTTAATCCAATTTGGTTGTTGAGGTAGATAGATCCCACATTAATGGCCCTAAAGACGTTTTCTCCATTTTCCTTTACCTAACCTCCCCAAACTTAAATTTTCATATCTCCATGGCATGGGTGAAGCTGAGATCTTTCCAATGGTGTCATATTTGTAATATTTTGAGCCCTGAGTCAAAATATATGCCCCTTCAAAGTTTGTATCGGGTCCGTACAATAGAGCTCAAAACCAATTTGAAAAATAGGCCCCATATTTAATATGGGACCCGTGGTTAGGCCGGCACATGTATGAGGGCAGCTTTTGTATCTTGGTTTTGGAAAATCACGGGGCTAACACTGTCTTCTTCCATTGGCCTACTCAATTTCTTTGTTTCTTGGCTAAGTCCCTTGCTCGAAGGGGCATACCTCTTGATTGGAGACACGCGATAGTCTGCACTTATTCGAGAACCCTCTCTATATTTGACCCTTGAATTAGCATCGTTCGGACACTTGGTACTCTTCGTGGGCCTACTACTATGCATTGACTATTCAACCCAGCTCTATCTCCTTTAAAGAGACTAGACCCGTGGAGGCTCCACACTAGTTTGAAATCCTAGTCAAGATTTTTCCTTTGAAGGAGCATCAAAGTTGACCCTTAGAAGCCTCCATAGCTCTTTTTTCGACTTTTCAATAAACTTTACCTTACCTTTTTAGACCCTGGGCTACATGGTGATCTGCTACTTGTTTGATCCTCCACTTTCGAATCTATCTTTGGAGATGCACCATTTGGACACTTGACACTCCCCACCAGTACTTCTATACTTAGCCCCTTTTTAGGCCTGCACTATCCATCTTTTGACCTCTATTGACCATTTTCTATGTGGAGGGTTGACATGAGTTTGATTCTTCACCTTGGGCTCCCATCTTGGATTTGTGCTGCCGATACCTAACACCTTCTTGTCTCAGGTCAAAGACTTTTCAACAGCCACACAAATTTTGGGGTTCTAGATGCATGGAAGCCTAGTGCTCATTTGAACTTCCTTTCTTGGATTTAACTTTAGAGAAGAACTGTTCTAACATGTGGCCTTCTCCACTACCTCCTCCATGCTTAGCCAAGTTTTGGACTCGTTATGAACTGTTTTGAGCCCGAGACTTTGGATCTTCATTTTTCTTCCTTTTCTTTCTCCTAGCTTCTTTGTTACATTGCTCCCTTACCTTTGACCCTACTATTCTATTTATAATCCCACCTATAACCCATTAAATATATTTAAGGCCTAGATCTGCTTGATAGAGCCATCTTCTAGATTTCTCCCACACATGGTTGTTTGACCTTCACAGGGTTCTTTCAACGTGGGGTTGTTCTTATCTCGATATTTTACCCGGGGGAAAAATATGGATAACAATTTGGTGACTTATAGGGGTATGTTCCTCCTAGATGAAAATACCAATTGCCTTGTGATATCCATTGGGCATGGAGTTGAGAAAGATGGTTTGATACTGATCCTACCTCTGAATTACGAGCCTAACTGTTTGCACTCGTAATTTTCATAAGAAAGCTCAAAATAGTGGTTTTTGAGAGTAGAAAATTACCTTGACCCGAAATTCATCTGTCTCTTTATGGGATATGCAAGAGCAACAAAACAACACCACAACTATATGACAAATTTTAAATCATACATGCTCCAAGTAGAACATGTAGATCGTGCAAAAGCACTTAGGAGAAAAGAAACTAAACTACAACAAGACAATTTGCACAAGAACTTAGAGGAATGAGAAACTAAACTAATATATACAAGGTGAGAACTTTCCTTCTAGTAGTAGTGTTTAAGATAAATTCCATTCATTGGGATCTACAACTCTTCACAATCCAATGTAGACAATTAGAACGCATTGCTACTTTTACATTTTGTGACCATGTAAGGGCCACTCCAAATAGCATCAAACTTGGAATTCCTTCCTGGATTTTCCTAATCGCATCCCATTTCAAAACCGTGTCTCCTTCCTAGAGGTCCTTATTCTTTCCTTCTTGTCAAAAGCATCTCTTGATTGAGGCCCGATCCTTCTCTATTGTTTGAAGTGCACGCTCTCTTTTTTCTTCCATCTCCATCAGATCTACATACCTAGCCTTCATTGGTTCAATTTTAGACATCTCCAACTCGCTTCATGAGTTCCAATGCTAGAAAATCAAGTGATATAGGCAACACTCGCCTCTTTTCCATAAACAATTTTGAATTGAGAGCTTCTATAGACCTCTTGGGTGTTGTCCTATCAACCCATAAGGATGATTTGAGTTTCCTATGCCAGGTTCTCTCGATTTCCATTCAAATTTCTTCTCGATAATCTTTCACAGGTTCTTGTTTGTAGATTCTCGCTGACCAATACCCCGAGGGTAATTATTAGTTGAAATTCATAGCACCCCAAAAATGACCTTTAAATCTGCTATAGACAAATGGTCAATTTGGTGTGAATGCAAACATTGAGTTTTCCTAAGTGTGGGACCTTGTAAATGGGGAAAACTCTCTAGATTGAAGATGGTTCTTACTCCTCTATTTAGGTGTATGCATGCAATTCTTACAGAGGTTCGATTCAAAATTACTACTCTAAAACTACCAAAGAGATAGGGTTGAGAAAAACAAGGAAATGGAAACAAAACCAAGCAAAAATAGAATGGTGATACACCAAAGGAGTGTTAAACTCCTTGCTTCACAAATTAGACACGAGATCATGAAGATTGTAGTACCAAAACATGCAAAAATTACTAGAATGCAATGAAGGATCAAGACCGATAAATGCATTAGAGGACTAAAAATCGATCAAAAACATACATTATCATTTCCAAGATTTGATACAATACGTTGTAATAACAAAGAGGTAAAAATGAATTACAATCTCCATGGAAGGTCTGAAACTCCTTCAAATCTTCCTGCTAAGGAGGAAAGAAGAGCTTGCAGAAGCAAGAACATCCAACCCTTTGAAAAACGACCCCCATAGCATATAAAACCAAGAAAATTGAGCGGGAGATTGTAAGATTTCCAAAATCCACGTTCAACCACCAACATGAGTATTAAATTTGATTACAAATTGATGGGATCGATGAAAAAACTCAAATCCCCATGTATTTTGCTTCACAGAGCAAGAAGAGAAGTCAAACTCCATTAATTTTGGTGGTTGGGAGCATTTCTATGTTTTTTTCCCATGCTTGAGACATTTTCTTGATTTTCTCCCACAAAACTTGAACAAAAATAAAAATGAGGATTCCATCATGGAGAGGATGTCAACATATTTCCAATGACACCAAAATCATCAAAAACTCGAGCTTTGGTGCGAAATATATGCCCCTCTGAAGATTTAGGGCAAAAATGGCAAAATTACGGCAAAATTCGGGTTCGCGGGCCGAAATTTGAACTTTTTCCTCTTTTTCAAATTGGGAAAAATTTCCTAAAAACCTCCACTGTCTACCACTCCTCTACCACATGGAATCTTCTAGTCACTTTGGGGGATGCACTTCCATTTATGCGCTTTGCGCTTTTGACAACTTTGGAAAAATTTACTAAATCCTCTCGGTGCCCCGACTCCTATTGCTGACTGGACACATGGCATCATGTGATTGCTCGGTAGGGATGTGCCTCTATTTCTTCCTTTGACACATTTTGACCCAAAATCCAAAAACTTCAACTTTCTTCTCGCCCCCTTTCTGCCTTAACACGTGGTGCTCTCCGATCGTACAGTCCTTAACCAATTTTTTTCCATTCTCCTCCATGGGCCCGCAGATAGAATTTGACTTTACACCTTTTAGCCAAAAGGATAAGTTGCTGAATTTATCTCTCGCACTCTACTCCACCTTGACACATGGCACTTTCTAATTAGCTACGGTCCTTTAGGGAAAAATTCCCCTACAAAATCTACCAAGCCATAACTTGTAAAATACAAGGAGTTAGGAGGACTTCTTTACCTTTCTGGAAAGGTGAAAAATTATCTATCTGATGAAATCATACCTAGAAAATTTTGAGTCCCTAAAGCAAGAAAAAAATCATTTTAAGTACCAGGAGAGGAAAAGGATGAGGAGTTGGCCAAAAATAAGCATGGGCTTATTTTGGATAACAATTCTGGTGACTCGGAGGGGTCATCTACTTGCTAGATGAAAAGACCAACTACCTTGAAGCATCCATTGGGCATGGAGTCATGATAGATAGCCTGTAAACTAATCCTCTACTTGAAAACTTCCCTTTTAAGCCTCTTGGAAACCCACTAAAACTGAACTAATCTTCATCAACTGCCAAGTTCAATGCTCTATGCAAGAGTAAAAACCAGCACCACAAAAACTATGTATAAACATGAAAATCATACATACCCCAAGTGGGATATGCAGAGTGTACACAAGCACTTATTCTGTTGAAAACAAACCTACCTACACTACTCTAACCAAGAGCAAGGGGAGCTCAAACAAAGCCTATAATCGCGAGGAGAAATAGCTTCCCTTCCTTAAAAATGATAGCCATGCAACTGATTTGGAATTGAACATGGCTGGTTGGATGAGTGAAAAACTAACTACAAGCTGATCTTCCACCCAAATCATCAAAGTATCAACTTAAGACAAATCCAATACCTCTTTTTGTTGATCTAGCATTTGGATTGAAGAGGTATGACATGTGATCCTTGGTACCTTATAGCTCATCCTCATGCCCTGAAGCAAGCATGACTGGTTGTGGCTTCTCCCTTGGCTCTAATGAAGCCAAGTACCTGATTGGGAAAGGTATGGTCCTCTGAATGTGCCCATTTATTTGAATTTTAACTCCAAAAATGGAGTCTTCTTGCAGATCTTCTTGGGTGAATGGTGTGGAAGAAGTGGTGAAAATATCTTGCTCTTCCCCTCCTTTTCCCATGAAGTACATGGAAGATTTAAATCTTCCAAACTTGGTTCCAATGAGCTGTCACAAAACACAAGCTATTGTTTTTCAATGTTCTCCTTTGTGACGTATGGATCTTGATGTTGGAGAATGAATGGTGAAGAAGAAAATGTTGTAATTTCAGCTGGCTCCTCATCCAAACATTCTTCTAAGTCTGATAGGCAATCACAATCTTCAATGTCCTGCTGCAAAAAAGTCTCTCCCTCTTGTATGGTGACCTTAAAATCTACATTTTTTTCACCATGTGGAGCTTCATCTTTAAACATGTAACTTGCCAATTCGAACTCATCCAAGAAATCAGATTTTTGGAGAGATGAAGTGGGAGGGAAACATGAAAACTCTTGTGCCTTTTGCTAATAATTTGGACCTGTTTTGTTCACCTCCATAATGGCTTCATCGATCAAATCAGCCCCTTCAAATGAAAGAAAAAATGTATCAATAATGCTTCCTTCTTCTTCTGCTGTAAAAATTGACTTGATCTCATCCATTTGCTCCTCAAAAATTGGATTTTGAGTTGGTCTTTCTTTCTCAACAATGACTGATTTTGCAATGTAAATTGGATCAACATTTTCTTTGGGAAAAGTGCCAACATGGACACCCAACTCATCACCAACAAACTATTGATTCTTTTCCTCTTGTTCTTGTTCTTCTTCTAGTTGCAAAGTCAGCCTCAACCACCACTTTTTCTTCAACTCCAACTTCCTCTTTTGGCTTCACCATCAAGGGGATTTTTGTAATCCCGAATTTGAGAGCCCAACTCTTTAGATTGTCTATCATTTATTTTCTGTTGGGATCCTCTTCTTTCTGTTCTCCTTGACTAGATTTCTTATTTTCATCCTCCCAACATGGATTTGGGAATGCAAGAGGGGTGGGTTGTGACTCAACTAGTTTTTCAATTATTTGTGGTTTTGGAGGAGGTAAAACTTCATTTTTCCTTGGAGGGAATGACTATTTAGAAGGGAAAAGAGTACATAAATTGAGGTGGGATGGGAGACTAGGAGATGGAGAAATGGAATCAATATTTGGGGCAGTAGATGGGAAGCTTGAAACTTGACACTGCTGAAATGGTAAAGCTTGAGAGGGTGAAAAAGAAAGACAAGGAGATGTTGAATGACTTACCCATTGACTAGGTTGATTCAAAAAAATTTCAAATGCTTCCATCTCCTCAATCCATTATACAAGTTGAGGTAGAATTTCAACCATGAATTCAAGCTTCTCTTGAAGGATATAATGCGTTGGAAAAGGTCCCACCCATGGACAAAGTGCTTGACAACCGATTATAAAAACTTTCATTTGTGCTTGAGCCCTAGATTGCACCATGTCAATCTCCATTTTTTGGATTTTCTCCAAAATACCAGCATCTTGCATTTTATTTTCTTCATTGTATGCATGTCCCTACTCTTGGGAAGATCCATAGCCAAACTGATTTTGCACCGTTGCTCATATGGGTATGTATGTTGATCTTGAATTTGCTCAAAATGCTGATTTGAAGGAGTCAGTAAAGCATGTTAGAGTTGGATTTGAATGGCACTACTATTGGAAATGTGAATTATATTATGGAAATGCAGTCATGATTGCACAACCTCATGGAATGGAAAATGATGGAAGAGATGGAAAGAATAATGGATGGAAAATGAATGAAAATGAATGGAAATAAGGTTTACAACTTTAGAGATGGTTTGCTTTGATCGATGGAGTCACCGGATGTGTTTTTTTATATGTCTCAAAAGGCTGAATCTTTAACAAGAACACACCAACCTATCAAAAATAAAGTGAATACCTCTAAGGTCCCACTAGATGTGCCAAAACTATTAGTACAAATTCACAACACCCCCAAAATGACCTTCAGATCTGCTTATGGAAAACGGTCAATTTTGTGTGAATACACAACATTGAGTTTTCCCTAAGTTTGGGACCTTGAAAATGGGTAAAAATCTCTAGATTGAAGTTGGTTATTACTCCTTTGTTTAGGTGTATGCATGCGGTTATTGTAAAGGTTCTAATTCAAAATTCCTACCCTAAAAATACCAAGGAGATAGGGTTGAGAGAAAACATGGAAATGGAAACAAAACTAAGAAAAAAATAGAAAGGTGATACACCAAAGGAGTGCTGAACTCCTTGCTTTACAAATTAGACATAGATCATGAAGATTGCAGCACCAAAACATGCACAAATTACCAGAATGCAATGAAGGATCAAAAGACAATGATAAATGCATGAGAGGACTGAAAATCGATCACAAAACATACATTATCATTTCCAAGATTTGATACAATACGTTACAATAGAAAAGAGGAAAAAAATGAGTTACAATATCCATGGAAGGTCTGAAAATCCTTCAAATCCACCTGCTAAGGAGAAAATAAGAGCTTGCAGAAGCAAGAACATCCAACTCTTTGAAAAATGACCCCATAGCATATAAAACCAAGAAAATCGAAAGGGAGATTGTAAGATTTCAAAAATCCATGTTCAAAAACCGACAGAGTATAAAATTTGATTACAAATTGATGGGCTCGATAAAAACTCAAATCCCCATGTATTTTTCTTTGCAAAGCAATAAGGGAAGTCAAACTCCATTAATTTGGTGGTTAGGAGTGTTTCTATGTTTTTTTCCCATGTTGGAGATGTTTTCTCAATTTTATCCCATAATAGTTGGAAAAAAATAAAAATAAAGGATTCCACCATGGAGAGGATGTCAACACCTTTCTAATGACACAAAAATCATAAAAACCGAGCTCTGGTGTGAAAGATATGCCCCTCTGAAGATTTAGGGTAAAAATGGTGAAATTAGGGAAAAATTCGGGTCATAAGCCAAAATTTGAAAATTTCCCTCTTTATTGAAATTGGGAAAATTTCCCAAAAACCTCCACCGATCTGCGACTCCTCGCCATGTGGCATCTTCTCGGTTTCTTTGGGGGATGCGCTTCCTCTTAGTGCAAAACCACAAACCCCTGGATGTTGATCAGATTTCTAGTTTGATCATGCTAGCATCTAGTGTGATTGCACAACATGGAAACCTCTCTCCAAGTGTGGGACTTGTGAAACTGAGAGAGGAATCTTTAGATTAGAGGCTGGTTCCTCAAACTCCTCTAATTTAGATCTATATTTTCACAACTATAGAGGTTCAAATCCTAATCCTACTCTAAATTGCAAGGAGACAGGGATAGAAGTGCAAAAAATTGAAACTAACTAAAGATGGTGATGCACCAAAAGGAGTGGTGAATATTTTTGTCATGCAAGTAGACGAAAACCAAATATTGCAGCATAAAATCATACATGTGGATGATAAGATATAATTTAGGATCTGAAATGAAGCAAATAATACAAACAAAGGACTGAAACCCATTCACAAAGTTTGCATTATCATTTCCAATGTCAAAAACTACATTACAACCTTAGAGAGGTAGAAAAGTTGTTACAATCTTTGAAGAGGTTTTATTCTTCCAACAATCACTTGCTGGAGGTGAAAGAAGAAGTTTTCTATGCCAAAAGTGTTCCACCTCAAGAAATGAGCCAAATCTGGCTTTTACATTGCATGGGTCGAGCCCAGAGAGAGAAAATGTACAAAACGTGGGAGCCCATTCCTCATTGACTAAAAATACATTAAATCGGCATGGGGACCTTACAAACCCATTTCTATCATTTTTGATCGAGATGGAGGAGAATGTGACCCATTCAAGTATTAAATTTGGTCATTTGAAATGTCGGGTTCTAGCCATGAACACACGTCAGAGCTGTTTCTTAACTTTATCTCTCTAGACTGAACCAAAATTCAAGATTGATCCTAGAATCATGTAGATAATTTTATAATCTTTCCAATGATATAAAGAACGTGTAAATCCGAGCTCTGGATCGAAAGATATGGCGATCTGAAGATTTAGGGCAAAAACAGGCAAAAATGGGTTTTGAAATTTTTTCCTGCGCTTCGCCACATGGACGACACGTGTCGGTGTTGATTGGATGAGCAATTCTCTCTCCTTCCCTTACCCACGGGTTTTCCTTGAAAGTTTTGACTTTTTGTAACTTTGGAAAATTTCAATTTTTTCCCCACGTCCCCGCCACTTGGGACACATGGCATGATCTGGTTGGAGGACAGGGGCGTGGGGTCATCCTTTACCTTTTAGTTTTTGGCCAAAACTTTTGCCAAATTCTCTAATTCCTCCCCGAGCTCCACACTCCCTTTCTCCTTAGGACACGTGTCCTCTTTTTATTGGCTCTGGGCCAATGCTTCAAACCTTGCCCTTTGAAATTTTGGACGTTTTCCCTTGTGACACGTGGCGTTTCCTGATTCATCCGCGGGCCTACCAGCTTTTCACGTCCCTCGCGTCCCTTTGGCCCGGTTGTCCCGAACTATGCAGGACAAATTCCTCACGATCCACCCGATTCAGCTTCCTGTCCCTCTTTCACTTGATGACACTGTTTCACTCGGAAATGCTTCGTTCCTTTTAGAAACAGATAAGGTTAGGGTTAGGAGGAATACCTGTTGAATGTCGAGATGGTGTGCGCGTACCGTAGAGAAAGATCAGGCTGACTGCGAAGAACTCCTTTTTGTCTTGGAAGGACTACCTGCAAATAAGAACACAAGACCACAAGATTTTGATTAGATAATAAATGAGGGAACTGCCTTGGGCCCAGGAAATATGAAACTTCCTTTCGAAGGTGGTCAGTTCCCCTGCCGATATGAGTTAACACAAAATACTGTAAAATATCAATTAAATCACTTCGTTGAAACAGGTAGGGGAAAGGCTGGTTTCTGGTTGTGAATCACAGTAACCGACACCGGTTACTGACAACCGATACCGGTCAGGGTTTAGGAGTCAGGTTAACCGACACCGGTTACTGATAACCGATACCGGTTACTGATAACCGATACCGGTTACTGATAACCGATACCGGTTATGGTTTAGGATCTGTAGGTTGGTTGTTTTGTAGGGTGTTTGTGTTGTTTGGTAACTGTATTATTTGTAAGGCTGTATATGGGTGATATTAAGAAATAAGGTGATGAGAGGTAGATGGATGGCAGTTAGATGTAATATGCACGCTGGGTAGTGGATTCAGGGATGGATTTATGAGGACTGTGGTTCCAAAGGCAAGAGAAATGTTATAACAGAGGACATGCAAGATGTGACTTACTGGTTTTTGACGAAGATGCAAGTTGATCTCCTTGGCTGCCAACTCTTCTGGTTTCTTCACTCGTCTCTGCTTGGTCAAGTGAAGTTCTGGACTCTGCTAATCGCTTTGGACTCTCCTTTGATTCAAAAATCCTTCGACTGATCTCCAAAATGAAATTCCGATCCGTTGTTTTGGTTTGGGAAGCCCATTTACAGGGAACCGATGGCGGTTGCGTAACCGACGGCGGTCGAGTAGGAACCGGCATCGGTTAGGAAAAAGTAGGCTATTTTTAGTAAAATAGCCCACCTTCCCTGCTTTTCTCCCGAGAGATCAGTTGCGGGCTTGGTCAAGTGGCTAGAAGGTCGGCTTTGGGTGCGAGTAAGGAGGCATTAGTTATGGATGTGAGTCTAGACTAAGTCATGGGTCTTAATTAGCTTAGTTTAGGGTTAGGGCTAGGTCATGATGAGGTGGCAAAGTGAGGTGGCGGGTAAGGTGATGTGGATTTATCAATTAGAGGGCAATTAATAAATAATTGTGTAAGGTCTAGGTGGTGAGGTTAGGTTGCGAAATGAGATGCGGGTCACAAGGGGTCGTAAGACACGAATTTGGTGTCTACAAGACACATGGCATGATTTGATTGGCTCTCGGCTCCTTCGGCTTTCCACATCCCACGCATCCGTATGTCCCAACTGTTCCAGTGTGAAAGTTCTCTATTTCAGCCGATCCAGGTGGTTCGCGTCCTTCGCGTCCTCATGGCCTGCATGTCCTAGCACTTGCTCAACACAATGAAGCTTAGTCAATTTTGCTTTTACCTTCGGCCGGTTCGTCCTTTCGCGTCCCACGCATCCCGATGTTCCAACCGTCCCCATCTGCTGCATGACCACCTGAGGCTTTTCGGCGATTCGCGCCCCGACGTCCCAACTATCCCAAGGACCGCCTGGACAAGGACTTAGCTGATTTTCATGATTTTTTCTGGCCCAAGCTTGTTTTTTGTAACTTTTTCACCCTTTTTTAGAACTTTCTCCTTTCTAAACTGGACAGGAGAGTTAGAAAAAATCTGAGGGGACCATAGAAACATGATTTTTTACCTTGAATCAATCTATCTGCTCGGACTTGAATAATTTAATGCATGTTATCAAAATTTACCACGGGGTGAATTTTGGATAACAATTTGGCAACTCGGGCTGGGGTCATCTACCCTAGATGAAGTTACCGGTTTCTTGAAGCAGTCCATTGGGCATGGAGTCATCAAATATTCTTTAGAACCCCAACCGACTCGAATGTGCAAGGAGGAAGATGGAATATCACCTAATGGAAGCAAGGAATGCAAAACATCTCCATGGATAGCAGTGCGTGCCAAAGCACTTAGGGAAAAAAACTAACCTACAAAGAAACAATGTGCACAAGAACTTGGAGGAATGAAAATCTAATCTAATATTTACAAAGTAGTGAACTTCCCTCTAGAAGAAACGCTTGAGATAGATTCCATTCACTGGAATATGCAGTTCTTCACCATTCAATGGGGCCAATTAGAAAGCATTGATGTTCTTGCACTTCATGACCATGTATGGGCCACTCTAAATGGCATAAAAATTTGAATGCCTTCCCGGTTTTGCTCTATCCACATCCCATTTCAACACTAGATCTCCAACCTGAAAAGATCTATCCTTGGCCTTCCTATCAAAGGTATTTTTGATCAAAGCTTGATCCTTTTCCATTGCTTGGGATGCCTGATTTCTGATCTCTTGTAGCTCCATCAACTCTGCATACCTCACCTCCATGGGCTCAAACTCTAGCAACTCCAGCTGCTTCATGAGTTCCAATGTTGGCAACTCAAGTGACATGGGCAAGATTGCCTCTCTTCCATAGACAAGTTTGAATGGAGAGTTACCTGTGGATCTCTTGGGAGTTATCCTATCAGCCCATAAGGCTGATTTCAGTTTGGTATGCCAAGACCTCTGATTCTCGTCAAGAGTCCTCCTAATGATCCTTAACAAGTTCTTGTTTGTAGACTCACCGACCATTACCTTGACGGTAATAGTTTGATGAAGTGCTTAGGTAGATACCATTCTTGACAGCCCACTCAGTCACCTTAGATCCAATGAATGCCAATGCATTATCTCGAGATTATCGTAGCAGTACACCAAATCTAGATGTGATCCCTCATAAAGGTCTAAGATGCTAGACTCATTTTCCTCTTTGAGTGCTACTTTGCTTCCTTGTCCATCCGGTGAAATAGTCCGTGGTCACAAAATCCATTTGTGCCCTTGGCTTGAATTGGGATTAATGACTCCAATGAAGTCCAAACCCCATTGCATGAATGGCTGGTCAACTAAGATTGGATGTAATGGAAGGGCAGCAAGTCTCTCTTTTCCTATGAAGAATGCACAATTCTTACACCTCTTGATCCATGCATAGCAATCATTGAAGATTTTAGGCCAATAATAACCAGCCTTCATGATTTTTAGAGTTGTCACTCTTGGTGCAAAATGACCACCAGCTGGTCCACCATGAAACTCTTCCAACACCCTTTGAATCTGATTTTTGCTAATGCATCTCAGCAGCACTCCATTCACATCTTTCTTGAACAAAAATCCATCAACAATGGCATACGGAATAGCCTGCAATCTGAAATGTCTCCTTTGGGCCTTGTTCATCTCCAGAGGGCATAGGCCTGTGCCTAGGAAGTGTATAATGCCTTGGGTCCAACAAGAAGTGGGGGCAGCATTGTCTTCTTCTTGATTGTCTCTTGGCTCATGGCTGTCCTAGACTATCAAAATAACCTCTTCTTCATTGCATACTTCTTTTTACTTCCCCAAAACCAGCTGCTCACACAATCCTTTCCCTCTTACCAGCTTGGTGATCTTGATCTCAATGTCATACTCCATGACACGGGTGATCCAACCTTCCCTTTTCTCATTCAAATCCTTGTTGAGGAGGAAGTCCTTGACTCTAGCATGTGAGACCAGCAACTGGACCTTGTTGTTTGAGACTAAATGCTTGAATTTCTTCAAACTTCTGATTACTGCAAGTACATGCTTCTCAATAAAAGAGTACTTCACCTCATAGTCATCTAGGCTCCGGATGAAGAAGGTAATTGGCTTCTCATCATTATCCTTGTTCTACTGTACCAAAATGGCAGAAATAGTGTCATTACCTCCAAATGCATAGAGGATGAAATCCTTGGAGAAGTTCGGGTTGATGAGAGCTGGTGCTTGGGAGATGGCTTCCTTGATTGCTTCAAAATCTCTCTTGCCTTCTGGCCCACTTGAAAGCCATGCTCTTCTTTAACATTTTAGTGATGGGCTTGACAAGGGCTGCAAAATCTGGGACAAACCTTCGAATAAAGTTTATCCTTCCTAAGAAACTATGAAGGTCTTTCTTATGGCTTGGCAATGGTAGTGCTCTTACGGCTTCAACCCTCTCTAGATCAATTGCTAATCCTTCTTTGGAGACAATATGGCCAAGGAGCTTTCCTTCATGTGCAAGAAAGATGCACTTCTTAGGATTCAAAGACACTCCAAATATCATGTACCTTGTGAAGACTTGCCTCAAATGAGAGAGGTGGTCTCGATGCATTTTTGGAAAAAAGTGATAATATCATCAAGGTAAATCAGCACCACATTGTTAATCAAACCTTTGAATGCCATGTCCATTGCCCTTTGGAAGGTAGCACTAGTGTTGGACAGCCCAAATGGCATTTTCTTGTATGCAAAAGTTCCCCATTTGGTTGTGAAGGCTGTCTTGAACTGGTCCTCTTCCTTCACCATAATCTGATTGTAGCTTGAGTAGCCATCAAGTAGTGAAAACCTCTCGGAGCCAACCACAACTTGCAAGATTTGCTCCATGGAAGGGAGTGGGTAATGGTCCTTGAGGGAGGCTCTATTCAAGTCTCTGAAGTCAACACACAATCTGATCTCTCCACTCTTCTTTCTGACTGGAACTAAGTTGGCAACCCAACTAGAATGCTTGATTGGGAATATGATCCTTGACTCAATCAGCTTGTCCAATTCTTTCCTCATGAGAGGCTCCATGTGTGGATTGACTAGTCTTTGTTTCTACCTGACAGGCTTAGTATTTGGATCCAATTCAATGGTATGCTGAGCTAAGTTGGGATTGAAACCTTTCAAGTCTTCATAGCTCCAAGCAAACATGTTAGGAACTCTTGGCACAGCTATATGAACTCATACCTTTCTTGCTTAGTTGTCATCCTTCCAATTTGCAATGGTTTGTTCTCTTCTACCAAGATGGATACTGAATCCTCTCTCTTGACCTGAATGTTTGCTTTCTCCTTTCTAAACTGATCATTGGGGTTAAAAATGGACTCCAAAGTGATAAGTCCCTTGGGTAGCTTGTTAGTTCTCAGCTGTACCACTTGGTCACCATACTGCTGTTCCAATTTTTCTTGATTCTTGGCTGAGAACTTAGCTTCTTCTTGCAAGAAATGGATGATTTGTTGGTCATTTTCAAACACTTGCCAACTGACATTGTTATCCGGCACTGAAGGCCTCACAATCACGTGGATGTTTGGTATACCTTGTCTTGTTGAATGCTTTCCACAATGTCAAAGGCTGCCCCTACTGCCGCAAGCCTGTCAGCAGACTTGATTCTCTTTCCTAGGAATGGATTTGATGCCAAAACCCTCAAAATCTTCCATGAGGTCCCACACCCTATTCTTGTAGCACCTGAGTAGATCATTCTTGGTAGCATGCTGTCCCTTGACCTGATTTACAATCAATTCACTATCACCAAAGACTTGCAAGTTCTTTATTTTCTTCTTGATTGCCCAATGCATCCCTTGCACTAAGGCTTCATATTCAGCAGTGTTATTAGAGCATGCAAACTGAAATCTAAAAGCTAAATAGTACTTTACTCCTTGAGGTGAAACAAGCATAGCCCCACCTCCTGCACCTTGTCTACTCATTGATCCATCAAAAAACAGCTGCCATACCTCATTGTCATCTTTGTGGTTTGGCTTGGTGATGCTAGGAATAGGCTGATTTTCTTCATGTATGCAATAGACCCCTAGCTCAGATTCTTCCACTTCTTGATAAGGATCAAATGCATCTATCTTGCTTTCCCATTCATCAAGAGTTAGATCCGGGATGCTTCCAACCTTAGTGTCAGCCTCATCGGTGCTTGGGTGATCTTCTTGATCAAATGCTGAGAAATTGGCATTAATTTGACTTGGAGTGTAAGGCTCAATGTGAAAGTTTACAATAGGTTCAGACCTGATTGTGGCTTTAGTTCCATACCTTGTTCTGAACAGCATGTGTGACCAATCAACAGACAAATATCCCCCAATCTTGGCTGTGAAGTCCCTTGACAAGCATAGGGCAAAGAGTGGTGGAAGGTCTATGATCGATACATCTTGTAAACAACAACATTTGGACACGCATGCAAGGTAAGACTAAAGTTTCTAATCACTCCAACTATTGCTCTGCTGTCCCATCCAAATGCACTACCCCTTTGGATGTTGTTTCATCTGGAGCCCTAGCCGATCAACTATCTATTTAGGCATTACTTGAGCTACTTGCCCTGCAGATTCTATCATGCAATTGTGCACTAGCTGATTTCCAATGATTAATGAAACATAGAAAGGAGGGGTTTCAACATTTTACCTTCTTTATCCCATGATTTCCCTCAGTGGGAAGTGTTTGTAAGGACTTTGTCTTGCATCCGACCTTCTGATTCGAAGTTGGCCAGTCCTTCATGGCAGCTTGCAGTAGATCTCTTTGGCCTGGGATAGATAGGGATTCCCACATTGATATATTGACGTTTGTCTTCTTCATCTGATCAATGATACTGAATGGTGATGAAGGATCTCTTTGCTGTCCCTTGGTTTGCACATTCACTCCTTGCACGTGGGCAGCAACAACTAGTATTTGAGTTGGCCTAGGGGCTGTTCTTGGCTGCCCTTGTGCATTTACAACCGGATTTTACTTGCCAACCATTTGTGGAGCTATAGAAGGTCATGGATTGGTTGGGGCTAATGGCTGTTCTTCACCCAAATTCCTCCTTTTTGACCTTGTGTTGGCTGCAACACCTTGAGAAACTACCTGATTCATGCCACAAAAATCCTCTGCTTTCCAGTTTACCAATGTGGTGTCATTTGGGGCTGATTGCTGTTGGAATGTTTCTTGTTGTTGGCTGTTTCCTTGACTACCCTCACCCCCACATCAGTAGTTTTCACCATTAATTCTTGATTCAAAGCACCATTGAAGCATGAGGATTGGTTATGAGGCTCATTACATGGAAAACACCAATCATACTCTTGGGCAATGTTGTTTTGTGTTGGCACCAATGCCTTAGAGGAAGATATAGCATTTGGATTATAGGGCTGAAATGGTCTATTGGCAGGAGGCCTTGTTTGATTCATATTTACAACCTGGATTAGGTGGCCTTTGTGGTTTGTATGGCTGCCTTTTGGGCTGGGCTTGGGGTTGATAAGAAGGTCTAAAACCTTGGGCTGCTGCCTTTTGAGAGTAACCAGCTCATTACCTAGGTTTTACAATTGCTTCATGACTTCTTGAAGCTCATTTGGGGCACTTGGATATGAAGTGGAAGCTTTGTTTGAAATCTGATTTCTAGGAGTGGGAGAAGGAGCTAAACTAGGTGCTTGATTGGTGTTTGGACTCTTTAAACTTGGGAACAAAGTGGCATGGGAGGTCTAGGGGCAAGTTTTCCACTTGGATCAAACAATTTTTAGCCCTAATGGCAATGATATAAGCCATAGGGATAATTATGCCTCCCATGGACTGAATCAACATAGAAATATCAGAATTTAGAGCTTTGAGATAGTAGAGAAAAGCACCTTCTACGGTTGGTCTTTGATCGCCACCGGGATTTTCTCCCAAGTCTTTTGAAATCTGAAGTTGAAATCAGTCAGCTACTCATTGGGAGCTCTCTTGATGGTTGTCAGCTACTCCAAAAGAGACAAGTTGTCTCCCTTTTCTCCAAATTGCTCATGAAGTGCTATACATAGCTGATTCCAATTTGTGATAGAACCAGCTCCAAGGCTCCTAAACCATTGCAATGCTTTCCCCTTGAATGAAGATGCCAACAACTTGACAACCACTTGCATTTCATTGATTTCATGGATTGCACAAAGGTTAGCAATGTCTTTAACATGATCACCTGGAGTAGTCTGATTTTCTCCAGTGAAGTACGGAATGTTCTTCAAGGCTGCAATAGGAATTAGATGTTGTGCATTGAGGGCAAGTGGGCTGTTGCCTGTGAAGTTGACATAGGGGTTGTTTTGTGCCATTCTAATTGGTCTTAAAACCCTTGTTGACTGAATGAAAGGCCTACCAAGTGGAGGAGTTGAGAGAGTTCTGTTTGGTGGAGATGGAGACCTTTGAATCCTTCTTCCTCTTTGTTTTCTTCTCGAAGATAATTGCAGGTATTCAAACAACACTTCTTCTTCTCCAACTCTTGACCTTGTGGTGACTTTTCTCATGAGTTTTCAGGCCCGCACTCACTCAAACCAGTTGATTTTTCCCCTTGAGTCGCCAGATATGCAAATAATAGCTCTTTTTAAGCAATAAAATTGCAGCAGATGCACATCAAATTTGTTGAAAATAAAAATAAGACCTCTAGGTCCCACCGGTGTGCCAAAACTATTAGTGCAAAACCACATCACCCCTGGATGTTGATCAGATTTCTAGTTTGATCATGCTAGCATCCAGTGTGATTGCACAACATGGAAACCTCTCTCCAAGTGTGGGACTTGTGAAACTAAGAGAGGAATCTCTAGATTAGAGGTTGGTTCCTCAAAATCCTCTGATTTAGATCTATATTTGCACAACTACAGAGGTTCAAATCCTAATCGTACTCTAAATTGTAAGGAGACAGGGATAGAAGTGCAAAAAATTAAAACTAACTAAAGATGGTGATGCACCAAAAGGAGTGGTGAATATTTTTATCATGCAAGTAGACACAAACCAAAGATTACAGCATAAAATCATACACAGGATGATAAGATATAATTTAGGATTTGAAATGAAGCAAATAATACAAAAAAAGGACTGAAACCCATTCACAAAGTTTGCATTATCATTTCCAATGTCAAAAAACTGCATTACAACCTCAGAGAGGTAGAAAAGTTGTTACAATCTTTGAAGATGTCTGATTCTTCCAACAATCACTTGTTAGAGGAAAAAGAAGAAGTCTATTATGCCAAAAGTGTTCCACCTCAAGAAATGAGCCAAATCTAGCTTTTACATTGCATGGGTCAAGCCCAGGAGAGAGAAAACATACAAAACATGGGATCCCATTCCTCATTGAATGTAAATGCATTAAATCAGCATGGGGACCTTACAAACCCATACCCTATCATTTTTGACTGAAATGGAGGAGAATGCGACCCATTCTATATTAAATTTGGTCGCTGAAATGTCACTTCTGGCCATGAACACACATCAGAGCTGTTTCTTAACTTTCTCTCTCCAAACTAAACCAAAATTCAAGATTGATCCTAGAATCATGTAGAGAATTTTATAATCTTTCCAATGATATAAAGAACGTGCAAATCCGAGCTCTGGATCAAAAGATATGGTGATTTGAAGATTTAGGGCACAAAACAGAAAAAATGGGTTTTGAAATTTTTTCCTGCGCTCCGCCACCTAGACGACACGTGTCGGGCGCTGATTGGATGAGAAATTCTCTCTCCTTCCCTTACCCACGGGTTTTCCTTGAAAGTTTTGACTTTTTGTAACTTTGGAAAATTTCCCATTTTTTCCCCACATCCCCACCACTTGGGACACATGGCATGATCTGGTTGGAGGATAGGGCGCGGGGTCATCCTTTACCTTTTAGTTTTTGGCCAAAACTTTTGCCAAATTCTCTAATTCCTCCCCGAGCTCTGCACTCCCCTTCTCCTTAGGACACGTGTCCTCTTTTTATTGGCTCGGGCCAATGCTTCAAACCTTGCCCTTTGAAATTTTGGATGTTTTCCCTTGTGACACGTGGCGTTTCTGATTCATCCACGGGCTGCCGCTTTTCACGTCCCTCACGTCCCTTTGGCTGGTTTTGCCGAATTGTCTAGGACAAATTCCTCCGATCCACCCGATTTGGGCTTTCCTGTCCCTCTTTTGGCCGATGACACATGGTGTGATTTGATTGGCTCTCAGCTCCTTCGGCTTTCCGCATGCCATACGTCCCTATGTCCCAACTGTCCCAATGTGAAAGTTCTCTATTTCAGCCGATCCGTGGTTCGCGTCCTTCGCATCCTCACGACCTAGATGTCCCAACCTGTTCAAAGACAAAGCAGCTTAGTCAATTTTTCTTTTACCTTCAGCCGTTCATCCTTTTGTGTCCCACTCGTCCCGATGTCCCAACTATCCTAGTGCTTTTCGGCCGACTCGCGCCCGATGTCCCAACTGTCCCCAAGGACCGCCCGACTAGGACTTAGCTGATTTTCATGATTTTTTCTGCCCAAGCTTGTTTTTGCAACTTTATCACCCTTTTTTAGAACTTTCTCCTTTCTAAACTGACAGAGAGTTAGAAAAAATCCGAGGGGACCCTAGAAACATGATTTTTGCCTTGAATCAATCTATCTCACTGGGACTTGAATAATTTAATGCATTTTATCAAAATTTACCTCATGGGTGAATTTTGGATAACACTTCCATTTTTGCCCTTTGTGCTTTTTAACAACTTTGGTAAAGTTTACTAAACCCTTGTGGCACCCCAACTCCTGCTGCCGCCGACTGGACACGTGGTGTTATGTGATTGCTCGGTGGGGATGCACCTCTATTTATACCTTTGACACATTCTAACCCAAAATCCAAAAACTTCAACTTTCTTCTACCCCCACCGCTCCACCTTGACACATGGCACTCTCCGATTGGCGTGGGGCCTTAACCAAATTTTTTCCATTCTCATCCACGATCCTCAGTGGGCCAGAATTTGAATTTTCACCTTTTCAAAAAGGCTAAGTTTTCAAATTTCTCTCTGCGCACCTCTGCTCCACCTTGACACGTGGCACTTTTTAATTAGCTACGGGTCTCCTAGGGAAAATTTCCCCTCCAAACTCCGACGAGCCATAACATGTAAAATAAAAGGAGTTAGGAGGACTCCTTTGCCTTTATGGAAAGGTGGAAAAATTCTCTACCTAATGAAATCATACCTAGAAAATTTTGAGTCCCTAAAGCATGCAAAAAATTCATTTTAAGTACCAGAGGAAAAGCAGGAGTTATCCAAAAATAAGCATGGGCTTATTTTGGATAAAAATAATAATTTTATGAAGTGCTCAAGTAAATCATGTTCTTCACGGCCCATCCTATGATTTTGGAACCTATGAATGCCAATGCATTGTATGCGATATAATGGTGGTTGGTGCTCGAATCTAGTCACTAGCCCTTTATAGAAATCTAGTATGCTAGACTCATTAGCTACATTGAGTCTGCGATTGCCTCGGTCCACTTGGTGAAATAGGTGCTGCCGCAAGTCGAATCCATTTGTGGCCTTGGCTCAAATTTTGATTGATGACCCCAATGAAATCCCATCCCCATTGAATGAATGTTTGGTCAACTAAAATTGGGTGTGATGGAAGTTCTCGTTATCCTTTCTTTTCCTTTGAAGAACTCATAGTTCTTGCATTTTTTGATCCATGCACAATAGTCGTTAAACACCCCGGGCCAATAATAACCCACCTTCATGATCTTGAACATCGTCACTCATGGTGAAAAATGGCTGCCATCTCGCTTCATTGTGGAATTATTGTAACTCTCTCTCTCAACTTGATCTGTCCTAATGCATCTTAACAAAATGCCATTGATGTCCCTTTTGAACAAGACACTGTCAATAAGCACATATGGGATGCCTTGCACCTGAAATGTCTCCTTTTTTTACTCATTTCTGAGGACACATGCATGTCTAAAGGAAGTACACCATGTTCTAATTCCAACAAGGAGTGGGCGCATCCTCATTTTCTTCCTCTTGACTATTTTACAAAACAAAAACAACTTATTTTTCATCATTTACTTCTTATTATTGACTCGAGGCCGATGTTAACACAATCCCTTCCCATGGACTAGTTTAGTGACCTTGATCTCAATTTCATACTCCTTGACATGAGTGATCCATCCCGCACATTTTTCATTTAAATCCTTGCTAAGAAGGAATTCTTTAACCCCTAGATGGGAGACTAACAATTAGATTTTATTGTTTGAAACCGAATTCTTAAACTTCTTCAATTCTCTCGATCACCTTTGTCAGGACTCGCTTTTAATGAAAGAGTATTTCACTTCATAATCTTCCAGGACTCGCTTTGAAGGAAGCAATTGGTTGTTCTATATCTTCTTTGTTTTGTTGTACTAGGATTGCAGAAATTGTGTCACTACCACTAAAGGCATATAATATGAATTCCTTAGAAAAATCTAGATTCACAAGAGTTGGGGCTTGAGATATAGCTTCTTTGATGGCCTAAAACTTACTTTTCCTTCAGTTTGTCCACCTAAACACCGACTCTTCTTCAACATCAACATTATTGTCTTGACAAGGGTAGAAAAATTTGGTACAAACCTGCAGAAAAAATTCATTTTTCCTAAGAAGATTTTAAGAGCCTTCTTATGGCTTAGCAATGGTAATGCTCTTATTGATTCAAATCTCTCTGTGTCAATTTTAAAAACTTCAGTTGACATAATGTGGCATCGAATCATGCCCTCATGGGCTAGGAATATATGTTTTTTAGGGTTGAATGGTACCCCAAATCTCATACACCTTCAAAACATGTACCTTAGGTGAAAAGGTGGTCTGCTTTGCATTTCGGAGAATACAATAATGTCATCTAGGTAGATTAGTACTATCTTTTTGATCATCCATTTCAATACCATATCCATTGCCCTTTGGAAAGTGGCTTTGACATTAGACAATCCAAATGGAATTTTTCTCTAGGCATAGGTGCCCCATTTGGTGATGAATGTCGTTTTGAACTAGTCATCTTCTTTCACCATGATCTCGTTGTACCCTGAGTAGCCATCTAGGAGAGATAATCTCTCTGATCTAGCCACCATCTGCAATATTTTATCCATTGAGGGGAGTGGGTAGTGGTCTTTGAGGGATGCTCTGTTCAAGTCACAAAAGTCAACACACAACCTAATCTCTCCATTCTTCTTCCTGACTGGGACCAAATTTGTAACCCATCTTGAGTGTTTTATTGGAAATATGATACTTGCCTCTATCAGCTTATTTAGCTCTTTCTTCATTAGAGGCTCAATATGTGGATTGACTGGTCTCTGCTTTTTCCTGATGGGCTTAACAACTAGATCTAGTTTGATTGTGTGTTGTGCTAACTTCGGATTGAACCCTCTGAGGTCCTCATAGCTCTAAGAAAATACATCTGGAAAATCTTGGCAAAGTTACACAAATTCATACCTTTCTTGCTCAGTGGCCACTTTGCCAATTTGAAGCATTTTGCCTTCTCCAACTAGAATTGACTCTAAATATTCTCCTTTGATCTATTTATTAGCTTTCTCTTTTCAAAACTAATCATTAGGATTAAAGATAGACTCCAATGTCATTAAGCCTTTGGGAAGCTTGTTTGTATACAACAACACTACTTGATCTCCATATTGTTGCTCTAATTTACTTTGATTTCAAGCCGAGAATTCAGATTCCTCTTGCAAAAAATTGATGATCTACTAATCATTCTCGAACACCTATTAGCATGTGTTATTATCTCGGCAATTTTGGCCTCGAATCACATGGATATGTGGCTTTCCTTTTCCTTTTTGATGTTGTCAACCACATAAAATGTTGCTCCAACTATTGCCGGTCCTATCAAGAGCTTTGTTCTCTTCCTAGATATGGACACAATGTTGAAGGCTTCAATATCCTCAATGAGATCCCATACCCTATTCCCGTAATTTTTAGCAGGTCATTCTTGACAACATTTTGTCCTTTTACTTGATTGACAACTAGCTCACTATCACCAAACACCTGCAAGTTCTTGATTACTCTTCTTCTAGCCCAATGCAATCCATGAACCAAAGCCTCATATTCTGCAGTGTTATTTGAGTAGGTAAACTAAAATCTGAAGGTTGAATAATATTTCATACCTTGGGGGGACACGATCATAGCTCCTCCTCTCCTTGTCTACTCCTCAAGCCATCAAAGAACAGTTTCCATACTTCATTTTCATCTTTGTGTTCTAGCTTAATGATGTCAGGAAGAGGATGATTCTCCTCATGTAGGCAATAGAATCCTAGTTCAGATTCTTCCATCTCCTTATAGGGATCAAAATCATGCCTTTTGATCGCCCATTCATCAAGAGTCAGGTCCGGGATACACCCTACTTTGGTATCTACCTTAGAAGTGTTTAGGAGGTCCTCTTGATCAAAATCCAAAAAATTTGCATTGATTGGGATAGGCACATAGGACTCAATGTGATAATCTGCTATGGGCTCGATATGATTGTGGCCTTCGCTCCATACCTTGTTCTAAAGAGCATATGTGATCAATCAACAGACAAATATCCCTCAATTTTGGTAGTGAAGTCCCTGGACAAACACAATGCAAAATGTGGTGGAAATTCTATGACTGATATGTTCTGTAATATAGTCATGTTAGGGTAGGCATGCAGAGTGAGGCTCAGATCCTTGATGACTCCAATAGTGGTCACTGTTGTCCCATCTAATTGTACTACTCCTCTAGAGATGACTTCATACTAGAGACCCAGTTGATCACCTATTTGTTTATGCATTAAGAAACTACTTGCCCCCGAATCAATCATGTAATTATGCACCAATTTTTCTCCAATGATTAATGAAACATAAAATGGAGGAGGCTTCATATTATTACCTCATTATTCTTCGTGGTTTCTCTCAGGTTGAGCCATATTGGTAAGCACTTTCTCTTGCTGGCTAGGGGTTGATTTGATCTTGACCAATTTTACATGGTAGTCTGCAATAGATCCCTCTTCCCTGGAATGGCTAGTGACTCCCATAGTGAAATGTTCACACTTTTCCTCTTCATTTGCTCAATGATATTAAATGAATTGTCATTTTGCTGCCCCTTCCTTGACACATTTTTCTCTTGTATATGGGCTATCACAACCGGTGCCTGAGTAGATTTGGAAGGTGGCTTGGATTGGCTCTACATATTAGGAGTTGTATTTTGAATGCCAATACTTTGTGGAGAAATGGAGGATTGAGGGCCACCTGTATTTGGTGAATGTCCTTCTCTAATATTTCTCTTCTTGGACCATGTATTGGTAGCTATACTTTGAAGAGTCTGATTAATTCCACAGAAGTCTTCAGCCTACCAATTGACAAGCATAGTTTCACTTAGGGGCCCCTCTTGCTAAGCTCCTTTCTACTAATTTTCTTCATGGCTAGGTTCTTGTGACACACCAATAGTTTGCACCATCAGAGCTTGATTTAATGCACCATTGAAGCACATCAATTGATTATGTGGCTGAATGCATGGGAAACACCAATCATATTCTTGTGTCATGTTATTCTGTGTTGGAAATAATGCCCTTGATGTTGAAGCTATGTTTGGATCATATGACCTAAAAGGTATAGCAGCTTGAGGTTTCCCTTGGTGTTGACTCTGATTTACAACCTGGTCTAGTGGTCTATTTTACTAATACGAGGGTCTAGCCTGATATTGGGCCTAAGGTTGATATGGCCTAGAACTATGAGCCTATTGTCTTTTGATGGTTACTAGCTCATTTCCCAGGTTTTGTAGTTGTTTCATAACTTCTTGAAGCTCCTTTAAGGTGTTAGATGATGAAGTGGAGGCTTCAGCTGAACTTTGACTCCTGGGGTGGGTATAGGAGCTAATGTGGGTGTTTGGATGGTACCTGGGTTTCCTAACTTAGGGTATAGAGGCATGGATGGCATAGGAGCAAGTTTTTCAGCCTGAATCAAATGATTCTCAGCTCCTATGGAAAGGCTATAGGTTGTAGGTAAGGTTTTTCCCACCATTGACTGAATCATCAAAGAAATATCATAATTTAAAGCTCTAAGGAAGTATAAGAAGGCACCTTCATTAGTGGGCTTTACTACTATTGGAATCCTATCCTAGGCATGTTGAAATATGAGGTTGAAATCATCGCTTGCTGCTCGAGCTCTCTTGATTATTGTCGATGCTCCAGAAAGGATAGGTGATATCCCTTTTCTCCAAAATGGTTATGAAGGGCTATGCACAAATAGTCCCAAGAATTAATAGAGCCTACCTCTAGGCTCCTAA
This sequence comes from Taxus wallichiana var. yunnanensis, assembly GCA_018340775.1. Lineage (NCBI taxonomy): Eukaryota > Viridiplantae > Streptophyta > Pinopsida > Cupressales > Taxaceae > Taxus > Taxus wallichiana. Next base: position 75,633,350 of record CM031244.1, read on the forward strand.
ACCATTATGAAGCTTTTATCTTTGAGTGAAGATGCTAGAAACTTGACTACAATTTCCATCTTAGTGATCTCATGGATTGCACAAATATTTTCAATATCTTAAACGTGCTCACCGGGACAAGTCTGGTTCTCTCAAGTGAAGTATGGAATGATTTTTAATGCTACCACTAGGACTAGGTTTTGTGCATTCAGAGTAAGTGAGTTGTTGCCAGTGAAATTGACATAAGGATTTGGTTGTTAGTGTGCCATCCTGATTATCTTGAGCACCCTTCTTGATTGAAAGAGTGGCCTACTAGGAGGAGGTGTTGATAAGGCTTTGTTTGGTGGATATAGAGACTTCTGGACTCTTCTTATTATGTATGGAGATAATTGTATGTGTACAAACTATCCTTCTTCTCTTATTCTTGACCTTGTTTGTATCCTTCCCATGAACTTGGGAAACTTGGACTGTGAAACCAAGTGGATTCTCGTCCCTTTTGGAGTAGACAAATGTGTAGTTATTAAAATCTTGTTAAAATATAGAATCACAACAAGTTCACATCGATCTTACTATAATAAAGATGGAAACTTCTTGGTCTCACTAGCAATGCTAAAAATGTTAGTGTAAAATCACAACACCCCCAAATGATTGAAAAATTTTCTTTTCTAAGGAAGATTCATTTGGTGTGATTCACATAACATTGAGTTTTCCCCAAAGTGTGGGACTTTACAAGTGGGAAAACTCTCCAAATTAAGGCTGGTTCCTACTCCTCTGTTTAGGTGTATGCATGAAATTGTAGAGGATCTATCCTAAATCCTACTCTAATTTTCCAAGGAGATAGAGTTAAAGGGGGATGCAAAGCAAATAAAACTTAAGCTACCAGGTGATACACCAAAGGAGTGATGAATAATTATTTTGCTAGTAGACACAAACCAGAAGAATGCAACACAAACAAACATGCACAAATAACCAAATTTGTAATGAAGGATCAAAAGAAAACAATTAACATAAAAAGGATGAAGATCACCCACAAAACATGTATTATTGCTCTCACAACTTGATATGATGCATTACAATAGTAACAAGGAAAATTTGCATTTATAGTCTATATGGGAGGTCTAAAACTCCACAAATTCACTTGCCAAGGGGAAGAGGGAGATTACAAAATAGAAGAATGTCCAACCCTTTACAATGAATCCCGACCTTATATTTATAGATTCAATCAGAGAGAAGAAAGAAAGAGAGAGAAGTGGGAAAAGTAGGTCAAAATTCAACCACTACTATTAATTCCTCCTACAAAATCTACCTCCAAATCTGCCTTGATTGCATCAACCACTGGTTTAGCACCTTGAAAGAGGAGGAAACAATGGAGTAGATTTAATCTGATCTGGTTGTTGAGGTAGATAGATCCCGCATTAATGGCCTTGAAGATGTTTTCTCCATTTTCCTTTACCTAACCTCCCCAAACTTAAAGTTTCAGATCTCCATGGTGTGGGCGAAGCCGAGATCTTTCCAACGGTGTCAAATTTGCAATATTTTGAGCCTTAAGTTGAAATATATGCCCCTTCAAAGTTTGTATTGGGTCCATACAAAAGAGTGGGAAAACTAGTTTGAAAAATGGGCCCCCTCTTTAATATGGGACACATGGTTGGTGGTGCATGTCTGAGGGCAGCCTCTGTATCTTGCTTTTGGAAAATCATGGGGCTAACACGTGGCTTGTTCCGCCATCATGCTCAATTTCTTTTTTTCTCATCTAAGTCCCTTGCTCGATGGGGCATACCTCTTGATTGGGGACACGCAATGGTCTGACACTTTTTGAGAACCCTCTCTCTATTCGACCCTTGAATTAGCGTTGTTTAGACACTTGGTAATCTTCGTCACCTTACCACTATGCATTGACTATTTAACCCAACCTGTTGTTGCACTCACAAAGACACCCCCGGATGCAGATCGTGCTTCTAGGTTGATGTTCGTGCATCTAGTGTGATTGCACAACATGGAATCCTTTCTCCAAGCATGGGACTTGTAAAGATGAGAAAAGATTCTCCGAGAGAGGTTGGTTCCTATTCCTCTGTTGAAATGCACACAAAAATGAAGAGGGTTTGCTAAAACCTAATCTAACTTGCTAAGGAGATAGGGTAAGAAAAAGCATAAAATAAAACCTAAACTACAAAGGTGATGCACCAAGGAATGTTAGACATTCGTTTTGCAAATTTAACACGACCACATAGGTGCAATACAAACACCATGCATAGGTAACCAAACCGCAATAAGAGATCAAAAGTGACAAAGCAATGAATACATGAGAGGGTTGAGAGTCAATCACAACACATATATTATTGCTCAAGAGTCGATACAAGACATTACAAAGGCTAAGAGGCAAAAAGATCGGCATTGCAACCCATATGGGAGGTTTGAAAGCTCCAAAATTCTCTGGCAAGCAAGGGAATAAGGGAGGATGCACAACAAAAATGTCTCGACCCCTTAAAGGAGCTCTTCCTTACAATATATATCAAGAAATGAGAGAGGGAAGAGAGAGGAAATCCAGAATCTACCCCAACCACTTCTTGGTAGTATTTAAAATCATCTCATTATGACAGAAGTGGTGGATCCTAGCAAAATGGTGAGCTTTCTAATAGGAGCGACGAGCTGTCTGCTGCATTAAAGTTGGTTGTTGAAGCATTACTTCTGTCTATCACCACGCGTCAGAGATGTTTTCTTAATTTTATCCCTCCAAACTACACCAAAATGCAAGATTGATCCCAGAATCATGTAGAGAATTTCAACAGCTTTTCGTTGATATAAAGAACGTGCAAATCCGAGCTCTGGATCGAAAGATACGAAGGTCTAAAGATTTAGGGCACAAAACAGGCGAAAACAGATTTTTAAATTTCTTTTCCCACCCTCTCGCCATCCTGGGCGACACGTGGCGTGCTCGTTTCACCGAGCAACTTTCTCTCTCCACCTTTTAAAGGATTTTCTTGTGGGCCCCTTAAACTTGCACACGTGGCACTATTTCATTGGTTTGGATCGGTGCTTCTCAAACTTGCCCCTTTGACCTTTTGGACCTTTTTCCTTGGCGACACGTGTCATGCTATGATTTGTCCACGGGCTACGCCGGATTTTCACGTCCACCACGCGTCCTTTTGTCCCGAGATGTCCCAAAGTGCTTCGTGGTACATCCTCCGATCCACCCAAAATGGGCTTCCTCGTCCCTTTTCTTCTCGGTGACACATGGCGTGATCTGATTGGCTTTCGGATCCTTCGGCTATCCGCATCCCGCGCGCCCCTTTTCCCACTTGTCCTTGTGCTGAAGTTTCTTATTTCGGCTGATCTGGCTGGTTCACATCCTTCACGTCCATTTGTCCCAAATGTCCCAGTTTGTCTGGGACAAATTCTTCTCGGTTCTCCCGATTCAGCCGGTTCGCGTCCTCCGCGCACTCTTGTCCCTCTTTCTCCCGGTAAAGGACTTAGACAAATTTTCTTTCACACGGCCCGATTCTGGCATTTCGTGTCCATTTGTCCCAGATGTCCCTTTTCTATTTGGGCTGCCTGGAGGATTTTCGGCTGATCCGCGCCTTCCACGTATAATTGTTCCAACTATCCCAAAGGTGGCCTTGAGCAGGACTTAGCCAATTTTACGATTTTCCCTTAATCAATCTACTTGCTTGGAACTAAAAATCTGATGCATGTTATCAAATTAATTCTGGGGGGTGAAATTTGGATAACACCAACTCTGTCCCATTTGAAAATACTAGACATGTGGAGGCTCTGCACTCATTTGAAAGCCTTATCAAGATTTTTCATTTAAAGGAGCATCGGGTTCACACTTGGAAGCCTCTGCAAGTCTTTAGACTTTTCAACGACCTTTACCTTACCTTTTTCGGACCCTAAGCTACATGGTGAAAATGCACTTGTTTGATCTTCCACTTTTGGATCTATCCTTCGAGATGCGTCATTTGGAAACTTGACACTCCTTGCCAGTACCTCTATACTTATCCCATTTTTCAGGCCCACCCTGTCCACCTTTTGACCTTGATTGACCATTTTCTACATGGAGGGCTAGTGCAAGTTTGAGTCTTCACCTTGGGATCCCATCTTGTATTTTTAGTGAGCCAACACCTGACACTTTCTTGTCTGGTCGAAGACTTTTCAATGACCACACAACTTTTAGGGTTCTGGATGTGTGGAAAAATAGTGCTCATTTGAACTTTCTTTCTTGGATTTAACTTTTGAGAAGCATTTTTCTAACACGTGGCCTTCTTTGTTGCCTCCTCCATACTTAGTAGAGTTTTGGACTTGTTCTGAACTATTTTGAGCCCGAAGACTTTGGATCTTCACTATTTTTTCCTTTTCTTTCTCCTGGCTTCTTTGTGACATTACTCCCTAACCTCTAACCCTGCTATTCTATTTCCAATCCCACATGTAACCCATTAAAAATATTTAAGGCCCATATCCACTCAATAGATTCGTCTTCTGGATTTCTCCCACATAGGGTTATTTGACCTTTGCATGTCATGCCACTTCTATTATAGAGTCCCCCTACACTCTATTCGTAGGAATCAAACATGATCTCTCGGTTCTTTCAAATATGAGGTCATTCTAATCCAATATTTTACCTGGGGGGAAAATATGGATAACACTTAGCTATAACTTTCTTAGGACCACAACATGTTGGTGGGTGACACATCGCAATATCCTTCTAGAGGGGTGCAAAGTGAGAATTACATTCTCTATTAGGTTTTCTCGAAGCAATGCACCCACTATAATACGAGACTTCCATGGGAAGGAACCCACCTCGTTTCATGTGAAAACATGTGAGAATGCATAGATGGAAGGTATGGAGGTATTTTCACCTTCTTTATGGGTGCATAAGTTATATTCCACCTTAAAATGTTATGCGTGTGCATGGTATATTCACTCGAGATGTTCGTCGATAGAATATTGGCAGAGAGTTAACGGCCGACCTCCTCGAAGATTTTGAATATCGTAGTACTAAACCATCAAAGTGGATCACCTGGATAAGGCATTCTAGGTTGTTAAGTGCCTAACAATGGGAGATAGTTCCATGGTAGAAGATAAAATATTTGATATACTTTGGGTGAACTTGGCTTAGAACCATACTTTGATGAAGAAGAGTCAAGAGGTGCATATTGAGTGTATGTACATGAAGAAAGACAATGGAAATATGGTCTATGTGATAGATGGTAGAGAGATGGATAATTTGGATGCTAACAATATTGAAGGTACATGCTAAGTTATTGATAGTGCTGATGAGTAGGCACATGCCTACCATGAGCACCTCAAAACAATGAAGGTTAACATCGGTTAAGAAATGGAACCTTAGGAGACCATTATTGGAGACTATTTGTTAGAGAAGGAGGTTTTGAGGATCATTGATCTACTACGAAAGTTTTAGGACTTATTTGTGCATGGATACCATGAGCTTAAAATAATTCAACACTTCTTGGAAGAAATGAAAATCAAGTTAAAAGAGTGTACGTGTTGGATTTAGAAGAGGCCTTATCGAATGAGCCCAAATCTTCATGTCAAAGTCAAGGAAGAAATAGAAAATATGATCACTTCAAGCATCATTAAAGATGTGGAGGAATCAGAATGGGTAAGCCCCATGGTCATCGTATTAAAAAGGATGGAAGGATAAGGATATGTGTTGACTACAGGGACTTAAATTCAGGTGTGTGTAATTGATCCTTTTCCAACCCCTTTTACCGAGGAGATCCTAGAAGGAGTGGCTGGGTGCGAAATCTATTCCTTCATGGATGGATTCTCAGGATACCATCAAGTTAGAATTGCTAAAGAAGACCAAGAAAAGATAAATTTCAATAATGAGTAGGAAGTTTTTCCTATACGCTTATGTCATTTAGAATGAAGAACGCGCTGCTATAATTTTGCACATTGTGGTGCAGGAATTTCAAGAATTCATCCATAAGTTTCTTCAAGTCTACCTTGATTACTGGATGTTGTATGGACTAGTGAATGACCGTTGTGAAAATTTTCAGTTGATGTTTGAAATATGTTGGTAGTTGTGTATAGCCATAAACATTAATAAGTTTCTCTTTACTACTACATTTGGGACCCTGTTGGGGCATATCATATGTAAGAAAGGTTTGTTGGTGGATCCCACTAAAGTTTCTGCTATTGTGGGATTAGGGAGCCTACCAACCAAAACAAAGTGTGTGGATTCCTTGGGCATATTGGGTACTACTGGAAATCTATTTAGGGGTATGCCAAGATCACCACGCCATTGGAAAAGTTACTAAAACACAAGAGTGCATTTCACTGGAGAGAGGCATAGTAGAGGGTGTTTGATACATTAAAGGATAATCTCATCACTGCACCCAAATTACACTTTCCTTCTTGGGATAAGCCATTCCATGTACATGTTGACACTTCAGGGATGGTGATTGGGGAAGTTTTTACACAACATGGAGAAGGAATTTTTGACCACCCCTTGTGTTTTACTAGTAGGAACTTGACACCAACAAAGCAAAACTATACTAATACTCAAAGACAAAGCACTATCAATAGTCTATGCACTTTGCATAAGTTTACGAAGTATCTATTGGTAAAACCCTTCATATTTTACATGGATCACATGCCATTGAACTATTTGGTTAACAAGATCATTTTAAAAGGGCACATATGTATATTGGTTTTGTTATTTCAGAGTTTGACTTTATTGTTATTGTGTAACTAGGAAAGAGTAACTCAAGGCCCGACCATTTGTTAAGGATTTACTTAGGGAGGATGCGCAAAGTATTGAGAATGCTATGTTAGACACACAAATATTTAGGATGCATGGTCCATATGGATAACTTAGAAGATAGTGTTGTGTTTCTCAAAACGGGTGTGGCACCGAAGGAATGAAGGATTTGGAAAGAAACAGATTAGCCATATTGACCACACCCTACATGCTAATTAGTGGAGACTTATAAAATAATTCATGATGAGGTTTTGTTCCCGCATGTATTGAAGTATGAGCACATTACAATCATCGATTAACCACACAATGGGATTGTAAGAGGAGAGTATGCAGGAATGCCACCGTGTGAAAAATCCTATTAGAAGGGTTTTGGTGGGAAATTGTCTACCATGATTACATTGAATTTTTCAATTCATGTGACCATTTTCGAGTGCCTTGACAAGCCAGGAAATAGAGATGAGATGTCCTTGAGACCTATAAATAGTGCAAAACCATTTGAAAAGTGGGCCATTAATTTTGTAGGACCAATTTCACCTGCCACGCGAAGGACTGGTTCATGCTATATCATTACTTGTACTAATTACTTAACAAGGTGGGTGGAGGTAGTGCCTACAAGGGATTGTAAAATGGTGACTACTGCTAGATTCTTATGGGAGAACATAATCAATAGGTATGGATGTCCTTTAAGCTTGACTAGTGATAGGAGTACACATTTTTGAATGAAACAATGATTTTGTTGGCGAGTTCATGGTGGCCCATCATAAGACTACCTCATATCACCCACAAGCTAATAGAACTGTTGAGGTGTTTAAAAAAATTCAAAGTCATACACTCGACTAAAAATTATGATGTGGGAAGACATGATTGGGATGACAAGGTATCAACCATTATATGGGCATATAGGATGACCTATAAGAGATTGAACAAGGCAAAACCATTTCAATTTTTATTTGGTGCAGAGAGGATAATTTATTAATTGAATTAATGCTACCATCATTGCGTATTACACATGTAGGAGGGTTTGTTGGTGAATAAGAAATTAAAGAGTGCATGGAGAAAGCAATGCACTTGGAAAAAGGTGATCACTTTCTAGATGGATTCGAGAAGATTGAAAAGTCACAAAAAAATCATGACATGATCACCATATTCAAAACAAACAATTCGAGGTTGGGCAGATGGTCTTGCTTTATGACTCCAAATTTTTGTGCCATATTGAGAAACTGAAGTTCCAATGATTATGGCCATATATCATCTCATACATCCTTGATTCAGGCACCTACAAGTTACAAGTGTTGGATGTAACATGGTTACTATACCATTTCAATGGGAGTAAGCTGAAGCCCTACTATAAATAAGTCTTCCTTGTGTTCACAAATAAGGCAGTATGTCCATTTAACTTAGGATTCCCCTTAATGCATTTCTTTTCCTTATGTTTCCCTTTGTCATTGTTTATTCCTTTCTTTTTGTGTTGTTGTTTTGCACTCCTTTTGCGCCAGTAGCCACTTATTATGTTAAAAAGGTTATGTATGCACAAAGGACCACACATCTATTTTTATGTGTGGTGGAGTAGTGGAAGTTTTGTTTCAATGGCTTAGATTGAAGGATAAAAGTGTGTAGTGTGGAAGAGCACACGTAGAAATGGTGGACATAAGGAATTTGGTGTTAGGATAACTTTACAAAGACCACGTACAAATAATAAGAAGCACATGAACAACATGAGGCAAGTGAGGGAAAAAATTAGGCTGATAGAAGAAGTGCCTTCAATGCCGCAAGCATGTGCATGAGGATCTTTGGTCGATGAAGGATTTTTGCATGTCGAAGGTTGTAGATATTTTCACATAGGATTGAGCATGGGGTAAGGGCACTTAAGGGTGGGATTTAGTGGAAAAATATGCCTTTATTACAAAAGTACATTGGTAGGTGGTATAGCATTTACTACAGGAGATCAGTAGAAAGCTATAAGTAGAAGGTTAGGAACATTATTGTCTACCTTGCAATTACAATATCAAAGAAATCAGTAAACTATGGAATCAATGAAAAATATTTGTGCAAAGGAAAAGTTTTGAAAATCTAAATGTGTGACTACCGCCATTCGTGAACTAGAGTGGAAGAAGTACATGAGTGTAGGGAATAAGGTTTTAGGAGAATACATCATCTTGTAGAAGGATTTTCAATGTTAGGGTTTGGTAGCTAGGGTACAAAAGTAAAAGGATTTTTCATGAAAGTAAGCCACATATTTGAGTAGAAAAAGGAAGAGTTTTTTAATTAACCCAACAAGAATATGGCACCAAATAAGGAAACCGTTTCACCAAAGAAGGGTAACGAAAAGGAAACAAACTATTTCTACTAGTTTCAATGAGGAGTGGTATACAAAGATGCAATACCCAGATGGCATGTTGCTTGAAAAGAGTGGGTGTCTCACATGAGGAAAATGCCTGTAAGAAAATAAAATCATTAAAAAAGAACCACAGAAAAATAAATCATGTTGGAGATGGTGATATCTATAGACAAGAAAACACCAGATGGAATGCCCATCTATGATAATGAAGTGAAGGTCAAATAGAAGAAGGCCATGTTATTGCAATTGTATGAGTTTCCCTATTATTTTAAACCCGGGTGATTGTACCAATGGTTGATGTCACATGTACATGAAGACCATTTCTACTTCATGGGATGAAGGATGAGGATAAATCCCCAACTGATCTCTAAATTTACTAGTCTTACCTACAAAGGAGATTCATTTGATGATGACTTAGAGGACAAGGAGGCCATAAAGAAAACTATGAAGGCCTATGATTATAAGAAGGGGTCACAATAATTTTACATACTAGAAACTTCTAACCATGTGATGAGGATGGGTGCACACTTAGTGACCAAGCTAAATGGACAAGAGAGGTGGATACATATCAACAAGTCCTGGTTAAAAATTTGTCAAAAATCTTAGAAGGAACCATATACAACCTTTCAGTGTTCATAGCAGAGGAGATCATCAGTGTCACATGCAACAGGGAGAAGATCATGTTTGGTAATTTCTTGCCTACTATATTTTTCTCAAAAATTGGAGTACCTAATGGCTCAAATAAGTTTGTATGGGAATATCCAGATGAATATGCTTCCCTCACGAAGATATTTTTAAATTACACTTATGACACCATGACATCCACCCACAAGGAACGCATGGAAAAATGCTACAAGCAATTGTGACGCATTTGGGGTTGAATGGATGATACCCAAACAATTACCAACACTAGTGCACAAAGAAGTTGAGCTTGTTGTATACCAACATTTCGCATTGGTAGGTTCTCCTTGACAGATGGGACCAAGAGCCCATGGTGTAAATTACCCTTCTCTTTCACTACTCAATATTTCTAAGTAGGGGTCAACCACTTTAGAGAGGCCAAAAGACTAAGGTTTGACCTCATTAAGGTGCATGAAGATCATTGTGAGCTTTGCAGAAATCTATTATACCTAAAGAAGTGCACTTATTTAGAGAAGTATGTCTCCCATGAGGTGCACATGATAAAATATGTGACGCTACCAATTGCTGAAAGAACCGTAGTGAGGGTATACCTTTGCATCATGCCCAAGTATAATAAGGGCTCCTACATGGATAATGAGGTATCTATCCCAGAAGACCCCACCGTGAGGAAGAAGGTCAAGCCATGGAAGAGGTAGAGAGAGGAGGCACCATAGAAGAAGTCACAAAGTTTACAAACAACACAATTAATAGGTGTGCTAGAGTCAGGTGTGAGATGAAGCACATATGCAAAGAGGAAGAAGTCCCTCATTAAGAAAAAAGAAAATCCACCTGAGGAAGAGGTGTCAGAGTAAGAATATCCCCTTGCGAGAGAAGATTCACTAAGGAAGGAGTCTCCTGCTGAAGAATATGAGAAGGATGAATTCCCTATACTGGAGTCACCAATTAGGAAGAAGAAAAAGGTGGCAATGAAGGTGCACTCAGAAGAAACAAATATCCTAGATGCATACAAAGGAGAAAAGGATGATGATGAGCATGAAGAGGCTCAGGACCATCTTGTGTACGATGTACACAAATTAGATGAAGGAAATGAAGAAAAGGATGGGGAAGAAGAAGGCACTCAAGGAAAAGGGGAGAGTGAGGAGGTGAACACCAAATATCAAAGGACCCCAAGCCTCACCAAGGAGCAGATAGAAGATGCCGTAGAAAGGGAAGTAATGGGAATAATAAAGGATTTGGTGGAATAGAGGTAGAGTGTAACATTGAAAAAGTGCTCAAGGAGATAGAGGAGGAAAGTGTGGGAAAATAATATGGAAGCATGGGTGGAGATGCCACCAGCGTAGCAAAGATTTCCTAAAGCAGCATGTATAAGGGGAAAAGGTGTGCTAGCAATGTAGGATTAGGGAATGAGTTATATCAATGATCTAAATAAGGTACTATACACGTGCTTCTAAAGTACCATTCCTAGAGACAAAATCCTTGCATGGTATTCATTCGAAGAAGAATGCACGTACCCATGAACAAGGAATATGCTATCTTAGGCTTTTGAGTCCCATGTTGATGAGCCTAAGTTCAAGGTAAGAAAAGGGGTGCTGATGAAAATACTAGAGACCAAGGGAGTGAACCCCCTAATAAACACTCAATAATTAACTGATGAGCAATTTTTCAAAGTAATTAACAAGGTATCGGTGGAGGTTGAGGTGAGAATCTTTAGAAGGAATGATAGGGTAAGGTTCTTGGAGGAAGAGATGGAGAAGAATAATGAAGAAATCACTGAGAAGAGAAAGGATCTAAAGTAGAAGTTGATCGAGGAGTGAGCTAAGGGAAGAGAAGGTGAAGGTGCAAGAGGTCTATAAAAATATAAAGATGATTACATATGCCATTATCTTGAAGCATCTAGACCTGGCCCCACTTGAGAAAAAATACAAGTCAACCTTGCAATTCTTGGAAGATTTAACCCACATCCTTACCATTGAAAGAACGCCACTCACACTAGAATCGATAGAAGAGGCATTGGCACACCAGAAGGAGGAAGAGAAGTAGAAGGTCGGGGAGATATCCACTCAGTATTCCGAGCTCCTTTCCACCGTGAATACCACCACACAAATGGCTAAGGACATAAATGATAACTACACTGATAGAGATAGGGTATAAAGTATACTATTTACTACACATGAGGAAGATTTGAAAGACTTCTAGGAGAAGAATAAGTGAAACGTGGTGGGGTAGGATATGATCCTAGCTGAACTTGAGAAGAAGATGGAAGTAATCAAAACCGCGTGAGGTTCAGTTAAAAATCAGCTTAAGGAATTTTACCCCTAGGTCACTCGTAGAATGGATGCGCTAGACAACCTTAGCAAGTAGCTAGAAGGGATTGTAGATACATTAAATGCTAAGGCAAATGAATTGATATTTGAGGAGGTGAGTGCTCTAGTGGGTGACCTACTCCAAGATATAGGTAGGGTGAATTGGATGCTTGGGGCAAGATTGAGGAAACAATGAGGAAGGAGTTCCCACTCCTCTTGTAGTAATAGCATATTTTTCTCCATTCTTCCATTCTTAATTCTTTCATTTCTTCCATTCTTTCATCCTCCATACAATTTTTTTGGATCCCACCATTCTTTATTCTTGAAAGAAGCAAGATGTTTCGAGGACAAAGAACAAGCTTAGTGTGGGGTGATGTTGGGCCTTGAAATATTGGCTAAGTACCGAGGGTACATGAGTGTGCGAGACCATTAAGAAGAAGGGTGTGTGGGAAGAAGTGCACATAAAAAGGGTTTAAGAAGTGTTTAGGAAACCATGGTGCACATGGAAGACAATACTTAGGATCTAAGGAATTAGCAATATTCGGTGTTCTAGAGGCACATGAGGGAAAATATGACCCAACTAGGCATATTGAGTGGCTAAGGTTCCAACCTAGAGACTTGGTGGTTAAGAAAAGGATATTCCATGTAGGGAATATTCCTAGGAAGAAATCATTACAGAAGGTGGAGAGCTCGAATAGGATAAACATTCACCAATGAAGGACCACATGGACACTTGGCATGTAATCTACTCCTAGAGGAAGGCATGATGGTGGGTGTTAAAGCTATAAATAGAGATGCTCGGAAGAAAATAAGGAGGAGGAGAAGGGGAAGGAGGGGAAGACATATTTGGATGAATAAATATATCATGGGGAAGGAAAATATCTACGAAAGTATTAGAATGCTCTAGGGTTGGGGTTTTAAATAGGGAGTTGCAAGAAGGTCATCATGTTTAAGGGATGGGTCTATAAAATTTATGTAATAAAGGGGGCATAGCTAGGACTCTTGATATATGAGTTAGATCTCTGTTTTAACATATATTGTATGGGTCGAATCCTGAAATTACTGTATTCATCCTGACATGGACTTTTGAATGTAATGTGGTTATTTAGCACTCTTTATCAATATATATATATATATATATATATATATATCTGTTTTGGATATCTTGTTCATAGTTTCAAACCCTAGTGTTATTTATTCATACTATGAATCAGATATATTCTTCATAATCCATGTTGTGTTGTTTCTCTTATTTTCATGCATGGGTATAAGGATATGGTAGCTCATGTTGTGTTTTTACATGAATATCTACTTTTCTGCAACTAATCCTTTAACAATGGCAAGATCTTCTCACAATGCTCACATAAAGGAGGGTTTGGTGCCCATGTGTACCTCGGGTGAGCACCCAAAGACCCGGTGGGTGATAAGTGGTGTGCATGGGATTAGAAAGTTGTACTAAGGGTACATGAAAAATACTATAGAATATGAGATGTAGTGCATCACTTAGTCATAAGTTCACTCTTCCAGGTGACCACTGGGGTCAGTATGAATCCCCATTTACATCTTTCTTTTCTAGGATTTGATGTAGTTTTGGGGTTTTATAGGATACTATCTATTTTGTAGGTTACCAAAGTGAACTCAAAGATCAACCAATGACATACGAGTGACTAACAGTGACATCTAGTGAACATCTTGTGACCACAGTAGATATTAGTTTCTAAGGTTCTAAGTAGTCATAGGTGAATAAACAACATCCCTTATGCCCATGTACCCTAGTTGTATCATTTTGTATGCTCACACAATTGTCTCAGGATCATTTGCGACTATTTGTCCTCTTGTTCCAACATTTTTTTAGTTTGACATAGTCCAAGTTTAATTACAAAATCAGGTTAGTACTTTATCCCTTCTCTTGCACCTAGGATTTCATATTTTCTATCTTATATCTTAGTTAAGATATGTACTTTATTTTTGTAACATTTCGTTGTGACTATGCACTTAGAATTTAACATAATTTCCATTATTGTTAAATCTCAAACAAGAAAAAACATAGGAAGAAAAAAATTAATGTGGGAAACCATTGAATGGAGAAAAATCCACTGAAACCAAAGCACTAATGTGAAAAAGTTGTCTAATGAATAATTATGAATATTTCAAATGTTGAGCAGGCACTCAACCTGAAACACCCACTCCAAAAATAAGATCAAGCATGTATGTGACATTTATAGGAAGCTACAAATTGTATGTAAGAACCTACTCTCAAATTTTCTACAAACCTACTTAGAATTTTCAAAATTTTAATCACATTCACTTCACCTAGTTGCTTATGTGCAACAAATTTTTTATCACTAAATCAGCTCATACATTCTCATGCTCATATTTCATGCACCTTCACTCACCTATTTACACTAGTCTTCACACATCATCAATTATGTCTTCAACTACAAATATTTATACACAACAAGGTTTTTATATATTTAGGATATTCATCCTCATACACATATTGCACCTCCACTTCTTAAAAACATTTAATGTACTTTTTTAACTCATACAAGGAGGAAGATATGACATCATACAAAAATTCCATGTTCCAACCATTACATATGAATAGGTGTTAGATCAATTACAAACCCTATAAAAAATTCAAGATGCTTCTAAAGCCTATGATGAGAAAGGAAACTATTTTGAACTCACTGACCTTCTGATTCACCTAAAAACATTCTATTTTGACCTCTGCACATTTTGATTTGTAATGATTAAGATTTTTTTCTTCTTCATTGGCAAGGATTATTTGTCTTGTAGAAAATCAAGACTTAATGACATGTGTTTTGAGCATGCAATCACATTACAAAAACCTCATTATTTCTCTATAATTCCTTTACATGCTTCATATCTTGCCATTTCATTATCAAGATACCATTTGGACTCATATTCATAACTAGGTGCAAGTGTTTCAAAAATATTAAACTTAGATATATGATAATACTTATAAACTTATGTCTTGAATTTCATTTAGGTGGAATGAATATCTAGGATGTTTTCACCATCACTATGATATTTTGAATCATTAGGTCAAATAATGGATCCCTTATTTCAACTCTCCTTCACAACTTTTTATACATAGTCATGGAGGGCCTAGAAACCAAACATGGAAATGTTTCATCACTCTTAATGTACGTGTCTTAAAATATTATCAAATATTGGAAAAAATTCTGAGTGACCTCTATAACACCTCTAAAGTATTGAGTAACACTATTCTCTTCATGTTATTCATGAAGTACATATTTAGGCAATGGTCTTAGAAGATTTGCATACATAGCAAGATAGTCTTCAAGATTGACAAAGTTCCCTCTCTTATCAAGAGTTTCATGACTTCTATGTCACATTCCAAGAAGGATCTAGATATTTTGAAACTCACTGATTCCATACCTTGCATTTGTTGTGGATTTTTGATTTTCAAGAGGAAACTAGGCTGGGTTTCAAGTTCCAAGACCCATTATTAGATTAGAAGACTTCCAACACTCAAACCTTCACTTTCATGCCAAGTAAAAGTATGATAAATTCAATAAGGACCCCTACTTCATGTTCAAGTATTCTTCTACATGGGTTGTTTGGTGAAGCTCATGGTTGCATGCCCATTTCAAAGACTATCTTGAGTGTCCTAAAATGGCATTTTATGACCATTAGGACTAGTACAAAAAAAAACCTTACCACAACAAGTTATTCTGTAAAGCATGTTGAATTGGACTTCTTTCAAGTTTTCATACTCATACTAGACCTCCACAGAATGTATTTACATAAATTATCTCTCAATCTATATGATTTTTTTTGGCTTGTTAGCTCTTAGTAATAGATGAATATTTTTGTTAGATACGGTAAAAATAGGGATCGGCTCCCAGGGCCATTACAAAAGGAGGAACAAAAAACACAAGCAAGAAGGAAATGAAAAAATCCCAAAAAGGAGTTAAACATGCTTAACTCTTACAATTAAGAACCAAACTTTGTAGAAAGGTGAGGAAACCAAAGAGAAGGAGAAATAATTTCCAAAATAGAAAACAACAGAAGTTTTTCCAAAATTTTACCAATGATCCAGAACCAAAGTTAATTTTTTTGGGGATCCCCCACTATTACCATCATGGCTATCTTTATTCACACCACTCTCAGCACCTTTTTCATTAATATCATCCTCCAACACATCCTCAAAGCTACTGATGCGCAAGTTGAAAATCCTTCTTTTGGTGCCCTCCTCCATCCTTTCCACTTGTCGCTAAGATTTTTGACTGGTCCTCCACTCTAGTAGTTTTTGCCTAGAATTCTCATGTACAAGTGATAATTTACTTGGATCCATTGATGACATCCATCATTGTTTCCCTTTATCCCACATTGGTATCTTCCATTGCTTAGAGCACCCTTATAATTACTCGAACCTTACTTCTCAAATCCTACAAACCCTTTAAATTACCATCCCTATCATGTTTTCTCAAAGTTCTCACTTCCCCATGACCATCCTCACCCATATCTTTACCAGAATCCTCCCCTACAATTTTGCATTTTCCGGCCTTCATCTTAGTGAGGTAGTCAGCAAGAGTGAGGTCATCCTCATCCGCATGGTATTTTAGGGAAGGGGACAGAGTAAGTTTCCCATTTTCATACATCAGAAGAATGATCCCTTCGTGCAAAGGAAACTCCACTTTATCTTGTTGGAAATCCATTAAAGATTTAGTCAGAGACATAAACAAAAAGAAGGGGATGCTCACCATGACCTTATGGCGGAACATGTTCAGAAGGGTCAAATGGTGAGTATATATTTTTTGTATTTTCCCTCCAGAGTGATGTACTTCATGATTTGAAGGCACACCTCTCTCCAAATATTCGAGAATGCACAACCCGATAATATCATTCGTAAATAAAGAACATATTTCCTAGCCTAAAAAGAACAACTCAATTTCCTGTTCTCTGCAGGTTCTATCCTTAAAAATTTTAAGCCCATCCATTTTCATGTCCATGACTAGGGCGATGGAGGACTCAGACACCTCGATTTCCATCCCTCTGACAAAAAACTTATCTACTTTCCAAGATTTGCCAAAATCCTTAGACAGAGAAGGATCGTGACCATGTAATTTGGTAATGAAATTATTGAAACCCCCAATCCTAAGCATGTTCCATAGAGGCTGATTAAAATATTCAATGCTTTAGCTAGTAGGTTCAACTCTAATCCTATTTCCCCTTATATTCACCAGACTGAGCTTCTTCTGATTGCTACTAAAATTTAAAAAAAGAGGCCTTCTTTCACACTAGTAGAAATCTTGAAAAACAAGATATTAAGTTGTCACCACCATAGGGCTCACTCATGCCAACATTATAAAACTTAGTGCCCTCTATCTCTACTAATGATCTCATTAATGTCTATGGGTAATATATCAACTTTACACCATATCTTATAATCATTACAATTGATTCCATAATTGGCCATCTTATCCGCACATTTGTTCCCTTGACGAAGGGTATGATTATAAGAAATGCTATCAAAAAAATTTGAAGTTTCCTTCACATCATTGAGGATATTACTTATGGCCCAATTAATAGAACCTTTGTTATTAAGGGCATTAATTAAGAGGAGAGAGTCACCTTTGATCTGGATGTCCTTGAAGCCTTTTTCTTTTGCTAGCAAAACCCCCAAAGAAGAGCTCTAGCTTCTGCCATGTTATTTGTTTGGCAACCTAAAGGACCCGTGTAGGAAAACAACCAGTCTCCATCATTATTCCTTAGAATTCCTCCTCCCCCAGTAGGACCCGATTCCCTTTTGAGGCTCCATCAAAATTTAACTTTACAACATTTCCCCCAGGCCTTTTCTAACTGGAGTTCTTTTTAGGAATGTGATATTCCACCGGACCAAGGGTGAACTTGTCAAGAAATTTCTGCTCACTATTCGGACATGGTTTCTTGACTTTACCTTTAAAAAGTTTAATGTTTTCCTTTATGGAAATCAAAGTTTTCCTTCTAAATTTCGAGAGAAGGATTTTTGATCATGGAAGATACCATCATTCCTAGATTTCCATAAACCCTAA
This sequence comes from Taxus wallichiana var. yunnanensis, assembly GCA_018340775.1. Taxonomy (NCBI): domain Eukaryota; kingdom Viridiplantae; phylum Streptophyta; class Pinopsida; order Cupressales; family Taxaceae; genus Taxus; species Taxus wallichiana. The sequence goes on from CM031244.1 coordinate 75,651,401, forward strand.
AAGAATGTGGAAGGGCAATATTCCAGGCCCAAGTCAAGATAGGAAAATAGAATGGGCTCTCCCATTGAAAGAAAAATTATTCAATCGTCAAGGGCAGGATCCATTGGATATTGAACAAGCCCAAGATAGCCTTAAAAATATCATGGCGTAGTAATGAAGGAGGAGATGGTTGAAATTTTCCTCCTCTTTCTTACAGAGAGAACATCTATTGTGAATCTTCATTCCCTTTTCCTGAGATTGTCCATAGTTAGGATTTTATTCTGAGGTAGCTAGCTTGAAAAATATATTAATCTTAGGGGTGAGATATTTCACCCAGATTTTCCCCAATAGTCCTTGAGCATATCATTCTTGAAATTTGACATGTAGGAAACTTTAATCATGAAATTGTCGATTCTTCTTCTTTCCATTTCATGGAGTCCTCCTTATTTTGGAACATGGGGATGTGGAAAGACTTAAGTTGATTGTTGAGAACCCATAAAGGTTGGATGTCACCCTCAAAATCTGAGGGAGGCTCAATGATCTCCCATCTAGCGAGAATATTCCTGGATCCAAAATTTTCCGATTCCTTGTTGTATTGAGAAACATATTTCCTAAAGTATAAGTTTGCTAAGGGGGAATCCCCAAGCCAATTATAGAACCAAAATATGATTTTATAAACCATACGAATTTCCCAAATCGTAACTTTGGATAAGATTTCTTTATATTCCACAAAGGAGCTCCCGAAAAAAGATCCTCTAGGGAGGTTAGTTTGGTTAAAAAAGGAATCCATTCTCCCTATATTTTGCAAATATTTCATCTTTATGATTCTCAGCCCAAGATGTTTCTCTCTGGTAATCCTCCATCTAACCTTGGCTATTAATGCCTTATTCATAAGAGAAATGTTTTTAGCCCCAATCCACCACATAGCTTAGGTTTAGTAACCTTATCCTAGGCCACAAGAGGAAATTTGAACTTTTCACCAGCTCCCATCTAGAGGAACCTCTTTTGGATTTTCTCTAAGGATTCCTTAATTTTAGCAGGGAGCATGAAAAGAGACATCACATAAATGGGAATGCCTTGAAGGGAGATTTGGAGCAGTTGAATCTTACCAGCTTGAGAGAGCAAGAGACCCTTCCAAGATGAGAGTTTATTATTAACTCTATCCAATAGAGCGTTCCAAATCGTGAGGTCAGGCTTCTTAAGGATCAGGGGCATTCCTAGATAAGAATCTAGAAAATGTTTGATTCTGCAACCCAAGATGCAAGCTAATCTGGCTTGAACCTGATTATCCACATTTATGAAAAAGACAACACTTTTATGGAAGTTAACCATCTATCTAGAAACCTGTTCATAATCATTAAGAACCTCCTTGAAATTTGAGGCCTCATGGATAGAGGCCTTACCCATCATAAAATTATCATCTACAAACTGATTGAGACAGATAGAGGGAAGACCATTTGATATTTTGACTCCCTGGATGCGGTTGGAAGCCATGGCATGTTGACAGATTCTACTTAGGGATTCAACCATTATGACATAGAGGAAAGGTGAGAGAGGATCACCTTGTCTCAGCCCTCTACCAGCTTGGAAGAAACCTTCCGGTTTTCCATTGACCAAAATTGAGAAACTAGCTATAGAAATGCATGTCATAATCATATTAACCAAAAAGTTATCAAAACCCACCTTTAGTAGGATGGCCTAGAGGAAAGACCAATTTATCCTATCAAAGGATTTATGCATATCCAACTTAAGAAACATAGCCAATCTACCAGAGCTTTCAATGGAGTGGATGGCTTCTTGAATCACAATAATGTTGTCAGTAATTTGTCTGCCAAGAACAAAATCCCCCTGATTCCCAGAGATGAAGTTGGGAAGTACCATCCTAATCCTCCCAGCTATGATTTTAGTCAAAATTTTATAACTGGTGTTACACAGCTTATAGGTCTGAAATCCTTAACCTCCTTGGCCCCAAAAATTTTTGGCACCGGAAAATAAAAGTATTATTCATTTGCCTCAAGAGATGACCATTGTTAAAAACTCTTAGACCATTTCAATGACCTCATGTTTAATCACCTCCTAGAATTTTTGAAAGAAAAAGGTAGGGAAGCCATCTAGCCCTAGGAGATTTATCAGGTTCCATATCAAATATCACGAAATGGATTTCCTCCTCTAAGGGGATCCTTAAAATATCTCTATTCTCAAGGGGAGTGATTACTTTCTGAAAAATATCCAAGACTCTATTCTAGAACCAACTCCTCCAGCCTCTACCCATGTTTGAAGATCTCCTTGAAGTAATTAATTATAGAGGCATTGATGTCCCTGCTATCCATGAATGACTCTCCATTTTCTCCTCTTATTTCATTAATATTTAGGAAATTGGCTCTAGAAGTAGCTGAGAAATGGAATAATTTGGTATTCCTATCCCCATCCTTAAGCCATTTGACCCTAGATTTTTGTCTCCAATACACCTCTTCTTTAGCCATAATTCCATGGTAATCAGCCAGGAGATTTTGTTCTTGATCCTTGAGAACCGGATTAAGACCAAAGTGTTCTCCATAAGTTCCTCAATATTTCTGAGATCTTTAGCAATTCTGCTTTTTTCCTGAAAAATGTTTCCAAAAGTTTCCTTGTTCCATATTTTAAGATTACTTTTGATGTGCTTTAGTTTAAAGCACAATCTAAAACTAGCAACCCCATGAACCTGTATATCCCACCATTCAAGAATCTTGTTGTAAATATCCAGGTGTTCTAACCACATCTTTTCAAATCTAAAAGGCCTATCCTTTTAAAAATGATTCATTCCCAAATTGAGGAGAATGGGATTATGATCCAAGCCAATTCTGGGAATATTTTTTAGAGAATATATTTGATTGATCATAAAAATATGGCTAGCCACAAATCTATCCAATATTATCTAAATGATCTCAGATCTAATCCTTCTGTTTACCCAAGTAAACTTGGATCCCTCCAAATCTAAGTCAAACAAACTATTATTAGTAAGGAAGTCAGCAAGATCTTCCATACTTTTAGAATAAGAAATCAAACCCCCTCTCTTTTCACCAGGGAAAGGGGGGTGTTGAATTCTCCTCCAACTATCCAATCTTTATCATTAAACAATTGTCTAAAGCTAGAGAGATCCTTCCAAAAATTTCATCTTTCACTGAGTTTATTGGGAGCATAAATGTTAGAAACATACCAAGATTTTTTCGAGATGATTTCCATGAAGTTCATAACCACATGACCAGGGGTGGAAAGGATCAAAACTCCATGCACTAAACTAGGATCCCACATAGTGACAACACCTCCTGAGGCCCCAGAGGAGCTACAACCTTCCCAATGACTATCTTTCCAAATTTTTCTCCCCACCTCTTTAAATCTATCTAGGTTCATTTTGGTTTCTTGGAGCATGAAAATATCCAGTTTAACTTTAACTCTAAGATCCTTAGAAATTCTGTGTTTACTGGGATTATTCAAACCCCTAATATTCCAAGAGAGGAGGATCATTTAACATTTCTTATTATGGAGGAGAAACTTTCCCAGTAGTACCCCGAGTTCCATCTTCTACTTCCCTCCTGTAGTTAGTCTCCGTTAATGCCTTATTAATTTTTCTACCCAAAGGAATAGAGTCCTTAGAAATATCAGCTTTGGAGGTTCTTCCCATAACTGGATTGGATTTACTAATTGGCATCTTGAGAGAGACCACTAATTCGTATGTATCAACGAACAAAGTCTACAAGAATTCCGAAGCCATTAGACACTGGTAGTTCTTCTTATCTCTGAATGAAGGAGATCTTACCAATGGAAGAAACTTCATCTAATGATGGTCCATAGGCCACTTACGAGCTAGAGCAAGAATTTTTGAAACTTGGTTGGCATGTACCCCTGAATCAGAAGTCCCCTCCTTAGTGTCCATATTTTTATTTTCATTCTCATTCTCATCTTTAGCTTCAAAGTTATTGGCTTCAAGGAAATCGTGAGACCACCATTTCCTTGCAGGGGGATGATGCTTGAGTCGAGGGAGTCGCTTCTTTGACCTCCTTCTGGAGGTTAAGAGGATCCTTTGTCTCGACAACTTTTCCATTTTTTCCAATCAACCTCCATTCTTTTTCCTCATTATTTTTATTTTGTGGACCAACAATGGGATCATTTTTTTATGAAGAGAACAATTCTTGTGATCATGACCCACCAGTTTACATTTTCTACAAGCAAAGGGGGACGAATCATAATCAATTCTCTGTAAAAAAAAAAATCTTGCATAAGTAATGAGTTTGATATTACTCTAAGGTAGCATATTGACTCATATTGACACAGAATATAGCATGGATTGATCTAGATTTAGTCTTGGTGACCAGACCTAAAGCTATCGGCTTTCCCAGGATTTTAGCAATGCCAATAAGGACTTCTGGCTCCCAAAATAGGGAACTCAGAGATAGACGTCACATATGGATTAAAATTTAGTTCCCATTTCTGAACAACCACATGAGATTTACCAATAAACTAGGGACCTCCAGAAAGAATCTTTTCCACTTGATCTTTTCTAGGTAAAGAAATAAGGAAGAAACCATTTGCATAGGTGAAAACCTCAACATTACCATTACATGCCCAATGTCTCTTGACCCAACCTCTAAAGTAATCAATATTTGGTCTAGAGCCAAGGCATTTAGCAAAGATAGCACAATCCATGGAGGCTCTAGTTCTTTCTAGAAGAGTCTCAAGGACTTTAAGGGATAAGTTACCTTTCTCCTTAGATGGTTCCAGCCCCTCCAAAATTTCCTTGTCCAAGCTTTTTCCGACCAAACGTTCAGCCCACGTGCTTGATGCCCCATCCTTTTCCTTATTTTCCTTAGGAGCATCAATCATGTGATTGTTTACCTAGTGTAGGGGCCATTTAGACTGTTGCTCCGTCTGACCCACTAGAGATTCCCACTCAAATCCATCATTTGAAAATTCCAGCAAAGTCCTCTCTCGCTCCTGCTCCTGCTCTCCCGCTCTCGCTCTATTTAGTGATCCAAAGTAGTAAGTGAATTTGATTTTCTTTGTTCACCAAAAATATGATAGGAAATCACATGGATATTTTCAAGCATATCAAGGACATATCCCACACTATATTATACATCAATATTTCCATCTGAAACTCTGTCATGCATATCTATACAATTACCTTCAAAAAAGTATTTTCATTACTATAGAGTTATACCTAAACTCAAACAAATGTAAAATTTTTTTAGGATTTATTCACATCCCTGAGGGTTCACATTGGCTTTCCCAAGTGATTTCATGATCAAAAACTTCATTTTTCCTCCATTGATACATATGGCCATGGTTTTGAGAGGTTTTTAGAGCACCTTACCTTGTTAAGGATTTTTCATAAATCTTAAGCCCTTATTTAAACTCATTTCACTTACTAAGGGAACTAGAATCAATGCTATAACACTAGTGAGAGGCTTAGGGAACCATACCAAACTTTTACGTATGGAAATGAGCATTGAAAAATTGATCCTCGAGCTTGAATAACCATTTTTAGAGCACGGTAGCACTAAAAACACTATAACCTGAAAAATATTATTTATATTCTCCCAAAAAATAACCATAACACTGAGTACCGTGGTTCACATGTTCCAAGGATTTTTTTCTCATAAATAGGCTTTTACTTTCTTGACCAACATCATTTATACCTTCTAATCTTGCTTGTCCTCAAGGACAGTCATAAAACTATAGAAAAATACGTTGACTATATATTAGGTAAAGCTAAACACCGAAAGCACCATCTTATCATCCTTGATGTTAGCTTCACTTACCTTATTAAATACTTTCTCCACCTAAACACGGGAAAATGTTTATTTGGTTTTATCACTAGAAAAATTTTAGGATTTGTCATTTCTATCAAGGTTATTGAAGTGGACTGTGCAAAAATAAAATCCATCATCGAGATACCCCTCCTTCCAATATAAAAAAATTCTCTAGGGTAGAATCCAATCATTCTACCACTTTATTTTTTATCTTTCATATCATTGTCAATTTTTTATCATCTCCTTCAAAAGGATGTCCATTTCAAGTGGGATCACAACTATCAAAAGGAATTTGAAGACCTCAAACAATACCTCCTATCACCACACATGCTCACACCTCCATATGAGGGGGAGACATTTTATCTATATATATCTACCACTAACCATGCTCTGGGTGCCATGCTAGTACATTAATATGATAAGGGTAGATAACAAGACATCTATTATGTAAGATGCACTCTTCATGACTATGAGACTTTCTACACTAAAGTAGAAAAGTTTTTGTGCATTATACTTCAAAGCTTCAAAAATTCATCATCATCTTCATAATTATAAGATTTATGTCATCACTATTCTTAATCCTCTTAAAGCTATGCATTCTAAACAATACCATACCAATCACACACCTAATGGATTATGCTTATGAATGAATTTGACCTATAATTCATGTCATAGAAATATAACAATGGGAAAGCCATAATCGACCAAATTACGTGAGCTCCCCTCCCTAATAAGCAACCACCTCATGAACAATTTCCTAACTAATCTATTAACACTATTGATCAAGAATACTCTACCCTCAAAATGTAACTCTTCTTCAATGGTACTAAATGTCAAGTAGGGGGAGGTGCCGAATCATCATCATATTTCCTTGCGTGATTCTGATCCATCTTTAATTCAAACTAAATTTCTAATGCACAACAACATGGCTAAGTATAAGACCCTCATTACGGGACTCCAAACCGATTTCATGCTTGGTGTTAAAATCCTTGACATATATGGGGACTCCCAACTTATCATAAATCAAATCAAAGGAACTTATCAATTTAAAACTGAAATTTTACAAAAATATAAAAACAACATTAACTTTTTGAAGTCTTTAATCAATATATAATCCAAACTGTCCCCCATTCAAATAACAAATTCATAGGCACTATGGTTCTCTTGCATCACGTATACCCTTATCTACTGAAGATTATAGGTTTTTGACTGTTATGTATAGACTCGATCAACCATCCCATACCAAGGAACTCCTTTCTATTAATATTATTGAAAATAATAAAGAAGGTCTTTGGTACACCCAATTCTATGACTATCATTCTCAATCTAAAATCCCATCTGATCTATCTAAGAATGATAAATGATATTTTCTACAATGCACTAACCAATATGTTATTGTAGTTAGAGTCCTCTACAAACGTGGGTTTGATGGCCTCCTACTTTGATGCCTCAAATCTTATGAATCCACTAAAGCTATCCAAGAAATTCATCATGGAATATGTGGTGAACACTTCAAAAGTTTAGATATTTCTAAATGTGTCTTATGGATGGGATATTATTAGCCTACCCTTAACCAATATTGTTTCCAATATATCGATAAATTTTTCAAATGTCAAAAACACTCCAACCTTACTCACATTCCAAGTCAGGACATACAACCCACTCAGGATTTATGGTCTTTTTCACAATGGGGACTTGACCTCATTGGTCTCATCAACCCTCGTTCCTCATAATGACATCATTCCATCATCACTACTACCAAATAATTTATAAAATGGGTTGAATTTATTCCCCTCATCTCCACTAAAGTTGATAAGATTATTGACTTCATCCACCATCACATTATTTATCGCTTTGGAATTCCTCAAAATATCATGGATAATGGAAAATATTTCAAAAATAAAAAAATTCAAAAACTTTGCAACACTTACAACATCAAACTTAGTTTTTCATCTCATTATTATCCCTAAGTAAATGGTCAAAAAAATCTTCTAACAAAACACTTAATAAATTAAAAATGTTGATCAAGATGACATGAATTGACATCTCCATTTTTTTTTCCATCTGGGACTATCGGACTAGCATTCATACTCCTACAGGTTTTACTCCCTTTTATTAAGTCTACGGATCTAAGGAAGTCCTTCCTCTTGAATTCCAAATTATGTCTCTCTACATTTCTCTTAGAGACTTAATTTTTGATGAGGAGTATCATCAATAACTCTTAGAAAAAATTGAATTGTTAGATGAAAGCCACTTAACAACCCTTGAACATCATCATGTCTATCAATAATTAATAAAAATCATACAATAAACATGTCAAATAATGTGACTTCAATATTGGTGATCTTGTCCTTAAAGAGAATCAAAATGTCACTAGTCTAGAAAGTAATAAATGTGGAAAGTTTTCTCGTACTAGATTGATCCATATGTCATCACTCATAAATATGGGTATAGAGCCTATCACTTAGCCTCCCTTAAAGGAAAACCTAAAAGTGAAACCTTAAACACTTTTCACTTACCATTGCAATGATTTGGAATTATGTGCTCCCCTATCGATATCTTATATTTACAACTTGAAGGTGAACACCACAAATTTATTCATCATAATTTCCACATGGACAAGTTCCTCCTCATAATTAGGAACCCCACAATCACATTACTCCCATTTTCCCATTATCATACATACTAAAAACATGCTAGGGGTAAACATGTGTAGTTTATACACATGTATTTTCCTCCTAAATGGTCTACTAGGCCTACCCTCAACTTGAGAAAAAGCCAAAACTATACATATCAATGCAGACTATCAAAATTTAGAATGATCCTCGAAGAAAAATTATTAATCATCCTAGAAAAATCATAAACAGATCCTTGAAGTAAATATTTCAATCAAAATAGAGACCGATCCCGTGAACGATGGCTATATACAAAAATAAATTGTAGATCAATCCCTTGAAGGATGACTACTCGGTATAGCTACAAAAGGCTTCCCTCATTGATCATTCTTCAAATCTAAGTAAAAATAATAAAATCATCCTTCAAAAGCTTCCCATATTAATCATCTCTCCCATATAAAAGAAAAATTATCACCTTGATCAATTTGAGAAAATATAGTTGGTATCATCCTATAAAACAATAAAAGGAGAACCTACTCCCCCATCCAAAATACATATGGGCCCTTCACATATTGAAAGAAGGTATATAAATTAATTCCATACATCCATGATTATACATGTGACTAATTATCAATTAGTTATATGTTAACATTTGTTACAAAGCCTCAAGTGTGTTGTCATACAAATTAAATTTACCATCATATCATATATATATATATAGAGCAAAAAAAGCATTTCATATTTATTCTTCACCATGATAAAGTGCATTGAAACATATAAAAACACCATATTTAAATCAAATCACATACACATCAAACATCACATTAATAATATATCTAACATCTCAAAACCTCATCAAAAATTCATACATAACATAAAATTAAATCCATCACAATACATGAATCCACAATCATAATCATAATCATATATATATCATCAAAATATTATACAAAAACGCCTCAAAAGGGATCTATACATATAAAGAATATACAAATTCTAAGTACTAGGAGGTAAACTCAATGTTAGATACTCTATCACCACCCTGGCCTCCCTCTGAACCTCCATAACATCCCAAATCTCTTTGAGGTTTTGTAAAATTACTAGTGCTAGTTGAGCTAGCTTGTCGAGATGATCTACAATCATTAGCTCTATGATCAACATAGCAAGGTACATCTGGGAGGAGATCTGACACAAGATACTCATAGTATTGAATATCCTCCCCTAATGCCCAATACTTCTATATAGTTACAAAACATGAAGGTCTCATCTATCCTCCTACAAGTTTTATGGCCAGTCCTACACTCGCCCCTATCCCCTGTGCTCTATTTGCTGAGGTTTCTAGAGTTGTCTCCATTTCTCCATACTTTGCCTACAGTTCCACTATCGGTGATATTATTACCTCTACTATTGCATGGAATCATGCTTTAAGAATTCATGATCCTACTCTTATATAAGAGAATCCATCTATTGACAAGGTGTATCTTGTTATGCTCTCAATTGATCTCTCTCTAACTAGAACACATAAAATTTTGTCTGCATTCTAGCTAATTCCCCATTACCATGACCCTCCTCCACCTTCCTACGTCTATGTTTCCACCCTACCCTATCTCCTTAGGCCACCTAGTACTATTTCCACCACTCACTTAAATGTTCCATAACCCCAACATTATTAACATCTATAACCTCTGGTTCCACCTCTTTCTCCTCATGTTCTTCCTCATCTACTACTGGTGCTAGTAATTCCCTTTCATAATCACCTCGATGATATAAAATTGGCTCACTAGGTATCTTCTATGGGATTGTGTACTACCTTCATACCTTTAGGAACTGAACCATGTTGATCATGTCCACCTATTACCCTTGAATCCACCACACCCATCTCAAACCGAAAAAATTGTAGATACTTAGTATAATATGTCTCATCCCACTCTATGTAATTGTCTCTCACCCACTCAAACCTCCATCTCATGAAACCCATCACATACTCTATAAAGTCCCATAATATCTATGGTAGTCCTAGTGGCCTCACAACAATAATGTGCTCATACACCCAACAGTGCAACAAAAATCCAACATCTAATCTAAACCTTTTTCCAAGAACATACATCCATAGCTCATGTTATAGCTGATGCAAAAACGTGCAACCCCATGTATATAATCAATGGTGCTCCATGATCTCAACTACAACATCTACTAGTGTCCACAAAAACATTCCTCCTCCTAAGTCTGTGCTATGCATAACAATAAATGGCCAACATGACCATCGACATCAACTAGATCCCCGATATCTCTATATCATAATAGCTCTTAATGTGAAACCCATATTATATATATGATTTTAGGGACATCATCTCCATACAAATTCCTCATGGTAGCTATATAAGCCTCCCGTATAATGGGTACTATCCTATCCCCATGAATAGGTAATCTAAAAATATGATAAACATCCTCCAATATGATCATTATCTCACCAGTACGGAACTGAATGTCCTTGTACTCATCTCCCATATATCTAACAATGCTACCATTAGTTTGGATTCCCTCAAAATCCATTGGTAATGATGTAATACCCCAAACCAATGGCTATAAAACAATCTCTCTTAGCATCCATCACATCTCCCTTTATTTATTATAACATACGACGACTCTATCCTGAAGGTATATGGTATCCATCACTTGCAAAAAGAGATGAAAATAAAATCTATTAGTCATTTCATCCCATCAATAACTAATATTTGCTAAATGTTAATAGGCAATGATTTCTACATACAGATCGATGACAATCACCATAATCACTTTGCGAGCATCGATTAGCTATGATTGGGCATTCCCACCTAAAATTTAAAAAGTGCATGAAAAAGATAAAAATAAAAAATCAAACCAAAAGTACAAAATTTAAACCTACTTACCCCATGTATCAACCACTATCTCTTTCAACTACTTCTGCTCACCTACATCTCTCAAATACACTTAAAATCAACCAAATAGAGCTCTAGAATCACAAGTGAGCATGTTCAAATGATCCATTTGCATGCATAAATTGGCTTATATAATTTATATTTTTATCATCACCGGCTAGCATAAATTTCCTACAATCACCTACCCTAACATCCAACAATCAGTGTCGTCATTGATTCAATCCATTTTTACACACCTTATCAATTTTGGCCACCTAGACATTATTAAACACACTGCATCAACATCAAGATCTCACATGACTTTTCTTTAATTCCCAACAACTTATTAGAACTTTGTTTTTAACCATACATTACTTTTTCATAAATTAGGGATGTTGTCCTATGACCCCTTAGTCCCATGACTTCACACATCCACTTGAGAGTGCTCCCATTAGACCCTCTCCTTGTAGTGGTATTCTCTAAGAAAAATTTATAAGATATTTACATTAGTGTCACCCTCCTGAGGCTATATGATATCCCCTACCTAGTGTTTCCAATATTACTACCATCTCTACATATTCCTCTAGCATGATCATCTTAGACTATAATAAAGCTCTAGAGAATCTTTAACAAAATCTATCCAATCAATCAAACTTTTTTAATCCAATGACCAAAAAAATCAGCCATTGGCTTAAGGGGTAATAATATCCTTACCATAAAAAAAAGGGCACCCTCACACTAGTTTTGGTCTCATAGCTTGTGCCTACAGACAGCTCAACAAAAAGGGGCAAATGTAGACACCACTTATTCACCTCTAGGTGATTGGATACATATTAATTATATTATCACTATTCATGCTATTATTCCTATCCTAAGTCCATTATTCCTATAATCTAATTTACCATTGTAAAAACATCATTTACCCACATATAATCTTATTTACCCTCCCCTAACCATCTAAAACAAATATAACCTAAATTACCCTAACTATCCCAACCCCTTAATCTCTTCCTACTTGGATTCCTAACCTCCCACTATCCCTAACACAACCTCAATCCTTTGTTGACAAACGGTTTTAACCATTCCCCATATTTTCACAATTTGTTTTCAACCATACTATCCAAATCCACGACGATTTGTGATCATCGAAAATCAATGTGGATGTCGTCCGATTCTATTTAGTCACCTTCTTTATCCATCCCTCGCTTAGAAAGAGATTGGATTCCTAAACCAATTGTTGCACTTTATACAACATCACGATATTTATATACATCAACACTCTGTTGTCATCCCTTGAGAACCCTTATCAAATAATAAAATAATCCATTTGTGGTTGTGATATCCTCCACAACATTAAAAAAATTATTATATTTCATTTTATCATTTTCAATAAGATTTTATATCAGCTACGCCCTAAATACATTTGTCTTCATTATCCTCTCGTAGTCATTTCACATTCTATCTCCCATTTAATCACTTGCTTAACCTTTTAACATATGTTTAATGTTTTCAGTGATCCTCACCCATCCCTTATCATCATCGATTGGAGTCCTAATCCCTTTTGTCTTTCATTAACCCTTTAAGCATTTTGTAATCTCAATTTTCTACATTTCCCTATTTTTAGAGTCCCCTTACTTCATCTTGGCATTGTCAAATCCTATCTTATATCAATTATAGTCTATTTTATTGACTTTTATTGAAATAGACATTTTTTACCGAACCGTTGTTGATTCCGAATCTCTATCAATCCTAATCATTGGCGATCTTTGTATTTTTAGTCATTTTATCGGTTATCATATATTTATCAATATATTTTGGCCTAATCTATTTTCTTGCAAGATGTATTCTCTATAGATGATAATTCCAAATGCCTCACACCCCATTATAATTATATATGACATTTTTATCATCCAAGAACCTTTTTGTATGGAAAGAGATTAATATTTCACATGAGATTAGCCCGTGTGTCATTTCCCTCAAACTAAAAAATATAAGATATTGAAGGTTAACTCAAAGTGATACATGAAATGTTAAGAATTAATAGTGTTCATGAGTATGTTAGTGTTAGTTATTATATTGTCTTAGATACTATAATATTATATTTTTAGTAAGGTTGTTTATATTTTTATAACAACCAACTTAGTTAGACTCTTGGTTCGAGAGTGTATTATGAGTTGTTAGAAAAAATCATATGTTTTTTATGAGTAATTCTAGAAGATTGAATAACACTCCTAGAAAATAGGAAGTTGGAGTCCTATATATATATATGATATGTAATATTATAAGAATAAATAGAATTATTATTGTGTAAATCTACTGTACCTTCATCTAATATCGAGTGATGGTGTCCTGAGTATTGAGTGGGGTAGATCTATTCTTGATTATGGTTGCCTCTATTATGAGATATTAGAGTAGTAATACTTCATAGGTATTACTTTAGTACCTGTAACTCAAGATTTTATCTTCAATACTTTTTGTATTCTTATATTTCTCTCTTCATTATTTTTGTATGGACTCTTAATAGGCTGCATATATGGTTTAGAGTTAACATTTTGTTTGAGAATTTTAGATGTTTCTTCTAGACTCGAGACTCATCTACCACCCATGTGCATTGTGGATTGAGGCCTGAAATATTTTATACACCTTTTACAGAAATATACATTGGATTGATTGCGAGTTCGCTTAGATTAATGTGTGATAACAAAGTATACATTTCTAAATTTCTATGGGTCATTTTGACATATAACATTATTACAAACTCGTTTTTTTCAATGATGTGTCATATTTATTATCACATGTTTATCAATATCACTAAACAAGAACATTGATAATATGGATAAAATCATTATTATAACCTACAAGGTGTTTTGGTGATCTCTTCAAACACTCGAGTGATATATCAATCACCGAGTTTTTAAGCATTGGATATTTTCAGTTTTACGTAAAACTACATTCAAATACTTGCTCATGTGTGCTTAGCTATGGAAACTATTTTTGATTCATTGAGGATTTTCCATCTATTTCATCCCTTTCATGTGGTAACTATTTTTGATTCATTAAGGATTTTTTAATGCACTGTAGTGATTTCATCTATATTCTAACCTACCAATAAAACTCTATAATAGTCATGTCTTCTTTACATATATTTTAAATCTCTTGTTGACTATTGTGACATTAATAGTCTCAAGATTGAATTTATAGTGTCACCAAAAGGGGATATTCCAATCCAAACATCATAGTTTCTTAGTAATGCATGGTCTACCTCTCCACTTATGTAGTTAAGACATGTTATTAATGTCTCTCAGTATATGCATATGTTGATTCCTTTATGCCTTATTATCCATGTGTCATCTTTGTGCATCAATTGACTTCTCAATGCCATTTGCATACATTCTAATCCATCATATAAGGTTTGCATATGGTTATTTGTATGTTTTTAAATCTTTAGTTATCATCCATAGTGTATAGTCACCATTTATTTAAAAGAGTCATAAGTATATCTATATATAAAAAGAGTCTATCTTGTCAAAAGTCACTTTGTAGTGTGGAAAGTGTCAAAAGTTTAAGTTATTTTTAAAAAAATTATCGTATTATAAGTAATGTCAATAGTTGTGTTTATAGTCGAGTTAAAGTTATTATCATAAGTAAAGTCATATTGTCAAGTTATTATCAACTCTGCAAAGCATCTTCAAACTCGGGTCAACTCACTAATACTTATAGTGTTGTGGACAATTAGGGCAGAAAAGAAAGGTGACTCCCGAAGGTCTCAACTTGGTGTCTTTGGTGTAATCGTTGTCCAAAATTCACCCCACCAGGGTAATTTTGATAACATGCATCAGAATATTCAATTCACAGGCAAGTATATTGATTCAAGGCAAAAAATCATGTTTCTGGGGCTCCCTCGCCCTTTTTCTAACTCTCCCATCCAAGGAGGAATCCCAACAGGTCGAGAAAATGGAAGAAATGCAGAAAACAAGCTTGGGGCAGAAAAAATCATGAAAATCGGCTAAGTCCTAGTCCAGGTGGTCCTTGGGACAGTTGGGACGTCGGGCGTGAACCGCCGAAAAGCCTCCAGGGTCCGCGCATGGCTGATGGGACCGGTTGGGACATCGGGATGCATGGGGTGTGAAAAGCCGGATCAGCCCGAAAGAGCAAGGAAAATTTCAGTCTCGCTCTGCTCGATTCAGGACATCTGGGACAAGAGTACGCGGCGGACGTGAACCGGCCGAATCGGGCGAATCGAAAGAATTTTTCCCAGATAGTTTGGGACATCTAGGCCAAAAATACGCGAGGGATGCGAAGACCCGTAAAAGCTGCCAATGAATTAGAATGTGACGCGTGTCACAAGGGGAGGTGCAATAAAATTTTGACTAAGTGTTTTTGGCCAAGTTTTAAAGGGGGCCAATAAAATTTTCCAAAGAGTTAAAAAGGTCAAAATTTCAAGGGAAAGCCCGCGGAAAGGTGGAGGAGAGAGAATTGCTCAGTGAACCAGCACCTGACATGTGCCATCCAACTCGCGGAGTGCAGAATTTTTTCCAAAATGCAAAACAGTCAAATTTTAAAATTTTTGCCCGACATCCATTTTTTTGGGCCGTTTTTCCCTAAAAATTGAGACCTTCATATATTTTGATCCGAGCTCGGATTTACACGTTCTTTATATCATTGGAAAGCTTAAAAATTCTCTACAGGATTCAATGGTCAAGTTCTAATTTTGGTTTAGTTTAAATGGAGAAAATTAAAAAAGGGCTCTACTACGTGTTTATGGCCGAAATGACATTTCAAATGCGACCAAATTTAATACGAATGGGTCGCACTCTCCTCCCACCTGGTCAAAATGATAGGGTATAGGTTTGTAAGGTCCTCCATATTGATTTAATGTATTTACAGATTAATGAGGAATGAGCTCCCACATTTTTATACGTTTTCTCTCTCATGGGCTCGACCCATGCGATGTAAAAGCCAGATTTGGCTCATTTTGGAAAGAGGATTACAAGTTTTTCATCTTTTCGGCTTTTCTCTCCCTTCTTTTCTTCTCCAAGGTAGAAAATGGAGTTTGAACCTCCTCCCTTGCTCTGTAATGGTATTTTTAACTTTTACTATTGAAATGATGTTCTGTAAACTTCAAGCAAACAAACACATTTTGTGATGCATCTGTCCATCCTTGCTCATTTTTCACTTGTTTTCTTCTTGCCTCTCTTCATTGCAGGTATTTGTGCAAGTTTGAATGTTCATTGCAGGTCTAGAGCTATGTTCATGGAGTTTTGGGACATTTTCTATGTGAAATCTATCCTTGGGCCTGTGATGCATCTGTCCATCCTTCCCATTGCTCACCTCTCTCTGTCCCATGGCAGTTTTGATAGATGTTCAACATTCTCCTTCTCTAGTGTATCACCATTTTAGTGTATGCTTTTGCTATTTTTCCTTCTCTCTCTCTCTCTCTCTGTCTCCTTGGCATGGTTAGATTAGGTTTATATTAGCTTGCCTGCACTAGAATAGCTTGTGGCAGGTAGTTTAGGAGCAGGAACCAGCCTTCTCTAGAGATTCCTCTCTCAGTTTCACAAGTCCCACACTTGGAGAGAGGTTTCCATGTTGTGCAATCACACTGGATGCCTGAAACATCAACCTAGAAGCTTGATGTGTGTCCAGGGGTGTTGTGATCTTGCAACAACAGTTTTGGCATGCTCGGTGGGACCTTAGAGGTCTTCCACTTCATCTTTTGCAGGTTGGTGTGTTCCTGTGAAGATTTCAGCCTTTGGAGGCACTTACAAACACATCTGGTGACTCCATCTGATCAGCAACCCATTTCTGAAGTTGCAGACCTGTTTTTCATCCATTTCCATCCATCCTTCTTTCCATCTCTTTCATTCTTTTCCATTCCATGAAGTTGTGCAATCATGACTTCATTTCCATCATGGAACTCACATTTACAACAGCAGCAATGTTTCCCACCTCCAACATGTTTTTTAAATCAGCATGCATACCCATATGAGCAGCAATGCCAAAATCAGTTTGGCTATGGAGCTTTCCAAGAGCAAGAGTATGCATATAATGAAGACAATAAGATGCAAGATGTTGTTTTGTTGGATAAAATCCAAAAGATGGAGGTAAAGATGGTGCGATCAGCAACAACTCAAATGAGAGCTTTCGAATTGGTTGCAGGACTCCTTGTCCATGGGAGGCCCTTTTCCAAGACACCTCAGCCCTCAGGAGAAGCTGGACTTCATGATGAAGATGCTGCCCCAACTTGCACAATGGACAACAAAAATAGAGGCCTATACACTTGGTGTTGAACAACCTTGTCAATGGGTAAGTTCTACACCATCATCTGGTTTTTCTCTTCCCATTACTCAAGCAACATCATCTCATTTGGAATTGCAAGTTCTAAACTCCCCATCTGCTGTCCCAAATGTTGATCCCATGTCTCCACCTCTCAGTCTTCCACCACACCTCAATTCTTCTTTCCTTTTTCCTTCCAAACAGTCATCCCCTCCACAAGAGCTAACAAAAATACCCCCTCCTCCAAAGAAACAAGAGTTTCTACCTCCACCACCACAAAAATTTCCAAATCAATTGAGTTACAACCCATCCCTCCTCTTGCATTCCCAATTCCATGTGGGGAAGAAGAAATTGCAAAAATCAGTCATCAAGGACAGCAAGAGGAAGAGCCAAGAAAAGAAGAAATGATTAAGAGCTTAGTAAGTTTGGCTGCCAAATTTGGGATGACAAAGATCCCCTTGATGGTTAAACCTACAGAAGAGGCTAAGGTTGAACAAATGGTGGTCAGGACTGATTTTGTTGCAGCAGAAGAAGAAGATCTTGCAGTCCCAACTTGTCCTCTAGAGCAGCAGATTGAAGAGTTTGACTTGACAAACTTCATGCTAGAGGAAGAGTTCTATCAAGAGCAAGATTGTCTTCAAGTAGTAGAGAAAGGAGAAGCTGCTCCAGATCCAAAAGAAGAGGAGCACATTCTAGTTGTGGAGGAGAAAATTGCAGATCCAAGGGCTTTGAGCACAAAGTAGGCTACAGGAGAACCTTTAGTTCTTCTTTCTACTTCATCTCTCTCAAGTTCTAGTACTGAAGAAGAGTTTGATCTCTCAAACTCAATGTTGGAGGATGAAAGAAACCATGGTGGTCAAGTTACAGATCAAGAAGACACCATGGGAGAGATTTAACATTTGCAGCAGGATAGTCATGAGGCAGTTTATCTGTCAGATTTGGAGGACTGTTTTGATGGAGAAGAGCCGGTTGAGTTTCCACCATCCTCTCTTTCATCATCCACATTCCAAACACTTGAGTCTACTGTCATGAAGGAGAACATTCATTTGTAGTAGCCTGCATCTTATAGCAGCTCTTTGGAACCAAGATTGGAAGATTTTAATCTTTCATGTTCTTCATTGGAGGAAGAGAAAGGACAGAGGAATTTCACCATTGCTTCCACACCATCCATTCAAGGTCTACAAGAAGACTCCATTTTTGGGGTTAAAAATTAGAGCTATGGGAATATCAAACGGATTAGACCTTACCCAATCAGGTATTTGGCTTCATTGGATCCAAAGGAGAAGTCACAACCAGTCATGCTTTCTTCTGAGCATGAGGGTGAGCTACAAAGTACAAAGGATCAGCTGCCATACCTCTCCAATCCAAATGTAGAGCAACTAAAAGAGGTATTGAATTTGCCTTCAGCTGATACCTTGATGATTTGGGTGGAATACCAGCTTCTTGTTGATTTTCCACTCATCCTAACAGCCATGATCAGCTCCAAATCAATTGCATGGCTACCACTTTTGAGAAAGGGAAGCTATTTCTCACAACCAATTGCAGGGTTTGTTTAGCTTGCCTTTGCTTCTAGTTAGAATAGAGTAGGTAGGTTTGCTTTCAGTAGAAGAAGTGCTTGTGCACACTCTGCATGTTCCATTTGGAGCATGTATGATTTTCAGTTTTGTACATAGTTTTTGTGGTGCTGGTTTTGCTCTTGCACAGTTCGTTTTGGTGGCATTTTGGTGAGAACAACTCCATGTCCAGTGGGTTTCAAGTGGCTCAGAGGGAGGTTTTCAAAGTTCAAATCAATTTTCAGGCTACAACTCATGACTCCATGCCCAATGGATTGCTTCAGGCTACTGATCATTCATCTAGCAGGTAGATGACCCCGCTGAGTCGCCAAAACTGTTATCCAAAATTCACCCCAGGGTAATTTTGATAACATGCATCAGAATATTCAAGTCCTAGGCAAGTATATTGATTCAAGGAAAAAATCATGTTTCTGGGGCTCCCTAGCCCTTTTTCTAACTCTCCCATCCAAGGAGGAATCCCAACAGGTTGAGAAAATGGAAGAAATGTAGAAAACAAGCTTGGGGCATAAAAATCATGAAAATCGGCTAAGTCCTAGTCCAGGCGGTCCTTGGGACAGTTGGGACGTCGGGGCACGAACCGGCCAAAAAGCCTCCAGCGGTCCGCACAGCAATTGGGACAGTTGGGACATCGGACACGTGGGGCATGAAAAGCCGAATCGGCCGAAAGAGCAAGGAAAATTTCAGTCTCCTTCGCTCGGTCAGGGACATCTGGGACAAGAGTACACGGCGGACGTGAACCGGCCGAATCGGGTGAATCGGAAGAATTTTTCCCAGACAGTTTGGGACATCCGGGCCAAAAATACGTGACGGACGCGAAGACCCGGAAAAGCCACCAATGAATTAGAATGTGACGCGTGTCACAAGGGGAGGCATAATAAAATTTCGACTAAGTGTTTTTGGCCGAGTTTTAAAGGGAGTGAGTTGGAGCATCGGCCCGAGCTAATGAAATGACGCCACGTGTCCAATGGAGTAGGGAGGTGCGGAGCTTGGGGAAACTTTGAAGATTTTGCAAAAGTATTGGGCCAAAAGATTAAAAGCAAAGGTCTTCCCCGCACCCTTGTCAACCAACCAAAGCGTGCCACGTGTCCCAAGTGGTGGGGCACAGGGAAAAAATGGAAAATTTTCCAAAGACTTAAAAAGGTCAAAATTTCAAGGGAAAGCCCACGGAAAGGTGGAGGAGAGAGAATTTCTCAGTGAACTAGCACCTGACACATGTCATCTGATCAAGGAGCGCAGAATTTTTCAAAAAATTTCCAAAATGCAAAAAGGTCAAATTTTAAAATTTTTGCCCGACATCCGTTTTTTGGGCCGTTTGCCATAAAACTTCAGACCTTCATATCTTTTGATCCAGAGCTCGGATTTTCACGTTCTTTATATCATTGGAAGGATTATGAAATTCTCTATAGGATTCCATGGTCAATTTCTAATTTTGGTTTAGTTTGGATGGATAAAATTCAAAAAAACGGCTCTGATACATGTCCATGGCCAGAAATGACATTTCAACGACCAAATTTAATACGAGATGGGTCACACTCTCCTCCCATCTGGTCAAAATTATAGGGTATGGTTTTGTAAGGTCCTCCATGTTGATTTAATGCATTTTTAGTCAATGAGGAATGGGCTCCCACGTTTTTGTATGTTTTCTCTCTCATGGGCTTGACCCATGTGATGTAAAAGCCGCGATTTGGCTCATTTTAGAAAGAGGATTACAAGTTGTTCATCTTTTCAGCTCTACCCTCCCTTATTTTCTTCTCCAGGGTTGAAAATGGAGTTTGAACCTCCTCCCTTGCTTTGTAATGGTGTTTTTTCCTTTTACTATTGAAATGATGTTCATGGTAAACTTAAAAGCAACAAAAACATGTTTTGTGATGCATCTGTCCATCCTTGCTCATTTTTCACTTGTTTTCTTCTTTCCTCTCTTCATTGTAGGTATTTGTGCAAGTTTGAATGTTCATTGTAGGTCTGGAGCTGTGTTCATGGAGTTTTGGGACATTTTCTGTGTGAAATCTATCCTTGGGCCTGTGATGCATCTGTCCATCCTTCCCATTGCTCACCTCTCTCTATCCCATGGTAGTTTTGATAGATGTTCAACATTCTCCTTCTCTGGTGTATCACTATTTTAGTTTAGGCTTTTGCTATTTTTCCCTTCTCTCTCTCTCTCTCTCTCTCTCTCTGTCTCCTTGGTGTGGTTAGATTAGGTTTAGATTAGCTTGCTCGCACTAGAATAGCTTATGGCAGGAGTAGTTTAGGAGCAGGAACCGGCCTTCTCTGGAGATTCCTCTCTCAATTTCACAAGTCCCACACTTGGAGAGAGGTTTCCATTTTGTGCAATCACACTGGATGCTCAAACATCAACCTAGAAGCCCGATGTGCGTCCAGGGGTGCTTTGTAATCCTTTAACAACAAGAATATAGATGCTTTCGGTAAGGAATGGGAAAAGGTGTTAGAGGGGCTTGAAAAATGATTTAGGGAGGGGTTTTGGTTTTATTTACTATATCTTTTTCTTTTTGGATGTTAGTTTCTTCTATTTTGTTATTTCCTCTATGTTTTTTCTGCTGCTATTATTTAGCTACTCTTTTCTATTGCTCCCGGGAGGAGCTGTTTAGTACGGAATTTTATATTATCATTTTTATGGGTATGTAAATTTTTAATCTACTCTCATGGAGCTTTGAATTTTTTTGGGTAGGGTCCCTCAACCCTTTTTACCTATTATAGAAAAAAATATTGTCAATGTCGAATCGTTAGTTATTGTCATGTTGTCAAAATTGTAAAAATTCTAAGTTGTAATTGTGCTTCATGATCAAATTTGTTTGAGTTAGTATCACATGCATTGGATGTTGGAGGAAATGGAGGTAGGAGGGTGATCAATTTCCTCGAGTTTTCTCTACCTCGAGGTTGCATATTGCTTCAATGACACCTTTTATTTATAGTGTGATTAATAAGAATAGAAGTGCATTCTTGTTCCTTTTTGCACTAAAATGTTTGTGTTTTCCTATTCTAATGATGATGTGGAGATTTTTACCATTGATATTGTTGCAGTAAGTGTTCTTGATCAGATTTACTAGATGGTTGATGTGAATTTGTTGATTGGTCTCAATTCATGTATTCAACTGAATAGGTTGATTAGTCCCTATTCATGGATGATGTAGTTCCCAAAATTAGTTTTTAGGACTGAGACCATGTACAAGCTATGGAGTGGTATGGTGCTTGGTTGAAGATGGTGTTTTTCTCCCATTCTTGCAATAAGAGGGGAACGTTATGAATTAATAGTGTTCACAAGTATGTTAATGTGATTTTTATATTAGTGAAATGTTGGGAGTTTTTATGTTAGTGGAATGTTAGTACTATTTTTTACCTTTTCTACCCACCTAAATCCACAAAATTCTAAGAAATCATGATGTCAAATTGAATTTCATGATGATACATTTCAACAAGAATTTTGTAAAATTTTGAGCTACATGGGAAAATTTATGGGCATGTAAATTTCTGGTGTACGAGAGGAACTAGATGAGGTTCCATGTGGGTCGTGATAGAACAATTTAACTTCTTTTCAAAGGGGTTAGATAAATAGAATGAATTGAGAACATGAGGAATGGAAGAATTGTGCATTATTTACCCCGTGGACTCAACTTACCTGATTTTCCACACCCTACTACCCTCGCGATTATGTCAGTTCATCGGTAAATTGTTAACCCTATGGAATTGTTCCTTGTGTGCTCGATAAAATTGAACTTGTCACACCACCGGCCTCATCTACCATGCTTCATCCCATCAACTAATTCTCTTATGCAACACACATAAAAAACATGAACATTTCCTTTGGTTCCTAAAAAGCACAATTTGGTTGACAGAGGCTAATTTTTTTATTTTTAGCTAAATATGGAAATGGAGGAGTTTTACTAGGAGGAGATGAATGACCTAAACCACTAAAACCTATCCAAAAACATGATTTTTTCCTTTGTGCTCGATCTACCCAAGTTTTTCCCTTTTTACCTCCTTCACCAAGTTTTTAAAATAGCTCAGGGATTATTTTAGACAACAATGACTAACAAATTATTGATTATTAACAACTTGAATAACTATTTAATGAAACTCAATTAAATATTTTAATTGACATAAAATACCTTATGGACTTAGGATACAAATAATAGACACATATGGCTCAATGATAGAATACCCAACAATAAATGAGAAATTAATGACATCAACTCATAAAATATTAATTACTCTAAAAATTAATAATAAAAGAATGACAAAACTAAACATAGAGACTGAGATAACAAAACATACTATTCATACATACCCACGCATGTGTATAGTCTACATGGAGATTATAATCTATTTTAATACTTTGATGCTTTGATTTGAATCTAGGTTGGTAGGAGCTTTTTTCCTTTCTATAATTGTAAATTTGCATGGCTTGCAAAAGATGACTTATTTATTAAATAAAGAATATAATGTATGGTATTCGAATATTTCCTTTATTTATGGAATAAATTATTACCGAGAGGTATTTTATTTTCTAAAACTTTTTCAATGAATAAGGGTTAATAACATTCACTTCCTCCAATTATACTAAACATTCTTATGCCTTTGTGAACTGACAAACTTGTACACTCATATAGTTTATATGGAGCACAATCCACTCACATGTCTTATTTGTGGATTAGTATACAAGTCATCACACATTTAAAGGTATGTAGGATGAATCACAAGGATGTATAAATGATAATTTAATTATTATTTTGTAAACATGCTTCTAGGATGCATCTACAATTGTTCCCTTTGTTTATGAAAACACTACAATTCTCTAATCACTTGGATAGATTTGCATTAATTTTTGTTAGAATAGATAATAACTACAAATAGCCCAATCACCGGGCAATCGAGATTTACAAATACCCTCAACAATAATTAAAAAACCATATCCTTCCAATCTTTCTCGAAACAAATGACAGTCTAATACTTGAATGTGAGGACATCTAGAGTTGGGTACAATAAAGAAAATAATAATAATTATTCTTTGATTCAAATTTGTACAATAATCCTCTATATTTAATATAGTGAAAAGAATCCATATATAGGAGTTTCCTCTTAGTTTACTTAGGGAGTTTCAAAAATATATAAAACTATAAACTATATACATGAAGTTGTTTTAATAACTTCACATATATATAAAAATCATATTTAGTTTGCTTATTATGAGTTGTTTCTCAACAACTCATAATATAATAATAATCTATTTCCCATACAACAATATTAAATAAAAATAATTTTACACTAAGAATGTTCCTAACAAATTCTTAACTTTGAGAGTAGAGAAAAACTCACTTAAAATACACAAAGGAAATGTGGTTTGTAGGGGTAGAAAAAGGTAGTACAATATAAATTAGATGAAAATGTCGATTGGGATCCAATGGGGAGAAACAATAGTGTTCACCATTTTAGCATGACATCCCCGTGATTTATTAGAGATATAAATAAAAATTGCATGAACTTTTAGGGATTGTTTGCATTCAAATATAGCCATTTTGTACAAAAATCACCATATAATGTCTGAAATATCAACATAAACACTTGTGATTAAAATTTCATGTATCTATTATGAAAAATACATAAAACCCAGGATACCTATGAAGACAACAAATATTTACTTACAGATTGCCATTACATAATGGAATTTTATAACTAAAAAAATATTGCTACGTAACACCATAAAACAACATTAATTCAATAACCAATATGACACAATGCTCTGAAATTTGCTTATTTTTATTTCATTTATATGATAGATACAAAATTACAATGAAAAGAGTTTGCTTCTTGATTCTATATCTATGTACATTTGGTAACATCGAGACTTATACATAGTTAACTAGTTTTGTGTATTAAATTGAAAAGGAAGAGGTAAAACATTTTCTCAATGCATACTAATGATTGTAGAAAATGTAATCACCCTAGAAAAAACCCCAAGGTTATAACCCCTAAGGTGAATACAAGCCTTCACTTTTATAACAAAATTTCCCACAACAGAATATACCTGGAAACACCATGGAGCACTAAGAACAAGGTACACATGGGGCTTTGGCCCCTAATCTACAATCATGATGTAAGAATCAGTCAAACTGAAAATATACCATTTTGAATTATTTGTTGGAATAGTTGTGCTTCATGATGAAACCTGTGGTGGAATGGAGAATATTCCTTTCTTTTGTCAAAAAACTCTTAATTCTTGTTATGTAAATTTTATCATTCCTTGTATTGGTTACATATGATCCTCTTTGGAAATGACCAAAAAATAATGAGGAATAAAGTATGAGAAAGGGATAAAGGATAAATAATATCTTAAGGGAGAAGGTTGAGATCTATATACTTTCCCTTCCCTTATTCTTCTAACCTAATTTTATACTCATCAAACATTTCAAACATATCCAAAATGGGGTCCTCATCTAGCCCTACATTGTTGAGGAAGATCATTTTTTTTTTGAAAGAATAGTGTTAAATTCATTATAAATAGCCTTCTTACTTTTAGTCCTCTTCGCCAATGTATTGATGTATTCTACTAAATGAATGAATTTCTATACAAAAGAATAGTCAAATATTTTGGGAGGGTCTAATTCCCCTATAAGATGTTGTTGTATAATTTCTATTATTTTATTTACATCCACTCATCCCAAGGTGTATTTTTCCTTTAGGGGATCATTCTATCAAGTTTTTAGCTTATGTCATCCACATACTCCCCTACTTTTTATCTCATATATTGGAGCTTGCTTATGCATCCCTCCAAGGTTTCAATCCCTAATAACATTTACCCTTTATACTCATACTATCTACCTTTGCAATATGAGGAGACTATTCCTTATCACTCTACCACTTCGTCTCCAAATTTTTCTATGGATTCAATTTTGGGCAACAATAAATTATAATTGTCAATCTTTGTTTAATAGTTTTCAATCAATGTTTTTATTGATTTTATTTTCTCAAACTTTAACATCAAATGATGTCCTTTATTAACTTTCTACCCCTTGTTAATAACTCATTCTCCTAATTATTTATTACTTCCCCCTATATCTATTGGTGAAATAATTTGTCATAGGGAAAAAATAGTGAATTTTCACCAACATTTCAGGACTAAGTCTATCCTCTTGATAATGAGGAGGCTCCCATTTATTAAATTTAGAAAAACCAATTAGCATGTGGCCATGTAGCGGGGATCACACATGAATACTCTACTAGACCTATGGAAAATTTCTTGCACTTAGTGTAAGGGAAGAATTTTCTTAGTGAAAGGAGGTAGAGGGGAGTAAGAATATAGTGGAAGGTTAACTTTTTGAATAGGAACTTATAGATTTTCACAGCATTAACTAGAGTAAATCTACACTCAATTATTGAAATTTAACCTTGAGAGTAAGATAATAATAACCAATAATAGACATATAATTCTATTGATTTATTCGTAAAATTAATCAAGACCTTTCTTGGTTTTACAAGATCATCATGCTTACAAAGTTGAGTATGTAAGAAATAGAGGAAACATAGACAAGGATGAAAATATAAGAATGTAATATATTACTTGTATTTAGTATTTCAAAGTTATCTACTAGCTACCCACAATTCATAACCTTTTACAAAGGTTCATAAACCTTAAGAAAGGGACTCACAAATCTTCCCAAGGATTTATTAAGAAATGGAAAACACTTTCCATACAAGGTAATCATAATATTGATAATCAAATCCTATGATAAATATTTCTTAAAGACCTTATGCATATGTTCTAATATAAGGTAAGGCCTTCTCTCGCAAAATGTTATAATAATCCTCGAACAATCTAAAATACAAGATCGTCTCATGTCTACATTCAGATACACTTCCAATTCATCACCTAAGATTAAAAGCACAACACACTTAACTATCCCTTAAAATACTTTAAGATAAAAAGGAATGGGAGAACATCAGGGATCTCCTTACTCCCCCTTCATACTCATTTATCTTGTGCTGAACTTCTACAAATGCTTCATACTCCATGGATAGTTCCTCCTTCAAAATAGGCCTTACATAACTTTAGGGGTGAATTATTCTGGTGGCATGCCACTGTAGGACACTCTCATAGTTATTACAAAAAATCTTAGGAAGGCATCCCTTTAATTCTTCCTTGGTTCTTCTTTTGATTACTCTACCATTATACAAGAACATTATGAGAAATATCAATATTTAGAAAACTCTCATTCTAACCATCAAAATAAACATCATAAAATCCCCATGAACAATATCATGGGCACTATAGAACCTTCATATGATAAAATTCTCCTAGATTCTTAATATATCAATGCGACTAAGGTAAACTATAGACGTAAACCTACCCATAAAGATCTTGTTATCTATCAAAATAATTCCTATGATAACCCATCATTGTTTGATACTTCAAAAGAGCCACCAACAATAGATCTTGCTCCCATAGTTGAGCCTCCACCCATGGTGTCACAAAAAGTACCAAGTAAATATGTCATCCCACTTCTTTTGATGAGATAGCTTAAACTAAATCATCATCACATCTAGATATGTCTTCCATTGTGTCACCACTATGGTATCTCTATAAAAGCTATGCCAAACCTAGTTTGAACTTTCTAGATGAGCTAAACTCCTTTATATGCAAAATGTAGTGCTCACTTCCCTCAGACACTATAAATAGATAGATTTTTCCTTCCATATTACATTTTACATCATATGTCTCATTGTATATGTGATGCGCTAGAATTAGTAGGAACTTGACAAGGTCATAACTTGAGCTCCGGTGTCCGTTTGAGTCCTTTTTTTTTTTTTGAAACCACGTGTTTCGATGAGACAAAACTGGTTGGGGAAAGTTTTGACACGTTTTTGGGCCCTAAATCTGCCATCTTGAGGCCGAAAATTAGGATTTAAGTTATAGTTTAGTTTTTTCCTATTTTTGGGCATTAGTTAATTTTAGTCTATTAGTTGCATTATGAGTTAGAAAGTTGGAAATTCCTCTAATTTAGGGATGTAGAAGATGCGTGGAAATTTTTGTGCTTGTAGGAATAAGCATGTGAACTTACTAAGAATAGCAAGTTCTAGTAAACTGCTAAAAATAGTAATTTCCGCCACCTAGAGTAGATTTAGTCAGAGTTAGTTAGAGTTTACTTGGAAACTCGAGTTGGGAGTTGTTTTCCTATTTAGGAAACATTGTAATTCATTATTCAATAATGAATAAGAAGATCTATTTTCTTTGGAGTTCATATTATTTGCAGTAAATCAAGTTAGTTAGAATTTGGCTACATTAATATGGTTGATCGACATGAGGTTCTTGGACTTACAATTTACTTGGACTATGTTTCTTTTATGAAATTGAGTTGGCATAGGGTGCTAATCTTATATTCTGACTATTATGGTTATGGCATGACATGTTGATATATTGTTATTTTTTATAGATGTACATGATTGATGTTGCAGGATTGTGAATTGCTTATATTTTGACTATGATGATGATGATGATTATAATTGAGTATGTTTTAAATTATAATGAAATAATGAAATGTATGTGTGATTGGTGCATTTTATCTTGAATTTAATATTTGTTATTTGGTTAATATATTTGGGCAGATATGACATGTGTGTTGAGTGTGTAGATGATTAACAGTACCAAAGGCTACATGTAAAGGACCACACACACACACACACACACTAAAAACACCAAAGAGGATGGAAGGGGACTAACTACCACAAAGCTCCCTAGCCAACACAAGTCACCCAAGACTTGGATATTTGTGGGATGGGATTATGTGTAAGGTGACAAGTGCTTGTTTTATTATTTTGTTATCTTGGCTTGTTGCTAACCCTTTTCATGACCTTAGCAAATTTTAAGTTTTTTAATTAATCTCTTTTGTTGTTTTTTAAAATTATTTTTATGGGGGTGGATGATTTCCATTTGTGGTTTATTTTACCTTATTTTTCGTGGTTGAGATCTTTCCTTTTTAGTAAATTCGAATTTTCCCTTTGGGGCCATTTTTGAGTGAAGTGTGGGACAAGTAAAACTTTTCCCACACTCACAAAACCCATCCTTACACCTACTCATGGGGTAGGTGTACTTGTTTTGGATTTGTAAGATTATTTGGGCTCATTAAAAGCCCATAAAAGGTTCCATGAAAGACTTCCACCTAACGTTATTTAATTTTGATGTGATTTGATTTTGTAATGACTTGTGGAAGAAGGGGTGAATAATTTTGAGTTTTATTTTTGTCCATTTTGACTCTCCTTGTCTTTTCCTTGTAAGAGAATTTAAGTTTTGTGTTTGAATTTGGATTTTGAGTTTATTTGGCCCATGTGGGCATGGATTTTAATTTAATGTCATTTTTGGGATTTGACTTGCCTTGGGAACTTAGGATGTTGCCACTTGGCATCATCCTAAGGGGGTGATCTTTGAAAACAATTTGATTTAAGTGGGATTATTTTTTCATTTTGGGAGGAAGCCTTGGTGTTTGGTTTATATTGTTGGATTACTTTTTGATCGATTGAAGCTTGGTGATTGGAAAGAGAACAAGATGAGTAAGAGGTGGGTACTTTCCATGTTATTATTGCATTTTAGTGATTTATTTTTCCATATTTCAATGGAATGTTTTTCTTCTATTCTTTCATGATTAGTATGTGGTTTTACCACATGTTTTGTTACTTGATTTTAAACATTTTGGGGGATATCAAACATGATGTGTGTATAGAGGAAGGTAGGGGAATTTGGTAGGCATAAGTAGATGTTAAACTAAAGAAAATGTTTTTGTTTTTCTTTTTGAGGAACAAAGAGGAATTGGGCCTTGTTATAGTGGAGAGATAAGTTGGGTTTTTTGAAAAACTATGTGGAGGGATAAGTGGCATGCACCTTACTTCTTTGGTGGAACCAAGGACTTGTACCCAACCCCTTAGTGGAGTGATAAGTGGTATGGAAGTGACTCTAGTTCCTCTTATAAGATGGTAAATCTTGATAGTGTGTACTTGATTTGAGTGTATCTCATTGTCCTCACAAGTCCTATTGTGTTTGCATTTTTATGTTTTATTTGACATTTTTGTGTGTTGGGATTGTTGGGAAACTTTTGATCCTTGTCTCGGTGTTGGCTATGGAGTTCTTCTTGGGAGTTAGGGGTTTCATGGGGAAATGGGATGAGATTTTCCCCATTGTATGGTTGGGAGGTGAACATCGCCTCCACCTCTCTTTTATTTTTTTAATTCATTTTTGGTAGATGGAAGAAGGGTTTAAAATTGGAGATATTGTTATGTTTTGTATTTGATACTTGAAATCAAGTGGCATTTGAAACAAGTTGTATTCTAGTTGTGGCTATGTATTCAAGTATATTTGATATTTTCAATGTATTCTAAATGTAAATGAAGGTTGAAATGTATGATATTGTGAATGGAAAAGTTGTTATGATGTATAAAAGAGTATCTAGTTTCAATTAAATGGAAGTTTTGCTTTGTGGAAATTTGTATAATGTCTCAAGTATTACAACATGTTTTGGGCTATCTTCTTTCCTTGATTATTTATATTATGGATTTTTCACTTGAAAAGAGTTATAATCATTGTTTTGTTATTTATAGAGAATTTGATAGATCATTTAAGGAAAAAGAATAATATGTGGAGTGAAATTCCACTTTACTTAAACATTTGTGTAACTATGGGACTATAGAAACATAATTTCTTTCATGGATTATAACTTGTGTTGTAAATGAATTTTCAAAGTTTGTAAACTTTCCATTTGTTTCAAATGGGTAAATAAAACGATTGGTTTAAGTAATATAGAATGATTAGTTTTGTTTATATCATGTCAAGTTATAAATAGTTTGTATATTATAGTTCCTCATTGTGTTTAGTGAAGTTGTAATGCAAAACTATACTTATAAAATCCATCATTATAAAGTTTTAAAACTTGACTATTAGTCCATTTTATCTTGAAAAGGAGTGGTGGTGTTGATTAACTCTACGTCAAGTTATAATTTTCATAATTATGTATAAATATTAAAATAATTTGGTGAACTGAAATCTAAACAATTTGAGCTAAATGATTACATGAGTTAAGGAGCCCATTTTGCTACAATGCAATTATATAGTGTATTAGTCTAAGTCATACAAAAATAGAACCTAAAATTTATATACCTACATTAACTAAGTAGCTTAGAAAAATTACACACACACACATACACACACACAAGATTGAAAGAAAATAGATTTTTATAGAGAAATCAAGTTAATCTTTCTGTATAAGAAAGATAAGAATATAAATACATTATATTATTATAGAAATAATATAAATACTAAAGCCAATATATGAAAATTATATTACAATATAATATAATATAACATATATGTGTAGTATATTAAAGAAAATAATTTCCACCTAAGATATATATATATATATATATATATATATATATATATATATATATATTATATATATAATTTAAGTTATACATATATATTAAACACAAAAAATATAATAAAAATTATATTATTTGGAAAAATTATGTTATTGAATATTTTTTTGATAAATTAGTTAATATAATATATATATATATATATATATATATATATATATATATAAAAAATATTAGAAAAAGATAGAATTGGGGGTCACGACTGTGTGCACTGTGACCTCATTAATAAAAAAGAGGGGTGGGATGGCTATGGTTGCCCACCCCAAAGTTTTTAAATTAAATTATATATAATGGGGATGGGTCAGTCATGGCCACCCACCCCAAAATCTTACCAATAAGAGGGGTGGGCTATCATGGCAAAACCACCCCCAAAACCTAAGCTACCTATATTTATATGTATTTGTGTGTGTGTTGTAACATCCTCATTTTAAGACTTCAATACAAGGGGTAAAATTTTATCATAATGTTTCACTGTTCTAAATTCACATAATTTAGAACCAACATTATCTTATTCAATCCATCCTACAACAGTAAACCATATGCAACTATTGTTATGAGTCAGATTTAAACTGATCCCTCATATCTAATTTATTCAAATGTGTACACAAAGTATACTTGTGGTTCCCTTAATTAATCAGGGTCATTCAAGTGTTAATATCTAAAGTGCATATTTGGGTATCTATTATAGATAACCCATCAGATATCTTACATCTTTAGTCTAGGTGAAATCAGGACAACGCAATCAACAACTTGTGTTACTTTGGCCAAAGTTTTAAGACATGTTTTCCATGCTTAAATTCCTTGATGACATAATCATTGAAAGGAATATGTATTTCACCACACTCAAATTTTTTTTCTATATTAGGACTAATTTGATTTGCATCAATCACTTCCAAGGTCTATGCTAGGTACTAATTAGGGATAGTATGCATATGCTAGTGTTGATAAGTCAACTTAGGGTGACTAAGGGAAATTAAGCATATCCAAATTGACTTGCGTCACTTTAGATCCACTTCATTTCCTGTATTCATCATAAGATAACATCGGTACTAGGCCATACTCTTATCTCAAATTGGTATCTATCATTTACTTGGATCTAAAGTTTTACAAAAGTTACATTTAGGGGAGCTTGGTGGATTATCGCACCATAGTAGCTGCTCCATAGTAACCAATTAACGAATTATGTA
The DNA here is from genome assembly GCA_018340775.1 of Taxus wallichiana var. yunnanensis. NCBI lineage: Eukaryota > Viridiplantae > Streptophyta > Pinopsida > Cupressales > Taxaceae > Taxus > Taxus wallichiana. The sequence continues at coordinate 75,684,150 of CM031244.1, forward strand.
ATTAAATTAGTACTACGCAACAGTTACTATACTGCAATAGTCTGTCAAGTTCTGCTATTTAGAACATCGTATCTTAACAAGTTTCATTACATAAATTAAATCTCAACTTCTTAATCTCACCCAAGTTTCTCTGGATGATAGGTGACATACCTAAATATCTACAAGGGATCATAATGACTTCCTTTAAGTTAGGTTAGTAAATGTTATTTTATTAAGTACAGGTTGTAGATTAAAGTATGCATGATGCTTAATCTTTAGAACATACCTTATTTAGTAATTAGGTATAAATGGGTAGGTGCCACATTCTTCCTTTTAGTTTTGTTAATGTAGGAAAACATTCATACATTATTATTTATACATGCATGTGCCCTAGGGACAATCGTGATTCCACACATATATCATTCTATTAATTGTTTTTATAGATAGGTAGTAAATATAGTAAAATTGAGCATTCTACATATAGATTGATTCCAAGTCATAATAGTAATGTATTTACAAACATCAATCAATTTTCTTTTTATAGACGAGCAATTATATCTATATATTTCATCCTTTTATGTACATAACTAAATAATGTTATTTTGGATGAATAAATTTTGTTCCTAATAAATTAGTCATCAAGATCGTGAAGTCAACTTTATTTTCTCATCCTTTTAATTTCTAAATATAACTTATATTCACCCAAGTCATTCACAAGATAAAGTCTATAACTCAACTTCAGTCATAATGTACTTAATAATTATCCACACTTCCTTTAGGTTATAAATGATATTCAGTCATACATGAACATCTTTATCTTTCATTAGTTTAGGTTCTACATCCCATGCAATTGCAAAAACTAATGTAATTAGTCTTTTTTCTTTAAAATGACATACTGACCAAGTATGTAAACATCACAATTATTTACTTCAAGAAGTACATAAGACAATGTTAATTAAAAGGAAATTTCTTTATTCAATTCTAGAAATAAATATCAGAACATGCTTAAAACATCTTGAATCAACAACTTATCTTTTCAAAATAGATACAATAAATAGGCCATTAGCCTTTCCTATTTCCAAAACATAAGTACATCAAGTAATGAATAATACAATCAATTATACAATTCATCTTTCTTCATTAATAGATTAAATACAACTTCTACACTTCATCCCTCTTTCATATTTCATTATTTGCAATATTGTTAGCATATTTAGTTCATAAGAACTGGCATGATAATATATAAATCTTCAAAACAATATGCTCTATCTAATAATTTCATAAAAGGAATGTTTATTTTTAATGAAATTATTATAAGGTTCAAAAATGTACACATGAATCTTTTGAACATTCATATTAGACATCTTACCAACATCAACATAATGAATACAAGATAAAATAAGTACCTCATTCAAGTAAGATCCATACAAGCAATCACAACTTGATCAACAATCAATTCCCAACTATGCAGATATTAGCTTCATAACACAGTCAAGTAAAGCCTATATAACTGTACCTTATAAAACAACCATGAAATTCCATATGACCATAACTTATCCATATAGTCACTTATATTTCAGGAAGCAATACTAATTAAAACTTCATGTATAAGCTTATATCATAATAATTTAATCACCAATACTTATAAGTTATACAAAAAAAAACTTGATCATATTAAGTTAAGTTATACTACATTAACTTATTTAAACACTCAAGTATAATCTAACTAACAATATTTGTTATAATAGTATAATATTCATTAAGTAACATTAATTGTTATAGCCATCAAGTTCAATACATACCAACATACTTCGATCAAATAATCGTCACTTAACATAAGTTACTACAAGCTAGTAACTTCTTCTATAGAAGGTAAGACTCCATATACCTTTCTACATTAAGTAAAGTAATGGATAATCATTCAATGATGATCAATAAATAATCAAAGTTATGGATGTAATGAGCTCTCATTAATGATTTATACTAAACTCAATAAAAGATCTTTCCTCTTATACAACTAAGGAATTTAAGAAGTAAAATGCTTACTAGTTAGGGATAAAAGAGTATATGGTTACAAAGGTCTGTCATACAATCTGTATCAAGATTAGTTTTAGATCAATTTCCTTATCATTTCAATTTTATCCCAAAAATTCAACCCGTCACTAAACACGTTATGTCGATTCATAGTTACTTGAATTAGTCTTCCCAAAAAGAGATATAAACATAATGCAATAAAGGTTACTTATTGACTTACATGATCCTAAGGCTTGATACATTCCTGTATTTTATTATAAAGAAGGCCACGAAAAACAAAACATTGAGTTATAGTAAGAATAATTTCATGTCAACCATACATCCTTATTATTTAGATAGAACCATCATGAACAAATGGGTAAGAAGATATAAAAATTCAACCAACAATTTATACATCCAAGATTGTGACTACAGTCCAAGTTTACTATACAACGTAACCAAAATGAACCATAAGCCAAAACCAAGGACTTCAACATATACAGGTCAACCTTATAGGGTGTAATAGTATGAGAGGTGTCTATATAAATACCCATTAAGGGTATCTCAAAAGTAGGCGAAATGTTAATACCATGTAATCAAGAATAATATATAATGAACATAAGTTGAATCAATTCAATAACTACATCTAAAGGCTAGAAGGTCATATAAAGAATAAATAGGATAGCCTTAACCTTATCAAGGTTAAAAATATCAAAGGAAACAGAAACAATTAACCAAACCCTGAATCATATCATTATCAAACAAGATTCCGGTAAGATATTATTCATGAAACACATAAATAGCCCATCAAAGACATATTTCTTCATTATTAAAAATATAGTCCAGATTTGTAAGAACATAGATACTAAAATATCAAGGGGTTTGTTACATAAAAACCATAACCCAAAACCTTGTAATATTTTTCCAAGTATTCTAATAGTCATACATTCCATAAATTAAACTTCGCAGAATACACAACATATCAAAGATTTGAAGCATAAAAACAAAACCCATAACCATTAAAACAAATCTCAACATAAAGTAGAGTTCCTTTCATGAAGGCATTATGTAGAGAATAATATTTTAAAGAGTTAGAGAATATCATTCCTAGTATATATCCTTCTATCTTATCCATACTTCATGAGTTATTCTCTACAAACTTGAACACCAATCAATTCCACAGAAAGACCGAAACAGTTTCCACAAAAACCTCTAACCCTTCCATTCTCCATTCACTTATTTTAATAGCCCAAGCCATTAAGAGTTCCACTATTTTCTCCTTCATGCAACTGAAGGTTAAATGCAGATTAAAAAATAGATCAAGAATCGAAATAGACCATCAACATGTAGAACTCAATGAAAAAACAATCAAAATGAAACCAACTTCTCTATTTTTCCTCCAAACCACCATCACCTTCTCCAAGGTAGTTTGGAGTCTTTCAATGTCATTAATGTTGGGAGAGGATTTTTAGTTCTTCCCTACATTTGCATAAACCAACATTTTTGCTAGTTTAATTTTAGAGGCCAATCAAACAGTTAACAAAATTTATCTATCCCTTTGTCCATATATTTGGCTAATTCACCAACTTTGACCAAATTCCTTGCTAGCAAATGGCAGTTTCCTATTTAATAAAAGTCATTAAAAATTCCAAGTATGAGTGGGGTGGAATCCCAACTCATTTTACCATGCAACTTACCCCTTTCCACATTGCTAACCATGGTCATGTCTAGGTTAGGTCTTTAATATTAGTTCAAATGTACTTAGCTTAGGATTTAATTAATCACCTTCAACCATCAACTTAGGTTAGATTATAGTCCAAAATATATATAACAAAAATAATAATCTAGAGCTTATTAAGAAGGCAAATAGATATTCCATGACCTGTCAAATAGTATGTCGATTTAGGATAATACCCTGGATCATTGAAATTGATCGAGGGTGTTATTATGAATCACATATTGATATAATAGTTTTAATTGAAGCAATCAAGTAGAAATAACTGTAAATCTTACTCCTTTAACTTATCACTTCCATGTTCCAGAATCCTAGATTGTACTATCCAAGAGTTGAAGCCACTAAGTTTAGTTCAGCAATAGAAAGGTAAGCACATCATCATTTAAAAAACATAAGTAAAAATTATACCATTTAAGGATTATAATTCTGCTAGATCAACAAGTAAATAATGTTACTTTAGTAAACTTACATAAATAATCCAATAGTGAACATTAAGAAGATTACAATCCTCAGTAACAAAATGTTTGCTAATCAATCATAGAATCTAAGTACAATTATCAAAACAGACATGGGTATTACATGTGTATAGACACAAAATCACACACATATTACAATTTTACCACACCACCAAGTACATTGTTATATGTATGGATCTAAGTAAGGAAATTACTCACTTGTGACACACTCCCTAGTCCATTCGCTTACTTTGATTGTTTCTATTATATTTCTCTCACACTTATGCACCTAGTTATGGTCAGGTCATAGGGATCCCTTTTTTTAGTATTCTCACATTTTTCATCAGGTTGTCTCAATGAAGGAGTGCGAGTGCTGGACACTAGCACCTAGGTGTTTCTATCCACCATGAGTGCTCTTGTCCTCTTTGTTATTGTTCACATTTTTGACATTTTTCGTCATAATTTTTGATTTTCTTACTCCAATCCATAGGTCCCGATAAGCATGTCGTGTCACTAGTGTAAAAATTCAAGCAAGAGATCCTTATATATACACAACGTAAATACCATTGTAGGGGTATGAAATTTTATCAAGTGCTATCTTCTCTACATACTATCAAAGGGACTATAATTTTTGGGCTTGTTACTCTACCTACACTACATAAGAAAGGGAAGTTATGAATTACATCCCACACATTTTCATTCTATCTAGCTACATCTCATTATCTTGGCATCATCGAGATGAGGTAAACCTAAGGAAACAATTCCACACACAAGGACATAGAACTACATTGAGTTTGAGATGTAGTGCAACACTCGATCATTAGTTCACTCTGTCGAGTGACCACCAAGGTCATCCGAACTCCCCATTTTCATCTTTATTTTTAGGTTTTGATGTATTTTGGGGGTTTGCAGGGATATCACTTGTTTTATAAGTTACCAAAGCAAATTTGGTGATTATCCAATAACACATAGGTGACCAAAAAAAAGGATAGAGAAGCCCCAAGATATAAGAACAATCATTTTTGACTCTCTACATAGTAAAAGGATCTTACAAAATATCTCTGGTGCTTAGGCACCCTCACCCCTATCTAGGCACCCTTGTATAGGCAAGTGTGTGGGTTCCATAATTTATATTGATCATTCTTGACACTCTTCCCATCCTATTCATCAGTTTCTCTAGTTCAAAAATACTTCAAGATAAGTGAAATTTAGATAAGTACCCTACCTATCTAATTTTCTTACATAGGGGCATTTTTAAAGTATTTATCATTTGTATTCTATTGTATATCATTGTAGTGATATTGATTTTATATATATATATATATATATATATATATATATATATATATATATATATATATATATATATATATATATGTATGTATGTATGTATACCTCTCTATAAATCTATATATTTGTTTTGAGCCTTCTTCCTCCATGCTTGAAGTGCCATTAAATATGCACAAAAGTGAATAGAATGGAAAAAAGAGGAATTGGGAAATGAAATAGGAATAAAAGAGATAGAGGAAGATTTTGATAGTTTGGTCTAGGGTTTCTAGGTTACCTATATCCAGGGAGGAAAATATTAAATCCTAGGGCTCACATTTCACCCTCCCACCTAATTTTGACTAGAAACCAAATGACTTAATATGTGTTCTTATTTATATATGGGTTGTATTATTGTATATTCTTATTATTGATTTAGCACACTTTAATTACCACCGAGGTAAATGAACCTCACTCCAAACTTCATCTTTTAATTAGTAATATATAACCATTCTTATAATCAAGAATAAAATAAAATGAGGAAACTACGGTGTTGTGTAATATGTAGTGTAAACCTCATTCACAAGAAAATTATAAGCACATTCTTCAAGCAAGGCTTAGCTATATTTCACGACGATGTCAAATACTCCAATATCGTAAAATTATGTTCTACCTCGGTAGATCTCTCTAAAGTAAAGAAATATTTCATAATTTTACCACTTAGTTTAATTGTTTTGTGTGTTAAATTTTTAGGCATCACACAAAATACGCTTTATGGAACTCATGTGTACCTCAACTTCACATAAAATGTTTCTCTACTAACAATCACAAATATTTGAGGATACTTCTTGTGTGCCCTCCAAGATTCCTACCACATACCCATATATTTAAATCCATCACATAGAGACTACATGATCATCCTTACAACACTCACATATAGGTTGTTTAGCCTTAGAGTTTATGGAGGATGACATGATTACTAATGAGGTCCTATTTAATGCAGAGATGACCTAACCCTTCTTATTAGTGTTATCATATACATTGCATAAGTGCGTAGGGACCTTATAGATGAAGGATTAGGAATTCACTTAGGTTAGTTCTACCTCATCAAGAACCTTGGATGATTTATTGATGAACTCAATGCCACTTTCTTAACTTTTCATGGCTTTGATAAACCAAATATAAAACCATAAGAAGTATCTCGATACCCATCACATTTGGTTCCAAATTGGTCCACACCAAGCTCATGGTTCTAGATCATCCTCTCTCATACAACCTCTTATTGGGCTGACCATGGACACATCGTATGCACATAGTCACATCATTTAGGTACCAATGTATTAAATTCATCCATAACAACCAATGATTTAGGCATGATGTTGATCCCAATCCTTGGGATATCCCAGTACCATTTCCTAATGATCCTTTTCTAATGCCAACTACTCCCAAGATCCAAATTATTCCCTATCTGAAGTTATTTTATATTATATACAAAATCCAAAGTACATTATCAGATTTAAATGACAATGAAACTAATGATCTTCAAACATAGTTATAAAACAAGTTTCATGATGATATCATGCATCATTTACCTCAGGTCATTTTACCTCGAGATCAATTTCCATCTAAAATTTACATGGAGGAGACAACAATCGATGCATTGACCTCTAATTACTTAGAATGTAATGAGCTAGGAATTGCATAACTCTTTTCTGGTCACCCTGAAATTTCTCCTAGATATTTTAGTAGGATTAGTGTTTCAACTAAGGAGGAGGTACCTAATATTAAAGGAAAAGGGATTGTATTCGACAAAGATTACATTGTTTCGCAAGACAAGTCTAGAAAATTGGAAGTATTGAACTACCAATGTGCCTCAACCTAAATATGGTCTTATTGGCTTGAATTTAATATGATTGATTCATCTTACAAACCCAATATCTATAATAATAGTGATAGCAAGGATGAGGAAGAAACACTTCCTTACATTCCTCTCGCTAATATTCCACTCCTCGATACTCCTTAGGTCATCGATTAAATATCTAACTAGGTTTTACATCATGCTCCCACAACAACTCCACTACCCACACCATCTTCTAATCCATCCTCTGCAATTAACATTGGTCCCAAATGAATCTTACAAACCCCCTATTTATGATACTAGTGAAAATGAGGATGTGGAATAAACACTTCCTTACATTCCTCCCGCTAATCCCCCACTACTCGATACTCTTTGGGTCATTAAGTGAATGTCTAAATATGCTTTGTGGTATGTTTGTAGTATTTTATTACTCAATATAGCTATACAAGTTGTCACCTCATCTAGAGAAGTCTGGAATCTCACCCAAAGTTTGCACAACTTCAAGGTCCCTCCTTTTGTTTGATTAACATTATGCTAGCATGCATACTCATAATCATAACCATAACAACCAATTATTTAAGGAGATACATCATATCATGACAATTCAGTGACACATATAAAAAGGAAGATCAATCATAGGAAACAACTATTTGGATCTGAGTACCAATCAATCCATATTCATATATTGTCACATTAGCTCTCCATACACATTCATCCATCATACAGCTTATCCAAATAACTCTCCTAGTTATCCGGATAACATATATTTTCATCCCAACTCGATGTTTTACATTTCAGGTTGTGTGTACTCAAGATTTTTCTTTTGACACCTTGGCATAGATGTAGTTCCTCTACATGCCCTTACGTACCTTCTGCTCCTTTTTGCGTTCTTCTATATCCTTCCATTTTCCCTCATGTTCCTTCCTCCTATGTGTCCTCTTTGTCTCCTATCCCGTCGTACATTCCATGGATGTACCTCTGCAGACTTACCTTCTAATGAGCTAATCCCTTGACATTCCTCTTGCGTGCTTACCTAGACTCAGTTATTTCACGCATCCTCTTTTCTTTCTTCCTCCATGCACCATCCTTCAGTTGAATTCCCACATCTTGTTTTCATACTTTCCTTTGCAAGTATTCCTTCCTCTCACTCACACTCCTCTATGCCTCCCCTCTGTTTCCATTTCACTTGCTTACTCCTCATTTCCTCACGCACATAGCGTACACCCATTTTTGACTCATACTTCCACTTCTCCCTTGCACCCAAATTCTATGTGTTCATCTTATTTCTAGTGAGCTCGGTGCATCTCTAAAAGGTAAATCGAAACACGGAGGCCCAAATGAGCACGGATCCTCCACGCGCCTAGTTTCATAAAAGGACAGGTCGAGGTTGAATAGTAAAAGCATTGAGACGAGACAACAGAGGGTGCCAAGTGTCGCATGGTGCTAATTCAATATAAAAATTTGGGAGAGGGTTTCCAAACAAGTGTAAGGCTTCCGCATGTCCCTAATCAAACATATGAGCTTGTCAAGCAAAGACTTAGCCAAAACGTAAAGAAACCAAGAGATTTGTAGAAGAAGACACATGTCACTGACGTAACTTCAAAAGTAAAATACAAAGGCTTCCCTCAGACATGTGCTAGCCCTCCATGTGTCTGGTTTCAAAGGGGGACCATTTTTGTAGCTATTTCCCACCATTTTGTACGAACCCGATTCAAATTTCAAATGAGCATATCTTTTGACTCAGTGATTGAAATCCAACAAATCTAGCACCTTTCAAAAGATATTGGCCTTGTCTATGACATGGAGATCTGAAAATTAATTTTGGAGAGGTTAGGTGGGGAAAAATGAAGAAACATCTTCATGCCATTAATACAGGATCTATTTTCCCCAACAACCAAATCGGATTTGATCTGATCTGCCGTTCCTCCTCCTTCGAGGTGTCGAAAAAGTAATTGATGCAAACATGATAGATTTGGGGTGGATTTATAGGAGGCATTAATGTTGGTGGTTGAATATTTGAATATTAGTTTCCCTCCCTTTCTCCTTCTCTTCTCTCCTTCTATAAATAATAGAGTTCTTCTTTGTAAAAAGATCTCTCCTTATTGTAACGACACCATGCCAAAATGGTGGCTGACTTCCCATGAGTCTTAGACCTTGGCATGGTCTCTGTAATGTTTTCTCACCTCCTTTCATGAATGTAAATGACTGTGCATCCCTTAAGTAATAAAATCATGTTTTGTGGAACTCTTTTCTTCCCTCTCTCATTTTCATTGCATCTTGCCTCTCTGTTTGCATTTTTTGGCATGCTATGCGTATTCCTCTGCTTACAGTCCCCACATTCATGTGTTGTGCATGATGGAAGGCCGAGCTTGCGTGTTGATCTATGGCACACACCATCCACCCTCTTATCCCATGCCCTCTATGTTTCCTTTGCCACTCATGGAGAGAGATCGGCCCTTTCCTTCTAGCTCTATCACCATCCTTATCTTAGAATTTTCCCTTTTTCACATCCTTATATCCCTGGTCCCTTGGCATGTTTAGTCTAGCATTTGCTTTTAGTTAGGATTAGCAATAGCATTTGAGGTAGGTAGAGGAACCGGCATTCTCTAGAGATCCATCCCAAGCACGCAAGGTCCCACAACTTGGGGACGGTTCCATTGTGGTCTCAGAAACCTTGGCCCTTTCGAGATCCAAGACGTGAGTGCACGTCTAAGAAACCAACAATAACCATCATTCATTACATAAAATAGTATCAAATTACATCAATAATTATACCTCCATATCCAAATCCTTACAGAGTACATACTTCTAACCCCTAACAGACTCTTAGAAATTAGATCTTAGCACTTTTAACTCTGCATCCCGAACTCTACACTAACTCTTAATTATATTAAAGCATCGCCTATATGTATATAGTGGGGATTTTAATTTCATTTCCTATATGCACCTTCCTAATAATATACATTCTTAAAATTAGGATGCATGCTTTAATTCTATTATTAGCCTACTATAGATGTGTCTTTTTCCATGCCTTGCATGTGATTTCTTATCCTTTGTTTGTTTGCTAATTCATCTTGATTTTGTCTATTTATGGATATTTCTTGAACAAAATTCTATATCTGATTTGCTATTTTTATTCATGTTCTAAAAAATTAGATAAGTCCCAAAGCTTTGTGTGCCCATGTGTGAAGCTTCATGTGCTAACCCTTCATATATGTGTGTACAATTTCACACATCCCTTGTGTACAGTTTTTATCCTCAGTGCATGGCTAGTACTTAGAAATTTTATTCACTCAACATCACCCCACACTAAATTCATTTCCCATCCTCAACAATATTTCATCAAATTAACTTCTCGATAAATTAATCAATCAAAGAATTTTGAAGAATAAAGAATAAGGGAAAAAAATCATGGATCAAGAATAAGAATTCACTAGATGTGCGCATATGAACTCAGGCCTTAGGTGGATGGAGAAGCTCTAGGAAATCCTTTCCCAATAAATTTTCTAACTCTTACCACTTTACAAGTTTCTCTATATCTTTCCCTATCACTACCTCAAAAATCCCAGATATTTAGTCAGATGACAGCTCATTAGCTTTCTCTTAAGCTCCTTCACCACAACATCCAACTCTTTGGTCACTCCTACCATGGCATCCATTCTTTGAATGATCATGATTTTAACTTCCATTAGTTGTAATTCAAGTGTCTATTTCATGGATTTAATTAAGTCCCTTTGTGCTGATGTCTCTGCTATAAATTTCTCTCACTCAAGCTTATTACTGTTCATTTTTTCTTGAATTTCCATGATATTGGCCACCTCATTTGCAACATGCACGCTCAATATGGATTCATAATTTTGACACTTATCAAATTCCAATTCATCCTTTTTAGTGGCCACCTTGACCTTGGTGACCATTTCCTCATACTCTACTATATTGGTCTCCACTACATTTGTATTCCTCTTCTTGGCCCCATCCAAATATTCTATAGATGGCCCCGTGCCACTCTTTATATTATGAAGCAACATCTCCACCAAGTATTTAAGATATCCTATCTTTGTGGTATAATTTGTCCTATCTTGACTCACTAGCTCTAGGCACATATTTGTAATTTTTTTACCAGTTTCCCAACCCATCATGCGCCTTTGTTGTCTACTTATTCTGTTATTTTAACTTCTCCACGATATTTTGATTCACCTTTTATTTTTCTTTCTTTCCTTCTACCATAACCCTAATGGTAGCCCCCTTATCCAAATTTCTATGGGTGACATCAGTGTCATCTTATTTAGTGAATTGTAAGCTTTGTTCATCAATTATTTTTGTGGGGTAAATGATATTGTATACTTTCCTAGATACTTTGTTAATGTCAATTTGGAATAATACTTATTTCTTATTTTAAATTTATGATACTCCACATGCGTATGAATTCTCCATGATAGAATTTTCCTTGTGCGTGACATCACTCCTTCATTTAGTGGGTCTTGGCCTAATAATCTCTCCTTAGGGACCGTACTCTAGAACCTAGCCATCATCACCTTTGTAGGATCATCGATGAATGACATATGTGGTGATTGTGGAGTTTTCACTTCCTTACCATGTTATCCTTAGTGTGTGCCTTCCTTGGTGTAAATGGTCTTGTGTTTGACTCTCCACCAAGGTGCCCTTATTCTCCTTGATGACATAAGTGTCATAACCCTATCCTTTAACTTCTTGAGGCTCCTTTTCTTGTGTATTGTGCCTCTCCTCTACGAGTATTGATACTTCTTCTATTCACGATATTTTATTATGCCCATATTCATCACTTTTCTCCATGTACTTATCTCGGGTTGTTTCTATATGCATTGGCTTCTCCTTACCCCTTTATTCTTTGTGTGAAAACTCCTCACTCTTTAAGTATTCATACTTCTCTTTGTCGTCATGTTCCTCATCATAATAAATAATCTGAGGACTCTTGTGGCCTTTATTTTCATTATCATACTTACCTTGGCTGTCGTTATTGAAGGAGAGCCCTTAGCTGGATATGAAGAGATTGCACCCTTGCTTTCATCTCTCCTCATATTATGTACTTCCATTTTATAGCTCTGATATAGCAAAGTGTCCTCTTCTTATTCTTCTTATTCTTCCTCTCCTCCTTTCTCTTCTTCCTCATTTTGTGGTATAGTCTCCCTCACTTCCTATTTTTAATCCTTACCGTAATCTTCTTCCAAAGTTGTGGTATGTGGGAATTACACACTTCAACTTATTTTCCCTTATTCATCTTGACTCGCGAGTTGACAAAAACTCTGCATATCATGCTACCAAGTTTCACAATCATAATTAGATTAAGATCCAATGTATCTAGCTCCATTTTTTCTAAGTATGTAGGCCTAGAAGCATATCCAAAGGTCTTTCGCAAGGTTTTCCTAGCTAAGTCAACCTTCTTTGCATAAAAATTCATCTCATATAGATATTTGATTTTATTTACTATGCATTTCAAATATGTAGTAATTTTTATGTCCTTAGAAACAATAGTCTAATCCCATGCGCGTCATCCTATCACCCGTGGGAATCGAGAACTCACTCGAGGCACACACGGGTGCCGAGTCCCTCCATTATGTTATTTTTGTGAGAATACACCCCCTACTAACATAAGCTTAGATGCAAGAAGAAAAATAACCATGTATTCATTCGGATAACAAATATGCTAATACAAAGAAAAGGCATGAGGGTTTATACCCATGAACAATGTATATATTTTAAAATAAATCCATATATTCATATTACTCTCTATTCAGTAACCACATTACATTCCTCAAGGTCATTATAGACCAAATGTCTTAATGTAGATAAGAATTATACATCAGAATCATAAACTATGCTTTCTAGATTATAAATATGTTCATAGATCCATCCCTCTAGATATGCCATCTCTCCTACTATCCTTCTAATTAGAACCTTAACCCATAAAATATACTACTATTTCTATAGAGATTCACCTATCCTCTTGTTCTTCTCTTCCTCTCTTTATATCTCTCTTGACACCCTTTTTTCTACCCGAGCATCTCTATATACATCTTTAGTATCCACCACCATGCCTTCCTGAAGTAATATATCATTTTCCAAGTGGTCATGTGGTCATTTAATGGAGCATGCTTATTCCCATCCATTTTCTCTACTTCTACAATGATGTATTTCTAGATCCTTCCATCGCATGGAATATTCCTTCCTTTACCATCAAGTTTCCACACCGACACCTTATCCACTCCGCATGCTCGGTCGGTTAAAATTTTTGCATGTGCTTCCTTAAATGCTGAATGTGGCTAAGTATTGAAACACTTTCCTTTTACGCACGTGCACCTTAGGTTCGATACACCCTTCTAAAACCCTATCCTATGCGCATTTACCCTAGGAACCCTCATTTTATATAGACCCCATGTGCCCATACGTCTTCTTATACTTAGCCAATATTCTAAGTCCTAACATCACCCCACACTAAGCCTATTATCTGTCCTAAGAAAACACTTCTCTTCAATGAATAAATAATAATGGGATTTTTATAGTTGGAAAAATAATGAAGGAATGAATAATTGGGAGAAAGAATGAAAGAATGGGGAAATGAAGGAGAACATTCCTCTAAGTTCTCCCATGCATTAACATCATTCTGCTTGCCAAGCCAGAGAGATCACCTACTAGGCACTTACCTCCTTAAAGCTTAACCCTTCCCCCTTGGTACTCATCATTTCAACAATTCCTTCCATTTTTTCCCAAATCCTCGAGGGCGTCCATCATGTGGGTGATCTGGGGGTATAATTCCTTCATATGGTTTTGATCAATCCTAGAAGGTCTCAATAGCCTCTAATTTCTTCTCCACCTTAGCCAGGATCATATCCCACTCTTCTCTATTCCCCTTATTCTTCTCCTAGAACTCCTTGAGTTTTGTCTCATGTGTAGTGACCAAGATGCTTGCTACTCTATCTCTATCAACACAATTATCATAGGCGTTTCAACAACTTGCGCGATGGCCTTCACATCGGCAAGGAGTTTGGTATATTGAGAAACAATCCCTATGACCTTCAGCTTGTCTTCTCTCTCTTGGCGTACCAATTCTTATTCTGTGGACTCTAAGGAGAGTGGCTTCCTCTCCATAGTGAGGATGTGAGAAAAATTATCTAGGCACTCCAAGGTTGATTCATATTTTTACTCGGGTGGTGCTAGGTTGAGATGCTTTAAGACAATAGCATTCGTAATCATCTCGATTTTCTTATATAATTCACGCACCCTTTCCTTCTCCTCTTTTAGTTCATGCCTTAACTGCACGCTGATCAGTTCTTCTTGTTTCAAGTCCTTTATTTTCTTGAGAATATCCTCCTCCTTCTTCTCTAACTCTACCTCTAGGAATCTCACCCTATCATTCCTCCCAAAAATTCTAGCCTCAACCTCAACTAAAACTTTGTTGAGTGCATTACAAACTTTCTCATCTGATAATTATTGAGAATTAACCAAGGGGTTTATCCCTTTTGTCTCTGGCATCTTCATTATCACCCTTGGCTTACCTCAAACTTAGGTTCATCGACATGGGATTCAAAATCTCGAGATAATATCTTTCGGTTCATGGGTATGTGCCTTCTATGTCAAATGAGGACATGGATAAGATTTGTCCTATGGGCATGGTGCTCTTGAAGAAAACATGTGGCACCTTTCTTATATCATTGATGTAACCTATTCATTTCCCTTGTGTTTCCACCATGCTCATCCCACCTATGCGTGTAGCCTTTGGAAAATTCACACCAAATTGCGATCTCCACCAATGCTTCCATCTTTGCTTTCTAACACTTTTTTCGTCAATCTCCTTCATTACTTCATCTGTGCTCCACTCTACTTCCTGTTCCACTAAATTTTTTATGATGCATGCCACTTCTCTCTCCATAGATTCTTCTATTTTTTCCTTGGTGAGGCTTGGGGTCCTCTGATCTCTTGTGTTTACTTCTTTTCTCACCCCTTTTCCTTGAGCATTTGTTTCTTCCTCGCCATTATTCCCTTCACTTCCTTCTTCTTCTAAATCATGTATATCATACATGATATGATTATGAACTTCATACTCCTAATTGTTGTCCCTCTCACCCCGTAGGCCTCCAAACCATCCATTTCCTTTGATTCTACCTTCTCCATCACCTTTTATTTCTTCCTAACTGGTGATTCTAGTATAGGAGACTCTTCCCTCTCTTTCTCTTTAGCAGGTGACTCCTTCCTTGGTGACTCTTCTCTTGTGAGGGCTCCTCTTGCTCTAGTGCCTCTTCTTCTGGGGTCTTCTCCTTGACTAGGGACTTCTTCTTATGCATGTAAGTGCTTGGATTAGCACTTATTTCCGGAGGCGTCCATAGATTGTGTTTTTGCACACTTGGTGCATTATTTTCCTACACCTATTCTCTCTCCTCTTCTTTGATATGGCATTCTTTCTTCTAGTGGGGTCTTCTAGAATGGAGATATCATTTTACAGGTAGGCACCATTCTCAAAATTTGGCCTTATACGTAGATATACCCTTGTTATAGCCCTTCCAATGATCGACATCATTATTGGGTTTAGCTTGCACTTTGTGGACTCTTAGTCCCATCTATTAAGGAAAATCAGCAATACAAAAATGTTGATATACAACAAACTCTACTTTCCCATCTATGAGTTTAGGCAACTACTTAGATATCCTCTACTCTACCCCGAATGTGTCCAACATTTTCTTGTAAAATTTTTCAAGGTGTGCCTTATGAGTGGCCATCATGGTCTCACAAGTATATTTCTCAAACCTTTTCGTAGGTGAGGGATTTTATTCTAGATACTCCCATAATAAATTCTCTATCCCATTAGGCACTCCAATCTTTGAAAAGACACAATATCTTCTCTCCTTCCTATGCACTTGCTAATGATCTCATCCGTAATATAGGAAAATAAGTTGTAAATGGTGCCTTCAAGAATCTTCCAGCATACATTAAGTCATGCCTTATTCACTTTTTTCCACCTTTCTTCATCATTCATCTTTGTAACCAACCATTCTCATAATAGGGTCAGGGATA
Organism: Taxus wallichiana var. yunnanensis; assembly: GCA_018340775.1. Lineage (NCBI taxonomy): Eukaryota > Viridiplantae > Streptophyta > Pinopsida > Cupressales > Taxaceae > Taxus > Taxus wallichiana. The sequence continues at coordinate 75,700,501 of CM031244.1, forward strand.
TCGATGATATCAAAATAGTATGAACCTTTTCTGTAGTCATAAGGCTCCACATTTTCTTTATGGCCTCCTTATCATCTAATTCATCATCTATGGAGTATTCTTATCAAATTAGGCCAATGAAATTTGATATGAGTTGAGGAGTTATGCACATTTTATGGCCTGTAAAATAGAAGTGGTCTTCATGTACGCGTGACATCAACCACTGGTATAACTACTCGGGCTTGCCAAAATAGGGAAACTCATATAGTTATAGCAACCCAACCTTCTCCAACTTCACCTTCACTTCATCACTATAGATTGGAATTCCTTCTAGTGTCCTCTTGTTAGTTCGATGAAAAAGTTCCAACATCATATGTTTTTCTGTAGTTCTCGTGTGATGATTATAGTCACTTACAACCATCTTCCTTAAGTGTGATTCCCACTCTTTTCCTAGCAACACTCCATCTAGGTACTGCATCTTTGCATACCACTCTTCATTGGAACTAGTGATGACAGTAATTTTTTTCCTTTTCCCTTTCCCTTCTATTTCTTTGGCAAGATGGTTTCCTTCTTTGGTGTCATTCTACTTGTTGGGTTAAAACTTAAATTCCTCCTTTCTTTGCTCTACTACTCTTCTCAACTCTAAGGCTCAACTCCACAAATAATCCTCCTACCTCCATGCCCTAGTTACCAAACCCTAACTAGGAAAACCCTTCCATAAGATGACGTACTCCAAAATAACTCTCCCCATGCCTGTGTACTCCTTCCACTCTGGTTCACAAATCAACCTAGTTGTGCACTTAGATATCTATGATTCTTCTTCCTTTGCAAAAATCTCTCTAGATGTCTTATTTTACAAGATCTCTTCCACTTTGTAATCATAAGGTAAAATAATGATTCGACGAACCTCGTACTTATAGATTTTTCCTCCTTTCCAATAATAAATTCTATGCCACCTACCAACGTACTTAACATTAAATGTGGATTTTTCCACTAAAGCCAGCCTTAAGCACCCTTACCCACATGCCCAATCCTGCATGAAAAAGCTGTTTACAAACTTCGGCATGTAAAAATCCTTACTGACCAAAGACTCTTACATGTGCATCTGTGGTGCCAAAGGCACCTCTTCTCCTTTACTCAATTTTTCCCTCACCTACCTCATGTTGTTCCTACAATTTTCCTTCTCTGTACGTGGTCTTTATAAATCCTTATCCTAACACCAACCATTCTCATCCACCATTTTCCCACGCACTTTCTATCCTTCAACCGAGCCATTTAAATTTTACTATCAGCTTATACTTCACTTCACACTACTCTACCCCACACTAAAACATATGTGCGGTCCTTTGCACATACACAACATTTTGAAAATAATGTGGTTACTAGCGCACAAGTTGTAAAACAAAAGAAATAAAGGAACAAACAATGAGAAAGTAAAACATAAATAAAAGAAAAATGTGTAAGGGGAAATTCTAATCTAACTAGCAATACTACCTTATTTATAAACACCGTGAAGGCTTATTTATAGTAGGGCTTTAACCTACTCCCATTGAAATGGGCAAGTAGCTTTGTCCGATCTAACGCTTGTAACTTACATGCACTGAATCAAATATGTAAAAGATGATGTTAGGGCCTAAGCAATGGAATTTTAGTTTCCCAGGATGGTGCAAAAACTTGGAATCATACAACAAGACCATCTGCCCGACCTACAAATTTGTTATCTTGATATGACGATCATGCCATGCCTTTTGTCTAGCCTTTTCTTTCTTCTGACTCCATCTAGCAAGTGATCACCTTTTGTATAAGCTGTATCAATCATCACAATCATTTCCTCATGTGATTTTTCATAATCTAAACCTCCTATGCATGTTATACATAGCGCTGGTAACATGAATTCAATGGGAAAAATAGCCTTTGTTCCAAACACCAACTAAAGCGGTGTGGCCATGTTCAATCTTTTGTAAGTTGTCTTGTATGTTAGAATTTGAGGATTCTAATAAATATGTATTTAATCAACTTACATATTATATAATGTTACAATAAATATTTAAATAAACATTACATCATAACATAAGTAAATAAAGAAATACTTACATGAAATAAATAACACGGGTGACACAAAGATTTGTAGTGCAAAAACCCCAAAAGGGTAAAAACCACTTTGAAAATAACCTTTTATTTTAGAGAACTTATTTTACATCCAGTAAGATCACCTCCTTAAAACCCTATTTACCAAGGGTAAAACCAAATCACTTGATTTGCACACCTTTGATATATTTTCTGAATATATCAAACGAGGACCTAAAGTCCTTTTTATATAAGGTGATCGGGTATGTCTCTGACGCACCTTTTTAACCTAAATGGTTGACACATATACCTAGGCGAGTGTAATTAATAAATATAAACATAAATGATTCACATCATTAAATACCTACCTAATGTATATTGCTTAGGTATGAATATTTAATAATAGAAAATTATTTCATACTATTAAATATTTAACCTATATAATAGTGATGGACCCATATTAATTAAGGGTTGGATATACTAGTTAATCATTATGTTCCAACACTCCCTCTTAATGTTAAGAGGGATAACATATGCCAATAAATTACCTGCTTTCGTGGTACACTACAGGATTTACAATCCTTAAACCATAAATGTTTTAGGCTAGCATATCGGGTAAATGAATTATAACACCTTCATCATACTCAAGTTACCTTTTGGTACAAAAGGATTTGGAATCCTAAAGATCATCCCATAATTAGTGACTAAGTATGATTTGTGAGTTTTACATATTCTCATAGGTTCTCATAAAAGGTTATTGAACCCAAGCATATAGGAGCCTTTTATAACCAAGGACCTCCTTAATAATATGCTTGTACTAGATGTTTACTAGTAAACTTGATAGCACTAAAGAGTTTACTTGAATATCACCTTTAAGATCTTTCTACACTTCTTTCTAAAAAGGAAGTTGAGGAGGTATGCATGCCCGAAGGTCTTTTTAGACTTGCCTAAAGGTCTTTTTACAAATTCCTGAATGTCTTTTACAAAAACCAAGTTCCATTGTCATGCACACTCCCCCTCAATGGAAACTCGACAATCCAAGCATTTCATGAAACCGACAAAACTTTATAGCACTCAGGGACTTTGTGAAGATATCAACAACCTGCTCTTCATTCAGCACAAGCTTGAGATCTATCTCACCACTTATCACCTTCTCATAAATGAAGTGTATATGTATCTCAATGTGCTTTGTCCTCTGATGTTGTACTAGATTATGTGCAAGAGCTATGGTGCTTTGGTTATCATAGAACAAAGGAAAACTGCATGGATCCTTCATCTTTATCTCATCAAACAAACTCTTTAGCCATAGAGCCTCTTTTACAACTTCCATTACACTTCTATACTCAGCTTTTGTTGAAGAGATATAAATAGTTGGCTGCTTTTTGCTACACCAAGTAATGACACCTACACCAAATTTAAACACATAACCAAAAGTAGATTTTCTATCCAATACATCACCAACATGATTAGAATAACAAAATCCATATAAGTTAGCATTTTCATTCTTAGTATAATGCAACCCATAATTGATTGTACCTTTAATATATCTAAGAATCCTTTTTGCAAGATTCCAATAATCTCTATAAGGTTCCTACATAAACCTAGAAACAATTCCTACTGCATAGGAAATATCTAGTCTGGTGATAGTTAGATATATCAAACTACCAACTAAATTCCTATATAAAGTAGGATCAAATTTTTTACATGAAGGTTTACGATCAATTTTCAGTCCAACTTTCATAGGAGTGGAAATTGGTTTACAATCAATCATGTTAAACTTTTTTAGTACATTGGTTGCATATTGTGCTTGAGAAAAAACAATATAATGTTTATCTTGAAATACAACCATGCCAAAAAAATGATGTAAGAGACCTAAATCATTCATTTCAAATTACTGTTTCAATTTTTCTTTAATTCTACAAATTAAAGCAGGATTATCACCAGTCATAAGAAAATCATCAACATATATAAAAATAATGATAATATGTGATCCTTCTTGCTTAATGAATAGATCACTATCAGAAGAACAATTAGGAAATCCTAACTGTTCAAAAAAATTAATTATCGCATACCAAGCTCTAGGAGCTTGTTTTAAACAATATAAGGATTTTTTCAATTTACAAACATAGTTTTCTTTACCATTTTCTTCAAATCCTTTAGGTTGAGACATGTAAAGTTCTTCTTTTAAATCACCATTCAAAAAGGAATTTTTCACATCCATTTGGTGGATTTCCCACCCAAATTGAGTGGCAATTGAAAATAAGGTCCTAACAATAATAATTTTAGATACAGGGGCAAATGTCTCGACATAATCAATACCAAATTTCTAAGTGAAACCTATGGAAACAGTCTAGCTTTATATTTGTCAATACTACCATTTCTATTACATTTTAATTTGTATAACCACCTAGATCCTATAATAATGATTTTATCTAGACGTGGAACCAAATCCCAGGTTTGATTTTGAATCAAGGCATTATATTCATCTTGCATTGCATTGATCCACTTCTCATCTTGAGAATCTTCTTCAAAACTTTACGGCTCAGGTTCATACAAGGTCATTAATGCATGGTACATATGATGGCTTCTGGTTATTTTCCTAAGATCAATAGGACCAGAAATCTCTAACACAGATTGAGCCCATTTTGGCTTCCTAACTAGGGAGTTATGAGATTCGAAGCATATACAAGTATCATCATAAGAAACATCATCATGACCATTTACTATATTCTCAATATCATAATCATAACCATTATTAGAAATATCGTGTAACATTCCCATTTTAAGACTTTAGAAACAAGGAATTTTTTAATAAATAATGTTCTCTATTCTAAGTTTATAATTTACAACACACATTCTTTAACAATATAACAGATAACCATATGTAGCTATAATGACTCGATTGCACTACCGATCTATTCATTTGATGACTCGGTAAACTACCGATCTATTCATTTGATGACTCGGTAAACTACCAATCTATTCATGTTTAAAATTAATTATTGAATACTTATCTCGTATACTACGTATACTTGGTTCTCTTTCCTATTCGGGGTATTGAGTGATCTATCTAAGGAACCTATCGAATATTGATTACCAATATTCATTTGCATCATGAACCTTAGAATAGGTGATAGAGGACAACGTAACCAACAACTTTTGATACTTTGGCCAAATATTTCTAACATACTTGTTCAGTATTACTATTCCTTGATGGCAAACTCGTCAATCCATAATACATCCTTCAGCTCACTCTATTTATTATCTAGAATGTCCTTTACTAACTCTCGTTAGTCCACTTGCCCGAGGTTTAACCTAGTTCGAGTTAAGAACATGTGTTATGATAAGGAAAGCTCACTAAGACTTAGGGTAAGTTGGCATCTTTGGGTCAACCTAAGTCAACCCCGTGTGCCAAGGTATCCGAGTTTTAGAGGGCTACCCCATATCTTCAAACATGTTTCTAACTCAACCTAGAGAAAAACTAAGATCAAGTCCAATTTAAGTAGATCTGGATGATCAATGCCGAAGGGTGTTGCCACATGTTGACTGCATCGCTGTATCCTCGAGAAGATCCTAATATTCTTAAAGGTATAGCCCCACGGTTGGCATGTGCCAACATCCTATAGAACAACCTCATCGAGATGTACATACCCCAAGGAATTTATTAATAATTTAATTAATTTGGATTATTCAAAACAGATTTCAGCAACTTGGCCTAACCCTAATCCAACACTCCATAATTTCTTCTCTATAACAGATTCCATTGATTGTTAAAGAAATTTCTTAGCTTAAGATTGCCTTTAATGTTATTTAATGGACTAACAAGCCATCAACCATAATAGGACATCAATATCATAAGTTCCATTATTGTGACTTAACCGTTCAAGGAAGTGTAACAACCATCTAGGTTGTAACTAAGTAGACTTTATTAAACAATTCTAATGATTAGGAATCATGTCTTCCATTTTATTTGCATTCTCAAGATAGAGGAAGGATCTTCCTTTACATGATTAAGTGCTAGGGCCTAGTGCCCTATAAATCATTTACAATTTCAATATTCATTAATGAATGTTTATTCCATATCATATTATTACATTGAATTGTTTAGTTATGATATCAAATTCTGCAACTTAAGAAGTTGCATCCTATTAGGGAGATTAGTCCAATTCCCAATGTTAAACTTATCTAAGAATACCCCATTAAGCATATACATAATATGGAGTATAACAACAATATAAGATTCCATCTATGCAATGAGAGTACAAGATAATATACACACCCAAAGTAATAAATTCTCAACATTAATTCATCTCTAAAACTTATACATTTAGGTATGCTACAAGACAATTGCCTTCATTACAAAAGAATACTAATTTTATTTTCCAATACAATTTCAAGAACGATTTAGAGTTCTTCACAAAAATCAGACTTAAATCAGCCAATGGTCACATAAGTTTATGCCTTCCTTTTCACTTACGAAGTCCATCTACAAAAATTGCTAGCACGGGTCAGTTCAATGAACTGAGCATGATAAACACTAATCCTTAAAAAGAAGTGCATTCCAATAATTGTTCCATTAAAACAACTTTGCTTTAATGAGACAATTATTACATCAAATAATCAATAAATCAAAAGCAACGGAAAAGAAGTACATTTTAAACAATTGATTTCACTTTCAAGAAAAGGACAGAATATAATCCACTATATCATCCTTACCAAAAAGATTCTAATTGATCCTATCAATTATCCTTAGGCAAACAACATATCATAACATCTCATTGTTCCCAATTTTTCATAAAAGAAAACAACATTTATCTTTTCTTCAAGCCAAAGGAAGAGTTTTAAGCATGGTTCATATTAGGATGACTCATCTAACTCCTAAACAAAAGAAGAAAAAGAACCATTACAACCATGCCCAAACACAACACATCCAAGAAACATAACAGATTCAAAACGTGATTTAACTATTTCTTTCAAAAGACAATTACCTTAAAATTTAACAATTAAGATATTCATCAAAACAAAATTTCATTTTAATCTAAGAAGGAATAGAGAATCAATCAGTTTACCTGTAAGTTTAAATCTACTTCAAATATAGAAGTTAACTTTTAAAGATCGAAAAACATTCAAAGATCAATGTAGACTCATACAGGAGACACTCTCTACTCTAGATCATCCAAGGATAATTCTCAAAAAGATAGAGTGCAAGAGACGACTCACTCATCTCAAACCAGACAAGTAAGTCTTGTCAAACAACAATTGCCAAACAAGTGACATTTACGATTCAATAAAAATAATATAATCTCCTCCAACATCATTTCTACAAATGATTGTGTAAAGGAAGACCAAACAACTCATAAAGAAATCTCTAAATAAAAAGAGAGAATCAAAACAGAAAAGTTCAACTAGTGATCTATCCAGTAGTAAGAAAGCACACTGCCATATTTCTTATACTTCTTTTCTTTCAAAGAGTACGAGTTTCAATTCCATACACAGAATGAAATAAAAATAGCAGTCCAAAAAACACAGTCGGTCTTAAGGGAATCACATTCCTTTCCTATATAAAGTATCAAGGTGTATTTATAGTATTCATGAGGAGATAGAAAAATAACCGATCAATAATTTCAACATGATCAGAAGTATCAACAACTCAGATTGAAATCCCATAGTCATATTTCATTTTTGCATTACAAAAATAATAACCAGTTCTTGATTCAATAAGTATTATAATACAAAAACTATTAGAACAGAGTCAAGTAATCCCTCCATAACAAGATGAAGTACTAATTTACTAAGTTATACACAAAACCCGAGTCTATTCTAAGAGATCTGAAGATACAAGTTTCCACGGAATAGAGGGGAAAAGAGTACCCTCAATTAAACGCCATTGACATCTCAGAAAAGAAGAAACAGTTCTTAAAATGAATTACCAAATTTATTCATCAAACAAGGACGTTTTCAAGAAATATCTCTAAGAGTTTTCCCAACAACTAAACCAATTATTCTCCCAGTTTTCTTTGAGCAAAAACTCGACAAAAGAGTTGTAAGTTTTAAATGTTTATTACAAGTAGAACCCAACTCCAAAGTACTAGAACAGAGTTAACACGAAGTCCTAACAAGTTCAGAACTATACAAATAACCAAATATGAATGTAATGAAAAACACAAACCTCCATTAATAGTTCAAAATTCCACTAAATAAAACATGGGCACAGAGCCACATACGGCATCAACAATAGTCTTGATTTATCCAAAAATACAAACACCGGTTCATAGTGGCAAGTGGTTCCAACAAGATTTTGTATAAAAACACGAAGCCAAAATACTAGCTCTTACGGCCTCAAGGTTCCTACAAAGTTTAGAATCTACACAAGTAATAGAATACCATGATGTGTAAATTACTAATCTACAATGATAGTTCCAAATTTCTCAAAAGAATATAAGACACGGTACAGAGCCCAATATTATCCCCCAATGGAACTCAAGTTTCACCCAAATTTTGAGCCCAAAAATGAGTAATAACATACAAGTACCGTGTACATTATGAACTGACAGTAACAATTTAGATTATCACAAGGAACTAAGATACAAGCACCGAGATTTATACGGGCTTCACAACAGTCCAGAGATATACAAGATTCCAACATGATTCGAAAAAACAAGTTCCTCATCACAATTCTCAACAAACACAAAACCAGAACCAAGTTCCAAACCAAAAACGAGCTCAAATAAAGGTTCAAAAACATGAGCTCAACACAAGCTCGAGATCAAATAAAACAAAAAATCCAACAAGGTCAGACAAAACCCAAGGTTCTCAAAATCTCTGAACCAAATTTAAATAGCAATGAAGATTACCAATAGAATACTTCCATTACCCATTCCAGAATGATAAGACCAAGTTACAGGAATACATTTTTGCATGCATTCTCCTTTTTAAGAACTATACATGGTAAGTTTCCAAACATAACATCATTTACCAAGGATTCAAAACCAATATCACAAGATTTAATAAACCCAACAAGCCAATAACCGGATAAGATAAGAAATCCAAGAATCTCAAAAGAGAAGACTTGTTTTAATGAGACATTTATAAGAAAGCAAGAGATCTTAAATTTTAGAGCATATCACGCTTTGATAGCACTTGTCAAAATTGAAGAGAACCTCCAGCCGAGCTCAAAACTTCTCCTCTTCTCCATGAAAGATCAAATAACAATGTTCTTTTCCCACAATGCCTCCTATATATTCCACGAACTAAAAATAGGTTTAAAACCTCAAAAATAGCCATTAAGTGTAGTTCAATCTGCTGGTTTGAAAAACCAGAGAGCATGCAGAGCAAAAATCACGAAGTATGCAAAGTGAAACAACCACATTCCAACCCGTTTGCATGCCTTCCAAAGCAGTTTGAGCACGAAAACTGAAAACAATAAATTCCATTAATTCGATTTTCCCACCTATCTTCCCTTGCCACTTGCCTTCCATGTTTAGTGATTGCCAAATCAAATTTAAAAAGAAATTCCATTTTAGTGACACTTCCACATAAGCCTCCGCCAAGTTCACTAACCCCTACCAAAACTGAAGTACTTCCTGTAATTAAGACCTTATCAATAACTTAAATGCTATTGGAACCATCGCCCATGACACATGCAACCACCAATCCCCCTTCATGCCCATTAGTTTAGGGTAAACATAATTGTTTAGGTTAGATCTTAGGTCAGCTTAGGATATAACCCAATAAATAATTTACCACCTTAGGTAGTTTCCATATAGGTTAGATTAATTCTAACACAATTGTTTTTAGGCATTAGGTTAGATATAACCATATGGCATTAGGTTTTAGGATAATTTAAATAACCTAGTAACCCCTCCATGACCCTTTAGCACAAAGCTTAGGTTAGGATAAATTTAATTAATTAACATAGCTAGGTAGTAAATGTGTATATTCTTACCTAGCTTAGGATTCCGTAGGACAGTCCCTTTAGTTTTAGGAACCAGAATGTTTCCTAAGCCGTGTATAGGCTATAGTTCATTTGTGTCAGCATTGTCCTACCATGATCGAACTGAAAATATCCAAACACAACATACGACTAAATAAAATAAGTTCACACAACAATCAAAGAACTTGTAACCAACAAAATTCAGTCATGTCTTTTAATTCCTGGGATGTCGATTTACCATTCATTTAACAGAGAAGCTTTTAAAACATTCCTTGGATCACTGAAATCGATCCAAGGATGAGTTGGATTAATAGATGAGTTCACAACTCTTAAACCAAATGGTAACCCACCTACAAGAAATGAACAATGGATTCAAGGAAGCCATTCCAATTCAGTTAAAGGATCTTAAGAATAGAAGATGCTTTATCCATATCAAGCATGATATCCAAAAATCAAAAGAACATATCTTTATAAGGAAAATCACATGTCAACACTTGAAATGTAAAGGAGGAAAATAACAACTGTCATCAAAATCTATAGTATCATCACAAGAAACATCATCATGACCATTTACTATATTCTCAATATTAGAATCATAACCATTATTAGAAATATTGACAGAGTTAGGAACATCTTTACCATTATCAGATGAATAAAAACATTTTTCCAAAACCACCACATTACAGTTTTTAGTTACTTCCCTTTTTATAGGGTCATAAATCCTTAGACCTGTAATGTTAATACCATATCCAATGAAAAAACAAGAGAAAGAAGTCATATCAAGTTTCTTTATTTTCTTTTTAGGAATGTATAAAGAAGCAGTAATACCAAAAAACTTTTAGATGAGAAATATCAGGTTTTTGATTTGACCATTTTCTAAAGGAGTTCAAAGATTAATAGCTTTAGTGGGAACTCTATTTAGAATGTAGACTATTGTGTTCATTGCTTCTTCCCATAGAAATTTGGGAAGACTAGCAGAATGAAGCATAGTGCGAGCCATATATAAAATAGTCTTATTCTTATGTTCTGGAACACCATGAGATTGGAGAGAATGAGGAGAAGTTAATTCCCTTTTAATACCACAATTAATACAAAAATTTTCAAATACTTTGCTAACATATTGACCCCCATTATCTGTTCTAAGTCTCTTAATTTTGTAATTTGAAGAGTTTTCAACAGATGTTTTAAATTCCTTAAATTTACCTAGTACATCAGATTTATTTTCAATAAAATATGACCAAATCATCTTGGTGAAATCATCAATGAAAGTCACAGCATATAAAGAACCATTTAATGAAGCTACTTCAAGAGCTCCTCTAATATCACAATTGAAACTTTCTAGTGGGGAAGAGGAACTCTCTTCAAGATGTGAGTGAAAGGGTTTAGTGCTTTGTTTTGAGTGTAAACACCCTTCACACACATCATGAGAAGAAGAAAACACAAGAAAACCTTTCACAAGATTATATCTAGCCATTTCATATAAAATTCTATAATTAACATGTCCTAATATTTTATGCCATAGTTTTGAATTATTCAAACTTTAAGAAACAAAACATGATGCAAAATGGAAATCATCAAAAATATACATACCATTTATTTGAATTCCTTCAGCTATTATATTATCATTGCTATCCTTGATATACAAAGTATCTTTCAAAATTTGAATAGCCAAACCATCATGAGATAATTGAGAACATGATAAAAGGTTGTTTTTGAGCTTAGGAACAAATAAAACATTATTCAACTCACCATTAGCAAATTTTACCTTCCCTTTATCTATTGCTTCTAAATATGAGTTATCACCATGATATACATGTTCATTGATTTTCACAACATCAAATAAAGAATTTGAAACACCAGTCATATGATTTGATGCACCTGAATCTAGAATCCATTCAGAATTAGAGGAAGAATACAATGCAACATATAATGTAATCGTTTTAGGAATATCATTAGAGCTATCCTTTTTCCTTAAATTGCATTTTGAAGAAACAATTTATTTTTTATTTTTATGGATATGATTCTTAGCTTTGCAATCTTCCTTTTTATGTCCAAATTTACCACATTTGTGACATTTACCACTAAAGCTAACACGTAATTGATCAGAAGAAAAAAATTCTTATCAATAAACGAAGATTTAGATCTAAATTTTTGATCGAGAAAGGCTTGCGAGGTTTGAAATTTGAATTATGAGTAAGAAGTGTCGACGAGGCATTCTCCTTAGAGTCAAAGTTCATCATCACTATCTCTTCCTGTATCAAAAGTGAACTCAAGGTATTTAAATTAGGTAGATCATTTTCATTCTGATATTTAGAGTTCAAGATAGAAATAAAATTCCTAAATCTTTCATGTATATTTAACTAAACAATAAAGTAGATTAATTTTTCACCAATTAAATCAAAATTGCATCCATCTAATTGTTCTTTAATATTTTTAATTTTGGCTAAGAAATTAACTACTTTTTCATCTCCTTTCATAGGAGTTGTAAGCAATTCTAAAACTAATTTAATAATTTTAGATAAACATGTACCTTCATGCATGGATTCTAGTTGTGTCCATACCTCTTTAGGATGTTCAATATTACCAATGTGTAGAAGGTACTCATCATTCACATTGCGTAAAATCATGGAAAGATCCTCTTGCATTCGTTGCGAGTATGTATTCATGTTATCTACAGTTGTTTGACGACCGGTGGGAGAAACCTCAGATCCAAAAACAATTGTCCAGAGTTTCCTCGCCATAAGTTCTGATTTGACCCTGATCTTCCAAATGTTGTAGTTGGTTCCATTCAGGATCTGGGTTTTGTCAAGATAGAAATAGACTGGATGCCATTGTTTTCCTGAACCTGTAAAACACACCCCATTATAATATACAATGTACCACAAAGTTAGATACATATATTTACAAAAATAAACCTTTTTAATAGAAATAGATCTAAATTTTATAGATCTACATAAACTATTTAATCATAACTAATTTTTTCATTACAACGCATATTAATTAACCTCCCATGATCAAAATAATAACCTGCAATATAAAAGGTTTTGCATTATACCCTAGACTTATATTAAAAAAATTATGACTATATAGAACTAAAGAAGAAACCCCTAAGAATGTAAAACAACTTATAAATTCTAGGAAAAAATAATGTAGACAAATCTTTGAACAACTTAAATTTGATGTCTAAATGACCATCATCTTACGCTTATGTTTGTTTGGTCATTGTGACGATCATTTGACCATAAAATTTACTACAAGTAAAAACTTGTTGTGTATTTCTAAAATGTAACATTCCGAATTTCTTCTTCTATATAATATTAGGGAAGTTATATTATAATACATTATATTAACCTATTATAATTTATAATGTAAAAATATATTCACTTTTTTAAAAATAGGTATATAGTTAATATAATGTAAATAAAAAACAACATATAATCTATATGTTGTTTAAAAACTATAGTATATATACTTTTTGAAAAAATAAATAAATACATATAACCCTTATTACGGGGCCCCTCATGAAAAAAAGATTTAAAACATTTACCAGGCCATGTAATTTTAAATTCTACATAAACCTTAGAATTTACAAAGGAGACAACATTTTTCACACATCCAATGGAAAAAATTCAAATCCTATTTTGATGGAGCTTTGTCTCCTCCTTCATTTACCATTGACAAAATTCAACCTGCACATATTAAAACTATAGAAAAAAATATTTCAAATATTTTCCCCTTACCCGAACACAAGTTTTCACTGAAGGTAAGAAGTTTCTAAATTTTCCACCTGTGAATTCACCTTGATTCTTCACAAAGTAAAAACTTTTAGGTTTCACTTATTTTAAATACCCTTCTGGGATGGTTGAAAAAACCCATATGAATTAAATATATAAATCATTTTCTCTTAATTTATTTAATTTACCTTTCTAGGTTGGTTGAAAAAACCCGTACAAATTAAATAAATAAAATATAAAACATTTTCTCTTAATTTATTTAATTTACCTTTCCGGTTGGTTGAAAAAACCCGTACAAATTAAATAAATAAAATACAAAACATTTGATCTTAATTTATTTAATTTACCTTTCCGGGTTGGTTAAAAAAACCGGTACAAATTAAATAAATAAAATACAAACCATTTGATCTTAATTTATTTAATTTACCTTGCTCTGTTACCATGTTAGAATTTGAGGATTCTAATAAATATGGATTTAATCAACTTACATATTATATAATGTTACAATAAATATTTAAATAAACATTACATCATAACATAAGTAAATAAAGAAATACTTACAGAGAAATAAATAACATAGGTGACACAATATTTATAGTGGAAAACCCCAAAAGGGTAAAAACCACTTTGAAAATAACATTTTATTTCAGAGAACTTATTTTACATCTAGTAAGATCACCTCCTCCTTAAAACCCTATTTACCAAGGGTAAAACCAAATCATTTGATTTGCACACCTTTGATATATTTTCTGAATATATCAAATGAGGACCTAAAGTCTTTTTTATATAAGGTGATCGGGTATGTCTCCCGACCCACCTTTTCAACATAAATGGTTGACACATATACCTAGGTGAGTGTATTTAATAAATATAAACATAAATGATTCACATTATTAAATACCTACCTAATGTATATTACCTAGGTATGAATATTTAATAATAAAAAATATTTCATATTATTAAATATTTAACCTATGTAATAGTGATGGACCCATATTAATCAAGGGTTGGCGGACCAATTAATCATTATGTTCCAACTTATGCCAATAGATTACTTTCCCATGGTACGCATAAGATTTACAATCCTTAAACCATAAAGCTTTTAGACTAGCATATCGGGTGAAGGAATTATAACACCTTCATCATACTCAAGTTACCTTTTGGTACAAAAGGATTTGGAATCTTGAAGATCATCCCATGATGAATGGCTAAGTATGATTTGTGAGTTTTACATATTGTAACAGGTTCTCATAAAAGGTTATTGAACCTAAGCATATAGGAACCTTTTCAAATTGCTCTCACGTTGGCTTTCGGGCTTAATGGAATCTCATCCTGTTTCCAAGTTTTCCTAAGCAACCGACAATGGTCATAGGACTTACAAAATTCAATACAATCTTGGTAGATGGTTTCCCACCAGAACCCTTCCAAAGTAGAATATTTTTCGCAATTACATTTCTGCATAGTATCCTCCTACAATCCCACCACGTGCTTCCTCTATAATTGCTACATGATCATGTTCCAATATGCATCGGCGTAGAACCTCATCACGTAATAACTTATACAGATCTCCGCTAATCAACATATAAGGTGTGGTGTGTATAGCCAACTAATTCCTCTCCAGAGCCTTCATCCCTTCTGATGCCACACTAGTTTTCAAGAATACTACGATATATTCTAAGTTTGAGGAACGTTCCACAACCTAAATAGTTACGCATCTTTAATTATATCCTCAATACTCTGTAAATCCTCTCTCGAGTCAATTCTCAATAAGTGGTTAGGTCTTGAATTACTTTTTCCTAGTTTTACAACCACCGTGAACTCAAACTCTTGAAATAATAGGAACCAATGACATACGAAACCTTTCAAAATGAGATTATTTAACAAATAATTCAATGTCATGTGACTCACATGTAGAGTGTAAAATGTGTTTCCAGCAAATCTTTGCATGAACTTATGCAATGCGTAGATCATTAATAGTGCCTCATGCTCAATAGTTATGTGATTTTGTTCTACAGGTGTCAACTTACTACTTGCAAAACAAAAAGGGTGATCAATAATACCCTCACCAGGATGTTCTAGTACTTCTCCAATGGTTGTTCTTGAGGCATCAACATGCACATGGAAAGGCTTATCCTAAGAAGGAAAATGTAGTATGGGTGCAATGACAAGTCTATCCTTTAAAGTGTCAAACACCTTTTGTTGTGCCTCTCCCCAATGAAAGGCACTCTTGTGCTTTAGCAATTCTTCCAAGGGCATGGAGATCTTGGCATATCCTTTGATGAAATTCCTATAGTACCCCGTATGCCCAAGAAATCCGTGCACTGTGCTTTGACTAGTAGGCTCCCCTAATCCCATAATAACTACAACTTTGGTGGGATCCACTAGTAAGCCTTCCTTACATATAATATGCCCCAACAAGGTTCCAAATGGAGTGGAAAAGACACATTTCTTAATGTTGAGGGATATATTTAACTTCCAAAATCTCTCAAACATTAGAGTCAAATTATCACTATGGTTTTTTACCATCCCATACACAGTCTATTCATCTAGGTAGACTTGAAGAATTTTTTTGGATGAATTATTCAAATGCTTTTACCACAATGCACGAGAATATAATAGGAACATTTCTCAATCACAAAGGCATGATCATATAGGCAAAGCCTCCACACTCGATGATGAAAGTTTTCTTTCTCCGGTCTTCCTTTGCAATTCTGACTTGGTGATACCCTGAGAACCCATCTGTGAAAGAGTAGACCTCACGCCCAGCTACTCCCTCCATAATTTATTTAGTAAAGGGGTTTGGAAAGGATCGATGGCACATATTGCATTTAGGTCCCTATAGTTAACAAAGATCATTATTATTCCATACTTCTTGATGCTTATGACCATTGGGATTATCCATTTTGATTCCTCCATAGCCTCAATGATGCCTGAAGAGACCATCTTATATATTTCGTCCTTGACCCATACGTGCAAGTTCATATTCATCCGATAAGGCCTCTTCCAAATCAGGTGTGAACCTTCCTTTAACTTGATCCTCATCTCCCCCAAAGAATGGTGGATGCCTTTGAGTTCATGGTACCCACATGGGAACAAATCCTAGAAATTGTGTAATAACTCAATGGTCCTTGAAACTTATTTCTTCGACCAATAGTCCCTAATGATAGCTTCCTTAGGTTCTTCCTCTGAGCCAATGTTAACCTTCTTCATTTTTAAGGGATCATGGTAGGCGTGCGCTCACTCATTAGCGTTATCTATGAATTCGTGCATACCTATGGAATGGTTAACATCTAGACTTTCCATCTCTTCACCATCTACTACATAGACCATCTTTCCTTTTTCCTTTTCAATGCACATGCGCTCAAGCTATATTTCTTTTGATTCTTCTTCATTGAGATGTATCTCCAAACAAGGTTCACCCAACAACTCCAGTAACCTATCTTCTTCCATAGCACTATCTCCCATTGTAAGGTACTTGACAACTTGCAACACCTTATCCACTGATGGCTTGGTACTTTGATACTAAAACATTTGAATGAGATTAGTTGTTAACTCCCACCAATTCCTGTCTGACAGAGTGTCTCAGAGTGAATATAACATGCACATGTATAACCCTATAAGGTGGAATATAACTTATGCACCCATAATGAAGGTGGTAAAGTTTATGTGCCCTCTATCTAGGCCTTCTCAAAAGCTTGGATATGGAACAAGGCAGGTTCCTTTCCATAGTAGTCCTGTATGACAGGTGGTCTTGTTGCTTCTAGAGAACCTAACAGAGAATGTGACTCTTACCTCACACCACTCTAGGAGACTCTCATGATGTGTTTCCCATCAACGTGTTGTAGTCTTGAGAAAGTTGTAAATGAGAATAATTCTCCTTTCGTCCTCACTTTTCCACTGATCCTTCATTTCTCATAAGAAATCATCAGGGCTTGCTCCTCTGAAGTAAATTAGAAGCTTCTTTCTTCCTAGGAAATTAAATGAGCATTCCTTAATTGTCCTTGTTATATATCCTCTCAACTGTCACCAATCAACTCATAAGTCCTGTGTTCCCAATTGTCACATGTTAGGCTAGTTGTATCACTCATCGAATCAACATCTTAAACATGGATAACTCCTTGTGTAGGATGAATTATTTTAGGGTCTTTTATGGAGCACACATAGATTCTCATTAAGGAGTTCCTCTCCTAAGGGATCGATAGGGCACTCACATCCCATCTGTTAAAGTAATGATCACCCTTTTATCCTTGTTCTCAAAATTGATATACTCCTTGTTAAACCATAGGTTGACATTGTTCTTATAATACCAAGGGTGCCCAAGTAATGCTTGGAAATTTTCTGCCTCAGCGAGCACCAAGACTTAGAAGTCCCTAGTGAACTTGGCCCCTTGAATAGTGATAACCACATATTTGAAGACTCCAATGGGCATTTCCTTTTTCTTGTTCTCCACATACAACACATTCGAAGATGGTTGTAATTTGGGCCTTCCCATTTGATGTCATCCATCCAAGGTGAGAACATTGACCTCCGCTCCTATGTCGATGAGGATATTGCTTAGAAGCCACCCATTAACAATTGCATTCAATGTAATCTCTTTATCATAGTCAAGGATGTGAGGAGGAAGGTTGGCATTTCAAACATACCTTTTATGCTCTCTCTTGGCATGTGGTACCTTCTCCCATAACCATTCTCCTAGCAAGGGAATGATATTATCCTACCTTAACATTTTACACACTTCCCTAACCTCATCTAGATCCTTCTCCTAAGAAGGTAATGATATTATCTTCGAGCCTCAACATTATTCCTTTTCTATAACTACCTTGATTGATCCTTCAGACATTGGATCTCTCCTTGTAATCCACAAATCACATCCATAGTCTCTTGGTACACTTCGTTTTGATGAGCAGGGTCTAGATATTTCCCATGTACCACTTATTCCCTATCAACTAATTTTTTCCTTAGCATATCCCATAAACGCATAACCTCTACTTGCATTCTCACTAGTATAGGTTCTAATCCTGACTCATGCGCCACTCTTGGCATCCAATATGGGTTAGCCTTCTTTATACTTACCATCCTAACACATTTTTATTTCCGGTGTTTTTGGCTCATGTGCTCAAACAACTCAGGGAAATATCCATACTTATGTTTCTTTCTACACCATGAGCACTGCAATAGATCAAGACACTCATGCTTATAATGCTTTGTAGACCCACAATTATAACAAGTTCCTCACGGAACTCACCTCTTCCTCTTCCATAGTTACTGCAATCAAAAAATCCTTTGTGAAATCCTCTTTCACGTGCTCTTCCATCTGCGTGCCCTTCATAGCAGTGATTATCATCCTTGGAACTACTTCTAGGATAGTCCGCATATACCAATATCAATAGCATCATGAATTTAGTCAATCATCCTATAATCCTTAGTATCATGGGTCATAAAGGTACAAATTTTCCAATAGCAAGAAACACTCTTGTGGATTACATGTTTTAGTAGAGGACATCTATTTGCATAATGATCCCCGTGGAAAATATTATAGTCTACTACTATGGCATTTATCGATTTCGATGGCAACTATCCTTTGCATGCCCCTCCACTCCAAAATATATGCACAAAAGCCCACTACGAACCTCATGTATTGAATTTGTAGACAAATTCTCCAACTTCTTGGTCACTATAGCAATTTGAGCCTCCAAAAAGTTCTAACACCACTATCAATGCTCCTAACAACCTCGGCATGCGGATCAGCTTCCAAGGCCTCGCGCAGTCCAGTGAAAAGTCTTTTGTCATAGTTCCCTTCTAAATAGTGTTATCAATCCCCAAAAAACCATTGAGCATGTTGAGAGGGGTGTATGTCATAGGATAGTTTTGATAAGATATTTTTGAATCATGTGTTGTACTCCTGCACACTCTCTACCATTCCTTAATAGATTTTGTTCAAGATGTTGTTGCTTTTTCTTGAACTTGGGGATATAGAACTCTGCTAGGAATGTGTTCTTCAATGCAGTGTAGTCCATGAATGTCTAGTGGGGGTCATACTTGTGGTACCATCTATGTGCATGGCCCTACAAATTTGTTCCAAATTGACTTGAATTTCATTCCAGGGTAGTGATCCCCTTCGCGCGCCATAGCTATTCACGCTTGTGCACATATTATGAATCATCCTCAATACCTCTATAGTCTAGTAGGTGCAAATACATCTCAAAGAATACTTATGGAGGTGGTTGTGGCCCTTGTCCTCCTGATCCATAACCTTTGTTCCCTCTGGTGTTTCCTCCTCCACCAGATCCATTGGATCCACCTAGTCTTGTGCCTCCCGATCGGTGAAATCCTCTAGATCTGCTAGGTCCACCAAGTCCTCTAGATCCACTAGGTCCACCAGCTCCTCCAACTCCTATATAACCAGATCCACCTCTTGTAGTTGGAAAATGGCCCAAAGTGGTCGCGCCTAGTGTCCCTAACATCCCACTGAACTATGCATTGATTGTTTGTGATATTGTCTCACTGCTAGTTGTGTGTCCGCACTACTTCTAGATGTGATACCCAAGCCTTGTATATTTAAAACTTGTCCAAAAATTCCTCCAAATACGGGAATGGTTTGCATAGCCATGGATGTCCCAAATGAGAAATTATATCTCCTAGACATATATCAGTTACTTCTACTGATAATAAATGGATTAACAATTCTTATTTCTTGATATGAAAAACCAAGCACTAGGGGTTGGTCACCAGGTGGGTTTAGATGCACGCCGATGGCTCTCCTTTCTCCATGCGATGAACTCTCATTAGAATTTTATTCTCTCCCGCACTTGCTAAGATGGGGTAGTTAAAAATTCTCGGGTTCCACAACCTCTGTGTTAACCTCAACTCCTTCCCCGTAATGTCTACCTCTATAGATTCATCGGACCTATAACCTCACATTTTCTACCCATCTCCCTTTAATGAGCTTCAATATACTTGAGTCATCTCTCTTCCCTTTCCCTTTTAGTCGTAATGTCGACATCTTCCTCACCCAACACTCATAGAATCTTAGCTATCCATAGGAAGGACCTCTAAACTTAGGGTAATGATGAATATCTTCATAGGTAAAGGGATAACATGAAAAAATGATCCTCCAAGTTCCCTTAAAAACTCAAACTCAACAACCTTTGGGAAATAATACATATAAATGGTGTATTCTAGAGTATAACTAGTTAGCACTCCTTTCCACCAGTGATCAAAAACACACATCTAAGTCGATATGCATCCGGAAGCCTCTGGTAATCATCTTGGGTCCATATGTGTGATCTATAGTACCAGTTAAATCTAGATGCATATGCTGAAATCCATTGATACAATTCTACTATAAAAAGACAGAAGAAAGTTTCATATAGCTCATGGTACAAGTGATCTTCTACCCATCTACATGCATAAACCTCAGGTCCCACACTGAATCTTTGATAAAACTCATCTTCCATGCTCCTAAACCATGCTTTAACACTCTCTAAGTTCATATGCTCAGTCATCACACATTAATGGAACTAAGTGTGGATGTATCCATTTCTCACAACTTTGAAAAGAGGCCCCGACAATGGAACCAAGATTTATTCATTTTTATGTCCTTAGAAACAACATTCTAATCACATGCATGCTGACCTATCACCCAATGGGCGTGGGCACTCCCGAGGCACGTGCGGGTGCCAATCCCCTCCTTTATTTGAGTTTTGTGAGAATACATCCCCTACTGAAAGAATCTTAGATGCAAGAAGGGAAAGAACCATACATTAGGATTATTTCCTTAAAATAGTAGTAGGCTATATATATTTCAAGAAGGAGAAGGTTCTTAGTCGTAATCGACTTTTCTTTCGAACTGAACATAGCATTGCGGGTAGAACAACCAAGATTTTAAGGAAGTCAAAGAGATAAAATAAATGACTTAGACCTTGGGCTAGCTACAATATTTTCACAGAGCACAACAAATTTCCAGTTACAGAAGGATTATAGAAGCATCTGAGTGCTAAGTGAGGTAGAATTTGTCTCTAGGAGGAGCCAACTTAGAACATAATAATTCCACATCCTATTGAACTCGGAAAGATTTGAATACTATCAGAGTTTAGAAGAATAAAAATGAAGATCAATACAAATAAACAGAGTGGATTAAACCCAAGCACCTCAACCTGATGAGCAACCAGCTAAAACTAGATTGCCAACAATTACTTCAGTTAGTTGTTAGGAGAATTAGCATTCTGTTAATCCATCATATGTTCCTCGAGAATAAAACATTAACATCATTCAAGAATACCCATTCAAGGGTTGAAGATCAAACTTAGTATTTTACTACAGCTGCCCTCATTATCTATAGCTAGATATTATTATTAAATATAGTTGTTGATCCTTAGTACAATTACTTACTCAAAATAAAACCAGGTCGACTAAGAATTAACGATACCTCCTACAATACTAACCCACTAGGAATTGTTTTCTTTAAAAAGAAACAAACCCAGTTTTGTAAATCTAACGGTTACTAAGACAAGGAAAGTCATCTATAGCCAAAACCCCAAACACACCGGTTTTCAGTATTCCACAATGTCTTGCAAAATCTATACAACCCCATAAAGGATGGGTAAAAATTTAAGCAAGGTTTTCTATGGTTTAGTTACTTATTAAATTCTCAACTTAAATAAGAATTCAAAACAATACAGGCCTGTCAAGCCAAAACTCAATGACGAATATAGCTGCAACACTCATTCAACCCATGGAATATGTTATTTCAGAGAAACAATAAATCACATTAAAGTCTACAACCATTAATTTATTTCCAAATAGAATTCATCACAAATCAAAGGTAAAACATACTCTACGAAGTATGAATAAATTGATTCTTCACTACTGAAATTACGAACACAAAATTTCAATCAAAACAAGTTCTTTTTGTGAAATTGCTAAATAGAGAAAAATATTATGACGATTTCAGAGCATATCATGCCTATTACGCCTGTATTTTCTTTCCTTGCAAATCTTTCACGATTCCTTAGAAAAATCCCTAAACCCTTGAAGTGAATCCCTTTTATTAACAGATCACAATGCTTCCTCGATGTTTAATGAGTCTGGGAACTCGTTGTACAATCAACTCAACTGATGTTTTCACAATGCAACTCACAAAACACATAGTTCCAACTTTCTTTACATGCAGAGCTTCGTGAATTTCTTGTAAGAGAATGATTCAATACCAAAAACCTCCTTATCTTCCCCAATCCATCCATGCATTCCCCGAGGAAGGTGGAAGTTTATTGCTTAATAAATGACATTAATGCAGCGGTTGGAGCTTGTAAACTATCAGAGGGTCAACAAAAGGCCAATTATTAGTCAAAATAAGGTCTTATTCAAATTCCAATTTTGGTCATTAAATGAACTATCAAAATTGTCAAAGCCTTAACATAACTTAGTTAAAAAAACTATAAGGTTAACAATTTAATAGAGATAAGCAACAACATCACAAATCACTTTTGAGGCTTAAATTTACACCAAGGATTTTATGATATACCACATTACAAATGACGTAATGTCACCTTAGTGAAAATAGTTCATCACTAAGATAGACCCCAGATTAGCAGGGTTCACATCTAAGGAGATCATCCTTAGCTTATTCATGATAATGTGATTACGCATTCACATCAAATTTCCATTAAATTTTTGATACATAAAAGTTCCAACAACAAAGGATAAAACCATTTTTCATATCATTCCTTTAACAATAGTAATGAAATCATGAGGTGTTATAAAATGATCATGTCATAACTTACAAAAGTAGGAAAATAAAGTTACATGAATTGAATTATTCTCCACATGATTTAGAGCTTACTGCCATTGTTCATGAACTTCAAGTTTGGAGGCATTTTCTGCTTGGTAATCATTTTGAATTAAAAATGATCATCTTAGAATGAATTATATTTTCACTCACCCAAATCCAAATTCAAGACAATGAAGATGGTTAGAGTTTTTGTCTCAATATGATTTTGACATAAATTACATTAAAGGTAAGGAAAATAGAGTAGCCAATGCTCTAAGTCATAGGAAGCACATTTATGCTCTTATAACATTAAGAACTCAGTTTAAGGATGAAGTAAAAAGTGTTATGGAATCTTATTCTTATTTTCAGCAAGTAAAAATAGTACTTGCTATAGAACCAAATGATGTGAGATATAAAGGTTTTCACTTTGACAATGAAGGAATTTTACAATTATAAAATAGAGTATACATACCTTCTCTAAATGATTTAAGAAATAAATTGTTAGTGATGATATAAAACATCAATATTTCGGAAAGAGATGAAAAAGGATGTTATTGATTTTGTGACACATTGCTTGGAATGTCAACATGTTAAAGCTGAACATATGCATCCAACTAGTTTATTATATCCTCATAGCATACCGCAGTACAAATGGCAAGTAATAAGCATGGATTTTGTACAAGGGTTGCCTATGTCAAGAAATAAACATGATGTTATTTTGGTTGTTGTGGATAAACTAACAAAATTAGCTCACTTTATTGTTGGTAATCTTAAGGATGATTCTCCTATTTTGGAAAAAGGTTTGTACATGATATTTTCAGATTACATGGAGTACCTGAATTAATCATATCTGATAGAGATCCTAGAATGAATTCACATTTTTAGTAAACTTTTAATGCAGCTCTAGGAACTAAGCTGAATTTCAGTTCTATGTATCATCGAAAATGGATGGACAGACTGAAAGAGTTAATCAAGTTTTAGAGGATATCTTACGAATGTATTGCATCGATCAAAAACTTAAATGGGAAGAATACCTTCCATTAGTTTAGTTTGCATACGATAACACATATTATGCCTCTCTTAAGATGGCACCTTTCGAAGCATTATACGGAATAAAATGCATAACCCTTGTTAGTTGAGACAACATTGAGGATAGAGAGGTAATTGGACCTGAAATCCTAATGGAAATGGAACAACAATTTAAAATGATTCATGAATGCTTGAAAGAAGTATCAAATAGGCAAAAGAGTTATACTAACTTAAAGCAGTTTGATAGGAAATTTGAACTCAGTGAGAAGTTATTTCTTGGGGATAAACTGAAAAAGAGTTCTATAACTTTTGGCAAGGTTGTCAAGTTATCACCTCATTTTGTGGGACCTTTTGAAATAGTTAAAGTAATCAACCCTGTAGCTTATCATTTAGCATTACCTCCTGATTTATCACAAATGCATAATGTTTTCCATATTTATTTTCTTAATAAATACATTTTAGATTTATCACATGTGTTAAATTGGAATTCCTTGCAGGTCTAAGACCCAAGAATAATCGTGGTTAAACCCTTACGAGTGTTGGAAACTCACCAGTTGCACTTAAGAAATCATGAAATAAGTCAATGTAAGGTCTAGTGGGACCAGTCTAATGAATAAAATGAAACCTCAAAAAAATTTGAAAGATATGAAAACTACTTTTCCATACTTGTTTTAAGAGAATTGATTCTATTGAATGATATAATTTGTGATTTAATTCTTTTATGGAAATAAACCCATGTCGAGTTTGGGTAGATATTTCATTGTTTAAAATTAAAATCTAGGTAAATGTTGATTGTTTTGGGAATTTTAAAATTTTGTTATGTCTTAAACATATGAAAATAAAGTTAATAAAAATGATTTTCCTTGATGTAAATTGTTGTAAGGAGATAATCATCGGACAATGATTCTTTTACGAGGGAAGCATGTAACATGTTTGACAAATTGTTATCTTTCCTCTTTTGCATTGCAAGCATTGACATGTGATTTTTCTGGATAAGGAGTGTTCCTTTGATTTTTAGAAATCATGCTTTCCATGGATGAGTCATTTCTGCTCTTGGATTCATTAAATCGAAATGATATTTATTACAAATAATCCATTTTTTCTTTTGATAGATAAGTTGTAATCTAGAAATGAAGTTTGCAAACTTATCTCTTTTTATTAACAAATCCTTGGATCAATTCCATTGATCCAAGGTATGTTTTAAATATTCTTACCTGATCTGAATGGTAAAATGACATTCAAAGGTTGAAGGACATAATGGACTGAACTTTTGTATGTTTACAAATTCTTTTATTTTCTTGTAAGATTGTGCCTACATTATGTTGTATGTTATGTGCTTGGATCTTCTTGATTGATCTCTTCAAGATGCTAATGTCATCAAGTGGTATGAGGCCTACTTCAGGACTATGGAGGAAAAATAAAAACTAAGTCCTAGGCCTATGAGATCTATCCTAACGAGATTCTAAACTAAGGTAAATGTACCTATCTTTTATCTATGCCTATTTCATTCAGGATAACATCCTAACCTAGGTTGCATGTTCTAAATTGGGATGTGGGGGAATAACCTAAGGTGATGCTAGGATTATTTCTAACCTGATATCTAATACTAAATGGCTATGAGCTATGACCTAACCTAAGAGGGAAATTTACCTCTAGTAATGTTTATAACCTAAGGTAAATACTTCTAAACTATCCTATGGTCTTAACCAAAGCTAATGGTATCTATCCTAAACTAATGAAATGTGGAAAGGGGACCTAAGGGTCGTATGGAAAGTGGTAAGCTTGGTGACAGTTCCTAAGCTATAAATGTGATTTGATTTTTGAATTAATTAGACAAAGACATACTATCGGTTTAGGAAGAAACATGAAATTTGGTAGGAGGCTACATGGATTTATCACTAAGGTTAAGTGATGCATGTAGAAGTTTAATTGGGTCTCACCAATTTTGGATTGTGGTGGTGAAGAGAGATAGGCTCGTCAAAATTTTGGAAAGGTTTTTGAATCTTTGCTCATCAATTCTGTCATTCAGGATAGCCTCTAGTAAAAAAGAAGCAGCCTCATCATTTATAGCACTCTTCTCTTTAAGAAGGTTTTCATAAAATCTGAGAGCTTCCTCCTTTATGGCCTTAGGATCTTTGATGATAGTATTGTTTCCTTTTATTTGAGAGTTAATGGCATTAATGAGCCTCATTTTTGTCAAGAAAAATGCCTTCGAAACCATGCGGGAGGATTTATTGGAGGTTGTTTGGTCATTCATGCTCTCTAATTTTTTCTCTGCATGGAGCTATTTGGTTCTTCAAACCAGCAGTTCTATTTTAAGTTTGAAGCTATTTTTGAGTTCCTTGATCTATTTTTGATTCAAGGGAAGTATATGAGGCATTGGGGAAAGAGATTTTTGGTTTTTGATCTTACTTGGAAAAGGAGTGTTGGAATTTCGGCTGGAATTATTCTTTGAATCAGCAAAAGCACTATTAGGCATGATAGGCTCTATCCATTAAGATTTCTTGCTTTTCTCTAAATGTTTCATTAAAATAACTCTGCTCTCATGAGATAATTGGGTTTCTATTTTTGTTCTGGTTATTTGCTTTCTTGTTGAAAGAATGTTTATGCCTTTGGTTTTAGAAACCTTACATGATAATGTTTTTTTGGGTGTTCTCTCCGAGTGAGTTAAAATGGTGAAATACATTTACAACTCTGTCGATACTTTAGTGTTTTGATTGAAGTATATACTATGGACTCTCTGCTCAAAAAGATTTTAAGTAGTTTTGTCTTGAGCTTCATACTAGAAATATCTTCTCAAGGCGAAAGCAAATGGATACTCTTCTCTTATGCATCTTTGAGTTTTAAAGTTGTATTACTCCTTCTGCAATCTATATGGGTATATGTTTCATCTCATTGTATGAACACAAACTTGTGTGAAAGCAAGGAATGGACATCTTGTTTGTATCTATACTGGTAAACTTGCATGCTTATACTGAATGCCTTTTCTTGTTTTGAAAGGTAGAAGAATACCCTTTTAAACTATATCATGTTCTGTTAAGTTTTTATACTCCTTGTTCGGGACTATATTTGTATACTTTGTTCTTCAGTATGAACTTGAACTCGTTTAAAAACAAAGGTCAATGGGTGAATGTGGTTTATGGCATTGTCTGCATTTTGTACTTCAACTTGTATAAAAATGGTGAAGGAATAACTTGCTCTTTTTTTCGTATTGAACTCCTCTGCTTGAACTTTATATTTAATGGTGTTGAGTGAGTTATGGTATTTGAGTTACTATTATAGTGAGTTTGTAAGGAGACAGGAAGGAAAGTATGACTTAAACTTTGGATGTTTGGTACTGGTATTCTCTTCCAAAACTCTGTAAAATGATTAATGGATTAATTAGAATTTGGAAGGTGAGATGGTTGTCTTGGATTGAAGTTCTATTGTTTTAAAATACATTGTTGGTCGACCCTCTCCAAGTTGTTAAGGTGATTACCTTTTTAGGTCTGTTCAAATTTCTTAAGTTTGATTTTCTATCCTTTTTGAACTTGGATGAGGTGATGGAAACCTACTCGCCAGAGTTGGGAAACTTCTGGGTAACTTGTTAACGAAACATGTTAGGGTCTGACTGTGAAATTTCAAGGGATTCATTGAATGTATAATCAACTTTTGGACTGCTATCTTTGTATATGGGACAAACCAAACCTTTCCTATTTGTGTGCTTTCTTGATCTCTATTATTTGAGTGGAATCGAATGTCTTGTCGATTCATGGCAGTGTGTCGTTGAGCCTGTCTTGTAGAAAGGAAAACTTAACCATTTCTTTGACTGAGTTTTTCAATGGCTGAGTCATGTTAACCTTTCGATGTACCGTTATGAAATTGTTTATGAATGGTTTTGGATCTAACTGAAATCTTCAAGGATGTAGAATAAATCAGTTAGGTTGAAGTGAATTGATAACTGTTTAACTTATACTTGTTTAATGGTTGTTCTTGAAAGATGAATCTCTTTGTTGGTTTATTTGATTGATTCAGTTATTTATGTATTCAGTATTGTATCTTCTGAACCTGTTTTCTATTTCTTAAAAGAATAGTGGGTTTGTGAATTGTCTGTACTGATTCTTCTTCTTACCTTATTTCTTTTGAATGAGTAATAGAAATCCTTTCTAATGCATAACTCCTTCCTCTTCCATTTTTAGAGGTAAGTTTCTCCTTTGTCATTTCTAGAAACTGTAGGGTAGGAAGTTGACTCTTCTTTTCTGAAGATGCATATGAGAATTCGGTTTAACCGAATGATAAAGGAAATTGTAAACCGTTTACTTTTCAGCTCGTTCTCCTTTCTTTATATAAAACATGTCATAGGTTTAATTGAATCATTTGTATTAATTTTATTAAGTAATTGATTAGTAGTTGTTACTAATTACTTCTCTACTTAAATTATATTTAAGGAAATAATAATTGTTTCAGTTAATTGAAATGAAACATTGTTGCTGGGAAATACTTTTCTATTGTTAATAAGAGGCCTAATCTAAGAACCTAGGTTATATTTATTTGACCAAGAATTAGGTTGTCACATCTAAATTGTGAATATCTTATTTATTTAAGTTGTTTGTTGATTCATCTTAAAAATATAACGATTCTGAAATGAACTTATCTTCACATGTTTTCTCGGAAACTTGGTAAAGATGACAGAAGGTATTTGATTTTGAAAGTAACTCTTTTTTTTTTATATAGTAAAATTAATTACGTATTTCAAATTCGGAAGAATTAGGAGATAATTTAATGACAAGAGATGTTATTTGATAGAAATAAGTAATTGTTTTGAACAATACTTATCGATATAATGCAATGGTTTAGTTGATTATGTTATGATCTTTTCTTAAAAGTGAATTCAAATTGTTAATTATGCTTCTTTTAGGGTTGGTATTACTTATGTTTTATTTGAATGATTACATTAATTATTTCATTAAACCAGAGTTGTTTTAATAGAACAATTAGTGGAATGCACTTCGTTTTAATGCTTAGTGCTTATCATGCTCAGTTCAATGAACTGACCCATGCTAGCAATTTTTGCAGATGGAATTTGTAAGTGATAAAGGAAGGAAATAAATTTTATGATGTCTTGGTTGATTTAAAGTTTGGCTCTTTTTATAGAGAACTCTAATTCATTCATGAGTTGTATTGAAAAAGAAAATTTCTATTCTTAAATGATCTTAATACTGATTGACATGCAATTTTTCTGAGATGCATAGTCTTGTAAATTGTGTATTTTATCATGATGAATTGAAAAGGTTGGAGATTTACTTCGAATTGTTATGTAATTTCTCTTGTAAATTTTATGAAGGAAGTTTGAATACTATCTAGTTGATATTTTTCATATCTATTTGTATTCTTATTTCTGTTGTCATTTGATAAGTTGGATGAAGAGAAATAGTTCAGTCTCTCTTACTAAGGTGTAACTTGCTAAGTTACATAGGATGACGTTCTTTATCTAAATAAATATATTGTGATAATGGGATGTATATTGAATATACAATTAAACTATGGAAAGTGTGAAATATATAAAGGGTATGATAAACCCTAACACTTAACCATGTAGAGGAAGACTCTTCCTGTCTTGAAATAATGTAAAGTAAAAGAATGGTGTTTATGACCGTTAATCATTTAGACATCATTTTATATGAAGTATGCTCTAGTTGAACTTGTGTGGTTGCTACACCTTATTTGAAGAGCTGAGTTATATTAAGTTAACCTTATGATGTATGTTGTTCTATTTTTGTATAACCGGTCAAAGCAAGTCAAAGTTAACAAACATAAAATCAATCATGAGTTAATGAAGTTCTTTAATGTTAATTAAATCAAATATGGATTAATAACTTAAGGGGTGTTGGATTTAGGGTTTGGCATAGTTCTTTATAATTTGAATCTTAATCTAAAATTAATTATAAGTTAATGACATCCTAGGGGTATGTGCATCATGATGAAGTAGTTCTCATACATTGTATGTTGGCACATGCCAATTGTAAATTGTATCTTCAAGAAAACTAAGGTCTTCATGAGGATATAATGTTGTAGTTGACATGTTGCAATAATTGTTAGGATAAAATATTATTATCCTAATATTTAATTATGCATAGTTTAATTATTTAATTAATTTTACTAATTAAATAATAATAGTTATTTTGTTATATGGTTATTTAACCATATTTGTCTTTTATACATACTGTTATATTGTTTTAAACAATATATTTGTTTGTATCTAATTGTTGCTTCCCTGGATGTTATTGGAAACCTATATATTTAGGAATTTGGTTCACCAGTGGAACTTAATTCTTTGTTTGTATTTGGCTATACAATATCTATAAATATTACAGCCTATTCTCTGTAATGGTTGATTGATTGAGATTAATAAATTATACAAGGCTTCCGTCCCTGTTTCTCAATCTACATTTGGTTTCAGAGCAGGTTGAAGGAGATTTGAGGATTGCAGAAGAGGTTGAGGAGCATTGGAGAAGCTTTTGCAAGCAAAGGAGAGCCAGAGTTGCCTCCTGCAACTTCCCAGCCCCATCCCTTGCAATACCACAATCAAATTCTTCAAAACCGCCATTAAATCTATGTAAAACCGTGTATAGTCTTTGCAATTCAAGCACGAGGAGGATAGAATCCACCAAGGAAGAGATTGCAAGCTCAAAGGAGGGGAGAAAATTGATAGAAGTGCTATACACAGTCAAAACCACCTTCTTTCACGCAAAACCACCTTCAAAAACCACTGGTCGCTTTTCTCTTTGCTGGAAAATTCACTCAAAACCGTGGTTTTATGAAGAGGTATGGTTTTACAGTTTGGAAGTGTTTAATTATAAATTTCTCTTTATATATACTTGTTTAGCTTAGCCGCCCAAGTGGCTAGCATAACTTTTGTAAGACACTTCCCATCAAGAGAGGTCAAGGGGTCAAATCCCCCTCCCTCACCCACTACCA
The DNA here is from genome assembly GCA_018340775.1 of Taxus wallichiana var. yunnanensis. Lineage (NCBI taxonomy): Eukaryota > Viridiplantae > Streptophyta > Pinopsida > Cupressales > Taxaceae > Taxus > Taxus wallichiana. The sequence continues at coordinate 75,731,969 of CM031244.1, forward strand.
AATTTGGTGAAATTTTTGGCGGAACTGCTAAATTTAGCAGATTTTTTGAATTTAGTTATAACTAACTAAATTTAGCGGAGAAATCCCTAATTTAGGGTAAAAAAAAATTTCTCCCATTCGGCCTGGTTTTTCATTTTGGACATTTTTTGCAAAAGGAGACCCATCTAAAAATTGCATTTTCAGCTATTTTTTTGCAATTTTTAGCATTTTGGGTCGTATTGGGCTCAGGAGGCCACCAGGACCCGCGAAACAGAAATTTTTTCCTGCCATTCAAATTGTCTAGTTTTTTGAATGTAAATTATATACTGCTGCATATTGTACTAATTTGCAGGTTGTCATAGTCAACTGCAAACTTTGTAACTGCTCAAAAAGTGGCAGAATTGTAATAAAAATAATAAAAATTGGTTCTGTAACACTCACGAGATCCTAGATCTCATTCGCAGCGTTTGGTATATACGGTGCCTCAGGAAGCACTTACGGGTAAAGCCGTTGCAACTATTACTACACTTAACGCCTAATATAGCTATAACAACATCATCTGGGCATCGTCCCTTTAAATCGACAGGGAGTAATAAGGTCATAGTGCACACACTATGAACCATCCCATCTGTCTGTGAACGATTGCACGACATAAATCTGGACTAAGAAATTATCCAAGTATATAGCGAAGTTACGTGCGCGTATGAGGATATTTCTTTGAGCCGGTGTCAATAATCACACAGACCCCATTAGTATTGTCTTGGTACCACGTATTGAATTCTTTCACGTACATTAACGCCTCTTTCACGTACTGCACCGGTGTATAGAAAGGGCGAGCTTCTTCCACGTACCAACCGGTATATCGGAAGGGCACGTATATAGAAAGGTTCGGTATATCAGACTGACGGTATATAGATTGGGAGACCTAATACCGGGTGATAAGAGCCAAACCACATGTCGGTGATCTCTGCAAAATGGGCACCAATGCCCCCAATTTTTTTCTTCCAGATTCATAATTGCTCAGAGGAAGCAACTATGTTGCATGGAAGACAAAAATAAAGACACAACTTGAGTTTGAAGAAATCTGGCCTATTGTGACTGGTACTCTAACCAGATCAACAACTGATACAACACAACAATGACAGTTTGATAGAGCAGATCAGAAAGCAAAACTCATCATCTTGTTTGGAGTGTCCGACGATGTGCAAGCCCACATTCGAGATGCCACAACAGCAAAAGAAGCGTGGGATAAGCTGAGCACAATATATGAGGCCAAGAACAAGAATGTCATACTAAATTTGCAGAGTCAGTTACATACATTGAAGTTCAAGTAGAATGAGAAAATTGAAGCTTTCTTAAGAAGAGTTGCAGAGTTGAGGGCTTCACTTCTAGCCCTAGGAGAAGAGGTCAAAGATGAATCTCTCATTCCCATTGTTCTGAGAGATCTCCCTTCTTCTTATTGCATTTTTGTCACAACTCTAAACTTGTCAGATACGACAATTAGTTTTGACAAGCTAGTAAACCTACTACAACAAGAGGAAGCAATGCATAATAAGGATGATGAAGAGGAGTAGGCACTTTCTTCACATCAAAAATGGAAAGGAAAAGGTAAAGGAAAACCTAAATCCTATCAGAAGTCCCCACATCAGAATCAATATCATGGGGACAATCAACAGAAGAAGCGATGTCCAATTTGCAAAAGAGGACATGACTTACAAGATTGTTGGTATAACACTTATAAGAAAGGTTCATCAAGTAACTCTGGACCACAATAACAACAATCTTACAAGGGACATTCAAACAACTATCACGGGCAGAAAAAGGGGAACTGGAAAAGAAGACCCCACCAGCAAGGTAATATTGCTGAGCAACAAGAACAGTCAGACAATGAAGACTTCTTGTTCACTGCTCGATCAAGTGAACCATCCACGTCATCTAGTGATGTCTGGTATGTTGATTCGGGAGCCACTCGACACATGACCGGCCATAGAGACTGGTTTATTTCAATGAGGGACATGCCATCGAAAAATCATGTTTCGTTGGGAGATGATTCTTCATATATAGTTCAGGGGATTGGAAACATTTCTCTACCCCTTGGTTCACGCAAATGCAGACTATCAGATGTTCTATATGTCCTTGGGTTGACAAAGAATCTTCTTTCAGTTAGTCAACTCCTAGATCACAACCTAAAAATTGACTTTGATAGTCAATCTAGCAAGAAAATGTGTTTGATTCGAGATAAATCCAGAGGCTTGAAAATAATTGCAAAAGCCTCAAATGTGGGACGTATGTTTCAACTTGATTTCATTCACGAAACGATCAAGCACTTGTGGCTAAAAACTCCACCTCAACCCAGTTGTGGCATCGGAGATTTGGTCATGTAAGTTTCAAATATCTCGAAACACTTCGCCGGTGTAATATGGTACATGGGCTACCATCTCTTCAGAAGGATACAGACAAGTGTCCTCACTACTTAGCAGGAAAACAACATAGAGTTTCATTCCAAAAGAGTACTTTTCAAGCTCATGGTAAACTTGACTTGGTTCATACCAATCTTTGTGGTCCAATGTAGCCAAGTCATTCTGGGTTCCAGTACTTCATGCTTTGTGTTAATGACTATTCACAGAAAATATTAATTTTTTGTCTTCGCAAGAAAAGTGAAGCCTTTGAAACATTCAAAAAGTTCAAAGTTGCAGTTGAAAAAGAAACTGGTCATCACATCAGAACTCTCCGCTCAGATCGAGGGGGGGAATTCACCAGTGATGAGTTCAGAGACTACCTACAAACTCACGGGATTCATTGACAAATGCCTCCTCCACACACACCGCATGATAAAATGGTGTTGTCGAGAGAAGAAATCGTACTATCATGGAAATGGTGCGATGCATGATCGATGATTCCGGACTTGCAAAGACATTTTGGGCAGAAGTAGCAAAAACAGTAGTGTATTTGTTGAACAGAGCACCCACAACTGCTCTTGATGGAATTACACCACAAGAAGCATGGTCAAAAAGGAAACCATCCATTGCACACCTCAGAGTATTTGGGTGCAAAGCAAGCATGCACATACCCAAACAGAACAGAAAGAAATTGGACATGAAGTCACAAAATCTCATCTTCATTGGATACAGTGAAGAGACTCTTGGGTATAGATTGATGGATCCTAAGACCAGAAAAGTCTACACAAGTAGAGATGTTGAGTTTTTCGAGAAGAAGGAAGCAGAGACTCCTCCTCCGGACTTGCAAGATGTAGATTTTTCACCTGTTGTAAAAATTGAAGCTGATGTTCCCTCAGATAATGAAAGTAATGATGGGGATGATGGTGGTGATATGATAGAACCACGACCCATGGGAATAGCTCAACATATGCCCAAGTGGTGTACTAGTACATTACGAGATGCAAGATTGGATGCTCCACCGGATACATCCACCTCTGGACCACGGACTCGCAGTAAAGCAAGAGAAGAAGTTAACTTTGCTTTAATGAGTAGAGTTATTGAATCAGATGAGCCCTCTACAGTCCAGGAAGCCCTACAGTCAAAATATTGGAAATATGCCATGGATTACGAATATCAATCGGTGATGAAGAATAACACTTGGCAGCTTGTTGATCTTCCACCAGGGAAGAAACTCATTACATGCGAGATGGATATTCCAAACTAAGTATAAAGTAGATGGGACAGTGGAAAAGTGCAAAGAAAGACTTGTAGAAAAGGTGTACGCACAAAAAGAAGGCATTGACTATGAGGAGACATTTTCTCCCACAACTAAGATCAAAACGATCAGGATGATCTTTGCTCTAGCTGCTCAGTTTGGATGGAAAGTTCACCAAATGGACGTAAAAAGTGCCTTCCTGAATGGATATTTACAAGAAGAAGTCTACATGACTCAACCTGAGGGATATGTTGTACACAGGTCAAGAAGAAAAGATATGCGAGACTCGGGAAATCTCTGTATGGCCTCAAATAGGCACCCCGGGCATGGTACATCAAGATTGATGAACATCTCGTACAACATGGATTCGTCAGAAATCCATACGATCCCAATCTCTACCTCAAAAAGAAAGGGGGGGAGATGGTGATTGTTGTAGTTTATGTCGATGATCTAGTCATCACTAGAAGTTCAGTGAAGATGATTGATGAAACGTAGAAATATCTTAAGCGATCATTCGACATGACAGATCTTGAGCTTATGCACTACTATCTTGGACTAGAAGTATGGCATAAAGAGAATCATATATTTGTTTCTCGATGAAATATACCTTGAGACAACGCTTGAGAAGTTTAGGATTATGGATTGCACACCAATTGTTACACCTATGGAGAATAGATTATAGTTATCTCGTTTAGATCCATCTCCTGAGGTAAGTGCCACTCTCTATCGGCAGCTGATTGGGAGTCTCATTTACCTGACCTACACTAGACCAGATATCAGCTTTGCAGTAAGCTATCTATCCAGGTTCATGCAGGAACCCAAAGTTTTCATTGGAAAGCAACAAAGTGCATTTTGAGATATCTCAAAGGATCAGTGGATCTTGGTCTAGAATACAAGAAGAATGAAAACTTCTTCTTGACTAGATATTCGGATTCAGATCATGCAGGTAACATTGATGATAGAAAATCCACTTCTGGATTTGTATTCTTTATGGGATCTAGACCAATATCATGGGGAAGTAAGAAACAACACTTTGTTTCTCACTCTTCCATAGAAGTCGAGTATCGTTTTGCAGGAGAAGCTATCTGTGAAGTGATTTGGCTACGTCGCATACTTGAAAGGACTTGCAAACCACATGACAAACCTACTACCATGTATGTAGACAATGAAGGTGTTCTCAAACTTGTTCGCAATCTAGTTTTTCACGAGAGAACAAAACACATTGAGGTTCAGGTTCATTTCATACGCGAACATGTGTTGAAGCACAACATCCAGCTTCAATTTTGTCCAACTGCTGAACAACGAGCAGATATTTTCACAAAGTCACTTGCACGTGACAAGTTCGAGTTGTTCAGAGAGTTTCTCTCCTCATCTCTTCAGACAATGCACAATTAAGGGGGGGAATGTTAGGATAAAATATTATTATCCTAATATTTAATTATGCATAGTTTAATTATTTAATTAATTTTATTAATTAAATAATAATAGTTATTTTGTTATATGGTTATTCAACCATATTTGTCTTTTATACATACTGTTATATTGTTTTAAACAATATTTTTTTTTGATCTAATTGTTGCTTCCGGATGTTATTGGAAGCTTTGTATATTTAGGAATTTGGTTCACTGTGGAACTTAATTCTTTGTTTGTATTTAGTGTGCAATATCTATAAATATTGCAGCCTATTCTCTCGTAATGGTTGATTAATTGAGATTAATAAATTATACAGCTTTCGTCCTGTTTCTCAATCTGCAGAACACCCTTCCACATTATTTCATCTAGATCTACACACATTTATACTTGTGATTAGTTTCTCTCTAGGACAAGTTAGCGATGCAATTAGAATACGAAATAACACTCTGTGACTCATGGTAACTAGGCACATTCAAATGAATTAGGTCGAGTTGAGTATGACCATATACCCCAAGTTATCTTGAGAGGTTCCCTATACCAAATTATGTCGCTAACCTAGGTTAGGGTCAAACCTTAGACAAGTGGACTGATAGAAGTTAGTAAAGACCCTTCTAGATAACATATGAGTGAGGTGAGGATGTATTCCAATTTGATGAATATGTCATCGATGAATAGTAACATGAACAATATGTTGTAAATCTTTGGCCAAAGTATCGCAAGCTATTGGTTACATTGTCCTATATCACCTAGTTTAAGGAACGTGATTTCAGATGAATATTGGTAATAAATATTCAGATATGTTCTTTAAAAGGTCACTCAAGTACCCAGCATTAGGGTAATAAAACCAAGTATATGTAGTATACATAAATGTATTCAAACCTTAAAGACAAACATGAGATATCGGTTAGAGACCGAGTTATGCAATGAGAGATCGGTAATTCACCGAGTCATTTACATTTGCATATGGTTATACATGTTATGAGATTGATTCACATAGAATGTGTGTTCTAAATTATGTTTTATTTAGAATAGAGAACATTATGTAAAAAAAAAAATCCTTGTTTTTCTAAAGTCTTAAAATGGGAATGTTACACTATACTACTTGCTAAGGGATATGCTAAAAATAAGGCATATATTATGAGGAGAATTTTCTCCCATAGCTAAGATAAAAAACATTCATGTTAATATTTTCTCTAGCTACACAATTTGGTTGGAAAATACACCAAATGGATGTGAAAATTTCCTTTCTTAATGGTGATTTATAGGAAGAAGTTTACATGACTCAACCAAAATATTTTGTCATACCAGGTAAAGAGGAAAAGGTATGTAAAATCATAAAATCACTATATGGTCTAAAGTAGTCTCCTAGGGCATGGTACATAAAAATTGATAAGCATCTCATTCAACATGGATTCAATAGGATTCCATATGATCCTAATCTCTATCTCAAAAATGAGGGGGAGATAGTGATCATTGTAGTATATGTTGATGATCTAGTCATCACTGGAGGATCAGTGAGGATGATTGAGTCAACAAAGAAAGATCTAACATGATCATTCAACATGACTGATCTCGGGCTTCTACATTATTGTCTTGGACTTGAAGTTTGGCAAAGAGAAAATCATATCTTTGTGTCACAATTGAAATATGCCAAGACAATGCTCAAGAAATTCAATATGATGGATTTTAAGACATTTTCCACACCTATGGAGACAAGACTTCAACTGTCTCAAATAGATCCATCACCACAAGTAAATGTAACTCTCTATCAGCAGTTGATCGGGAGTCTCATCTACTTGACTTACACTAGGTTGGATATAAGCTATGCAGTCATCTATCTTTCACGGTTCATGCAAGAACCAATGGTTTCTCACTGGAAAAAGAAAAGAAAATACTGAGGTACATCAGAGGAACTATGGACTATGGCCTATTATACAAGAAGAATAATAACTTCTTCTTGATATGATATTCCAATTCAGATCATGCAGGAAACATAGATGATAGGAAATCCACTTCAACATTTGTATTATTTTTGGGATCTGGACCAATATCATGGGGGAGTAAGAATAAGAATTTTGTTTCAAGGTCCTCCACATAATCAAAATATCATGTAACAGTGGAGTTTGTATATGAAGTGATATGGCTCCGACGTAAACTTGAAGGATTTTTAATACCATAGAATGATCCAACTATCCTACATGTTGATAACGAAGGAGTAGTAAAACATGTTCAAAATCTATTTTTTCATGAGTGCACTGAAACACATTGAGGTGAAGGTACATTTCATTCATGATAATGTTAAGAAAAACAACATCCAACTTAGATATTACCCAATAGATATGCAATGTGTAGATGTCTTCACAAAGTCACTTACTCAAGGTAAATTTGAGGGTTTTAGAAAATTTCTCTCCTATTCACTTGAGACCATGCTGAATTAACTGGTGGAATGTTAGGAATAAAACTTAGCTTAATTCATCATTATTTCATATTTGAATAAATGTAATAGTTTAAAGTATTTAATTTAAATACTTTAAACTTATGTTAATAGATATTAGTTATCCTTAGTTGTTAGTTAACTAAGTGATAGTGTTCTCATCCCGAAGTTTGTGGGATCATGTTCTATCTTGCATATTTTGTTCTGGATGATTTCCATAAGGGAAAATAGGGGCGGTTAGGGGCAATATACTATTTGCGCATATTTTATCGATTAGATGATTTTTTTCCATATATTGTGGATGAGATAGAATATGTCCAATATCTATAAATATTACATCTCTCTTATTTGTAAGTAATGCTTGATTTTAATATTAATAAAATACAAAAGCACTTTGTCTTGTTTCGTGAAAATATTTTATCTCAAATATTGTTTTCAAGTATTCATAATCAAAAGATTCCATGTAGAAATGCATTGTGGAGCCAAAATACTGTACCAATATTTAGCCTTTCCTTTGAGATATGTAACCAAAATTCTTAGGAAAACATTATCCTCTATGATGATGTGAATGGCACAGTGGTTGGCAACATCCTGAATGTGATCAATTGGGGACTGATCTCTATTTCCATAGAAGAGGGGTATAATTTTTAGGACCACCTTGGGGATGACATCCAACTGATGAAAGTGAAGAGGAATGGAATTGAAATGAGGGAATGGAAAATATCCTTGGAGAGCCATGGCTAAAGTGAAAACATTAAAAACAAGTTTGTAAGAAGAGATAATGGGTTGCTTGAATCAATGGAGTCACTGGATATGCTTGAGAGTGCCTCTAAAGGATAAAACCTTTACCAAGAGCACATCAAACTTGATAAAGTGAAGTGGTAATGTTCTTAAAACCTATCCCACCGAGTGTGGAAAAATGTTATCACAAAATTATAACACCCCCAATTTTTGTCATCTATGTGGGGTAATTGTTATAATTCTACTAACATGGGACCATCTCTCAGGCTGTGGGAATTGTGAACTTTAGATGGTCCTCCGAGTTGGTCAACTTCCTCTACCTAATCCTAATGTTAAACTAGTCCTAATGTAAGAAAAACTCCTAACTAAACCTATCCTAATAATTCTAAGGAGATAGGGATAGATAGATTGCATAAAAGGGAAATAATTCACTAAGAGGGGTCATAACACCATAAAAAAAAGATACGAGATACTTTGTTGATGGAGGAAGAAGAGGGAAAATAGGGCCAGGAGAGGTGAGAACAATAGTGACATAGACCCAACTCCCCACTCGCCATAAAATCTCCTTGAAGCACAAAATCCTGCACCTATAAGTGAGAAAGCATACATAGAATGCAAAAAAAGGGGAGGCAAGGGAAATAAAATAAAAAATGAGAAAATGTTGAAGAAACACCACAAAACACAATTTCCATTTCTTCAAAACATTCACACACCATTTATAGTGATGCACGAGAGGCATAAATATGCTTGCAAGGCATAGGTGAAGGCTTGAAAATCATTCAAGTTGATGAAAAAACTTGAAAGAGTTTCCCTAGCTCCCGAGAATGTCTCTAAAAATGAGGGGATTGATTACATTATATAGGAAATTATCTCACCTACCCTCATTAAAGAGGTATGGGACACCATACAAATCACTTCTGAGGGTACCTTTTGTCAAAAAAACATGGGCACTATACTACATTGATGTCACTTGTATATATGTCATTCACCCACCTACCTTCACCGACCTATAATTCAAGAGTTGTCCAACTCCTGGGTTTGTCGGCTATCCAATTATATTAGGTACTTTCCTTGTGTGTCATCCAACATGGGTTGGATGGTCATCTATCATCTATCCATACAACCACCAAGCCATCAAACCTAGGTACCCATCCAACTTATTTTCCATACAATTATCGGGTTATCTAACCCGGGTCACCATACAATGTCTAACCTAGGATTGATGGTTGTCCAAACCCCGGGAGGTCTAATCCATCCATCCAACCTCCCTAGGGCATCTTTTGAAGGTAATATATTGAGCTCCCGGATGAGTTGTGGGGAAAATTTTATATTATTTCACTTGTAAAAAACCCACTAAATCCAATGGTGATGGATTTAAGACTCAATTTTTACTTTAATGCCTCGAAATGGCCCTTTATTTCTTAGTGGTTTAATTTTTACTTCAAAATAATGAGCTTCCTTGGAAAGTGTATGATGTCTCAATATGTCATGTCCTTTCCACCATGTAGGGCATGGAAAATTACTTCTATAATAACTTTTTTGGACTTTTAATTCCTCACATGGCTTCTAAAATATTTCATTAAAGCTTAGGTCCTCTTTCACATTGCATACTTCTTTACACCCAAAAGCCTGCTTATGATGAATCGGATCCAAAACATCTAAAACTTCCCTGAATATTCCAAAATTATCTCCTTAGTGTTCTTAGCACTTGAATACTCCTGTATCATTCCAGATTGCTCATTGAATTCTTTTCTTGTATTCAAATACATCCTACCAAGTTGTCTATTTTACATGGGGGTAAAAATATATATAACAGATCTATGAGGACTTGAGGGGATTTAATATGAAGTTAACACAAAACATTATCGAATTGGACCCGAATCCAAGTCTATTAGATAGAAACAAATACCATTCAATCCTCAAATTGAGCACCTCATGAGGAAAAAACTAAATAAGGTGATAGAGGCAAATATAAAATTCCCTATTAAACATTCAAGTTGGCTAGAAAATTTAGTGCCGGTGAGAAAGAGAAATGGGGAAATTAGATTATGTGTGGACTTCTAGGACTTGAATAGAGCTTCACTCAAGGATCATTACCCACTTCCTTTTATAGAGAAAATCCTATAGGTAGTAGCTAGATCGGAAAGGTTCTCACTCCTTGATGGATACTCGAGATACAACTAGATTATTGTAAAAGAGGAAGATCAATTCAAAAAGGCTTCACCACAAAGTGGGGAATGCATACTTATAGGAAGATGACATTTGGCCTATCAAATGTAGGAAAAAATTTCAAAATTCTATGGATATGGCGTTCAAGGGGCTGATAAATAAGATAGTTCTTGTGTACTTAGATGACATCACTATATTTTCCAAAAATACGTAAGATCACATTTTTCACCTTAGGAAATTATTTCAAAGATACAAGAGATTGGGAGTGTCATTAAGTCCCAAATAATATATATTATTGTCACAAAAGGGAAATGTCTTAGGCCAAATTATTTCAAAGGAAGGGTTGAAAATTGATCTTGAGAGAGTTCGGGATATCGATACACTTCCATTGCACAAGACACAAGAAGCATCTCGAGAGTTTCTTAGAAGAATTAATTTTATTTGTGGATTTTTTTCTAATTTTTGCACTCTTGTAAAACCTTTGAATATGATGTTAAAGAAAAGTATTACATTCAAATGGATAGTGAAGGGTAAGGAAAATTTTGAAGCCATCAATTAAGAAATATCTCAAGCTCGGTGATGCGGAAAACTATGGTGATGCGGTTTCTGCAGTTCTGGCTATAGAATGTCTGCAAACTAAGCTTAATATTGCTGAGGAGAGGCTAATCTGTGGCCAGAATCAGTCGATTGAAAGCACGAGTACGAACGAAAGGGAAAGCATTGTAGGTACTGTCAGTGTAGTTTCTGCAGTTCTGGCCGCAGAAAGTCTACGCACTAAAGCTAAGAGTGCTGAGGAAAGGCAGATCTCCGGCCAAAATCAGACGGCTACAAATGAAAGTGTGGAAATGCCTAAATCCACATCTTTGGCCTGGAATAAGTTGCTACAAATCCCTAGCACCAAGGTGGGTCCGAAAATTGCTGGACAGTTCACGTGGGAAAAGGACAATGAGGGTGCCACCTGCCTGAGGGTCCCAGATGGTTGTGTTGATAGAGCTTTAAGCAAAGTGAATCTCTCCCTCATTGGTAAGTTTCTTGGCTCTAGACCTAATATTGATTTCATTAGAAAATGGGCTTTGAGAAAGTGGAAACCTAAGGGAGCCCTGAGCATTACCATCATGCCAAAAGGATTTTTTCTGGCAAAATTTAATCAGCAAGAGGATTTGGAATCGGTGCTTCTGGGAGGACCTTGGTGGCTGGGTAATATGGGGCTTTTTTTGAAAAAATGGTATCCTGGATTTGACCCTAATACTGAGAATATAAACACCATCCCAATCTGGTGTAGGTTACCTGGACTACCATTGCATTTTTGGGATGATGAAATTCTGCTAAATATTGCAAAATCCTTAGGTGCCCCTATCGGGCTGGATGGACCCACGAGAAACAGATCCAGACTTGCTTTTGCTCGTTTCTGTATTTTTTCTACAATGGATCAGGAGTTTTGGAACACATAATCTTGAAATCTAGATATGGGATTTGGACCCAAAAAATTGAGGTTGAAACTTTGAGGTGTAACAACTGTCATAGCATTGGGCACTCTGATAAAGGTTGTTCCAAGAAGAAGAATCCTGCAATGGAAGCTGAACAGCCTGTGGAGGACTCAGTTCGGAATAAGGATAGTAGGATTCCTAGCACGGATAGCTGGAATGAAAAGAAAGCTCCTAGTCAGAAGGAGTTGGAATTAAATAGAAAGGGAAAAAAAAGGGGCTTTAGAACTCAAATAAGGAAGCATCTGGTCTGGCATCCCAAAGTCTCAGCAGCAGCTTTACCTGAAGTACCGAGCAAAGAAAACCTGGAAAATCCTGTGAAGGTATTCATGGTGGTGAACGAGCAAGAAGGCTCTGTGAAGGTTAATATAGTCCCTACTGAGCAATCTCAAAGCAATATGGAATTCGAGATAGATAATCAGATGTGTATCACTGAGGAAATTTTGAACAAGGAATGTACTGCTCCTAAAGAACCTTTGCAGAAAAACTCTCCTAGGGGAGATGGTAATTCTTTAGAAGATTTACTTCCTTGTTTCAGCAATATATCAGTGGATTCACCTGCTTGCTTCAGCACCAGAACAGCTGATATACACACATCAGACAGGACTCAGAAAGAATGTGAAGAGGGAGAAGTTACGCCCATCTTGGATGAGGAGGATCCAGATTCGGGATTCACAAAGGTTATTTCAAAAAAGAAAAAAAGAATGAAAGGTTTTGAATTGATCCCAGAATCACTTTACAGTGATAAGAAAAAAATAAAGATAACTGGGACACCTCCACATCCAGAACAACTAGATCTTACTGCTAAACGAATAGTGGACTTTGGAGGAAGTACAAAAAGAGGAAGACCCTCTAAAAAGGCTCTTAGATCTAAGAGAACGGAGAGGGACATTGCAGATGGAGTTCAGCGCCAGTTGAACCATCAGGCAGTTCCAACCACCAAATATTCCAAATGAAGATTATTTCATGGAACATCCGAGGCCTAAATGGAAACTCCAAACAGAGAACCATCAAGGAGTTAAGGGACTCTAGTAATCCTAATATTTTGATTCTGCAAGAAACTAAGATGAAAGCTATGACCCTTGAAACTATTAAAAAGAGTTTCTGGGATATCTCTGAAATGGTGGCTGTTGACTCCCAGGGAGCTTCTGGAGGGCTGGCTACTCTTTGGGATAAAATACACTGTACTGGTATGGTTCTTAATGCTAGTATTAATCATCTTGCAATCAAATTTGTTGCTTTTGAGAATAATGGTGAATGGATCCTTTCTAACATTTATGCCCCTAATACGGTTAGTGGTAGAAGGAAGCTTTGGGCTGACCTTAAAACTTTTAGAAACCAGCATTGTTCTGCTAACTGGCTTATTATGGGGGACTTCAACTCTCCACTAAACCCAGGTGAAAAGTATGGAGGTACCTCCAGCTTTTCTAATGGTATGGAGGATTTTGCTGATTTTATAGCTGAACATAACCTCTTAGATGTGGATCTTCATGGGAATAAGTACACCTGGAATAATAGAAGGTTGGGAAAAGAGTTTATTCAGGTAAGATTGGATAGGGCACTAATTTCAGTGAGCTGGATTCTCAGTCAAGACTTCCACCTCTCCTCCTTGCCCAGAGTTGGATCGGATCACAATCCGATTGCTTTAAATCTTCTCAATTGGACTAAACCCACCAGAAGCTCATTCAAATTTGAAAAGATGTGGATGGAGCATGAAAATATATATGACAAGATAAAAGAATGGTGGGGATGGAATGGAGAAGGCACTGCTCAATATAGATTGGTCCAAAAGCTCAAAAATGTAAAAAAGCAAGTCAAAATCTGGAACAAAAGCGTTTTTGGTAATGTTTTTGAGAACAAAAAAAAGTTAAAGAAAAAATTCAGGAGTTGGAATTAAAAATGGATACTATGGGGAGATTGGATGAAGACAAAGTCAATGAAAAGAATATTCTTTCAGAGTTGCATACGATCTGTAGTAGAGAGGAATATTTATGGAGACTTAAATCTAGAGCTATTTGGCTTAAAGAGGGAGACAGAATACGAAGTTCTTTCATATGACCACTTTGAAGCACAGAGCTTGTAATAGGATCTTAGAAGTTTCTAAAAACAACGGAAATATCATAAAAGATCCCAATAGCATCAAGAAAGAAGCGCTTGATTTTTATAAAAAACTTCTTGAGGAGAGGAATATCAACAACTCTGAAGCTATTTCTTTTATGTTGGAGGCCATTCCCCAAAATAAAATTGAGGAACAGAAATTTAGAAATATCCACAAAGCGGTTACGCTTGAAGAGCTGCATAAAGCTATTTTTGCTTTAGAGGGTGACAAGGCTCCTGGGCCGGATGGATTTTCCATAAATTTTGGGAAATCTGTTCGACGGATCTTCTCAGAGCGGTGAATGAGTTCTATAGAACGGGAAATCTTTTAAAAGAGCTTAATAACACTCACATTGTGCTGGCCCCAAAAAAAATGGATGCTAAAGATTTCAAGGACTTCAGACCTATCAGCCTTGTGAATGCCATCTATAGAATTTTTACCAAAATTATTGCTACTAGGCTCCAGCTCATTTTGAATGAACTTATCTCAAGGTAGCAGAGTGGCTTCATCAAAGGCAGGATTATACAAGACGGAGTGATTATGGTTCACGAGACCATACATTCAATGGAAAATAATAAAAAGGCAAGTATGGTCCTCAAGCTTGATATGAATAAAGCTTTTGACAAGGTCTCTTGGGTTTTCCTTGACAAAGTCTTAACAAAATTTGGGTTTCCGGAAAAATTTAGAAGAATTATTAAGGCTTGTATATCTACGGCCAGATTTTCTGTGGTTGTTAATGGTGAGCCAGTGGGTTTTTTTACTAGCAGCAGGGGTCTGAGACAAGGAGACCCTATCTCCCCCTTACTATTCATTCTCTTGGCTGACAGCCTCAGTAGAACAATTGGTAAAGCGGTGAATGACGGGCTTTTAAGTGGCTCTAAGCCCACCTCCATCAGTCAAGCTGTCTCCCATCAGCAATTGCGAGACGACACTATCCTTCTTCTTCTGGCATCTGTCATTGAAGCCAAGGCTACCAAGGCCTTGCTGTGGCTCTATGAATCTACTTCTGGGTAGGAGATCAATTATGACAAAAGCACCATCTTCTTCTTCAACACTCCTGAGGAAAGACAACTTAAAATAGCTAAAATTCTAGGCTGTAAAATAAGTGAGCTTCTAGCCACTTACCTGGGGCTTCCTCTTAGAACTAGGAAAGTCTCTTACAAGGTGTGGGATGATTTATTGGAGAGATTCAAAAAAAAAATGGCTGGTTGGAAAGGATCCATTTTATCTAGTGCTGGTAAGTGCCTGCTCATTAAAAGTACTCTCCAAAATCTGCCAATTTATATCATGTCGCTCTACAAGATCCCCTCTTCTTTCAGGGATAAGATTGAAAGGATCCAAAAAAATTTTATGGCAAGGCATGGATGAGAAATTCAAATTTCACTTAGTGGCTTGGGATAAGGTTTGCACCCAAAGTTTATGGGAGGTCTGGGTATAAAAGATATTGAGAAAATGAATGAGGCCCTCATTGCTAAAATGGGCTGGAGAATGCTGACTGAGAAACAACCCTGGATAGATTTAATTAAAGCAAAATATCTAAAACATCAATCTATGTACTCCTTTCTACAAGATGAACAGCTCCCCTATGGTTCCATTTTTTGGAACAATTTGGTTAAAAGCAGAAATTTCATCAGGCAGGGTAGTAAATGGAAAGTGGGGGATGGTAGGGACATAAACTTCTAGGAGGATAATTGGTTTAATGGCAATCTCATGGAGAGTTTTGGGATGGCCAAGGATAGTCTTATAAACAAGTATGGCATCAAAATCAAGGGCTATATTGAGGAAAATGGTACCAGAAAGAAGTGGAAAAAACTTACTGTGGAGAGAAATGATCTGAAACAAATTACTTCCTCCCTTCAAGATCAATTAGATCTTATTCCATTAAGTCAGATGGATTCCAAGGATGAGCTGGTATGGAATAACTCCAATGATGGGAATTACTCTGTCAAAACTGGATACAATAACTTCTTTCATAGTAATCAAACAGAGTTCAATTGGAACAGGATTTGGATGTCTGATTTAACTCCCAAAATAATTTTTTTCCTTTGGCTGGCTATCAGAGGTAGGATTCTTACCAATGACAATCTGATGAGAAGAGGATTAATAATCCCTAATAGGTGCCATCTTTGTAAGAAAGATTCTGAGGATATCAGCCACCTGTTCATACATTGTGAGTATGCCACTAGAATATGGAGTTTTTCCCTTTCTAAATTTGAAGCTCTCTGGGTGCTGCCGAAGGATCTCAATCAGCTATGGACTCAATGGAACCCACCCTTTAGGCATTGTGTTGTTAAAAGGATCTGGAAGCTGGTTATCCCTCATTTAATCTGGAGAATATGGAAGGATAGAAATGATATTATCTTCAGAAATAAAAAGCAAAACTACAAACTTAGTATTGGTAAAATTTCTAATGGTATCAAAGAGAATATTGCTGGATTTAAACCCCCCAAGAACAAGAGATATCCAGAAAATGAAGAATACATTCTATCCAACTGGCAGATAGGATCAATTAATAGTTGGAACAATCCGGAATAACATTGATAGATCTTTGATTAAATGGAATCCTCCTGATTTAATTTGGTATAAGTTGAACTTTGATGGGGCTTTTAAGGAAACCACGGGATTGCGGCAGGGGAGGAGTGATTTGGGATCATAAAGGCAATCGATTGCTGTGTATGCTGGTAAAATCGGAATTCAAACTAATCATTTTTCCGAAGCTTTATCTTCTCTTTGGGGTCTGAGAATTTCCCAGACACAAAATATTCAGAACCTCATTATTGAAGGAGACTCCCTAAATATCATTAATCTTCTTAAACAGTGCTCATCTCCAAGTTGGAGCATCAAGGATTTTATTGCAGAGTCCATAAGTATTAGTCATACTTTCAATAACATCAGGATCATGCATACCTATAGGGAGGGTAATAAATTGGTGGATGTGCTGGAAAATTATGGCATTAATGTTAACCTTATAGTTTGGGACAATAATAACATCCCTAAATAGCTTCAAAACAACATTCAGGCGGATCTCCAAACACAAGCAATATCTAGAAATGAGTTATGATTATTGGGTGTGGATAAACTTCAAAAATACTCCCACACGTGTTGATTTAAAGTATTGGTTTATGCAAATCATGTCTAATAATCAAGATAGTGTGAATCATATGGGGAATTTCAAGTGGAGATACACGGTTTTGAAAATCATGCATGTGGGCTGCATTGAGACTGTTAAAAGGTGGATTCAAACCTCCACGGAAACTGAAGGTGGCGATAAAGTGATTGATGACAGGGAGCGGGCTATTCTCACATGCGTTTTTCAGCAGGCTCAGATCAGCAGACACGCAGCCGATCGTGGGAAAAGCAATGGCTCTCATTTCCAATATTGTGCGGATTACTATAGCAAAAAGTGGACTGGCTTTAGCGATCAGTTAGGAATTTGTTGCAATCAGTTTAGAGCAGAGAAGATGGGGGGTCCTCCTTGTCAAATTGAGCCTAGTGTGGACCCAGACTGGAAAGATAATATTGAGCTGTGGAGCATTCTTAGCAAGGGTGGCATAACAAACTTCATGGAAAAGGTTCAGGGGCATGATCAGAGCATCTCTGTGTGTTTTGCAAAGGATTGGAAGGAGAGGATAGTGGAATATGGGGGGCAGAAGGTCTTAATCAATGAAGAACTTATTGCTGAAGCGACCGGCCTTGGCTTGGAGGGCTTCCGATTCTTCAACAAAAGGGTCGATAGAGATGTTGAAGAGAGGAGATTTGTTGAGGGAGAGGAGAAGCTGACCTACATAATAGCAGGCCTACTTGTTAGCTCGATCCCTCTGCCATACGGTTCATCTCCTTGGAAGGAAGGTTTGTCACTGTTCCTGCGAAACACCTTATTTTTCTTAACCACTTTCATAGGGATCATTTGGTTTGTTTCCCCCATTACTTGTTGAACTCTCTTGAACGCTCCATTCTAGAGTTTCAAAAGCATTCCCGGGTGGTTCCTTTACACCAAGGGCTCATTTTTTTGTTGCAAAAATGTTGTCTTCTCAAGTTTCCCGGTCTCCCATCCTCCCCTAGCTCGATTCCCCCTCTGCCGGGTTCTGCTGCTGCCAGCCCTGTTTCTCCTTTCTCTGCCCCCGCCACCGCTACTGGCACCCCCCACCAACCGTTTAGGATTCTTCTCCCATTCCCCCTTCTGGTGCTCCCACCCCCCACTTAGCCTCTACCTCGCGGAGACCGGTTACCAGGGCTTCTAGGAAGCTTAACCTTGAGACTCTTCTGTGGAGAAGGGTTCTCATGAATTTGAAATTGCTCATGACCTCCTGAATATCAGCAGTGCCAGCCCCCGGGAAGTGCACTTGGAAAGCTCTTCAAGAAGGCTGGAAGCCTTAGAGGCTGATATGAAACTATTGAAGGATGAAGTTAAAAACTTGGCAAAACAGAAAGGAAAGAGGAAGAAGGAGGAGGAGGAGGATGTTGACAGCAGCCAAATTGATGATATCTACAAGAAACTGCACTCCTTAGACTCCCGTTTAGGGAAGGCCAAAACTCGACATGATTACAACATGGCCATCTTTAGGGCGATTGAGGAGTTCATTGAGCAACACGTGAAAATTTTCTCCAATCTAAGAGGAGTTCGCAACACTTTGGGGTAATGATAAGGAAAGCAAGAAGACCTTGGAGTAGATGGATTATAATGACGCTGCCCACATGACAACTTTGGGTATGTTCAAATCCTGGAAGAATATCAAAACCAACATAGACAAAGCTGCTAAAAAGTAGTTGTTGATGCTTCTGCTGTCCTTGTATGTTTTTGCTATTTTTTGTGGACCCTTTACTTGCTGTTTGCGGTAATTTTGCTGTTTTGTCTCATCTTGGTAGCTATTTTTGGCTACTTTGAACTTCATTGTCAAATTTGGATTCTCGATCATTTTCTCTTTGGTTCTCTTGCTTATTCTCGCTTCTAGGCCTTCTTTTGTAAACAAGGGTATAGTCCCTTTCAAAAACTATTTGCCAATAATAAAAAAAAATATCTCAAGCTCCAACTCTCTTTAATCCATATTTCTCGAGAATAGTTCATGTTGTATTCCTTTGGTGGTTTAGCTACAATTTCTATAATCTTGACATAGCTAAGAAAGAAATTTTCAGAGCATCCTGTAGCTTTCTTCAATCAGATCCTAGAGGATTATGAGGTGAGGTACTCTTTTATTGAAAAACATGTCCTCGGTGTTTTAAGGATCCTAAAGAAGTTTAAACACTTGGTTTCAAATAAAAATATTTAGTTTCTTGTGTCTCATGATGGGGTCAAGGAATTTCTTCTCAAAAAAAATTGAATGAGAAAATGACAGGTTGGATCACCCTTGTGATGGAATACGACATAGAAATCAAGGTGAGCAAGATGGTCCATTACAAAGGCTTATGTGAAAACTAGCCTCTTGTCAACATGCCAAGCTAAATGACGAAGAAGAAGTTGTACTAGTGTTGCAAAATGATCAAGGATAGCCAGATGATGACATACCCAGTCCTTATTAGACTCAAGGTATGATACATTATTTTCGAGATAGGTTTATGCCCTCCATAATTAGACAAGGATAAGAGAAGATAATCCATATTACAATTCATCCCATATGCTCTCATTGATGGTATCTTGTTCAAGAAGGATGTGAATGGAATTATCCTAAGGTGTGTCCCAAAAATTAAAATTGAGAAGGTTTTTCATGAGTTCCATGATGGAGAAGTAGGAGATCATTTTTCTCCACGGGTAACAACTCTCAACATCGGAAAGTTAGTTCTTTGTTGACCTACACTCTTTAGTTACTAGTATGCTTGGATTAGGAAGTATAATAAGTGTGCATTCTTCACATGGAAAGAAAATATAACAGCCCTTCCACTACACCCTATATTACTTGAACAACCCTTCATGTAGTGGGGTTGGACTTCATTGAGTCATCAACTTTGAATTCGATTCAAGTCCATAAGTGGATTCTCACAAAGAACAAATTATTTTACCAAGAGGGTAGAAGAAGTTGCACTCAAGGAAGCAAATGAGGCCAACATTCTAGATTCTTATGAGGGAATAGTAACAAGGTTTTGGGTTCCAGCTACCATTATATTAGATAATGCTTTGGCATTTCTATGTATAAATATCACTAAGTTGGCTGTTAGAAATGGAATATATCTCAGCACTTCATCTAACTACTACCCCCAGGGTAATGGGAAAGTAGATTCCATAAACAAGAACTTGTTAAGAATCATAAGAAGGAGTCTTGATGAAAACTAGGAAGACAATCCACGTTTGATGCAATAGGAGTGGCCCTTATATGATTTTACGATGCAAATAAAATAATTATTTCCAATTGTCAAAGTTGGATGAAGAGGAATTACATATTCCTGTCAACAAAATCTACCTAAAGCATTGTTTCTAAGGTTAAATCCCATTTCTATAAATATTAGTCTAGGTTTGAAATTCCTCTAAGTGTTTATAGCATATTTCTCTATCGTAGTTTAGGTTTTATTTTG
Organism: Taxus wallichiana var. yunnanensis; assembly: GCA_018340775.1. Classification (NCBI taxonomy): domain Eukaryota; kingdom Viridiplantae; phylum Streptophyta; class Pinopsida; order Cupressales; family Taxaceae; genus Taxus; species Taxus wallichiana. The sequence continues at coordinate 75,752,445 of CM031244.1, forward strand.
TAATAAGTTTTTGTGCACTTTCTGTATGTTCCATTTGTAATATGTATGATTTTTTTATTTGTACATAGTTGTATTTTGTCATTGTTGCACTTTCTAGTTTGAGGTAAGGTTTCATATGAATGACCGAATACCATCCTAAGTGGTGTGAGGTTCATTTATGACTTCAAGTGGATTTAGGGGTGAGATTTCAATGGTCGGGTCAATTTTAGAGTTTTAGGAAGACTCCATGCCTAATGGATTCTTCAAAGCCACAAATCTTTTTAATCTAGTAGGATTATTACCCCATGAGTTGCCAAACTACTATCCATTTTTACATCCCTATGAAATTGAAAACTTGGCAGTCCGGGCTTCAAGTAATTCTAAATGTTATAATTTATAGGGAAGCCGGTTGGTCAACCAAATCATTGCCGAAAAGGTTTGGAGCCAATTATGTCAACCACCCCTCATGTCACATGTTAACCTCTCTTCCTATCACGCGTTAACCACCCCTCCTATTGTGCATCAACTTCTCTTCCTGATGCAAGTCAACCACCCCTCATATTACACGTCAACCAATCTTCTTATCACACATCAACCGATCTTCCTATCTCATATAAAATGCCCCTCCTATTATGTGTCACTTCCCTCCTCCTATCATGTGACACCATTCCTTTCTGTAATGCAAAAATCCTCCACCTTGTCACATGTCATCCCTTCTCTCCTTCATTATCACACAAAAACATTCCATCTTGTCACAAGATGCCTCCCTCTTCGTATTATACAACAATACTTCTTCCTAATGGGCGACAACTCCTTCCCTTGTTTTGTGATGACTCCTTCCATTCTTTTCAGGCATCATCCATATTTCCTTTCAGTGTTAACAAGGAATGTCAACCATAGGCTAAGAATTAATAACATACGGCACCCATGTTCACCATGCAAGAAAATTAGCATTGGAAAATGGACTGGACTAGTTTCCTATACCTTCGTATAGGTAATTAATGAAGGTTTTTGGTTGGTATCTTCTCCTTCTCTATATATATGTATTTTCCCCTCATTAATGGGGGGGAGATATTCTAGAATGTAAAAGAAATTTTTCAAATTTGTTTCATCAATCTTGTGAGTAGCAGGCCTCAAATTTATGCAATTTACAAAGGATTTTTTCTTGTGCCTATATTGTAATGGATTGTGCATCATTTTAAGCAATAAAATTGGTGTTTTGTGGCTTTTCTTTCCCTAGCTCGAGTTGTATTTCCTCTTTTTCCTTTCATTTCATTTTTAGGTATATTATGCATGTTGTATTCTTTTGCAGGATTTAAATTCATTTTGCTCCATGAAATTGGAGGTTTGAATGTGTTCTTTGAACTATGGCACTTTTGTCTACCCTCTTCTACCTCATTTTCTTCCATTTTCACTCACTAAGGATATCTCCAACCCCTTTTATTGGTGTTATCGCATCCTTTAGTTTAGGAATTTCATCTTATGCATCTCTCTCTTCCTTAGTCCCTTGGAAATCTAGGTTAGTGTTAGAATAGTTACATTTCCCTTCCTAGGAGTAGTTTTAGCATTAAAATAGGTAGTGTTATCCAAAATGAGCCCCCTGTTTATTTTGACTAACTTGCCTTCATTATTTCCTTCTTTATGCTTAAAATTCAATTTTTACACATTTTAATCACTCAAAGTATTTTGGAAATTGCTTCATCAAATAGGATTTTTCTTCCCCTTTCCAGAAAGGTAAAATTTTCCTCCTAACTCCAAATATGTTGAAAGTTATGGCTTGGTGGAGTTTTTTGGGGAAATTTTCCCTTGACAGGCCCACATCTAATGAGAAGATGCCATGTGGTGGCAGAGGTCGGGCTAGCAGAGCAAAGTTAAAAAATTCACCAAAGTGGGCAAAGGGTGCAAAGGAAAAAACCGGCCCACAAGCCCACGAAGGAGGATGGAGAAAAGTTTAGAAGGCCCGTGGACCAACCGGAGGATGCCACATGTCCTGTCGTGGCTGGAATTGGGGACGTAGAGGAAATTTTTGTTTTTTTCCAAAATTGGAAAAGGTGCAAAGGTAAATGTTGAAGCAAAAACCCATGGGTGAACCAGGAAGTGACACGTGGTAGCGGAGCGGTGGAGCGTGGGGAAATTTTGGAAATTTTTCGTAATGAAAAATCAAAGTGAAAAAGGTGAGGTTTGAGCCCGTGTTTCCATCAGCTAATGGGAAAGTGACATGTAGTAGCAGAGTAGCAGGGGCATGGGGAATTTTTGGGAAATTTTCCCAAATTCAAAAAATGGAAAATTTTCAAGTTTCGCCCACCAACCTGAATTTTTCCCTAAAATTGCCATTTTTGCCCTAAATCTTCAAAGGGGCATAACTTTTGATCCCAAGCTCATATTTTCACGTTCTTTATATCATTGAAAAGATGTTGAAATCCTCTACATGATGGAATATTAAATTTTTATTTTTTATGGATATTTTTGGGGGAAAAATGGAAAAAAGTATCTGGCATGCAAAAAACATAGAAAACGACTCCAACCACCAAAATTAATGAAGTATGAGCCTATGTTTTGCTCTGTAAAGCAATGTACTTCAAAGTATGGGATTTTTTATGGAAACCCATAATTTTTCAGGCCCATTAGATGAATCTTGTCAATGGTTGAAGTCCCAAATCAATTTTCCCATGTTTTCTCCTTTCTTCCATTCTGCTCAATGGTTAAAAGCCAATTTTAACTCATTTGTAACGGTTTTTTTCATAATTCTTCTTTTCCTCTCCCTTATTTTCTTCCCTAGGGTCAAAATGGAATTTGAACCTCCTTCGTTGCTCTATAAGTACATTTTTTCCTCTTACCAAAGTGAAATTATGTTGTGTGCAAACTTTTGGAGCAATAAAAAAATGTGTTTCGTGATGCAATTGTCCATCCTTGCTCATTTTTTTCTTTTTTTCTTCTTGCCTCTCTTCATTATAGGTATTTGTACTTGTTTGAATATCTATTGTAGGTTTTGGGGCTATTTTCATGGAGTTTTGGAACATTTTTGTGTGAAATCCATCCTTGGTTTTGTGCTTCACTTGTCCATCCTTTCCATTGCTCACCTCTCTTTGTTTCCATGGCGCTTTGATAGATGTTCAACATTTTCCTTCTCTGGTGTATCACCGTTTTATTGTTGGATTTATTTTTCCCTCTTTTCTCTCTCTGCCTCCTTGGCATAGTTATATTAGGATTAGATTAGCTTGGATTCACTTGAATATCTTGTGGCGGGTAGTTTAGGAAGAGGAACCAACCTTCTCTGGAGATCTTTCCCCATTTGCAAAGGTCCCACACTTTGGGAAAGCTCAATAATGTGCATTCACACCAAATGAAATTACCTTAGAAAAGCATATCCATAGGTCATTTTAGGGGTGATGTGAATTTTTGCTAATAGTTTTTACACGCTCGGTGGGACCTTAGAGGTCTTCAAATTCATCTTTTGCAGGTTGGTGTGTTCCTGTGAAGATTTCAGCCTTTGGAGGCAATTGCAAACACATCTTGTTACTTCATCTAGTAAACAACCCATCTCTGAAGTTGTAGACCTTCCTTTTCATTCATTTTTCATTCATTCTTCCTTCCATTTCTTCTATCTTATTTCATCCCATGAATTTGTCCAATCATGACTTCATTTCTATCATAGAATTCACATTTACAACAGCTGTGCCATCTAAATCCACCTCCAACATGTTTTAAAACTCCTTCAAATCAGCATTTTGAGTAGAATCAAGATCAGCATGCATACCCATATGAGCAGCAGTGCCAAAATCAGTTTGGCTATGGTTATTTCCAAGAGTAAGGGTATGCATACAATGAAGACAATCAAATGCAAGATGCTGATTTTTTGGAGAAAATCCAAAAAATGGAGATTGGCATAGTGAAATCCAGGGCTCAAGTAAAAATGAAAGCATTTGGGATTGGTTATGGAGCACCTTATCCATGGGTGGGACCTTTTCCAAGGCATTACAGTGCTCAAGAGAAGCTTGACTTCATGATTGCAACGCTGCCATTACTTACAAAGTGGAATGAGGGAATAGAGGTGTATGAGAGGAGTATTCAACAATATTGTCAATGGGTAAGCACACCATCTCATACTCTTTCTTTTCCTATTTCTCAATCTATATCATTTCAGTAGTGTCAAGCTTCAAGTTTCCCATATGCTGCCCCAAATGTTGATCCCATTTCTCCATCTCCTAATCTTCCACCTCATCTCAATTATTCTGTCCTTTTCCTTCCAAATCCAAATCCCCTCCACAAGAGAAAAAATAAATACCTTCCACTCTAAGGAAATAGGAAGTTTCATATCTTCCACCACCACAAACAAATGAAAAAATGGTTGAGTCAAAACCCACCCCTCCTCTTGCATTCCCAAATCCATGTTGGGAAGAAGAAAGTGAAAAAGTCAGTCATGAAGGATAACAAGAGGAAGAACCAAGAAATGAATGAATGATTAATAGCTTCATAAGTTTGGCTCTTAGATATGGGATTGAGAAAATTCCTTTGTTGGTGAAGCCTACAAAGGAGGTACAGGTTGAAGAACAAGTGGTGGTTAGGACTGATTTTGTTGCAGTAGAAGAAGAGAAAAAATAAGAGGTAGATCAACAATCAATTTTCTCAAAATTTAGTGTCCATGTTGGCACTCTACCTATAGAATATGTTGATCCAATTCAAGTTGCACAATCAGCCATAGAAGAGGAAATCTCTCAAAGAGATCTTGCAGCCCCAACTTGTCCTCTAGAGCAAAAGATTGAAGAGTTTGACTTGAAAAACTTCATGCTAGAGGAAGAGTTCAATCAAGAGAAATATTGCCTTCAAGCAATAGAGGAAGGAGAAGCTGCTCCAAATCCAAAAGAAGAGGAGCACATTCCAGCTGTGGGGGAGAAAAGTGCAGATCCAAAAGCTTTGAGCACAAAGTAGGCTATAGAAGAACCTTTAGTTCTTCTTTCTACTTCATCTCTCTCAGTTCTAGTGCTGAAGAAGAGTTTGATCTCTCAAACTCAATGTTGGAGGATGAAAGAAACCATGGTGATCAAGTTGTAGATCAAGAGAACACCATGGGAGAGGTTGAACATTTGTAGCAGGACAGCAATGAGGTAGTTTATCTGTCATGATTTGGAGGACTATTTTGATGAAGAGGAACCAGTTGAAATCACACCATTTTCTCCTTCATCATCCACATTCCAAACACTTGAGCCTATTGTCATGGAGGAGAAATTTCATTTGCAGCAGCTTTGCATCTTATAACAGCTCTTTGGAATCAAGATTGGAAGATTTAAATCTTCCATGTTCTTCATTAGAGGAAG